>CM038672.1:114766315-117166315 GCA_021605145.1 Aegilops bicornis
TAGCCACCATCAGGAAAGGGGAGGACCTCGGATCGGATCCATTCCTCCTCACACTCACCAGCTCACCAAGCACAAGAACACCTCTCCTCAGGAGGCTGTTCTTCCCTTGTAACTGCTCCTGCTCAGCCCACGAGGCAATCCACCACACCACACTAGAGTAGAGTATTACACCACATCGGTGGACCGAACCAGTATAAATCTTGTGTCTCTTTGTTCTTTGGGTTCGTTGAGCTAGGCCTGGAGATCCTTGAGTGGGCGAGCCATCGAGGAAGAGAGATCTTCGTGCGCACCCCAGTGTTCGAACCTTGAGGGTTTTGCCGGAACCCGTGATCCGACATTTGGCGCGCCAGGTAGGGGTGCGCGAAGCATTCTTTCCGTCGATCCACGCTCCGTCGTCCCACCAGTCCCATGGCCGATGCTCACCGAGCTCGCGCTGAGCGCCGGGCCGCCCTTGCTGCTCGCGTCACCCAGACGGCTCCCGTCGGCGGGCCTCTCCGTCATTCACCGTCACCTGTTGTCACTGCCGCCACCGGCCCGGCAGCACCCGAGCAGCAAGCTTCATCGCTGCATCCCTCCATGCGGCGGGACGGCCGCACCGCAACCCCGTCACTGACTCCCACCGGCATGTAGTCTTACGCTCGTCGCAGGCCCGTGGGCCAGCGCGCGGCGCTGCTCACGGCACGTGAGCTCCTACGCTACCTCCCAGTCGACGACCTCTATGAGGAGTGGCTGGACCGCATCGCCGAGCTCGTCAGTGCCGCTGGGGGCTCTCCTGCACCGTCTCTCTCGCTACCTCGTCCACCCCCGGCCGCGGGAAACATAGCCCACGAAGCGCCTCCGCCACCTCCACGTCAATATGTTGCCCTCGCGCCAAGACGTGCGGCCCCACAGCGCGATCCCCCACACAGGGTGCCCGCGCATGAAGAAGGAAGCTGCCATGAGATCCCTCAGCCACAGCAGGATGCCCCAGCACTCCTTGCGCCACCACGTCAAGACCGTGCACCGCCTGTTGCGGCCGTGAGCAGATATCAAGACAAGGCTCCGCCTTCAGCGGCTTCCAAAGAATCTACGAGCTATCGCGCCTTCACCCCTGAGCTGCGCAGTGTCATCTGGCCCGGGAAGTTCAAGCCCGACCTGCCACCGCGTTACGACGGCACTCCTGACCCTGCGGAGTTCTTGCAGCTCTACGATCTGAGCATCGAGGCGGCCAACAGCGACGAAAAGTCATGGCAAACTAGTTCCGCATGGCTCTCAAGGACAGCGCCCGCTCGTGGCTCCTGAACCTGCCCGCGGGATCCATCTCCTCCTGGGGCGAGATGCGCGACAACTTCGTCATGACCCACAAGTTTAGGGGGTCTATCGTAGTCCTTTCGATAAGTAAGAGTGTCGAACCCAACGAGGAGTAGAAGGAAATGACAAGCGGTTTTCAGTAAGGTATTCTCTGCAAGCACTGAAATTATCGATAACATATAGTTTTGTGATAAGGTAATTGGTAACGAGCAACAAGTAATGAAAGTAAATAAGGTGCAACAAGGTGGCCCACTCCTTTTTGTAGCAAAGGACAAGCCTGGACAAATTCTTATATGAAGGAAAACGCTTCCGAGGACACATGGGAATTATCGTCAAGCTAGTTTTCATCACGCTCATATGATTCGCGTTCGTTACTTTGATAATTTGGTATGTGGGTGGACCGGTGCTTGGGTACTTCCCTTCCTTGGAAGCATCCCACTTATGATTAACTCCTATTGCAAGAGTCCGCAACTACAAAAGAATTATTAAGGTAAACCTAACCATAGCATGAAACATATGGATCCAAATCAGCCCCTTACGAAGCAACGCATAAACTAGGGTTTAAGCTTACATCACTCTAGCAACCCATCATCTACTTATTACTTCCCAAGCCTTCCTCTAGGCCCAAACAATGGTGAAGTGTCATGTAGTCGACGTTCACATAACACCACTAGAGGAAAGACAACATACATCTCATCAAAATATCAAACGAATACCAAATTCACATGACTACTTATAGAAAGACTTCTCCCATGTCCTCGGGAACAATCGTAACTACTCACAAATCATATTCATGTTCATAATCAGAGGGGTATTAATATGCATAAAGGATCTGAACATATGATCTTCCACCGAATAAACCAACTAGCATCAACTACAAGGAGTAATCAACACTACTAGCAACCTACAGGTACCAATCTGAAGCTCTAGGACAAAGATTGGATACAAGATATGAACTAGGGTTTTAGAGGAGATGGTGCTGGTGAAGATGTTGATGGAGATTGACCCCTCCCGATGAGAGGATCGTTAGTGATGATGATGGCGATGATTTCCCCCTCCCGGAGGGAAGTTTCCCCGACAGAACAGCTCCGCCGGAGCCCTAGATTGGTTCCGCCAAGGTTCCGCCTCGTGGCGGCGGAGTTTCGTCTCGTAAGCTTGCTTATGATTTTTTTCTCGGATGAAAGACTTCATATAGCAGAAGATGGGCGCCGGAGGCCTGCCAGGGAGCCCACGAGGCAGGGGGCACACCCCCCACCCTCGTGGATGGTGGGTGCCCCCCCCCCTCTGGTACTTTCTTCACTCAGTATTTTTTATTTATTCCAAAAACTGCTTTCGTGAAGTTTCAGGACTTTTGGAGTTGTGCAGAATAGGTCTCTAATATTTGCTCCTTTTCCAGCCCAGAATTCCAGCTGCCGGCATTCTCCCTCTTCATGTAAACCTTGTAAAATAAGAGAGAGAAGGCATAAGTATTGTGACATAATGTGTAATAACAGACCATAATGCAATAAATATCAATATGAAAGCATGATGCAAAATGGACGTATCAACTCCCCCAAGCTTAGACCTCGCTTGTCCTCATGCAGAAGCCGATAACGATAAATATGTCCACATGTTTAGAGATACAGGTGTCGATAAAATAAAATACGGGCATGAGGGCATCATGGTCATTCTTATAATAGCAACATAAATATATATATTTTCATATAATTTCTTATGCTCAAGTAACAATCTATTCACAATGTCAAGTATGAATCAGAAACTTCATTGAAACCTAACAAACCATAATCTCGGTCACTGAAGCAATTGCAATTTATCATAACATCGGAAAGAGTCAATATAAGAGCTTTTCAGCAAGTCCACATACTCAACTATCATTTAGTCTTTCACAATTGCTAACACTCATGCAATACTTATGGGTATGCAGTTTTAATCGGACACAGAGAAAGATAGGGGCTTATAGTGTTGCCTCCCAACCTTTTACCTCAAGGGTAATGTCAACAATAATAGTGCATGCTAACTTACATCCAATTGGATATATATATATATATATATATATATATATATATATATATATATATATATATATATATATATATATCAAGATCTTTCCAACACAATGTGCTTGCCAAAAAATAAAATGTAAAAAGGAAAGGTGAAGATCACCATGACTCTTGTATAAGGTATAAGACAAGAATAAAAGATAGGCCCTTCACGGAGGGAAGCAGAGGTTGTCATATGCTTTAGGGTTGGATGTCGGGGTTGGAGTGCGACATATGCCAATGGATGGCTTATCATGGTGGGAGCGAGTAGAAACGTCGCCGGTGCACAGAGCGGGATAAAGGCGTGAACCACGAGCAGGCGCACTTTACCTAGGTTCGGGGCTCTCCTAGGAGATAACACCCCTAGTCCTGCTCTGCGGGGTCTCCACGTGATAACTAAGGCACTAGTGAGTACAACGGTGCTCCTCGAGCTGTTTGCTAGAGGTGGAAGAAAGCAAGGCTAGCTCTCTCCTTTCTCTATGGGTCGGTCTAGTTCTAACAGGTTGAGAACTCTTCGCATGGGTGCCCTGGGGGTTTATATAGGCGTTCCCCGTGGGTACAATAATGTCCGCCGGTTGTAGGACCCATTTGTCGATCCACTGGTGGCCAGCTTCTCCGCCATGGCTCTTTGGGGCCCGCGCCGTCTGGTGGGCTCTGCCCGGCTGATGCAGTCTGCACGGAGCCGACAGGCCACCTCCGCGCTCACGGGTCTTGTCATTTCTTGATCACATGGCTGTGATGCTAATGACGCTGCTCGATCGGGGGAGCGTGGCTACAGCCCAGCCGCCCGTGGCGACATTCTGTAGCCACTCCGTGTCTCGTCTGGGTAACGGCGAGTGGGCCCCGAGGAAGGGGCGGGTCGACTGCTGGGGACCGACCTCCCTCGGATTCGACTGGTGGGACTCTAGGTGTCTTCCGAGCTCTCGCTGATTGGTGGGGCCCATCGTCCTTGGGCCGTATCGACAAGCCGTCGTGGGAGCAGGGCTCAGCCCGCCTGTGGTGACGTCAGGGGTGGAGTGGCTATAGTGCCGTGCCGGGCGGAGATCTCCGCCGGTACGGTGCACTGTGGCCACACCCATCCCTGGATTTGGGAGGGATGGGCTATACTGTAGCCACCCCTGTCTTGTCTTTCTTGACGAGGGCGCGGGCTTCGTGGGCGCCACGGGCCAACTGCTAGGGGCCGGCTTCTCTTGAAGCCGCCCATTAGGAGTCGGCTTGTCTCGATGTCGGCTTCTAGAACTCGACCGTCTACGGGCATCCGGCTATTCCTCTAGCCGGCGCTCGGAAGGCGGCACCTCGTCTTGATGCCTTGAGGGGCGCAGTCAGCCCCTTTTGTCTTGAAAGGCTCAGGGACTTGTGTTAGCCTACCCATGGACCATTACTCCGACAGTAGTCCCCGAAGCTGGTGAGGTGCCGCGGCTGAGCAGCCGAGGAGCCTGAGCAGTTTCTTTCTCCGAGGGCTTGAGGTGGAGATTCGTCCGACTTCTGCCGAGCCGACTGCGGGAGTCGGCCTCGTCCAGCCTGACTTATCCGAACTTCGAATGCGATGGCGGGTACTAAGTGGCATGCTTGCTAAGCCTCCAGGATGTCGCTCGCTGTGGGCATGTCACGTGGCGTCGGGCGGCCGGGCCAGTATGCCAGCCCATGCTCGCGATGACGCGCCTGCTGGTGGGGCCCGCCACTACCAGGCCTCGGCATGCGAGTGGATCCGTTGCGGCTGAGGTGGGCGGTTGAGTTTTTCCACGGAGTTACTGTGCACAGTAACTCGCGCGATAAACATGGGGTGTGGGTCGTAGGTGCAGTAAATCCCACGATCGCCCCCTTGGCTTCGCAGCCCGTAGGCCTATAAGTAGGGCGAGGAGGGGCAGCGGCGGAGCACGCGCGCCCCTCCGCCCCGTTCTTTCCTCCTTCTTCTTCCTCTCACCGTAACGCCCCCAAGCCACGCTGAGAGGTGCAGTGGTTCATCTCCGATGAGCTCGTCTTCCAACCCCACGCCCCCCATGGCATGCTCCGGAGCATGGGACGGCTCCGAGGTTCATGACGACCACATCGACTTTCTCCGCCAGACGCGGCGGCTGCCCGGCAAGGACTACGTGAAGGTTCGCCTCGCACCGGAGAGGGAGATCTCGCTGGCGCCGGAGGAGGGCGAGTGGGTAGTCTTCCGCTCGAACTGCCTGGCCTCGGCCTGCCGGCGAGCGGCTTCTTCCGGTCCTTCCTCGAGTTCTACGGTCTTCAGCCGCACCACCTCACCCCGAACACGGTGGTGCTGCTGTCCGCCTTAGTCACTTTGTGTGAAGGCTTCCTCGGCGTCCTCCCCACCATCGAGCTTTGGGGGGAGTTCTTCTACCCCAAGCTCGGCACCCTTGTCGCGGGCGTGCAGGCTCAATGCGGCGCTTTTATTCCGGTGCGGAGGCCGGTGGCCGAAAACCCGTTTCCTCCCATCACGCTGATCAAGTCGGTGAAGATGTCGCAGCGGTCGTACTTCTACGTGAAGAGCGTCTTCCCGGAGGGAGTTTGGGTCAACTTGCCGGCTTATGCAGCCGGCCCGCCGGCTGGGAGGCGGCCCAACTGGTCGTACTGGGCCAAGACACTGTCGCCTTCTGGAGCCGCCGCCATCGCGCGGCTCCAAGTGTTGACCTGATCGGAGGGCTGGCCGGGCCCGACTTGTTGTCCGCCGTGGCGCCAGCCGAGTACTCCGCTCGAGGCCACCCTCATATGATCTGTTAGATGAGCGGGCATCGGGACCCAAGCCGGCTGTGCACCAAGGAGATGCCTCATGCAGAGGTAGCTCACATGGTGAACTATCTTGCGAATTGCGAGCTCACGGAGGAGTAGTGGTTTGGCAAGGAGCCGTATTCACGCGCTGAACCCCCGCCTATGGTAAGTTACCATTCTTTTTCTCTATCCTTTTTGTTGCCGAATTCGGCCTGTCCAACCTGACCAATCGGCCTTTGAACAGAGCCCCCTCCTCTGGCCGGCAGCCGGCACCGCGGGGCCGGAGCGCCAATTCCTCCCTGACCGAGCGGAGAGCAACGTCGATGACCCCGACTCGGGGGTGGCGGCCTTGGAGGACAACACCGAGGGAGGAGGCGGCGAAGCAGGCGGCTTGAGGCTCGGAGCCGGCCTCGAGGACTGGCCCGACGATGATGCGGGGGATGTCGCCCCGCGCCACCAGGCAGGGTCCGGCCAGCCAGGCGCAAGCTCGTTTGCCGCGTCGGATGCCCAAGGTGGCGCGAAAAAACGCAGGGCCGCGCCGAGCTTGTTCGGTAGCCGGTCGAAGAAGCCGAAGGGCTCGGCCGTGGCGACTAAGCGGGATGAAGCGGCCGCGAAGGCCATCCGCTTCCGCAAGGTGGTGAAGAAGCCGCAGCTGGTTTCCGCGTAAGTACTGCCTTCATCTCGTACTTTCTCCTTCCTTGCCGATCTTGTCCGAGTTTCTTTGCTTTGTTTCCCTTGATCTAGGGATCCGCTTTCTCTTGAGAAGTCGGCCGTCGCCTCCATCGTGGGGTCGTCGGAGACTTCTACCACCACTCAGCGGATCGATCCGGCCGCCAACCTCCAGGAGGCGACGGAGCGGAATGCGCGGGAAGCGCGCGAGGAGCAGGAAGCCGCCCGCCTGGAGAAGGCGGAGGCTGCCGCCCTGAAGAAACTGGTGGAGGCCGAGGCAGCCGACGCGGAGAAGAAGCAGGCCGAGGAGGACGCCCGCCGCCAGTCGGCGGTGTTCGTCATTCCCCTGAACTCCGCACCGCCGCCGCCGGAGTTCGTGGTGCAGACTGGGGAAGCCGGCGACGAGCACCCGATCATGGAGAGGGACGGCGGCGACGTCGCCATGCCGGACGTGATTGTGCCTCCACCGCCGCCGTCAAAAGAACCGCATAAGCGAGCAGGCGGCGGACCCACCGGTGGCGCCAACCCGGACTGGTGGTGACAGGCGACTCGAGGTTCGAAGACACGCACCGCGCCAGCCCAGTGCAAAAAGGCAACCGGCGCCACACCCGCTGGAGACCGGCGCTGCAAGCTCCTCGATCCCAGACACCGAGGCGACCAGCGCCGCGCACACTGGATGGGCGCGGGGAGGCGGGACGCGCCCTCTGAACAAGGCGATCCTGGATGTTCAAGCCAAACTCCGCGACGAGCCCTCTGAACAAGACATTCCTGGAATCGCGAGAGGCCATCCAGGTACGCTTCTTGCTTCTTCGTTTTTAACTCTTGTATTGCTTCGTGGGGGCGCATCAGTGCACCCTTGAGAATAGTCCCGAGTTTCAGGTCGGTCTTTGAAGCGGTGACTCGGAACTTTAATTAGCGAGCTCTAAGCACCGATATCCTTGCTTTGCGGGATTATCATAACCTCCGTGCGGCCGCCTTCAACTCCAAAGTCCAGGAGTTGGATCAACGTGCTGCCGACTTGTCGTTGAGCCGAAGTAAGTCCTCTTCTTTCTCTGCGGGGGTGCGCTGGCGCACCCGCGGGCTATAGTCCCCAAGATTCGAGCCAACTGGTGAGCAGTCGGGCCAGATCTCCCCGGCAACTGTTCTTCTTTCTGCTGGTTACTAATGCCTTTCCCTTCTTCTTTTCTTCAGCAGAGGCCAACGCCGTCTTGCAGCAGCAGCTGGGCGAAGCCAACACCGCGCTGCGCGCTAAGGAGGAGGAGTGCGGCAAGCTGGCTGAAGAGCGTGACCGGCTGGTCGCGCAACTGGCGGAGCTTCTCAAGAAGGCCCAGAAGGAGGCAGAGGACAAGGAGACCGGCCTCCTTGCTGAGTTCGCGACTGAACGCTCCGCCTGGACCGACAAGGAGGCAATGTTGACTTCCGGCTTTCACGAGATTTAAGACATAGTTGATGGTGAGATTCCCTCTTTTTCCTTCTTTGAGCTGCCGGTTGCTGGTCGAGCCGGCCTCTTGTCTCTAACTTTGGCTCTTTGCTTTTTGTCTTCGCAAACTTCTTCCCTGGTCACTCGGACGCCGCCAATCAGGCCATTGAAGCTGATCGCGAAGGATGGAGGGCGGAAGGCGCACAGATCGCTGCCGACGCCCCCCGAACCCTTAGCGAGCAGCTCCTGAGCATCGAGACCTGTCTTCAGCCGGCTCACCGGATGCTGCGCTGTCTTCAGCGTGTCGGTGCCCAGGCGATCGCCGCCCTGTGGCCGGACATGCTGGCACCGCGCACTCCCAGTCGGACTGCCGGCTGGCTGGAGGTGGCGGCCGGCCGTCTCGAGACCTGGAAGGGCTCCTCGGCCTAGGCTGGAGCGCGCCGGGCCTTGGAATTCGTCAAGGCATGGTACCCTGGGCTAAGTCTAGCCCAACTGTCCACGTTTTGGCTGGAGGCTCAGGAGGAGTTGGCGGTCGTGGAAGATGACCTTGTCAAGCGAGCGGCAGCAATCGCTGAGTACACCGACACTAGCGTCTTCGTCCCGGAGCGAGCCAAAAACGGCGCCGAGGCGCCACCAGAATGGTTCGGGCTGAACCCGGGGGACGGCGAGGACTCAGCCGAGGTGATCCACTCCAGCGGCGAGGAAGAAGGCGAGGAGGAGGAGGAAGGCGAAGAGGAGGCGCTAGAGGTTGGAACGGACGGCCAGCCTCAGCTCGACCGTTCCTCCAGCAGCGTGCCACGCCCAAGCGAGCCGGCTACCACTGGAGGCGACCAAGCGGAGACTGACTAGCCAGCTGCTCCACCAACCGGCGCCGCGAACTCCTCCGATCCACCGAACCCGTCTGCCGCTCCCTAGGCCGCTAGTTTATCTTTTGCTTTACCTGCCTATCAGTCTTGACGAACTTGTTAATTTTGCACCATTCCACCCACGGGGTGTATCTCAAACTTTCGTTGAATTTCGGCCAAGGGCCTTTTGCTTTGTAAAATATTTTTCCAAGTTCTATCTTTCCTTGCTTTTTGCTCATTTGGCTTTTTCCTTTGCCACCCTCCCTTAGTTGTCGTCTTGCCAGCCGAGCAGCCACTCTGCGGACGGTGGCTGGGTCAAGCACTTAGCTACTTTCGGGAAGGCAAGTACTTAGCCAATTTAGAACATTTTAGCAAGTTAAGTAGAAGTCGGCCGGCCGGCTACTCAACGATCGATTAAATAGAAAGGCGAGGAAGCTTGGCTTAAACTATGCACATGCTTTGGGTCCTTAGCCATTTTTCATGTGGGCACCCATTCTCCTTACTCACCTTGCAGACAAGGTGCTCCACGAGCTGCGGCTTTGGCAGGAGACGGCTTAAGTGCCAACACATTACTTGTCCGGCTGCAGGATGCATTTCATAGTATAAGGCGGCGAGTCCCCGGGCCGACTGGTCGAACCCGGTGCCAAGCGGCATAAAGGAAATGATATATTCATAGGCATAATTCTTATCATATAGATAAAGAGGGCAGTCCCGAGTTCTTCTCGGGGACCCGAGTCTTCGTACTTTAATACAAAAGGTAGCGTGGCACATACTGCATTAACTGTAAAACCTTCGGAGGAGATTTGCATTCCATGGCCGCTCCGTCTCCTTGCCGGAGTCGTCCCTCTTGCGCGCTCGAGGCTTCTGAGCGTCGATCAGGTAGTAGGAGTCGTTGCCCAACACATTGTTGATGATGAAGGGGCCTTCCCAAGGCGCTGAGAGCTTGTGCTGGCCGGCTGTTCGCTGGATCAGCCGGAGCACAAGGTCTCCCTCTTGGAAAGATCTCGACTTGACCTTCCAGTTGTAGTATCGGTGCAGGCTCTGCTGGACCGGCTGAGTGCCAACAGTCGGCCCTCTTTCAGCAGATCGACGCCGTCTTGTTGCGCTTCTTCTGCCTCCTCTTCGGTGTACATGGTGACTCGAGGAGAGTCAAATTCTATGTCCGTCGGGATGACGGCTTTGGCACCGTAGACGAGGAAGAAAGGCGTGAAGCCGGTTGACTTGTTCGGAGTTGTGCGCAGGCTCCGGAGGACGGCTGGCAGCTCGTCGAGCCAGCAGCCGGCCGAACACTCCAGAGGCTCGACCAGTCGTGGCTTGATGCCGGACAAAATGAGGTCGTTTGCTCGCTCCACCTGGCCGTTTGACTGCGGATGGGCAATGGACACTATGTCCAGTCGGATGCCCTACGTCGCGCAGAAACGGGCCAAGGCGCCTTTGGCAAAGTTCGTGCCATTGTCGGTGATGATGTTGTGTGGTATGCCATAGCGGATGGTGATGTCGGAGATGAAATTCATGGCAGTCGGACCATTAAATTTATTGATTGGTTTTGCTTCTATCCACTTGGTGAACTTGTCCACTGCGACATGCAGATGAGTCATACCACCTCGTTCTGTTTCAAACGGTCCCACCATGTCCAGGCCCCAGACGGGAAAGGGCCATACAATGGGGATAGTCTTGAGTGCAGAAGCCGGCTGATGTGGCTTGGAGCGGAACTTCTGGCACCCTTTGCATTTCCAGACCAAGTCTTTGGCGTTTTCTAAAGCAGTCGGCCAGAAAAAACCGTGGTGAAAAGCTTTGGCCACGAGAGCTCTTGAAGCCGCGTGATGACCACACTCGCCTTGATGAATATCTTTGAGGATTACTTGGCTTTGCTCCGGCTCTACGCTGCGCTGGTAGACACCAGTGACACTGCGCCTCACAAGCTCTCTGTTGACTATGGTGTATGTTGCTGCCCGGCGTTGCACTTGTCGGGCCGCGATCTCATCAGTCGGCAGCTCTTTGTTTACCAGGAACTTGAGGATGGGCTTGGCCCATGAAGGTGCTGCGATTTCTTCGATCTCTAAGACCGCTACTTGCACGAGGGCGGTTGGGCCGGGAGGCGGCGGGTTGGAGTCGGCTTCCGCTCGCTGAGTCGATGAAGTCCCCGGGCCGACTGCTGCAGTTCCCGAGCCGGGTTCTGAAGTCCCCGGGCCGGGTGCGGCTGTTGCAGTCCCCGGGTCGCCTGCCGGATTCCTCGTGCCGGCTGCTGGGGTCCTCAAGTCGGATCCGGCTGCTTCAGGAGGAGCCGGCACAAAGATGGAATCCGACTCTGGTGATGGCTTGACAGACGGCTTGAGGAGGCGTTGTAGGGCGACGCCGGTTGGTATTGCTTGACGGTGGAGCCGATTCGTGCCAATGCATCTGCTTGCTCATTGTCATTCCTTGGCACATGGAGAAACTCGCACCCTTCAAAGTATTCACTGAGTTGTTGTACGAGGAAGCGGTAACTCGCCATGTTTGCATCTTTGGCGTCCCATCGCCCGACGACTGCTGGACCACCAAGTCAGAGTCACCATAGCACAGGATCCGGCGAATGCCGAGTTCTTTGGCAAGCTGGAGCCCGTGAATGAGTGCTTCGTATTCAGCGACGTTGTTGGAGGCAGCAAAATGGATTTGCAGCACATATCTGAGCTTGTCGCCTTTGGGAGAGGCGAGGACGATGCCGGCTCCCAAACCGGTGCGCATCTTGGAACCATCAAAATGCATCCGCCAATGGTTGGAGTCCGGCGCTGGTGGCGAAGTCTTGGGTCTCGGCCCGGTCGGCGAGAAGTTAGCCATGCTTGTGACTTGATGGCGGTGCGAGGCTGGTAGTAGATGGTGTAGGGGCCAACTCTATGGCCCATTTAGCCACTCGGCGGAGGCATCCCGGCTTCCAATGATCTCGGCAAGCGGGCGGTCACGAACAATGGTGATTGGGTGCTCTTGAAAATACGGCTTCAATTTCTTGGCGGCAAAGTGCACGCCATAGCACATCTTCTGATAGTGGGGGTAACTTTGCTTGGAGGCTGACAGTACTTCACTCAGGTAATACACCGGTCTCTGGACGGGTAGTGCCTTGCCTTCCTCCTTGCGCTCTACCACTATGACTGTACTGACCACCCGGCTGGTGGCGGCGATGTAGAGGAGCATGAGCTCCTTAGGAGTCGGAGCCGCCAAGACAGGTGGAGTTGTCAACATCTTCTTGAGCTGGAGAAAAGCTTCATCTGCCTTGTCGTTCCATTCGAAAAAAGTGGTCTTCTTCATGAGCTGGTACAGGGGAAGAGCCTTCTCTCCCAGCCGGTGATGAAGCGGCTGATGGGCGTAAGCAGCGGTGAACTTTTGAATGTCGACCAGTCGGGTGGGCACTTCCATCCTCTCGATGGCCTCGATCTTTACAGGGTTGCACTCTATGCCGCGCTCTGAGACCAGGAAGCCAAGAAGCTGGCCGACTAGTATTCCGAAGATGCATTTCTCCGGGTTGAGCTTGATTTGAAATCGGCGTAAGTTCTCAAAAGTCTCCTTGAGGTCTTCTAGCAGCGTTCCACGCTTCTCCGTCTTCACCACAACATCGTCCACATAAACGTGGGCGTTCCTGCCGAGTTGCTTGAGGAGGCACTTCTGCATGCAACGTTGAAACGTGGCGCCGGCATTCCTCAAGCCGAACGTCATGGTCAAGTAGCAGAAGGCTCCAAATGGTGTGATGAAGGCGGTCTTCAGCCTGTCGGCCGGGTTCAGCTTGATCTGGTGATACCCTGAGTATGCATCCAAAAAACTCAACAGCTCGCATCCGACTGTGGAGTCTATCACTTGGTCAATTCTCGGCAAAGCAAATGGGTCTTTGGGGCAGGCTTTGTTGAGGCTGGTGTAATCAATACACATGTGCCACTACTTGTTTTTCTTCAGCACAAGGACTGGGTTGGCCAGCCACTCTAGAAAGAACACTTCCATGATGAAGCCGGCTGCCAGCAGCCGGGCTATATCTTCTCCAATGAATCTTCTCTTCTCTTCTGACAGGCAGCGCAAGGGCTGCCTGACTGGCTTGGCTTCAGACCAAACATGTAACTTGTGCTCGACGAAATCCGTCGGAACACCCGGCATGTCTTTAGGTGACCATGCAAAGATGTCCCGATTCTCACGGAGGAAATCGACAAGCTCGCCTTCCTATTTGCTGTCAAGGTTTGCATCTATGACAACGTACCTCTCCGGGTGATCCGGGTCCAAGGGTATCTTCTTTGTCTCTTTGGACGGCTTGAACGAGCCCTCGGCTTCCGACTCCTTGGGGTTGGGTGACATGTCCGGCTGCTTGCTTGCCATCGCCACAACTCGGTCAAGGAGCCTCTTCTCAGTCGCGATCACAAGGGACTCGGCCAGCCGGCTGCGATCTGCTGTGCACATGGATGACTTCTTGTAATCCCCCGCTATGGTCAGAATTCCCTTGGAACTTGGCATCTTCATCTTGAGGTAAGCATAGTGGGGGACCACCATGAACTTGGCCAGAGCAGGCCGGCCAAGTAGTGCATGGTATGGGCTCTCAAGGTCCACCACTTCAAACCAGACTGGCTCTCAGCGGAAGTGATCTTTGTCTCCAAAGAGGACGTCTATCTGGATCTTGCCGATTGGTGAGCAGGAAATGCCAGGGACTATGCTGTGGAATACAGTCCGACTGGGCTGAAGCTGCCTTTGTTTGATTCCTAACTTCTCCATGGTATCCTTATACAGGATGTTGATGTTGTTGCCGCCATCTATCAGAACTCGGGAAAAACGAGCAACTCGCCTCTCTGTGGCAAAAGTGGCATCCGTAACTGGGCATAGGAGCCGGGATTGGGCATTACTTCCGGGTGGTCGGCTCTGCTCCAGCTGATGGGCTTCTCGGACCAATGCATGAACTCGGGGGTCTCTGATGCCACTGCATTTACTTCTTGCTGTCGTTGCCGTCTGCTGTGCTTATCGTCGGCCATGCTGGTGAACACGACATAAGCTTCGTGCTCTTCAGGATACTCATCTTGTATGGCTCCGACTGGTCAAACCGCCGGCTGCTGGGGGGGAGGAGGAGGCGGCTGCCCAGCAGGCGGAGGAGGCAGAAGGCCGTCACCCTTAGCGATCCTAGTGAGCCAATGGCACATTCGAGTGGTGTGGTTGGACGGCTTCGCACCACTGTGGAACTTGCAGGGTGCATCAAGGGTCTGCTCATATGAGAAAGCGGGCAGCCAATTAGGCTTGCCACCCTTCTGGCGCTTGGATGGAGGCTGCCCTTCCGGCTGCTGGTCTTCAACTGTCGCCACCTGCTGGCTTGTAGAAGCCGGTTGCGCGGCCTTGCGTTTGTTGTCGTTGGGTTGTTGACGCTGACTGGTGTCACCAGCCGGGGCCCGAGGAGCTGGAGGGGCCACTTTGCCAGACGCATGACCTAGGATCTCTGCCTTCATGGAGGAGTCGGTCGTGGCGTATTTATCTGCTATGATCAGCAGCTCGTCGAGGGTCGTCGGCTCGTCGCAGAGAAGCCTGTGCTTGAGAAGGGTGCCCTCTCGGCACCCCGCGGTGAAGTACTCGATGGCCTGCACCTCGTGCACGCCTTCGCAAGAGTTGCGGAGCTCGGCCCAACGCGTGAGGTAGTCACGAGTCGACTCGCTGGGGCCTTGGACACACAAGGAGAGTTGCCGAGGTTTGGGCGGCCGCTTGTACGTGCTGGTGAAGTTGCGGATGAAGGCTTCGGTGAAATCGACCCAGCTGTTGATGCTGCGGGGTTTCAGGCTGTTCAGCGATGTCCGGGCCGTGCCCTGGAGCATGAGCGGAACATACTTCACGGCTACGCGCTTGTTGCCGTTCGCGATGCTGACGGTTGTGGAGTAGTCGACCAGCCAGTCATCTGGATTCATGGAGCTGGTGTATTTGGGCGTGTCTCTCGGGAGCGTGAACCCTTTGGGGAAGGGCTCATCTCGAATGCGGGGGCCAAAACAAGGTGGACCCAGCTCGTCTTCTTCTTCTAGCGCTAGGGATCGGTTGAGACGGTCAATCCGGTGGCGGGCATTGTTCTCTCCGACTCCTTCTCGGCGGCCAAGGCGGTTACCAAGTGTCGGGTATTCAACAGGCGGCGGGGAGACGCGCCTTTCCCTGCGAGGGGGAGGAGGCGGACAGTCATCCCGTCGTTCTACTACTCTTGGGCGGCCGTCTTGGTCGCGCTTGATGGTGAGGCTAGTCCGACTGCGGCTGGCAGCCGGCTCCTTGTCTCTTCTTTCGCGGACGCCACCAGTCGGTGTCCGGGATGCCGCGCCTTGATCTCGGCTGGGAGGCGGTTCGTCATTCTGCCAGTTGGGAGCCTCAGTATGGCAGCCGGCCACGTGCTGCCCAGCAGCCGCGTCGAGGAGTCGCTGGACGCGCTCCGCCATCTGGCGACGCTCTTCACCCTCAAACTTGTCCAGCTCTTCTGCTGCCGCCTGGGCAGCTCATATGTTTTTCGCGGGCGTGGCGTAGATGGGGCGATCTTCCCCGAATAGGCTGGCGATGGTCGCGCCGCGTTGCTGGACCGTGCCGATGCGGCTAGGCCCACCAGGAGCCGGCGTGCGGCCCACAGCGCGGTCCATCTCACGCTGGTAGGCCTCCGACAGGCGTCTCATGTTGACCAGCTTCTTGGCGCTCTCGACTAGCTGGGTGCGGCGTGCTTCCAGCATCTCAGCGTCGGCTTCTTCTGGAATGGGTGCCGTCAGGTCTTGCAGCGCCGCATCGAGCGGGTCATGAGCACCTCCACTGGAGTGATCGCTATGACCGATGACAAGCACCTCTGTGACGGTGCTTCCGCCGCTCTCCACGCGAGGAGGCGGCTCGTCGTAGACAACCACGTTGGTGGGGAACGCGTCAAGCGATGCAGTGTCCGAGTCAATGAGCATCGGGTCGATGGAGCCTACAGATTCCAAGTCCATAGCAGGGTCACTGGTGACGTGGAGCTGATCGAGGAGGCTCGCGAGGCGCCTCTCAGGGCCTTCGGTGCCCGCGTCGAACGCGGGCTCGTCGGAGAGGCGAACCTCGCCAACAAGATCGGCGAGGCAGCTCGCCGCGCAGGCGACCTCCGCGCCATGCAGCGCGTCAGCGCAGACTCCGTCTGGCGTGCCGGGCTGGCTGCGCTCGCCAGGGAGGAAAAGGGTTCCCGTCCAGAACAGGTCTTTGGACGACGGTGCACCTCGCCCCACTGTGGGCGGCAAATGTCGGGGGTTGGGTGCGACATATGCAATGGATGGCTTATCATGGTGGGAGCGAGTAGAACGTCGTCGGTGCCTGGTAGCGGGATAAGGCGTAGACACGAACGCCGGCGCACTTTACCAAGGTTCGGGGCTCTCCTAGGAGATAACACCCCTAGTACTGCTCTACGAGGTCTCCGCATGATCACTAAGGAACTAGTGAGTACAATGGTGCTCCTCGAGCTGTTTGCTAGAGGTGGAAGAAAGCAAGGCTAGGTCTCCCCTTTCTCTATGGGTCGGTCTAGTTCTAACAGGTTGGGAACCCTTTGCATGGGTGCCCTGGGGGGTTTATATAGGCCTACCCCCCAGGGGTACAATAGTAATCCGGCCGGGTGTAGGACCCGGCTATCAGTCTCTCTGGTCGCCGGCTTCTCCGCCAGCTGCTGGGGCCCGCCGTCTCTGAGTGGGCCCCTTGACTAGTCTTGTCTGGAGCCGACAGAGGCCGCCCCGCTTCCATGGGTCTTGTCGGCTGCTGATCACTATAGTTGTGATGCTAATGATGTCGGCTTGGTCAGGGGAGCGTGGCTACAGCCCCGCCGCTCGGCGGGCGATTACTGTAGCCACTCCGTGTCTCGTCTAGGTAATGGCGAGTGGGCCCCGAGGAAGGGGCGGGTCGACTGCTGGGGACCGACCTCCCTCGGATCCGACTGGTGGGACTCTAGCCGTCTTCCGAGCTCTCGCTGATTGGTGGGGCCCGTCGTCCTTGGGTCGTACCGACAGGCCGTTGTGGGAGCGGGGCTCAGCCCGCCTGTGGTGACGTCAGGGGTGGAGTGGCTATAGTGCCGCGCCGGGCGGAGATCTCCGCCGGTACGGTGCACTGTGGCCACGCCCATCCCTGGATTTGGGAGGGATGGGCTATACTGTAGCCACCCTTGTCTTGTCTTTCTTGATGAGGGTGCGGGCTTCGTGGGCGCCACGGGCCGACTGCTAGGGGCCGGCTTCTCTGGAAGACGCCCATTAGGAGTCGGCTTGTCTTGATGCCGGCTTCTGGAACTCGGCCATCTACGGGCAGCCGGCTATTCCTCCAGCCGGCCCTCGGAAGGCGGCACCTGGTCTCGACGCCTTGAGGGGCGCAGTCAGCCCCGTTGTCTTGAAAGGCTCAGGGACCCGGGTTAGCCTACCCGTGGCCCATTACTCCGACATTGGATGCACAAAATCTTAATGCAAAAGAACGTCACTTTATATTGCCACTTGGGATATGGACCTTTATTATGCAGTCCGTCGCTTTTATTGCTTCCATATCACAAGATCGTATAAAGCTTATTTTCTCCACACTAATAAATCATACATATTTAGAGAGCAATTTTTATTGCTTGCACAGTGACAACTTACTTGAAGGATCTTACTCAATCCATAGGTAGATACGATGGACTCTTATGGCAAAACTGGGTTTAAGGATATTCGGAAGCACAAGTAGTATATCTACTTAGTGCAAAGAATTTGGCTAGCATGAGGGGGAAAGGCAAGCTCAACATGTTGGATGATCCATGACAATATACTTTATTTCAGATATAAGAAAGCATAACCCATTATGTTGTCTTCCTTGTCCAACATCAACTCTTTAGCATGTCATATTTTAATGAGTGCTCACAATCATAAAAGATGTCCAAGATAGTATATTTATATGTGAAAACCTCTCTTTGTTTATTACTTCCTATTAATTGCAACGATGAACAAAACTATGTTTGTCAACTCTCAACAACTTTATTCATCATAATCTTTATATGTGAAGTCATTACTATCCATAAGATCCATATGATCTCTTTATTTCTTTTTACTCTTTCTTTTACTCTCAAGATCATGGTAAGATAATCAAGCCCTTGACTCAACACTAATCTTTATTATATATAGCTCACAGACTCGATTACATAGAAGGATCATAAAGCACAACTCAAAACTAGATCATATTAAAATTTTATTCTACTAGATCAAGATATTACCAAAGGATCGAACTAAGAAAAACGGTAAAGATAGGAGAGTGATGGTGATACGACACAGGGGCACCTCCCCAAAGCTTGGCAGTTGTCAAGGGGAGTGCCCGTACTCAGTACTCAGTTCTCCTTTGTTGGTGAAGAAGATGATGGTGATGATGGATAGTCGCACATCGAGCGTAGGAGCTCCTCTAGTTTGCGGATAATGCCCTTGAGTTCGGTGATATGCTCCTTCAACAAAATATTTTCACGAGTGAGATACTTGTTTTGTATGCGAGCTAACTCAATCATTTTGAAAGCTTCAACCTCAGTTGGGGTAATAAGATTGTGATGAGGTTGAAGGATGCCTTCTTCTGCTGCTGTCGGAGCTTGATCCTCCATGACCTTCTTGATCCTATCATCCTTGTTGATTTCCTCGGTTCTTCTCTCTTCAGCTCTATCTTCATTAGCCAAGCATCGTCGCCTTCATTGTTGGAGGAGGGTGACGACATGATGCCTGGCCTTGACAACTCTGGCAGAAAATAGCTCGAAACAAGAATAGAAGATAATTGCGTGATACGGTGGTCAAAACCTTCGGGAGATTATATAATGAATTTTTACCGACCAAAAGAAGCATCGTGCAAGAAAACAGAGTCCAGAGAGTACACGAGGTGCCCACGAGGCAGGGGGCGCGCCCAGGGGGTAGGGCGCGCCCTCCACCATCGTGGAAGCCTCGTGTCCTTCCCGGACTACTTCTTATTTTCCTATTTTTCTATATATTACAAAACGGAGAAAAATTGCCATTAGAACTGTTTTGGAGTCGGTTTACTTACCGTACCACATACCTATTCCTTTTCGGAGTCTGAAATGTTCTGGAAAGTGTCCCTTATGTACTCCTCTGGGGTTACGATTTCGATAACATTGGTTTCAACATTTATTGGATTACCTGAGATATAATATTTGATTCTTTGACCGTTCACCACCTTTGGATTTGTGCCTTCGAAGTTGCTGATTTTTATGGCACCGGAACGATAGACCTCCTCGATAACGTAAGGACATTCCCATTTAGAGAGAAGTTTTCCTGCAAAAATTCTTAAATGAGAGTTGAATAGCAACACATAATCACCTACATTAACTCACCTTTTGTATCCTTTTGTCATGCCATCTTTTAACTTTTTCTTTAAACAGTTTGGCATTCTCATAGGCCTGGGTTCTCCAAACCTCGGAAAAAGTTAAAAGATGGCATGACAAAAGGATACAAAAGCGTGAGGTAAGTGAAACCATCAGTAATTATAAATCTAGGGACTCCAAACCTCGGAAAAATAACTTCTTTAAGCATCTTAATAGAAGTGTTATGATTAGCACTACTAGTTGGCATAGCTTCTACCCACTTAGTAACATAATCAACAACAACTAAAATATGTGTATACCCATTAGAGGAAGGAAACGGTCCCATATAATCAACAACAACTAAAATATGTGTATACCCATTAGAGGAAGGAAACTTGCATAGGATCTGTTCCTGTTCATGCTCAGGTACACAACGTCTAATAACACCATCTACTCCTTCTTTATAAAGGTGTGGGTCATCCCAGAAGTAATGTCCTAAATCATAGAAAAACTTTTTCTTTTGCTAATATGTGAAACTAGGTGGTATAAATTTAGCAACAATGTAATTAGCATAATCAGCATACCATGGAGCAAGAGAAGCATTTATGACAGCTAATTGTTCATCAGGAAAGCTATCATCAATAGGTAGTGGGTCATCAAGAACATTCTCCAACCTAGACAAGTTGTCTGCAACGGGGTTCTCAGCTCCCTTTCTATCAATAATATGCGAATCAAATTCTTGCAGTAAGAGAATCCATCTAATAAGTTTAGGTTTAGCATCTTTCTTTTCCATAAGATATTTAATAGCAGCATGATCAGTGTGAACAGTTACTTTAGAATCAACAATATAAGGTCTGAACTTATCACAAGCAAATACAACTGCTAAAAATTCCTTTTCAAAAGAGGTTGCATAATTTCTCTGGGCACTGTCTAGAGTTTTACTAGCATATTGGATAACATTTAATTTCTTATCAACTCTTTGTCCTAGAACATCACCTACAGCATAATCGCTAGCATCACAAATAATTTCAAATGGTAGATTCCAATCAGGTGGCTGAACAATAGGTGCAGAAATCAAAGCTTTCTTAAGTATTTCAAATGCTTCTACACAATCATCATCAAAGACAAAAGGAATATATTTTTGTAAGACATTAGTCAGAGGCCTAGAAATATTAGAAAAGTCCTTAATGAGCCTCCTATAAAAACCGGCATGACCAAGGAAACTTCTTATACCTTTGATGTCCTTAGGACACGGCATCTTTTCGATAGCATCAACTTTAGTTTTATCAACTTCAATACCTTCATTAACAATAAAGTGGCACTTCTTCCAATTCAAGACAAGATTAGTTTCTTCACATCTCTGTAAAACTCGATCAAGGTTGCTCAAGCAATCATCAAAATAAGATCCATAAATGGAGAAACCATCCATGAAAACCTCAACAATCTTTTCACAGAAGTTAGAGAAGATAGCCATCATACATCTTTAAAAGGTAGCAGGTGCATTACATAAACCAAAAGGCATACGTCTATAAGCAAAAGTACCGAAAGGGCAAGTAAAGGTGGTCTTTTCTTGATCCTCTTTTGACACAGGTATTTGAGAAAAACCCGAGTAACCATCAAGAAAGCAAAAATTGTGTATGTTTGAATAATCTTTCTAGCATTTGATCAATAAAAGGTAGAGGGTAATGATCCTTTTTAGTAGCTTTATTTAATTTGCGGAAATAAATTACCATCCTACAACCTGTAACAATTCTTTGTGGGATCAATTCATCTTTATCATTAGGAACAACAGTAATACCTCCCTTCTTAGGTACACAATGGGCAGGACTTACCCACTAACTATCAGCAATAGGATAAATTATACCTGCCTCAAGAAGCTTTAGTATTTCTTTTCTTACCACTTATTTCATCTTAGGATTTAACCGTCGTTGGTGATCAACAACTGGTTTAGCGTGTTTCTCCAATTTAATTTTTTGTTGGCATAAAGTGGGACTAACGCCCTTAAGATCATCCAGAGTATATCCAATAGTAGCACGGTGCTTCTTCAGAGTTTTCAATAATTTTTCTTCTTCTTGCTCTGAAAGGTTAGCACCAATAATAACAGGATATATCTTTTTCTCATCAAGGTAAGCATATTTAAGAGTATCACGTAATGGTTTAATCTCAAACACGGGATCACCCTTGGGTGGAGGAGGATCCCCTAGGATTTCAACAGGCAAGTTGTGTTTCAAAATAGGTCCCTGCTTAAAGAATACTTCATCTATTTCCCTTCTTTCATTCATAAAACATATCATTTTCATGGTCGAGCAAATATTTTTCTAAAGGATCATTAGGAGGCACGGCAATAGAAGCTAGACCAATAATTTCATCTTTACTAGGCAATTCTTCATCACGGGGTTGTCTATGAAATTTAGCAAAATTTAACTCATGAGACATATCCCCCAGACCAATAGTAACAACGTCCTTTTCGCAGTCTGTCCTAGCATTAACAGTATTCAAGAAGGGTCTACCAAATATAATGGGACAAAAGCTATCTTGTGGGGAACCAAGAACAAGAAAATCAGCAGGATATTTAACTTTCCACACAAGACTTCAACATCTCTAACTATCCTAACTGGTGAAATAGTATCTCTATTGGCAAGCTTAATTGTAACATCAATTTCCTCTATCTCAGCAGGTGCGATATCATGCATAATTTCTTTGTATAAGGAATGAGGTATTGCACTTGCACTAGCACCCATATCACATAAGCCATGATAGCAATGATCTCCTATTTTAAAAGAAATAACAGGCATGCCAACAACAGGTCTATGTTTATTTTTAGTATCGTGTCTAGCAATTCTAGCAGCTTCATTACAGAAGTAAATAACATGCCCATCAATACTATCGACCAAGAGATCTTTAACCATAGCAATACTATGTTCAACTTTAATTTGCTCAGGGGGTGTAGGTGTTCTAGTATTACTCTTACGAACCATAGTTGAAGCTTTAGCATGATCCTTTATTCTAACAGGGAAAGGGGGTTTCTCAATATAAGCAGTAGGAACAACATGATCATTATAAGTGACAGTCTTCAACTTTAATAGGTGCAACTACTTTTACTTCAATGGGAGGATGATATTTAAACCACTTCTCCTTAGGGAGATCAACATAAGTAGCAAATGATTCACAGAAAGAAGCTACTATCTCAGAGACAGGTCCATATTTAGTGCTAAACCCACGGAAAACATCAGTATCCATAAAAGATTTAACACAATCAAACTTAGGTGTTATACCTGAATCCTTACCTTCGTCGAGATCCCAGTCTTCAGAGTTGCGTTTAATTCTTTCCAATAAATCCCATTTGAATTCAATAGTCATCATCATAAAAGATCTAGTACAAGAAGTATCGAGCATGGAGCAATTGTTGTCAGAAAGCCGAGCATAATTTTTTCGAATAATTATTTCTCTTGAGAGCTCATGATTGGGGCATGAATATAACATTGACTTAAGCCTCCCCCAAGCTTGAGTGATGATTTCTCCTTCGTGAGGCCTGAAATTATATATATGGGAATTATCGTCAAGCTAGTTTTCATCAGCTCATATGATTCGCGTTCGTTACTTTGATAATTTGGTATGTGGGTGGACCAGTGCTTGGGTGCTGCCCTTCCTTGGACAAGCATCCCACTTATGATTAACTCCTACTGCAAGCATCCGCAACTACAAAAGAAGTATTAAGGTAAACCTAACCATAGCATGAAACATATGGATCCAAATCAGCCCCTTGCGAAGCAACGCATAAACTAGGGTTTAAGCTTCTGTCACTCTAGCAACCGATCATCTACTTATTACTTCCCAATGCCTTCCTCTAGGCCCAAACAATGGTGAAGTGTCATGTAGTCGACGTTCACATAACACCACTAGAGGAAAGACAACATACATCTCATCAAAATATCGAACGAATACCAAATTCACATGACTACTTATAGCAAGACTTCTCCCATGTCCCGAGGAACAAACGTAACTCATGTCCATAATCAGAGGGGTATTAATCTGCATAAAGGATCTGAACATATGATCTTCCATCAAATAAACCAACTAGCATCAACTACAAGGAGTAATCAACACTACTAGCAACCTACATGTACCAATCTGAGGCTTTGGGACAAAGATTGGATACAAGAGATGAACTAGGGTTTTAGAGGAGATGGTGTTGGTGAAGATGTTAATGGAATTTGACCCCCTCCCGATGAGAGGATCATTGGTGATGACGATGGCGATGATTTCCCCCTCTCGAAGGGAAGTTTCCCCGGCAGAACGGCTCCGCCGGATCCCTAGATTGGTTCGGCCAAGGTTCCGCCTCGTGGCGGCGGAGTTTCGTATCGTAAGCTTGCTTATGATTTTTTCCTTGGACGAAAGACTTCATATAGCAGAAGATGGGCACTGGAGGCCTGCCAGAGGGCGCACGAGGTAGGGGGCGTTCCCAGGGGGTAGGGCGCGCCCCCACCCTCGTGGATGGTGGGTGGCCCCCCTCTGGTACTTTCTTCGCTCAGTATTTTTAATTTATTCCAAAAACTGCTTCCGTGAAGTTTCAGGACTTTTGTAGTTGTGCAGAATAGGTCTCTAATATTTGCTCCTTTTCTAGCCCAGAATTCCAGCTGCCGGCATTCTCCCTCTTCATGTAAACCTTGTAAAATAAGAGAGAAAAGGCATAAGTATTGTCACATAATGTGTAATAACAGCCCATAATGCAATAAATATCAATATGAAAGCATGATGCAAAATGGACGTTTCACTTCGTCGCCAACTTCCAGGGCACTCACAACCGCCCTCCGGCCGCGGGTGATCTGCATCGTATCAAGCAGCAACCCGGAGAAACCCTGCAGAAGTACATCCAGCGCTTCAACTGCGCCCTCCTCAAGATCCCCAAGGTGACGGACGAGGCCATCATCTCCATGTTCTCCGACGACGTCCGTGATATCAAGATGAAGGAGAAGCTCGCCATCCACGAAGACCTGTGCACGGCTTTGGAGCTGTTCAACCTGGCAACCAAGTGAGCGAGAGTCGAGGAAGGGCGTCTCTCCCTCATCGAGCTCCCGGCGGCAGAACCAGAAGACAAGAAGGCCAAGGTCAAGGACGTAAAATGCAAGGGCGCGGCCGTGCTTGCAGCTGAGCCGGAGGTGAAGCGTGGCCGCGACCACCCAGAGTCATCCAGGAGTAGCCAACCGTTCTGCGCCTTCCACAACGTGCACAGCCACAACACCAGCAACTATCAAGAGCTTAGGGCTATTCAAGACGGTGCTTCAGTCGATGCCCCGAGCGCAATGACCGGGGCTACGGTCGAGGAGGAGGCCGGACAGGAGGATGCTAGGACGACCGCGGCCCGCGCCAGGAGTGGCGCGACCAGCCTCATGAGGACCGCTGGCACGACCAACCTCGCGAGGGCGCCTGGAGGGATCAGCCTTGTGAGGACCGCCCTCAGGACAAGGCTGGCCTTGTCGGCGTTCTGGGAACGGGGGTCCCCGGACTTTCCTACCTGCGGCCCACGGCGTGGCTATGCTAGCAGGCCGTACGGCCCATCTTCATCGACAAGGCGTTCAAGACCCTCGCGAGGGGCCAAGCCTCGTGAGGCGGACGACGCAAGACCTCCTCAGGAGCGGCCTCTCCAGGCAGGCTCACGAGGAGCAGAGATATCAAGGCGGAGCAAACCTCACGAGGCTCTTGTGACGTGAGCCATGACGATCAGGATCAGGCGGGTGCCAGGCGGGCGCTAGCGCGTGCAGCGTCCTTGTTTCCTCTTTGGTGCCAAGGGGGCAAGCGCAAGCGCGGAGTACCGATGCATCAGGCCAAGGTTTCCATATCGATTACTGTGAGACCAAGACCAGCGAGGCCAGCAGGACGGAGGTCACCGTGGAGCCCAAGACGGCGTCATCACCAGAGCCTTTCGCAGGCGAAGACCGCTTTTGTCAGGATGGCTTGTACTAGCTGTCCCCTTTCAAATTGGCCTCCGTTGTTGGCTCCCTTCCTGCTCAATATTTGGGAAGAGGACCAGGGCCTCTATAAATAGGACTAGCCACCACCAAAGGAGGCATCTTGATCTCATCTGATCAAGATCCTTCCCTTAGCTACACCGAACACAAGAACACCTCAACCTCAGGAGGTTGTTCTTCCCCTTGTACTATTCTTCATCAGCCCGAGAGGCAATCCCCACCACACACTGGAGTAGGGTATTACACCACAATGGTGGCCCGAACCAGTATAAATCTTGTGTCCCTTGTGTTGCGTGTTTGTCGAGTTCGTCCGCGAGATCTTAGCGAGCTAGGGCGTAGATTGGTAGGAGGGAAAGAACTTCGCGCGCACCCCAGAGTTCGAACCTTAAGGGTTTTGCCGGAACCCGAGATTCGACATTTGGCGCGCCAGGTAGAGGTGCGCTGGAGCCTCTTCCCCGCCGATCGATCCATCGATGCTCCATGCCCGATGTCCGGCAATCCAAGGCCAGACTCCGACCACTGGGCAGCTTGGCCAGCCCGAGCGGTGTCACCTGCCCATGAAGACCTCGACCCCGCGCTCCAGGCGGTGCGAGCGTCGTCCAATGCTGTGGGACGTGGGCGGCGCGGCCAGGCATCGTCTACCCTCACTCCATGGAAAGTACGAGCCGCTGCAAGGGCAGCAAGCCATGCCACAGCAACAGCGCCACACACACAGCGGGAGCAGGCAAACATGTGGGCAGCACTCATGGTGGCGCGAGAGCTGCTGCGGTGCCGGCTGATGGAGAGCGGCCAAGATGCACTGCTGGAACGCGTCGCCGAGCTGCTGGATGCGGCGGCATCGGGAGCGTCGTCCTTCTGCTACCAGCTTCTCTCTCAGGCCACTCCGAGGCCTCACGGCGGGCCTCGCCACAACCACGCGCCCCCGGGTGTGCCTAGGGGCTTCGTCAACACCAGCACGGCTGGTGGCGCCGGGGGCTCCACCGCCCCAAGCCCGCGACTAGTATGGGCACAAGTGTCACCTTCCATGGTCCCAGTGAGATGCCGCACTACCATCCTTAGGACGCCATGCTGGGCCAGGCAACATGGAGTGTGGGGCACCACGGCGAGGTGTTCGGGGTAACGGCCCGGAAGCCCTCGTGCCCGCATGATGGACCAGAATGCTGGCGGAGGGCGACCACTGGCTCGTTCCTCGAGGAAGATTGGGAAGAAGGAGCACTAGAAGTCGAAGCCTTCCAGGACCCGACAGAGAACTGCAATGATTGCGTCAATTACAACAACTACAGAGTACCACTAATCTCTTAGGAGCAGGCTTACGCTAACCGTGGGCTACAAGTGAATCAGGTCACAGCATCGGTCGATGACCCCGGCGCAGCAGCATCCCTTTCGCCGGGGGAAGCACACTGGGGGCCACGAGGAGGGAGCCAGGAGCAAGGCCCCTCCCCACTTCACGCGAAGCGAGGCAACGCCCGGAGGTAGGCCCTCTGCCGGGGAGGTGCCGGCGAGCCTTCCCCCGACAGAGGACCCGTGGTCACCGAGGGCACCACTGGCGTCCCCTTGCCCCCCTTTGTGTCGTCCAGGTTGCCGGTCGGCTCAAAGATGGTCGAGGGTGGTGCAAGGCGGGGCCCTCGTCTGGCGATATGAAGCAAGGCCGGTTCCTGTGAAGAAGGCCCAGTGCCTGTGAAGCTCGCTGCCCATGACACTCTCACGTAATAATGAGTGGGTTTGTACACGCCCCAGAGTCTCAGGGGTGCCGGCCTCAGGCCCTGGGGCTCCCTCCCACGCCTAGTGGCAGCACTTAGCTCCGTGCTGGTGAGAAGACTTGAAGACCAGAAGAGTAGACTAGGCACAGGACACGGCCATTTGCTTTGGATCTCTTCTTCTGTAGCCTTGCTTTTTGGATTTGGATTTAAGTTGAAAAATTCGAGCTTTTGTCGATGCGTGCGGGGTGAATTTTCTCGTTCAAGCATTTTCTTGCCATCTAGTTCTTGCCTTGTTCTGGAGCTCACGCTCGCCGCCTCCCCCTCGCGGGCCATGCATGCCACGCGCGCCGATCGGCGCAGGAACCTCACGAGGCCCACTCGGGCGAGTCGGCATGCCCTTCAGGAGCCATGTGGCGGCTCTCGATCTTACAATCCGATTCAGGGCCTGCCCCAGCTAAGGTAAGCCGCAGCGGCAAAACTTGCCGTCAGACTCATGACCGACCAAAACACACCCTCGGTTCAGCATAAAGGAGTAGAAATCAAGATTTGTTTACATGAGGGGCTCCCCCTCTCAAAATGCTCTCACAATCTTTAGGGGCCGCGCCCGAGTTTTTGCATACAGGGTGAAGCAATAAAGGAACGAGGAATTAGCCAGATATGTCGCTCGCCGCATCCTCCGCGTCGTCTTCAGACGCGCCGCTCGCGTCGTTGTCGCCATCATTGATGCCGCCACCACCGTCACCAGCGCCGGCGTCCCCATCATCGACCATGTTGCCTCCGTCTGCGGTGACCACCACCGCGTCGTCCTCTGAAGTGAAGGCCCTGACCAACGCATCCACGTTGTCCTCTACCCACTGCACTAGGTCGTCCCGGACGACCGTAGGTATGGGGGCGATGGCGGCGTCGAAATGGAAGTCGGGGTTGGCGTTCAGGAGATGGCTGAAGACACGGGAGAAAGCGCGCTCGAGCAGGCCGCGACTCCTCTCTTCCACGAGCCTGCGAGCTTCGTCAGATCAGGCCTCCAGGCGGGTCACCACGTCGGTGAAGAAGCGGAGGTGACTGGCGTAGTCATTCACCTGAGGATGGGGGGCGTTCGCGTCACAGACATGGCCCAGGGCAGTGTTGGCCCTGTTCCGAAGATCCTGAAGCATGGGAGCGTGAACGCGCTCCAGCGTCCGCCTCTCCAGCACTTCCTCCCTGTTTTGCCACGCGACGGCCTCGGCGTCATCAACCCGTTTCTGAAGCAAAAGCAGCTCGGCGCGGGCGGAGGCCAAGTCCGCCTGCGCCGCGTCCAGGGCGACGGTCGAGGCCTCCGCTCACCTCTCTGCTCCAGCGAGCCTAGGCCTGAGGGCAGCGGCCCTGCCCGCATCCTCCGTTCCCGCGAGCTTCAACTTCAAGTCATACCAACCTTCAAGATCTGCACGAACCCGGGCCACCTGGCAATCGACTTCCTCCTGGACCTTGGCCTCGCGAGCCCCAACGGCATCTTCCGCCTGAGCAACTTGACGCTCCCTCGTCTCCAGTTGTTCGAGCTCAAGGCTGCGCTCCATGGCTTCCAGAGCCAGCGCCTCCTCACGCCTCCGGACCTCCTCTTCTTTTGCAGGCATCCCCCTCGGTGACGCAAGGGCGGCTCTGCGCACCTCCACCTGGCACTCGAGGGACGCGCTCCAGGCCTGCAGCTCCCACGCGCGCTTCTCTGCAGCCTCGCGACGACAGTCAGCCTCGCGAGCCTCCTCCAAGGCCCGGGAGCAAGCCTCACGGGAAATCTTGAGGGACACCTCGGCCTTCGCATTGTCAAGATCACACTGGTAGCGGCCAAGGTTGATGGCCACCCTCAGCTTACGATGTTCCTCCGCCAGCCGAAGACCTTCAGCCTCAAGGCGCGAGTCGACACCTGTGAGTTCTTCGCCGAGTTGGCTCATTGCGTCCATCGCCTTTTGGAAGAGCTCATGACGAATGAAGCTCCATCCGTGTTCCAACTCCAAGGCACGCCCCACCTCGTCCTCTGCCACGGGGGCTGTGGGCGGGGCGTTAAGCGGCGCACCCCCTCTCAGCAGGGGGCTGGTGCTGCTCCAAGTACTGGCCTGACCTCACGAGGGGCCCTGGCTGAACAGGGCCCGCTGCTTGAGGGGGAGCTGAAGGCCGAAGCCAACCAGTTGTTGTCCATAACCAGAGGAGGAGACCAGGGAACGCCCACCAGTCTCCAAGCCAGACCGTGCAGGAAGGGCAACGAAGCCGCAGACTCGGAGCGCCATGAAGGCGAGCGCACCCCCTCCACCGGCCCGGCTCCAGGTGCAGCATGCAGGCTCGGGGTGCACAAGGCCAACGAGGGTGCCGAGGAAGGCGAGGATTTCTTTACGGAAGGCTCAACGGCCCTGGCAGAAGGGGTCCTGAAGAGCCAGCGTTAGGAAGGAAGGCAGCAATCAAGAAACCACAAGGTGCAGTACTTACTCATCGACAGCGAACTACTTTCGCCGCTTCAACGGCCCGAAGATGCTGTTGCTGCTCGGGGATCCTTTCCTCTTCCGGAGCTCCTCGAAGTCCACGCAAAGCCGACTGAAGCGCTGGACGTGGTGGCCAGCGCGGGGCGAGGGCCAGGAAGAGCTTGGAGGGACAACTTCAGGGGTGCCCAGCTGCGGTGAACAGTCGGGCGCGTCTCACCACGACCTCCCGAGGCTTCCAGGGCTTTCACCTCGGGAGCCGCATGTTGCGTCGCCTCAGTAACCGACGCCCCAGGGGAGGGATCGCGAGCTCCCGAGGATGACGCCCCAGGATCACCAGGCGGCCTAAGCTCCTCAGCACGCAAGCCGCCAACCTCCGTTGGAGCTTGCCCCCCTGCGCCCACACTTGGGACGAGCTCGGCGCTAGCGGCAAGGAAGGGAACCACATCGACGGGGTTCTCACGGGGCCCCACCAGGCCAAGCGGGCGCAGCCCCCACTCATCAAAGGAGGGCATGCTTTTGGCAAATTCATCCTTGTTCTCACAGCGGTACAGCAGACAGCTCTTCCTGGGCATGTCGTCCGGCAGAGGGGCATCCGTCAGGACCGTAAGCACCATTTGCCGCATATTAAGAGGAAGCCCCTCCTCCTGAAACCTCATATGGTCCTAACTGCTGAGCAAGGCCCACATCGGGTGGGAATGGCGCTGAAGCGGAGCGACTCGGCGCTTGACGAACTCCTTCACCACCATAGGCGCAGCCACGCTGCGATCCTTCAACCTCCTCACCTGAGCAGGCAGGGAGCGAGGCGGGGCTCATGAGCCTCTGCCCCAGTGGAGTTGGGAACAGCAGGTCCTGGCGGAACATGCAGTAAAGGGCTGAGCACAACGGCGTCGACAAACACCCATCGTGTCTGAAACCCGCTCGTGGATGGAGGAAGCTCAAAGTCGATCCCCGCGCCCGCTATCGCGGCCACGGCCTGGAAGCTCACACACCCCGAGCTCTCCCGAGGGTCAGTCATATGCAATGAGAAGAAATGGCGGAAGAGGTCCACCGAAGGAGCGATGCCCACCATGGCTTCGCACACAAAGGCGAAGACAGTGAGAAGAGTCACAGATTGAGGGTCAAGATGTAGCATGTGGATCTGATAATGCTCTAGCACCGCGTTGAAGAAGGCGGAGAAGGAAGGAATCAGGCCAGCACAGAGGGCATCTATGAATATTGGGACCTCAGTGGCTACCCGGGCAATGCGAGTGCGAGACGCAGGCCAAGCTACCATCTCTCCCCACTCGTTGAAAGTGGAGGCAAGCATGGGGCGCACCTTGTCCATGGGCTCGTCGTTGAGCACCAGGGGTCGGCCGAGCGCAGGCTCGATTTAACGAGGCGACTTCAGCGAGGGACAGGGCTTCTTCCCCTTGTCTTCTTGTTTCGGCTCCATGGCGATGGAGCGGGCAGGAGGCAGGTTAGATTGGAGAGGAGAAGCAGAGCTCCGAGGAAGCAGAGAGATTGGGGAAGCAAGGTGCGGGCGGCGGAGGAATAACTGTGTAGGTTGCGGGGGCCGTGTAGTCAGGCGGGTTCTAAGGCAGCATGGGGAAGCGGAGACGCCCACGTCCAATCAACCGCCACGCGTCAACCAAGGCCGCAGGCCTATGGGGGCCCGCGGAGCTCTGTACTTGACCTTTGGCTTCGCCTCAAAGCCAAGCCCGAGCGCACCTTGGGCCTGGGGGCTACTGTCGGCATTCTGGGAACGGGAGTCCCCAGACTTGCCTGCCTGCGGCCCACGGCGTGGCTACGCTAGCAGGCTGTACGGCCCATCTTCATCGACAAGGCGTTCAAGACCCTCGCGAGCGGCCAAACCTCGCGAGGCGGACGACGCAAGACCTCCTCAGGAGCGGCCTCTCCAGGTAGGCTCACGAGGAGCGGAGATATCAAGGCGGAGCAAACCTCACAAGGCTCTTGTGACGTGAGCCATGACAATCAGGATCAGGCGGGCGCCAAGCGGGCGCCAGCGGGCGCAGCGTCCTTGTTTCCTCTTTGGTGCCAAGGGGCAAGCGCAGGCGCAGAGTACCGAGGCATCAGGCAAAGGTTTCCATATCAGTGCAATGAGACCAAGACCAGCAGGCCAGTAGGACGGAGGTGATCGTGGAGCCCAAGACGACTTCATCACCAGAGCCTTTCGCAGGCAAAGACCGCTTTTGTCAGGATGGCTTGTACTAGTTGTCCCCTTTCAAATTGGCCGTCGTTGTTGGCTCCCTTCCCGCTCAATATTTGGGAAGAGGACCAGGGCCTCTATAAATAGGACTAGCCACCATCAAAGGAGGCAGCTTGATCTCATCTGATCGAGAGCCTTCCCTTAGCCACACCGAACACAAGAACACCTCAACCTCAGGAGGCTGTTCTTCCCCTTGTACTATTCTTCGTCGGCCCCAGAGGCAATCCACCACCACACACTGGAGTAGGGTATTACACCACAACGGTGGCCCGAACCAGTTTAAATCTTGTGTCCCTTGTGTTGCGTGTTCGTCGAGGTCTTCCGCGACATCTTAGCGAGCTAGGGCGTAGATCGGTAGGAGGGAAAGAACTTCGGGCGCACCCCAGAGTTCGAACCTTAAGGGTTTTGCCGGAACCCAAGATCCGACAGGCCTTCCTCCTCCACCGCCACCACCAGAAGGAACAACGACCAGGACGAGGGGTTGGGGGCTTCAGGAGCCTCGCGCCATTGCCTGCATCTTGGGCAGTGCGCAGACCCCAGCCTCTCAGCGCCTCTTCAAGAAGTTTGCTCGTGAGGTAAACGCGGCCCTCCCCAGGCTCGAAGCCACGCGCCCACTCAGGTGGTCCAAATGCGCCATCACCTTCCGCTCAGCTGACCATCTCAAGTGCGCGGCAACTGCTGGCGCCCTCCCGATGCTCTATTCACCCGTCATCAGCAGTGTTCAAGTCACCAAGACCCTCATCGACGGTGGCGCAGGACTCAATGTCCTGTCCGTCGAGACATTCGATAGCCTCCAAGTGCCATACGATCAGCTACAGCCTACCAAGCCCTTCTCAGGAGTGACTGACAACTCCACCACCCCAATAGGGCAGATCCGCGTTCCGGTCACCTTCGGCCAGCGCGACAACTACCGCACCGAGCTCATCGACTTCGACGCCGCCCACATTAGTCTTCCCTACAACGCCATCCTCAGGTATCCAGCCCTGGCCAAGTTCATGGCGGTAACCCACCACGGCTACAACGTCCTCAAGATGCCAGGAAGTGGTGGGATCATCACAATCCCCTGTGAAGAGTAAGATGCGGTGTGCTCACTCGAGCGCGCTTACCAAGCCGCGGCGATCGAGGACCCAGACAACGAAGGAATCATGTACCCTCCTGAGGCCATCCCCAAGAAGAAGAAGCAGCAGCTCCGTACATGGCCTCAGGAGAGCGGCGTCGCCAGCAGCACCACCTCAGGACCAGCGCCCATGGATGGGGCGCCTCCCTCTCACGCATAGGAAGGCGCCCTGTGCCTTCCTCGGGTAAGGCTCGGGGGCTCTTTTTTGGAGGGCCTCAGACCTCGCCAACGTCACGAGGAAGGCGCTCGGGCACAACATGGTGGCGTGCTTTGCGTCACGTTTCCCTCAGGAAGGCACCAGGAAAGGAGTGCTCGGTGCTCAGGAGTTCATCGCCAAGGCCACTCAGGAGCTGCAGGATGCAAGGGGCATGTGCGGCGATCGCCGCCCACCTGGCACGGCCCCCCATCCAGGCGAGGATGGCAGGTTGCGCATCTGCATCGACATCCCTGGGCTCAACCGAGCCGTGTCTCAGGAGCGCTTCTGGCCTTCGCGTGTGGGACGCTGCGAGGGCCCACCTCACAGCTATGTTCGCATGCCGTTTGGCCTACCGAGCTTGGCGGTCGCCTTCCAGCACAGCCTGCGGAGCATCCTGGTGGCTCAGGAGGCCAGGCATCACACGGTCCTGTCGGAGATGGAGACGGTCCTCGAGGAACCGCCTGGACCCCCAGAGCCTCCCGAGGCTCAGGGCCCCGGAGGCTCGTGAGGAGCGACCCCTTCACCACGCATCTTCAGCTGCCCCAACTTCTCTCCGACAACTAAACCAGGTGACATTTTCCAAGTTCATTTAGCTAGGAGCGCCCCTCGGGCTGCATCATTCCCAGGCCGCATGGGCCTCTCCCTGCGGCATGTATCCTTTCGTGTCTTTAGCTTACCTTGCTGGGGGCGCCGCTCGGGTCCGACCCAATGGCATGTATCGTTCCTGCATTTACCTACGCTAGTTGCTCTCCATGCATGATCTATCTATCGTTATCACCTGCTTGATAATCACCCACCACGGGAGCTGCGCGCTGATCGTCTTTCTTCAGGACCTTTCGCATAAGGAGGCTAGGCACGGCGTCTGTGCTCGGGCCCGTCCCTGCAGCGTCGATAAATCCAACAGTTGAGCTATGTCTGGCGGGCCGGTCCCGTTCACGTCACCTCCTGGGGTCATTGGTGCTTGGCCGTCTCATGCAATAACCTCAGGATATTCATTCAGCGCAGGTTGCCTAACCATCTCGCAGGACCACTGCAGTCAACAAGAACCAAGACCAGGCGCAACCCGCCTTGAGGTAGGGCCTCGTGAGTCCCGCGCTGGCTCATGAGTGCCCAAACATACCTCGTCTAGCCCTGCCGTGCAAGCCACGTTTCAGGGCGGGGTTGTACACGCCCCGGGGGCTCTCCGCAGTAGGGAGTCCCCTCCCACGTTCCAGTGGAAGCATCATGCTCCGCGCTGGCAGTCGACACTGCCGAGGAGCAGCTATGCCCGTGCAAGTGCGGAAGCGCTATGCTCTGCGCTGGTGATAAACAACTGAGGGCGGCCCCATGGCCGTATCAACCTCAGGGAGCCCTTGAGCTCAGTACCTAGCCTCACCGTGCTGCTTTCCCCTCGGGAGGGTAGCGCAAGGGGGTTGGGCACGGGGGCTGCGCTCAGGTCACGCCTGGCATACGCCCCACCAGGTTCCTCGGACCTGGTCGTCGCGCGCCCCTCCCGAGCGAAAGCCCGGCGAGGACAGGTATGAGGTCTGTTCGTACGTCAAGGAGGGCCCTTGGGCATCGTGACCCAAGGGCCTACCTGGTCACTTAGCCCCTCACCCCTGGCCTCGTCCTGGTGTTCCGGTCGAGTCAGCGGCGGCTGAGGTACGCGCGGGGCCGGGCCCTGCCGACGCAGAACGCTAAGGCCTGCTCTTGTATTTCCTTCCCAAAGGTCGTTTGAGCGTCAAGGGGGACTCCTGAGCATCGTGACTCAGGAGCCTAACTGGACACGTAGCTCCTCACTCCTTGGTCCCGTCTTGGTGTTCCGGACGGCCCAATGGCGGCTCAGGTATGCGCGGGGTCGGGCCCTGCTGAGGTAGAACACTAAGGCCTATTGCTGCATCTCCTTTCTGTAAGCTGTTTGCGCGTCAAGGGGGACTCTTGAGCATCGCGACTCAGGAGCCTAACTAGCCACGTAGCCCCTCACCCCCTGGCCTCGTCCTAGTTTCCGGTCGAGTCAACGACGGTTGAGGTATGCGCGGGGTCGGGCTCTGCCGACGTAGAACGTAAAGCAAATGGAAGGAAATCGCAAAATCTCAAGAAAATATTACAACACATATTGTTCTCCCGGTACCAAACGCAAGTTTAAACGCCTCCACGAGGCATGGTGCATATTGCAGGAACTAAAGGGAGCCGCCAGTGTCGGTGTCAAAACCGGCGGATCTCGGGTAGGGGGTCCCGAACTGTGCGTCTAAGATCGATGGTAACAGGAGACAGGGGACACGATGTTTACCCAGGTTCGGGCCCTCTCTATGGAGGTAATACCCTACTTCCTGCTTGATTGATCTTGATGAATGTGAGTATTACAAGAGTTGATCTACCACGAGATCGTAATGGCTAAACCCTAGAAGTCTAGCATGTATGACTATGGTAATGAGTATCTGCCTTTCCGGACTAAGTCCTCTGGTTTATATAGACACCAGGAGGATCTAGGGTTACACAAGGTAGGTTACAAACAAAGGAATCTACATATCCGCTCGCCAAGCTTGCCTTCCACGCCAAGGAGAGTCCCATCCGGACATGGGTGCAATCTTTGGTCTTCATGTCTTCATAGCCCATCAGTCCGGCCCATGGCTAATAGCCGGGACGCCCGAGGACTCCTTAGTCCAGGACTCCCTCAGTAGCCCCCGAACCAGGCTTCAATGACGAGGTGTTCGGGGTGGAGATTGTCTTCGGCATTGCAAGGCGGGTTCCTCCTCTGACGACTTCCAATTAATGTATTCGACTTATTATTCAATGCCACACCCCTCGGCTTCTGTGCATCTATGTCTTCAGCTTCCACGTGTCGGGCGAATGCGGACGGTCAGGGTATTTTTTGCAAATAACACCCCAGCCATGCAAGGAAGAGCGTCTATTTAAAGGGATTGGATCTCAGACCCATTCGGCACCACACGAAGAAAATCCTTAGAGATTGCTAGGAAAGGCCATTCCAACATGGCTAGCATCCCCCGCTCCTCCTCCCGTTCCGGCCCAGAGATAGGCGAGTGGGAGAGGTGTTCCGTATCTCATGGCCAGCTGGAGAAGCTGCAAACAGAGGGGTTTCTCCCCCCCCCCCCCCCCCCCGCCGCTCTGGTCCCGGTTCGGGCCGGGTTGGCTTCCGTCCCTGGCAAGACCCAGGCGGAGGATTTTCCTAATCCGTCCACGGGGGAACGAGTGTGCTTCGTCCCCTACCTGCTGAGGGGCGTGGGATTTCCCATCCACCCATTCCTCCGAGGGCTTCTGGAGTATTATGGTCTCCAGCTGCACAATTTTACCCCAACCTCTATCCTGCACATTGCAGGTTATGTCGCTTTATGCGAACTATTCCTGTGTTGTGAGGCCCATTTTGATCTATGGAGAAAGTTGTTTTGCCTTGTCCCGCGCAACCATGAGGGATCAATATTCGAAGTGGGCGGGGCCAAAGTATGGCGTATTGCTGAGACCGGATACCTATCCGGCACACCGGAGAAAGCTTACGAAGAGTGGACCTCCGAGTGGTTCTACATAGATGACGTTGTACTCCCAGATCCAGTCCGGAGAGGTCTCCCCGAGTTTGCAAGTGTTCCTCTGAAGAAGCGCCACAGCTGGCGCCCTTGAAGCCCCAAGGAAGAAGATAGTGCGGAAGTTCGCCAACTCCTGAGCAAGATCAAGACGGTTGCCCAGTATGGGTATACGATAGTCGAAGTGATGGTAACCTCCATAGTACGGGGAGTTCAGCCACTCCAATACAGAGGACTTCCCATGTGGAATTACAATGGGGAAGATGACGCCTCCCGCTGCGGCAGGAAAGGTCCAGACACCCCAGCCGCCCTAGCCAAAATATTGGGCGAACTGTTCAAGGGTGAGGAAGAGGAGTTCCTGCGTATCACGCACAGAGAAGGATATTCCATGTACAATCCTCCTAGCTGGGTGAGCCCCCAACCTTTGGCTCCACTCATTCCTCTCCCCGAGCTTTATTAACCCGTCCATTCATAACAGCACTGTCGAAAGACTTCCGAGGGGCTTTACAGCCCCGCCCCGCAGCCCGAGGGCCACAATCGGGACCTTGACCCCGGATTCGAAGAGGATCCGGATATATTTGTGGTGCTAGAGAATGGTGTGTTTTACCAGGCGGGCTACGACGGCATCGAAGTGGCCATCATCGCCGATTACCCTGGTCTTCTCCCCGCTTCACATGTAAGTAGTCAGGAGACATCTTCCCCGAAAGGATTCCCTCGTTCTGCCTCACCCACCGCACTGTCTCGTGCTTCGAAGGGGAGGCGTTCGACATACCATGCTACTCCAGGAGCGACTAGCGGCTCCCGCACAGGGCAAGCCTTCAAAGAAGAAGGCAGGCGAAGACCCGTTCGGGCCCTCGTTTAAGAGGTATGGGTTTGCAAATATGTTTTTTAATAGTCGCATCCAACCATGACTGTGTTTGGGGGTCCGGACAGTAATACTCCCAGCAGCGAGGACCCAGCCCCAGCCAAGGGGGTGGGGGCCAATATGGGAGTGACGCCGGACTATCCTTCGGCCAAGGGCTCGGAAAATATGTCCGTCGCCAACTCGGAAGTGGAGAGCGCCATGAATCATCGGCACTGGAGGGACATTTTACGAGACCCCTGCTGTTCAAACGAGGCGTTTGATGCCTTCAGCTCAGCTGACGCATACATCTGAGCTGCTCGAGATGGGCTTAGCAGAGCCACAAAGCAGCATTTAACGGATGTGCGGGTAAGATTTACTTTGTCCGAAAAGGATAAGCACGTGCTAGTAGCCCCCGAGACTGAAAGCAGTTGGCACAAGTGATTTAAGGATCGATGTATAACCAGGTTACGACGAGAGGAACAACACCGCTAGCTCAAGAGCTGGGCGATTGTCGAGCACAGCTAAATGCTTCTACCGCCGAATCGAAGAGTCCAAGAAGGCATCTTCGGTAAGGTTCCCTCCATCGAGGAATAGCAATTATACAAATGGTTGTGCTATCTTTGTTGCTTATCTCATAATAGGATCATCAGGTCAACTGGAAGAGAAGTTGAAAACCGCTCAAGCGGGAGAGAAAGAGGCGAAAAGACTACACGCCGCAGGCGAGCGTATCCCGGTCCGAGTCACAGAGGAGAAAAACAAACTCCAAGATTCAAACACCAAACTGGGCGAAGAACTGAAAGATGTACGAGCCCAGCTAGCCGACTCTGTGATGGAGAACAAAAGGCTGCGAGGCGGCATATTCAGTACGTGGCCAAATTGACCTTGTAACGGTTTGGAGGTAAAAGTAGCTAATATAGATGTGATTGCAGGTATGTTGACGAGCCGTCCCGAAGAGGAGGTGTCCGGATCATCAAGTGATCTCCTGCAAGGGCTGTCGCAGTTGCACGAGCAAGCTCGGCAGGCAATGCAGAGTGTATCCAAGGCCTTATGGTCATCCGACTCCCCTCCAGGGAGTATGGAGAAGCTTGTAGAGCTATTCAAGGGAGTGCGGCGTCGTACCCGACTATGGAAGATATCGGCCTGCCGAGAGGGTGCGCGAGAGGCCTGGGCCTTGGTAAAAACACGATATACCAAGCTGGATCCAAATCACATGGCTCGGGTTAGATCGCTAGGGTCAAATGGGGAAGAAATTCCCGTTAGTTTAGTATATAACCAAGTAAAAGTAGCCGCCAAGTATTCCCAGCAGGATTGTAAGTTAGATAGCCTGCTGGACGTCATAAAGGAGGAAGTTTTTGAGTCCAGGTGACCATGTACTTCCCTTTGCATATGTAGCTCTAGCTGAAATATGATTGTCATGACGGACCTTTTCGCTTCAACCTCTCGACCCGAAGCTGCGGAGTGTTTCCGAATACCAGAACGGCCGAGTAGACCAGGTATGCATGGAAACCACGCACAGGGGTCATAGTTGCTTGAACAGACAATTATCCAGCTAGTTATGTTATATTACATTAAGAGTGTAAGAAACATCTTCCAGAGAAAATAGTTCCGTTAAGGGTTCCTTTCCCTGGGTATGCATGCATCGATGTGCATATGTCCAAACTGTGATGAAGAAATCACAATGTGTACAGCTTCTGGGGGTTCATGATAGGACGAATGCAAAAACATCTTTAGTTCACCGACCAAATATTCCCTTAAGAACGCTAGCTTTCGGCTTCTCCCAGTCTGAGGTACACATCCGGATGACCCGACAGTAACAATTGCAGAGGTGCTCCCTTTATGCCCTAGCCGAACTAACGGGAACGTAGGGCATAAGCACAGGAGCCAGGCAACCCAACTTGGCCAAAACTTAAGTCATATCGGTGCATATAATGGCGAAGAAAAGGCACATATGGGACAAAACGCATATGTGAGGAGCTTGATGCTCGGAAAATAACAATAGCAAGCTTCTGTCCAAGAAGCCCCCAGGTATAAGAGACGTACATACTTCAAGACGTATGCGTCAGGGGTGTACGGTCTAACCGCACAAAAGCTTTTAAAGCTAAAAATAAAAAGAAAAGAGAGAGAGAAAATAATGGAAACAATAGGGTGAAGGAGACGAACAAAGATTTCCGTGCTAGGCATAGAATCTTCGGAGTCTGGCCGCGTTCCAGGGGTTCGGCTCTAACCGATTGTCTGACACATCACGCAGGCGGTATGCCCCTCCGGTGAGAACTTCGTCGATGATGAAGGGACCCTCCCACTTGGGCTTGAGTTTGTCCTTTTTCTTCTCCGGCGGGCGCAGAACAAGTTTGCCGATGTTGTAAGTTTTGGCCCGCACCTCTCTGCTTTGATACCTGCGAGCCCGCTATTGATAAAATGCGGAACAGGCTTTTGCAACGTCGCGCTCCTCTGTAACACCCCGGATGTAACTTTCCATATTTGTAACTCCAACTCTTGCCATTTTCGGCATTGTGATATGATATTCCCTCCGTGGTTGGGTTTTTGTCTTTCGTTTTGCATTTTGTCCATGTCATGCATTTCATATCATGTCATCATGTGCATCTCATTTGCATACGTGTTCGTCTCATGCATCCGAGCATTTTCCCGTTGTCCGTTTGAAATCCGGCACTCCTATGTCCCCGGCGTCCCCTTTTACATTTTTTTCCGTGAGCGGCACTAAACTTTCTCGGAATGGACCAAGGTTTGTCAAGTGGCCTTGGTACACCACCGATGAACCACTGTCAAGTTTCGGGTCATTTGGAGCTCGTTTGGTACTCCAACGGTTAACCGCACTCTCGCAAAGGCCTCTTTTAAGTTCCAGCCCAACACCCCTCCAAAACAGCCCAATAACCCATCTAAGTCACTTCTATGCTCTCCGTCGTTCGATCACGATCGTGTGGGCGAAAACTACACCTCATTTGGCGACCAACATGGCGCGCCACGTGTACCGCCGCGCCCGCCGCCGCCGCCGACCCGCTTCGGCCCGCTCCTGGCCCCAGCGAATCCAGCCGCCCGCCGCCGCCTCCCAGCGCCCGGCCAGCGCGCCATCCTCCGCCGCCTCGGCCGCCCGCCGTCGCCTCGCCCGGCCCGGCCAGCACCAGCGCCCGTCATGGCCCATCGCCCATGCCCGGCGCCTCCGCCTCGCCCGGATCGCCTCCCCGGCCCCGGATTCGGCGCCCCGACTCCTCCGGCCGCCGCCTTCTTCTTCCACTCCGGCTAGCCGCGCCGCCGCCTTGGTTCGCGTACCGGATCCAGATCTGAGAACCCTAGGTTGACCCCCGAATCCTCTAAGTCATTTTTCCCCAGTAATTTTGTTGCATTTTCATCATGCGATAACTTCGCACTCGTGGCCCCGTGTTGGGCGTTTAGCATACCGAAATGTTCGCCTAGATGAGTAGACCATTTCATCTCATGCATCATTTTCCTTTGAGCTCATCCTGATGCCCGAAATGCTGTTGGAAGAGGGCTATGTGATGTTAGTTTCAGATTATTATCAGAACATGCACTTTTGTCATTTTTGCCATGATTGATGTGTGCATCCTATGAACTTGAGTCCTACATGTGTTTTGTAATATGCCATGCAATCTTTACAGGGGTGTATGCCATGTATTTTTGTGATCTATGTGGTGACTAGCACAAGCATGGAAACTAGGCTACATGATGTTGCTGATTTCAGCCCCTGTTTTGCTGATATTTTTATGCCATGTTAACTTGATGCTACCGAGAGATCCATGCATATTTTGAGATACTTCATTAAGGATGTTTTGAACATATGGTTACGCTCTACCATCCATGCCCTTGTTTGCAATTATGGAGTGCCATAGCTTGAGTCAATCGAGCTCTACTTTTGCTATAAAATGTTTCCTGGCAGATTGTTTACATGTTATTCAATTTTGCCAAGGTTGTTGTAGTTGATCCGTGTATGCTATGATGTTGTTCTTGCCATGTATAGCTTCTATGCCATGTTTTCTTGACGGATGTTTGCTTAGTTTATCATGAACTGCTCTGTAGTGAGTGCATCGAGCTCTTAAACATGCCTACTTGTTATCTGTTTTTGTCATGCCCTGTTGCTGAATCTGTTAACGAAACTTGCTATGTTGACATGGGCGCTATTGCATTTTACGATCCATTTTGGCTCATGGTCAGTAAGGGACTATTGTTCTATGCTTTGGATATATTCATGCCATGCCTTGTTTTGCTATTATAAGTTCCTGTAGCATGCTGTTTGCTTGCTCTGAACATTGCTTCCTGATGCTGATTCTGCCATGTTCAGTATTTTCACTAAGTCTGTGAAGCTAATATATTTTGCACTTTTGCCATGCTTGTTTGGACCTGTTATGGTGTGATTTAGCCGTAGCTCAGTGTTCATCTTTTGTCAAATATCTTGAGTAGATCACTGCCATATTCTTTTCTGGTACGTTTGGATGCAGTAGCTTAATTTCTTGTTGGTTGCTATGTGGCATCATGCTGTTAATGGCAGATTTGTGTCATTCTTGTTTTGCTTGTCATTTGCAAACCGTGCATCCGATTCCGGTGATCTTTATATCGATTTCAACCGAAATTATCTCACCTTTGCAGCGGCATACTTGGTTTGCCAAGTTGATGCCTGGTTCATCTTTTTCCTTCCGGAGCACGCATACGCATTGCATATCACATCTCGCATATGATGCCATGTTTTGCATCATGTTGCTTGTGCATTGCACCGTGATTTATTGTGGTTCCATTGTTTGTGTTCTTGCTTTGGGTAGAGCCGGGAGGCGAAATGCGTGAACAAGGAACCTGTTGAGAACGCTTACGAGGATCAAGCTTTCGATAACTCTCGAGAACTTTGCGAGCAAGATGACCATACCCTCGAAATCACTTCTATCTTTGCTTGCTAGATGCTCGCTCTTTTGCTATGCCTATGCTACGATGCCTATCACTTGCTTATCATGCCTCCCATATTGCCATGTCAAACCCCTAACCATCCTTTCCTAGCAAACCGTTGTTTGGCTATGTTACCGCTTTGCTCGGCCCCTCTTATAGCGTTGCTAGTTGCAGGTGAAGTTGAAGTTTGTTCCTTGTTGGAACATGGAGATGTTGTTCCTTGTTGGAACATGTTTACTTGTTGGGGATATCACAATATATCTGCTATAATTAATGCATCTATATACTTGGTAAAGGGTGGAAGCCTCGGCCTTATGCATGGTGTTTTGTTCCACTCTTGCCACCCTAGTTTCCGTCATACCGGTGTTATGTTCCTTGATTTCGCGTTCCTTACACGGTTGGGTGATTTATGGGACCCCCTTGACAGTTCGCTTTGAATAAGACTCCTCCAGCAAGGCTCAACATTGGTTTTACCATTTGCCACCTAAGCCTTTTTCCCCCGGGTTTTCGCGAGCCCGAGGGTCATCTTTATTTAACCCCCCGGGCCAATGCTCCTCTGAGTGTTGGCCCAAACTAGAGTGCTTTGTAGCGCCCCCTCAAGGAAACTTGAGGTCTGGTTTTAGTTATGCGGACTGCTCATCCGGTGTGCCACGAGAACGAGATATGTGCAGCTCCTATCGGGATTTGTCGGCACATTCGAGCGTCTTTCTTGGTCTTGTTTTATTGCTTTGTCAAAATGTCTTGTAGTCCGGGATTCGAGACTGATCGGGTCTTCCGGTAGAAGGAATATCCTTCAATTGACCGTGTGAGAGCTTATAATGGGCTAAGTTGGGACACCCCTGCAGGGTATTATCTTTCAAAGCCGTGCCCGCGGTTATGAGGCAGATGGAATTTGTTAATGTCCGGTTGTAGAAAACCCGAAGTTGATCTTAATTAATACACATCAACGCGTGTGTAACCGTGGCGGTCTCTTCTCGGCGGAGTCGGGAAGTGAACACGGTGTTGGAGTTATGTTTGACGTAAGTAGTTTCAGGATCACTTCTTGATCGCTACTAGCTTCACGACCGCGCCTTGCATCTCTTCTCGCTCTCTTTTGCGAATGTAGCCACCATATATGCTAGTCGCTTGCTGCAACTCCACCTCACAACTCTGTCCTTCCTATAAGCTTAAATAGTCTTGATCTCGCGGGTGTGAGATTGCTGAGTCCCCGTGACTCACAGATTCTACCAAAAATAGTTGCAGGTGCCGACAATGCCAGTGCAGATGATGCAACCGAGCTCAAGTGGGAGTTCGACGAGGAACGTGGTCGTTACTATGTGTCTTTTCCTGATGATCAGTAGTGGAGCCCAGTTGGGTCGATCGGGGATCTTTGTTGCATTTGGGGTATCTTCTTTTATTTTGGTTCCGTAGTCGGACCTTGAGTGTAATCTGGATGATGGATGTTTATTTATGTATTGTGTGAAGTGGCTGTAATAAGCCAACTATGTATCTCTTTCTCTTATGTATTACATGGGTTGTGTGAAGATTACTTCACTTGCGACATTGCTTTCAATGCGGTTATGCCTCTAAGTCATGCTTCGACACGTGGGAGATATAGCCGCATAGAGGGCGTTACAAGTTGGTAATCAGAGCCTTCCCCGACTTAGGAGCCCCCTGCTTGATTGTTTGCTGGCGTTGTTGAGTCTAGAACAAAAATGTTTTGAGTCTTAGGATTATATATATCGGAGAGTAGGATTATTTTACTCCCGGTCCCTTCGTCGCTCTAGTGAGGTCTCGGCGTAGAAGTTTGACTCTCCTCTCCTCAAATTTCACTAAAAAAATTTAGGATCACGCGGGTATCTTGGAATCGTTAGATGGTTTTGTGACGAGAACATTGTTCTTGGTGCCTTGACATTTAGGGGTTGTGGCGGTGTCCGGGAGTTGAGCTCCGAGGTGTTGTCGTCACAATTTTATCGTTGCGATTCTGGAATACACGAGATTTGCCGACATCGAAAATCTACATTTGTGCCAGTTGTTGGTGAGATAACCCGATAACCCAATCTTGAGGCGAGCTCGGGAGTATTGCCATGACTCGTATAACGGATGCTTTTCGAAGGTCGAGGTACCGATTTCGAAGGTTTCTTGGTTATGTGTTGACGGATGGATACAATTTGGATCTAGGTATTGTTAGTTTGGGTGATATATTTTGTGTCCCTGTATCCCCAACACCAGTTGCACAACCAGAAAGTTTCGGGAGTTTATAGGTGGGATTCAAGTAGCTCCTAGCATTTCTTCCCGCAGATATTTGGTTAGTGATTGGGTAATCCTTACCACTTATTTGTTCGATCGTACCTTGTTATTTTTTCATCAACCCTTAATCAAGTGGCTTCTCACCTTAATGGACGTGTGATGTTAGCTTTTGGAATTCATTCGTTCATCCTTGTTCGAATGTTTATTGTGAAGACTATGTGTTGCAATTTCTATCCGTTGATTCAACTTGTCTATCTGTCTATCAAAGTGCTAACGGATGTCACCCTCTTGAGGATGGCTCCATAGCGTCTGAATCCGGATCGCAATGATGAGAGTCGGTCAGAACCCTCCACCTCCACCTCCGCCTCCGGAGGCATGGCAAGCTATCATGGCAGCCACCAATGCCAATGCTCAGATGATTTTGCAACTCTTGCAAGAGCGTACCCAAGGGCAAGGCAATCAAGGTCAAGGCAACAACCAGCCACACTTTGCTACCCTCAATCAGTTCCTCGCTAATCAGCCAAAGTCTTTCAGTTTCTGTGTCGAGGCCACAGACGCCGACGATTGGCTTGTGGACATCTGCAAACATTTTGAATGTAGCAATGTCGGACACGAGGACTTTGTCAAGTTTGCTTCGTTTCAACTCAAGGACCAAGCTGCTTGAGTGGTATCAACAATACAAAGATTCGAGAGGAGGTCGTGTCATTACACAGGATGAGTTCAGCCGAGACTTCAAAGCTCACCACATTCGAAAAGTGTTGTTGAGAGCAAGCGTGAGGAGTTCCGCAATCTCAAGCAAGGCAACATGTCGTGTATCAATACAATATCCAGTTCGAGCTTCGCTCGCTTTGCTAAGCAAGGCGTCCACGATGAAAAGAGTATGATCTATCAATTCAGAGGCGGTCTCGGAGAAGATCTGCAATTAGCTCTCGTGCTTTTGAGCGAGAAAAGTATGATGAATTCTACAACATGGCACTTTGAAGCAAGAAGCTGCCCAGCTCAAATGTGAGGCTTCTAAGAAGAGAATCAGGATGCAGTTCAGTCTTCTTCTTCCTCTCAAGTGGCATCTAAGCAGCGAAGTTCTACCTTCCTCCTCCTCCGTTTTGTCGGCCTTATCGTGAGAAGAACTCAGGTGGTCGTGGATCTTCCCACCCGCCCAACCCAGGCTATCGAACAAGTCTAATTCTCAAGCTCCAAGGTCAAATGCTCCTTATCACCGTCCGCTCTCAGAGGTGACTTGGAACAAATGTCGTGAGAAGGTCACTATGCGAACAAGTGCTTCAACCAAAGGCGCCTTCCGCCTCCTCCTCTGTGAGATCTTCCAAGAATGTCACGGTGGTCAATCATAATCCCAAGTCTGCAAAGGTGAACATGATGAATGCAGCTCAAGCGGAGGAATCTACTGATGTGATAATGGGTAATCTCTCAGTTAATGATATTCCTGCAAAAGTCTTATTTGATACTGGTGCATCGCATTGTTTCATCTCAAGACCTTTTGCATCTAAGCATGAGTTGGGTTATCAAGAATTGCCTAGTTCTTTATCAATTGTGTCCCCAGGTAAGGAAATGACAGCTAATAATCATGTCCCGGATGTTTCTATCAAGATGGGCGACTATAGATTTCTGGCTAAACCAATTGTCCTTGGTGACTCGGATATTGATCTAATTCTCAGGATGGACTGGCTTTCTCAGCACAAAGCTCAGCTTGATTGTGCTGCCGGAAATTCAATTGACACACTCTTACGAGGATGTGATCATCTATGCCGCTTCGTGATGAAACCATTCGGTTGTTTTCTCTCAATGAGAAGGGCGAGTTGGATGCTATCTCTCGATTCCGATCGTTTGTGAGTATCAAGATGTCTTTCCGGAAGAGCTTCCAGAATGCCTCCTCACCGCGATTGAATTAGATTATCGATCTTGAGCACAGCCTTGAACCCGTTTGCAAGCGTCCATACAAGCTTGGACCTAATGAGCTGAAGGAATTGAAGAAGCAGCTCGATGAACAAGAGCGTCTGGGTTTGATCGGACCGAGTTCATCTCCTTGGGGTTGTGGTGTTCTTTTGTCCGGAAGAAGGATGGCACGGACCGACTTTTGCGTCGATTACCGTCCATTGAACAAGAAGACTATCAAGAACAAGTATCCACTTCCCAACATCAATGAGCTTTTCGAGCAACTCAAAGGTGCTAAAGTGTTCTCCAAGCTTGACCTTCGTATGGGTTATCATCAGATTCGCATTCGTGAACAAGATATTCCCAAGACAAGCATTGAGAACAAGCTTTGGTTCTTATGAATATACTGTCATGTCTTTCGGCCTTGTCAATGCTCCTCCAACATTCTCTCGAATGATGAACTTCATCTTCAACCCCTACACCAATGAATTCGTCTTGGTCTATCTTGATGATATTTTGGTCTTCTCCAAGAATAAGAAGGATCATGCCAAACATTTGCTATTGGTGCTCGACAAGCTCAGAGAGCATCAATTCTATGCGAAGTTTTCCAAATGTGAATTTTGGCTTGATAAAGTTATTTACCTTGGTCATATCATCTCCGCCAAGGGCATCGCTGTTAATCCAGGAAGGTATCTGCGGTTGTGAATTGGGAACCTCCTCGAATGTCAAGCGACTTAGCATTTTCTTGGTCTTGCAAGCTATTGCCGAAGATTCGTTGAGAATTTCTCAAAGATTGCAAAGCCTCTTTCCAACCTCCTCCAGAAGCATGTGAAGTATGTCTAGTCTCCTGAGTGTGACGTTGCTTTCAACACTCTCAAAGAGAAACTCATCACAGCTCCTGTCTTGACTCCTCCTGATGAATCCAAGCCATTCGAAGTTTTCTGTGATGCTTCTCTTCAAGGTCTCGGTCTTTGTGTTAATGCAAGAGAAGAGAGTTGTGGCCTATACCTCTCATCGTTTGAAGCCCAACGAAAAGAACTACCCCACTCACGATCTTGAGTTGGATGCAGTTGTCCATGCATTGATAACATGGAGACATCTCTTGTTGGGAAGGAAAGTGGACATTTTCACCGATCACAAGAGTCTCAAGTATATCTTCACTCAACCCAACCTCGTGCAAACTTCGATGGGTCAAAATGATTCAAGAGTACAACCCAAGTATTGAATATACTCGGGCAAGGCCAATGTGATTGCAGATGCTTTGAGCAGGAAGGCTTACTGCAACAGTTTAATCCTCAAGCCCTTCCAACCGGATCTCCGTGAAGCTTTCCATAAGTTGAATCTTCAAGTTGTTCCTCAAGGCTTTCTTGCCAACCTCATAGTCTCTCCTACTTTGGAAGATCAGATTCGTGAGGCTCAACTCCTGGATACCATGGTGAAAAAGGTGAAACGTGGTATCGACAAGGGCATTTCCAAATACAAGTGCTTCCACATTGATGACAAAGATACTCTTTTCTTCGAGGACCGGATTGTGGTTCCAAAGGGCAATCTACGTAAAGTCATTATGAACAAGGCGCACAATTCCCTTCTATCCATTCATCCTGTAAGTACGAAGATGTACCATGACCTCAAGCAGTCATATTGGTGGACTCGAATGAAGCGAAAAATTGCTCAATTCGTGAATGAGTGTGATGTCTGCCGAAGGGTGAAAGCAGAACACCAACGACCAGCTGGTCTCCTTCAACCTCTTGCTATTCTGGAATGGAAGTTTGATCATATTGAAATGGACTTCGTGACTGGATTTCCAAAGTCCAAGCGTGGAAATGATGCTATCTTCGTTGTCATTGACAAGCTTACTAAAGTGGCTCATTTTCTTCCTATCAAAGAGTCTATCACAGCAGCTCAGTTGGCAGAGCTATACACCTCTAGAATTGTCTCCTTGCACGGCATTCCACAATTGATCTCTTCAGACCGTGGCAGCATCTTTACCTCCAAGTTTTGGGATTCTTTTCAGAAGGCCATGGGCACCAACATTCGTTTCAAAGACAGCTTTCCATCCTCAAACTAGTGGACAAGTCGAGCTAGTCAATAATATCCTCGATGACATGCTCTGGTATTGTGTCTTTTCCTTCGGTATGAAATGGGAAGATTGTCTTCCATATGCCGAGTTCTCCTACAACAACAGCTTCCAAGCGAGTTCGGGCAAGGCCCCATTCGAAATTCTCTATGGCAGAAAGTGTCGCACTCCTCTCAATTGGTCCGAGACAGGTGAACGCCAACTTCTTGGCAACGACTTGATCACAGAAGCCGAAGAAATGTGCAAAGTCATTAGTGAGAATCTCAAAGCCGCGCAATCGCGCCAGAAGAGCTATTATGATGACAAGCACCATGATGTGGCTTTTGAAATCGGAGACCATGTCTACCTCGCGTCTCTCAATGAAAGGCACTCGTCAACCCCGGTATCAAAGGGAATCTTGCCCCTAGATACGTGGGTCCTTTCAAGATCATTGGCAAAAGAGGCGATCTCGCCTATCAACGAGCTCCCGTCCAACCCGCGAGCGTGCACGATGTGTTTCACGTGTCACAACCGCAAGTGCTTCAAGACGCTGAGCGCACTATCAACTTCAAAGAAATTGACCTCCAAGAAGATCTCTCTTATCATGAGCACCCGTTGCAATTCTTGAAGAAACCGGCGCCAAGACTCGCAACAAGTCAATCAAATTCACGAAAGTGAAGTGGTCACACCATTCCGACCGAGAAGCCACACAGGGGCCGCGAGGATCACCTCCGTTCGAATATCCGGAGTTCTTTCAGTCCTAGATCTCGGAGCGAGATCCTCTTGTAGTGGTGGAGTGTTGTAACACCCGGATGTAACTTTCCATATTTGTAACTCCAACTCTTGCCATTTTCGGCATTGTGATACGATATTCCCTCCGTGGTTGGGTTTTTGTCTTTCGTTTTGCATTTTGTCCATGTCATGCATTTCATATCATGTCATCATGTGCATCTCATTTGCATACGTGTTCGTCTCATGCATCTGAGCATTTTCCCCGTTGTCCGTTTTGCAATCCGGCACTCCTATGTCCCCCGGCGTCCCCTTTTACATTTTTCCGTGAGCGGGTACTAAACTTTCTCGTAATGGACCGAGGTTTGTCAAGTGGCCTTGGTACACCACCGATAGACCACCTGTCAAGTTTCGGGTCATTTGGAGCTCGTTTGGTACTCCAGCAGTTAACCGCACTCTCGCAAAGGCCTCTTTTAAGTTGCAGCCCAACACCCCTTCAGAACAGCCCAATAACCCATCTAAGTCACTTCCATGCTCTCCGTCGTTCGATCACGATCGTGTGGGCGAAAACTACACCTCATTAGGAGCTTCCTAGCTCCTTCTACCTATAAAAACACCCCCTCCCCCGAAATTTTGGATCAATCCTCCTCCAAACCCTAGCCCGCTCCTCCAGCGCGCGGACACGTCCAGTCCGCGGACGCTCCGCCGCCGCCCGGACCAACGCGGCACGCCCGTAACACGCCCGCGCCCGCCGCCGCCCGGCCCGCTCCCCAGCCCCGGCCAGGCCCAGCCGCCCGCCACCTCCCGCGCCCGGCGCGCGCCGCTCCTCCGCCGCCTCGGCCGCCCGCCGTCGCCTCGGCCGGCCGCCGACCAGCGCCCGGTCGCGCTGACCCGTCGCCGGTCGCCCGCCCGGCCCTCCGCCTCCGCCTCCGTCGGTCGCCTCCCGGCCGGATCCGGCGCCCCGACTCCTCCGGCCGCCGCCTTCTTCTTCCACTCCGGCTAGCCGCGCCGCCGCCTCGGTTCGCGTACCGGATCCAGATCTGAGAACCCTAGGTTGACCCCCGAATCCTCTAAGTCATTTTTCCCCAGTAATTTTGTTGCATTTTCATCATGCCATAACTTCGCACTCGTGGCTCCGTGTTGGGCGTTTAGCATACCGAAATGTTCGCCTAGATGAGTAGACCATTTCATCTCATTGCATCATTTTCATTTGAGCTCATCCTGATGCCTGAAATGCTGTTGGAAGAGGGCTATGTGATGTTAGTTTCAGATTATTATCAGAACATGCACTTTTGTCATTTTTGCCATGATTGATGTGTGCATCCTTTGAACTTGAGTCCTACATGTGTTTTGTAATATGCCATGCTATCTTTACAGGGGTGTATGCCATGTATTTTTGCGATCTCTGTGGTGACTAGCACAAGCATGCAAACTAGGCTTCATGATGTTGCTGATTTCAGCCCCTGTTTTGCTGATATTTTTATGCCATGTTAACTTGATGCTAGCGAGAGATCCATGCATATTTTGAGATACTTCATTAAGGATGTTTTGAACATATGGTTACGCTCTACCATCCATGCCCTTGCTTGTAATTATGGAGTGCCATAGCTTGAGTCAATCGAGCTCTACTTTTGCTATAAAATGTTTCCTGGCAGATTTTTTACATGTTATTCAATTTTGCCAAGGTTGTTGTAGTTGTTCCGTGTATGCTATGATGTTGTTCTTGCCATGTATAGCTTCTATGCCATGTTTTCTTGACGGATGTATGCTTAGTTTATCATGAAATGCTGTGTAGTGAGTGCATCGAGCTCTTAAACATGCCTACTTGTTATCTGTTTTTGTCATGCCCTGTTGCTGAATCTGTTAACGAAACTTGCTATGTTGACATGGGTGCTATTGCATTTTCTGATCCATTTTGGCTCATGGTCAGTAAGGGACTTTTGTTCTATGCCTTAAGTATATTCATGCCATGCCTTGTTTTCCTACTATAAGTTCCTGTAGCATGCTGTTTGCTTGCTCTGAACATTGTTTCCTGATGCTGATTCTGCCATGTTCAGTATTTTCACTCAGTCTGTGAAGCTAATATATTTTGCACTTTTGCCATGCTTGTTTGGACCTGTTATGGTGTGATTTAGCCGTAGCTCAGTGTTCATCTTTTGTCAAACATCTTGAGCAGATCACTGCCATATGCTTTTCTGGTACGTTTGGATGCAGTAGCTTAATTTCTTGTTGCTTGCTAAGTGGCATCATGCTGTTAATGGCAGATTTGTGTCATTCTTGTTTTGCTTGTCATTTGCAAACCATGCATCCGATTCCGGTGATCTTTATATCAATTTCAACTGAAATCATCTCACCTTTCCAGCGGCATACTTGGTTTGCCAAGTTGATGCCTGGTTCATCTTTTTCCTTCCGGAGCACGCATACGCATTGCATATCACATCTCGCATATCATGCCATGTTTTGCATCATGTTGCTTGTGCATTGCACCGTGATTTATTGTGGTTCCATTGTTTGTGTTCTTGCTTTGGGTAGAGCCGGGAGACGAGTACGTGAACAAGGAACCTGTTGAGAACGCTTACGAGGATCAAGCTTTCGACAACTCTGAGAACTTTGCAGGCAAGATGACCATACCCTCGAAATCACTTCTATCTTTGCTTGCTAGATGCTCGCTCTTTTTCTATGCCTATGCTACGATGCCTATCACTTGCTTATCATGCCTCCCATATTGCCATGTCAAACCCCTAACCTTCCTTTCCTAGCAAACCGTTGTTTGGCTATGTTACCGCTTTGCTCAGCCCCTCTTATAGCGTTGCTAGTTGCAGGTGAAGTTGAAGTTTGTTCCTTGTTGGAACATGGAGATGTTGTTCCTTGTTGGAACATGTTTACTTGTTGGGGATATCACAATATATCTGCTATAATTAATGCATCTATATACTTGGTAAAGGGTGGAAGGCTCGGCCTTATGCACAGTGTTTTGTTCCACTCTTGCCACCCTATTTTCCGTCATACCGGTGTTATGTTCCTTGATTTCGCGTTCCTTACACAGTTGGGTGATTTATGGGACCCCCTTGACAGTTCGCTTTGAATAAGACTCCTCCAGCAAGGCCCAACATTGATTTTACCATTTGCCACCTAAGCCTTTTTCCCCCGGGTTTTCGCGAGCCCGAGGGTCATCTTTATTTAACCCCCCGGGCCAATGCTCCTCTGAGTGTTGGCCCAAACTAGAGTGCTTTGCAGCACCCCCTCAAGGAAACTTGAGGTCTAGTTTTAGTTGTACGGACTGCTCATCCGGTGTGCCCTGAGAACGAGATATGTGCAGCTCCTATCGGGATTTGTCGGCACATTCGGGCGTCTTTGCTGGTCTTGTTTTATTGCTGTCAAAATGTCTTGTAGTCCGGGATTCCGAGATCGATCGGGTCTTCGGTAGAAGGAATATCCTTCGTTGACCGTGAGAGCTTATAATGGGCTAAGTTGGGACACCCGCAGGTATTATCTTCCGAAAGCCGTGCCCGCGGTTATGAGGCAGATGGGAATTTGTTAATGTCCGGTTGTAGAAAACCCGAAGTTGATCTTAATTAATACACATCAACCGCGTGTGTAACCGTGACGGTCTCTTCTCGGCGGAGTCCGGGAAGTGAACACGATGTTGGAGTTATGTTTGACGTAAGTAGTTTCAGGATCACTTCTTGATCGCTACTAGCTTCACGACCGCGCCTTGCTTCTCTTCTCGCTCTCTTTTGCGAATGTAGCCACCATATATGCTAGTCGCTTGCTGCAGCTCCACCTCACAACTCTGTCCTTCCTATAAGCTTAAATAGTCTTGATCTCGCGGGTGTGAGATTGCTGAGTCCCGGTGACTCACAGATTCTACCAAAAGCGATTGCGAGTGCCGACGATGCGGTCACGAGATGGCGCAACCGAGCTCAAGTGGGAGTTCGACGAGGCGTGGTCGTTACTATGTGTCTTTTCACGATGATCAGTAGTGGAGCCCAGTTGGGTCGATCGGGGATCTTTGTTGCATTTCGGGTATCTTCTTTTATTTTGGTTCCGTAGTCGGACCTTGAGTGTAATCTGGATGATGGATGTTTATTTATGTATTGTGTGAAGTGGCGACTGTAAGCCAACTATGTATCTCTTTCCCTTATGTATTACATGGGTTGTGTGAAGATTACCTCACTTGCGACATTGCTTTCAATGCGGTTATGCCTCTAAGTCGTGCTTCGACACGTGGGAGATATAGCCGCATCGAGGGCGTTACATCCTCCTCCAGGGCATCTAAGATGTCCTGCCGATCGAGCTCGGCCTCTCTCTCTCTTCGTACATGTGCACTCGAGGTGAGTCATGAATAATGTCGCAGGGTAGTACTGCCTCTGCGCCGTACACCATGAAGAAAGGTGTGAATTTGGTAGTGCGATTGGGCGTGGTTCGCAGCCACCAGAGTACGGAATCGAGCTCCTCAACCCAGTGCTTGTCTAACTCTTTCAAAGACCGCACTAGTCTAGGCTTAATGCCGCTCATAATAAGACCATTGGCTCTTTCGACTTGACCATTTTTTTGTGGATGATATACAGAGGCGTAATTGAGCTTGATGCCCAGATTAGCGCACCAGGTTCTCACTTCGTCGGCTGTGAAATTGGAGCGGTTATCAGTGATGATGCTGTGCGGAACATCGTAACGGTGTACAACGCCGGATATAAAGTCTATTACTGGCCCAGACTCGGCTGTTTTAACTGGTTTAGCCTCTATCCACTTGGTGAATTTGTCCACCATGACTAGCAAATATTTTTTCTTATGGCTTCCTCCTTTAAGGGGTCCAACCATATCCAGTCCCCAGACCGCAAAAGGCCAAGTGAATGGGATTGTTTGTAGGGCGGTGGGGGGCATATGGCTTTGGTTGGCGAAGAGTTGGCATCCAACGCAACGTTGGACAAAGTCCTGTGCATCCGCTCGGGCCGTCAGCCAATAGAATCATGTACGGAAGGCCTTGCTAACAAGGACCCGAGCTACGGCATGGTGCCCGCTGAGACCGGCATGAATCTCAGCCAGTAGCTGCCGCCCCTCCTCCTCGGAGATACATCTTTGAAGGATTCCGGTAGCGCTTTTCTTATAGAGCTCTCCGTCATGAACCTTGTAGGCCTTCGAACGCCGGACAATGCGGCAGGTCTCATTCTGGTCCTCAGGAAGCTCCTTCCTGTTAAGGTAGGCCAGGAAGGGTTCGGTCCAGGGGGCAATGACTGCCATGATGAGATGCGTCGACAGTGTTATTTCGGTGGTTGAGCCTCCGATGATGTTGGTGTTTTCGGAATCTGGGGTTATATTCGGATCCGTACTAGTGTTGCCGTTTTCCCCTGCCACACCACGGATGGCTTAAAAAGCCTTTCCATGAAGATATTAGGCGGGACGGGGTCGCGCTTAGCACCGATACGAGCAAGAACGTCCGCCGCTTGATTACTCTCTCGAGCCACATGATGGAACTCGAGCCCCTGGAACCGAGCCGACATTTTTATGAAGGCATTACGATAAGCTGCCATCTTTGGATCTTTGGCATCGAAGTCTCCATTTATTTGAGATATTGCGAGGTTTGAGTCCCCGCGCACTTCCATGTGTTGTATGCCCATGGAGACAGCCATCCAGAGACCGTGCAATAAGGCCTCGTATTCGGCTGCATTGTTGGAGTCTGTGTATAGTATTTGGAGTACATATTGAACGATGTCTCCAGTAGGGGACGTTAAAACAACGCCTGCTCCTAGCCCTGCCAGCATTTTGGAGCCATCGAAGTACATAACCCAATTGGAATATGTGTCGTACTCTTTAGGGAGTTTGGCCTCTGTCCATTCGGTGTGAAAGTCGGCCAAGTGCCAGGACTTGATAGCTCGACCTGGTTTGTATGTAATATCAAATGGAAGGAGCTCAATGGCCCATTTGGCAATCCGGCCCGTGGCATCGCGGTTGTTTATTATGTCTTTGAGTGGTACTTCGGGAGCCACCATAATCAACCACTCCTGGAAGTAGTGATGGAGCTTTCGGGATGCCATGAAGAGCGCGTATGCTATCTTTTGATAATGGGGATACCGGGATTTGCATGGTGTGAGGATAGTGGATACATAGTATACTGGCTTCTGAAGCGGGAATTTGTGTCCGTCCTGCTCTCGTTCAACGACAAGCATGGCACTCACCATTTGATGTGTTGCCGATATGTATAATAACATCGGTTCACCGACGTTTGGCGGGGCCAGGATTGGGTTGCTCGCGAGAAGGGTTTTTATTTCCTCCAGTCCGGCTGTTGCCGCGTCCGTCCACTCGAAGTGATCGGTTCTCCATAGAAGGCGATAGAGTGGCAGTGCCTTTTCTCCCAATCTGGAGATAAAGCGGCTTAGAGCTGCCACGCAACCCATGAGTTTTTGGACTTATTTAAGGTCTGTTGGCGTGGCCAATTGTGACAGAGCTCGGATTTTGGCTGGATTTGCTTCAATTCCTCTGTTGGAAACGATGAAGCCCAGCAATTTTCCAGCGGGGGCACCGAAAACACACTTTTCCGTATTGAGCTTAATGTCATACGCGCGGAGGTTGTCGAATGTGAGACATAAGTCGTCTATTAGTGTCTCGACGTGCCTGCTTTTGATGATGATGTCGTCGACATAAGATTCAACTGTCTTGCCAATCTGTTTCTCCAGGCATGTTTGAATCATGCGTTGGTATGTGGCGCCGGCGTTCTTAAGTCCGAAGGGCATGGTGTTGAAGCAGAATGGCACATATGGGGTAATGAATGTTGTTGCAGCTTGATCGGACTCCTTCATTTTGATTTGATGGTATCCGGAGTATGCATCAAGGAAACACAGTGAGTCGTGTCCTGCGGTAGCATCGATGATTTGATCGATGCGGGGGAGAGGGAAGGGATCCTTAGGGAAAGCCTTGTTGAGGTCTTTGAAATCGATGCATAGGCGCCAGGATTTGTCCTTCTTTGGTACCATCACCAAGTTTGCCAGCCAGTCCGGATGTTTTATTTCTCTAATGAATCCGGCCTCAATTAGCAGCTAACTCCTCCCCATGGCTTGCCATTTGGGTTCGAAAAAGCTCCATGATGCTTGTTTGACTGGTTTATATCCCTTTAATATATTGAGACTATGCTCGGCCAGCTTACGTGGGATTCCAGGCATATCAGAAGGGTGCCAGGCGAATATATCCCAGTTTTTGCGAAGGAAATCCCGTAGCGCGGCGTTGACCGTTGGGTCTAATTGTGCTCCAATAGATGTTGTCTTCCTGGGGTCCGTCGGGCGGACCTGAAATTTGACTATTTCTTCTGCCGGCTTGAAGGAGGTGGATTTGGGTCGTTTGCCTAAGATCACATCGTCCTTATCCACCGTAGAGCGCAGTGCGGTTAATTCTTCGGCCGCGAGGGCTTCAGATAATGCCTCAAGGCCAGGGATGCAGTTTTGTTTTCTGCGCAGAGTGCTATGTCCGGATCACTAACAAGAGTGATTATGCCGTTTGGTCCGGGCATTTTGAGCTTCATATACCCGTAATGGGGTATAGCTTAGAAGCGTGTAAAAGCATCCTGCCCCAACAGGGCGTGGTATCCGCTGCTGAAAGGAGCCACTTGGAAGGTGATCTCGTCAGACCGATAATTCTCTGGCGTGCCGAATACCACATCAAGTGTGATTTTTCCCGCACATCGTGCCTCCCGACTAGGAATGATTCCTCGGAAGGTCATGCTGCTTTGCTTGATGCGGCTCCTGTCTATTTCCATTTTGGGGAGTGTATCCTCATAGATGAGGTTTAGTCCGCTGCCGCTGTCCAAGAGGACCTTGGTGAGTCTAAAGTTGTCCACGATGGGACTGAGGACTAATGCGGCTGGCGCTCAGACTGTCTTGTATTTTGGTTCGTCGCCGACGCTAAAGGTTATATCCGTGTCGTTCCAAGGGTTTATCGCGGCGATTTGGCAGACTTCGGCGAGGTCGCGGAGTTCCCTTTTGCGCTTACTATTTGAAGCGAATGTCTCGAAGACCGTCAATACTCTGAGGTCATTGTTGTTGGGGGTTGGGTGCGACATATGCCAAAGGATGGCTTATCATGGTGGGGGCGAGTAGAATGTCGCCGGTGCCTGGAAACGGGATGAGGCGTAGGCATGCACACCGGCGAATCTTACCCAGCTTCAGGGCTCTCCGTGGAGATAATACCCCTACTGCTGCTCTGTGGGGTCTCCGCATGGTCACTATGGCAAAGTGGGTACAAGGTTGCTCCTTGAGCTGTTCGATGTGAGGAAGGAGAAGGGCACGGCTAGCTCTTCTCTCCTCTCTGCGTGTGTCTAAAGCAATTAAGGTCCAACCTCTTGCATGGGTGCCCCGGGGGGTTTATATAGGCCTACCCCCCGGGGGTACAATGGTAATCCGGCTGGGCGCGGGTCCCAGCCGTCAGTCTCTTAGGTCGTCGTCTTCTCCGCCGACTTCTGAGGCCCGCCGACGGTCCAGCATGGGGCCGACAAGCCTTGTCCGCCGTGGGCGGGTCTTGCCGGCTGCGGATTACTCTAGCCGCGCTTCTAATGACGCGGTCTTGGTCATGGGGTCATGGCAACAGTGCCGCCGCCTGACGGGCGATCGTTGTTGCCATTCCCTGTCTTGTCTGGTTAATGGTGTGCGGAGCCCGTGGGAGGGGCCGGCCGACTCTCGGAGGCCGACTCCCAGCGGGTCCGTCTTGGGGCGCTCTCGCCGTCTTCTGCACTCCTGCCGACAGGCGGGTCCCACCGTCTTCGGGTCGTACAGACAGGCCGTCGTGGGTACATGTATCTGCCCATGGGGCTGATGTCAGGGCCGGCGTGGTAATAGTGCTGCGCCGAACGGAGATCTCCGTCGATCTGGCGCCTTTGTGGCCATGCTCGCCGTGAACAGGGCTGGGATGGGCGCCTGGCGGCCACATCCCATCCCGTCCGTGGATTGCGTGGGCGAGGAGGTGGTTGGAGTCGCGGGCCGACTCCCCATAGCCGGCTTCTCCGGAAGCCGCCAGTTGAGAGTTGGCTCATCTCGAGGCCGTCTCTGGGACTCGGCTGGGAGGGGCAGTCGGCGGCTCTGCCGCCGACTCTTAGAAGGCGGCTCTTTGTCTTGGGGTCTTGAGGGGCGCAGTCTGCCCCGATGTTTTGAAAGGTCCAGGGGCTCGGGTCTGCCTACCCGTGGCCCATTACTCCGACAGTAGTCCCCGAAGCTGGTGAGGCCCCGAGGTCAACATGTCGAGGAGCCTCAACAGTTTCATCCCCTCCGATGGAAGAACCTGGGCTTGGCTCGCCGTCTTTCTCTAGGCCGACTGGCCGGAGTCGGACTCGCAGGAGGCCGTCTTGCTCCTCCAAGGGTCGAAGGTCGTGGCGGGATCCAGGCAGCGTGCTTGATAAGCTTCCAGGTAGCTGCCCGCCAGCGGGCCGTCGCTGCCGACGCCACGCCGGTCGGTCTGCCCACCACGCAGCGTGATGAGACGGGCTGTCGGCGGGGCCCGCCACTACCGCGCTGGCGCGCAGGCGAATCCGTTGCGGCGGCGGCGGTTGGGTTCCCCGTCGTTATCGCCGCGATAACCCGTGGGTTAAATCGTGGGGCGTGGGGTATTGGGCGCGATTAATCCCACGCCCGCCCCGGCTTCTCGGCCGTGGGCCTATAAGTAGGTAGGGAGGAGGGGCGGCGAAGCACGCGCACCCATCTCCCCGCTTCCCGCTTCCTCTTGCTTCTTCCTCCTCTCGCTTCTTCTTGCTCTTGCCGCGTCGCACGAACCACGCCCGGCGCGAGATGAGCTCCTCATCCGCCGCTAAGCCTCCCGCCCCGCGCTCCGGCGTGTGGGACGGCTCCAAGGTGGACGACGACCACATAGAGTTCCTCCGCCAGACGCGCCGCATCCCCGACAAGAACTTAGTGCAGACCCGCGCCGCGTCGGCGGGCGAAATAAGGCCGGCGCCGGAGGAGGGCGAGCGGGTCATATTCCGCTCGCACCTCATGCACGGTCTGGGGCTACCGGCGAGCGGCTTCTTCCGTGCCTTCTTGGAGTTTCACGGGCTCCATCCACACCACCTCACTCCGAACACGGTGGTGCTGCTGGCCGCCTTCGCCTTCTTGTGCGAGGGCTTCCTCGGCGTTCTCCCCACCATCGAGTTGTGGGGGGAATTCTTCCAGGCCAAGCTCGGCACGCACGTCGCCTGCGTGCCGGCTTCGTGCGGCACCTTCATCGTGATGCGGAGGCCGGTGGGCGACAACCCTTTCCCCGCCATCCCGCTGATCAAATCGGTGAAGATGTGGCAGCACTCCTACTTCTACGTGAAGAACGTCGCCCCGGAAGGCGACTGGGTTAATCTGCCGCTTCTGGCCGGGCGTCTTTGTCGAGGCGGCTCCCGGCTGGTCCCATCGGGCCGGGGCGCTGAGTCCTGCGCACCGCCGCCGTTCTTGCGACTCGAGGCAGCGGTCGGAGGGCTGGCCCAGGGCCGACTTGCTGGCCGCCGTGGCGCGCCGAGTCCTTCCGCTCCAAGGCCGACCTCATCCGATCTGTCGGATGAGCGGCGACGAGACCCAATGGTGTGCTCAAAGACATGCCCCACGCGGAGGTGGCGGACACGGTGAACTTCCTGGCAAACTGCAACCTTACGGCGGACTGGCAGTTCGGCAAGGAGCCATATTCGCACGCCAACCCCCCGCCTGTGGTGAGTCATCTCTTTTCCTGTTATGTTTTCTTTTTCAGCCGAATCCGACTTCTTATCTTTTTTGGTTTTTCCGAGTCAGAATCCCCTCATGCAGCCCTCTGCCGGCACCACGGGGCCGTCCCGTGAATTTGTCCCCGACCGGGCGGAGAGCGACATCGACGACCCTGACTTGGGGGCAGCGGCGGTGGAGGCCGACGCTGAAGGGGGGAGGAGGAGGGGCTGACGACTTTAGGCCCTCGGCAACCTTCGCCGACTGGCCTGAAGATGACGGCGAGAGGGAAGTCGTCCCCCGCCGCCAACCGAAGGTTGGCCATCCGGGCGCGAGTTCCTCCGCCGGCTTGGGTGGTCGAGGCGGCGCGAAGAAGCGTCGGGCCGGGCCGAGCTCGCTAGGTGGCCGGCCGAAAAAAAGTTCGATGGGGCGCCGCGCGACCCAGTGAGGAAGAGGCAGTCGCCAAGGCTAACCGCTTCCGCAAGGAAGTGAAAAAGCCGCCTCTGGTCTCCGCGTAAGTGCTTTTACTTTTGTCTTGTTTTCTTCTGGTTCATCTTGTCCAAATCTTTACATGTCTTATTTGCATCAGGGCTCCCCTTACTTTAGAGAGGGTCGCCGCCGCCTCCGTCATGGGGTCGGCAGCGACATCCGCTAATACTCGGCGGATTGACCCCGCCGCCGACCTCCGGGAGGTGACGGAGCGGAATGCGCAGGAGAAGCGCGACGAGGAGGAGGCCACCCGCCTGGAGAAGGCGGAGGCCGAGAAGGCGGCGGCTTCTGCCCAGAGGAAACTGGAGGAGGCCGAAGCCACCGTTGCGGCTAAGCAGCGAGCCGAGGAGGCCGCGCGCCTCCAATCAGCGTTGTTCGTCACCCCGCTGAGCTCTGCACCACCACCGCCGGAGTTCACGGGGCAGACGGAGGGAGCCGGCAGCGAGTTCCCCATCATGGAGAGGGGAGGCGGCGAGTCCTCCATGTCGGGCATGGTCGTGCCGTCGCCGTCGCCTCTGCCCGCTGTCACGAGAGCCTTGGCGAGAGTAAACAGCAAGCGGACCCGCCCGGCGCCGCCGGCGAAAACGAAGGCGTGGCGGCTGCTCCTTCAAGTCGCCCTCGCCCGACGTCGCCCGTCTTGAGAAGGCGACTTGGCGCCACGCCCTTTGAGGCTGGCGCCGCCATTTCGGCCATTCGAGACGCCCGGCGACAAAGCGCGCGCCCGTTGGGTGGGTGCGAGGAGGCGGCATAAACGCTGAATCGGCGCTTACGATGTTCGGTGACTGCGGTGAAGGCGATGCCATCGAGAACTGCACCAAAGCGCGCAGCGTCGCGAATCGCCCGTTCGGGTATGTTTCTTCTTTGAATTTTTCCTTGTTCTTCTACGTAGGCGCGCCATTCTCCTGCTGATGTAGTCCCGAGTTTCGGGCGGTGGCGAGCAGCGACTCGGAACTCTATCTGTCGAATTCCAAATTTTTACCTTATGCGAAATTCTTATCACGGGAGTATCACAACCTCCGCGCCACCGCCTTCAACCGCAACGTTAGGGAGCTGGGCAAGCGGACCGCCGACTTTGTCGAGAAGCCGGGTGAGTCTTCTTTCTTCTTCAGCGGGCTGGCGCACCAGCAGGCTGTAATCCCGAGATTCGGGCCGGCTAACTGGCGGTCGGGCGGATCTTCTGGCGACCTTCTTAGTTGGCGACTTAACGTCTTTTTTCTTTTATTCTTGAGAGGCCAATGCCACTCTCCGGCGGGAGCTGAGCCTTGCCGGCCTTGCGCATCAAGGGAGGAGTGCAACAAGCTCGCCCTTGAGCGCGACCTGCGGCTCTGTTGGCGGAGCAAAGGAGTTGCTTAAGAAGCGCGGGGCAGGCGGGCAGAGAGGCCGCTCTCTGGCCGAGTTCAGCAGCGCTCCTCCTGGACCGACAAGGAGGCACAACTGACCTCCGGCTTCCACGAGATCGAGGACATCGTCGACGGTCGGTATTTTTACTTTCCTTCTTTGAGCCGCTGACTATTGGTCAGGCTGACTCCTGGTTTTTTTTTACTTGCTTCTTCTTTGTCTTGGTAGATCTTCCCCGGCCATACGCAGGCGGCCAATCAAGCCATTGAGGCTGATCGCGAGGCGCGGAGGGCGAGTGGTGCTGAGATCGCTGCCAACGCCCCCCGGACCCTTGACGAGTAGCTTCTGAGCATTGAGGCTCGTCTGCGGCCCATCGAATCTTCGCGGCTTCAATATGTCGGCGCCAGCGATTGCTGCCCTATGGCCGGACATGCCGGCTCTGCGTATTCGGTCGGTACCGGCCGAGGCTGGAAGTCGGCCGTCTTAAAACTGGAAGGTTCAGCGGCCCGGCCGGAGCGCGCCGGCCTTGGAATTCGTCAAGGCGTGGTACCGAGGCTGGATCTGGACCGGCTGGCGCGTTTGATCGAGGCCCGGCGGAGCTGCTGGCTGAAGACGCCCTCGTCGAGCATCTGGCGGCGATCGCCGACTACACGGACACCAGCGTCTTCGTCCTGGCGGGCCGAGGACAGCGAGGCGCCACCGGAGTGGTTCGGAATGAACCCGGATTACGACGAGACTTGGCGGAGGTGATCGGCTCCAAAGACCGAGGAGGAAGGCGGCGGAGGACGAAGATGAGATGGAGAGCGCCCGAGAGGCGGGCGGGCGACCAGCCTCATCTCGACCGCGCCTCCAAAGAACGAAAGGCTGTCTGCCTGGGCCGCCGCCGGAGATGATCAAGCCGAGATCTTGACCCGGCCGCCCGGCGCCCCAGCGCCGCCATCTCCTCCGGCCCTCCAAACCCGTCTGCCGCTTCCTAGGCTGCTGTCTCGTCTTTATTTTATCTGCTTTGGTAGTCTTTTGAAAAAACTTGTTAATTCGCACAATTCCACCCGCGGGGTGTATTTTGAACTTCTGCTCGAAGATTCGGCCAAGGGCCTATGCTGTGTAAATATTATCTAATTCTATCTTTCCTTGCTCATTGCTCTTATGGCTCTTTCCTTTGCCGCCTTCCCTTAGTCGCCGCCTTGCCCATCGGACAACCGCTCTGTGGACTGTCGTTTGGATCAAGTGCTTGGCTACTCTTGGGAAGGCAAGTACTTGGCCATTTTTAGAGTCTTTTAAACAAGTTGGATAGAAAGCGGCAAGCCGACTACTCAAGAGTCGGTTTTTTGCAAAAAGGGGCTGGAAGCCGGCTTAAGCTATGTTTATGCTTTGGGTCCTTAGCCATTTTTCATGTGGGCGCCCATTCTTCCTTACTCCCGCCCACCAATCGCCGCTCATGAAATGCGGCTTCTGACAGGAGATGGCTTAGGCACCGCACACTACTTGTCCGACTGCAGGAAGCATTCATAGCGCAAGGCGAAAAGTCCCCGGGCCGACTAGTCGAGCCCGGTGCCAAGCGGCATAACAAAGAGTAACATACTCGAAGGCATAATTCTTATCATACAGATAACAAAAGGGCAGTCCCGAGCTCGTCTCGGGGCCCAAAGTCTTGGTACTTTAACACAAAAAGGTAGCGTGGTACATACTGCATCAATCAGAAATCTTCGGAGAAGATTTATGCGTTCCATGGCCGCTCCGTCTCTTTGCCGAGTCGTCCCTCTTGCGTGCTCGGGCTTCGGCGTCGATCAGGTAGTAGGAGTCGTTGCCCAGCACTTTGCTGATAATGAAGGGGCCTTCCCAAGGCGCCGACAGCTTGTGCTGGCCGGCTGTTCGCTAGATCAGCCGGAGCACAAGGTCGCCCTCTTGGAAATATCTCGGCTTGACCTTCCTGTTGTAGTAGCGGTGCAGGCTCTAATGGTAGATACTGGACCGGCTGAGTGCCAACAGCCGGCCCTCTTCCAGCAGATCGACGCTGTCTTGACGTGCTTCTTCTGCTTCCTCCTCGGTGTACATGGAGACTCGCGGGGAGTCGAACTCTATATCCGTTGGGATGACGGCTTCGGCACCGTAGACGAGGAAGAAGGGCATGAAGCCGGTTGACTTGTTTGGAGTTGTGCGCAAACTCCAGAGGACAGCTGGCAATTCCTCAAGCCAACAGCCGGCCGAACGCTCCGATGGTTCGACCGATCGCGGCTTGATGCCGGAACAAGATGAGGCCGTTCGCTCGCTTCCACCTGGCCGTTTGACTGCAGATGGGCAACGGACGCTAAGTCCAGTCGGATGCCTTGTGTCGCGCAGAAACGGGCCAGGGCGCCTTTGGCAAAATTTGTGCCATTGTCGGTGATGATGCTGTGTGGTACGCCGTACCGAGTCGTGATGTCGGCGATGAAAGTCACTGCAGTTGGACCATTCAACTTCTTGATGGGCTTTACTTCTATCCACTTGGTGAACTTGTCCACCGCGACAAGTAAGTGAGTTTTGTCGCCTCGTGCTGCTTTGAATGGTCCCACCATGTCCAGGCCCCAAACGGCAAAGGGCCAGGCGATGGGGATAGTCTTGAGTCACGGGAAGCTGGCTGAAAGCGGCTTGGAGCGGAACATCCGCACCCCTTGCATTTTTGAACTAATTCCTTGGCCTCTTCTGGGGCAGTTGGCCAGAAGAAACCGTGTCGAAAGGCTTTGGCGACGAGTGCTCTTGAGGCCGCATGGTGGCCGCACTCGCCTTGATGAATGTCTTCGAGAATCGCTTGGCCTTGCTCTGGCTCGACCAACGCTGCTAAACACCAGTGACGATGCGCCTGACCAGCTCTCTGTTGACTATTGTGTATGCTGCCGCTCGGTGTTGTATTTGCCAAGACAGGATTTCATCGGTTGGTAGCTCTCCGCTTACTAGGAACTTCAGGATGGGCTGGGCCCATGAGGGTGCTGCTATTTCTTCAACTGCCAGTACTGCTACTTGGACGAGGGCGGCTGGGTTGGGAGGCGGCGGGTTGGAGTCCGCGGCCGCTTGCTGGGTTGATGAAGTCCTCGGGCTGACTAGTGCAGTCCCCGGGCTGAGTTCTGGAGTCTTCGCGATGGTCGCCGCGGATCCCACAGGCGGGTTACGAAGTCCCCGGGCCGGCTTGATCAAGGCATTCTTGGGGCCGTCTGCAAGAATTCTCGTGCCGTCTGCTGAGGCTTTGGAGTCGGATCCGACTTCTTCAGGGGGAGGCGACACAAAAATGGAGTCTGATTCTGGTGAAGGCTTGACAGATGGCTTGAGGAGGTGCTCAAGGGCGACGCCGGATGGTATTGCCTGGCGGGTGGAGCCGATTCTTGCCAGGGTATCTGCTTGGTCGTTGTCATTTCTTGGCACGTGGAGGAACTCGCACCCCTCAAAATATCCACTCAATTGCTGTACCAGGAAACGGTAGCTCGCCATGTTTGCGTCTTTGGCGTCGATCGCGGATGACTGCTGAACCACCAAGTTGGAGTCGCCATAACACAGGATCCGGCGAATGCCAAGTTCTTTGGCAAGCCGGAGCCCGTGAATGAGCGCCTCGTATTCGGCGACGTTGTTGGAGGCGGCGAAATGGATCTGCAACGCATACTTGAGCTTGTCGCCTTTGGGGGAAGTGAGGACGACGTCGGCTCCCAAGCTGGTGCGCATCTTGGAGCCATCAAAATGCATTCGCCAATGGGTGGAGTCGGGCGCTGGCGGCAGGTACTGGGTCTCGGCCCAGTCGACGAGGAAGTCAGCCAGTGCTTGCGACTTGATGGCGGTGCGGGGCTGGTAATGGATGGTGTAGGGGGCCAACTCTATGGCCCATTTGGCCACTCGGCCAGAAGCGTCTCGGCTTCCGATGATCTCGGCAAGTGGGGCTGTGCAAACCACAGTGATTGGATGCTCCTGAAAGTAAGGCTTCAACTTCTTGGCGGCAAAGTGCACGCCGTAGCACATCTTCTGGTAGTGGGGGTAGTTCTGCTTGGAGCTCGACAGTACTTCGCTCAGGTAATACACTGGTCTCTGGACAGGTAACGCCTTGCCTTCCTCCTTGCGCTCAACTACAATAACTGTGCTGACTACCCTGCTGGTGGTGGCAATGTACAAGAGCATGGGCTCTTTAGGAGTCAGGGCCGCCAGCACGGGGGGAGTAGTCAGCATTTTCTTCAACTGGAGAAAAGCTTCATCCGCCTTGTGGTTCCATTCGAAGAAGGTGGTCTTCTTCATGAGCTGATACAACGGGAGAGCTTTCTCGCCCAACCGACTGATGAATCGGCTGATGGACACCAAGCAGCCGGTGAACTTCTGCACATCTAGCAGTCGGCGAGGTACTTCCATCCTCTCGATGGCCTTGATCTTCACAGGGTTGCACTCTATGCCGCGTCCAGAGACCAGGAAACCAAGGAGCTGGCCGGATGGTACTCCGAAGATGCACTTCTCGGGGTTGACCTTGATCTGGAATCGGCGTAGGTTCTCAAAGGTCTCCTTGAGGTCTTCTAGCAGTGTTCCTCGCTTTTCCGTATTCACCACCACATCATCCACGTAAACGTGGGCGTTCCTACCGAGCTGCTTGAGGAGGCACTTCTGCATGCAACGCTGAAATGTGGCGCCGGCATTCCTCAAGCCGGACGTCATGGTCAGGTAGCAGAAGGCTCCAAACGGCGTGATGAAGGCGGTCTTGATCTGTCGGCGGGTTCAGCTTGATCTGGTGATATCCTGAATATGCATCTAAGAAGCTCAACAGCTCGCATCCGGTATGGAGTCTATCACCGACCAATTCTCGGCGGCGAAGCGGGTCTTTGGGGCATGCTTTGTTGAGGCTTGTGTAGTCAATACACATCTGCCATCGCTTGTTCTTCTTGATGCCAAGACCAGGTTTGCTAACCATTACGGAAAGAACACTTCCATGATGAAACCGGCTGCTAGGAGCCGGGCTATCTCTTCTCCAACAACTCTTCTCTTCTCTTGACAGCGGCGCAAGGCTGCTCGACGGGCTTCACATCGATCGGACATGTAACTTGTGCTCGGCGAATTCGTCGGTACACCTAGCATGTCTTTAGGGGACCATGCGAAAATGTCCCGATTCTCACGGAGGAAATCGACGAGCTCGCCTTCCTATTCTTGTCAAGGTTTGCACCTATGACAGCGTACCTCTCCGGTGCTCCGGGTCCAAGGGTATCTTCTCCGTCTCTTTGGCGGCTTAAACGAGCCCTCGACTTCCGACTCCTTGGGGTTGGGCGATATTTCGGCTGCTTGCCGCCATCGCCACGACCCGATCAAGAAGCCGCTTCTCCGCGATCACGTGGACTCGCCAGCCGACTGCTCTCAGCTGCACAAGCGGACGACTTTCTGTAGTCGCCGGCCACGGTCAGGATCCCCTTGGAACTTGGCATCTTCATCTTGAGGTAGGCGTAGTGGGGGACCGCCATGAACTTGGCCAAAGCAGGTCGGCCAAGCAGAGCGTGGTACGGGCTTTCGAGGTCCACCACTTCGAACCAGACTGGCTCTCGGAAATTATCTTTGTCCCCAAAAAGGACGTCTATCGGGATCTTGCCGATCGGTGAGCAGGAAAGGCTGTGTACAATGCCGTGGAACACATTCCGGCTATTACGAAGCTGTCTTTGCTTGATTCCTAACTTCTCCATCGTGTCCTTGTACAGGATGTTGATGCTTCTTGCCTCCGTCTATCGGCACTTTCATGAAGCGGCGGCGGCCCGCTTATCCGCGGCAAGGGTGGCTCCCAAGACCGAGGCGTAGGAGCACGGATTGACATCACCTACGGGTGATCAGCTCTGCTCAAGCGATAGGTTTCTCGGACCAGTGCATGAACTCTGGAATATCTGATGCTACTGCATTCACTTCTTGCTACTGCCGCCACCTGCTGCGTCGGTCATCGGCCACACAGGTGAACACCACATAAGCTCCATGCTCTTCTGGGTACTCGTCTTGCCTTTGCGCCGGCCGACAGCCGGCTCTTTGAAGCGATGTGGCCCAGCAGTGGGGAGGCAGGAGGCTGTCTCCCTTGGCGATCCTGGTGAGCCAGTGACACTTCCGGGTGGTGTGGTTTGACGGCTTCGCGCCGCTATGGAACTTGCAGGGACCATCTAGAGTCTGCTCGTAAGAGAAGGCCGGCAACCAGTTGGACTTGCCGCCTTTCGGTCGCTTGGCCGGAGGCTGCCCCTCTGGCTGCTGGTCTTCGACTGTCGCCACCTGCCGGCTGCTGGAAGCCGGCTGTGGGGCCTTGCGCTTGTGGTCATTCTGTTGCTGTCGCCGACTGGCGTCTCCAGCCGGAGTTCTGGGGGCCTGAGGAGCCACCTTGCCAGTCGCATTGACTCCAATCTCCGTCTTCATGGAGGAGTCGGCCATGGCGTACTTGTCTGCTATGATTAGCAGCTCATTGAGGGTCTCCGGCTCGTCACAAAGGAGCTTGTGCTTGAGAAGGGTGCCTTCTCTGCACCCGGCGGTGAAGTACTCGATAGCCTGCACATCGTGCACGCCCTCGCAGGAATTCCGGAGCTCGGCCCAGCGCGTGAGGTAGTCGCGAGTTGACTCGTTGGGGCCTTGCACGCACAAGGAAAGCTGACGAGGCTTGGGAGGTCGCTTGTACGTGCTCGTGAAGTTGCGGACGAAGGCCTCGGTGAAGTCGACCCGGCTGTTGATCTTGCGGGGCTTCAGTTGTTCAACCATGTCCGCCGCGTGCCACGAGCATGAGGGGAACATACTTCATGGCAACACGCTTGTTGCCGTTCGCTATGTTGACGGCCGTGGAGTAGTCAACTAGCGATCTTCGGCTTCTGAAGCCGGTGTACTTGGGCGTGTCTCGGGAGTGTGAACCCTGCAGGGAAGGGCTGCGTCTCGGATCAGGGTCCGAAACAGGTCGGGCCCAACTCGTCTTCTTCTTCCAGTGCCAGGGATCGGTGGAGTCGGTCGATCCGGTGGCGGGCGTCGTTTTCTCCGACTCCCTCTCGACAGCCAAGGCGGTCGCCGAGAGTCGGATGCTCGACGGGTGGCGGGGAGACTCGCCTTTCTCTGCGGGGAGGAGGAGGCAGATAGTCGTCCCGCCGCTCCACTGCTCTAGGGCGGCCGTCTTGGTCGCGCTCCATGGAGATGTGAGTCCGACTGTGGCTAATAGCTGGATCCTTGTTTTTTCTTACGCGGACACCGCCAGTCGGCATCCGGGACGTCGCGCCTTGGTCTCGGCGGGGAAGTAGGTCGTCTTTTTGTCGTCGCGGCGCCTCCGTGCGGCAGCCGGCTTCGTCCTGCACGGCAACCGCGTCAAGGAGTTGCTGGACTCGCTCCATCATCAGGCGGCGCTCCTCGCCCTCGAAGTTGTCCAGCTCGTCCGCCGCCGCCTGGGCAGCGCGGATGTTCTCCGCAGGCGTGGCGTACACAGGGCGATTGGCCCCGAACAGGTTGGCGATGGCTACGCCGCGCTGCTGGACCGCGCCTAGGCGGCTAGGCCCCGTCGGGGCCGGCGAGCCGCCCACAGCGCGATCCATCTCACGCTGGTAGGCTTCTGACAAGCGCCTCATGCTTGCCAGCTTTCTCGCGCCTTCGACAAGCTGAAGGCGGCGTGCCTCCAGCATTTCGGCGCCAAGATCTTCCGGAATAAGCGGCGGTCGGGTCTAGCGAGCAGCGTCGAGGGGGTCGTGAAGCTCCTTCGCCGGAATGCTCGCTATGACCGATGATGAGCACCTCTGGCGGTGCTTCCGCCCGCTCTCCTCGTGAGGGAAGCGGCTCGTCATCGAGACCACCACGTTGGTGGGGAACGCGTCGAGCGACGCGGTGTCGGAGTCGACCAGCATCGGGTCGGTGGAGCCTATAGACTCCAAGTCCGCGGCAGGCTCGCCGGCGACGTGGAGTTGCTCGAGGAGGCCCGCGAGGAGGCTCTCGGGGCCGCCCGTGCCTGCGTCGAATGCAGGCTCGTCGAAGAGGCGAACCTCGCCGACAGGTTCGGCGAGGCAGCTCGTTGTGCAAGCGATCTCAGCGCCGTGCAGCGCGTCGGTGCAGACTCCGTCTGGCGTGCCGGGCTGGCTGCGCTTGCCAGGGAGGAAAAGGGTTCCCGTCCAGAGCAGGTCTCCGGACAACGGTGCACCTAGCCCCACGGTGGGCGCCAAATGTCGGGGGTTGGGTGGACATATGCCAAAGGATGGCTTATCATGGTGGGGGCGAGTAGAACGTCGCCGGTGCCTGGAAACGGGATGAGGCGTAGGCATGCACACCGGCGAATCTTACCCAGCTTCAGGACTCTCCGTGGAGATAATACCCCTACTGCTGCTCTGCGGGGTCTCTGCATGATCACTATGGCAAAGTGGGTACAAGGTTGCTCCTTGAGCTGTTCGAGGTGAGGAAGGAGAAGGGCACGGCTAGCTCTTCTCTCCTCTCTGCGTGTGTCTAAAGCTATTAGGGTCCAACCTCTTGCATGGGTGCCCCAGGGGGTTTATATAGGCCTACCCCCCGGGGGTACAATGGTAATCCGGCTGGGCGCAGGTCCCAGCCATCAGTCTCTTAGGTCGCCGTCTTCTCCGCCGACTTCTGGGGCCCGCCGACTAGTGGGCCCCGCCGATGGTCCAGCATGGGGTCGACAAGCCTTGTCCGCCATGTGCGGTCTTGCCGACTGCGGATTCAGTAACAGCGCTTCTAATGACGCTGGCTTGGTCATGGGGTCATGGCAGTGCCGCCGGCCACGGGCGATCCTTGTTGCCATTCCTGTCTTATGCAGTTAATGGCGTGCGGAGCCCGTGGGAGGGGCCGGTCGACTCTCGGAGGCCGACTCCCAGAGGGTCCGTCTTGGGGCGCTCTCGCCGCCTTCTGCACTCCGGCCGACAGACGGGTCCCGCCGTCTTCGGGTCGTACAGACAGGCCGTCGTGGGTAAAGGGATCTGCCCACGGGGCTGATGTCAGGGCCGGCGTGGCAATAGTGCCGCGTCGTACGGAGATCTCCGTCAGTACGGTGCACTGTGGCCATGCCTGCCCTTCGTGAACGGGGCTGGGATGGGCCGCACGGCGGCCACATCCCATCCCGTTTGTAGTTGCGTAGGCAGGAGGTGGTTGGAGTCGCGGGCCGACTCCCCATAGCCGGCTTCTCCGGAAGTCACCAGTTGGGAGTCGGCTCATCTCGAGGCCGTCTCTGGGACTCGGCTGGGAGGGGCAGTCAGCGGCTCAGCTGCCGACTCCCAGAAGGCGGCTCTTCGTGTTGGGGTCTTGAGGGGCGCAGTCTGCCCCGATGTTTTTGAAAGGTCCAGGGGCTTGGGTTTGCCTACCCGTGGCCCATTACTCCGACAGTCGTCTTCTGGAGAGTGTTGCTCTCGGGCGTTTTTGGTAAGGATGTCCTCACCGCTCTTGGCTACCTGTCGGGGTATCCAACATGCTCTAAGGTTGTGGGTTGGTATGGTGTTCGGTGTTGTGTGTATTTTGCATGGGCCATCGAGCCATCCCTCCAGAACGGTTCCATGCCGCGTAATGGGTTTATGTTTCTTGGCTATTAGACTGGGCGTGTCACGAGGATGTGCCCTTTTCGCCTGGACCAGCGGTTGAGTTGGGACCGATGGCTCCCAACAAGCTGCCTGATCTTTCCAGGCGCTTTCCATTGCACTGTACTTCCGTACGATAGTTTCCAAGTCAGCGAAGTGTAGTATACGGTGGCGATTAATGGCATTGAGGATTCCTTCGTTCGTGCAATTGTTTCAGAATGCAAATATCGCGTCCTGGTCACGGCAATCTTTAACCTTGTCCCTAACAAGGAGGAATCTGGCCCAGAAGTGGTGGACCGTTTCCTGAGACTGTTATTGTATGTTCATGAGAGCTCTTATGTCTGGGTGGGTGGGTGGAATTGGATTCGGACCCTGGCCCGATCGATGATCCGGAGTCTGAAGGTTTTCCAGACTCAACAGTCTGGGCTCCGGAGTATTTTCTGGTTGCCTGTTCCCGCCGTCCGATTCTATGTTCGGAAGGCCGGTCACCTCCTTTTGCTGGTGGGTGTCCGGCTCTGCAGGGTCAGCAACCCGGACATAGTCCGTCTTCAGTATAAGGGAAGAGTCGTCGTCTTGCTCCTCGACTACCGCTATCTGGTGGGTGACCGGTGGAGTTTTGGTTTCTCTTTGGTCGGGTTTAAACCCGATCTGATCGTAATTTGTGGCGATTCCCATGGCGGCGATGCGATCAAGGAGCTCGTTTAAAGACGAAAACTCCGCCGGATCCATCTGCTTGGAGTGTTTGGGGTCGATACGAAGGGGATTTTTGATGGCCCAAGAGGTCATCGTCGGCTTGGCGGCCGAACGGGTGGTCATGGTAAAGCCGCCCAGTCGGAGGGTTTGGCCTAGGGCCAGTTCTCCTCCGGTGGTGATATTGTCTTTAAGGACGAGGCAAGTCATCGATCCTGTCGTCGACGGCACAGTGGAACTCTCAATGGAAGCACCAATGTCGGTGTCAGAACCGGCGGATCTCGGGTAGGGGGTCCCAAACTGTGCGTCTAAGACCGATGGTAACAGGAGACAGGGGACACAATGTTTACCCAGGTTTGGGCCCTCTCTATGGAGGTAATACCCTACTTCCTACTTGATTGATCTTGATGAATATGACAAGAGTTGATCTACCACGAGATCGTAATGGCTAAACCCTAGAAGTGTAGCATGTATGACTATGGTAATTAGTATCTGCCTTTCCGGACTAAGTCCTCCGGTTTATATAGACACCGAGAGGATCTAGGGTTACACAAGGTAGGTTACAAAAAAAGGAATCTACATACTTGGTCGCCAAGCTTGCCTTCCACGCCAAGGAGAGTCCCATCCGGACACGGGTGCAATCTTCGGTCTTCATGTCTTCACAGCCCATCAGTCCGGCCCATGGCTAATAGGCCGGACGCCCAAGGACCCCTTAGTCTAGGACTCCCTTAGCCAACAAGTCACCTCGTCATCCCCGGACGCCACCGTCGCTTGCAGGGGATGCCTCTTCCACAGCGGCGTTGCCCTCACCTGCACCGCCCGTTGAGGTTGCAGGTTCGGCAGCACCGCCAGTCGAAGGTGTGGGGACGAAGGCGCGGAACTTCTTCAGCAGGGCCTCCACTTGGCCCTTCATAGCTTCGGCAGCAGCTGCGCAGCGCTCATCATCCAATGGCTCCAGCAGCTCGTCAAGGTCAGCGGCAGGATCGCGAAGATGGAGGTGACTAAAGAAGCGCGTCAGAGCGGCTGAGGAAAGGATGCGAGCTTCTACCTCTGCAATGGGGCCGATACCGCTCACGACTTCCTCAAGCACATCGACCAGATAAGGAAGCAGCTGGGTAGGGCCCTCATCGTCGGCAGCTAGCGGCTCCTCCAAGCCCTTCTCGTAGAGTGACCGCAGCGCTGCGCGAGCCCTCTCTTCAAGGAGCTTGAAGGCCACGCGGTCCTCAGCCAGGACCTTCGCCTTGGCTTCAAGCTCGGCCTTCTCCGTCTTCAGCGCCCGCCCCAACTCCTCCAGCCGGTTGCATTCCGTAGCCTGCGCCTTCGCCAGCTGCTCCAGTTCGGCGTCACGACCCCTGACGGCGTCCTCTCAGGCCTTCATCTTCTCCTCCTCCGCCTCGCGTCCTCGGGCTTTATCTGCACGCTCCCTCCGCATGGTCCCCAGCTCGGCCTCCAGCGACCGGCAGCAATCTTGGGCGGCTTCGGCATCCTTCAGCGACGCCTCGCGAGCCACCGCAGCTTGGGCAATGGCCTGCTTGTCCTTCTCAGAGTCCACCATGGCCTGATTCAACACCGTTCGGACGGCCGCGTCGGAGTGAAGCTAGCCAGAGATCAGCTCTAGGCGCCCGGCCACCAGGCGATAGTCGGTGCCTTGAGATCCTCCTGCACCAAGGTCAGTGCATAGAGGGTGCGCTTCAGGATGTTGGCCGAGGCGAAAGGATCCAGGGTCGGCAGAGCAGCAGAGGAAGGAAGAGGCAACATTGTCACCATGGCCTGGGAGGCTGGGGGCTCCTGAGCTTTGGAGACCTCAGCAGCCGAGCTGGATGCTGGCACCTCCGGAGCCAGCGGGGCCGCAGGGGCGCCTCCCTCCCGAGGACGTTCCTCCAAGCCTCACGAGAGTGATCGATTTGGAGAAGCGTGAGCACCATCACCATCCTTCCCCACGGAAGGAGATGCAGTCGCAGCAGGCGAGTTGGTTCCAAGCGGTATCACCGCTTCCTCCTTCCTCTTCTTCGCCACGGGTGTCAACCTAATTGCGCAATGGTGAAGCGTCAAGAATCAGTAGTAGAAGCAAGAACCGGTCAAGACAAGAACACTTACTGATCCACCGCGGCGTAGTCCCTCCAATTTTTAAGCTTAAAGCCCGAGAGTCTCGTAGTTAGAGGCACGGGCGCGCGAGCTCAGGGGGCAGAAGAACGAGCAGCAGACAGGCCGGGAGCAGCCCCAGGTGGTGTCAGAGCTGGAGCGTCATCTCGGGAGATCAGCGCCGACCTGCCCCTCATCGGAACCGCGGTCGGCGACCCCTTCTGGGGGATGGCCCTGGACCTCGCGGCGATCCCGGCTGCGGGCGGATCCTTCCCCTCCAGGCGGGCACTAGCATCATCGTCAGGCAGGGAGCAGAGGATGTCGGCCTTGCGTGGGGGAGAGGTCTCTCCTGTCTACTCGCGGGTCGCTTCCGAGTCGCGCTCCTCATCCTCCTCCTCCTCTCCATCCTCGCGGGACTCGCTGGAAGATATGTCCACCGGCATCGTTGCCACTGGGGCCCCGGAGGTCGCCGGTAGCACTAGCCCACGCCCGTCGAAGGTGGGCATGGCGGCTGCAACCTGTGCCCCGTCCTGGCGGCGGTATAAGGGAACCAAGGAACTCGGCGGATACTCCTGGTCGTCCCCGACCAGGAGACGGAGGGCCATAGCCAGCTCTTCGTCAGACAGGGCCTCCGGGCTCAAGCGAAGCTCATCTTCTTCGCCCCCAAGCATCCACAAGGGGCGTGAGTGCGCCTAGAGCGGAGCCACATGCAGCATCAGGAATTCCCTTAGGAGCATGGCCCCTGTCAGCTTCGCCTCCTTAGCGTTGCCCGGCTTCAAGTCGGCGGTCATCTTCTCCAGCATCGGCTTCGCCCGGTCGTCAGTAAGCTTTGCGCGGAGCCACCCTTCGTTGGACTGGGGCATCTCCATCGGCAGCGTCGGCCGTGGGTAGACGCACTTGGCATCCATCATGACCCACTTGCTCCTGAAGCCCTCGGCCTTCTTCCCAGCCTTCGAGATCGCGTTAACCTTACCGGCTGCGACGAAGTTGGCACACCCTGAGGTATGACCGTCCTTGATCCAAAGGAAGAAGAAGTGGCACAGCAGAGCCACGGATGGCATCACCCTGACGTACGCCTCGCAGTAGAAGGCGAAAACCGACAGGAGAAGAACATAGTTGGGGTGGAGATGAAGGGCCTGCAGCCTGTAATGGCTGAGGACGACGTAGAAGAAGTCGGAGAAGGGAGGAACCAGCCCCGCAACAACGCTGCTCATTAAGAAGGGGTAGAAGGTGCTTGATGTCTACTACACAACCTTCTTCTTGTAGACGTCGTTGGGCCTCCAGGTGCAGAGGTTTGTAGGACAGTAGCAAATTTCCCGCAAGTGGATGACCTAAGGTTTATCAATCCGTGGGAGGCGTAGGATGAAGATGGTCTCTCTCAAACAACCCTGCAACCAAACAACAAAAAGTCTCTTGTGTCCCCAACACACCAAATACAATGGTAAATTGTATAGGTGCACTAGTTCATGAAGAGATGGTGATACAAGTGCAATATGGATGGTAGATATAGGTTTTTGAAATCTAAAAATATAAAAACAGCAAGGTAGCAAATGGTAAAAGTGAGCGTAAACGGTATTGCAATGCTAGGAAACAAGGCCTAGGGTTCATACTTTCACTAGTGCAAGTTCTCTCAACAATGATAACATAATTAGATCATATAACAATCCCTCAACATGCAACAAAGAGTCACTCCAAAGTCACTAATAACGGAGAACAAACGAAGAGATTGTTGTAGGGTACGAAACCACCTCAAAGTTATCCTTTCTGATCGATCTATTCAAGAGTCCATAGTAAAATAACACGAAGCTATTCTTTCCGTTTGATCTATCCTAGAGTTCATACTATAATAACACCTTAAGACACAAATCAACCAAAACCCTAATGTCACCTAGATACTCCAATGTCACCTCAAGTATCCGTGGGTATGATTATACGATAAGCATCACACAATCTCAGATTCATCTATTCAACCAACACAAAGAACTTCAAAGAGTGCCCCAAAGTTCCAACCGGAGAGTCAAGACAAAAACATGTGCCAACCCCTATGCATAAGTTCACAAGGTCACTGAACCCGAAAGTTGATCACCAAAACATACATCAAGTACCTCACGTGAATATCCCATTGTCACCACAGATAAGCACATGCAAGACATACATCAAGTGTTCTCAAATCCTTAAAGACTCAATCCGATAAGATAACTTCAAAGGGAAAACTCAATCCATTACAAGAGAGTAGAGGGGGAGAAACATCATAAGATCCAACTATAATAGCAAAGCTCGTGGTACATCAAGATCGTGCCAAATCAAGAACACGAGAGAGAGAGAGAGAGAGAGAGAGAGAGATCAAACACATAGCTACTGGTACATACCCTCAGCCCTGAGGGTGAACTACTCCCTCCTTGTCATGGAGAGCGCCGGGATAATGAAGATGGCCACCGGTGACGGATCCCCCCTTCGGCAGGGTGCCAAAACAGGGTCTCGATTGGTTTTTGGTGGCTACAGAGGCTTGCGGCGGTGGAACTCCCAATCTAGGTTTCTTTTTGTAAGTTTGGGTATATATGAGAGGTATTGGCGTCGGGAACAAGTCAGGGGGGTCTCCGGGCTGTCCACGAGGCAGGGGGCACGCCTAGGGGGGGTGGGCGCACCCCCTACCCTCGTGGGCAGCCCAGGACTCTTCTGGTCCATCTCTGATGCTCCGTGGGCTTCTTCTGGTCCAAAAATAATCTCCGTCAAATTTTAGGTCAATTGGACTCCGTTTGGTTTTCCTTTTCTACGAAACACTTAAATAGGCAAAAAAACAGCAATTTGCACTGGGCCTTGGGTTAATAGGTTAGTCACAAAAATAATATAAAAGTGTATAATAAGCCCATTAAACATCCAAAACAAATAATATAATAGCATGGAACAATCAAAAATTATAGATACGTTGGAGACGTGTCAAGCATCCCCAAGCTTAATTCCTGCTCGTCCTCGAGTAGGTAAATAATAAAAACAGAATTTTTGATGTGGAAAGCTACCTAGCATATTTCTCAATGTAATTTTCTTTATTGTGGCATGAATGTTCAGATCCGAAAGATTCAAGATAAAAGTTTAATATTGACATAAGAATAATAATACTTCAAGCATACTAACAAAGTAATCATGTCTTCTCAAAATAACATGGCCAAAGAAAGTTATCCCTACAAAATCATATAGTCTGGCTATGCTCTATCTTCATCACACAAAATATTTAAATCATGCACAGTCCCGGTTTCAGCCAAGCAATTGTTTCATACTTTAGTATTCTCAAACTTTTTCAACGTTCACGCAATACATGAGCGTGAGCCATGGACATAGCACTATAGGTGGAATAGAATATGGTGGTTGTGGAGAAGACAAAAAGGAGGAAGATAGTCTCACATCAACTAGGCGTACCAACGAGCTATGGAGATGCCCATCAATAGATATCAATGTGAGTGAGTAGGGATTGCCATGCAATGGATGCACTAGAGCTATAAGTGTATGAAAGCTCAACAAAAGAAACTGAGTGGGTGTGCATCCAACTTGCTTGCTCACGAAGACCTAGGGCACTTTGAGGAAGCCCATCATTGGAATATACAAGCCAAGTTCTATAATGAAAAATTCCCACTAGTATATGAAAGTGACAACATAGGAGACTCTCTATCATGAAGATCATGGTGCTACTTTGAAGCACAAGTGTTGTAAAAGGATAGTAGCATTGCCCCTTCTCTCTTTTTCTCTCTTTTTTTGTTTTTTTGGGCCTTCTCTTTTTTGGCTTCTTTTATATTTTTTATATTTTATTTATTTAATTTTTTTTTGTTCAGAGTCTCATCCCGACTTGTGGGGGAATCATAGTCTCCATCATCCTTTCCTCACTGGGACAGTGCTCTAATAATGAAGATCATCACACTTTTATTTACTTACAACTCAAGAATTACAACTCGATACTTAGAACAAAATATGACTCTATATGAATGCCTCCGTGGTAATCGGGATGTGCAATGAATCAAGAGTGACATGTATGAAAAAATTATGAATGGTGGCTTTGCCACAAATACGATGTCAACTACATGATCATGCAAAGCAATATGACAATGATGGAACGTGTCATAATAAACGGAACGGTGGAAAGTTGCATGGCAATATATCTCGGAATGGCTATGGAAATGCCATAATAGGTAGGTATGGTGGTTGTTTTGAGGAAGGTATGGTGGGTGTATGGTACCAGCGAAAGTTGCGCGACTCAAGAGAAGCTAGCAATGGTGGAAGGGTGAGAGTGCGTATAATCCATGGACTCAACATTAGTCATAAAGAACTCACATACTTATTGCAAAAATCTACTAGTAATCAAAACAAAGTACTACACACATGCTCCTAGGGGAAGGGTTGGTAGGAGTTAACCATCGCGCGATCCTGACCTCCACACATAAGGAAGACAATCAATAAATAAACCATGCTCCAACTTCATCACATAACGGTTCACCATACGTGCATGATATGGGAATCACAAACTTTAACACAAGTATTTCTCAAATTCACAACTACTGAACTAGCATGACTCTAATATCACCATCTTCATATCTCAAAACAATCATAAAGAATCAAAATTCTCATAGTATTCAATGCACTTTATATGGTAGTTTTTATTATATCCCTCTTGGATGCCCATCATATTAGGACTAAATGCATAACCAAAGAAAATTACCATGCTGTTCTAAAAGACTCTCAAAATAATATAAGTGAAGCACGAGAGTTTATCTATTTCTTCAAAATAAAACCACCGTTGTGCTCTAAAAGATATAAGTGAAGCTCAATGAGTAGTTAAATAATTATGTAGCTATGTGAAGACTCTCTCTCATTTACGAATTTCAGATCTTGGGATATTAATCAAATAGCAAGCAAAACAAAATAAAATGACACTTCAAGGATAGCACTCATCATGTGAAGAAGCAAAAACTTAGGCTCAACCGATACTAACCGATAATTGTTGAAGAAGAAAGGTGGGATGCCTACCGGGGCATCCCCAAGCTTAGATTCTTGAGACTTCTTGAAATATTGTCTTGGGGTGCCTTGGGAATCCCCAAGCTTGAGCTTTTGTGTCTCCTTAATTCCTCTCATATCACGGTTTCCTAAATCTCGAAAGCTTCATCCACACCAAACTCAACAAGAACTCGTGAGATAAGTTAGTATAAACCAATGCAAAAAACCTTATCATTCTCTACTGTAGAAAATCACAAAAATTATTATTCAACATTGCATACTAAATGTCTCTACATATTTAATACTCCTATCCTCAAATAGAATCATTAAACAAGCAAACATAACAACAATCTGCCAAAACAGTACAGCCTGTAAAGAGTGCAAGAGTATCAATACTTCCCTAACTCCAAACATTATGAAATTCTAACACACTATAGAAAATTTATCAGATCTTAATATGCAAAAAAATTCAACATTTTATCATATTCTGGCTTTTCTAGGGAATTTTTTCAACAGCGATAAACTTTCTGTTTTGAAACAGCAACATGTATACTTGCAAAATAAGCATGGTAAAAGCTATCCTTGACATTTTTGTTCAAATAGAGATGCAAAACATTATTATAAATAACATAAAGCAAATACTAACAAAAGAAAATGACGCTCCAAGCAAAACACATATCATGTGGTGAATAAAAATATAGCTCCAAGTAAAGTTACTGATGAACGAAGACGAAAGAGGGGTTGCCATCCGGGGCATCCCCAAGCTTAGGCTCTTGGTTGTCCTTGAATATTACCTTGGGGTGCCTTGGGCATCCTCAAGCTTAGGCTCTTTCCACTCCTTATTCCATAGTCCATCGAATCTTTAACCAAAACTTGAAAACTTCAGAACACAAAACTCAACAGAAAACTCGTAAGCTCCGTTAGTATAAGAAAATAAATCACCACTTTTGGTACTATTGTGAACTCATTATAAATTCATATTGGTGTAATATCTACTGTATTCCAACTTATCTATGGTTCATACCCTCCGATACTACTCATAGATTCATCAAAATAAGCAAACAACACACAGAAAACAGAATCTGTCAAAAACAGAACAGTCTGTAGTAATCTGTATCAAACGTATACTTATGGAACTCCAAAAATTCTGAAATACATTGGTGGAACTGAGTAATTTGTCTATTAATCACCTGCAAAAATAATCATCCTAAAATCACTCTCCAGTAAAAAGTGGCAGCTAATCTCGTGATCGCTAAAGTTTCTGTTTTTTACAGCAAGATCATAAAGACTTCACCCAAGTCTTCCCAAAGGTTCTACTTGGCACAAACACTAATTAAAACATAAAACCACATCTAACCAGAGGCTATATGAATTATTAATTGCTAAACAGGAGCAAAAAGCAAAGAACGGGCTAATTATTTTCAACACAAGCGCTAACTTTTAACGCCCCTAGCTAGGCATGATGATTTCAATGATGCTCACATAAAAGATAAGAATTAAAACATAAAGAGAGCATCATGAAGAATATGACTAGCACATTTAAGCATAACCCACTTCCTATGCATAGGCATTTTGTGAGAAAACAACTTATGGTAACAATAATCAACTAGCATAGGAAGGCAAAACAAGCATAATTTCAAAATTTTCAACACATAGAGAGGAAACTTGATACTACTGCAATTCCTACAAGCATATATTCCTCCCTCATAATAATTTTCAGTAGCATCATGAATGAATTCAACAATATAACCATCACATAAAGCATTATGTTCATGATGCACAAGCATAGAAATTTTATTACTCTCCACATAAGCAAATTTATTCTCATCAATAGTAGTGGGAGCAAACTCAACAAAATAACTATCATGTGAAGCATAATCCAATTGAAAATTAAAATCATGATGACAAGTTTCATGGTTATCTTTATTCTTTATAGCATACATATCATCACAATAATCATCATAAATAGGAGGCATGCTTTCATCATAATAAATTTGCTCACCAAAACATGGGGGACTAAACATCTCATCTTCATCAAATATAGCATCCCCAAGCTTGTGGCTTTGCATATCATTAGCATCATGGGTATTCAAAGAATTCATACTAACAATATTGCAATCATGCTCATCATTCAAAGATTTAGTGCCAAACATTTTAATGCATTATTCCTCTAGCAATTGAGCACAATTATCGGAATCCTTATTTTCACGGAAGACATTAAAAAGATGAAGCATATGAGGCACCCTAAATTCCATTTTTTTTGTAATTTTCTTGTATAGAACTAGTGATAAAACAAGAAACTAAAAGATTCGATTGCAAGATCTAAAGATATACCTTCAAGCGCTAACCTCCCCGGCAACGGCGCCAGTAAAGAGCTTGATGTTTACTACACAACCTTCTTCTTGTAGACATTGTTGGGCCTCCAAGTGCAGAGGTTTGTAGGACAGTAGCAAATTTCCCTCAAGTGGATGACCTAAGGTTTATCAATCCGTGGGAGGCGTAGGATGAAGATGGTCTCTCTCAAACAACCCTGCAACCAAATAACAAAGAGTCTCTTGTGTCCCCAACACACCCAATACAATGGTAAATTGTATAGGTGCACTAGTTTGGCGAAGAGATGGTGATACAAGTGCAATATGGATGGTAGATATAGGTTTTTGTAATCTGAAAATATAAAAACAGCAAGGTAGCAAATGGTAAAAGTGAGCATAAACGGTATTGCAATGCTAGGAAACAAGGCCTAGGGTTCATACTTTCACTAGTAAAAGTTCTCTCAACAATGATAACATAATTAGATCATATAACAATCCCTCAACATGCAACAAAGAGTCACTCCAAAGTCACTAATAGCAGGGAACAAACGAAGAGATTATTGTAGGGTACGAAACCACCTCAAAGTTATCCTTTATGATCGATCTATTCAAGAGTCCGTAGTAAAATAACACGAAGCTATTCTTTCCGTTCGATCTATCCTAGAGTTCGTACTAGAATAACACCTTAAGACACAAATCAACAAAAACCCTAATGTCACCTAGATACTCCAATGTCACCTCAAGTATCTGTGGGTATGATTACACGATATGCATCACACAATCTCATACTCATATATTCAACCAAAAGAAAGAACTTCAAAGAGTGCCCCAAAGTTTCTACCGGAGAGTCAAGACGAAAACGTGTGCCAACCCCTATGCATAAGTTCACAAGGTCACTGAACCCGCAAGTTGATCACCAAAACATACATCAAGTACCTCACGTGAATATCCCATTGTCACCACAGATAAGCACATGCAAGACATACATCAAGTGTTCTCAAATCCTTAAGGACTCAATCTGATAAGATAACTTCAAAGGCAAAACTCAATCCATTACAAGAGAGTAGAGGGGGAGAAACATCATAAGATCCAACTATAATAGCAAAGCTCGCGGTACATCAAGATCATGCCAAATCAAGAACACAAGAGAGAGAGAGATCAAACACATAGCTATTGGTACATACCTCAGCCCTGAGGGTGAACTACTCCCTCCTCGTCATGGAGAGCGCCAGGATGATGAATATGGCCACCGGTGATGGATCCCCCCCTCTAGCAGGGTGCCGAAACAGGGTCCCGATTGGCTTTTGGTGGCTACAGAGGCTTGCGGCGGAGGAACTCCCGATCTAGGTTTCTTTCTGGAAGTTTGGGTACATATGAGAGGTATTGGCGTCGGGAACAAGTCAGGGGGGTCTCCGGGCTGTCCACGAGGCAGGGGGCGCGCCCAGGGGGGTGGGCGCGCCCCCTACCCTCGTGGGCAGCCCGGGACTCTTCTGGTCCATCTCCGATGCTCCGTGGGCTTCTTCTGGTCCAAAAATAATCTCCGTCAAATTTCAGGTCAATTGGACTCCGTTTGGTTTTCCTTTTCTGCGAAACACTGAAATAGGCAAAAAAAAAATACAACAATTTGCATTGTGCCTTGGGTTAATAGGTTAGTCCCAAAAATAATATAAAAGTGTATAATAAAGCCAAGCCCATTAAACATCCAAAACAGATAATATAATAGCATCGAACAATCAAAAATTATAGATATGTTGTAGACGTATTAGTGCTCCCTGAAACCTCCGGCTCGGCGGAGCCGGCCCGGAGCTCGGTCTTCCCCCTCTCGTTGCACTTCCCCGCCGTCAACAGACGCGTGGCAGCAAGGTTCTTCTCTAAGACATTGGGCGCATCCAGAGCCGGCTCGTACCAGGCGGGCGGCGAAGCAGCCTTGACCTTGCGAGGCGCCATTGGTCGCTAGCACGGAGGGGAATTGGAACAGATCTGGAGATTTCGAAAGCAAGGAGCGAGAAAGGGGATCTGGAGCAAGACGAAGGAAAGCAATGAAGGCAAGTGTTGCCCCCGCCAGTCTTTTGTCAGGCGGACAGTTGCCGAGGCGGCGTGGGGAAGTGGGGACGCCCATGCCCAATTAGTCGCCATGCGTCAAGCAGGCCCGCAGGCTATTGGGGCGCGCGGCGCTCCACAATTGCCCCTTGGCTTTGCCTCGAAGCCAAGTCCGAGCGCGCCTTGGGCCCGGGGGCTACGGTTGGCGTTCTGGGAACAGGGGTCCCCAGACTTGCCTGCCTGCGGCCCACGGCGTGGCTCCACCAGCGGCCCCATACGGCCCATCTTCACCAGCGGGCACAGAGTACTCGTTTCCTCTTTGGTGCTAAAGAGGCAAGCGCATGCGAGGAGTCTCGAGGCATCAGGCAAAGGTTTCCATATCGGTGCAACGAGACCAAGACCAGCAGGACGGCAGGACGGAGGTCACCGTGGAGCCCAAGCCATCGTCACCACCAGAGCCTTTGGCAGGCGAAGACTACTTTTGTCAGGATAACTTGTACTAGTTGTTCCCCTTCAAACTTGGCTATTGTGGGATCCCTTCCCGCTCAATATTTGGAAACAGGACCAGGGCCTCTATAAATAGGACTAGCCACCATAGGGAAAGGGGAGGACCTCAGAACGGATCCATCCCATCCTCACACTCACCAGCTCACCAAGCACAAGAAGACCTCTCCTCAGGAATCCGTTCTTCCCTTGCAACTGCTCCTCCTCAGCCCACGAGGCAATCCACCACACCACACTGGAGTAGGGTATTACACCACATCGGTGGCCCGAACCAGTATAAATCTAGTGTCTCTTTGTTCTTTGGGTTCGTCGAGCTAGGCCGGGAGATCCTTGAGTGGGCGAGCCATCAAGGGAGAGAGAGATCTTGGTGCGCACCCCAGTGTTCGAACCTTGAGGGTTTTGCCAGAACCCGTGATCCAACAATGTTTTGAGATATCCTACAATTCAACATTTATCTAGTTTATAAACTCCATAACTCATATGCTCTATATTAGCCAGACTAATATGTGGTGCTCTGTTTAGTGTATATCTTGTTGTTTCAATTATACCCAAAATTTTATAAAAGCAGATCGGCAATAAAATAATTCCACAATTATTCAAGTGTTTTGCTAAACTTATTACTCAAATAATTTTCTTCAATATTGAAGAATCACTTTACATTTTGTCATAATGATCCTTATCTTCATTATAAAATATTTGAACTCTTCAAATAATATATTCTGAAATTCCTTGAATTCAAATATTTCAGATTTTATGTTAAGTAGATCATACTTTTCTAATCTTTAATGAAGCATAATTATCCACCGCTCCCTGTGCTATTCATCGGACCTTATACATCACTATGTATTCTTTTATCTGATTTCTCAATTAAGATAATTCAATACTTCATCTGTATGAAGATTATTTCCCGATATAACCAAGCAGTGCCACATTTAGGTGGAGCTCATCAGTCTTCTCAAGACGTTTAACATTAATGTTATAAATTTTCCAAATCAACATTCACGAATAAACCATCAAAATCTGAGGTAAATCCAAACATTTTTTTTTTGAAAAGGAGGATATCCCCCGGCCTCTGCATCGGGACGATGCAAGCAACCATATATTATTAATAGTGCAAAATCCAGCAGCCGAACATCATCGAGTCAGAAAAAAGCGAAAAACAAACCCTGAGGCAGTATACCTCGCGACAGTAACTCCCCCAGATAGCCACTAACCCTATGATACAAGACACAACATAAACGAAAACAATACAACTCCTAGGCTACGCCTCAAGAAGGAATCACCGCACGTGCACCGATGACGGCAAGTCCACCACAAGGTTGAACTTCGGATTCTCATCCCCAAAGCAAAGCTTCAATCCACCACATTCAGCAAGGACACGACGCAAGTGCACTACGATATAGCCCGATCAGAGATCCCGTGTTTCCACCAGAGTGCAAAAGCTCATCATTGAAGCCATCTGTACCATCCGCCCTTATCCGGCTACCGATGCCTCGATAGCTGGATACCTCTGGAGGAGACAACGGAAGACAAAGGCGTCCCATACCGACTGCCTCCCGCTACTGTCGCACCACCTTCGATCCAACAACAACAGGCTAAACTTGACCTCCGCCAGAGCCACCGTGCATCACCTGCCGGTAATAGGCATGACTTGATGTTTCCATATAAGATGTCGTGCGTACCATCCGCCGATAGCACATCCACCGGTGGCTTCACCGACCGACGACAGGCACCGCCCGACAACTCCGAAAGAGGCACATGTGTCACCCGCCGAGCTGCATCGAACCCGGACTGTTGATGGAAGGGACGTCCCATGCCCCACCAGCCTCAGAAGGCCGTCGCCATCTCGAGATTCGGACTTCGAGTCGCCCAGACGACCCCGGAGTCCACCGCCATTGTTGAAGAGGGGTCGCCGCCCCGATTCCGGGTGCTACAAGGAGCACCCACCGTCACGTCAGCCGATGTCATCGCCCATACAACGGAAACTGCCACTCCCGCATCAAGCGACATCGACGCCGGAGGAAGCTTCGGCCGCCACCAGCGTTCTGCGACGAGCCCGGACACGGGATCCCAGGATCCGCTACCATCGGTGCCGCCACAAGGACCCACCACCTGGCCCGTCATCCCCGGCGGAGGGGACGCCGCCACTGCCATGGTCGGATCCGGGCCAGCAGTCGCCATCGCCAAGACCGCATACAGGCTAAACGCCGCCGCCGCCACCGGCCACGCCCAACCCCACCTTCATCTTCTAGCCACGTCCAGCCAACCGGCACGCCACACCCAGCCAATCTCCACCCCCGCTGCCACGCGCCGCCGCCAGGAGCCGCCGCGCTGCAGTGCCTTAGATCCGCATGACGCCATTGCCGAAGCCGTCGTCCCGCACCGCACGACATCGAACGAGGAGAAGGGAAATCCCCGCTGCCGCCTACGCCGACCGGATCAGTGGCGCACACCGGCGGCGGCGAGGAAGGGAGCTGGAGGCGGCGGACTAGCCCCGACGGCTAGGGTTTGCTCCCTCGGTCGCTCGCGGGAGCGACGCGAGGGGGTTATGCGAGCGGGCCTGCTCCTGAAAACTTATAATCACCTCAACAACTATGAATCCAACTATGAAGGCCCGCCCCACCACCTTCGCCATGCAGCCGCCACCGCGCCCAAGGCTCGGCCGCCCGAGACGCCGCCGCAACGCCTACTATACGGCATTGTCTTCCGCCTAGAAACATGAACTTGTTGATATTAATGTGCTGAAGGAGAACATGTTGTAAAGCCGTCAAAGTTCAAGAAGAAGTTATACATATGACGGTTGCCGGACATAAAGTGATGGCGAGAAAAGAGGTAGAGGGTTGCTGGAGTTACCAAGGAGGCGGATGGGGAACAAGTAGGTATATGATGATGTTTACGGAATAATAATTAAAGATAGAATTGTTGTTGAACCACTTTGATACGTCGGATCGTTACATATGACTTCGTTACACATTTTGTTAAATTAAAAATCGAGCGCTCCTTATATCTTTCTTTTAAAACAAGTGTACGTGCAACCAGTGGCGGAGCTTAGTGGAACCCTGCAGGGGCCACGGCTCCCCAGGTTTGAGTAAATTAGTCATCGCCCATACAACGGAAACTGCCACTCCCGCATCAAGCGACATCGACGCCGGAGGAAGCTTCGGCCGCCACCAGCGTCCTGCGACGAGCCCGGACACGGGATCCCAGGATCCGCCACCATCGGTGCCGCCACAAGGACCCACCACCTGGCCCGTCATCCCCGGCGGAGGAGACGCCGCCACCGCCATGGTCGGATTCGGGCCAGCGGTCGCCATCGCCAAGACCGGATCTAGGCTGAACGCCGCCGCCGCCACCGGCCACGCCCAACCCCACCTTCATCTTCTAGCCACGTCCAGCCAACCGGCACGCCACACCCAGCCAATCTCCACCCCCGCTGCCACGCGCCGCCGCCAGGAGCCGCCGCGCTGCAGTGCCTTAGATCCGCATGACGTCGTTGCCGAAGCCGTCGTCCCGCACCGCACGACATCGAACGAGGAGAAGGGAAATCCCCGCTGCCACCTACGCCGACCGGATCGGTGGCGCACACCGGCGGCGGCGAGGAAGGGAGCTGGAGGCGGCGAACTAGCCCCGACGGCTAGGGTTTGCTCCCTCGATGCGCCGCGGGAAGCGACGCGAGGGGGTTATGCGAGCGGGCCTGCTCCTGAAAACTTATAATCACTTCAACAACTATGAATCCAACTATGAAGGCCCGCCCCACCACCTTCGCCATGCAGCCGCCACCGCGCCCAAGGCTCGGCCGCCCGAGACGCCGCCGCAACGCCTACTATACGGCATTGTCTTCCGCCTAGAAACATGAACTTGTTGATATTAATGTGCTGAAGGAGAACATGTTGTAAAGCCGTCAAAGTTCAAGAAGAAGTTATACATATGACGGTTGCCGGACATAAAGTGATGGCGAGAAAAGAGGTAGAGGGTTGCGCTGGAGTTACCAAGGAGGCGGATGGGGGAACAAGTAGGTATATGATGATGTTTACGGAATAATAATTAAAGATAGAATTGTTGTTGAACCACTTTGATACGTCAGATCGTTCTGTTATGACTTCGTTTCACATTTTATTAAATTAAAAATCGAGCGCTCCTTATATCTTTCTTTTAAAACAAGTGTACGTGCAACCAGTGGCGGAGCTTAGTGGAACCCTGCAGGGGCCACGGCTCCCCAGGTTTGAGTAAATTAGTGAAGAAAATTTTTCTCGGACAACATAGATTAGAGGAAACAGTCTGCTTGGCACCCCAAATGTTCATATTTTCTAATTGCCCCCCCCCCCACCCCCCAATTGATCCTTGTCAAGCTCCGCGCCAATACACATCAAATCTGTGTGAAAAATAGAACAAGGCATGACAAAGAAAACATCTGATTTTTAACATCAACTTGTAAATGACGTAAATGATTCAGGAATATAATATCAGATGAACATAAATATAGTGAGTACAGTTGGCAGGACACATCTACTCCAGATCCAAGAGATGTTCACCCAAGCTCTAGCTGATACTAGTCCATCATCATCCGTTCATGACTCTTGTTGCCTTCCAGGAGTAGGGACCTTCACGCTTCCTGCTTCTGATGAATCGATCAATGCCATGTCCAACAGCATGCAGCAGCAGAGAAACAGTAATTCGGTAACGATCTTGCCACTGCCTGGGGCGCACATTGCAAACTACAATTTCTTTTTCTTTTCAAGAGACGCAACTCCAACTCGTACGCGACCTAGCCAGCCGCCGTCTCCCAGAAAGCTAGGATTCTCCGCCTCTGCCGGCGCCGGCGCCGGTTCGTCCCGTCTTCGGTGGCCGTAGGGCCATGAAGGCAGAGTGGATCTCGGCCCTTGCTGATGTGAGAGCTTCGTTTTTATATTTTTTTCGAGCTTTGTTAGGGTTTGTGTCCTGCTCAGGAAGGCGAGACGGCGGTGGCTTTCTGAAGATGGAATAAAGGTCTCCTCGCCTAGCCCCCGTACCGGTGATGCGTCTAACATCATCGGTGGACATGTGGAGGTGTGTCTCCGGCGGATATGTCTTTGGTGGATTTGCTCAGATCTGTTCGTCGTTCGTCTTCGTTCGTGTGTCTTCGGGTTGGGTCCTTTTGATCTACACTCTTCATCCGCGGCGGTTGTTGTTCTAGTCCGTTGGTTCTATGGGGTCTTAGCACGACGACTTCCCGACTGTCTACTACAAGTCTACAACAAGGATTGTCCGGCTCCGGCGAGGGAGGGGCGATGACAGCGGCGCGCCTTCGGCTCGCTTCAATGCTTGTAGTCATCGCTAGATGGTCTCTACGGATCTAGATATAGTTTTTTATTATTTCTAGTGTTTGTTGACTACCATGATTGAAGATGAATAGATTAAAGTTTTCAACAACAAAAAAACGATCTTAACATTGAAAGTGAGATCACTGCACCATTGCGACACATAGCTTAGATAACACTCCATGCACATCACTGCAGCACACACAAACAAGATTATTTCCCGGGTCTCTAGGTGACTCAATCAAATAAAAATAATAATTATCTACACGAATGTGATGTAAAATCAATGACACATGATTTAGATGTGTACTACTTAATACACATCTAGATGTGTGTTTTAGCAAAACCTTTTTTTTAATCTCTGAAATCTAAAATCCAACCCATCACGCGGTCAATGCCAACATGAGTTGAGACTTGAGACGTTGACAGGACCAAGCAAGGAAAATCCACGCCTAAGCCAAAGCGCGTTCTCTAAAAACCTGTGGATTCAATACTTTGAACCCTCCGGCTAAGGCCTCATCAAGCCAATAGGAAAACGCCATGCTTGGGCATCTTACGCCATTGACCGTTTGACTTTGGTGGCGTCGTCAACCAGCTGTGCTCTATGTCAGTGCATCGAAATTTCATTGCCCCCCGAGTCAACCCGGAGCAAATCAGACTTCTCTATAAATAAAATCAGCCGGCTTGAGCAGAAAGAAGCAGCAGCAGCTACGGCCAGGAGCTAGGCAAGAAGATTGAAGGTAGCATGGGTCGGTCAAGTGGAAGCCTCGCAGTCGCCATGACGGCGCTAGTAGCTTCGGTTCTCGTCGTCCAGCTTCTCCTTGCGCCCACGCCCGTCTCGTCGTCGCCGGCCGTCCTGGTCCCGCTCCTCAGAACGGCCGTCATCCGCGCGTCCCCGCTCTTGAGGAACCTGGTCAAAGCTTTCTTGAAAGAGCAAGCGAAGCAGGGCGTGATGGAGCTCATCTGGAAGGCGGCGGGGCACCTCAAGAACCAGCTGCTGGGCGGCGTGCGAGCCGACGCCGCCGGCCTGGTCGTCTTCGACATCTCCATCGGGACGTCCCCCGCGCAGGCCATCTCCGGGGTCATGGACATAACCTCCCAGCTAGTCTGGGCGCAGTGCGCGCCCTGCGACGCCTGCCGGGCGCCTGCCTTCCGGCCCGCCGACTCCGCGTCCTTCTCCAAGATCCCCTGCGGCAGCCCGACGTGCCCGGGCGTGCTGGGCAACGCGACTGCCTGCGTCGGCGACGGCGACTGCGCGTACAACGCCACGTACTACGGCGCCGGCAACCAGTCCAACGCCTACACGCACGGCTCCTTCGCCACCGAGACGTTCACCTTCGGCGCGACGTCCGTCCCAGGCATCGTGTTCGGCTGCGTGGCCAGCAGCACGGTGCAGCTCTCCGGCGGCGCGTCCGCGCTGTTTGGCTTCGGCAGGGGAGACATCTCCCTCGTGTCGCAGCTCGGGCTCTCGAGGTTCTCCTACACTCTGGCGTCCGACGACGCCGACGGCTCCGAGAGCGTCATCCGTCTGGGCGACGCCGCCGTGCCGCAGACTCAGCGCAGCCGCTCCACACCGCTACTCAGAAGTGTCATGCAACCTGACCTGTACTACGTCGGGCTCAGCAGCATACAGGTCGACGGCCATGACCTCGACGGCATCCCGGCGGGGACGTTCGACCTCCAGGCGGACGGCTCCGGCGGGTATTCCTGAGCTCGACCTGGCCGGCGACCTACCTCGAGGAGACCGCGTACGGCGCCTTGAGGCGCGCGCTGGTGAGCAGCATCGAGTCTCAGGGTGTGACTCCGGTGGACGCGGAGGACCTCCACCAGCTGTGCTACAGGAGGTGGTCCTTCTCCGACGTGACGGTGCCGGCGCTAACGCTGGTGTTCGATGGCGTGAACGCGACGATGGAGGTCAAGCCCGAGAACTACTTCTTCAAGGACGGGTTGAAAGTGTGCCTGACCGTACTGCCGTCGAAGGGTGGATCGGTCCTCGGCAGCCTGCTGCAAACGAGCACCAACATGATCTTCGACATTGGCGGTGGCCTGCTCACGTTCGAGATGCCCACGCCCTAGTAGCATGCATCATACTTCCTCCGTTCCTAAATAATTGTCTTTCTAGAGATTTCAACAAATGACTACATACGAAGCAAAATGAATGAATCTACACTCTAAAACACGTCTACATACATCCGTATGTTGTAGTCCATTTGAGATGGCTAGAAAGACAATTATTTGGGAACGAAGGGAGTATATACTACTTCGTTCAGTTATGTAATTATTATACTGTCTAAAAAAAATCATGTAATTATTAAGACCCCTCATATGTTGGATCACACTTTGTCCATAAATTTGGATAATAAAATATTTGTATAAATTATATATATTTTTAGAAACTTTGAGTAATAAATTTTGTAGAACATTTGATTTTTTTAGGGATGGAAACTTCTGAATTGTTGAATTTCCTCAAGACAGCTCGAGGAGACCGCATACTACCTACCTCGAGGAGACTGCATACTAGGCGCTCAAAAAAAGGGAAAAGAAAAAGCAATTCAAGATCACCATATAGCCATATCGATTTCACCTCTGATTCTTGGTGCATCCTGATTTCATCTCCCAAATTCTTAGTGCTTCTTGATTATCCTGATTCGCACTTGCTTGAGGTTGTGTTAGACTCATGTATTCTATTTGATTCTTCTTCTCACAATCCTTCTTCGGTGTTGTCTATTATTCGGAATTTTTGTCCAAACAGACCACCTGCCCAATGCAATTAACAGAAAAGACCATCCCTGAATCAGATTGACAAAAGAGACCAGCTAGACCGTGGCGGCAGGCGCGCCAGCCGCCATGTGGCGCCTGCCGCCACATGCGGAGGCGGCAGCCCCTGCCGCCACAAGCCCAGGCGGCAACTGCCGTGAAACAGAAAACAACGCCAAGCGACGGAACGGAGTTGGCCTGGGACCCGGCTCTCAGCCAACGTGGAAGCTGCCGCCACTCCACCAGGCGGCATGCACTATTTTTCCATATGTTTGAATTCTATACGAGGCGGCTGGAGTGCGCAACGGCCAAGCGCGGGCATAGTTGGAGCTGGGCTGTTCAGGAACGTGAGCATAGCTGATGAGATTTGTTGTTGAAAAAAAACCTGCAGATATGTTTTTTTTTTAGCTAAAGCCTGCACGTGCGTGGAAAGCATGGCATGATAAGAGATGAAATTATGTAGAGGGATCCAGCGGCCTAGCAGGGTTAAAATATTTAGGAGAAACAGTACAGGCCGCCTGGTGGACTGGCGGCAGCCTCCACGTGGGCTGCGAGCCATGCCCCATGGCCCATTCCGTTCTGTTGCGCTCGCCGCTGGGCACCAATTTCTGTTTCGCGACAGCTGCCGCCTGGGCCTGTGGCGGCAGGTGCTGCCGCCTCCCCTCGTGGCGGCAGGCGCCACGTGTCGGCTGGCGCGCCTGCCGCCACAGAGCAGCCGTTTTTTTTTGCCAATTCGTCTGAGAGATGGTCTTTTTTGTCAATTACATTGGACAAGTGGTCTTTTTAGACAAAAATTCTATTATTCGTGCTAACGAGGTGGTGCAAAACTCTTTGGCCAAAGCTCCTGATCTTGCTTCTTCTTGGTCTTTGAATGATGTTGCTGTTGTTGATCACCCTTCGTCATCTTCTCTTCCTAATTCGGTGGTTGGGGCCGATTTGGGTACGCCTGCGTCCTTGGATGGTTGTTTGACTTGTTTCCAACCAAGTCATGCAAGTAAACCGCACAGAAAGAAAAACAATAGTCTTTTGGCCCCTTCATGGTCGATTCTCTGTATCAAAAACTTATCCTTTAAATGATGATTTTATTCTAGAATAAGGGAGGCTTCGGGGCTAGGGAGTGCTGAAACCAATTAAGAGACTACGCTCATGTTTCTAATTGCTGTTATTTGCCTTCAAGAGACCATCGGATATTCCATTTCTTCTTTTGACTTATCTTCGATTGGGGGCTCCGGTCGATTTATTTGGAAGTGGCTTCTGGCTTCTGGCCACTCTAGAGGGATTTTGATCGTGGCTAAACTCGATATTTTGTATTTTGTTGCTTTTGATTTCGGTAACTACTTTGGAGTATGGTTCTTTGTCAGCGTGACCTCAACTGTCGCTGGGAAATCATTGTTGTTTATGGTCCTGCTGACCACACCTTTTCTCATGTTTTTTGGATGAGCTCTCGCCGAAAATTTCTTATTTGTCTCTTCAAGTCCTTGTTGGGGGTGACTTCAATCTTCTTCGCTCCCCTGCCGACAAGAATAACTTGAACTTTTCCTGGTTCCCCGTCATTCCTTTAATGATTTCATTAACAATTTGGTTCTTTGTGAATTGCCTCAGGTAGGAGCTCGGTACACCTGGTATAATCGGCAGCTTGATCCAGTTTGCAATGTGCTTGATTGTGTATTTATGATATAGGTGGTGTTCTCTTTATCCTCGATCTTCCCTTATTGATGATTCTCCATTGGTTTTGATGATACGTCTCCGTTGTATCTATAATTTTTGATTGTTCCATGTTAACATTATACAACTTCATATATTTTCTGGTAACTTTTTATACTCCCTCCATTTTTGTATACAAGGTCACTATATTAGATTACAGGTACCTAGGTAGAATTTAATATGTGCTTTGCCATTCAACTCTTTTTTTTATTTACCGTGAACATTAACACCCGGCATACAAAATCCTTCGATAATCCCGCACACTTTTACTCCCGCCGCGAACAGCAAGCAAACTCCCTCACTCCCCTCGCTCCCCCGCGAAGAGCAATTTTTAATCCCGCGCACTGCTCTCTCCCTCTCCCGCCCCTTTCACCCGTTGCATGCAGCCATGCAGAGCAGCACTAGAGCATGCATTGGACGTCCGAAAAACGGGTTGCACATACTTGCCCGTGCCATTTTTTTTTGTATATTCTCGCCCGCGCCATCTTTTGCAAATACTCGTCGGCGCCATTTTTTTCAAAGGTTCGCGGGCGCCAAACACTGACCTGTTTGCTATTTATACTCCACTATTCATACTGAAACGCATCAAGTTGTAGGCCAGCAGCTATACACCAAAGGATGGTTCCTGATTTGAACGTCCGTGTAGAGGAGGTTGAAGACGACATCCATGGTGGACACCTTCTTCCTCCTCACAGTTATCAAGGTCGTCTTCCATGCCGACGAGGTCTCCGGCCAGCCGCACCTGTGCATGTTCGGTCCCCTTCTCTACGTCAAGCCACCTTCCTAACGCACTCAGAGATCGCATGCTCCATGGTGGCATCTTCTCCGACAACTGTACGCCGACGACGCCTAGCTGCTGGTCTTCTGTCTCTGCGTCGGAGTCGACAAGGCCGGCGAACTCGTCGTGGCGGACGGCGGCTATGGCTGCCATGTCGTTGCCTGCAGCCCGGCCATCTCCAACGCTTGAAACAAAGCTGCAGCCGCCGCTTGCAGCCCAGCCGTCGACACCGCTTGAAACGTAGCCGCCATCGCCTTCAACGAAGCGTCCGCCGCTGCTTGAAACAGAGTCGTCGTGGCCTGCACCCCAGCGTCCGCTGCTGCTTGAAACCGAGCGGCAGCTTGCGTGCGACTTGCTGCCATCGCCACCTGTAGCCCAGCCTTCGCTGCCACTGCCTCCACTAGCCATAGGAGAGGAGATGAAGATAGAATGGACGAGGAAGGAAGGAGAAGAGCGGACGCAAGCAATGAATAGGAGGTGAGTGGACGTCTAGCAGAAAGTAGCTAGCGTCATTATCACAGCATGCACGCACGCATTTAACTGGTTTGCTTGTACGAGGAAGGACCATTAATTTTTACTTCATTTTGTGTTGGTGGCCTTGTATACAAAAATGGAGGGAGTACTATTTTTGGGACTAATATATTAATCCAGTGCCCAGTGCCAGTTCCTGTTTGTTGCATGTTTTATGTTTCGCAGAAACCCCATATCAAACGGAGTCCAAACGAGATAAAAACGGATGGAGAATTATTTTGGAATATTTGTGATTTTTGGGATGTAAAATCAACGCGAGACGGTGCCCGATGTGGCCACAAGGGTGGGCCCCACACCCACTCCAGGTGGGCGCACCCCCACCCTCGTGGGCCCCTCGTAAGGCTGTTGATGCCCTACTTTGGCCGCAAGAAAGCTAATTTTTGAAAAAAGATTTGGGCGAAGGTTTCAATCCAATCGGAGTTACGCATCTCCAGATATAAAAGAAACGGTGCTGTAAGGCGAACACCGTAACACGTAAAGCAGAGAGACAGATCCAATCTCGAGGGGCTCGCGCCTCCCATGCCATGGAGGCCAAGGACCAGAGGGGAAACCCTTCTCCCATCTAGGGAGGAGGTCAAGGAAGAAGAAGACGAAGGGGCCCCCTCTCCCCTTCTCTTCCGGTGGCGCCGGAACGCTGCTGTGGCCATCATCATCATCACCGCAATCTTCACCAACACCTCCGCCATCTTCACCAACATCTCCATCACCTTCCCTCCTCTATCTACAGCGGTCCACTCTCCGGCAACCCGATGTACCCTCTACTTGAACATGGTGCTTTATGCTTCATATTATTATCCAATGATGTGTTGCCATCCTATGATGTCTGAGTAGATTTTCGTTGTCCTATCGGTGGTTGATGAATTGCTATGATTGATTTAATTTTCTTGTGGTTATGTTGCCGTCCTTTGGTGCCCATCATATGAGCGTGCGCGTGGATCATACCATAGGGTTAGTTGTATGTTGATAGGACTGTGTATTGGAGGGCAAGAGTGACAGAAGCTTCAACCTAGCATAGAAATTGATGCATACGGGATTGAAGGGGGACCAATATATCTTAATGCTATGGTTGGATTTTACCTTAATAAACGTTAGTAGTTGCGGATGCTTGCTAATAGTTCCAATCACAAGTGCATAGAATTCCAAGTCAGGGATGACATGCTAGCAGTGGCCTTTCCCACATAAAACTTGCTATCGGTCTAGTAAAGTAGTCAATTGCTTAGGGACAATTTCACAACCCCTACCACCACTTTTCCAACTCGCTATATTTACTTTAGTTGTGTCTTTATCTAAACAGCCCCTAGTTTTTATTTACGTGCTCTTTATATTTTTGCAAACCTATCCAAAAACACCTACATAGTACTTCTAGTTTCATACTTGTTCTAGGTAAAGCGAACACTAAGCGTGCGTAGAGTCGTATTAGTGACAGATAGGACTTGAGAGAATATTTGTTCTACCTTTAGGTCCTCATTGGGTTCGACACTCTTACTTATCGAAAGAGGCTACAATTATCCCCTACACTTGTGGGTTATCAAGACCTTTTTCTGGCGCCGTCGCCGGGGAGCAATAGCGTGGGTGAATATTCTTGTGTGTGCTTGTTTGCTTTATCACTAAGTAATTTTTATTTTGCTGTTCTTAGTTGTTCTCTATCTTTAGTTATGGATATGGAACACAAAATACCAAAAAAATTAGGTGTACTTGCTGCTCATGGAGATGGGGAACCTCCTAAAACTCTCGATGCTGGTTATGTGAAAGATATCATGTACTACTTTAATAATCCTGAGAAAACCCCATTCAATTATGTAATGGGAGTAACGTTGGATCAACGTGAATACTTTAGGGATTGTCGCTTGACACAAAAAGAGAAACAATTATGGGATCAAATTTATATGTTGAAGTGGTATGCTAGGCAACTATGCTTGAGATATGATTATACTTGTTGCTCTAGGATGAAGGCTCCGCACCTTTCCTTTTCATGCAAATTTAATGATAATAAAACCTTAGTCTCTTATGCTAATGGTATATATGATTACTATGATGTGGAACAAATAGAAGAATTTGTTGCTTTTATGGGTGCTTATGAAATTGAATCTATGTTTAAAGAGTTTGAAGATTTTGATGATTCGGTTTATAGACCTGAAAATTTAGCTATCCTTAAATATTGTTATGAGAATTATGAATACAATTATGATATTAATGCACTTATTGAGAAAGTCTCCGCTGTCCAAGAAGAGACTAATATTTTGCAAGAATCTATGGAAGAAGTTGATGAAATTGTGAGCTCATTGGATGAAAAAAGATGAGGAGGGGAGCGAAGAACAAAAGGAGGAAGAGCGGATTGATCACCCGTGCCCACCTTCTAATAAGAGTAACTCTTCAACTCATACATTGTTTAATTTCCCTTCATGCTTACTGAAGGATGATTGCTATGATTACTGTTATGATCCCTTTGATTCTTTTGAAAAATCCCTTTTTGATGATGCTTGCTATGCTTGTGGCCAAAATGCCAATGTGAATGATGCTTATGGAGATGAACTTGCTATAGTTCCTTATGTTAAACATGAAATTGTTGCTATTGCACCCACGCATGATAGTCCTATTATCTTTTTGAATTCTTCCAACTACACTATATCGGAGAAGTTTACCTTTATTAAGGATTATATTGATGGGTTGCCTTTTACCGTTGCACATGATAATTTTGATGAGTATAACATGCATGTGCTTGTTGCTCCTACTTGCAATTATTATGAGAGAGGAACTATATCTCCACCTCTCTATGTTTCCCAAACGATAAAATTGCAAGAAACTGTTTATACTATGCATTGGCCTTTACTATGTGTGCATAAATTGTTCTTTTTATGACATGTCGATGCATAGGAAGAGAGTTAGACTTCGTCATTGCTTGATATATGTTACTTTGTGCTCACTACTAAATGTCAAATCATTGCTAATTAAAATTGGCTTTGATATACCTTGGGATCCGGGTGGATCCATTACTTGAGCACTATATGCCTAGCTTAATGGCTTTAAAGAAAGCGTTGCCAGGGAGACAACCCGGAAGTTTTAGAGAGTCATTTATTTCTGTTGAGTGCTTTCATATAGTTTAAAAACAAAAAAAATAATAAAGAGGGGAACCCAAAACGTTTCAAAAAGAAAAGTGAAAGTGAGATAGACGAGCATTGTGAAAGTGGGGGACGTCCTTGAACTTTGTTCATGCCCATGGAAACTTTGTGAATTTTAATTACAGAAACTTTTCAACAAAAATAATTATCTCCTTGTACAATTCCATTGTATTATAAAAATAATGTGCCAAGGTTTGCCTTTAGGATGTTTACAATGCTTGTTGGTTTGTACGATGCAGGACAGAAACTTTGGCTGTAGTGCGCGATTTTTAATTTTTTTATTGGAACGTCAAATGGTTCTGATTCTTTTTGCACTGTCTTTCTATACGAATTGTTTATTTTTCCTAATTCTGGAAGAATTTTTCAAGTATCAGAAGTATGGTGAATGTTCAGATTATAACAGACTGTTCTGTTTTAGACAGATTCTGTTTTTGATGCATAGTTTGCTTATTTTGATGAAACTATCAATTTATATCAGTGTATTAAGCCATGAAAAAGTTATACTACAGTAGACACAATGCCAAAACAAAATATGAATTGGTTTGCAACAGTACTTAGAGTAGTGATTTGCTTTATTATACTAACGGATCTTACCGAGTTTTCTGTTGAAGTTTTGTGTGGATGAAGTGTTCGATGATCGAGGAGGTTTCGATGTGAGAAGAAGGAAGAGAGGCAAGAGATCAAGCTTGGGGATGCCCAAGGAACCCCAAGTAAATATTCAAGGAGACTCAAGCGTCTAAGCTTGGGGATGCCCCGGAAGGCATCCCATCTTTCTTCAACAAGTATCAGTATGTTTTTGGATTCGTTTCGTTCATGCGATATGTGCAATCTTGGAGCGTCTTTTGCATTTAGTTTTCACTTTTCTTTTATGCACCATGCTGGTATGAGATAGTCCTTGGTTTATTTATAGAATGCTCTATGCACTTCACTTATATCTTTTGAGTATGGCTTTATAAAATGCTTCATGTGCTTCACTTATATCATTTGAAGTTTGGATTGCATGTTTCTCTTTACATAGAAAACCGCCATTTGTAGAATGCTCTTTTGCTTCACTTATATTTGTTAGAGCATGGGCATATATTTTGTAGAAAGAATTAAACTCTCTTGCTTCACTTATATCTATTTAGAGAGATGTCAGGAACTGGTCATTCACATGGTTAGTCATAAAATCCTACATAAAACTTGTAGGTCACTGAATATGATATGTTTGATTCCTTACAATAGTTTTGCGATATAAAGGTGGTGATATTAGAGTCGTGATAGTTAAGTAATTGTGAAATTGAGGAATACTTGTGTTAAGGTTTGCAAGTCCTGTAGCATGCACGTATGGTGAACCGTTATGTAACGAAGTCGGAGCATGAGGTGTTCTTTCATTGCTTTCCTTATGAGTGGCGGTAGGGGACAAGCGATGGTCTTTTCCTACCAATCTATCCTCCTAGGGGCATGCGTAGTAGTACTTTGCTTCGAGGGCTAATAAACTTTTGCAACAAGTATATGAGTTCTTTATGACTAATGTGAGTCCATGGATTGTACGCACTCTCACCCTTCCATCATTGCTAGCCTCTTGATGCACCGTGCATTGCCCTTTCTCACCTCGAGAGTTGGTGCAAACTTCGCCAGTGCATCCAAACCCCGTGATACGATACGCTCTATCACACATAAACCTCATTATATCTTCCTCAAAACAGCCACCATACCTACCTATCATGCATTTCCATAGCCATTCCGAGATATATTGCCGTGCAACTTCCATCATCATCATATACATGACTTGAGCATTTATTGCCATATTGCTTTGCATGATCGTAAGATAGCTAGCATGCTATTTTCATGTCTTGTCCATTTTTTGATATCATTGCTACACTAGATCATTGCACATCCCGGTACACCGCCGGAGGCATTCATATAGAGTCATACCTTTGTTCTAGACATCGAGTTGTAATATTGAGTTGTAAGTAAATAAAAGTGTGATGATCATCATTATTAGGACATTGTCCCATGTGAAGTTATCAAAATAAAAGAGGTCAAAGAAGCCCACCAAAAAAAAGAGAAAAAAAGAAAAATAATAAAATAAAATAATGAGAGAAAAAGAGAGAAGGGGCAATGTTACTATCCTTTTACCATACTTGTGCTTCAGAGTGGCACCATGTTCTTCATATAGAGAGTCTCTTGAGTTATCACTTTCATATACTAGTGGGAATTTTCATTATAGAACTTGGCTTGTATATTCCGATGATGGGCTTCCTCAAATGCCCGAGGTCTTCATGAGCAAGCAAGTTGGATGCACACCCACTTAGTTTCAGGTTGAGCTTTCATACACTTATAGCTCTAGTGCATCTGTTGCATGGCAATGCCTACTCCTCACATTGACATCAAATTGATGGACATCTCCATAGCCCATTGATTAGCCACGTCGATGTGAGACTTTCTCCTTTTTTGTCTTCTCACACAAACCTCCATCATCATATGCTATTTCACCCATAGTGCTATGTCCATGGCTTGCGCTCATGTATTGCGTGAGGGTTGAAAAGGCTGAAGCGCGTTAAAAAGTATGAACCAATTGCTCGGCTTGTCATCGGGGTTGTGCATGGTTTGAATGCTTTGTGTGGTGAAGATGGAGCATAGCCAGACCATATGATTTTGTAGGGATGAGCTTTCTTTGGCTATGTTATTTCGATAAGACATATTTGCTTCATTGGTATGCTTGAAGTATTATTTTTTTATGTCAAATGATAGACTATTGCTTTGAATTACTCGTATCTTAATATTCATGCCATGATTAGATACATGATCAAGATTATGCTAGGTAGCATTCCACATCAAAAATTATCTTTTTTATCATTTAACTACTCGAGGACGAGCAGGAATTAAGCTTGGGGATGCTGATACGTCTCCGTCGTATCTATAATTTTTGATTGTTCCATGCCAATATTATACAACTACATATACTTTCTGGCAACTTTTTATACTATTTTTGGGACTAACATATTGATCCGATTGCCCAGTGCGGTTCTGTTTGTTGCATGTTTTATGTTTCGCAGAAACCCCAATATCAAACGGAGTCCAAACGGGATAAAAACGGACGGAGAATTATTTTGGAATATTTGTGATTTTTGGGAAGTAAAATCAACACGAGACGGTGCCCGAGGTGGCCACGAGGTGGGGCCCACACCCACTCGGTGGGCGCGCCCCACCCTCGTGGGCCCCTCGTAAGGCGGTTGATGCTCTACTTTGGCCGCAAGAAAGCTAATTTTTGAAAAAAGATTTGGGCGAAGGTTTCAATCCAATCGGAGTTACGCATCTCCAGATATAAAAGAAACGGTGCCAGGGCAGAACACCAGAACACAGAAACAGAGAGAGACAGATCCAATCTCGGAGGGGCTCTCGCCCCTCCCATGCCATGGAGGCCAAGGACCAGAGGGGAAACCCTTCTCCCATCTAGGAAGGAGGTCAAGGAAGAAGAAGACGAAGGGCCCCTCTCTCCCCTTCTCTTCCGGGTGGCCGAGCAGCTGCCGTGGCCATCATCATCATCACCGCGATCTTCACCAACACCTCCGCCATCTTCACCAACATCTCCATCACCTTCCCCCCTTTATCTACAGCGGTCCACTCTCCCGCAACCCGTTGTACCCTCTACTTGAGCATGGTGCTTTATGCTTCATATTATTATCCAATGATGTGTTGCCATCCTATGATGTCTGAGTAGATTTTCGTTGTCCTATCGGTGGTTGATGAATTGCTATGATTGATTTAATTTGCTTGTGGTTATGTTGATGTCCTTTGGTGCCCATCATATGAGCGCGCACGTGGATCACACCATAGGGTTAGTTGTATGTTGATAGGACTATGTATTGGAGCTCAAGAGTGACAGAAGCTTCAACCTAACATAGAAATTGATGCATACGGGATTGAAGGTGGACCAATATATCTTAATCCTATGGTTGGGTTTTACCTTAATGAACGTTAGTAGTTGTGGATGCTTGCTAATAGTTCCAATCATAAGTGCATAGAATTCCAAGTTAGGGATGACATGCATGCTAGCAGTGGCCTCTCCCACATAAAACTTGATGTCGGTCTAGTAAAGTAGTCAATTGCTTAGGGACAATTTCGCAACTCCTACCACCACTTTTCCACACTCGATATATTTACTTTAGTTGTGTCTTTATCTAAATAGCCCCTAGTTTTTATTTATGTGCTCTTTATATTCTTGCAAACCTATCCAAAAACACCTACACAGTACTTCTAGTTTCATACTTGTTCTAGGTAAAGCGAACACTAAGCGTGCATAGAGTCGTATCAGTGGCAGATAGGACTTGAGAGAATATTTGTTCTACCTTTAGCTCCTCTTTGGGTTCGACACTCTTACTTATCGAAAGAGGCTACAATTACCCCCTACGCTTGTGGGTTATCATTTGACCACACCCCACTCTTATTGGATACTGAGTTTCATTCTATCCGGACAAGCTCTGGGTTCCATTTTGACTCCTCTTGGCTCTTGGTGGATGGGTTCTATCAATTGGGTGACCTCCAAAATCTCTTCGTTGATGTCTTCGAACTTTTGCTCTTATGGCCCCTTGGATGATTGATGTTTCCTGTCTCAACACGTTCGACAGTTTCTTAAAGGCTTGGGAGCCAATAGAGACTCTGATGCTTGTAGGAATAAGGTCCCTTTGGCATCCTAGATTAAAGATCTTAACGTCTTGGCTGACTCTGTTGGACTGAATGATGCAGGTTGGTCACAATGGTACTCTTTGGAATCGACCTTGACTTCTGTTAATAAGGCTGAAGAACTGTACTTGCAACAACGTGGTCATCTTACTTGGATCCTTAAGGGTGATTCTCTCCTTGAATACTTTTTTACTATAGCTAATCGTAGGCATCGTTGTTGCTCGATTCTCAGGCTTGTTATCGGCGGGGTTGTTGTGTCTAATGCCACTCTAATTATGTCCCACATTTTTTTGGTTTACTCTTCACTGATGGCTGCTCAACCTCCCTCCTCCTTATCTATTTCTTCCAACATTTGGCCTTCCTCTTCCTTGATCTCTTTGGAGGAGAATGCAAACCTTTTAATCCCTCTGTTTGATTCAGAAATTGATGAGGTTGTGGACTCCTCAAATTCCAGTTCTGCTCCTGGCCCGAATGGGTTCTCGATCCCTTTTATAAAAAATCTGGCGTGTTCTTAAACATTTAGTCTATGGATTATTCAAGGTTTTTGCCTAGGTACGGTTGATATCTGTCGTCTGAACTATGCTATCTTGTCTCTTATCCCCAAAGTGAAGGGTGTTGACTCCATTCGTCAATTTAGACCTATTGCATTTATTAATAACCTGGCTAAGTTCCCTTTGAATGCTTTCTCCTATGGCTCATCGTGTTATTGCCCCGACCCAATATGCTTTTAGCAAGGGATGGTTCATTCTGGATGGTATTGTTAGCTTGAGGTAGTTCATGACCTGCATTTGAAGAAGAAGAAGAAGAAGAAGAACACTATTATCCCGAAGATTGGTTTTGAGAAGGCTTATGATTGTGTTAGTTGGTCCTTTCTCCGAGATGTTTTCCTCTCTAGGGGCTTTGATGGAGCTTATGTTTTTGGATGCAGTTGGTTTCTAGTGGTCATACTGCGGTCTCTGTCAACGGTGTTGTCAGTCCTTCTTTTGCTAATGGTCAAGGCCTAAGGCAAGGGGACCCCATATCTCCCTTGTCGTTCAATTTTGTGGCTGATGCTCTCTCATGCATCCTTGATCATGCTTCGGTTACTTGCCATATATCTCATGTTATCTCTGATATCACCCCCTCGTGTGTCTCTCACCTTCAATATGCTGATGATACGATTCTTCTCATCGAAAACAATGACCTTTGCATCGCCAACCTTAAATTTCTCCTCCTTTGCTTTGAATCTCTCTGGACTTAAAATCAATCTCTCAAAAAGTGAAGCTCTAGTTCTTGGTTGATCTAAGGAAGAGGCTAAGCTGGTGTCTTATCTTCTTAATTTTAAGCTTGCCACCTTCCCTTTAATTATCTTGGTATTCTATTATATCCCTCCAAGATTTTCATGAAAGATTTTGCTCATACGGTCCTTAAAGTGGTTAATAGGGTTATTCCCTAGCATGGGTGTTATAACACCAATGCTGGTAAAGTCATTCTCACTAACTCTTGTCTTTCCTCCCTACCTATGTTTCTTATGGGTTTCTATCGGCTGCCTGAGGGCATGCATACTGGATTCGACAAGCACTAAAGTGTTTTTTTATTGGAATTTGGCTAATATCTAGAAGAAAGTATCGGTTCGTTAAGTGGAAGATTATTTGTAGACCTAAAAGTCATGGTGGTTTGGGTATTATCAACACTTCTATTATGAACACGTGCCTAATCATCAAGTGGTGGTGGCACATCTTGAAATCGTCTCCTAGGACCCATGTGGTTCGATATCCTTAAAGCTAAACACTTCCCATCCTCGAGTCCATTACTTGCCACTTACTTCTAATGGGTCTCAATTTTGGCGTGATTTGGTTAAGGTGCGAGATGACTTCCGGGAACACGTGAAATTTGTTGTCAACGATGGAAAATCAATGTGTTATTGGCTTGATTGGTGGTTTGGGGACGCCCCTCCGTGCTCTCTCTTCCTGGTTTTATTTTCTTTCTGTGGTAACCCTGCGATTTTCATTTCAGAGCTTGCTCACAATAATTGGGATCTAGGCTTTCGTTGGTCCTTATCTCCTGCTGAGTTGGAAAACTGTCACCGTCTTGCTACCATCTCCCCCCTCTCGGAGGTCTCAGGTTCGGCGATCTAGCCTCATTCATCTTTGGGAAATTTTTCCGTTAAGTCATTATATCTTCGTTTGGTTTGTGGGTCTCGCTCCTCCAAGTTTAGGGGTGTGTGGCGCACTCGTATTCCTATGAAAATCAAAATCTTTCATTGGCAAGCAATTCGTGGTAAAGCTGCCTGCTGCTGATCAGATTTGTAAACATAATCACATGGCTTTGGTTTTTTTCTCTTTGTTCTCAGGATGAGGACACTGACCATTTTTTTCACTTGTGACTTTGCGGCCTTACTGTGGAGCTGCACCCGGCCGTGGTTGGGTGTTAATTGTGCACCTCGGTCCTTTGCTCAATTACCGCCGCTCGTCAATTCTTTGGTGGTCAGTTGAGACATTTATTGTGGTTTGGTTTCGCCGCTGTCAGCTGGGCTCTTTGGACGACAAGGACTAAATTTTCCATTGAGCATGTTTTTCCTTCAAAACTCATCGACATTGTCTTCAAATCTCAGGATCTATTGCAGTGGTGGAAGCCGTTGGTTAAAGGTCGTGGCATTGACACCATGGAGATGCTGATCTCTCGAGTTAGAGCAACTGCAAGTTCACTTACCCCCAAGAGTGCATGCTCCTGCACCCGTCGATGATGTTATGTTTCACTTTTGTAGGTTGTAAGTTGTTGGCCTGCATGCCTATCTTTGTGTTCCTATCGTTGTTGTGCGATCCATAATTTTGGTGATGTTTGTCTTAAGCTCCATGTGTTGCGAACTTGTTGGATGACTTTATAAAGTCGGGCTATCGCATTTTCTCTAAAGAAAAATATAGCCATATCGACCTCCACATGGCACCCACCGGGTTCAAGTGCGAGTAATGGTCACCCAAACCTGCACCCGTCTTCATATTTTTTGCACAAACCCATACCCTTATCCGCACCGTAGATTTCAAATTGTTCTCATACCCTTACCCGACCGTGTGAGGGTAATACCTGCGGATAAAAGTACCGATCTCAACCACCTCACCCAATTCACACTTCGCCAAGTATATTTCAGGATTTCTGCATATATACACGATATTTCAGCATGTATACTTCAACATTTCAGCACACATATATACCATATTTCAGCACAAATATATCACGATTTATGGTGCGATGGAATAAAAAGAATGTTATTAATTTTCAGAAGTGGATAGCAATAAGCACGAATTAGATGACACTAAAAAAAGCTCTGATTACGTTCATGGACGATTGACCTGTAAGTGAATTTTTGAGAAAAACGTTCACATATGTTCTTTCTTCTTTTCCCCGAATACAAGGGAAACAAGATGAACACAATTTTCTCTATTTTTATTTATTTAAGAAACTTCTACATCCTCTACTTCAAAACGATCAAATAAAGAAGACCATATTAACAAACTCATAAAAATCATGAGTTCATAAAGTAAGATCAACACATTTAAACAAGATTATACACATGGGTAATGGGAAGGGGATTTGGTGTCGAGACTAGTAGCTGTGTTACCGTAGGGTAAAGCGGTTAGTTTTTTTTCTTTTCCTTTAAAGAATGACACATGAAACCTACTACTCCCTCCGTAAATAAATATAAGAGCGTTTAGATCACTAGTGATTTAAACGCTTCTATATTTGTTTACGGATGGAGTATACATGTTAAAAATGAATTAGCATATGGGTATGTGGGTGTGGGTATTGCTTTCCCGTACCCGGCTTATCAGAGGGGTACAAATTTCTGCAATTATAAATTCATAAATATTTTTTTCTCAAAACCTTAGCTAACAGGGTTTTTACCGCCGGGTTTGCAGGTGCGGGTAGCAGCTACCAATTGCCATGTTCATCTCGACCTACGGCTAGACCTCAGCTATGCATGCCCACCCCACGTACTCTCTCTGTCTCTGCACCGTGTTGTCTTGTCTCCTGCACACTTTCCCATTGCCCGAGGGCTTCGAGGGCAGGCAGCAGCCGCGTGTTGAGATAAATGCAGTTAGCCGGTGTGAGCATTACTCCGTTTCCCCTTCGCTCGTCTCCCTCTCCCAAGATCCGTTCTAGCCATGGTTTCTTGAGGGCTCACGGAGCTGGGAAGTGAAGCGGGCCGTGAGGTGCAACCACCGTGCGTCCGTGCACAGCGCTGTGGCCTAGAACTGGAGATCTCTCCGCCGCGTCTGACGGCGGCGGGGCTGCTGCTGCTGCTTCCGGCTCCTAGCCGAGGTGAGGCGAGAATCTTGGATAGATCCCTGCGACCATTTCTCTTCTGGTATGCCTCTTTGCTGACTTGCGGAGGCTGCTTTGCTCGTTTCGTGCTCTGCAGGTCCGGCGCCAGTCGCCTGCTTGACGAAATGCCTGAGAGGCGCAAGAAAGCCGCGGCCAGCGATGAGGACCGCATCAGCAGCCTCCCCGACGCGCTCCTGCTGCACACGTTGTCCTTGTTGCCGTCGGAGGAGGCCGTGCGGACTTGCGTCCTCGCCCGCCGGTGGCGCAATCTCTGGAGGTACACTCCTAGCCTGCGCCTCATCCAGGACAGCGACTTTCTTAGCAGCGCCGAGCAGTTCAACAAGTTCGTGAGCCATCTGATCGTCCTCCGCGACCGCTCCCCTCTTGTCGACTGTGAGATCGTACTCGACCCAGATTATCCAAATGATCGTGGGCCATGCCAATATATCCAAGCGGTCCAGCTATGGATCCAGTACGCCCTAGCGTGCCAGGTTCGCTTGCTCAATATTATTGACAACTATGGCGACCAACGATTGCTCCTCAATGTTCCCTTCATCTCTTCGTACCTGATGACCTTACATCTTCAGAATGTTACCTTAGAATCCTCTATGGATTTCTCGAGCTGTCTGGTATTGGAGAACCTGGAGATGACATATTGCAACATTTTCATGCACAAGATATCATCCAAATCACTCAAGCGTTTGCGCATCGCATATGGTTACTTCCGCACTGAAGTCGGCACTCGGATCTCTGTCCCGGGTCTTCTTTCGCTGCATCTAGAAGATGGGGATTTCAGGACTCCTGTGCTCGAAAACATGCCATTGCTAGAGACAGCATTCGTTAGGTTGGAAGAAAGATGTTTGGATGAATGTGATAATGGCGATGGAAATTGTGATCAAGAAAGCTGTGATGGCTGTTATGGTTTTCATGGGTATCAGAGTGTGCTTCTTAATGGTTTGTCCAATGCTATCAATCTGGAGTTAATATCTCAACCTGAAAAGGTACGGTTGCACTTACTATCTCTTTTCTTAATGCTGCTTTTACTTACATGGTTATATGCTACCCATCGCACCTCTTGTAGTATGTCTATCCATTGTACGCATACTTTCACAGGTCGTTTTTTTCAATACCACAATTGGCACTTTTATTGTCATCGAAGGACTACCATCATACATATTTGGTTTGTGTTGATTATGTGACATTATTATTCTTACTACATGTTTATACTTTTAGAACTGCAATCAGGAAATGCATCATTTACTGGTCATTTCTGCTTCTTGAGTACTAACACCCTGCCATTATATGGATTGTTAGATCCCTAGAAACATAAAAATATATCTGCAGTTCTCCTTGCAGTCAACTTTAGTCCTTTACACTTTAGGCCACTAAACTGTTCGATTTTTCCCTAATTACTTGTAAGAGCTGTTGCCCTAGCCCTGCTGGATGGAGTTTGTCGGGTAACAAGAAGTAAGATGTCTGACATGGCACTTCCTTCTTGAGTTCATGGAGAAGCAAGAAGATGACCCATATCCGCCTCCCCTAAATTTAATTAAGGAAGACAACTCAAAGACTTCCTTGGCGTGGGCTGTTTCTCAACTTACATGCTGCCACCCAGCCACAGGCCTCCTCTAATTCTATGCTGTAGCCATGCCACCTCCCCTTTTTTCTTGGCCATCGTTGCCTGGGTACGTGCAGATATCATTTTTCCTTGCCAGTCGATGTGCTCAATGGTATAGGAGTGAAAGACGGATGTAATTATTGGCTTATGGCAGTTGGGTACACTGTTGAATCAGGAACTAGCCACCAGGCAAAGAGAACACTAGTTTTTGTTGTTTCTTGGTTGGCAGTCCAACATGGATGGTAATTTAATGCTTAAACATGCTTTCTGTGGCACTAATGGAAGGGTATATTGCATAAAGGTGATACTTCGAAAGTTCAAACGAACAAATTCATTGGGAAAGATCTTTTTTTAGTTGCACAGTGAAGGCTTTTGATTGAACAAAGTACAATAGTTCAGGGGCATAGGTGTAATTTACCTTTAAACTTAAAACATCTACCGAAAGGTTCTACTTACCTTGATTATGCCATCTTATAACCTATAAATCCAGAGTTCGAGAGTTCTTCTAATTCTTTTACAATTTGTGCAGTATATCTTCAGAAGGGATGTGGCACGGTGCCCCATATTTGGCAGGTTGAAGACTCTCGTACTCAGTGACTGGTGTGCGGCTGTTGATATGTATTCACTAGTTCGTGTTCTGCAACGCTCACCAATTCTTGAGAAGCTCACTCTCAAGATTCGTAATGATAGGGTACATGTTCTGGATATGTATAGTCAGCTGTATTCTTGAAGGTATAATGTATGTTTATTTAATTTTACTAAGATGTTTTGTATCTCATAGGACACCGAGAGCGCAATAGGAGTAGAAGGAAACCATGTTCCAGCAGAACTATCATTTGTATGCATGCAACTTAAGGTAGCCAACATTGAATGTCAAGAGCTCGATGGGAAGGTTCTGAAAATTTGGATTATTTTGAGGACATGTGGCGTACATCCTGAGAAAATTAGCATCAAGATCAAACATGCAGGCTTTTACCATAAGTTAGCTGTGGTCATTTCTTCATGCATGGTATCTTTCTGCAGTCACTACAGTCCTTGTTTAAATCAAACTAAGAAACCATGTTCTAATAATCTTGTTCTAGGATGTGTTTAAAGTACACGATCAGCTAGAGTATGTGACACCCTGCACATATGCATCCATATGAAATCCTCATTCTCCAGTAGTATAACTTGATAAGCTGGTGGAGATTGAAATGGCCATTATGTTTTACCAAAAATTATTTATATACAGTCATGGTGCCTATAAAGCTCTACCCATTGATGCCAAACATCTGTCTGATTTTCTTATAATCATTTTACTCACTAATAGTTGATAAAATCGTTTGCTCAAGGACTTCCAAGTCCTGTCCGTGAGCCTGTCACAATAATATAACGAAACGGCAATATGCTGCTGTTGCCCGTGAGATGCTCTGATAGTTAGTCAGTTTTTTTTAATGAATTCCTTGTTGATAAATTGGTGAAGTTGCTTGTTAGTTATAGTAATTCCTCTATTTCAAATTGTGGACAAGCACTTCCTGTCTGCATCAACGAGATATCCGAACCAAACTTACTGTGCCTTTTCATGCTTGTGCAGTCTCCAGTTTTGATGGGATGTAGTTGCTTCCGTCTAATGTAGAACCAAATGCAAGACCACTGATGGCGACGAACCCGTGTGTTTGGTTTGCCTTGTTGTCCTAAGCTTTTGTGTTTGTCGAGAGCCGCTGTAATGGTGGTGCTGATGTCTGTTATCAGTGTGGAGTATCTCATTTCCCTATCTTTTGACCATCTCCTCCGGAAATTTGGTTGTGTTCTCTGCTTAGTACAACTCAGGTGAACAGTTTGGGGTTCGGTTAGGTGGTAATGTGTTGGAATATAATCAGAGACCTTGTGTACTGTGTTGTGTATTATGACCTGCTGTCAGTTCCATTTCATTGGATTAATGGCGCTTGGAAGTTAACAGAAATTCTTTAGATGCTGGATGTCTTATTGATGCTGAATTGTTGATAGATGCTCTGACCAGGTTGAAATGGGAAAACTTCGTTTTTGCCACTCTAACTTTTGCCCACTTTGGTTATGCCACTCTAGAATTTGACATTTCACTTTTGCCACTCTTAGCTTTTGACAATATATCACAAATACCATTTCGTGGAAAAAGCAATAGTTTTTCATTTCACTTTTGCCACTCTTAGATTTTGGCAATTATCACAATTGCCACTAAAAAATTATTGATTTTGCCACAGAATGGCAATTGTGATGTATTGTCAAAAACTAAGAGGGGCAAAAGTGAAATGTCAAATTCTAGAGTGGCATAAGCAAAGTGGTCAAAAGCTAGAGTGGCAAAAACAAAGTTTTCCCGGTTGAAATGGGCTTCTTTGATTCAAAGGATTGTGAAGGAATTTTGGAGGATTCTAATCCATAGGAATTTTTTCCAATGCGGGTTCTTCGATCATAGGACTGCAAACCGAGTGAAATTTTCCTTAGGATTCATTTGCACTAGATTTCTTAGGAATTTTTCATCCACTTCAGCCTCTTTGAAATGGGCTTCTTTGATTCAAAGGATTGCGAATGAATTTTGGAGGATTCTAATCCATAGGAATTTTTCCAATGCGGGTTGTTTGATCATAGGATTGCAAACCGAGTGAATTTTTTCTTAGGATTCATTTGCACTAGATTTCATAGGAATTTTTTCATCCACCTCAGCCTCTTTGAAAGAATCCTCTGTTTTTCCGGTGCACAATCAAACATCCTCACAATCCTGTAGTATTGAAATGGCATGCCACTCTATTTCTGTGTTTTCCTATTCGTGCGTTTGGAAATAGTGCGAATCAAAGAGGCTCCAAACTGGTGTTATGGGCTTCCAGGGTGTTATGGGCAAGCAATTCCCATGATTCATTAATTGTGCACTACCTTCTTTCCTAGCTTCTGCATTTTCCATGGAATATAAGACTCATTAGATCACTAAAGTAGTGATCTTTACAGAGGGAGTACCTAATACCGTGATGAGGATGGCGAAGTGTCGATGCAGCGGGGATGGCCATGTACCTCAGTGATGTGGTCTACGTACCCTCGTAGACCGAAAGCGCAAGCGTTATGACAACGCGGTTGATGTAGTCGTACGTCTTCACGATCCGACCGATCCTAGCACCGAAGGTACGGCACCTCCGCGATCTGCACACGTTCAGCTTGGTGACGTCCCACGAACTCTAGATCCAGCTGAGGTCGAGGGAGAGTTTCGTCAGCACGACGGCGTGATGACGGTGATGATAAAGTTACCGACGCAGGGCTTCACCTAAGCACTACAACGATATGACCGAGGTGGAAATCTGTGGAGGGGGGCACCGCACACGGCTAAACAATCAACTTGTGTGTCTATGGGGTTCCCCCCTCCCCCGTATATAAAGGAGTGGAGGAGGGGGCCGGCCGGCCTCAAGGGGTGTGCCCCAAGGGTGGAATCCTACTCCAACTAGGAGTAGGTTCCCCCCTTTCCTAGTCCAACTAGGAGGGGAAGGAAGGGAAGAGGGAGAGAAGGAAAGTGGGGCCGGCCCCCCTCCCCAATTCGGATTGGGCTTGGGGGGGGGGGCGCCCCTCCTCTAGGCAGCCTCCTCCTCTCTTCCACTAAAGCCCATTAAGGCCCATTGACCCCCCGGGGGGTTCCGGTAACCTCACGATATTCCGGAAAAATGCCCGAACCACTCGGAACCTTTCCAGTGTCCAAACATAGCCTTCCAATATATCAATCTTTATGTCTCGACCATTTTGAGACTCCTCGTCATGTCCGTGATCACATCCGGGACTCCGAACTACCTTCGGTACATCAAAACACATAAACTCATAATACCGATCGTCATCGAACGTTAAGCGTGCGGACCCTACGGGTTCGAGAACTACGTAGACATGACTGAGACTCATCTTCGGTCAATAACCAATAGCGGAACCTGGATGCTCATATTGGCTCCCACATATTCTATGAAGATCTTTATCGGTCAAACCGCATAACAACATACGTTGTTCCCTTTGTCATCGGTATGTTACTTGCCCGTTCGTTGGTATCTCAATACCTAGTTCAATCTCGTTACCGGCAAGTCTGTTTACTCATTCCGTAATGCATCATCCCGCAACTAACTCATTAGACACATTGCTTGCAAGGCTTATAGTGATGTGCATTACCGAGAGGGCCCAGAGATACCTCTCCGATACACGGAGTGACAAATCCTAATCTTGATCTATGCCAACCCAACAAACACCTTCGGAGACACACCAGAGAGCATCTTTATAATCACCCGATTCGTTGTGACGTTTGATATCACACAAGGTGTTCCTCCGGTATTCGGAGTTGCATAATCTCATAGTCAGAGGAACATGTATAAGTCATGAAGAAAGCAATAGCAATAAAACTTAACGATCATAATGCTAAGCTAACGGATGGGTCTTGTCCATCACATCATTTTCCTAATGATGTGACCCCGTTCATCAAATGACAACACATGTCTATGGTTAGGAAACATAACCATCTTTGATAAACGAGCTAGTCAAGTAGAGACATACTAGGGACACTTCTGTTTTATCTATGTATTCACACATGTACTAAGTTTCCGGTTAATACAATTCTAGCATGAATAATAAACATTTATCATGAAATAAGGAAATAAATAATAACTTTATTATTGCCTCTAGGGCATTTTCCTTCAGTCTCCCACTTGCACTAGAGTCAATAATCTAGTTCACATCGCCATGTGACCAACACTCAAAGGGTTTACTAGAGTCAATAATTTAGTTCACATCGCTATGTGATTAACACCCAAGAGCACTAAGGTGTGATCATGTTTTGCTTGTGAGATAAATTTAAGTCTACGGGTCTGCAACATTCAGATCTGTATGCATTTTGCAAATTTCTATGTCTACAATGCTCTGCATGGAGCTACTCTAGCTAATCGCTCCCACTTTCAATATGTATCTAGATCGAGACTCAGAGTCATCCAGATCGGTGTCAAAGCTTGCATCGACGTAATTCTTTCTGACGAACTCTTTATTACCTCCATAACCGAGAAATATTTCCTTAGTTCTTTAAGGATAATTTTGACCGTTGTCTAGTGATCTACTCCTAGATCACTATTGTACTCCATTGCCAAACTCAGGGTAGGGTATACAATAGGTCTGGTACACAGCATGACATACTTTATAGAACCTATGGCTGAGGCATAGGGAATGACTTTCATTCTCTCTCTATCTTCTGTCGTGGTCAGGCTTTGAGTCTTACTCAACTTCACATCTTGCAATACTGAGCAAGAACTCCTTTATTTATTCCATTTTGAACTACTTCAAAAACTTGTCAAGGTATGTACTCATTGAAAAAACTTATCAAGCGTTTTGGTCTATCTCTATAGATCTTGATGCTCAATATGTAAGCAGCTTACCGAGGTCTTTCTTTGAAAACTCCTTTCAAACACTCCTTTATGCTTTCCAGAAAATTCTACATCACTTCCGGTCAACAATATGTCTTTCACATATACTTATCAGAAAAACTGCAGTGCTCCCACTCACTTTCTTGTAAATACAGGCTTCACCACAAGTCTGTATAAATCTATATGCTTTGATCAACTCATCAAAGCATATATTACAACTCCGAGATGCTTGCGACAGTCCATAGATGGATCGCCGGAGCTTGCACACTTTGTTAGCACCTTTAGGATTGACAAAACCTTCTTGTTGTATCATATACAACTTTTCTTTAAGAAATCCATTAAGGAATGCAGTTTTTACATCCATTTGCCAGATTTCATCAAATGTGGCAATTGCTAACATGATTCGGATAGACTTAAGCATCGCTACAAGTGAGAAAATCTCATCGTAGTCAACACCTTGAACTTGTCGAAAACCTTTTTGCGACAATTTGAGCTTTGTAGATAGTAAAACTACTATCAGTGTCCGTCTTCCTCTTGAAGATCCATTTATTCTTACTGGCTCGCCAATCATCGGGCAAGTCAATCAAAGTCCATATTTGTTCTCATACATGGATCCCATCTCAGATTTTATGGCCTCAAGCCATTTCGCGGAATCTGGGCTCATCATCGCTTCCTCACAGTTCGTAGGTTCATCATGGTCTATTAACATGACTTCCAGAACAGGATTACCGTACCACTCTGGTGCGGAACTTACTTTGGTTGACCTACAAGGTTCAGTAGTAACTTGATCTGAAGTTTCATGATCACTATCATTAGCTTCCTCACTAATTGGTGTAGGAATCACTGGAACTGATTTCTGTGATGAACTACTTTCCAATTCGGGAGAAGGTACAATTAGGGATGGCAATGGGTACCCATTCCCCGCGTACCCGGTGGGTAAAAACCCTATTAGGTCAAGGGTATGGGTTAAAAAATTACCCATGGGTACATAAATAGGAAAAATTCCAAACCCATCGGGTATAGTGGGTACGGATATGGTTTAGTATAACCCATACCCGCTTACCCATGTACCCTCATATAATCCAACAATTTGGACTCATATATTATTTATCCACATCTTAAACCTATCATATTTACCTTTTTTGAGCACTTATTATATTTACCTAAATCCCACAGCAAAAAAAAACTAATCTTGCTAGGCTGCCGAACCACACTAGCAGTCCATGAGGCCACAAGCCCACGAGGCCGCACACCATCACCCCCTTCCTGTCCTCCAGAGGTGGACGCCAATGCCATGGAACCCGGGGATGGCGACCATAGCTCGCGCATGGATGGAGACCTTGAGGTGGAGTTGCAGATCACACGGACGGAGTTGGACGGTGGCGACTACCAAGGCTAGGAGCACGACACGCCTACCCCAAGCCTAAGCCCAACACTATCGCCGGATGGTGACTTCTGCCTCTGCCTGCCAGGAAAGGGCCAGGTCCAGTCACCTGGCCAAGTCCCTGATCGGCGTCAAGGTCTCCCACCTCCTACTTCAGGGTACAAGGTAGAGCACCATCACAACACTATGCCCAAGACGTCGGGCTTGAGGCGACGCCCTAGCCTAGCAATGGACGGTCTGCTGCTGCCGCCAAGCACAAGAATAAGAGCAAAGGCTATTTTGGCTTGGTGAGTCCTAATTTTGTTTATGATTTTATGAATATGAGATATTATAGTTTTGACTATTTTTTACATAGATGTGTTGCAAATATGGATATTTTTACCTGCGGGTACCCGTTTACCCTGTCGGGTCGTGGGTATGGGAAAAAATTCTACCCGTCGACGGGTATGGGTACGGGTGATGGGTAAGGTTTGAAGGGACGGGTAAGGGTATGGGATGGCTCTACCCGTACCCAAACCCGGCAGGTGCCATCTCTAGGTACAATTACCTCATCAAGTTCTACTTTCCTCCCACTCACTTCTTTCGAGAGAAACTCCTTCTCTAGAAAGGATCCATTCTTAGCAATGAATATCTTGCCTTCGGATCTGTGATAGAAGGTGTACCCAACAGTCTCCTTTGGGTATCCTATGAAGACACATTTCTCCGATTTGGGTTCGAGCTTATCAGGTTGAAGCTTTTTCACATAAGCATCGCAGCCCCAAACTTTCGTAAGCGACAACTTGGGTTTCTTGCCAAACCACAGTTCATAAGGTGTCGTCTCAATGGATTTAGATGGTGCCCTATTTAACGTGAATGCAGCCGTCTCTAAAGCATAACCCCAAAAGCGATAGCGGTAAATCAAGAAGAGACATCATAGATCGCACCATATCTAATAAAGTGCGGTTCTGACGTTCGGACACACCATTACGTTGTGGTGTTCCAGGTGGCGTGAGTTGCGAAACTATTCCACATTGTTTCAAATGAAGACCAAACTCGTAACTCAAATATTCTCCTCCACGATCAGATCGTAGAAACTTTATTTTCTTGTTACGATGATTTTCCACTTCACTCTGAAATTCTTTGAACTTTTCAAATGTTTCAGACTTATGTTTCATCAAGTAGATATACCCATATCTGCTCAAATCATCTGTGAAGGTTAGAAAATAACGATACCCGCCGCGAGCATTAACACACATTGGACCGCATACATCAGTATGTATTATTTCCAGTAAGTCTATTGTTCGCTCCATAGTTCTGGAGAACGGAGTCTTACTCATCTTGCCCATGAGGCATGGTTCGCAAGTATCAAGTGATTCCAAAATCCCATCAGCATGGAGTTTCTTCATGCGCTTTACACCAGTATGACCTAAACGGCAATGCCACATATAAGTTGCACTATCATTATTGAAGTTATATCTTTTGGCTTCAATACTATGAATATGTGTATCACTACTATCGAGATTCAACAAAAATAGACCACTCATCAAGGGTGCATGAGCATAAAAGATATTACTCATATAAATAGAACAACCGTTATTCTCTGATTTAAAAGAATAACCGTCTCGCATCAAACAAGATCCAGATATAATGTTCATGCTCAACGCTGGCACCAAATAACAATTATTCAGGCCTAAAACTAATCCCGAAGGTAGATGTAGAGGTAGCGTGCCGACCGCGATCACATCGACTTTGGAACCATTTCCCACGCGCATCGTCACCTCGTCCTTAGCCAAACTTTGCTTAATCCGTAGCCCCTGTTTCGAGTTGTAAATATGAGCAACAGAACCAGTACCAAATACTCAGGCGCTACTGTGAGCATTAGTTAAGTACACATCAATAACATGTATATCAAATATACCTTTCACTTTGCCATCCTTCTTATCCGCCAAATACTTGGGGCAGTTTCGCTTCCAGTGACCAGTCCCTTTGCAGTAGAAGCACTTAGTCTCAGGCTTAGGTCCAGAATTGGGCTTCTTCACTTGAGTAGCAACTTGCTTGCTGTTCTTCTTGAATTTCCCCTTCTTCCCTTTGTCCTTCTTCTTGAAACTGGTGGTCTTGTTGACCATCAACACTTGACGCTCCTTCTTGATTTCTACCTCTGCAGCTTTTAGCATCGCGAATAGCTCGGGAATTGTCTTATCCATTCCTTGCATATTATAGTTCATCACGAAGCTTTTGTAGCTTGGTGGCAGTGATTGAAGAACTCTGCCAATGACACTATCATCAGGAAGATTAACTCCCAGTTGAGTCATGTGGTTGTGCTACCCAGACATTCTGAGTATATGTTCCTTGTAACTATTCTCCTCCATCTTGCAGCTATAGAACTTATTGGAGACTTCATATCTCTCAATCCGGGCATTTGCTTGAAATATTAACTTCAACTCCTAGAACATCTCATATGCTCCATGACGTTCAAAACGTCGTTGAAGTCCCAGTTCTAAGCCGTAAAGCATGGCACACTAAACTATCGAGTAGTCATCAGCTTTGCTCTGCCAGACGTTCTTAACGTCATCGGTAGCATCTGCAGCAGGCCTGACACCCAGCGGTGCTTCCATGATGTAATTCTTCTGTGCAGCAATGATGATAGTCCTCAAGTTACGGACCTAGTCCGTGTAGTTGCTATCATCATCTTTCAACTTAGCTTTCTCTAGGAACGCATTAAAATTCAACGGAACAGTAGCACGGGCCATTTATCTACAACAACATAGACATGCAAAATACTATCAGGTACTAAGTTCATGATGAATTAAAGTTCAATTAATCATATTACTTAAGAACTCCCACTTAGATAGACATCCCTCTAATCATCTAAGTGATCACGCGATCCATATCAACTAAACCATGTCCGGTCATCACGTGAGATGGAGTAGCTTTCAATGGTGAACATCACTATGTTGATCATATCTACTATATGATTCACGCTCGACCTTTCGGTCTTAGTGTTCCGAAGCCATATCTGCATATGCTAGGCTCGTCAAGTTTAACCCGAGTATTCTGCGTGTGCAAAACTGGCTTGCACCCGTTGTATGTGAACGTAGAGCTTATCACACCCGATCATCACGTGGTGTCTCAGCATGACGAACTGTCGCAACGGTGCATACTAAGGGAGAACACTTATACCTTGAAATTTAGTGAGAGATCATATTATAATGCTACCGCCGAACTAAGCAAAATAAGATGCATAAAGGATAAACATCACATGCAATCAATATAAGTGATATGATATGGCCATCATCATCTTGTGCCTTTGATCTCCATCTCCAAAGCACCGTCATGATCACCATCGTCACCGGCGTGACACCTTGATCTCCATCGAAGCATCGTTGTCGTCTCGCCAACTATTGCTTCTACGACTATCGCTACCGCTTAGTAACAAATTAAAAACAATTACATGGCGATTGCATTGCATACAATAAAGCGACAACCATATGGCTCCTGCCAGTTGCCGATAACTTTGTTACAAAACATGATCATCTGATACAATAAAATATAGCATCATGTCTTGACCATATCACATCACAACATGCCCTGCAAAAACAAGTTAGACGTCCTCTACTTTGTTGTTGCAAGTTTTACGTGGCTACTACGGGCTTAGTAAGAACCGTTCTTACCTACGCATCAAAAACCACAACGATTTTTCATCAAGTGTGCTGTTTTAACCTTCAACAAGGACCGGGCATAGCCACACTCGATTCAACTAAAGTTGGAGAAACAGACACCCACTAGCCACCTGTGTGCGAAGCACGTCGGTAGAACCAGTCTCGGCGTAAGCGTCTGGCGTAATGTCGGTGCAGGCGCTTCATCCAACAATACCACCGAATCAAAGTATGACATGCTGGTAAGCAATATGACTTATATCGCCCACAACTCACTTGTGTTCTACTCGTGCATATAACATCAACGCATAAAACTTGGCTCGGATGCCACTGTTGGGGAACGTAGTAATTTAAAAAAGTTTCCTATGCACACGCAAGATCATGGTGATGCATATCAACGAGAGGGGAGAGTGTTGTCTACGTACCCTAGCTCGGATGCCACTGTTGGGGAACGTATCGCCCACAACTCACTTGTGTTCTACTCGTGCATATAACATCTACGCATAGACCTGGCTCGGATGCCACTGTTGGGGAATGTAGTAATTTCAAAAAAATTCCTACGATCACGCAAGATCTATCTAGGATAAGCATAGCAACGAGCGGGGAGAGTGTTGTCTATGTACCCTCGTAGACCGAAAGCGAAAGCGTTATGACAACACGGTTGATGTAGTCGTACGTCTTCACGATCCGACCTATCCTAGCACCGAAGGTACGGCACCTCCGTGATCTGCACACGTTCAGCTCGGTGACGTCCCACGAACTCTAGATCCAGCTGAGGTCGAAGAAGAGTTTCTTCAGCACGACGGCGTGATGACGGTGATGATGAAGTTACCGACGCAGGGCTTCGCCTAAGCACTACAATGATATGACCGAGGTGGAAATCTGTGGAGGGGGGCACCGCACACGGCTAAACAAATCAACTTGTGTGTCTATGGGGTGCCCCCTCCCCCGTATATAAAGGAGTGGAGGAGGGGTGAGGGAGTCCTGGATTAGGGGGTCCTCGGACAGCCGGACTATATCCTTTGGCCGGACTGTTGGACTATGAAGATACAAGATTGAAGACTTTGTCCCGTGTCCGGGTGGGACTCTCCTTGGCGTGGAAGGCAAGCTTGGCAATACAGATGTGTAGATCTCCTCCCTTGTAACCGACTCTGTGTAACCCTAGCCCCCTCCGGTGTCTATATAAACCGGAGGGTTTAGTCCGTAGGAAAACAACAATCATACCATAGGCTAGCTTCTACGGTTTAGCCTCTACGATCTCGTGGTAGATCAACTCTTGTAATACTCATATCATCAAGATCAATAAAGCAAGAAGTAGGGTATTACCTCCATCGAGAGGGCCCGAACCTGGGTAAACATCATGTCCCCCGCCTCCTGTTACCATCCGCCTTAGACGCACAGTTCGGGACCCCCTACCCGAGATCCGCCGGTTTTGACACCGACATTGGTGCTTTCATTGAGAGTTCCGCTGTGTCGTCATCATAAGGCTTGATGGCTCATCTTGTTGTCAAGGACAACATCACCTCTGGGGGAGCCCTGGCTGTAGGCCAAACTCTCCGGTTGGCGGTTTCGTCATGACCGCCCGTTCGGCCGCTGCGCCGATGATGACTTCTCGGGTCATCCAAAACAGCCTCCACGTCGGCTCGGAATTCGCCGAGCAGTTGGATCCAATGGAGCTCTCCTCCTTGAACGAGCTCTTGGATCGCATAGTCGCTCTGGGAGTCACTACGGACTATGATCGGATTGGGCTTAAACCCGACCAAAGGGAGATTAACTCATCGCCGGTCACCCATCAGATAGCGGTGGTGGAGGAGCAACTCAGCAATTCTTCCTCCATCTTGAGGACGAACTATGTCCAGATTCCGGAGCTCTTCGAGCCGGATACCCGTCTAAGGGAGGACATGGCCCAAGCCTTGAACCTAGAATCAGACAGCGGGCCAGACCTAGCGGGCAACATCCCGGAGCCCGAGCTTCCAAGATCGGAAACTCCTCCGCCCCTGGGTCTCAGATCGGGTCAGGGTTCGGACCTAAATCTACCCACCCACCCAGATATAAGTGATCTTTCCCACATTAGACAAGAGCCCCAAGAGACAAGACACCACTATTGGGCCAGATTCCTCCTTGTAATGAGCAAGGTTAAGGACTATCGCGAGGAAGACGCAATTTCATTCTTTTGCAAAATTGCACGGACAGGGGAATCCTCAACGCCATAAGTCGCCCGTGACATAGCACACTTTGTCGACTTGGCGGGCCCTAATCTGGAAATCTTGTATGCGATGGAAAGCGCCTGGAAAACTCAAGCAAAATTTTGGGATCCTCCGGCTCTGACAAAACCCCCAGTCCGAACTAAAAGGGTGCACTCTCGTAAGTCACCCGATCCAATTACAAAGAAGCAAAAGCCCACTACAGGGCATGGAACCGTATTGGAGGGATGGCTTAATGGGCCGTGCAAAATTCACGGTACAGCGGATACCATACCAACACACAACCTCAGAGCATGTTGGGAACTCCGGCAGGTGGCCAAGAGCGGTGAGGATCTCCTCATCAACAATACCGCAGAGCACCATCCCGTGGAGAACAACAATACAGTATTGACAGTCTTCGAGACCTTCGCCTCAAATAATAGGCGTAAGCGAGCACTCCGCAGCCTTGTCGAAGTCTGCCACGTGGCAACAATAAATCCATGGAGCGTCTGGCTATCACCTTCAATGCTAGTAGCGAACCTAAATTCCGAACAGCCCGAGCACCAGCCGCCTTGGTCCTTAGTCCAATTGTGGACGGCTTCCGGCTTACTAAAGTGATCATGGACGGCGGCAGCGGATTAAACCTCATCTATGAGGAGACTCTTCGAAAAATGGAAATAGACAGAAGCCGCATTGAGCAAAGCAGCACGACCTTTAGAGGAATCATCCCTAGTCGGGAGGCACGATGTGCTGGGAAAATCACACTACATGTGGTATTTGGCACGCCGGAGAATTACAGGTCCGAAGAAATCACATTCCAAGTGGCCCCGTTCAATAGCGGATACCACGCCCTTCTAGGGCGGGAGGCATTCACGATCTTCCAAGCTATACCCCATTACGGGTACATGAAGCTCAAAGTGCCCGGGCCCAATGGAATCATCACTCTAACTAGTGATCCGGAAATAGCACTCCGCGCCGAAAATAAAACAATCGTGACCGCCCTCGAGGCGTTATCCAAGCCCTCGCGTCGAGGAATTAATCACACAAGGCTCCACAAAGGGACAGGGATGACATGATACTTGACAAAAGATCCAAGTCCACCTCTTTTAAACCAGCAGATGAAATAGTAAAATTCCAAGTCCACCCAACGGACCCTACAAAAACAGCATCTATCGGGGCACAATTAAACCCCACAGTAGACGCCGCACTGCGGGAGTTCTTGTGCGAGAATTGGGACATCTTCGCCTGGCATCCTTCAGACATGCCAGGAATCCCACGCAGGCTGGCCGAGCATAGCCTTAACATTCTAAAGGGATTCAAGCCGGTCAAGCAAACTCTTCGGCGCTTCTCTGAGCCTAAGCGACAAGCCATGGGAGAGGAGCTAGCCAAGTTACTGGAGGCCGGATTCATTCGAGAAATAAAACATCCGGACTGGCTAGCAAACCTGGTGATGGTACCAAAGAAGGACAAATCCTGGCGCCTATGCGTCGACTTCAAGGACCTTAATAAGGCTTGCCCAAAGGATCCCTTCCCCCTCCCTCGCATCGATCAAATTATCGACGCTACCGCAGGACACGACTCATTGTGTTTCCTCGACGCATACTCCGGATACCATCAAATTAAGATGGCAGAATCTGATCAAGCCGCAACTGCATTTATCACTCCATATGTCCCCTTCTATTTTAACACCATGCCTTTCGGGCTCAAAAACGCTGGTGCAACCTATCAACGCATGATTCAGACATGCTTGGAGACACAGATCGGCAAAACAGTGGAGGCATACGTAGACGATGTGGTCATTAAAACCAGACACGTCGAATCCTTAATAGACGACTTGAGGCTCACGTTCGACAATCTCCGAACATACGACATTAAGCTCAATCTGGAAAAATGCGTCTTCGGCGTGCCCGCTGGAAAGCTCTTAGGCTTCATCGTATCCAACAGAGGAATCGAAGCGAATCCGGCTAAAATCCGAGCTCTGTCACAGTTGGCCATCCCAACAGACCTCAAGCAGATCTAGAAATTAACTGGATGTGTGGCTGCTTTAAGCCGCTTTATCCCCCGATTAGGAGAAAAGGCACTGCCTGTTTATCGCATTCTTCGACGCACCGAACACTTCGAGTGTACGGATGCGGCCATGGCCGGATTAGAAGAAATAAAAGCTGTTTTGGCCACAAACCCAATCTTGGCCACGCCAAATGTCGGCGAACCAATGCTGCTATATATAGCGGCAACACACCAAGTTGTAAGCGCAGTGCTCGTCGTCGAACGAGAGATGGACGGACATAAGTTCCCGCTTCAAGAGCCGGTATACTATGTATCTACTGTCCTCACTCCATGCAAATCACGATACCCAAATTATCAAAAGATAGCATACGCGGTCTTCATGGCATCCCGGAAACTACGACACTACTTTCAAGAGTGTTCAATCATGGTGGCCTTTGAAGTACCACTCAACGACATACTAAACAACCGCAATGCCACGGGCTGGATTGCTAAATGGGATATTGAGCTTCTCCCATTTGACATAATATATAAACCACGGCGAGCCATTAAGTAACAAGTACTGGCTGATTTTGTCGCCGAATGGACAGAAGCCGAACTCCCTAAAGAGTACGGCGCGTACTCCAATAGGATCATGCACTTTGACGGCTCTAAAATGCTGGCGGGTCTGGGGGCTGGTGTCGTCCCGACATCCCCCACCGGAGATACAGTCCAGTACGTACTCCAAATACTATACACAGACTCCAACAACGCAGCAGAATACGAGGCCCTGTTACATGGTCTCCGGATGGCAGTCTCCATGGGCATTCAACGCCTGGAGGTGCGTGGGGACTCGGACCTCGCAATATCTCAAATAAATGGAGACTTCGACGCCAAGGATCCAAAAATGGCGGCTTATCACAACACCGTCCTCAAAATGTCAGCTCGGTTCGAGGGGCTCGAATTCCACCATGTGGCCCGGGAAAACAATTAGGCGGCGGATATCCTCGCCCGCGTCGGTGCTAAGCGCGACCCTGTCCCACCTAATATCTTCTTGGAAAGGCTGTTTAAGCCATCCATGGTATGGGAAGGAGAGACCGGTAACAATAGTCCGGACTCGGCCACAACACCAGATACCGAACACTCTGACATAATCGGAGGCTTTTCCACCGAAATAACACCTTCCGCCCACGTGATAATGGCCGTCATCGCCCCGTGGACAAAACCATTCCTGGCCTACCTAACTCGGCAGGAACTACCCGAGGACCCAAACGAAGCGTGCTGCATTGTGCGGCGGTCTAAAGCCTACAAGGTCCACGAGGGAGATCTTTATAAGAAAAGCGTTACCGGAGTCCTTCAAAGGTGCATCTCCGAAGAGGAAGGACGGAAACTTTTGGCAGAAATTCATGCTGGACTTGGCGGCCACCACGCCGCAGCCCGGGCCCTTGTAAGCAAGGCCTTCCGTACAGGTTTCTACTGGCCGACGGCCCGAGCAGACGCAAAGGACCTCGTTCAACGTTGTGTCGGTTGCCAGCTTTTTGCAAACCAAAGCCATATGCCGCCTACCGCTCTTCAAACAATCCCCATCACTTGCCCTTTGCGGTCTGGGGGCTTGATATGGTCGGACCCCTTAAAGGGGGAAGCCATAAGAAAAAATACTTATTGGTCATGGTGGATAAATTCACCAAATGGATAGAAGCCAAACCAGTTAAACAGCCGAGTTCGGACCAGTGATAGACTTCATATACGGGGTTTTACACCATTACGACATCCCCCACAGCATCATCACCGATAACGGCTCGAACTTTACAGCCGACGAGGTAATACTTTGGTGCAGCAACATGGGCATCAAGCTCGATTATGCTTCTGTCTATCACCCGCAAACTAACGGTCAAGTCGAGCGAGCAAATGGTCTTATCATGAGCGGCATTAAACCCAGATTAGTGTGATCCTTGAAGGAATCCGATACGCACTGGGTAGAGGAGCTCGACTCCGTACTATGGGGGCTGCAGACCACGCCGAATCGCACTACCGGATACACACCATTTTTATGGTGTACGGCGCGGAGGCGGTACTGCCCTGCGACATAATTCATGACTCACCTCAAGTGCACATGTATGAAGAGAAAGAAGTCGAGCTTGATCGGCAGGACAGTTTGGACGCCCTGGAGGAGGAACGTGATGTGACCAAAGCCTGTTCCGCATTCTATCAGCAACAGGCTCGAAGGTATCAAAGCAGAGAGGTACGGGCTAAAACTTATAACATTGGCGAACTCGTTCTACGCCTACCGGATAAGAAAAAGAACAAGCTCAAGCCCAAATGGGAAGGTCCCTTCGTTATTGACCAAGTTCTGACCGGTGGAGCGTACCGTCTGCGGGATGCATCGGACAATCGACTCGAGCCAAACCCATGGAACACAGCCAGACTCCGAAGGTTCTACGCCTAGTGCCGGACTCTATGTTCATCTCCTTACCTCCGTCAAATTTTTTATGTATCTGTTATCTGTCTTTTATTTCTTTCTTTCTTCCCTTTTTTCTTCAAGGCCTTAAAAGGCTAAAATGTGTCTTGACTACACAATCTTGACGGGCTAGTCGCGCTCATTATACCTGGGGGCTTCTTATACAGAAGCTTAATATAACTATTTTCCGGGCTCTATGCCCCACACATGTGTTATTCTTCCACATGTATCTTTTTTTGCCATTATATGCATCGATATGACTTAAGTTTTGGCCAAGCTGGGTTGCCTGGCTCTTGTGTTTATGCCCTACGTTCCCGTTATTTCGGCTAGGGCATAAGGGGAGCACCTCTGCGATTGTTACTGCCGGGTCAGCCGGATGTGTACCTTAGACTGGGTGAAGCCGAAAGCTAGCGTTCTTAAGGGAATACTCGGTCGGTGAACAAAATATGACCCTTATTTATGGTAATACATGCCCCCAGATGTTTATATCCTGCGTCTCTTTTCGCAGCTCGGACATGCACATTAGGGCATGCGTACCCAGGGAAAGGAACCCTTAACGGAACTATTCTCCCTGGAAGATGTTTCTTACTATACATGTAATATAACATAGCTAGTTGGGTACTTATGCATTCAAGCACTTATGACCCCTACGCTTTGGTTTCCACGTGTAACCCGGTTTTACATAAGCGGCGGGTATTCGGATACACTCCGGACTGTCGGGTCCGGAGGTTGAAGCGAAAGGGTCCTCCATGACAAATGATTTACAATCCGGCTAGGGACAATATATGTCACTTGAAGTACACAGTCACTTAGATTGACTAAATTCTTCTTCTATACCATCCAACAGGTTGTCTAGCCTACAGTCCTGTTGAGAATACTTTGCGGCTAATTCTACTTGGTCATAAAACAAACTGACGGGGATCTCTTTCCCGTCAGGCCCCACAGGTCCAACCTCGGCCATGTGGTTCGGGTCAACCTTGGTATATCGCGTCTTCACCATAGCCCAGGCTTCCCTTGCACCTTGTCGGCTGGCTGATATCTTCCATAATCGGAAGCGCCGCCGCACTCCCTTGAGCTTCTCTACAAGCTCCCCCATGCCTCCTGGCAGGGAGGCGGACAGCCACAAGGCTTGGGCAATGCCCTGCATCACCTGCCAAACTTGTTCGTGCAGTTGTGAGAGCTCTGGCTGGAGATCACCCGCAGACCCGGGCATCTCCTCTGTGGGATGACCCGTCAGCATACCTACAGACATAGCTCTGTTAGCCGGTTTCTTTGCCGAACTCTTTAAAAGTTCGTTCAAGCACTTACTGAAAATGCCGCGTCAAAGCCTCTTATTCTCCTTTACGGAGTCAGCAAGTTGGCCCTGAACATCTTTCAGTTCAACACTCAGCCGGATATTGGCATCTTGGAGATCGTTTTTCTCCCGCCTAACCTGCTTAAGCACGCGCTCGCCAGCCTTTAGCTGTCATTGAGCATGTTGCTCATCCCCTTGCACTACCTCCGGATTAATCCCGGGATCATCTGCAGAATCTATTGTTAGATTTGCATGCATGCCGCATACTAACCGGTACGCATCATTCTTTTTGATAGAGACAAGTGTTACCAGAGGGGGCCTTCTCGGACTCCTTCATTGCGGCAACTGTGGCCCGTAGCTGGGCTTTGCACTCCTCCAGCTCTTGAGACAATTGGGTATTCTTCTCCGTAAGAACCTGCACAAATAATGATCCTTAAATCAGTTGTGTCAACTGTTTCAAGTCTTAGGGGCTACTGATATACATAATTATCAGATTTTCTTACCCGTATATCCTTTACATACTGGTCCGTGGCTCTGGCAAGACCATTTTGTGCAGCACGGATATACGCGTCTCTTGAGTTGAAGGCATCGAACGCCTCTTGGGAGAAACAAGCGTCATGGAGTACGGGCCGGCGACGCATGTGATTCATAGCGCTCCCCACTTGGGAATTTGTAGCGGATAGCCTATCTGCATCCTCTGTAGGAGGAACATCCGGCGTCCGCCCCATGTTAGCGTCCGCCTCTATGTCCGGCTCTGGAGCTCGACTGGTGGAGGCGTGGCCGGCAACCTCTCCGGATATAGTCCAGCGAGCGTTTCTCCTACTAGGAAACATGGACGTTATTATATTTTAAAAGACGACAACCATGGAGTGGAGTTCTGTTTCATACCTCTGCGACGGCGTCTCAGTCCTGACCGCCTTCCTTTTAAGCCTACCCGGCTTCGGTGCCCCTTGTTGGTAAGTCACTACGAGTTCGGCATGGCGTCCCGAGGGCCTTCCCTGTAAGACACCATATGTGTGCGGTAGGTGAAGTGCAGAAAAGGAGATCCTTTTCGGAAGTTCGGACTCCGGTTTTACTTACATGCGATGCAGGGAGTAGTCCAGGATAATCGGCTATGATGGCCACCATGGCACCATCGCAGCTCAATTGATAGAATGTCCTGTCAATCAGCTCCACAAATGTGTCCGGATCCTCTTCGAGTCCGGGGTCGAGGGCCCGGTCAGGGTCCTCCGGTTGTGGAGGCGGGTTGTGGACCTCCCTTACAACTTTTCACAGTTCCTGCCATGAAACAACAAGGTAAATACATATGACGAAGAATGCGGGAAGGTTGGGAGTAAAAAGTGACAGCTCACCCAGCTTGGAGGGTTGTACATGGAGAATCCATCCCGTGGCTTAATGCTGATGAACTCATCTTCCTCTCCTTTGTACAAATCAGACATAATTTTTGCTAGAGCAGCGACTGAGTCCGGTCCCTTACGACCGCAGCGGGTGGCATCATCTTTTCCGTTGAAGTGCCACATGGGTTGCCCCCGATATTGAAGTGGTTGTACCCCCCCGCATTATACATATTGACATAACCACAATTACTGTCAATCCTGACTGAGCCAGCATCTGTATCCGACTCATCAGGTAAAGGACTTCCCCGTTATCTTCCTCATGAGGGCTCCGAGGGCGCCAGCTGCGGCGTTTCTTCAAGGGAGCATTGTCGAACTCAGGAAGGCCCATCCGAATAGGGTCCGGAAGGGGGACGTCCTCCATATAAAACCACTCCGAAGGCCAGTCCTCGGATGTCTTCTTCGGAGTACCGGACAGGTATCCGGTCCCGGCGATGCGCCATATTTCGGCTCCGCCCACTTGGTATATTGACCCCTCCTGTGTACGGGGTACGAGGCAGAATAGCCTCTTCCATAGCTCGAAATGAGCTTCGCAGCCCAGAAACAGCTCGCAAAGGGCGACATAGCCAGCGATGTGTAATATGGAGGCGGGAGTAAAATTATGCAGCTGGAGGCCATAGAACTCCAGGAGCCCACGGAGGAACGGATGAATTGGAAATCCAAGCCCTCTTAATAAGTAAGGGACAAGGCATACCCGCCGAGGGAGTCCTGGATTAGGGGGTATCCGGACAGCCGGACTATATGCATCGTCCGGACTATTGAAGCGTGAAGATACTAGACTCAAGACTCCGTTCCATGTCCGGATGGGACTCTCTTTTGCGCGGAAGACAAGCTTGGCGATCCGGATATTGTATTTCCTTCCTTGTAACCGACTCCATGTAAACCCTAGCCCTCTCCGGTGTCTATATAAACTGGAGAGGTTGGTCCTTAGAAGGCTGATCACGATTACAATCATAACCATCATAGGCTAGCTCCTAGGGTTTAGCCTCTACGATCTCGTGGTAGATCTACTCTTGTACTACTCATATCTTCAATATTAATCAAGCAGGAAGTAGGGTTTTACCTCCATCGAGAGGGCCCGAACCTGGGTAAACATTGTGTCCCTTGCTTCCTGTTACCATCAGCCTAAGACGCAAAGATCGGGACCCCCTACCCGAGATCCGCCGGTTTTGACACCGACATTGGTGCTTTCATTGAGAGTTCCTCTGTGTCGTTTCTGCAAGGCTTGATGGCGCCCCCAACCGTCAGCAACATGGTCCACGGCGAGACTTTTCTCCCCGGACAGATCTTCGTGTTCGGTGGCTTCGCACTGCGGGCCAATTCGCTTGGCCAACTGGAGCAGATCGACAGCTCGCCCGCCACCGTGTCAGAGTTCGGAAACTTGAACTACACGGCCGACATCCGCGGAGACTTGTCTTCAACGGATTCGGGCCTGGGCCTGGAGCGCCGGAGAGTCACGATGAGCACAGCTTAGACCTGCTGCCGGATGGTGTCCGGGATACCACTCCGGCAGTAGCCCCGGACCTAGATCCGGAGCAGACTGCGTGGCCCACGTACGGGTGGATGGACCCCGCCCCGCAGGCCGTACACTCATCGGAGGTAGAACTGAACACAGGCCTCACTTCTAAGGAAGCCTGTGACTCCGGATCCCCGGATTCGTATCCGGTTGTGGGATCCAGCCCGCGCGCTCCCAAGCCCGCCGAGCCTGGCTGGGCTCCGGTAATGGAGTGTACCGCTGCGGATATCTTCCAGCACTCGCCCTTCGGCGACATGCTGAACTCATTAAAGTCTCTCTCTTTGTCAGGAGACTCTTGACCGAACTATGTCCGACTTGAGTGGGAAGCAGGCGACGAAGGAATTCGCTGCCCACCCACCACCCACTTCATTGCCACGGTCGATGATTTAACCGACGTGCTTGACTTCGACTCCGAAGACATCGACGGTATGGACGACGATGCAGGAGAAGTACAGGAACCACCACTCACAGGGCGGTGGACAGCCACCTCCTCATACGATATATATATATGGTGGACACTTCGAAGGAAACACCCAGGTGGAATCTATTTACGATCGTTATACCTGTTTTATCTATCTCAGACGCTGCCCTGCCTCGGATAGGACAGGTCAAATAGTCCTATTTATCTCTGCTTAATGCATTCATTGTAAACATACGCTTAAACGTATTATTCATCAATGGGAGATAATATATAACGTCAGCTTATTATTCTTATTTGAGCATTTTTTTTACAAATATCTATTTAAATATTGCATCCGTACACCTTGGTGCGGTCAGTTTGCCAGGGGCTCTTATGGCGCCCCGTAATACGGCAAGTAAAGTCCGAACACTTTCAACAGTGCGGCACCCCGAACTTATAGCACTATATGCATCAGCTCCGAATCATGTCTTGGGTCTTTTGTTGGGTTCGCCTAGCTCCCTTGTTATGGTACTTACGTTACATTATATCGGCTAAGGTAGCGCAGGGAGAACTACTGCGATTGTGTCCCGGTTCTTCCAGACGAGCACCTCGGTAGAGAAAGCCGAAAAGTGACCGGCATGATGCGGCGAGAGCTGGTCGCTGTTCGAGAGGTCTTAAAGTCCTTAAAGATTTTTTCCGCTTTGGGCGAGGAATCGGCTTCGTCCGATCTAGGCATATATAGCGCCCCAATTCGGCCTTCCGGATTCTAGGGGCTTCGCCGAAATTTAAAACTGTAGACTTCTATAGCTAAGTGAAAGTTATAAAGCCGCATAGTCTGATTGCCTTGTTTGCTGCGCCGGATACCTCCTTAAGGGACCAAATATTTGGATAAAGAGTGTCCGGGTTTTCCACGAACACCCCAGTACTAGTTACGTGGGGGCGGATGCCGACGACTGGCCTACTTTCAGAATTTTATAAACAGCCGCACAGAAGGTGATATTTTAAATAAAAAGCGCTACCTTGCGCAAGTAACTTCGTCCTTAAATTACAAACATGACAGAAGTGAATTCATTCTAAAATTGTGTCCTTGGTACATTCATCGGCCACGAGACGAGCGCCCTTCATAACGCCATCGTAATACTTCTCCGGATAGCCATGCGCCTTGCCCTCCGGCGGCCCATCCTTCACCAGCTTCTCCGCATCCAGCTTGCCCCAATGCACCTTCGCGCGGGCAAAGGCCCGACGGGCACCCTCAATGCAAACAGATCGCTTGATAACTTCAAGCCGCGGACAGGCATTCACCATCCGCTTGATCAGGCCGAAGTAGCTAGTGGGCAGGGGCTCACCAGGCCAAATCCGGACTATGAAATCTTTCATAGCCACTTTGGCCGCCCTATGGAGTTCGACCAACTACTTCAGTTGGTCACTTAGAGGCATTGGGTGTTGGCTGACATCTTTGGGACGGAACAAGCTTCTCCGTTGAGCTCCCCTCTTGGGCACGGTAGAACTCCACGGCATCTGATACGCTTTGTGGCAGATCTGCGAATGCCCCTGGAGAGCTCCGAATTCGGGTAAGTAAAAGAAATGCCTCCTCCACATGTTTGCTTTGCATAAAGAATTTCTTACCCGCTGCTATCTTTTGGGCCTCCTGGATTTCCTGCTGTGCCTTCTCGGCTTCGTCCTTGGCGTCTTTCATACTCACAAGGGCCTTCGCAAGCTCGGCCTTTTTCATTTTCAGATCATGCTCCACGGACTCGAACTTCTTGCCGAGATCTTGGAGCTCTTGCTGTACCTCGCCCACTCTAGCGCTTTGCTTTTCGCGCTCCTTGCATTCCAAGGCCGCCCTGTCTTCGGCCTCGGACAACGCTTTCTTCAGGGACGTCACTTCGGCGGTGGCCCCTGTTACACAGTCACGATGCTTCATCGTTAGACTAACCAATTTTATCTATCCTTAAATACATAAGGGTGGGGAATCACTCACCTTTGTTTTCTTCGAGCTGCCTCTTCATGAGGTCGAGCTCTCCCTGCGCCTGCTCCAGGTCCCGCTTTAGTTCGGTGACCTCGGCTGTGCGGGCAGCAGCAGCAAGCAGCACATCTTGCTCATTCACATTCACATTTATTATTAGACTCCTGCGGATTATACTTGACCCTTCGTTTTGTTGGAGATATGCCCTAGAGGAAATCATGTATGATGATATTTCCTATGTGTTTATGAATAAAGATAGTCCTTGGACATTATCAATGATGTGTATCAGCAAGTATGTGACTTGTTTGTGGGACTATGCATTGTATGATGACTGTCCTAAAAGGTCCCTAGTCAAAAGGGCTGTGTGGACGCGTGGCGACTAGGCGGCATATGACACGGTCGATGGCTTGGTCTCACTAGCCATGGAGCATTGGATGCTAACCGGATAATATGGACTTGGAAAGGTCTGGTCGGATTCGACATAGTCGGATCCGAGTCGAGATAAGGTCTGAAGTCGGACAGACCCAACTATGAGACGCAGCGATATGTCATCTGTGAGTCTCTAGTACAACATATCGTTCTATGTCCTAAGACCTGAGTGACACATGTACTCTGGATGGTGACAGACTTGCTTTGGGCCGACCAAACGCTACTCCGTGGATCGGGTAGTTACAAAGGTAGGTTTCGGTTTGTCCAGTCCATGCTGCGAGACACGGTCGAGCAAGATGGGATTTGCCCCTCCGATCGGAGAGATATACTCTGGGCCCTCGTGTGATCTCGACCAGAATAGCATGGCCATGCGACAAGGATTATGAGATAATCCGGATTGTGGTCGGTATCACCGAACGAGAAAGAGGTCGGGTTAGCACAAGGATGACAGTCTCGCCTTGAGCCCGACAACATATATCGTCTTGGCAAAGGGAACGAAGTGTGACACGTTGTATGAGTTCGCCTAACCAGCTTCATCGTCGCTTGGTGGTCGCACGCCTTGCTAGAGGCCGCTACCAACCGCATGTGTCGGAGGTGATCCGAATCGTGACCAAGCCGACTTGAACCTAAGGGGTCGACGCTTAAGGGAAGGAACCTATGAGGTCGGTTAAGAGGACCGGTCGGATGTGATCCGAACTGGACTAGGAACGTGACCGAATAGACTTTGGGCTTTAGGGTCCTTGCGAGGCCCAAGTGTTGAGCCCGCGACGGATGCCTATATAAAGTGGAGGTGTGTCACACTCAGGCAGTTGATCGCTTCGGCGCTGCGACTAGGGTTTGCATGTGTTGCGAATAGCCACCTCCACTCGCCGCCGACTGTGTGACCGGACCTAGCAGTCCGCCGCGACGATGTTCCTCCGCACGCCGGGATACCGTTAGAGGCGGTGCACTTGCGCCGCTCCGGCGAACTCGTGACGTGGGATCGGACGACCGCCGCTCGAGGGAGATCGAACGAGGAGGAGATTTATCCACGCAGACGCCGCTGCCCCAACTCTTCTTCATTGCACGGCATCAAGCGTCTAGTGGTAACGAATCGTGATCCATCTCCGTAGCATGTTCTGGATGTTCTGGCGTAGGAATTTTTAATTTGCAAATGACGCACCCTACCGTAGAACCCAATAAAGGGTATCGCATCCTCTGTTATAGGATTTGGATTCAGATCGTATGTATATTAGATATGTGGAGGCGGCGATGAGATCTGTTGTCCTTGAAGAGATCGGCTATGTGCACGGTTGATATGATCAATCGCACATGGGGATCGTTGAGGCTATGTTTTACGTAAATCGGGATCGATGAGGTTGTGACACGATCTACCCTACCGGTCGGTCATCCGCCATCGGGGTTAACAGTGAAACGTAAATCCGAATCGGATTCGCGATGATCGATAAGATCGGTCAGATCAGAGAATTCGGCGTGATCGGAGTTCAGATGTGATCTGTGATTTCTGAAAACCGGTAGCGCCGTGTATTTCGTACCCGACACACAAACCGGTAGAATGCGATTCTATGCATAACTTTGTTTTGCAGGTTTGATGTGAATAGTATGGCTCATGTGTATGTGATGCATGTGTGTAATTTATACGTGGCTGCGTGTCATGTTTGTCACCGGCGAGGAGCCAAAGTGCCGTCATTATATTGTATAACGACACTGCGTGTCGACTTGTGACTCTATGTAAAATTCATTACTAGTTGTAATAGTTGGATAATAGAGATCAGGTTGGCGGCTTGGCGCCCCGGCGTGACAAACAAGATGGAGTTCGTAGATGGTCATCGGAGTCGGAGCCGACCTAGAAGAACGTCCATGAAGGAGCCATACTATTTCACAATATGTGTTATTTGTGATTGTTATGCTTCTTTGTTTCTATGCATGTTAGAATGGTAGAAAGATCCTCATGAATATCAAGTGAATTGCCATCCCCGATGTTGCACCTTCGCACGTCAAGTACGTCTAGTAGTGGGCTCATAAAATTGGGGTGCTGTTGGGTGTCCTTGAATCAAGGGTTCGTGGTTTAACACGGACATGCACTACATCGAGTTAACTTGACAAGGCTATCAAAATGGTTTTGGGCCTTGTGGCAAAGAAGGTTGGGGCCGGGTATGAGATACCTTCCCGATCGACGTGAGTCGTATAGAGATGCGATTAGCAAGGAGTTGCTTACCGAATAGGTATGTTGGCTAGCGATGATGCTAAAGCTCACTAGTCGCATGCGCTAGTCGGATCCTGAACCACCGAGAGTTTGCGGAGGGATGTCGACTTGATGGGAGTATTTCTGTTTAGGCTAGAATTACTCTACATAAACACGTTGCTTAGTGATTGCATGTTTTCTGTTGTAGATCAATGGCACCACCTGCTCAACCCAACTTTGCATTGAAATCAATTACGGAAAAGGATAAACTGAATGGAACAAACTTTACCACCGGTATAGAAATATGAGAATTGTTCTCAAGCACGATAAAAAGGAACATGTTCTAGAGGATCCACTTCGGAGGAACCTGCTGATAATGCTAGTGCCACAGCTAAAAAGGCCTACTGAAACTTCGTTGATGAATCAACGGAGATCACCGTCTGATGCTAGCTTGTATGGAGCCCGATTTGCAACAACATTTCAAAACGTTGAGGCTTACAATATGATCGAGAGTCTCAAGAGCATGTTTCGCATACGTGCTAGGACCGAAAGGTTCAACGTCTGGCGATCCTTGATGGATTGCAGGCTAAAGGAAGGTGATCCATCGAGCCCACATGTGATCAAGATGATCGGATATGTGCAAGCTTTGGATCGTTTGGGCTTCCCGCTCTTGGATGAGCTGACTCTTGATGTTGTTCGGGTTCTCTTCCGCCCAGCTATGGGACGTTCATCTCGAACTATCATATGCATGGCATGGATAAGAAGCTCACTGAATTGCATGGGATGCTCAAGGTGGCGAGCAGGATATTAAGAAAGGCACGCATCTAGTGTTGATGGTGCATAAATCGGCTAAGTTCAAGAAGAGTTGGTCCAAGAAAAAGGCTAAGGCAAAGGGCACGGAGATGGTAACCTCTGCCGCTGCGCCGAAGTCTGGACCGGACTCGAAGATCGTTTGCTATCACTGCAAGGAGACCGGTCACTGGAAGAGGAACTGTAGCAAGTGGCGGAAATGCTTCTTCAGGCAAAGGTACACTTGTTGCATATGTTATAGACATTTACCTTGCTGACATACCTAGTAGCTCTTGGGTATTTGATACCGGATCGCTTGTTCATGTTTGCAACTCGATGCGAGGGCTGGTAAGAACTAGGCATGTGGCACAAGGGAGATTGACATCTCGGTCGGCAACAAAGCAAGAGTTGCTGCGTTGGAGGTCGGCACGATGCAGCTCCAGCTCCCTTCCGGATTCATTATGGAATTGAATAATTGTTATTACATTCCTGCACTTAGTCGGAACATTATTTCTGCCTCATGTTTGATGAGTCTGGGTTATGAATTCAATTTAAAGGACAATGGTTGTTCGATATTTTTGAATGGTATGTTCCACGGCTATGCACCCATTGTTGATGGGCTATTTATATTGAATCTAGAACAGGAACCGGTCTATAACGTAAATGTCAAGAGGCATAAGCCTAATGAGATAAATCCGACATACTTCTGGCATTGCCGTCTTGGACACATTAGTCTGAAACGCATGAAGAAGCTCCATGATGATGGGCTCCTAACTTCGTCCGACTTAGGATCGTTCGAGACATGTGAATCATGCTTGCTCGGCAAGATGACTAAGTCTCCTTTCGCAAAGAGTTGCGAGAGGGCATCCGAGCTGTTGGAGCTTATACACGATGATGTGTGTGGTCCAATGAGCACAACTGCCAGAGGTGGCTATCGATGCCATTGACTTTTACCGACGACTTGAGTAGATATGGATATATCTATTTGATGAGGCACAAGTCGGAGACTTTTGAAAAATTCAAAGAGTTTCAGAACGAGGTTGAGAATCAGCTCGACAAGACTATAAAGCTTCTGCGGTCTGATCGTGGAGGTGAGTACATGAGCGAGGAGTTCGATGATCATCTGAAAAGTCGAGGTATAGTACCTAAGCTCACACCTCCTGCACGCCACGGAGAAACGGGCGTGTCGAGCGGAGGAATAGGACCTTGTTGGACATGGTCCGGTCTATGATGAGCAAATCGGATTTACCCTTGTCATTTTGGTGATACGCTCTAGAAACCGCAGCTTTCACACTTAATAGGGTACCATCAAAATCCGTAGACAAGACACCGCATGAGATGTGGATCGAAGAGTCCCAGTTTGTCTTTTCTAAAGATTTGGGGTTGTGAAGCATTTGCCAAGCTACTTATGTCAGACAAGCTTACACCCAAGTCGGATAAATGCATATTCGTGGGATATCCGAGGGAAACCTTGGGATATATCTTCTACAACCGGGAAGAGAACAAAGTGTTTGTTGCTCGGAACGGGGTTTTCCTTGAGAAAGAGTTTCTCAGTCGGGAGGCCTGTGGGAGGATGGTTCGACTCGAAGAAATTCGAGGACCACTCGGGGACGGCTCGGTGGTGATGAGATCATACCGAGTCGGTCGGTGGAACCCAGTAGTGGAAGCGGCACCGAACCACGAAGGTCGAAGAGATTGCGCAGAGTGCGTGATGTATTGTTGCTAGAAAGCGGCGAGCCGCCACGTATGCGTAAGCAATGGTGAGCCCAGATTCGAGGCATGGCTGGAGGCCATGAGATCCGAAAGTTAAAATCCATGGATGAGAATCAAGTCTGGGATTTGGTTGATCCGCCACCTGGCCTAACTGCCATTGGTTGCAAATGGGTCTTTAAGAAGAAAACCGATGTGGATGGAAATGTTCAGATCTACAAAGCTCGGCTTGTCGCTAAAGGTTATGGACAAGTTCAAGGAATTGACTACGACGAGACTTACTCGCCGGTAGCGATGCTGAAATCGGTGAGGATCATACTAGCTATAGCTGCATATTTCGATTACGAGATATGGCGGATGGATGTCAAGACGGCTTTCCTTCACGGAAATTTAACCGAGGACGTGTATATGATACAGCCCGAGGGTTTTGTCGATCCGACTAGCACTAGTAAGGTATGCAAGCTCAAGAGATCCATTTATGGGTTGAAGCAAGCATCTCGGAGTTGGAACATTCGTTTTGATGAAGTCGCCACCGATCTCGGTTTCATCAAAAGCGAAGAGGACTCTTGTTTATACAAGAAGTTAAGTGGGAGCTCGATAGTGTTTTTGATCTTGTATGTGGATGACATACTACTGATCGGAAATAATGTTTCGATGCTAAACTCGGTCAAGGAATCATTGAATGGCAAGTTTTCGATGAAGGACCTTGGTGAGGCAGTCTATATTTTAGGCATTAAGATCTATAGAGATAGATCGAGGAGGCTGCTCGGCTTAAGCCAGAGCACGTACATAGATAAAGTGTTGAAGCGGTTCAACATGAGTGAGGCGAAGAAAGGGTTCTTGCCACTCTCACATGGTATAAGGCTAAGCGAGACTCAGAGTCCTTCGACATCTGATGAGCGAAGCGGGATGAGTAGGATTCCGTATGCCTCAAAGAATCGGATCCATCATGTATGCCATGATATGTACAAGGCCTGATGTTGCTTTTGCAATAAGCCTAACAAGTAGATACCAGGCCAACCTGTGAGAGTCACGGGCAGCGGTAAAGACTATTTTGAAGTACACGAAAAGGACTAAAGAGATGTTCCTAGTTTATGGAGGTGAGGAAGAGCTCGTCGTGAGGGGTTACGTCGATGCTAGTTTCCAAACCGGCGGAGATGATTGTCGATCACGATGCGGATTCGTGTACGCCCCTGAGCGGAGGAGCAGTGCCTTTGGATGAGTTCCAAGCAGGATACGGTGGCGATTCTACCACGAAGCGAATACATTGCGGCTTGTGAAGCCGCAAAGGAAGGTGTTTGGATCCGCATTTTCTGGATGATCTTGGTATTTTCCCAGCCTCGGTGAAACCGTTGGACCTTTATTGTGATAATTCGGTGCCATCGCACAAGCCAAGGAGCCGAGGAATCACCACAAGGTCGGACACATAGACCGGAAATATCACCGACACGAAGATCGTAAAGAATGGTGATGTAGAGTTATGCAAGATTCACACGGATGCAAATGTTGCAGATCCGCTGACTAAGCCGCTTCCACAACCCAAGCATGAGGGGCACGTTAGAGCTATGGGCATTCGATGTCTATTTGATTGACTCTAGTGCAAGTGGGAGATCTGTTGGAGATATGCCCTAGAGGCAATCATGTATGATGATATTTCCTATGTGTTTATGAATAAAGATAGTCCTTGGACATTATCAATGATGTGTATCGACAAGTATGTGACTTGTTTGTGGGACTATGCATTGTATGATGACTGTCCTAAAAGGTCCCTAATCAAAAGGGCTGTGTGGACGCGCAGCCGACTAGACTGGCATATGACACGGTCGATGGCTTGTTCTCACTAGCCATGGAGCATTGGATGCTAACCGGATAATATGGACTTGGAAAGGTCTGGTCGGATTCGACATAGTCGGATCCGAGTCGAGATAAGGTCTGAGTCGGACAGACCCAACTATGAGACGCAACGATATGTCATCTGTGAGTCTCTAGTACAACATACGTTCTATGTCCTAAGACCTGAGCTGACACATGTACTCTGGATGGTGACAGACTTGCTTTGGGCCGACCAAACGCTACTCCGTGACTGGGTAGTTACAAAGGTAGGTTTCAGGTTTGTCCAGTCCCATGTCATGAGACACGGTCGAGCAAGATGGGATTTGCCCTTCGATCGGAGAGATATACTGGGCCCCTCGTGTGATCTCGACCAGGAATAGCATGGCCATGCGACAAGGATTATGAGATAATCCGGTTTGTGGTCGGTATCCTTTGGAACGAGAAAGAGGTCGGGTTAGCACAAGGATGACAGTCTCGCCTTGAGCCCGACAACATATATCGTCTTGGCAAAGGGAAATGTAAGTGTGACACATTGTATGTGTTCGCCTAACCAGCTTCATCGTTCGCTTGGTGGTCGGCACGCCTTGCTAGAGGCCGCTACCAACCGCATGTGTCGGAGGTGATCCGAATCGTGACCAAGCCGACTTGAACCTAAGGGGTCGCGGCTTAAGGAAGGAACCTATGAGGTCGGTTAAGAGGACCTTTGGTCGGATGTGATCCGAATCGGACTAGGAACGTGACCGAATAGACTTTGCTTTAGGGTCCGTCACGAGGCCCAAGTGTTGAGCCCGCGACGGACGCCTATATAAAGTGGAGGCGCGGCACACTCGAGCGATTGATCGCTTCGGCGCTGCGACTAGGGTTTGCATGTGTTGCGAATAGCCACCTCCACTCGCCGCCGACTGTGTGATCGGACCTAGCAGTCCGCCGCACGACGTTCCTCCCGCACGCGCGAATACCGTTAGAGGCGGTGCACTTGCGCCGCTCCGGCGAACTCGTACGTGGGATCGGACGACCGGCCGCTCGAGGGAGATCGAACGAGGAGGAGACGATCCATGCAGATGCGCTGCCCCAACTCTTCTTCCGCTGCACGACACTGTGCGTCTAGTGGTAACGAACTGTGATCCATCTCCCGTAGCATGTTCCTGGATGTTCTGCGCGTAGGAATTTTTAATTTGCAGTCGACGCACCCTACCTTAGAACCCAACACGTTTGGCTTTTCATCCCAAACACCAAACAGAGTATCAGGAGCTACTACCTATTGGGTGGTAATTTCACACATTTTCATTACTAACCTCAAAGCCTGTTAGGAGGCTGGTGCGCTTCGGTTAGTTCGCTCTTGGCAGACGAAATCTTCTGAATCACCGCACTCATAAGAGTACGGTGCTCTTCATCCATGGAAGCGCCGCGAAGCGCTTCCAGCAGACAATCCCGCGCCCCGGGCGCAACGGAAGTCATCGGCACGGACGGCTCGCCTGCCCTAGCGAGGGGCCGCCTGCCCGTATCCGGAGCTATTGAAGGCTCCGGCATAGTGTCCGGATAAGAGTCCGGCTTGTCGCAGCTCTCATCGGCACGATCCGTGAGGATCCTGAACCCCGCGTGTCCGACATCTGGAATCCCGCCTTGGGGCGTCTCCAGAGTCACCTCCCCACGCTCTGGGAGACTTCGGGACAACACCTCCGTGTCATCCGCGGGCTGAGGAGTAGTGGCCGTCGGGAGCGAGTTCATCGCTGAAGCGCTCAGGGACCCATCCGAAGAAGATACCTCGGGATGAACCCTGGCCGGACTGCATTTATGTTCGACATTATAAAAAGACTGTGAAGTAAGGTCATGATAGAATGCGGATACTTATGATCGCGCTAGGGGCTTCCCCCTGGGCAGCCATGCCTCCTCGCTATGGGCGGCCATAGCGGAGTAGTCCGGAAGGGACACCTTTCCCTTCTTAGACGTCCCAGCCTCCCCCTCCGGGGCGACTTTCCTCTTTTTCTCCTCCCCAGTGCGGCGAGGTAGAGTTTGTTCTTGCTTCCCCCCTTCTCCGCAGGAAGAATCTGTCTCGTCGTCGTCAGACGACGTGGGTATGACGGCCTTGCACCGAGGGCCTTTCCCGGCCCTCTGGTCCGCCTTCTCAGGCCCCCCATCCTCTCCGGATGGGGCGGCCCCTTCTTTTTCCTCTTCCTCCCCTTCGGGGGAGGAGTGTGCCTCGTCGTCTTCGGACGAGGCTTCCGGCACAACCATACGCCGGAGACCCTTTCGGATCCCCGGGGCCTTCTTTTCGGCCTTCTTCTCCGGCACCTTGTAGGGCGCCGAGACTAGCATCTCCGTCAGGAGAGCATCAGCTGGGCCTTCTGGCAGCGGAGCCGGACAGTCAATCTGCTCCGCTGTCTCCACATAATCCTGAACAAATATGCACAATTACTTAAGACTCCCCAATGAATATATTGTGAAGAACCGAATCCGGTGATAGCCTGAAAGCTCATCTGAATCGGAAGCCGCGCGGCATGGAGCCCACGGTCCTCGGATATGGGAGGAGGTACTTCAAAGGCCTTAAACAACGCCTTCCACGCATCTTTGTGCGTCATGCCATAGAGCCTCCGAAGCGTCTGGTGTTCGGCTGGGACGAACTCCCACAGATTAAATGCCCGCCTTTGGCACGGGAGAATCCGGCGAACGAGCATGACCTGGATCACGTTGACAAGCTTGATGTTCTTGTCCTTCATGCTCTTGATGCAAGTCTGGAGTCCGGTCAGCTCTGTAGATTCGCCCCAGGACAGGCCCTTCTTTTCCCAGGAGGTGAGCCGCATGGGGGTTCCGGATCGGAACTCGGGGGCCGCCGCCCAGTTGGCGCCGCGCGGCTCGGTGATGTAGAACCACCCCGACTGCCACCCTTTCACGGTCTCCGCAAAGGAGCCGTCAAGCCAGGTGACATTAGGCATTTTGCCCACCATGGCCCCTCCGCACTCCGCTTGCTGGCCACTCACGATTTTCGGCTTCACGCAGAAGATTTGTAGCCACAAGCCAAAGTGAGGCTTGATGCGGAGGAAGGCCTCGCATACGACGATAAACGCCGAGATGTTGAGGACGAAGTTTGGGGCTAGATCATGGAAATCTAGCCCGTAGTAGAACATGAGCTCGCGGACGAAGGGGTGAAGTGGAAACCCCAGTCCACAGACGAAGTGGGCGGGAAACACGACCCTCTCATGGGTTCCCGGGGTTGGAATGACTTGCTCGTCGTCTGGTAGCCGGTGCGCTATGTCTGCGGCCAAGTATGCGGCCGCCCGAAGATTTGCGATGTGCTTCTCCTTCACGGTGGAAGCCACCCACTTGCCTCCTGCTCCGGACATGTTTAGTTGTGCGGAGAAGACTTGGGCTAGGGCGCTGGAGCTCAAGGGGGCAAGAGTGGGCAAAGGAGGAAGAAGGCGTGGGTAAAAATGGGGAACTCTTATCCCTTTATAGAGGCGGCGAAAGCGGTGCGCCTCCCCACTCACCCGTTGAGAATCGCTCACTTCCCAAGCGCCACGATTGATGGCATGGTGGGATTACCCATACCTGTATTGATGAGAATCCCATGATAAGGGGACACGATCTCTGCTTTGACAAGACGTGTCAAGGAAATCGCCTCACAATATGTGCTATGGCTGGTTGTAGGAAAATGGTTCGAATAATGACCTGACCGTAATGACATGTCACGTTGTCTAAAAAAGTTGTCAGCAGATTGCATTTGTGAAATATCATTCTCTTTACAGCGGTATGTGAAGATCATTTTGCGGATCTGGACACGGTTGAAGTGTTCGATAATTATCTTGGATTATTCGGAGAAGGAACCCGCCTTGCAATGCCGAAGACAAGACTGCGCACCGGACTCATCGTCATTGAAGCCTGGTTCAGGGGATACTGAGGGAGTCCTGGATTAGGGGGTATCCGGACAGCCGGACTATATGCATCGTCCGGACTATTGAAGCGTTAAAATATAAGACTCAAGACTCCGTTCCGTGTCCGGATGGGACTCTCCTTTGCGTGGAAGACAAGCTTGGCGATCCGGATATTGTATTTCCTTCCTTGTAACCGACTCCATGTAAACCCTAGCCCTCTCCAGTGTCTATATAAACCGGAGAGGTTGGTCCTTAGAAGGCCGATCATGATTACAATCATAACCATCATAGGCTAGCTCCTAGGGTTTAGCCTCTACTATCTCGTGGTAGATCTACTCTTGTACTACTCATATCTTCAAAATTAATCAAGCAGGAAGTAGGGTATTACCTCCATCGAGAGGGCCCGAACCTGGGTAAACATTGTGTCCCTTGCTTCCTGTTACCATCAGCCTAAGACGCACAGATCGGGACCCCCTACCCGATATCCTCCGGTTTTGACACCGACACCCGCTCCCCCATGGATGGGTTGGGAAAGCTCTCCGCTTGCTCCCCGCCATTATAGGTGGCGAGCCCAGCCCAAACGGGAACCATATACGCTGGAGGGAGAAATCCCTGGGTCTGTAACTCTACTAATTGGCTGTGGGGGACAGAACACTTCTTCCAATTACCGGGCTTAGGGCTACGGGAGCGAGAGGAGGAGCTTCGAAGGCCGGCCATGTTGGAATGGATTTTTTTTCCGGGCACGCTCCAATGGATACTCGCTGTGGGAGGATGGTATGATCTGGATCTGAGGATCCCTGTCTCTTTAATAGACGATTTACTCACATGGCTAGGGTGGCAAATGTAAAAATTCTCTGGCTTCTTGCATTCGCTCGACAAGTGGGAGATAGCCATTATTAGGCGCGAAAGCCAAGGAGTGCAACATTTATGGGAAGCCAGACACTACTCAACAGGTATTCAGAATTTGGAGAAAGCCCGCCTTGCAATGCCGAAGACAATCTGCACGCCGGACTCATCGCCATTGAAGCCTGGTTCGGGGGCTACTGAGGGAGTCCTGGATTAGGGGGTCCTCGGAAAGCCGGACTATATCCTTTGGCCGGACTGTTGGACTATGAAGATACAAGATTGAAGACTTCATCCCGTGTCCGGGTGGGACTCTCCTTGGTGTGGAAGGCAAGCTTGGCAATACAGATGTGTAGATCTCCTCCCTTGTAACCGATTATGTGTAACCCTAGCCCCCTCCGGTGTCTATATAAACCAGAGGGTTTAGTCCGTAGGACAACAACAATCATACCATAGGCTAGCTTCTAGGGTTTAGCCTCTATGATCTCGTGGTAGATCAACTCTTGTAATACTCATATCATCAAGACCAATCAAGCAGGAAGTAGGGTATTACCTCTATCGAGAGGGCCCGAACCTGGGTAGACATCGTGTCCCCTGCCTCCTGTTACCATCCGCCTTAGACGCACATTTCGGGACCCCCTACCCGAGATCCGCCGGTTTTGACACCGACAAGGGGCCGGCCCGCCTCAAGGGGTGCGCCCCAAGGGGGGGAATCCTACTCCAACTAGGAGTAGGTTCCCCCCTTTCCTAGTCCAACTAGGAGGGGAAGGAAGGGAAGAGGGAGAGAAGGCAAGGGGGGCCGGCCCCCCTCCCCAATTTGGATTGGGCTTGGGGGGGGGGCGCCCCTCCTCTAGGCAGCCTCCTCCTCTCTTCCACTAAAGCCCATTAAGGCCCATTGACCCCCCGCGGGGGGTTCCGGTAACCTCCTGGTACTCCGAAAAAAATGCCCGAACCACTCAGAACCTTTCCGGTGTCCAAACATAGCCTTCCAATATATCAATCTTTATGTCTCGACCATTTCAAGACTCCTCGTCATGTCCGAGATCATATCCGGGACTCCGAACTACCTTCGGTACATCAAAACACATAAACTCATAATACCGATCGTCATCGAACGTTAAGCGTGCGGGCCCTACGGGTTTGAGAACTATGTAGGCATGACCGAGACTCATCTCCAGTCAATAACCAATAGCGTAATATAGATGCTCATATTGGCTCCCACATATTCTACGAAGATCTTTATCGGTCAAACCGCATAACAACATACGTTGTTCCCTTTGTCATCGGTATGTTACTTGCCCGAGATTCGAGCGACGGTATCTCAATACCTAGTTCAATCTCTTTACCGACAAGACTCTTTACTCGTTCCGTAATGCATCATACCGCAACTAACTCATTAGACACATTGCTTGCAAGGCTTATAGTGATGTGCATTACCGAGAGGGCCCAGAGATACCTCTTCGATACACGGAGTGACAAATCCGAATCTCGATCTATGCCAACCCAATAATGTGACGCCCCCGATTCAATCGTACACTAATCATGCACGCAAAGTGTACGATCAAGATCAGGGACTCACGGGAAGATATCACAACACAACTCTAAAAACATAAATAAGTCATACAAGCATCATATTACAAGCCAGGTGCCTCGAGGGCTCGAATATAAGAGCTCGATCATAGACGAGTCAGCGAAAGCAACAATATCTGAGTACAGACATAAGTTAAATAAGTTTGCCTTAAGAAGGCTAGCACAAACTGGGATACAAATCGAAAGAGGCGCAGGCCTCCTGCCTAGGATCCTCCTAAACTACTCCTGGTCGTCATCAGCGGCCTGCACGTAGTAGTAGGCACCTCCGGTGTAGTAGGAGTCGTCGTCGACGGTGGTGTCAAGCTCCCGGGCTCCAGCATCTGGTTGCGACAACCAGGAAGAAAGGAAAGGGGGGGGGGAGAGGGAGAAAAGCAACCATGAGTACTCATCCAAAGTACTCGCAAGCAAGGATCTACACTACATATGCATGGGTATCTGTGTAAAGGGGCAATATCGGTGGACTGAACTGCAGAATGCCAAAATAAGAGGGGGATAGGTAATCCTATCAAAGACTACGCTTCTGGCAGCCTCCATCTTGCAGCATGTAGAAGAGAGTAGATGGTAAGTTCACCAAGTATCATCACATAGCATAATCCTACCCGGCGATCCTCTCCTAGTCGCCTTGTTAGAGTGCGATCACCGGGTTGTATTTGGCACTTGAAAGGGTGTGTTTTATTAAGTATCTGGTTCTAGTTGTCATAAGGTCAAGGTACAACTCCGGGTCGTCCTTTTACCGAGGGACACGGCTATTCGAATAGATAAACTTCCCTGCCGGGGTGCACCACATAACCCAACACGCTCGATCCCCTTTGGCCGGACAAACTTTCCTGGGTCATTCCCGGCCTCGGAAGATCAACACGTCGCAGCCCCACCTAGGCACAACAGAGAGGTCAGCACACCGGTCTAAATCCTATGGCGCAGGGGTCTGGGCCCATCACCCATTGCACACCTGCATGTTGCGTGGGCGGCCGGAAGCAGACCTAGCCTCCCTAATACAAGAGCAGGCACTCCAGTCCAATCCGGCGCGTGCCGCTCAGTCGCTGACATCACGAAGGCTTTGGCTGATACCACGACGTCAAGTGCCCATAATTGTTCCCGTGTAGTTGGTTAGTGCGTATAGGCTAGTGGCCAGACTCAGATCAAATACCAAGATCTCGTTAAGCGTGTTATTTTGAAGTAATTGCGGACGCCGACCAGGGCCAGGCCCACCTCTCTCCTAGGTGGTCTCAACCTGCCCTGTCACTCCGCCATAAAGGTTTACTCAGAGGGCCGTCGAGACAAACGTCCTTTCGGTCCCAATCCGTGAATCACTCGCGGGTACTCTACAAGCCGACCCGACTTTAGTCACCACATGTATCATATATTATGTATATAAGTATATACCCGTGATCACCTCCCGAGTGATCACGGCCCAATAATATAGCATGGCAGATGGACAAGAATGTAGGGCCAATGATGGAATACCAATATCCTATACTAAGCATGTAGGATTGCAGGTAAAGGTAACAACAGTAGTAGCAAGGACAGGCTATGCATCAGGATAGGATAAACGGAAAGCAGTAACATGCTACACTACTCTAATGCAAGCAGTAGAGAGAAGAATAGGCGATATCTGGTGATCAGGGGGGCTTGCCTGGTTGCTCTGGCAAGAAGGAGGGGTCTGTTGGGGAACGTAGTAATTTCAAAAAAATTCCTACGCACACGCAAGATCATGGTGATGCATACCAACAGAGGGGAGAGTGTTGTCCATGTACCCTCGTAGACCGAAAGCGGAAGCATTAGCACAACACGGTTGATGTAGTCGTACGTCTTCACGATCCGACCGATCAAGTACCGAACGTCACGGCACCTCCGAGTTCAGCACACGTTCAGCCCGATGGCGTCCCTCGAACTCCGATCTAGCGAATGTTGAGGAGAGTTGCTTCAGACGACGGCGTGGTGATGATGATGATGTTCTACTGACGCAGGCTTCGCCTAAGCACCACTACGATGTTATCGAGGTGGACTATTGTGGAGGGGGCACCGCTGCGGCTAAAAGATCAAACGATCAATTGTTGTGTCTCTAGGGTGCCCCCTGCCCCCGTATATAAAGGAGCAAGGGGGGAGGTGCGGCCGGCCAAGAGGGGGCGCGCCAGGAGGAGTCCTACTCCTACCGGGAGTAGGACTCCCTCCCTTTTCCTTGTTGGATTAGGAGTGGAGGGGGAAAGAGGAGGGAGAGAGGGAGAAAAGGGGGGGTGTGCCGCCCCCCTCTCCTTGTCCTATTCGGACTAGGGGTGGGGCGCGTGACCCTGCCCTAGCCGCCTCTCCTCTTCTCCACAAAGGCCCACTATGGCCCATTATGCCCCTGGGGGGTTCCGGTAACCCCTCGGTACTCCGGTAAAATCCCGATTTCACCTAGAACACTTCCGATATCCAAACATAGGCTTCCAATATATCAATATTCATGTCTCGACCATTTCGAGACTCCTCGTCATGTCCGTGATCACATCCGGGACTCCGAAAAACCTTCGGTACATCAAAACATATAAACTCATAATATAACTGTCATCAAAACGTTAAGCGTGCGGACCCTACGGGTTCGAGAACTATGTAGACATGATCGAGACACGTCTCCGGTCAATAACCAATAGCGGAACCTGGATGCTCATATTGGCTCCCACATATTCTACGAAGATCTTTATCGGTCAGACCGCATAACAACATACGTTGTTCCCTTTGTCATCGGTATGTTACTTGCCCTAGATTTGATCATCGTGATCTCAATAGCTAGTTCAATCTCGTTCACGGCAAGTCTCTTTACTCGCTCCATAATACATCATCCATAACTAACTCATTAGTTGCAATGCTTACAAGGCTTAAGTGATGTGCATTACCGAAAGTGCCCAGAGATACCTCTCCGACAATCGGAGTGACAAATCCTAATCTCGAAATACGCCAACCCAACAAGTACCTTCGGAGACACCTGTAGAGCACCTTTATAATCACCCAGTTACGTTGTGACATTTGGTAGAACACAAAGTGTTCCTCCGTTAAATGGGAGTTGCATAATCTCATAGTCATAGGAACATGTATATGTCATGAAGAAAGCAATAGCAACATACTAAACGATCGAGTGCTAAGCTAACGGAATGGGTCAAGTCAATCACATCATTCTCCTAATGATGTGATCCCATTAATCAAATGACAACTCTTTGTCCATGGTTAGGAAACATAACCATCTTTAATTAACGAGCTAGTCAAGTAGAGGTATACTAGTGACACTCTGTTTGTCTATGTATTCACACATGTATTATGTTTCCGGTCAATACAATTCTAGCATGAATAATAAACATTTATCATGATATAAGGAAATAAATAATAACTTTATTATTGCCTCTAGGGAATATTTCCTTCAATCTCCCACTTGCACTAGAGTCAATAATCTAGTTCACATCGCCATGTGATTTAACACCAATAGTTCACATCACCATGTGATTAACACCCATAGTTCAGTCAACAAGTCTGCCATAATCTAGTTCATGTTTTCCTTGTGACAGAAGTTTAGTCAACAAGTCTGCCACATTCAGATCCGTATGTATTTTGCAAATTTTTATGTTAACAATGCTCTGCACGAAGCTACTCTAGCTAATTGCTCCCACTTTCAATATGCATCCAGATTGAGACTTAGAGTCATCTGGATCAGTGTCAAAATTTTGCATCGACGTTACCCTTTACGACGAACCTTTTGTCACCTCCATAATCGAGAAACATATCCTTATTCCACTAAGGATAATTTTGATGACTATCCAAAGTGATCTACTCCTAGATCACTATTGTACTCCTTTGCCAAACTTCGATTGTAGGGTATACAATAGGTCTGGTACACAACATGGCATACTTTATAGAACCTATGGCTGAGGCATAGGGAATGACTTTCATTCTCTCTCTATTTTCTGCCGTGGTCGCGCTTTGAGTCTTACTCAAATTTCACACCTTGTAACACAGGCAAGAACTCTTTCTTTGACTGTTGCATTTTGATCCACTTCAAAATCTTGTCAAGGTATGTACTCATTGAAAAAACTTATCAAGCGTCTTGATCTATCTCTATAGATCTTGATGCTCAATATGTAAGCAGCTTCGCCGAGGTCTTTCTTTGAAAAACTCCTTTAAAACACTCCTTTATGCTTTGCAGAATAATTCTACATTATTTCCGATCAACAATATCTCATTCACATATACTTATCAAAAATGCTGTAGTGCTCCCACTCACTTTCTTGTAAATACAGGCTTCACCGCAAGTCTGTATAAAACTATATGTTTTGATCAACTTATCAAAGCGTATAATCCAACTCCGAGATGCTTGCACCAGTCCATAGATGGATCGCTGGAGCTTGCGTATTTTGTTAGCACCTTTAGGATTGAGAAAACCTTCTGGTTGCATCATATACAATTCTTCTTTAATAAATCCATTAAGGAATGCCGTTTTGTTTTATCCATTTGCCAGATTTCATAAAATGCAGCAATAGCTAACATGATTCGGACAGACTTAAGCATAGATACGAGTGAGAAACTCTCATCGTAGTCAACACCTTGAACTTGTCGAAAAACTTTTGCGACAATTCTAGCTTTATAGATAGTAACACTACTATCAGCGTCTGTCTTCCTCTTGACAATCCATTTAATCTCAATGGCTCGCCGATCATTGGGCAAGTCAATCAAAGTCCATACTTTGTTCTCATACATGGATCCCATCTCAGATTTCATGGCCTCAAGCCATTTCGTGGAATCTGGGCTCATCATCGCTTCCTCATAGTTCGTACGTTCGTCATGGTCAAGTAACATGACCTCCAGAACAGGATTCCCGTACCACTCTGGTGAGGATCTCACTCTGGTAGACCTACGAGGTTCGGTAGTAACTTGATCTGATGTTACATGATCATCATCATTAGCTTCCTTACTAATTGGTGTAGGAGTCACATGAACAGATTTCTGTGATGAACTACTTTCCAATAAGGGAGTACGTATAGTTACCTCATCAAGTTCTACTTTCCTCCCTGTCGGTGTTAAAACCGGCGGATCTCTGGTAGGGGGTCCCGAACTGTGCGTCTAGGCGGATGGTAACAGGAGACAAGGGACATGATGTTTTACCCAGGTTCGGGCCCTATTGATGGAGGTAAAACCCTACGTCCTGCTTGATTAATATTGATGATGTGTGTTACAAGAGTGGATCTACCACGAGATCAAAGAGGCTAAACCCTAGAAGCTAGCCTATGGTATCATTGTTGTTCGTCCTATGGACTAAAGCCATCCGGTTTATATAGGCACCGGAGAGGGCTAGGGTTACACAAAGTCGGTTACAAAGGTAGGAGATCTACATATCCGTATCTCCAAGCTTGCCTTCTACGCCAAGGAAAGTCCCATCCGGACACGGGACAAAGTCTTCAATCTTCTATCTTCATAGTCTTGGAGTCCGGCCGATGATGATAGTTCGGCTATCCGGACACCCCCTAGTCCGGAACTCCCTCGTGAGCTCCCGAACCAGGCTTCAATGACGACGAGTCCGGCGCGCATATTGTCTTCGGCATTGCAAGGCGGGTTCCTCCTCCGAATACTTCGTAGAAGGTTTTGAACACAAGGATAGTGTCCGGCTCTGCAAAACAAGTTCCACATAACGCCGTAGAGAGAATACTTTTCTGCACAGATCTGCTGACGTATCCCGCGGCGTGACATCACACCACGGCCAGGCCTTTATATGAATCGTTTTTATTGTTCCACCTCAGTGCGTTTAGCGAGGCGGTTTCCTTGGCACGTCTTATCAAAGCGTAGATCGTGCCTCCCTTATTCCGGGATTCTCATCAATACGGACGTGGGTAACCCAACCGTGCCCGTTGGCATGCCTCCTCTATCAAAGGCGAGTCCTAGTCGACCACGGGGTGGGCTCTTGGTATTCAACCTCTTTAAAAGCGAGACCAAGGCCCTCTTCTTTTTACACCCTCTATCGAAGTTCGGCCAAGGCTTCGAGTTCCAACACCCAAAGCTCCAGATTCAGGCGCTTCGGACCTTCGATGATGTCCGGCTCCGACCAGCACGGCCGATGGATGTCTTCCTCCATCACAGAAGAAGAGGTGCTAAAACTGCGAGACGCCAGGTATCTTACCAGCGAGATCTCGCATAGGCTACCTGCCCCAGGGCAGGTCATTCCCACTCCTGAGCCCGGCGAGAACGTGGTGTTTGTGTCCCACTTCCTTCGGGGTTTAGGCTTCCCGACGGACCCCTTTGTGCGGGGGCTCATGTTTTATTATGGGCTTGATTTCCATGACTTGAATCCGGAGTCCATCCTCCATATCTCGTCATTCATTGTTGTATGTGAGGCCTTCCTCCATATTACCCCCCACTTTGGATTGTGGCTCAAAACCTTCAAGGTGGAGCCAAAGACGATCAAGGGGCAGCAAGCAGAGTGCGGAGGGGCAGTCATAAGCAAATGTGCTGATGCTCCGTGGCCCGAGGGCTCTTTTCAAGGGGAGCTTGGTTTGTGGCAACGGGAGTGGTTTTATATCACCGCTCCCAGGGGCACCAAATGGGCGGCGCTCCCTGCCTTCCGCTCGAGTCCACCACAATTTGGTGTCATGGGTCAACAAGGGGCTCGACTGGGGCCATCCAAGGATGTTCCCCTGCTGCGAGGCCATATTCGAGATCTCCGTGAAAGAGGGATCAATCTGGTTGCAGTGGCGCAGGTTATGGTGATCCGGCGCCTTCAGCCTCAAGCGTCGCCCCCTCCGCTGTGGGAATTCAATCCGGAGGGACCACGAGCTCTCCAAATTTTATGGGCACGACGCCCGTGGAGATGTATAAATTGTTCTTCGGATCACAAGAGAAGTGTCCGGACTTGACCGAGGACGCAGGACTAAGCCGCAATCGCCCAGATACTCAAGTAAGTAGTCCTGTAACGGACAAGCTGTTCATTCATTTATTTCATATATATGCCCTTTAAAGGAGTCGTTTCTTGAACAGGAGTGGATAGCCAAGGCAAAGTTAATAAGGTGTCCGGCTCCGTCCGGAGACCACGCCGGATCCCATGCTGACCAAGATGTTGAAGGTCGCGCCCTTTGAAGAAGGCGAAGGGGGGAGCGGGGAAGCGACTGCCCCCATGAAAGAGGCTATCAAGGGAGGAGGATTTAAAAGTCCCGTCTTTCGAGGAGGGAAGAGGACTGCTTCGAAAGATCCGGAGGTCAAGGCCTCAAAGAGGGGAAGGGAATCTTCGTCGGAGAGTCCGGCGCTGGGAAGTAACCCAGCCGCACTATTTCCCCAAGGGGATGAGCCTCCAGCAAGCCGTAAGTAAAAAGAAGGGGTCTTGTAAATAAGGAACATCCCTGTATTTATTTATGAAGATAACCGAGATTGTACCTTGTAGTTCGGACCTCAACCCTTCTCGTGAGCTCGTCTTGAGGAATCTTCTTCCGGAGATGATGGAGAGCAAAACGCCTCCACCTGTCGCACCCTCATGTGAAGCGGACGACCGGAGGTGTCGTCGGAGGGTTCCCCAAGTCCGCGGGGCGGTAGGTCCAGCGCCCAGTGGTGTCTTGAGGAGGCTGAAGGATCTGCTCGGGCGGCGGCTATCTCGTAAGATCACCGTGCTCTAATGGGTACGGTGATTGAAAGAATTGCATCCGCAGAGAGCGGATTACTGCAAGCCCGTCGGAAGATTACTTCGACGGGTTTGAGGTACGCATAAAAATATTGTACCTTCGGCGATTATGCATATAAAATGCACCATGTATAGATAGTAGCCCCTGAGACTCGGTATGTTGTCAAAATTGACGATGTGTCGAGGATCAAATTCTCAGTTTTAACATATCGCCGCTCCTAAACAGGTGGCGGGGCGTCCGGAGGCCAGCCGAACTGATGAATATGCCGAACTAAAGCGGCAGCTTGATGAGGCGGATGCGGACATCGCGCTAGTCAATAAATGGTTTGACGAGTCACAAGGTATGCAACTTCTATGCGGACACCTGGTAAGGAGCTTGACGCCCATGTCTTACTAATCATATGCTTAATGCAGATGGTGCCGCTGCCGTGGAAGAGCTGCGGGCAGAACTCGCCCGAGCGAAAGAGCAAACCAGAATTAGTAATGCGGCCGCTTTAAAGGCGGCCGAAGAGCTAGAAGCTGAACGGGCTGCTCACTGCCGAAGCAAAGAGGATATGGCCGATATGGCCAAAAATTTGAGGAATACTACCGACCGCTACGAGGTTCTTGAAAAAGAACGTCAAGTGGAACAAGAGGGCCTAAAAAAGGCCGCCGCTGAATCCACGAATGCCCAGTCGGCTTTGAGAGCTGCCAAGGAGGAGCTGAGTCAGGCCGGGGCAATTGCGGCTGGAAAACCGTTTCTGTTGTGGAGGAAATATACAGATCCAAAGTATGCTCAGTTGGATAAATTGTGGAGTTCAGAGGATGCTTATCTAGACTTGGCAGCGAGCGCTGTGGACGCGGTTGAGCACTTCCGGGGCCAGAAGGGGCACAGAAGGGAAGAGTTATATTGGTCGTAATTCCATAGTCCGGAGCATCCTCTGCCGCTGACCGATCGGTTGGCCGAATGGGCCGAGCTGAATCGATTGTCCGGATTTGCCATGAAGCATGTCTTGACTCACTTGTGGCCGGGCGGACCCCAGCCGAAGAGCTATTTTGGTTTAGTGCAGCAGTTTCTTGGTGCGGTGCCACGTATCGACGCAATGAAGCGATCCACGTGCATTGAGGGAGCGCGGATGGCTCTTGCCCGTGTCAAGACATACCGGCGAAGATGAAGGCCACCGACGTTGCATCCCGTGATTCGGACAGAGGCCGAGTACCGCCGAGCACTGCTGAAGAAGTCCTGCCGGACGCTCGTTTAATAGAGACGCAGTGCTCGAAGGATATTATGTTTAAATGACATGTATGATTTGTGAAAACAATGTTTCAATGTAATATAAGTGCTTTTTATACTTGTGCGTTCAAGTAGTAAACTACTCCCTGTGCGGCCGTTTATGTATAAGTGAATATAACCAGAAAGATGGCAGTCCATGGCTTAAGACCCCACTCACAAAGACCTGGGGTGTTAGCAAAGAAATCGCTTTTTCACACTTAATCCAACGTCTTGGTCCTGTTAAGGAGGTGATAGCGTAGCAAACCAGGCAACCCGACTATAATGCTTTATCACTTTCACTTAGCCATGGGAGATCGAAGGTGGGGCTACTATATAGCCCTCGGGGCACCGCTTTTCGTCCGAATTGGGTGCGTATGTGCTCGACCGAAAACCGTCCTTCGTTAATGCGGAGGAATCCTAAACATTCCTGTTAGTCATCGAGTGGTTGACCAGTCTCTCGCTATATCATGACAGTCAGTTTTCGGCTTTCTCTACTGAGGTGCTCGCCCGGCCGAACCGGGGCACAATCGCAGTAGTTCTCATGGTGCCGCGTTAGCCGTGAAAACGGAGCGTAAGGCAGCAAAACACAGGAGCCGGGCAACCCAACATTTGACCAAAGACATGATTCGGAGCTGATGCATATAAGGACTAACTCGAGACGCCGAATACTCCCTAAGGTATTCGGTCTTTATGAAAATGGGCAGAATAATGCCCTAAGCCCCTGGTGTCTAGGAAATGCAGCGCAAACAATTACAGTGCGGCCAATGCCAAAGCACCAGCCTCCTCCTCGATTATATTAAGGAATCGGGGATGTATATCAACAAGAGACAGTGAAAAAGGTTTACGCAGGTCTTAATCAAAAGAATCCTTGCAACGGGTCCATACTTCACGTCTGCTTTGTGTCTCCGTTGTGCCGTATCCTGGACGGGTGTAGCACGTTGTTCATCTCAGTAAAGAGAGGAACTTAGTTTGAAAGAAAAAGGGTTGTGCGAAAGGTGTACTTAATATTAAATAAACAGTATGCAGTTCAAGAAGTGAATGAAATTGAGCTTCATCGTCTCTTGTTGTACATGCATGCAGCCCCTTGTATGGGGGTATGCCGCTAGTAGACGCCAGACTCGTCTAGCCGTGTCCGGGGTTCTAATTACCTATTCAGGTGCTTTGGTTAGCGGAGCCGGATTGGTGTGGGGCTGTTAAGGCAGCCTCGCATTCTTCCGTGCTCGAGTGACACTTAATACTCCCTTTTAATGAGATGATGCCGCGTGGACCGGGCATTTTAAGTGTAAGAGATGCGTAATGCGGTATAGCGTTATAGCGGGCGAAAGCTTCGCGTCCCAATAGTGCTTGATAGCTACTTTTAAATGGGGCGACATGGAAGACTAACTTTTCGCGACGGAAGTTGTCGGATGAACCGAACACAACTTCTAGCAAGAGGGAGCCCGCATAATGGGCATATGGGCACGACATTACCCCTTTGAAGGAGGTGTTGCTATGGCGAATTTTGGTTGGGTCTATCCCCATCCTGCGGATTATGTCCCGATATATCAGGTTGATGTCATCGCCGCCATCCATGAGGACTCGTGTAAATTGGAATCCGTCGATTATAGGATCCAATATCAGGGCAGTCCATCCTGCGTTCCGGATATTTTCGGAATAGTCCTGATGGTCGAAGGTGATTGGTTTTGACAACCAATGTGCGGTGCGCCTTTTAGTGGGCGCCGCTCTGTTTTTCCCTTTGATCACGTGAAGTGAGTTTACTGTTTTAACCTTTTGTGGGAAATTCTTTTGTTTTCCGGGGCTCTGCTTGTGGTGCTCGTCATCATCTTCCCTTGGTGTGTCGAGCCCCTTGTGTTCGGCGTTAAGTCGGCCGGACTGCTTGAAGACCCAACAATCTCTGTGGGTATGGTTTGCAGGCTTCCCGGAGGTACCATGTATTTGACACAGTCTATCCAGAATCTTGTTTAGGTTGGATAGCTTGTCACTGTTATCCTTTAGGGGCAGTGTTTTGTTGTTCGGCCGAGAGCTTTTGAATCCGGCGTTGACCGCCGTACTATTTGGGCCATTTTCCTTATTCCGGCGCTGATCTTTTCTGCGTCGTGATTTCCCATTTCCATCCCTGATTTCGGATGTACTCGGGTCGCTGGTGCTGCATCTAGCCAGCCAGCTGTCTTCTCCGCAAAAGCGGGTCATGAGGCTTGTTAATGCGGCCATTGTTCTTGGCTTTTATTGGCCGAGGTGTCTGGCGAAGCCATTCGTCTCGGGACGTTGTGTTTGAAAGCTGCTAAGGCTTGGCGTCCAGACGATCGACTATTTGGTTCTTTTTAGTAAGGAAACTGTTCCAGAATTTCCGGCTGACTCTCCGGCTGTTGAGTTATGTGACTTAGATCGTCGGCGTCCGGAGGCGGACATAAGTCCCCTGAAAATTTGCCGAAATGCATCCTCGAGCTCTCCCGACTTCCAATGGTATTTTCGGGAGGCTTTAAGCCGATGTCGAGCTGGCCCTTTGAGTTTAAGGGGTAAGTATTTTATGGCGTGGAGATCGTCTCCTCTAGCCATGTGTATGTGGAGGATGTAATCCTCGATCCAGACTCCAGGGTCTGTTGTTCCGTCGTATGCCTCTATGTTTACAAGTTTGAATCCTGCTGGAAATTCATGATCCAGCACCTCATCGGTGAAACATAGGGGGTGTGCGGCGCCCCTATATTTGGGTGTGTCGTGATCTTCGGAATTTTGGCGTATTGCATTGCTTTGATGAGCCTGCTTTCTTGGCCCATAGATGGACCTAATCGGGCCATCCTCTTGATGTGAATCCTTATGCGGATCGCATATTGGCTTGTGTCTTGGCGCCATTCACCGCTCTCTTTTTGCCGTGGGGTCGTCCATCCGACCGGTGGCCTTCTTACTTTTTAATTGTGGGGGCTCTAAGGCCTCCTCGTCAATTCAGGCAGTAGCTTTCTTTTGGGTAGCTCTTTGTTCGGGCGATCGTCGTGCATTTGTCTGCGGTGCTGAATACTTTGCTCCATCTGATCCTGAGTGCATCTTCCGCTGTTTAGAGCATCCGCTTCTGCTATTTCAGGCTACTCGTAGTGGCGACGAGCCTTTACTCGAGGTCATTTTGCTCCGATAGTTTGTCCGGCGTGAGATCGTCCGGACTGTTGTCTTCTTGGGGACAGATTGTTTATCCAAGTTGTCTTGTTCGGACGATTGCTCGATAGCTTGTTCGTTGTCCACCGGTTCGCCCAGCTCTATGGCTGGGTCTTTGTTGAGGCGGGACTTTGTTCGGCGTTTACGTTTCCGTTTTGACTGCTTTTCGAGGGATTTATCCTTCGTAGCATCCCGTTGCTCCTCGTCTTCATTTCCTTTAGGTGTATTCACCATGTATACATCATGGGATGAGGTTGTCCAGCATCCTATAGGTGCTGGTTCATTGTTGTCTCCTACATCATCGTCCATACCGTCGATCTCTTCGAAGTCGAAATCGAGCACGTCGTGTAGGCTATCGGCGATTGGCTCTGAAGTGGGTGGTGGGTGGGCGTTGAATTTCTTCGTCGTCCGTATCCCAACCTTCCTGACCGTGGTCCGGCCAGGGCTTTCCGGATAAAGCGAGAGACTTTAGTGAATTCGGGATGTCGCCAAAGGGCGAGTGCTGAAATATGTCCGCGGCCGTGAACTCCATAATGGGCGCCCAATCGGATTCGATTGGCAAGGGCGCGGAGGGTTCGGAGTCCGGAGAGGAGTCCGGCACCACGTGTCGAGGTCTTCGCAGCGACAGGGATGGAGTTCGGCTCGATCGCCGTGAGGATTAAAGCCCCGAGGCGGTGTCCAACCACTCGTCCTCGATCGGGGAATCCGGCTCCGGATTAAGGGTCGGGCCGGATTCGTGCGGTCTCGTGGCACTGTTCGCCGCAGAGCTAGATCATGCCCATCGAGACAAGGCGGTAGCGCTTGGTTGCGGCTTGAATCCGTCGAAGATCAAGTCTCCGCGGATGTCTGCCGTATAGTTTAAACTTCAAATCTGACTCGACGGCCGGGCGTAGCTTTCGATCTGCTCCGGATGGCCTGCTTAATTGGCCCGCAGTGCAAAGCCGCCGAACACGAAGATCTGTCCGGGGAGAAAAGTCTCACCCTGGACCGCGTCGTTGTTGATGATCGAAGGAGCCATCGAGCCTATCGGTGACGACACAGAGGAACTCTCAATGAAAGCACCAATGTCGGTGTCAAAACCGGCGGATCTCGGGTAGGGGGTCCCGAACTATGCATCTATGCGGATGGTAACAGGAGACAAGGGACACGATGTTTTACCCAGGTTTGGGCCCTCTTGATGGAGGTAAAACCCTAAGTCCTGCTTGATTAATATTGATGATGTGTGTTACAAGAGTGGATCTACCACGAGATCAAAGAGGCTAAACCCTAGAAGCTAGCCTATGGTATCATTGTTGTTCGTCCTATGGACTAAAGCCATCCAGTTTATATAGGCACCGGAGAGGGCTAGGGTTACACAAAGTCGGTTACAAAGGTAGGAGATCTACATATCCGTATCGCCAAGCTTGCCTTCTACGCCAAGGAAAGTCCCATCCGGACACGGGACGAAGTCTTCAATCTTTTATCTTCATAGTCTTGGAGTCCGGCCGATGATGATAGTTCGGCTATCCGGACACCCCCTAGTCCGGAACTCCCTCACTCCCACTCACTTCTTTCGAGAGAAACTCCTTCTCCAGAAAGGATCCATTCTTAGCAACGAATGTCTTGCCTTCGGATCTGTGACAGAAGGTGTACCCAACAGTCTCCTTTGGGTATCCTATGAAGACACATTTGTCCGATTTGGGTTCAAGCTTATCATGTTGAAACTTTTTCACATAAGAATCGCAACCCCAAACTTTAAGAAACGACAAATTTGGTTTCTTGCCAAACCATAGTTCATAAAGTGTCATCTCAACGGATTTAGATGGTGCCCTTTTTTAACGTGAATGCAGCTGTCTCTAATGCATAACCCTAAAACGATAGTGGTAGATTGGTAAGAAACATCATAGATCGCACCATATCTAATAAAGTACGGTTATGACGTCCGGACACACCATTACGCTGTGGTGTTCCAGGTGGCGTGAGTTGCGAAACTATTCTGCATTGTTTCAAATGAAGACCAAACTCATAACTAAAATATTCTCCTCCACGATCAGATCGTAGAAACTTTATTTTCTTGTTATGATGATTTTCCACTTTACACTGAAATTATATGAACTTTTCAAATGTTTCAGACTTTATGTTTCATCAAGTAGATATACCCATATCTGCTCAAATCATCTGTGAAGGTCAGAAAATAACGATACCCGCCGCGAGCCTCAACATTCATCGGACCACATACATCTGTATGTATGATTTCCAACAAATCTGTTGCTCGCTCCATAGTTCCGGAGAACGGCGTTTTAGTCATCTTGCCCATGAGGCACGGTTCACAAGTACCAAGTGATTCATAATCAATTGGTTCCAAAATCCATCAGTATGGAGTTTCTTCATGCGCTTTACACCGATATGACCTAAACGGCGATTACACAAATAAGTTGCACTATCATTATTAACTTTGCATCTTTTTGGCTTCAATATTATGAATATGTGTATCACTACGATCAAGATCCAACAAACCATTTTTGTTGGTGTGTATGACCATAGAAGGTTTTATTCATGTAAACAGAACAACAATTGTTCTCTAACTTAAATGAATAACCGTATTGCAATAAACATGATCAAATCATATTCATGCTCAACGCAAACACCAAATAACACTTATTTAGGTTCACTAATCCCGAAAGTATAGGGAGTCTGCGATGATGATCATATCAATCTTGGAACCACTTCCAACACACATCGTCACTTCACCCTTAACTAGTCTCTGTTTATTCTGCAACTCCCATTTCGAGTTACTCATCGTAGCAGCTGAACTAGTATCAAATACTTAGGGGTTGCTATAAACACTAGTAAAGTACACATCAATAACATGTATATCAAATATACCTTTGTTCACTTTGCCATCCTTCTTATCCGCCAAATACTTGGGGCAGTTCCGCTTCGATGACCAGTTCCTTTGCGGTAGAAGCACTCGGCCTCGTGCTTAGGTCCAGGCTTGGGCTTCTTCACTCGAGTAGCAACTCGCTTGCCGTTCTTCTTGAAGTTCCCCTTCTTCCCTTTGCCCTTTTCTTGAAACTAGTGGTCTTGTCAACCATCAACACTTGATGTTTTTCTTGATTTCTACCTTCATCGATTTCAGCATCACGAAGAGCTTGGGAATCGTTTCCGTTATCCCTTGCATATTATAGTTCATCATGAAGTTCTAGTGACTTGATGATAGTGACTAGAGAATTCTGTCAATCACTATCTTATATGGAAGATTAACTCCCACTTGATTCAAGTGATTGTAGTACTCAGACATTCTGAGCACATCCTCACTAGCTGAGCAATTCTCCTCCATCTTGTAGGCAAAATATTGTCAGAGGTCAAATACCTCTCGACACGTGCATGAGTATGAAATACCAATTTCAACTCTTGGAACATCTTATATGTTTCGTGGCGTTTCAAAACATTTTTGAAGTCCTGTTTCTAAGCCGTAAAGCATGGTGCACTAAACTATCAAGTAGTCATCATATTGAGCTAGCCAAACGTTCATAACGTCTGCATCTGCTCCTGCGATAGGTCTGTCACCTAGCGGTGCATCAAGGACATAATTCTTCTGTGCAACAATGAGGATAAACCTCAGATCACGGACCTAGTCCGTATCATTGCTACTATCATCTTTCAACTTAGTTTTTCTCTAGGAACAAATATAAAACATAGGGAAGCAACAATGCGAGCTATTGATCTACAACATAGATATGCTAATACTACCAGGGCTAAGTTCATGATAAATTAAAGTTCAATTAATCATATTACTTAAGAACTCCCACTTAGATAGACATCCCTATAATCATCTAAGTGATCACGTGATCCAAATCAACTAAACCATAACCGATCATCACGTGAAATGGAGTAGTTTTCAATGGTGAACATCACTATGTTGATCATATCTACTATATGATTCACGCTCGACCTTTCGGTCTCAGTGTTCCGAGGCCATATCTGCATATGCTAGGCTCTTCAAGTTTAACCTGAGTATTCCGCGTGTGCAAAACTGGCTTGCACCCGTTGTAGATGGACGTAGAGCTTATCACACCCGATCATCACGTGGTTTCTGGGCATGACGAACTTTGGCTACGGTGCATACTCAGGGAGAGCACTTTTATCTTGAAATTTAGTGAGAGATCATCTTATAATGCTACCGTCAATCAAAGCAAGATAAGATGCATAAAAGATAAACATCACATGCAATCAATATAAGCGATATGATATGGCCATCATCATCTTGTGCTTGTGATCTCCATCTCCGAAGCACCTTCATGATCACCATCGTCACCGGCGCGACACCTTGATCTCCGTTGTAGCATCGTTGTCGTCTCGCCAATCTTATGCTTCTACGACTATCGCTACCGCTTAGTGATAAAGTAAAGCATTACAGTGTGATTGCATTGCATACAATAAAGCGACAACCATATGGCTCCTGCCAGTTGCCGATAACTCGGTTACAAAACATGATCATCTCATACAATAAAATTTAGCATCATGTCTTGACCATATCACATCACAACATACCCTACAAAAACAAGTTAGACGTCCTCTACTTTGTTGTTGCAAGTTTTACGTGGCTGCTACTGGGCTTAGCAAGAACCGTTCTTACCTACGCATCAAAACCACAACGATAGTTTGTCAAGTTGGTGTTGTTTTAACCTTCGCAAGGACCGGGCGTAGCCACACTCGGTTCAACTAAAGTTGGAGAAACTGACACCCGCCAGCCACCTGTGTGCAAAGCACGTCGATAGAACCAGTCTCGCGTAAGCGTATTCGTAATGTCGGTCCGAGCCGCTTCATCCAACAATATCGCCGAACCAAAGTATGACATGCTAGTAAGCAGTATGACTTATATCGCCCACAACTCACTTGTGTTCTACTGGTGCATATGACATCTACGCATAAAACCAGGCTCGGATGCCACTGTTGGGGAACGTAGTAATTTCAAAAAAATTCCTATTCACACGCAAGATCATCGTGATGCATAGCAACGAGAGGGGAGAGTGTTATCCACGTACCCTCGTAGACCGAAAGCGGAAGCGTTAGCACAACGCGGTTGATGTAGTCGTACGTCTTCACGATCCGACCGATCAAGTACCGAACGTACGGCACCTCCGAGTTCAGCACATGTTCAGCCCGATGACGTACCTCGAACTCCGATCCAGCCGAGTGTTGAGGGAGAATTTCGTCAGCACGACGGCATGGTGACGATGATGATGTTCTACCAACGCAGGGCTTCGCCTAAGCACCGCTACAGTATTATCGAGGTGGACTATGGTGGAGGGGTCCACCGCACACGGCTAAAAGATCAAACGATCAATTGTTGTGTCTCTAGGGTGCCCCCCTGCCCCCGTATATAAAGGAGCAAGGGGGGGTGCGGCCGGCCAAGAGGGGGCATGCCAGGAGGAGTCCTACTCCTACCGGGAGTAGGACTCCCTCCCTTTTCCTTGTTGGATTAGGAGTGGAGGGGGAAAGAGGAGGGAGAGAGGAAGGAAAGGGGGGCGCCGCCCCCCTCTCCTTGTCCTATTCGGACTAGGGGGGAGGGGCGCGCGGCCCTGCCCTGGCCGCCTCTCCTCTTCTCCACAAAGGCCCACTATGGCCCATTAAGCCCCCGGGGGGTTCCGGTAACCCCTCGGTACTCCGGTAGAATCCCAATTTCACCCGGAACACTTCCGATATCCAAACATATGCTTCCAATATATCAATCTTCATGTCTCGGCCATTTCGAGACTCCTGGTCATGTCCGTGGTCACATCCGGGACTCCGAACAACCTTCGATACATCAAAACATATAAACTCATAATATAACTGTCATCGAAACGTTAAGCGTGCGGACCCTACGGGTTCAAGAACTATGTAGACATGACTGAGACACGTCTCCGGTCAATAACCAATAGCAGAACCTGGATGCTCATATTGGCTCCCACATATTCTACGAAGATCTTTATCGGTCAGACCGCATAACAACGTACGTTGTTCCCTTTGTCATTGGTATGTTAGTTGCCCGAGATTCGATCGTCGGTATCTCAGTACCTAGTTCAATCTCGTTACTGGCAAGTCTCTTTACTCGTTCCGTAATACATCATCCCGCAACTAACTCATTAGTTGCAATGCCACCTTACCGAGGCCAACCACCTTACCCTTTGAGTTATCACCAAAAGTGACATATTTTCGAGGGTCGTCGTTTTCAGCAAGCTCACGAAACATATCTTTATCTCCGGTCATATGATCAGTACATCCACTATCAAGGACCCATTCCTTTCCTCCAGCCATGTAGCCGCGAAGATTTGCCATAAGACCAAAGTGTCTCATTGCATCATCAAGATCATGGTCACTGTTGAGGATATAGCTACTGAGTGTAAACCGGCCAGGAGGGCCCGGTTCACCCTCAACTATGCTGAAGCCCATGAAGATCCAGAAGATGGCGTTTTACTAACGAACCTTAGAAGCCCGCAGCCCAAAGGCTGATTAGGGCCCATAGTGGTAAAACGCCATGACTATGTAAACTTGTAATATAAGTTAGGAAAGAAGAGATCGAGCCGGACACTTTGTATGAGTCGGCCTCGGGGCTCTGTAGACCGGCCGGGCGTCAACCTGTGTATATAAAGGGACGAACCGGCGGCGGTTCAGGGACAACAGACAACAACTCGATACTCAGGCAAGCGTATTTCGCTCCCTGGTCATCAAAACCCAATCAATCCCATCACAACTAGACGTAGGCTTTTACCTTCATCGAAGGGGCCGAACTAGTATAAACTCCCGTGTCCCTTGTCTGGTTTAACCCCTTCAAGCTAACCCGTTGCGATGGCTCCACGACTAAGTCCTTTCATGAGGACATCTGACGTGTTAATTCCACGACAGTTGGCGCCCGCCGTGGGGCTATCGCACGATGGTGTCGAGTTCTTGAAGGGCTGCTCTGAAGGACTTAAGGGGTACGTGATCGGCCGGATGACCAAAAGTTGTCGTGGCAAGCTCTACATCGACGATGAAGGATGGGGCACCGAGGCCGGCTCGATTGAGTACGGGTACCGGGCCCCCTTCGGCGGAATTCATGTCTTCATCGGCAAGATCGGCGAACCGGGCCCTGAGCCGGACATCTGCACCGACCTCGTCGAGACGGCTCAGCGTGCAAGTCCAGCCCGGGTTAAGCCCGCCGTGAAGCGTGCGTTCGTAGGATGTGTCCATGGGATCGGATCTGAACCGGTGTTCAAGGCGAGACGGCCGTATACTCCGACGGCGAGTCATCCACTGGCGAAACTGAGTCCTTGTACCAGATTCATAGCGGTGTGTTCTAAGGATATTCCGATGGCAACAGTATTCCGGACCTCCTTGAACCGCCAAGTCGGGTTACTGTTTACATGCCCGGAACACATCCCACGTTGCAGTCTTCATCCACCGCAGCGACGAACACCGGATCAGCAGCCGCGGCAGGAGTCCCGGCGCGCCGTCCGGCGCAAGTCCTCTCTGGTTTGATGGACGCCTGGGCGACCTTGTTGGCCGCAACAGTCACCCCGAAGACGCAGGATCAGCACGATGCGGACGCTATGCGGCGAAGGACCAAATAGCACAAAGCTAAGGAGGACCTAGCAGCTGAGGATGTTAGGATGGCTGAAGAGCGGGCCACTTTGGATGCTCAATCACAGCGGATACAGGCACAGAATTACCAGCTCATGCTGGATCAGACCGCATCAGAGGATGTAATGCGAAGGAAGTACCGGTCACATCTGCCACCGTTTTACGAAGGGTTAAATCTCTTTCAGACGCCAGGCGCTGGGCCGAGCAATCCGGTAGCTGCAAACCGGACGGAGGCGCCTAGTTCCGGCGGTGACCGCCTCCGGCGTCGCCTACCGCGAACGGGCGGGGGCATGGCGGACGTGGCGAGCGACGTCGGGCCTGTGGGGGCTTATGAGGATATGGCGAGTTGGGTCACGGTGGCACCGGAGAAGGCCGGGAAACAGTACTTATAGGCGGAAGGTAGCGCGACGGTCATCGGAATTCAATGCATAATGGCTTAGCGCGCCAGCTTGCCGTGGAAAACTAGAGAAACTGAAATTGTGACTGTGCCGTCCCGTCCCGTCTGGGTCGCACGCCCGCATGGCGGTCAAACGAGTGCACTCGAATCATCTCCCTCCTTGTCAATAATGATTCCACGGATTTAAAAAGCCTGCAACAATTAAAGCGTATCTTTTTTCGCATCAGTTAGTTGCCTTAATTACGACCGACTGCATGCAGGCACTCAGAATCGCTCGCAGGCAGTACGCGAAGCAGCATGCAAGGAGTCGCAGCCGAGGACACGCATGCAGCCACTTAAATCAATGGAATTAATTAGGCTTAAACTTCTGCATGCCGTTAATTATTGCCATGCCTTGGTCTTGCTGCTTTGCTCACGGGACTAATAAACCGGACGGAGGGAGTACCTTGGTTAGTGAGAGGTTTGAATTAAGCCCGCAAACCGGAAAGGAGGTAGTAGTACGTGCGTGATCCTCTATTTATTCGTGTAGGATCGAGTAGGTCGTTTCTTGAGTTGAGCCCTGCAACCCGGAAAGGAGGTAGTACGTGCGTGATCCGCTATTTATCCGTGTAGGATCGATAGTGTAGCTTGTCAGTTTCTTCAGAGGTAGGCATTTTTATCCACGTAGGATCGATAGTGTAGCTTGTCAGTTTCTTCAGAGGTAGGCATTTTTATTCAAAAAACTGCCACTTCGATCTTGCGTTTCAAATAAAACTGCCAGGAGCGCATTTGTAGGCTAGCTAGTGATCGATCAGTAACTTGTAAACACTGAGCGAACAGAAATAAGTAACTGTTAATGCATCTCAATGATTCACAGATCATATACAAATATGTAGCTCCAAAAGCAAAGATCAGCCACTTCGGATCTTGTGTCGCAACTAAAACTAACTAGTATGATTCCCATACATAAGATCAACATGTTAATGCATCTCAGTGATTCACAGATCATATACAAATATGTAGCTCCAAAAGCAAAGATCTAGAGAAAACATCTGTTCTTCCTACTAACATGGATGCTTCTCTTGGCCAACATTCAAGACAGATCGAAAGACAAATTTGTTTGTGAAGTCTACAATTCCTCTTGCAAACGTAAGTGGTTTCACCAACAAATTTGGAACCATGAGAATGAACCACACATGATGGAGGAACATCCTTTGCAATATGATTTGGTCTTCTCTCGATCACACCGCGAGACTATTTTCGTAATACAAACTTTAACTTAGGCAAAATGACGCCGATTGTATAATCGCATCAAAGCAATGAAGCACCTAGTGTTGGCCAATAAATAGTACAAGATTACTTTTCTGCAGTCCATGAAATGACTATCCAATCTTTACGTGTCTATTTTCAAATGGCACGCATGCAGTGACTATACTATTCTCTTGTGCAGTTCAACCAAAATTGCGGACACTTTGTTTGTTTGCCAAATAGCAACGGCGTACATCTTTGTCTGCACAAATATCAAGCAGCCAAGAAACATATACCACACCTTGTATTTTCGGTTTAAACATGTCTCTTCCGCTTAGCATCCGTCATGTTACGCCTTTGGACAATCTGATACATGCTTATGTTTTGCCCTGGACAATTTCATACTGAATTGATTTGCTGGTTCAGAGCAGAAATATAGCGCCTATTCTTCATCAGACCAAGGATATCCATGTTCGCAGTGATGGAAGAGGTGAAATCGATACAACCGAAATTGAGCATCCAATCATTGAATCATGTCCTGCACCTCCAATGTAGGTCCACCCAGCCAATAAATTCACACGCAAACTACTAATATTACTATCTAATAACAAGACAAAAGAGTAGCAAGATAGTAGCAAACCATGTACCTTCGTAATGAACAGCTCATAGTGCCACCAATTGGATATAAAGGTTTGGAAAAAAACATGCTCCTAATGTTGAACCAGTTGGACTTTTTGTGCAGTTCCACTAAAATCGAGCATCCCTGTTTGAATAGATATTGGAAGTGTGATTACTCTAAAAGTGGCACTAGTTGAAGCATAGACTCACAAATATAAGCATTCCAATTTTTTAATGGGAAAAGGTAGCAAGACTGTTTCTAACCACCTGTTTGAAGGAATAAATAAAGCAACAACGGCTGATGTCAGGAAGGCATACATAGTTTTTTCTGAAAAACTGAGCCATTCCTGACCTTTCCTCTTCTTTTAAGAAAATTTTGTGCAGTTGTACTAAAATAAAACGGCATCACCGCCTTGACAATTTAGTGACACTGTACAAAAGGAAATGACTTAACATTACATCATGATGTCAGGTACGTAGTCGACAGGCATTAGAGACAAACATACAGACCTCCTCCGATAACATAATGAACATTAATTTTAACAAAGGCGTGACTAGCTTTACCGGGATAGTTTGAGTGAACTCTACACCCTTTGTTCCTTAATATAAGACGTTTTCGCGGTTCAATTTAAAGTACCCAAACGTCTACTATTTAGAAAAACAGGTAGTAGTTTTCTTGAGCACATATCTGGGAAAGCTTGCCACACTTTATTTATGTCCATACGCTAATGCAACACCATTCAATACTACAAATATACACTAATCCAAAGGGCTAGTGCAACAAAGAAAGTAGTTAGTTTATTACAGTGGTACAAAGACAATGGTTTCTTGAACAAATGTCAATAAACTCTAGCAATCGAAGGTTTCTATAAGAATTAACAATACAAAATGTAAAGGTAACAAGTTTCAACATTGGTATACTAGCTGTGCATGAGCATTAAACCAAATACAAAAGTCTGAAGGTAACTAGCATTATTAACTAATGACAATAAAAAAAATTGCAAACCATGTACCTCCAAGGTAAATATCATTTTGAACTCGGGGGGACCTTAAAAATTGCTATCCCAATCTTGATAATCGATCAAACATAAAAACTTGATCGAACGAATCAAGAGAACAGCCGGAGGAGGAGGTGCCCACTCTTGACCTTTCCTCTTGTCTTCATAATTATCTGTGCAGTTTAACCAAAATAAAATGACATTAGCGCCTTGGCATTTTGGTGACACTGTACAAAAAAATGAACTTATCTCATGAAAGTGAGGTATGTAATCTATAAGCATTAATAAAGGCAAAAATCTGAAGGTAGTAACAAGTTTCATCGTCGTTATACTGGCTTTTCAAATGAATTAGAATGCCTTAGCTTATAATTCTTTAATACATCCACAATCATATGCTAACCCTAAAATAATCCATGGACATTAATTGTCATTGCTTAAATTTATCGGTGGCATTAGACTGTTGAGAGCGACATTAGTTAAATGTGGCATCACTTTAGCAGTAGCATTGCTTGACTTAACTGTTGGCGTTATACTAACAGCAAAAAAAGTGGCAATAAGAGCATGGGAGGCCCATTCGGACAGTGGGCGCACCAGTACGATGTACCTCCACGGACGCAGAGTGGTGAGGGAGGTATGGTTGCCCAGAGCAACAAATATCCAGGCAACATATGTGGATTACGTCCCATTTTTGTTCTCTTTAGCCACCTTTTTCCTATGCGAGGACAACGAACCGATCGACCTGGTCATTCTCTATTGCGTTGTCATGCCTTTCTACCCTTCTTCAACCAAGAGACACGAGACTCGTTCCTTAGCTACTGATTTTCCCCTTTTCAACCTAGATGCGGGTTTGATGCCTACTCTCTTGGACAAGACAGTCTCCTTCCTTTCCTTATGCAACCCCGCATATGGATTAGTCTCGCATGAAGTAGGGTTTCCATTAGTAGTGCAAATTATGGTTTTTAAATGCTGCGTGGCCAGAGCAGAGGATAGCAAATTGGGAAGATGGTGGAGTGGAAAAAGATCCATATGCAACGACGTGCGGATGGGGCAATAGAACAAGGGTATGGTTTGAAAAGAGGTAGCATACCGAGGGTCGGCGGAAGTGGCTTTGCTCGTGGTCGCCGCCCTCCGCACACACTCTACGGCAGCGAAGCTTGGGGATCGAGGCCATCCTGCTGGGCGCTTAGGTCCGAGAGCACGGCCTTGTCGCTGCGTGACCTCGCTCGCCGACGATGAGGGCGTCAACGCTGCACGTCCTTTTCTTCCCCGGCGGATCTGTGACCACCGGTGAGGAGGGAGAGAGGGGCCGTCTTTTTTAGATCTGGAGAGAGGGTGGCAGTGTGAGAAGCAAGTGGGCAGCCCTTGGTAAGAAAGCGCTAAAGCTCCAGCCTATATATCTTCTTTATACCACTAGTACTGGAGGTGGAGTAGTGGTAGAGTAGTTTATATTTTCTCTGCGTACAGTACCAGTTAGTCGTGCTTCAAAACTGATCGGCACGCCATTAAAAAAATAAAGGTCGATAACTAATGCGGCACCTCGGGCCAACGCGGCCAGATCGCATTTTGCACAAATTACACACCATGTTTCGTTGACATGTGGTCCCGTTCCAACATATCAGTGAGACGACGGAGAGTAGTAGGAGTATTTCCGAACGGACGTGTAAGCCGGGGCGCCTCTTCGTGAACCGTGGCAAACTTGCAACTGTTCACCGACTCTTTGCCTTTCCCTCTCGATTTGGAACTGCTGTCGCACGCTCTTCCTCTCCCTCCTCCATTTTCCTTCAGCCCGTCACCCTTTCTTCTGCCATTGTTCAATCGTCTTCTCCATGGAGGGAACAGGCTGGAAATGACCCCGTTATTCTTGCCCCGATCTGAAAGATGACGTGGTGGAGGAACTCATTGATCGGTACAACATCATCACCTCGGCTAGCATGGCAGGTTCGTTCAAGCCCATTCTCGACTCAACTAATAACATCATTACAAGGAACCCAAGAGTCAAGGAGCGGTTTGATCTCCCCTATCTTCTTTGTCGTGACCACGATGATCGGGCGCCGCACGGAGGCCTCGCCCTGTGCAAGTTGATGCCGCTTGATAATGATACGTATGATGTTAAGATGCCATCGCTTGAGGGCAAGGCTTGGGCGGGCGCAAATGGAGATTGGGTTGTTTACATTGGGTCCAACTGTGAGTGGGAACTTGTGAATGTGTACACTCGTGACAGGGTTCCACTTCCAAAAATCTCAGCAGACTGCCCAGAGGTTGAGCACACCAGTATTGTATGCATGTTCAAATACGATCATGGTGACTGTCTTCTACGGAAGATAGCAATTTGTCGAGTTCCCAACCGCTCTTGGAATTACAACAACTATGAAGTTGTTGCTATCTTCGACAAGCTTGTTGCCGTCCTTGGCGGTTTGACTCGATGGATATTGCTCAAAAATCAGTTTCTGTACACGGATGAGTACTGTGATGTAATTCAATACAAGGGCCTTGTGTTTGCTGCCACCACTCGTGGCACTGTTTTTGCGTGGGATCCTCGTAGTTTCAGTATGTTTGTCTTCCACCGTAATTATAATTGTTTCATCCACATGCATGCGGGTTAGTAAGTTTCCCTTTACTAATTAACCTTCTTCTTGTGTTTCCAAGGTCCTCTGAACATCCCACAACCTATACTTGAAAAAATTTATAACCAAGGGGGAGATGACGATGGTGATGATCACGAGCATGAGGACGAGCAGCGCCCATATACTCTATGGCGCCTGGCAACTAATTCCGATGGATCACCTCTTCTTGTGTGTATACATCCCACTGATGATGTTACTGCTAAGGAAGCAGGTGTAGTCTCCCATGGTCGCACTCTCCGGACCTATTCCAACACCCGTTGCATGGTATTCGGGATGGATACTAGTGTGCTAGCGCCAATTCCTTCTCCCCCGATACATGAATTGATAGTCTTGGAGAAAACTCGCTCTTCCTTGGACAAAACTATCCGATGATGGTGAAAGGCGATCCAACTTCTGTTGACACAACGTTACTAGTACCGTTTATGAGAAGCAACTGTGTCTATACCTCGGACATTTGGGTGGTTCCCTACCCCGAATCGATATAGTAGGCCGCTTCACCGGATGATCGATCCTGCGTTGATCTCCGGATCGACAATGGATGGCCCGTCCACGTAATCACTTGTGGTTCAAAGCAAGCGTTTCCAACACCGAGGAATGGTTGAGTTGAAGTTCATTTCATTTCTTGTTATTTGTTGTGTGGTGAAAACTTTAGTATTTATAATGTATCCTCGTTGTCGATGTGGGTTGATGACCTGTTGTATGTAATAAAATGATATGCCTGTGATAAACTTACTAAACTTATGAATGGCTTTCGAGTCGCTTCTCTGAGTGAGTGGTGCGACAAGGCAAAAAAATATTTTTCGAATACATAATTGTACGTGCATTGCAACAGGTTATAGGATGAGGCCAATCAACAATAGTAGTAAACAATTTGTACTAGCTTCACATGCTTCGCGCGTCGGGCGGGTGTTTTTACTGTAGCCATATGTTAATGTGTTCGCTGTACGTAACCAGCACCTCGAATCCTCGATACTAGTACTATATAGTAAATAGTAGGAGTAGCAGGGTGGCATGGGCCAGAACAAGCATTCACGTCCAGGAGTACGGCACACGCCACCACCACGACATCCATCTGACACCATATTATTTCTTGGAGTCCGTGCTAGAGCAATCTCTTCAACCTCGTCATTTCTCTAACTTCAGCCATCGCGCGGCAAGCGAGGTGGGGGTTTGCCGATAGTCGGTTTCCTTAACTGCGGTCCCACTTGTAAGGCCAACTCCAACGCACGACCCCAAACGGACCTCCGTTTTGCACGAACTCCAACGATAATTTTGACTAGAAAAGCAAGACCAAAGAAAACAAGAACCACAAGAATACATTTTACTACTCCTGTAAGTTGGATTAGTGCCTTCTCGATGCATTCATTCTTGATCTGTGGAGGCTCGATCTTGCGTGCTTCTTTCTTCTTCGAGTGTAAAGAAGTAGACGTTGCTTCCTCGCATCTAGTCTCATGGCTAGCCTCTATTCTAGTAGGAGTATCAACAAGTTAACTAATCTCATCTCTAGTTTCTGTGCTAGCTAAAAGTGATAGAACATCTACTAAATTGCGCTCTATCAATATATGGATGTACTCTTCTTCCCAATACAAAAACTTGCATCCATTCTACTCTCTCCGTCGCACAATACATGCCTTCTATTTTTCAAAATATATATGTATCTAGACATGTTTTAGTATATAGGTACATCCATTTTTGGACAAATTTAAAGTTAGCACAACTAGTCTAATCCGAGAGCACAACCGAAGATTTGGTCGGGTTCTTCCTCCTTTTGCCAACACGTGGGACATCCAACATCCAGGTCGTGTCATGAAAGAAAATAGAGTGGTAGTTGAAGCCACGAGATGTGCATCTTGGGTTAAACTGTAAATAGAATCTTACTGCTCATGAGTAACTCCAAAAGCGGCCACCGAAGATCTTTATTGGATTTGTTTTTCATCACCAACACGTCGAGGTGAAAGATGTGCAGGTTCAGTGGGTCCTCTTGCGTTTTCACTGACATGTGGGGCCGCATGTGAGCAAACAGATGATGGGCTCCGCGCGTCCGCTGGCTGGCTGAGAAGAGAGATAGAGGAGGGCTGAGCACGGACTGCAGGAAATTTGTTCTACGTACCTCGATATAGGCTTGATATAGTGGGGTGGCATGGGCCATAACTAGCATTCACGTCTAGCAGTACGGCACATGCCACCTACACGAGTCCCATCCGACACCAATTTTCTTGGAGTCCGTGCTACAGCCATCTCTTCTCCCTCCTGTTTTCTCAGCCATCGCACGGTGGGCAGGGTGGGGGTTTGCCGATAGTCGGTTTGCTCAACTGCGGTCCCACTTGTAAGTGAAAATGCAACACCGCATGCATTCCCGCTTGAGCGGCGTGCCGGACCAACCGTGTGGGGGTGCGACGCGAACACGGCAGGCTTTTCCTTTTGAACTCGTAACTTGTTAAATCTGGTTATGCTCCATGGCGCGACCGATAGATAGAAAATAAAAATTTTGCCTAGAGTAATGAGAAGTTTGGTTCTGGCGCCGTTCATGCATGGAGTACGTACGAAAATTATGAAGTTGATGTGAAAGGTAAGATAATTACTGTAGTATCATATAGTATTACATGGATTTGATGAAAAGATAAAAATATATACGGATCCATCAACGACATCCTCACGCCCTAGTGCGCCGGGTCACCAACCGACATGTGAGGAGCAGCGGCGTTGGCGGCGAGCTCAACGTGCTTCCGAGCAAAGGTTGCCCAAGGTTGCCCTGCGGTCCAGGAAGGCCAGCGTCCTATCGTCCTCCTCTTGCATGTAGTAGTCCTTGTGGACGATTTGCGCGTAGACGTGGATGATTATGTCGATGGTGTCTTGTTGCGCCAGGCGCTGCGCGGCGAGCGCGACCTCGAGGTGGACATTCTCCGACGTGACGGCAGGCAGTCGCAGGGCCACCAATGCGTCGAAGAGGTTGTCACCATAGTGGCCGTTGAGGGTGGCGGGCATCGCAGAGCCTGGGCGCATCGGCTGGAGGCTTACGTCAAAGTCGTCCGCAAGCTTCTTGACAACGGTGAACTTGTCGAGGAAACCGACGAGGACCTCGTCGAACAAGGAGACGAAGCTGTTGTCCAAGCGGCCCCTCGCCCTGGCGGCCTCAAGCAATACTACAGAAGCGTTCCTTGGTGCCGGGCAGCGGGCAGCGTCGTGGACCATCTGGCACAGCCGGTGATGCTCGCGCCATCGCCTCCATGGGTCTAGCTTAGCTTCTAGTCAACTGATCTTGCGATTCGGTGATCACTCTTGCCCTTGGTTAGCGTGCGTGAGGTGCGTAAGATTTCGTGACTACTCCTCGGCCATCTATCGCACCTGCCTTTGGTACGTATGATAGGTGGGCCAGCCACCCCGGACCCACATGTCATTCACCCAAAGGCAGTTGCCGTAAGTCAATGAAGCTGCGTCCCCTTCCGTGCGGTGCAAGATAGTCATATCACCGGACCTCTAGTTGGGGCCAAACGAGAGAAGTTTGATGTTCTTGGTTTATTGGTCCCCTTTGCATTTTGCGCCAAGTTTTGACCTTTGATTTAACTAATAAAATGTTAACGCATGTAAACAAAAATGTTGTGTAAGTCACCTTACGAAAACCAAATAACCCCAAAATACTTAGGCACGGTGGATTAACTCCCTCCTTGTTTCTTATTCCGTGACATATCAACCAATGAGAGATGTGGGCCGTGCATGCTTTCAATGACTTGAGACTACCAAGTATGACATGCAGTGTTTAGTTCATTGCATGTAATCCTATTAGTACTCTAGTTAGCAGAAAAACATTAAGTTCTCTCGCCGATAGGAATAAAACACCATGTATTTATTTACAGAGGGAGTAGTACATTTTTTGTGACATGCATTACTAGATATTGCTAGTCAAATACTAAAATCCAGATGGACGTGGTAGTACTCCTAAATCCAGACGGTGGTGCTACTAGTACTACTAGTAGTACTACCAATGTAGTAGTAGGAGTACTAGCACTATACTACCCGTTGGTAAAATTATTACGTGCTGCTCCTCACGGTGAAGTGACAAGACCTGCTGTGGAGATGACACTGAGTATAGGCGCCGTGTTCGGCATACCATAGTCAGCCTCACCGTCTGCAATCACTATCATCATGGCTGTAGAGCTAGCCTGCTTACAACTAGCCCTGTCCGACATAATTTCCTCTGCGTAGATGCCCGTGCATTGCACAGAACACCAAGATTGGGGGTGGACGGCGCCGGCAGCAGCCATCGCGCCAGATTTTTCCACGGCCTTGTAGATGTGCTGGGGAGGAGATAAGGCTGATTGTGAGAGACAAGGAGTTTTTTGTAAATAGGGAACAAGTGCGGGCATATTTTTGCAAAAATGGAGAAGCTTGGTTTGTATGCGTCAGATCTAGATCCGACGGCTATTGGTGAAAGATGGGAGGCACAACATCATCACCAACTCGGGACCTGTTTGATTCGCAGGATTTTGAAAACGCGGGAATAGGACACGGCAATATTACAAGTTCCAAACTGATATTACAAATGTTAGGAGTAATGCTGCACCTACGAAGAGGGAATTACTAGGAAGTTTACGTAAGAACTTTCGTTACTTTAGGTGGATGCAGTATTATCGTACAAATTAAAATCCACCACCCTGACAAGTCACTAATAGGCAAATAAGTTTTCGAGTCTCTGGCCACTTGATGTTTCAAAAACAAATTCAGCTTCTGCGGAGACTTTGTCATTTAGGCTTAGACGCTTGCGGTGATCAGCACGCCATTCATTGTTGCGCCAGAGAACGCCAAACCTCATTACCTTGAGCACACTTGCCTCCAGAACAAAGAACCTGGCCAATTTAATCTCAGATGTGCTGCCTCGATAGTCGATCAAATCAATTTCTGTAAGATGGAGATCAAGGCATTCGATGAGATTCTTATAGTGCGGCACATTTTTCACTTTCGGGTCTTTTTTTATCTGCAAAAGAAGAGAACATATTAGAGCAGCTAGCTGCATAAGATTTTCATGTCATCAAGAGGTACCAATATCATTCGCTCATACGATAGGGTTGGCTGGCTAGTGATATTTTCTCTCTCTCTCTCTCTCTCTCTCTCTCTCTCTCTCTCTCTTTCTGTTTCCTCTCATTTAACTAGGAGCACCTGAAGAGCTTGCGCATTTGTTGCCTTCCACTATGTGGCCGATGCCATATTTCGCAAAAGTATGCCACATAATACACATCGATGTCAAATCAAAAGATTTTGGCACCGCTCTCGCGTTGTGAGAGAGTTGGCACCGCTGTGCACACAGATCCTCATGTATAAACAAATCAATCAAACCAACTACACCAGCCTCTCACTCTCCCAAACAAGTGTTTTTTATTGCCTCAGTCCTCTCTCTCTCCCACGCAGTGTTTTTTCATTATGTGAGTTAATTTGGCACCGAGCAAAGTAGGTGATCCAGATTGGGGCACCGGTGAGCAATGGAGGGGCATCGATGCCAAATGCATCACAAGTGAATTTGGCACATGTTTTGGCCTACATAGCCCGCTTTTGTACTCCCTCCATCCCAAAATTCTTGTCTTAAATTTGTCTAAATACGGATGTATCTAGTTACATTTTAGTGTTAGATACATCCGTATCTAAACAAATGTAAGACAAGAATTTTGGGATGGAGGGAATACTACCTCGTATTTAGTATAACATTTTAACCATAGATTTACCTAAGAAAATGCCAATGCATGTCACTAAAAATTATAGCCATTTGAAATTATGTTCAAATACGAATCCAACGTTATAGTTCTTAGTGACATGCATTAACATTTTGTTAGTTAAATCTATGGTCAAATTTTGATACTACAAAATTGGAAGAGTAAACCAGGACGGTGGTAGTACTTGCTCTTAGGGTAACCATAGAGTTACTGGAGTAGTCTAAGTTACTTTCCACTATGACTAGCCTAGGCTACTATAGTAGTACAGCATAAAAATGATGCAGGTGATCACGTGAGAAAAAATACTAAAAACATTTCTTTCGATGCAGTGCGTAGATGCAGTTTTGAACACTACACTTGTCATCGTAATTTGGGAAAATTACGAAAAAATTGAGCTACGTTGTGATTACCGTTTACTTATAGGAAAAAAGTTTCACCTCGATGAGTAGCTTCTCCGTTACGTAAAGCATGTAAGGAATCCAACAACTTGATCCAGATTGGGGCCGATATATTTTAGTGCTAAGATCTTCACTGTCTTGCATGGACTGGGTCAAGCTTGTGGAATCATTTTACGGAAGACGGTCGTAAATACATCAAGAAGATATTTAAAAATGTGAATTTCAAGAAGATGGAGATGAAGATGAGTGATGTACCTGAACGATTACGGATCCAATAAAGAGTTCGGAGAATTTGGCAGACGAGTACACCAACGCTATCAATTTTGGCGCGTCAATGACCCTAATGTTTGTTGGACCTTCTAGATCCGATACAAGCAATCTCTCAAGGAAAGGCGCATTCTCAATGACCATAACATGGAACAACTGGAGTGATCTCTTCCCAATTGATGTCTTATTGCGGGGCCAGCAAGACACATAAATCCATCGGAGATTCGTCGAGGGGATGTGGAGGCTAATGAACCCATGGATCTGCTCAAGACGAAGGTACTCAAGCACAGTACAGCTGTGGAGCAGGTGCTCCATAGCCTTCTTCGAGATGACAACGTCAAAGAGGTCGAGCTTCTTGAGTTTAGGGAGAAGAAGGGCGGGCGCGGCATTAAACTGGGGAAGATAGCAGGAGCTGAAGTTGGCGCGGTGCAGCGTTGGCATGAGGCGGAGCGCGGACGGCGGCAGAGAGCGACATCGTCCAGCTTCAAAGCTGAGCTCCGCGAGCTGATCTAGGGTGAGGGATAAGAACCACTCGTCGAACTTGGGTTGGACCTTGCAGTTGGTATTGAACATGCGGATGTCAAGGCGTCTGGCTGGCCCAGGGTGCGATGAAAGGATCTTGGAGACCGTGGCCATGCGTTTGCAATCCCCGTCGCAGAGGCAGCAGTCGACGGTGAGGTTGAGGGAGACGCAGCGCCAGAGGGGGCACCACCGCCAGGAGAGCAGGGAGGTCCGCACGGCAGATTTGGTGGGGAGGAGGCCGATGATGACGAGCAGCATGTCGTCTGGGAGGCTGCTGATGAAGTCCAGGCTCGCCAGATGCGGTTTTGGCTCGAGCCGCCTCCGCCTGTTGGCTGCCTCGCCGTCCATCTCAACCGGCGGCGACGCCGGTGTACACGTATGCTGGTGTGTGTTGTGTGCTGGGTGTGCGCGGGTGCGTCCTTCTGTGCAAGCCACCGTGCAGTGGTGAATTGTGCGCGAGTGCATCCTTCGAGCGCAAGAAGTTTGTCCTCAATGCGCCCTCAATTTACTAGCGTGCGGGGTGCTACCCCGAGTGGTTTCAACTTTGTTTACTTCACCGCGTGTCAGATGGGCCTCTAGTTTACTTATTTTCACCCACTGCCACATGGGCCAGCACACGAAGATCTGAGAACACGAAATGACAAGGCAGCATGTGGATTGGTTGACCGTCAACTAAACAATATACGGAGCTATACCACAGCACGGTGAGCGATAATCCGTCGGTATAGAGTGTTCGAGTGAGAGGGGAGGCCCATGAGAGATAGCAGAGAGAAAGAGAAAGAGCTACTCCCTCCGTTCGATAATGTAGTTCCAACATTTTTTTAAGTCAAACTTTTGAAACTTTGACCAAGTTTATAAAGAAATTACTTATATCTACAATACCAAAGAAAAATGATAGTATGAAGTAAGTACATGTTGCGATGAATCTAATGATCGTTCCAGATGTAAATGTTTTGCTCCACATATACCTGGTCAAACTTTTTTGAGGTTTGACTTTTCAAAACATCCATATGCTTATGGACGTGACAGAGTCCCTAACTAGAGAGAGAGAGAGAGTGAAAAAAGTGTGTGTGCGTGTGTGAAAGAGACATGGACAACACACGATAAAAGTAGAGAAAAAGCGTGCGTGTCTTATGCAAACATATCACACATGCATCTTCGACAACAGAGGCAAGGTGAGGAGATAGTGTGTGGTTGTTTGGAACCGAGAGAGCAAGACCCCTAGCACGTGGCCAAGAGGGGTCCGACAAACAAGGGAGAGAGGTCGAGAGAGGCGACGGAGAAAATGCAGACATGGGGAGGAGAGAGTGTATGTTTGTCATAGAGAGATCCCCTGGAGATCGTGATGGGACTACATGGGTGGGAGATCGAGAGACAAGGTGTGCGCGCGATAGAAGATGCCCCGAGAGATATCGAGATAGACGCATGGATGGAAGGAGACAATACGTGTGTTCTTGATGGCTAGTAAGAGATAATCATACTTAGGGGGGGGGAGTGCTTGCGCCTATGATGGAGTGAGGGATTATGGTACTTAGGGTGGTGCGTGTCACATGGAGAGAGAACAAGGACGGAGAGTGTTGGATGGGTCTATATGTATAGCGCGAGCGAGACATGTGTATGTGTGAACCAGGGAGATATAAGGCCATTTTGGCTTGCGTCCTGAGCATCTTTTGCCTGGCCTGGGGTTGTGGCTGGATTTCATGCACGCTTGTTTGGTTGCTACCACAATGAAAAAGAAAGCCCGCCTGGCCTGGGTTCCCTTGCACTTTAATTAGCATGGATGAACTCCAGACACTGCAAGTAGCCTGGCCCAGGCGACCGATTTCGAACGCCTGGCCGTGCCTGGTCATGTGGCCATGAGGCTAATAGCAACATGGATGGATATTAGCATTAAATAATTGATGCATGGATTGATTGATGGGACATTGATGCTTTGCACGCCTGCATGAACCAAACGCTTGACACCACACAAGCCTGGCCAGCAGAAATATTTTACATCTCACGTCCACACCGAGCAAGACCGGCCATCAAGGCATGAGGGTCAGGTCACGAACCGAACTGACCAATAAAGTTTGAGAGAGATTGAGGAGCCCCGATAAGGCTGAGTGGTGCGTCAGATAGCTGAGAGGGGGAAAGGGATATTCCATCTGCTCGATAATGCAGTGCATGTTATTTATATCTACAATACCAAAGATACATCATACAAAACTACATCTTATGGTGAATCTAATGGTATATGTTTGCCGTACTAGATGTAATTCTTTTTCTCCACATACATGGTCAAACTTTGTGATGTTTGACTTTTCAATAAATCTATATGCTATGGACCGAGGAGAGTGCCTCGATCGAGACAGATCAAGTGCGTGTGAAGGAGAATGAGTAAGTGTGCAAAAAGAGTATGTGTGTGAAAGAGAAAGTGACAACAAACGATAAATTAGAGAGAGTGTGTCTTTTTTCGTTTCTTATGCGAACATATCACGCATGCATCTCCGAGATGGAAAAGCGAGGCAAGGAGATACACGAAGATAGCTAGTGTGTGATTGTTTGCAACGGAGAGAGACACCCCAACAGCACATGTCCAATAGAGGTCTGGCCAACAAGGAACAAAGGTCGAGAGGGACACATGGATGGCATGGACGCATGGGGAGGGAGAGAGGGTGTGTTTGTGATAGAGAGATCCTGTCGAGATCGTGAGGGGACTATATGGGTGGGAGATCGAGGGAGTGCGTGCGCGATAGAAAGATGCCCCGAGAGAAATCGAGATAGACCATGCACATGTTTGTGATGGAGACTAAGATTAGCTAGTCATATACATATAGGGGGGACTCTGCGTGTGCCTACAATTGAGTGAGAGACCATCATACTTGGCTAGCTGGGCATGAGATTGTGTGTGTGCACGTGTGAGATGGAGAGAGAACGAGGGGGATAGATAGAGTTTTAGATGGGCATATCGAAAAGTGCAGTGAGATATGCATGTGTATGTGTGACCCAGGTGGATGGAGAGTTTGAGAGAGGGGGGAAGAGCTCCGAGACGACATAGTGGTGCGTGAGAGAGTTACGGGCAAAGAGGCAAGGAATTTGTGTGCGTACGATGAGTGCACCCAAGATATCTAGCTTGGACTCACTAGAGTATCATACGTAGTGTGCGAGAGAGACCTATAGATGGTGTATATATGCATGCGAACTAGAAAGACCCCCCCCCACACACACAAAGAGAGAGAGAGAGAGAGAGAGAGAGAGAGAGAGATGGAGAGAAAGGGAGAGGGAACAACAAGGTTTTTGTGTCGGATGCGTGCGACAGAATTGAAGATTGTCAGAGAGAGAGAGAGAGAGAGAGAGAGAGAGAGAGAGAACATGAGTCTAGGAGAGGGGGAGGTCGCGTTTTATGCATCAAAGACTGATATAAACCATGTTTCGATATAAACTTGCATTCCAATATTTAAATTGGAGAACATGTTGTATACAATCCACACATGAACGGATATATGCGTATATCAAACAAGTTCATTAATTTGGCTTTCAACATGTTCATGGAGTACTATAATACTGTACAATATGCTACTCGATTGAGGTGTTCAATTTTGGATTTAGTTCATTATTTTGACCTACTAAACGAGCTATTTCATTGAATCGAGATATTTCATTTTGGGTTTGATTCGCGTTTTTGAGTGGGTCAACTATTTGTCATATAGTAAATCGCTAGCAACGAGCATGTAAAAACACATTACTCCCGAGCATCATCTCTCCATCTAAAAAAGAAGTGGCAAGCTAATATTTCAAAATTTGATCCGGATCGACTTGGTAAGGTAGACGTGGATGCTCGTTCTCCCAAAATTTGAACAAACCGTTAAACATCCTCTCTGCTCCATGGAATTCGCCCGAGCAAATAAACGGGAGACACGAAATTACCGTCCTATGTGGGACACGCATCAATTGGCCCGTTGTACATCGAGGGTAGGTTCGTAACTTCATCCAAGCGCGCCTTATCCTCGGCTGAAATGACATGTGCCGAATAATTCATAAACCATGGTCGGCAAAACACGCTGTCCTCGCCCGAAATAGCTCGAGCCCACTATTTCAAAACACGCTCTCCTCGCTCAAATCGCCGCGCCCACTATAGTTCAAAACACGCCCTCCTCGCCGAAATCGCTCCGCCCACTATATGGGGAGAAGCAAAGTTACTCTACTATCCCGACCTTCAGTACACAGACCCAAGCCGAGAAGTCTATAGGCAAGGGTAGAACTGTAACTCCCCTCACATTTCGCATAAATGCGTCCGTAAGACATGGTTCCACTCCTCCCAATCCCCCCGCCCACCCCATTCATACCTCGTGGGTGCCAAATCACCTTCTCCCGGAAGCTCCCTTCTCCCGAGCATGAAACCTCAGCCCACCTCCATGGCGCCCCACCGCACCAATTTCACAACCGCCCTCCTCCCTAATGCCGGAGACGCTGTCCATTTGTCGTCGTGCCTTTGGGCCGTGTGCCTCTTACTCCGTCTTCTTTGGTGCTGCCTCGACAACGGCCGCGTGAACTGCATCGAGCCGATTCACCCCCGCCGTTATTCACGGCGCCGGAGCGGCTCCAACTTCGGATCCGTCCAGAGTCCTGGCGCTGCTTCTGCGTAGCCGTCGACCGTCGCGACATCGCTCTTTCCCTGCCGCCGGTCGCCATCGCAACTGCGCTGGCCTCACCGACTCGACAGTTGGACCTGCCTACTTCACCATGCCGCCAGATAGGTCGCACCCTCATCTCAAATCACTTTATTTAGGCGTCAGTTGTCTGAATTTTTATTCTGGGCCAATCGATTCCCTCGAGGCGGCGGAGCTCCTAGGCTGCCGGTTGGCTGGTGTCTAAGGTAAGGGTGCGGGGCTGCCTGTTCGCCGCAGAAGCAACGCTTAGATGGCTATCTTTTAGAGTTGTGTGGGTTGAAGGTACTGCCGCCGCCGGATCTGGATGACGGGGAGTCTTTGTGGATTGGCCCGGGGGCGGCGCAACCACGACAGTGCGGTGGGGCGAGGAGCGGGGTTTTGGTCAGGGCCACGGACGGCGGAGGCAGGCTGCTGATCTGCCGTTGGTCGCTGGCTCTTGAGGAAGATTCGAGCAGTGTCGGCCGGGAGGCACAAGACGGCCAGCCATCCGCGAGATCGGACAAAGACTCAAAAATAAAATAAAATCTTGGGACCCCAATTTAGTCTTGATCCAGCCAGACGTGTGACCACTCTCGTACCTTCTTTGTTGATCTCTTAGTGTATTTCTTCGCATCAAAGAGATATGTCGTTCTTAACATTATGCATTATCTGCATCTTCGCACACACCGTCTTCCGACTCACCGCAGCTACTCCAACAAGGGAAGCATACACGGAAGGGAGCTATAGTTCCCACTCAACAGCTTCCACATCGAAAAGTCGTGTGCCCGACATGGACAGCCACAACAAGCTGCGGGGCCATCGACAAGTCGGCACATGATGCTCACTCCTATGGATGGCAGCGGATAGGTTGTACCCTCATCTTACTTGTGTGCAACATTTATGGCTTTGTTATTTATCTAAGCATGGAAAATAGATCATCACATTTCACTGTATATTCATGCTGATCTCTTACGGGTCTTGTTCAGGAGTTAACGCTGTTCCATAGTTCATCTAAAGTACTTGTTCTTTAGGTAACGTTGTTCGATAGTTATCATCCATCAGCCAATGCTATCCCACAGGCTGGTGATTATAGTATTATACCACTTCTAGTATTACCTATGTTGTTCTTTAATACTTTTGTGTGCCATCTAGTTAATCTCGAGTACAAACGATACATATTCTGTAGCTTTCATCTATGTTCTCCCTTTAGTTTATGAGACCTGTTGCTGCTAGTTAACCCCAGTCCTACTATTTATGTCGTCTCCTATATGCACTCATTACATAAATCTAACTACAAGTTGTCTTCCATGCATGTCGATATAATTGCACACACCGATATATCCACAAGAACCTCACGAGCAATATAAAGGCCAATAAACTTGATGTGAATGATACCCAATATGATGGAACATGTAAAGGCAGTTCTTGAAGACTTGCGTAAAGATGATGAATCCTCTTCAACCCACAAGGTCCTTGCTCTAACTTGGCCTGTGATATGGGTACAACATGCATATAATGTCCTGGAGTGTATCTACTCTGTTGCAATGCCATGTGCTTAGCATGTTGATCATGCATGTAAATATGTCATGCCTTCTTGTTTTTCAGTACCGATTCCATTCATGATAACATGTTTTCAAATTCAAGTACCGTCATTCTACTCTATCGCAATGCCATCTGCTTAATTTGGACATCATGCTTCTGAATATCTTATGCATTGTTATTCATCAGTATGTACTTCATCTGTCTACCATACCATGTGTTTTTTATACTGAAGTGTTGTTCTAGTGCTCTGATGCAATGCCATCTTATTTTCCCAATCATACACGTGTATGTTGCCTTAGTTATTTCTGTACGTATTCCGCTAGCATACAGTTTTACATTCAACTAGTGTTTTTTCTTTGTGTTGTCCTGTCGTATCCCTAGCTCTTACACCATACTCCCTCCGTCCGGATTACATGTTGCGAAATGGATAAAAAGGATGTATCTAGAACTGAAATACGCCTAGACCCATCCATTTTTTTGGATGGAGGGAATACATGTCAATATGTCATGCCTTTCTATTCTTGATTACCTATTCCATCTCTCTCATCGCATGTCTTATAATTAAAGCACCATTCTTCTATACAAGGCATGCAAGGGGAAGACGACTATGTTAGAATCAAGGGTTACAAACAAGGCCTTTGCAAAAGATCCAAACGCCAGGAGATAATAAACCAACTCCAGCTTTTTATAGATATCGCTCCAAAGACGGAGAAACCCAACTCCTCATCGATAATAAGCGATTCCGGTGGCCAAAGAACTAGTCCGCTCCGATCCGGCAAAATATATCAACTCAATTCTAAGAAGCGTGTGTGTATCCTTGCATCATGAAATTTTATAGCATGCTGATCATATTTTCTACATGTTTCTTACCCATCTCTCTTTTAGAAAATAAGCTTAACAGATAGAAGAATTTCTGCAATGGTATCGTTTATGAGGAAAGATTCTTGCAGGAATTCTTTGTGCTCTAATGTAGATGTAAGTACCTGTTGTATATCACTATATTTTTACATCGGCATGTATTTTGTTAATCGGCGTGAATCCAACCTTTATCTTATCTAAATTTAGTTGTAGCAAAATGCATGATTAAAGGCCACAATGTAGATTTTTGCAAGGAAAACTGCCTGGTAGTTTTGCATCCTGAGCTGCATGAGTGTACTATCTCATATAAGTGGGTTTGAATACTTTGGTTCTGCAGTGGGTTTTTTTTAGTGTTTTTTTACTGTGTTGTCCTGTCGTATCCCTAGCTCTTACATCATACTCCCTCCGTCCGGATTAAATGTCGCAGAAATGGATAAAACTGGATGTATCTAGAACTGAAATACGCCTAGACCCATCCATTTATTTCCGGATGGAGGGAATACATGTCAATATGTCATGCCTTTATATTCTTCAGTACCTATTCCATCTCTGCTATAGCATGTTTTATAACTGAATCACCATTCTTCTATATAAGGCATGCAAGGGGAAGACGGCTATGTTAGAATCAAGGGTTACAAACCAGGTCTTTGCAAAAGATCCAAACGCCAGGAGATAATAAACCAACTCCATTTTTCATAGATACTGCTTCCAAAGACAGAGAAACCCAACTCCCACCGATAATAAGTAGATTCCGGTGGCCAAAGAACTAGTCCGCCCACCCAAAGAAAAGAATGTCAACTCCATTCTAAGAAGCGTGTGTGTATCCTCGCATAATGAAATTTTATAGCATTCTGATCATATTTTCTACATGTTTCTTACCCATCTCTCTTTTACAAAATAAGGTTAAACGATACAAGACTTCCTCCATTGGGATCGTATTCGAGGAAAATATCTTAGGAATTCTCTGTGCTCCAATCTGCTGATGTAAGTACATTGTATATCACTATATTTTTACATCAGCATGTATTTTGTTAATCGGCGTGAATCTAACCTTTATCTGATCTAAAATTAGTTGTAGCAAAATGTTAAAGGCGCCTAATGTTGATTTTTGTCGTGAAAACTGCACGTAGTTTTGCATCTTGAGCTGCATGAATGTACTATCTCATATCACGCACATTACTGAATTGTAGTGCTTCTCTGGTTGCCCATTCATTCATTGTGTCAATGTTGCTTTCGTATTACCTTACCTGGCTGATGATAGCTGTGCCATATTGTGTTAATTTGGTGTAGGCTAGTTGCCCAAATGTTCGTTGTGTCAATGTTGCTTTCCTATTATCTGACTTGGCCAATGATAGCAATGCTAGTGTGTTAATTTTGTGCAGTCTTTGAAGATAAGAAGACAAACTCGAAAAACAGCAAGGCAACCCCATTGTTTCTTTCCGATAAATCTAGGCCAGGTAATATGGCAATAACTCATGATTAATCTGTTTGGTTCCGTCCTAATTTATGTTATGATGCTGGTCGAGACACTCTCCACTATCAATAATACAAGCCCGCCAAAATCGCCATCCGAGTGCATTCAAGATCCTTTGTCTCGAATGCAACGGAATAAATGTATGTTTGAACCAATTAATGGTCAAGCAATGATGGAAATGGTGGATGAATCAAAGGTGCAGAGTAAATGCGACACAACAACCGATCAATGTTTTCGAGAGCGATGTAGCAAAGCAGCAAGAACTTGCCCACATGCTTATGGGCGTCATCTGTACGAGGTTGCAGATTGTGACGTTGTAGATTGTTAGGTTACGCTCATTTATTTGCTTTGGAATCAATCTTTGATTGCCCGAAGGATGTAATTTCTGTAATATATCTTTGGATGTGCAACGTTATTTCTTGTATGCCGTACCTTTGCTTGATCGGTTTTGGTCCTGTGCATAATTGCTCGTTGTAATGGGCTCAAATTATCTAATTTGTCCTAAAGACATGAACGAACTTTAGTGGGCCCATTAAGTTAATGGGTCGTTACTAGGCCAAAAGTTAATGGTCGTCCCTCTTACCTCCCGGGTCGTTAACAGGCCGACATCAAAGCGGGCAACAGGTGGCCCCAATTTATTTCACAATTAGATTAACGATGCGTTACTAAGTATAGGCTACATATGGCCCAACTATCTTTGTAGGCCTTTAGCAGCCGAAAGAGACAATGAGCTTGTATCTTGGACCATGAAGAGCATGGGCCGCTAAGAGGCCGAAAGTCAGGTCGTATTGTAAACGGCCCAACTGTGTTGTGGGCCTTTAGCAGGCCGGAAGAGAAACCGGGCTGGTATTGGACCATGAAGGCATGGGCCGTTAAAAGGCCAAAACTAAGGTCCGACTACAAATGGCCCAACTCATTTATGGTCCGTTAACAGGCCGAAAGGCACAGGGCGGAATTTGCCCAACACTTAAATGGGTCGCTAAAAGGCCAAAACTCAGGTCCGACTACAAATGGCCCAACTGATTTATGGGCCGTCAACAGTCGAAAGTGACACGGGCGTAAATTGGCCCAACACTTAAATGGGCCGCTAAAAGGCGAAACTCAGGTCCGACTACACATGGCCCATCAGATTTATGGGCCGTCAACAAGGTGAAAGACACACCGGGCCGGAAATTAGCCCAACATTTAAATGGGTCGCTAAAAGGCCGAAAGATGTACATCCTGAAAATTGGCCCATCCATTAAATGGGCCGTTAACAGGCCGAAATCTCATTGGGCTGATATTGAGCCCAAATATATAGTGGGCTGGTAACGGGCTCGAACTGACGATGGGCTGCAATGGTGTCAAATCTTTAACGGGCCGTTGACGGGCCGAATTAGCACATCTCGTATGGGTCGTGGGCTTAAATGGACCTGACACAAGTAGGCCTTATATGGGCCGGCCTGCTAATTTTTACTAGGCCGGCCTTTTTCACCAGATGGGCCACTATTGGGCCGTGCCATGTGTCGACCTATCACAGGCGCCTCCTGTCCAATGAGTGGATGACATTTGTCCCAACGGTGAGGTAACACATGTTTCCTGCGGCCAATGATGATTTTACACGTGGAAAATCCCCATTGGTCCGGGCTGTTAACGGGTTATCGGATCCAAAACCGGACCCGATAGCTTAACGATGTTCCGTTACGGTGGATGCCACGTGTCGGTCACCCTTGACGAAAGCACTTCTGTGACGCGTGATTTATTGTCATAGAAGTGGAAACTTCCGTGATGATAATTTTGGTAATGTCATGGAACACTTCTACGACAACACATGTATGACTATCTTGATTCTGTCATAAAATCGTCATGGATGTACATCCATGGCAAAAAATGCGACCTAGTGTGACAAACACGTATCATCACAGAAGTGTATTTTTTTGTAGTGTATAAAAGTAAGGTTCAGGGACATACTAAATATGCCGCCTTTCAGCCTGCGGTTCTCCTTCAAAGCGTCTGACAGCTAGGCTCTTATGTCCTTTAGCTCCTCGGCTTGCTTGATGTTGGCATCCTGTAGTTTATGTTGGGGAACGTAGCAGAAATTCAAAATTTTCCTACGTGTCACCAAGATCTATCTATGGAGAAACTAGCAACGAGGGGAAGGAGAGTGCATCTGCATACCCTCGTAGATCGCTAAGCGGAAGCGTTCAAGAGAACGGGGTTGAAGGAGTCATACTCGTCGTGATCCAAATCACCGGAGATCCTAGTGCCGAACGGACGGCACCTCCGCGTTCAACACATGTACAGCCCGGTGACGTCTCCCATGCCTTGATCCAGCAAGGAGAGAGGGAGAGGTTGGGGAAGACTCCATCCAGTAGCAGCACGATGGTGTGGTGGTGATGGAGGAGCGTGGCAATCTGCAGGCTTCGCCAAGCACCGCGGGAGAGGAGGACTTGGGAGAAGGGAGGGCTGCGCCAGGGGCAAGGGTGCAGCTCCCATGCGCCTCCCCACTATATATAGGGGTGGAGGGGGATTATTTTTTGCCCTCCAAGTCCATTGGGGCGTTGGCAAAGGTGGGAGGAAAGAAATCCCATCCTATCCTTTCCCCACCGATTGTTATCCCCCCTTTTTAAGAATCTTGATCTTATCCCTTTGGGATATGATCTTATTCCTTCTAAGGGGGAATCTTGGTGCGCCTTGACCAGGGGTGTGGGGCCTTGCCCCCACTACCCACGTTCATGTGGGTCCCCCCATGCAGGTGGGCCCCACTCTGGAACCTTCTAGAACCTTCCCGGTACAATACCAAAAAATCCCGAACATTTTCCGGTGGCCAAAATAGGACTTCCCATATATAAAATCTTTACCTCCGGACCATTCCGGAACTCCTCGTGACGTCCGGGATCTCATCCGGGACTCGGAACAACATTCGGTAACCACGTATATCTATTCCCTATAACCCTAGCGTCATCGAACCTTAAGTGTGTAGACCCTACGGGTTCGGGAACCATGCGCACATGACCGAGATGTTCTCCGGTCAATAACCAACAGCGGGATCTGGATACCCATGTTGGCTCCCACATGTTCCACGATGATCTCATCGGATGAACCAAGATGTCAAGGACTCAATCGATCCCGTATACAATTCCCTTTGTCTAACGGTATTGTACTTGACCGAGATTCGATCGTCGGTATACCGATACCTTGTTCAATCTCGTTACCGGCAAGTCTCTTTACTCATTCCGTAACACATCATCCCGTGATCAACCCCTTGGTCACATTGTGCACATTATGATGATGTCCTACCGAGTGGGCCCAGAGATACCTCTCCGTTTACACAGAGTGACAAATCTCAGTCTCGATTCGTGCCAACCCAATAGACACTTTCGGAGATACCTGTAGTGCACCTTTATAGCCACCCAGTTATGTTGTGATGTTTGGTACACCCAAAGCATTCCTACGGTATCCGGGAGTTGCACAATCTCATGGTCTAAGGAAAAGATACTTGACATTAGAAAAGCTTTAGCATACAAACTACACGATCTCTGTGCTAGGCTTAGGATTGGGTCTTGTCCATCACATCATTCTCCAAATGATGTGATCCCGTTATCAACGACATCCAATGTCCATGGTCAGGAAACCGTAACCATCTGTTGATCAACGAGCTAGTCAAGTAGAGGCTTACTAGGGACATGGTGTTGTCTATGTATCCACACATGTATCTGAGTTTCCTATCAATACAATTATTGCATGGATAATAAACGATTATCATGAACAAGGAAATATAATAATAACCAATTTATTATTGCCTCTAGGGCATATTTCCAACAGTCTCCCACTTGCACTAGAGTCAATAATCTAGTTCACATCGCTATGTGATCAATACTCATATGTCACATCTCCATGTGACCAACATCCAAGAGTTTACTAGTGTCACTAAACTAGTTCACATCATCAGGTTATTAAGACTCAATGAGTTCTGGGGTTTGATCATGTTTTGCTTGTGAGAGAGGTTTTAGTCAACGGGTCTGCAACATTCAGATCCGTATGTACTTCGCAAATCTCTATGTCATATTGTAAATGTTGCTTCCACGCTCCACTTGGAGCTATTCCAAATGGTTGCTCCATTATACATATCCGGTATCTCTACTCAGAGCTATCCGGATAGGTGTTAAGCTTGCATCGACGCAACTCTTTACGTCGAACTCTTTATCACCTCCATAATCGAGAAACATATCCTTATTCCTCTAAGGATAATTTTGACCGTTATCTGGTGATCCACTCCTTGATCACCTTTGTACCCTCTTGCCAGATATGTAGCAAGGCACACATCAGGTGCGGTACACAAAGATAGCATCTTGTAGAGCCTACGTCGAGGCATAGGGGCGACCTTCGTCCTTTCTCTCTTTTCTGCCGTGGTCGAGCTTTAACTCTTAACTTCATACCTTACAACTCAGGCAAGAACTCCTTCTTTGGTTGATCCATCTAGAACACCTTCAAGATTATGTCAAGGTATGTGCTCATTTGAAAGTATTATTAAACATTTTGATCTATCTTATAGATCTTGATGTTTATTGTTCAAGTAGCCTAATCCAGGTTTTCCATTGAAAAACACTTTTCAAACAACCCTATATGCTTTCTAGAAATTCTACATCATTTACGATCAACAATATGTCAACAACATATACTCATCAAAATTCTATAGTGCTCCCACTCACTTCTTTGGAAATACAAGTTTCTCATAAACTTTGTATAGACCCAAAATCTTTGATCATCTCATCAAAGCGTACATTCCAACTCCGAGATGCTTACTCCAGTCCTTAGAAGGATTGCTGGAGGTTTGCATACTTGTTAGCGTCTTTCAGGATTGTCAAAAACCTTGTGGTTGTATCACATATAACATTTCCTCAAGAAAACTGTCAAGAAAACAATGTTTTGACATCCTATATGCAAGATTTCATAAATAATGCGAAGAATCGCTAATCCAATTCCAACAGACTCTTAGCATCGCTTCTGGTGAGAAAGCCTCACCGTAGTCAACTCCTTGAACTTGTCGGAAAACATCTTAACGAATTCGAGCTTTCTTAACGGTGATACTTACCATCATTGTATGTCTTCCTTTTAAAATCCATCTGTACCCAACAGCCTTACGACCATCAAGTATTTCTTCCAAAGTCATGGATCCTTCTCTCGGATTTTATGGCCTCGAGCCATTCATCGGAATCCGGGCCCACCATCGCTTCTCCATAGCTCATAGGTTCATTGTTGTCTAGAAACATGACCTTCAAGACAGGATTACCGTACCACTCTGAAGTAGTACGCATCCTTGTCACCCTACGAGGTACGGTAGTGACTTGATCCGAAACTTCATGATCACTATCATCAGCTTCTACTTCAATTGGTGTGGGCGCTACAGGAACAACTTCCTGTGCCCTGCTACACACTAGTTGAAGTGACGGTTCAATAACCTCATCAAGTCTCCACCATGCTCCCACTCAACTTTCTGAGACAAACTTTTCCTCGAGAAAGGACCCGATTCAAGAAACAATCCCTATTGCTTTCGGATCTGAATTAGGAGGTATACCCAACTGTTTTGGGTGTCTTATGAAGATGCATTTTATCCGCTTTGGGTTCGAGCTTATCAACCTGAAACTTTTTTCACATAAGCGTCGCAGCCCCAAACTTTTAAGAAACGACAACTTAGGTTTCTCCAAACCATAGTTCAAATGGTGTCGTCTCAACGGAATTACGTGGTGCCCTATTAAAGTGAGTGCGGTTGTCTCTAATGCCTAACCCATGAACGATAGTGGTAATTCGATAAGAGACATCATGGTATGCACCATATATATCCAATAGGGTGCAACTATGATGTTCGGACACACCATCACACTATGGTGTTCCAGGCGGTATTAATTGTGAAACAATTTCCACAATGTCTTAATTGCGTGCCAATGGTCGTAACTCAGATACTCATCTCTATGATCATATCATAGACATTTTATCCTCTTGTCATGATGATTTTCAACTTTACTCTGAAACTACTTGAACCATTCAATAATTCAGACTTGTGTTTCATCAAGTAAATATACTCAGTATCTACTCAAATCATCCGTGAAGTAAGAACATAACGATATTCACTACATGCCTCAGCACTCCTTGGACTGCACACATCAAAATGTGTTACTTCCAAAAAGTTGCTATCTTGTTCCATCTTCTTTGAAAGCAGGGCTTTTCACTCATCTTGCCCATGTGGTATGATTTGCATATCTCAAGTGATTCAAAATCAAGTGAGTCCAAATGATCCATCTGCATGGAGTTTCTTCATGTGTATACAACAATAGACATGGTTCGCATGTCTCAAACTTTTCAAAAATGAGTGAGTCCAAAGATCCATCAACATGGAGCTTCTTCATGCGTTTTACACCAATATGACTTACATGGTAGTGGCACAAGCAAGTGGTACCATCATTACTATCTTATATCTTTTGGTATGAAAATGTGTATCACTACGATCGAGATTCAATAAATCATTCCTCTTAGGTGCAAGACCATTGAAGGTATTATTCAAATAAACAGAGTAACCATTATTCTCCTTAAATGAATAACCGCATTGCAATAGACATAATCCAATCATGTCTATGCTCAATGCAAACACCAAATAACAATATTCAGGTTTAGCACCAATCTCGAAGGTAGAGGGAGCGTGCGATGCTTGATCTTGGAAACACTTCCAACACATATCGACAGCTCACCTTTAGCTAGTCTCCGTTTATTCCATAGTTGTTATTTCGAGCTACTAACACTTAGCAACCGAACCGGTATCTAATACCCTGGTGCTACTAGGAGTACTAATAAAGTACATATTAACATAATGTATATCCAATATACTTCTATCGACCTTGCCTGCCTTCTTATCTACCAAGTATCCAGGGTGGTTCTACTTCAGTGTCCGTTCCTCTCATTCTGAAGCACTTAGTCTCGGGTTTGGGTTCAACCACAGGTTTCTTCACTTTGGGCGACAAGCTGATTTGTCGTTTCATGAAGTACCCCTTCTTGCCCTTGCCCTTCTTGAAACTAGTGGTTTCACTAACCATCAACAATTGATGCTCCTTCTTGATTTCTACATTCATGTGTCGAACATTGCGAATAGCTCAAGGATCATCATATCTATCCCTGATATGTTATAGTTCATCACGAAGCTCTAGCAGCTTGGTGGCAATGACTTTGGAGAAACATCACTATCTCATCAGGAAGATCAACTCCTACTCGATTCAAGTGATTGTTGCACTCAGACAATCTGAAGACAAGCTCAACGATTGAGCTTTTCTCCCTTAGTTTGCAGGCTAAGAAAATCGTCGGAGGTTTTATACCTCTTGACATGGGCACGAGCTTGAAATCCCAATTTCATCCCTCGAAACATCTCATATGTTCCGCGATGTTTCGAAATCGTCTTTGGTGCCTCAACTCTAAACCGTTTAATTGAACTATCATGTAGTTATCAAAACATGTATGTCAGATGTTCGCAACATCCACAGACGACGTTTGAGGTTCAGCACACCGAGCGGTGCATTAAGGACATAAGCCTTCTACTGTCCGCATAATTGCTACTGTCAACTTTCAACTATATTTTCTCTAGGAACATATCTAAAACAGTAGAACTAAAGCGCGAGCTATGACATAATTTGCAAAGGGTTTTTGACTATGTTCAGGAAAATTAAGTTCATCTTATGAACTCCCACTCAGATAGACATCCCTCTAGTCATCTAAGTGATTACATGATCCGAGTCAACTAGGCCGTGTCCGATCATCACATGAGACGGACTAGTCATCATCGGTGAACATCTTCATGTTGATCGTATCTACCATATGACTCATGCTCGACCTTTCGGTCTCTTGTGTTCCGAGGCCATGTCTGCATACATGCTAGGCTCGTCAAGTCAACCTAAGTGTTTAGGTGTGTGTAAATCTGTCTTACACCCGTTGTATGTGAACGTAAGAATCTATCACACCCGATCATCACGTGGTGCTTGAAACGACGAACTTTTCGCAACCGTGCACGCTTAGGGGAACACTTTCTTGAAATTTTAATGAGGGTCATCTTATTTACTACCGTCGTTCTAAGCAAATAAGATGCATAAACATGATAAACATCACATGCAATCAAATAGTGACATGATATGGCCAATATCATTTTGCTCCTTTTGATCTCCATCTTGAGGCTCCATGATCATCATCGTCACCGGCATGACACCATGATCTCCATCATCGTGTCTCCATGAAGTTGTCTCGCCTACTTATTACTTCTACTACTATGGCTACCGGTTAGCAATAAAGTAAAGTAATTACATGGCGTATGTTCAATGACACGCAGGTCATACAATAAATAAAGACAACTCCTATGGCTCCTGCCGGTTGTCATACTCATCGACATGCAAGTCGTGATTCCGATTACAAGAACATGATCAATCTCATACGTCACATATCATTCATCACATTCTTCTTGGCCATATCGCATCACATAGCATACCCTGCAAAAACAAGTTAGAAGTCCTCTAATTGTTGTTTGCATGGTTTACGTGGCTGCTATGGGTTTCTAGCAAGAACGTTTCTTACCTACGCAAAACCACAACGTGATATGCCAATTGCTATTTACCCTTCATAAGGACCCTTTTCAACGAAAACGTTCGACTAAAGTGGGAGGCGGCACCCGCTAGCCACCTTATGCACCAAGTGCATGTCGATTGGTGGAACCTGTCTCACGTAAGTGTACGTGTAAGGTCGGTCCGGCCGCTTCATCCCACAATACCGTAGAAACAAGATTGGACTAGTAACGGTAAGCATATTGAACAAAATCAACGCCCACAACTACTTTGTGTTCTACTCGTGCAAAGAATCTACGCAATAGACCTAGCTCATGATGCCACTTTGTTGGGGAACGTGGCGTAAATTCAAAATTTTCCTACGTGTCACCAAGATCTATCTATGGAGAAACTAGCAACGAGGGGAAGGAGAGTGCATCTACATACCCTTGTAGATTGCAAAGCGGAAGCGTTCAAGAGAACGGGGTTGAAGGAGTCATACTCGTCGTGATCCAAATCACCGGAGATCCAAGTGCCGAACGGACGGCACCTCCACGTTCAACACACGTACAGCCCGGTGACGTCTCCCATGCCTTGATCCAGCAAGGAGAGAGGGAGAGGTTGGGGAAGACTCCATCCAGCAGCAGCACGACAGTGTGGTGGTGATGGAGAAGCGTGGCAATCCTGCAGGGCTTCGCCAAGCACCGCGGGAGAGGAGGACTTCGGAGAGGGGGAGGGCTGCGCCAGGGGCAAGGGTGCAGCTCCCATGCGCCTCCCCACTATATATAGGGGTGGAGGGGGATTATTTCTTGCCCTCCAAGTCCATTGGGGCGTTGGCAAAGGTGGGAGGAAAGAAATCCCATCCTTTCCTTTCCCCACCGATTGTTATCCCCCCTTTTTAAGGATCTTGATCTTATCCCTTCGGGATATGATCTTATTCCTTCTAAGGGGGAATCTTGGTGCGCCTTGACCAGGGGTGTGGGGCCTTGCCCCCACTACCCACGTTCATGTGGGTCCCCCCATGCAGGTGGGCCCCACTCCGGAACCTTATAGAACCTTCCTGGTACAATACCAAAAAATCCCGAACATTTTCCGGTGGCCAAAATAGGACTTCCCATATATAAAATCTTTACCTCCGGACCATTCCAGAACTCCTCGTGACGTCCGGGATCTCATCGGATGAACCACGATGTCAAGGACTCAATCGATCTCGTATACAATTCACTTTGTCTAACGGTATTGTACTTGCCCGACATTCGATCGTCGGTATATCGATATCTTGTTCAATCTCGTTACTGGCAAGTCTCTTTACTCGTTCCGTAACACATCATCCCGTGATCAACCCCTTGGTCACATTGTGCACATTATGATGATGTCCTACCGAGTGGGCCCAGAGATACCTCTCCGTTTACACGGAGTGACAAATCCCAGTCTCGATTCATGCCAACCCAACAAACACTTTCGGAGATACCTGTAGTGCACCTTTATAGCCACCCGATTCGTTGTGACGTTTGGTACACCCAAAGCATTCCTACGGTATCCGGGAGTTGCACAATCTCATGGTCTAAGGAAAAGATACTTGACATTAGAAAAGCTTTAGCATACGAACTACACGATCTCTGTGCTAGGCTTAGGATTGGGTCTGGTCCATCACATCATTCTCCAAATGATGTGATCCTGTTATCAATGACTTCCAATGTCCATGGTCCGGAAACCGTAACCATCTGTTGATCAACGAGCTAGTCAACTAGAGGCTTACTAGGGACATGGTGTTGTCTATGTATCCACACATGTATCTGAGTTTCCTATCAATACAATTATAGCATGGATAATAAACGATTATCATGAACAAGGAAATATAATAATAGCCAATTTATTATTGCCTCTAGGGCATATTTCCAACAGTTTGTTCTTCTCATTAATGGTCGGTGTTAATACGCGTTGACCAGCAGCTTCTTTCCCTTCGGCATGTTGCTTGTCCGCCTGAGTGGCCTTTAGCCTCTCCTCCAACTGATTTGCCGATCCTGCTGCCGTAAATAAAACAATGGATATTCAAAAATCCTTGTCGGCACAGGATCGTATTTTCCGGACACTGTTGTGCTTACCATCCGAAGCCTTCCGGGATTTCTTCAAATCTTCCAGTTCGGCGGTGGCAAAAGCTAGCTTGGTCCGACATTCTTCAAGCTCCTGAGACAGCGTGTTATTTTTCGTCGTGAGTACCTGATAACATTAAATGACCCTTAAATCAGTTGGGTCAACTGCTTCAAGTCTCGGGGCTACTGGTATATGATTATTAAATCCACATTAAGTTTCTACCCGCATATCTTTTGAAAGTTGGTGAGTGGCTCCGGCAAGTCCATCCCGAGCAGCTCGGATGTATGCATCCGCTGAGCTGAGGGCATTGAACGCCTCTTCGGTGAAACTTGGTTCGCGCATGGCCTCTTTCCTTCGCCGATGATTCCTCGCACTCTCCACTTTGGAGTTGGTGACGGATACATTATTTGAATCCTCTTGGAGGTGACAATCCGACATTTTACCCGTATCGACCCTAGTCCTTATGGCAGGGTCCGGGGCCGGATTGGTCGATGCACGGCCGACGAGGTCGCTGGATATAGTCCGACGTATGCTCTTTCTGCAAGACGGCCCAACGAAAAACGTCACGATTCGGTCTGTCCACCGGGTGCGTGTTAAAAACTATACCTCTTTGGTGACGGCAAGGACTCAATAGTATAGCCATGGGCCTTTCTTTTCAAAGACTCACTCTACGCAGGTGTCGCCTTCTTAGAGGACACCTTTGATACAGCTCGGCGAGACGAGCGTCGCCCCTTCGGAGCATGAGACAGTGCGGTGGGTGAGGTACAATGGGAAAAATCTTTTGGAGGAGATGTCTCCTGGGTACTTACATGGGAGGAAGGGAGAAGGCGGGGTAATGGCTGTAATGGCTACTTCCCTGCCGTCATAGCTCGCCTGATAAAAAAAAACTCCCTCCTTAAGCTCTATAAATATGTCCGGATCTTCTTCATATCTGGGATCTAAGTCCTGAATATGGTCCTCTGGCTGTGCAGCGGGGCTGTAGATCCCCTCGATGATCTTTCTCCATTTCTGTCAAAAAGCAGCCGGATTAAATTCGGCTAACATAGACTCTGGAGAAAGGTTGAGTAAAGCCAATAATTGTAAAACTCACCTAGAGGATGGGGTTATACATGGAAAAGCCTTCCCGGCACATTAAACGAGCGAAGTCTTCCTCTCCCCTTTGTATAGATCGGCTAAGATAGCGGCCAGGGTGGCAAAATTATCTGGACCTTTGCGCAGACAACGGGACGCGTCGTCCTCCCCATTATAATTCCACATGGGGAGACCTCTAGATTGGAGCGGCTAAACGCATCGGGTTATGGTAATCGCCATTACCTCAATTATAGATAGCCCGGAGTTGGCGAGTACTCTGATCTTGCTCGTTAGTCTCGAGACCTCCACACTATCTTCTTCTTCGAAGCTTCGGGGATGCCAGTTGGCGTGCTTCTTTAAAGGAGCGTTGGAGAATTCGAGAAGACCACGCCGGATTGGGTCTGGAAGAATGACGTCTTCAATATAAAACCACTCCGAGGGCCACTCTTCGGATGCCTTTTTTGGAGTGCCGGACAGGTATCCAGTCCCGGCTATGCGCCATACTTCGGCGCCGCCCACCTCGAATATAGATCCCTTTTGGGAGTGAGGGACGAGGCAGAAAAATTTCCGCCATAGCTCGAAATGGGCCTCGCAGCCCAGGAACAGCTCGCAAAGAGCCACAAAACCCGCGATGTGCACGATGGAGCCCGGCATCAGATTGTGCAGTTGAAGGCCGTAATACTCCAGTAGACCTCTGAGGAAAGGATGAATAGGAAATCCTATGCCTCTCAAGAGGAAGGAAACAAAGCACACCCGCTCCTCTTTAGAAGGATTGGGGAAATTCTCCGCCAAAGCTTCGCCATCGATGGGAGTTAATCCAGCCCAAACGGAGACTAGATCCGCGGGAGGAAGGTACCCATGCATCTGAAGTTTGCTCAGATGGGCATGGGATACCGAACAACTTTCCCAGACGCCTTTTTGAGGGCCATTGGGGCGCGAGGAGGCGCTAGGGACACTAGCCATGTTTGGGCAATTTCCTACGGCAAGCTCTAAGGATTTCCGCGTGGTGGGGAATGGTTGCTGAGATCCAATCTCTCTATATAGGCGCCTTTCCCACTTGGTCGAGGCGTTCTTTGTAAAAACACCAAGACTGTTCACATTCATTTGACATGTGGAAGCCGAGGCGACGGCGGTAAAGAAACAATATTTAATGGGCAGCCGAATTATCATCAATCTGAAGTACAATGGAGAACCCGCCTTGCAAAGCCGAAGACATAAAGCCGGATACTACATCGTCATTGAAGGCAAGTTCGGGGGCTACTGAGGGAGTCCTGGATTAAGGGGTCCTCGGATGGTCGGACTATGTGACGTGGGCCGGACTAATGGGCCGTGAAGGTATAAGATAGAGGGCCTTTTTCCCGTGTCCGGATGGAGTTCTTCCTGGCGTGGGTAGCAAGCTTGGCGGCTAGTCGTATAGTTTCCTTTCTCTATAAACCGACTTTGTACAACCCTAGGCCCCTCCGGTGTCTATATAAACCGGAGGGTTTAGTCCGTAGAGGCAATCACAATCATACAGGCTAGACATCTAGGGTTTAGTCATTACGATCTCGAGGTAGATCAACTCTTGTAACCCCTATACTCATCAAAGTCAATCAAGCAGGAAGTAGGGTATTACCTCCATTAAGAGGGCCCGAACCTGGCTAAACATCATGTCCACCGCCTCCTGTTACCTTCGATCCTCAGATGCACAGTTCGGGACCCCCTACCCGAGATCGGCCGGTTTTGATACCGACAATGACGTCTTCTCTTCATCTTCCTTGGACATAAAGATTTGGTGATACCCAGAGTGTCGTGGGTTTGTCACGGCAGATGTCCTCCTGAAAGGACTTAGTCGTGGAGCCGTCGCTACGGGTTAACTTGAAGGGGTTAAAGCGGACACAAGGACACGAGAGTAATACTAGTTCGGCCCCTTTAATGAAGGTAAAAGCCTACATCTAGTTGTGATGGAATTGATGGTGTTTCGATGACTAGGGAGCAAACAAGCTTCGCCCAGGCCTCGAGTTGTGGTTGTCTGTCTCAAACCGCCGCCGGGTCGTCCCCTTATATACACGAGTGACGCCCGTCGGTTTACAGAGTCCCAACGCCGGTTCATAGATGTATCCGGCTCGGTCTCTACTATTCCTAACTTACAACACAAGATACATACTGACGCCGGTTTACAACTACTGGCATAAACCGGCTATGGGCCTTAAGCCCTCTGCTACCTACTTGGGCTTTAACATGTTCAACTGCTGGTGAAGTTAACCCGGCCTGTTCTGGCCGGTTTTCCCCTAGTGGTAATATCCACAACATTAGGCCCCAGATTGATTTGAACATGTTCATGTCAATTCTTAGTAAAAACTTCATCTTCTGCATCTTGGTATTATTTGGTAAACCACCGTGATGTCATCTTCTCAGATCGTCGTGAACCGGCATGACGTCACCTGTCATAAAGTTATCCACAGTATCTTTTGTTAATAGATCTATGAGAATCGAGGCGGCAGCTCCGCTTCCAAGCCCCACTGCTCCTCGATTTTCGTGCCTGACACATGTTCCTTGCCTTATAAATAGGCCCGAGGGGTCATTTCTTTTTCCCCTTCGTTCCCTTCTTCTTCGTCTTCCTTGCGCCGCCCTGCTTCAGAGCTCCGTCGCCGCCGTCGACCTCAGCTCCGTCCTTGGCCGCTGCATCTGAAGGAAATATGCCCTAGAGGCAATAATAAAGTTATTATTTATTTCCTTATTTCATGATAAATGTTTATTATTCATGCTAGAATTGTATTAACCGGAAACATGATACATGTGTGATTACATAGACAAACATATAGTCACTAGTATGCCTCTACTTGACTAGCTCATTAATCAAAGATGGTTATGTTTCCTAACCATAGACATGTGTTGTCATTTGATTAACGGGATCACATCATTAGGAGAATGATGTGATTGACATGACCCATTCCGTTAGCCTAGCACTTGATCGTTTAGTATATTGCTATTGCTTTCTTCATGACTTATACATGTTCCTGTAACTATGAGATTATGCAACTCCCGTTTACCGCAGGAACACTTTGGGTGCTACCAAACGTCACAACGTAACTAGGTGATTATAAAGGAGTACTACAGGTGTCTCCAAAGGTACATGTTGGGTTGGCGTATTTCGAGATTAGGTTTTGTCACTCCGATTGTCGGAGAGGTATCTCTAGGCCTTCTCGGTAATACACATCACATAAGCCTTGCAAGCATTGCAACTAATAAGTTAGTTGTGAGATGATGTATTACGGAACGAGTAAAGAGACTTACCGTAACCAGATTGAACTAGGTATTGGATACCGACGATCGAATCTCGGGTAAGTAACATACCAATGACAAAGGGAACAACGTATGTCGTTATGCGGTTTGACCGATAAAGATCTTCGAAGAATATGTAGGAACCAATATGGGCATCCAGGTTCCGCTATTGGTTATTGACCGAGAATAGTTCTAGTCATGTCTGCATAGTTCTCAAACCCGTAGGGTCCGCACGCTTAATGTTACGATGACAGTTTATTATGAGTTCATAAGTTTTGATGTACCGAAGTTTGTTCGGAGTCCCGGATGTGATCACGGACATGACGAGGAGTCACGAAATGGTCGAGACATAAAGATTGATATATTGGAAGCCTATATTTGGATATCGGAATGGTTCCGGATGAAATCGGGAATTTTTCGGAACACCGGGGGGTTACCGGAACCCTCCCGGGGGATGTTGGGCCTTAATGGGCCATAAGGGAGAAGAGGAGGGCCGGCAAGGGCAGGCCGCGCCCCCTCCCCCCCTAGTCCAAATAGGACAAGGAGAGGGGGGGCGGCGCCTCTTTCCCTCCCCTTTCCTTCTCCAACAAGGCAAGAGGGGAGTCCTACTCCAGTGGGAGTAGGACTCCTCCAGCGCACCCTAGGAGGGCGGCCGCACCTCCCTCCCTCCTTTATATACGGGGCAGGGGGCACCCCATGAGACACAAGTTGATCTACGTGATCGTTCCTTAGCCGTGTGCGGTGCCCCTCCACCATATTCCACCTCGGTCATATCGTCATGAGCTTAGGCGAAGCCCTCATACCGGTGAAGCATCATCATCGTTACCACGCCGTCGTCGACGGAACTCATCCCCGACACTTTGCTTTGGATCGAGTCCGGGATCGCCATCGAGCTAAAGCGTGTCTTTGAACTCGGAGGTGCCGTGCGTTCGGTACTTGGATCGGTCGGATCATGAAGACGTACGACTACATCAACCGCGTTGTTATAACGCTTCCGCTTAGGGTCTACGAGGGTACGTGGACAGACACTCTCCCCTCTCGTTTCTATGCCATCACCATGATCTTGAGTGTGCGTAGGAAATTTTTTGAAATTACTGCGTTCCCCAACAGTGGTATCCGAGCCAGGTTTTATCCGTTGATGTCATATGCACGAGTAGAACACAAGTGAGTTGTGGGCGATATAAGTCATACTGCTTACCAGCATGTCATACTTTGGTTCGGCGATATTGTGAGATGTAGCGGCCCGGACCGACATTACGCCAGACGCTTACGCGAGACTGGTTTCACCGCTTGAGCACTCGTTGCTTAAAGGTGACCGGCGGTGTCTCTGTCTCTCACTTTAGTTGAACCGAGTGTGGCTACGCCCGGTCCTTGCGAAGGTTAAAACATCACCAACTTGACAAACTATCGTTGTGGTTTTGATGCGTAGGTAAAGAACGGTTCTTGCTCAGCCCGTAGCAGCCACGTAAAATTTGCAACAACAAAGTAGAGGACGTCTAACTTGTTTTTGCAGGGCATGTTGTGATGTGATATGGTCAAGACGCGTCATGCTATATTTTATTGTATGAGATGATCATGTTTTGTAACCAAGTTATCGGCAATCGGCAGGAGCCATATGGTTGTCGCTTATTGTATGAAATGCAACGCCATGTAATTGCTTTACTTTATCACTAAGCGGTAGCGATAGTCATAGAAGCAATAGTTGGCGAAACGACAATGATGCTACGATGGAGATCAAGGTGTCGCTACCGGTGACGATGGTGATCATGATTGCGGTGCCGGAGATGGAGATCACAAGCACAAGATGATGATGGCCATATCATATCACTTATATTGATTGCATGTGATGTTTATCCTTTATGCATCTTATTTTGCTTTGATTGACGATAGCATTATAAGATGATCTCTCACTAAATATCAAGAAGTGTTCTCCCTGAGTATGCACCGCTATGCGAAAGTTCTTCGTCTTTGAGACACCACGTGATGATCGGGTGTGATAGGCTCTACGTTCAAATACAACGGGTGCAAAACAGTTGCACACGCGGAATACTCAGGTCAAACTTGACGAGCCTAGCATATACAGATATGGCCTCGGAGCACGGAGACCGAAAGGTCGAACGTGAATCATATAGTAGATATGATCAACATAGTGATGTTCACCATTGAAACTACTCCATCTCACGTGATGATCGGACATGGTTTGGTTGATTTGGATCACGTAATCACTTAGATAACTAGAGAGATGTTTATCTAAGTGGGAGTTCTTTAGTTATATGATTAAATGAACTTAGTATCTGATAGTATTTTGCTTGTCTATGTTTACTGTAGATAGATGGCTCGTGTTGTTGTTCCGTTGAATTTTAATGCGTTCCTTGAGAAAGCAAAGTTGAAAGATGATGGTAGCAATTACACGGATCGGGTCCGTAACACGAGGATTATCCTCATTGCTGCACGTAAGAATTACGTCCTAGAAGCACCGCTGGGTGCCAGTGCCCGCTGGCCGATGCAATGGCGACGTTAAGAACGTCTGGCGAGCAAAGTCGATGACTACTCGATAGTTCAGTGTGCCATGCTTTACGGCTTAGAACCGGGCCTTCAATGACGTTTTGAACGTCATGGAGCATATGAGATGTTCCAGGAGTTGAAGTTAATATTTCAAGCAAATGCCCGGATTGAGAGATATGAAGTCTCCAATAAGTTCTATAGCTGCAAGATGGAGGAAAATAGTTACTGTCGGTGAACACATACTCAAAATGTCTGGGTATAATAATCACTTGATTCAACCGGGAGTTAATCTTCACGATGATAGTGTCATTGATGTAATTCTTCAATCATCGCCACCAAGCTACAAGAGCTTTGTGATGAACTATAATATGCAAGGGATGGACAAGTCTGTTTCGAGCTCTTCGCAATGCTAAAAGCCGCGGAGGTAGAAATCAAAAAGGAGCATCAAGTGTTGATGGTTAACAAGACCACCAGTTTCAAGAAAAAGGGCAAAGGGAAGAAGAAGGAACTTCAAGAAGAACAGCAAACAAGTTGCTGCTCAAGAGAAGAAACCCAAGTCTGGACCTAAGCCTGAAATCGAAAGTGCTTCTCTCGCAAGGCATCGACACCGAAGCGGAACTGCCCCAAGTATTTGGCGGATAAGATTGATGGCAAGGTGATAAAAGGTATTTGTTATTTTCATGTTATTGATTTTTACCTTAATAATACTTGCAGTAGTACAGGTATTTGATATCGGTTACATTGCTAATATTTGCAACTTGAAACAGGAACTACGGATTGCCGAAGATTGACTAAGGACGAGGTGACGATGCGTGGGAAATGGTTCCAAAGTCGATGTGATCGCGGTCGGCACGCTACCTCTACATCTACCATCGGGATTAGTTTTAGACCTAAATAATTGTTATTTGGTGCCGCGTTAAGCATGAACATTATATCTGGATCTTGTTTGATGCGAGACGGTTATTCATTTAAGCCAGAGAATAATGGTTGTTCTATTTATATGAATAATATCTTTTATGGTCATGCACCCTTGAAGAGTGGTCTATTTTATTGAATCTCGACAAGTAGTAATACACATATTCATAGTGTTGAAACCAAAAGATACAAAGTTGATAATGATAATGCAACTTACTTGTGGCACCGCCGTTTGGGTCATATCGGTGTAAACGCATGAAGAAACTCCATCTTGATGGACTTTTGGAATCACTTGATTATGAATCACTTGGTACTTGCGAACCGTGCCTCATGGGCAAGATGACTAAAACGCCGTTCTCCTAACTATGGAGCGAGCAAAGGATTTGTTGGAAATCATACATACCGATGTTTGTGTACCAATGAATGTTGAGGCACGCCAGCGGGTATCGTTATTTTCTCACCTTCACAGATGATTTGAGCAGATATGGGTATATCTACTTGATGAAACATAAGTCCTGAAACATTTGAAAAGTTCAAAGAATTTCAGAGTGAAGTGGAAAATCATCGTAACAAGAAAATAAAATTTCTACGATCTGATCGTGGAGGAGAATATTTGAGTTACGAGTTTGGTCTGCATTTGAAACAATGCGGAATAGTTTTCAAGCAACTCACGCCACCCGAACACCACAACGAAATGGTGTGTCCGAACGTCAGAATCGTGCTTTACTAGATATGGTGCGATCTATGATGTCTCTTCTTGATTTCTTGCTATCATTTTGGGGTTATGCTTTAGAGACGGCGCATTCACGTTAAATAGGGCACCATCAAAATCCGTTGAAATGACACCTTATGAACTATGGTTTAGCAAGAAACCAAAGTTGTCGTATCTTAAAGTTTGGGGCTGCGATGCATATGTGAAGAAACTTCAACCAGATAAGCACGAACCAAAATCGGAGAAATGTGTCAACATAGGATACCCAAAAGAGACTAATGGGTACACCTTCTATCACAGATCTGAGGGCAAGATTTTCGTTGCTAAATTCGGATCCTTTCTAGAAAAAGAGTTTCTCTCGAAAGAAGTGAGTAGGAGGAAAGTAGAACTTGATGAGATAATTGTATATGTTCCCTTACTGGAAAATAGTTCATCACAAGAACCGGTTCCTGTGACAACTACACCAATAAGTGAGGAAGCTAATGATATTGATCATGAAACTTCAGATCAAGTTTCTACCGAATCCACGAGGTCAATTAGAGTAAGATCCGCACTGTGAGTGGTACGGTAATCCTATTCTCGAAGTCATGTTACTTGACCATGGCGAACCTACAAACTATGAAGAAGCGATGGTGAGCCCAGATTCCGTGAAATGGTGGAAGCCATGAAATCTGAGATGGGATCCATGTATGAGAACAAAGTATGGACTTTGGTTGACTTGCCCGATGATCGGCAAGCTATTGAGAATAAATGGATCTTTAAGAAGAAGACCGACGCGATGGTAATGTAACTGTTTATAAAGCTCGACTTGTTGCGTAAAGGTTTTCGACAAGTTCAAGGGGTTGACTACGATGAGACTTTCTCACCAGAAGCGATGCTTAAGTCTGTCTAATCACGTTAGCAATTGCTGCATTTTATGATTATGAAATTTGGCAAATGGATGTAAAACTGCATTCTTGAATGGATTTCTAGAAGAAGAGTTGTATATGATGCAACCAGAAAGTTTTGTTGATCCAAAGGGTGCTAACAAAGTGTGCAAGCTCCAAATGATCAATTTATGGTCCAGTGCAAGCCTCTCGGAGTTGGAATAAACGCTTTGATAGTGTGATCAAAGCATATGGTTTTATCTGCACTTTTGGAGAAGCCTGTATTTACAAGAAAGTGAGTGGGAGCTCAGAGCATTTACGATATTATATGTGGACGACATATTATTGATTGGAAATGAAATAGAATTCTGGATAGCATAAAAGGATACTTGAATAAAAGTTTTTCAATGAAAGACCTCGGTGAAGCTGCTTACATATTGGGCATCAAGATCTATAGAGATAGATCAAGACGCTTAATTGGACTTTCACAAAGCACATACCTTGATAAAGGTTTGAAAAAGTTCAAAATGGATCGTGCAAAGAAAGTTTTTTACCAGTACATAAGGTGTGAAATTGAGTCGACTCAATGCCCGACCACAGCAGAAGATAGAGAGAAAATGAAAGATGTTCCCTATGCTTCAGCCATAGGCTCTATCATGTATGCAATGTCAGTGTACCGGACTGGACGTATGCTTAGCAATAAGCTTGGCAGGAAGGTACCAAAGTAATCCAGAGTGGATCATCGACAGCGGTCAAGAACATCCTGAAATACCTGAAAAGGACTAAGGATATGTTTCTCGTATATGGAGGTGACAAACAGCTAGTCGTAAATGGTTACGTCGATGCAAGCTTTGACACTGATCCGGACGATTCTAAATCGCAAACTGGATACGTGTTTTTATTAAACGGTGGAGCTGTCATTGGTGCGCTTCTAAACAAAACGTCATGGCGGGATCTACATGTGAAGCGGAGTACATAGCTGCTTGAAGCAAAGAAATGAAGGAGTCTGGATGAAAGAGTTCATTTCCGATCTAGGTGTCATACCTAGTGCATCGGGACCAATGAAGATCTTCTGTGACAATACTGGTGCAATTGCCTTGGCAAAAGAATCCAGATTTCACAAGAGGACCAAGCATATCAAGAGACGCTTCAATTCCATTCGAGACCAAGTCCAAGTGGGAGACATAGAGATTTGCAAGATACATACGGATCTGAATGTTGCAGACCCGTTGACTAAGCTTCTCTCATGAGCAAAACATGATAATACCTTAGTACTCTTTGGGTGTTAATCACATAGCGATGTGAACTAGATTATTGACTCTAGTAAACCCTTTAGGTGTTGGTCACATGACGATGTGAACTATGGGTGTTAATCACATACAGATGTGAATATAAGTGTTGAATCACATGATGATGTGAACTAGATTATTGACTCTAGTGCAAGTGGGAGATCAAGGAAATATGCCCTAGAGGCAATAATAAAGTTATTATTTATTTCCTTATTTCATGATAAATGTTTATTATTCATGCTAGAATTGTATTAACCTAAACATGATACATGTGTGAATACATAGACAAACATATAGTCACTAGTATGCCTCTACTTGACTAGCTCATTAATCAAAGATGGTTATGTTTCCTAACCATAGACATGTGTTGTCATTTGATTAACGGGATCACATCATTAGGAGAATGATGTGATTGACAAGACCCATTCCGTTAGCCTAGCACTTGATCGTTTAGTATATTGCTATTGCTTTCTTCATGACTTATACATGTTCCTGTAACTATGAGATTATGCAACTCCTGCTTAATGGAGGAACACTTTAGGTGCTACCAAACGTCACAACGTGAATCGGGTGATTATAAAGGAGTACTACAGGTGTCTCCAAAGGTACATGTTGGGTTGGCGTATTTCGAGATTAGGTTTTGTCACTCCGATTGTCGGAGAGGTATCTCTAGGCCTTCTCGGTAATACACATCACATAAGCCTTGCAAGCATTGCAACTAATAAGTTAGTTGTGAGATGATGTATTACGGAACGAGTAAAGAGACTTACCGGTAACGAGATTGAACTAGGTATTGAATACCGACGATCGAATCTCGGGTAAGTAACATACCGATGACAAAGGGAACAACGTATGTCGTTATGCGGTTTGACCGATAAAGATCTTCGAAGAATATGTAGGAACCAATATGGGCATCCAGGTTCCGCTATTGGTTATTGACCGAGAATAGTTCTAGGTCATGTCTGCATCGTTCTCGAACCCGTAGGGTCCGCACGCTTAACGTTACGATGACAGTTTATTATGAGGTCATAAGTTTTGATGTACTGAAGTTTGTTCGGAGTCCCGGATGTGATCACGGACATGACGAGGAGTCACGAAATGGTCGAGACATAAAGATTGATATATTGGAAGCCTATATTTGGATATCGGAATGGTTCCGGATGAAATCGAATTTTCCTAACACCGAGGGTTACCGGAACCTCCCGGGGATGTTGGGCCTTAATGGGCCATAAGGGAGAAGAGGAGGGCCGGCCGAGGGAAGGCCGCGCCTCCCCTAGTCCGAATAGGACAAGGAGAGGGGGCGGCGCCCCCCTCTTTCCCCTCCCCCCTTTTCCTTCTCCAACAACGCAAGAGGGGGGAGTCCAAATCCCCGTGGGAGTAGGACTCCTCCAGGCGAACCCTAGGAGGGCCGGCCGCACCTCCCCCTCCCTCCTTTATATACGGGGGCAGGGGGCACCCCATGAGACACAAGTTGATCTACGTGATCGTTCCTTAGCCGTGTGCGGTGCCCCCTTCCACCATATTCCACCTCGGTCATATCGTCATGAGCTTAGGCGAAGCCTGCGCCGATGAAGCATCATCATCGTTACCACGCCGTCGTCTTGACGGAACTCATCCCGACACTTTGCTTTGGATCGAGTCCGGGATCGACATCGAGCTTAACGTGTGCCGAACTCGGAGGTGCCGTGTGTTCTTTACTTGGATCGGTCGGATCGTGAAGACGTACGACTACATCAACTGCGTTGTTATAACGCTTCCGCTTACGGTCTACGAGGGTACGTGGACATACACTCTCCCCTCTCATTGCTATGCCATCTCCATGATCTTGAGTGTGCGTAGGAATTTTTTTGAAATTACTGCGTTCCCCAACAGCATCAACCTGAGCATACCAGAATACTGCGGCGACCTTCCTTTTCTTCCTCAGCTCCGGTAAGCCTTCTTTCCTTCCCCCCGTAGATCTGTTCTAGGGTTCTTGTGTTCTTCAGCGTTCGTCAGATGCTTCTCGTTCGTATAGCAGTCTTCAGATAAACCTATAAATCTTTGTCCCATGTAACGACAACTTCTACCATCCGTTTGTCCTTACGCCTCTCAGGGCCATAGATCGATCTGTATCTTTGCTCATGGATTCAGTATCTGCTCATTTTCAAATCTTGAATATTCACTTCTTTTTCTGAACATGCTCCAGATCCAATAACTGTTAAGCAATACTGTGAAACCTGTTTTCACCGCGGTTCTGATTCTGCATCATTTTCAAATCGGGCGGTTTAGCTCTGTAGAAAAATCTGATAACTCAGCATATACCATTAGCCCTCGTACTGAACCGCCAGTGATTAGCTAAATAGTGCCGCTTTGCAGAACTCCGGTTTATAAATAACTTCTTCCGGTTTAATACTGAATGCATTGGTATATATCTTTCCAACATATCTCTGAACCGGTGTAAATATTCTGCAGACTGTACCATGGCCAAGCAAGTATATGAGTGCAACTGGGTCGCTTCTCGAGTGACCGAGACGCATTGGAGAACTTAGTCAAAATTGGCACTTTGGGCAAAAAAGATGTCATTCATCGAGGGTCCCCGCCCGGAAAGTGTTCCGGAACCCAAGGATGGAGAAGTTGTTGTTTTTGCCGACCATCCGCCCGGGTTTCAGTCCACCCGGTTCAAAGTTTTATCGGGATGTCTTGGCCAACTTCCAATTGCATCCACAAGATATTGGCCCTAACTCCGTAACCAATATATGTCACTTCCAAGTGCTTTGTGAGGTGTTCTTTCAAGAGGAGCCCTCAGTTGAACTGTTCAGAGATTGTTTCCATCTAAACCGCCGCACCGAATTTTCAGACGGCCCCAACACAGAACTAGGCGGCATGGTGATTCAAAAGAGAAAAGAAGTTACTTATCCTCACGCCAAATCGCACAAGCCATCCCAAATAATGGAATGCGACATGGTTCTACCGCAAAGATACTTACCGATGGAGAAAATCCTTTCCGGTTACCGTCCCGAACAGTTAAGCAATACACATCCCTTCCCCAAAGATTGACCGCGAGGAGAGAAGCAAATATGATCCTCAATTATCCAAGCTCCGGCCTTCATGGCTAATGGGGCTGACCGGAGTTGACCTTGCCCGCCTTTGGATATCTTGGAGCGTACTACCCTTAAGCCGGGCGCCCGGTTTGATGTGCGAATACATAGAAGACTTAAACGATCCTCTACGGCACATTGAAGTCCAAATTGTCGACGATGAAGTCACTGAGGCTGTTAAGAAGATGTTGAATGAACCTGAAACTGCCTGCGCTCAAACCGGCATGCTTCCTTTTTCTGCCAAGAACAAACTGCCAGCTATAAGCCTCATATCACATACCTTTATGAAATCTAGCCATGCTTTAAATACCCTCTGTTAACTTTAACGTCTTTCAAACAGGGTGATGATCCATTTTGGAGCAAAAAGACTCCTCGGGAGAAACCGGAGAAGGCAATCCGGCCCAAGACCCGAGTTGTGAAGAAACCGCCCACCGAAGAGAACCACCGCCTCCTCGATCCTCCGGTGATGACGATGTGGGTAATCCGGACCTTGAGGTAGAACTTGACTCACTTGGTTTACTTTTCACACGCCTTATTGATAATAATTATTGTCGAGGATGAAGCCGAGGTCGATCATGCCGATCTTTGTCAGAGGTAATCACTCTTTCTTCCGATTCAAATCCTTTACCTTCACTAAAAATCCGTCGGGCAAACCGGAAAGTTAAATTCTCTCATCCCCTTGCTTACTTGGACCGAAACTTTCTTATGAAGACACAACAGCACGAAGCTCGCCGCACAACCCGGCATAGCGGTCAGGTAGTTACCTCCGCCGGTTTACCGAACAGTCCGGTTCGGAAACGCCGTTCTAAGGTCTCTAACTGTTTCATCAATGCTTATCCTAAAGCAGGTTGTATTCGGCAACCTCTTAATCCCTCTGACTCCGATTATCAGGGCACTTCTCATTCTTCTTCCGGCGAGTCTTCGGCCACCCAGCTCCCACCACTCAAGATTGTGCTTGGGTGAGCCGTTTTACTAATAATTCTGCTTGATATAGTACTTTCCATATTTACTGGATTCATCTTATCTTTTCTCTTTCAGGACCAAGCCTAGGCCCAGCAAAAAAGCTCGTCTCGACAAAGTGACAGAAGAAGATGACATTCCTGAACCGGCCAGAATGATAGATCCGGAAGAACCTATCCATGATGACGTGATGGATGACCCACCACCGCAAGACCATGATGTTGTTGCTGAAGAGGTGCATGTTGATGCCTCAGGCCCTGTTAATCAACCCACGAGCCTTGTCCAAACTGATAAGATAGCGAGCCCTTCCAAGCACACCGACAATCCGGCGACTCCAGTGCGAACCGGTGAAGCCAAGGATGATGATGTCATTATTACTGGCTTCGGTCATTTTGATCAAGGCAATCCTGTTGTTTTATCCAAGCACACCGCAAAAGATGAGTTTGCAGCCTTTGGTAAAGGCAAATGGAACACTGATTTAGCCACTTTTGCTACTCTGGACCCTCAGGAACTTTATTCCGGCTATCTGAATCGGCTATATACTAGCCGTGATTGTGAAGCTGGTTTGGTAAAAATGATGAAGGATAAATATGAGGTAAATTTCATACGACTCTCCTTGCGTATTTCAATCTGTCAACTCCAATAGCCCTCAAGTGACGATTTGAAGATAGTAACTTAAACCGGGACTTTCCGACTTGAACCTTTTTTGAGTGAAGCTTTACTTTGAGGTTGTAGCCCCCAAGGGCCGGTTTAACTTAAGTAAGCTAAACCGGACTTTGTACAAGAAGAATTCCAAAGTGCCACCGTAAGATAGAGCAAATACCCATTAGCCCCCAAGTGCCAAGTTGAATACTTGTATTGATCTTGGGACTTATATGAATTTTGTAGGATAAAAGCAAATATGCATTAGCCCCCAAGTACCAAGGGCATAACTTGTTATGTGGTTGGTACTTCAATTCTACATCATAATCTTTAATCGATGACCTGTATGCAGGGTGACTGAGCAAGAAAGAAAGCCAAGTTGCCGATCTTCAAGAAAACACGAAATCTCAATGCAGATCGAAACCTCAAAAGCCAAAGACGAATTAACTAGCGCTTTAAGCGTCCTGGAAAAGCTTAAAGAGGATTTAAACAAGGAACGGGCAGATTGGGCCATTGAAAAGGCCGCTTTACTGCAAAGGGCAGAAAAGGCTGAAGCTGCACTCAAACCGGTGGTAGATGAACTGACCAGCGTAAAGCGTCAAGTGCATGCTATGACCGCTGTCGTCTTTGGTAAGCATTTTTATGTTCTGCAGTACCGATGTCTCCTCATATTATAGCCGGTTTACCAACCCTTTGAATGTTTCAGGGACACGTATTGGCCACTTGGGATCAGACGTGCGGAAGAAGTTGAAAGCCGCCTATACATTGATAGAACAATTGTATACAGGCGCGCAACGGATCATCAGCACTGCTTCCCACAACAACCCGACCCCGACCTTGATTCAGGACACCATCAAGAGGTTGTCAATGCTTCCTGCCCGGATTGAAGAATTGAAGAAATCTGCTGCCAGAATCGGCGCTATAAATGCCTTAATCCGCAAAAGCATGGGTTCCAGATTTTGATCATGTTGAAGCGCCCAAGGCTTCCCAAGCATGAAGGAGGACGGGATGTAATTCAAAGTGAAGAGGATCTCCGAGCTATAAACCGGGAAGTATGCCCTCTGGCTTGTCAATTGGCTGAAGAGGCAAATCTGTCCCACTATCAAGCTCAATATGATAGTCAAAATAAACGAGTGGCCGCACCAGTTCCTAAAGCGGAGAATCTTATCCCTCCAATCTGTAAGCATACTTACGCTCCTGACATTGAACCGTTCTTGCTGATCAATGACGAAGCTGTGTTTCTAGCATTAATGGGAATCGACTGGACAACTGTTGATTTCTAGCCGCTGGGTAGAGGAGCAGAAGCTGAAGCGGCGCAGAATGAGCCGCAACCATCAGAGCGAGCTGGCGACCAAGCGTAAACCGAAAAACCGGTTTATATTTGCTATTTCATTGCGATATGATGGAAAACAATTATCTCATCTGGGCACCATGTTGCCGTGTAATAGACTAGCTGCCACACTTGGTGCTGATATGCCTTCGTGCATATGTATTGCAACTTATGCTTCCTTTGAATCATTAATGTTAAACCGCTATCTACAAAAAGGTCTTAAACGCATTGTGGTTGTACCACCAAAGCGGTCATAATATCGGTTGTATATGAAATCAAAGATAACTTCTTAGATTTAAACATATGATCAAGTATAACAATATATATGGTACCTGCCATCATAGGCCATGAAGTTGGTTGTGCCAATCGTAAACCGGAGCATTTTAAGAAAAACATTGTCGCAGGAGAACAACTTCTGTGAATATAAGGTCGGGTTACCGAGTAACCGTTCCGGTTTATAGAAAAGACTAGTATTACCCCAAAACAGGAGGTTAGCAGAAAATCAAATCGGGCAAGATGTCACCGGATCAAGAATAGTCCGTGTTCCGTCAATTGACAGTCGAACCGGCTTAACGGTCGTTGGTATAAGAACACAACAAAACATATGCAAATAAGAGAAATATATCTCCAGCAAAGACAAATAGAATCATTTGCAAAAAAGAGGCTATCTGAGCCGATCAAGTGGCATTACCGTGCTTCGGACGCCACCAAGCCCCGACAGGCGTAGCTATGGTTCAAGTCAGCCAAGGTCCCCAAATGATGCAGTGGCATGACGCCGATCAAGAGGTGTAGCGATGGTTCGGGTTCGACCAAAGCTCCCAAGTGATTCTGTGGCCTTAGGCCGATCAAGAGGCCTGACAGGTTCAGACATGACCAAGTCCCCAAGTGATCTTGTGGCTTTCACCAGTCTAAAGGTGTTGCATTGGTTCGGATACGACCAAGCCCCCTAGAGACATGATACAAAGCTTGTTTGAAAAAGCTAACTCAAGGGGTAAATCGGAGGTCGCTTTAAGATAAAAAAAACTCCGTGTAACCACACATGATATAAAAATAACAGAGACCCCGCTTTAGCTAAGGCTCCGGTTTATTATATTGATCATAATATATACATTGTCGTAATATGTACATAAGCACAGCCTATGGCTCAAGTATAGTAAGGCCGAAGATGAGCTATATTCCAAGGCATGTTGGTCTCCTCCTCTGACGTGCGTGAATCTTTATGCTCTCGAACATCGATCAGATAGTACGACCCGTTGTGCAGATTCTTGCTGACCACGAAAGGTCCCTCCCAAGGTGGGGATATCTTGTGCATATCAGTTTGGTCTTGGATGAGTCGAAGCACCAGATCTCCTTCTTGAAAGGTTCTGGTTCTAACTCGGCGACTGTGATATCGACGAAGATCCTGTTGGTAAATCGTCGAACGGGCGGCGACAATGTCATGCTCCTCGTCCAACAGGTCCAAAGCGTCTTGCCGTGTTTCCTCGTTGTCCGCTTCAACATACGCTGCTACACGAGGTGAATCGTGACGGATATCACTGGGGAGGACCGACTCCGCTCCATAGACCATGAAGAACGGTGTGTATCCTGTCGACCTGTTGGGCGTGGTGTTGATGCTCCATAACACAGATGGTAACTCCTCAACCCAACATCCCGGTGTTCGTTGTAAAGGAACCATAAGCCGGGGCCTGATGCCCCGTAAGATCTCTTGGTTAGCCTGCTCTGCTTGGCCATTGGACTGTGGGTGAGCTACTGATGACACGTCAAGCCGGATGTGCTCATGCTCACAAAACTCCTTCATAGCGCCCTTGGACAAGTTGGTACCATTATCAGTAATGATATTGTGTGGAAAGCCAAACCGGAAAATCACCTTTTTAATTAATTGAACCGCCGTGGCTGCATCACACTTGCTAACGGGCTCCGCTTCAACCCACTTTGTAAACTTGTCCACTGCCACCAAAAGGTGGGTCTTCTTGTCCTTGGACCTTTTGAAGGGTCCAACCATATCCAGCCCCCAAGTCGCAAACGGCCAAGTAATTGGAATCATCCTCAATTCTTGAGCCGGCACATGAACGCGCCTTGAAAATTTCTGACAGCCATCACATCGTCTCACTAGGTCCTCCGCATCAAGATGGGCAACAACCAAGAGAAACCGTGATGAAACGCCTTAGCTACCGAGACTTTGAACCAGCATGGTGATCACAATCCCCTTCATGTATTTCACGCAAAATTTCACAGCCTTCCTCAGGGGACACAGCGCTGAAACGCTCCTGATACGCTGCAATGATGCAACTCGCCATTGATAATAGTCATGGACTTGGATCGCCGGACTATCTGCCTGGCCAGAGTCTCGTCCTCTGCTAACTCGCCCCGGTTCATGTACGCAAGATAAGGAACTGTCCAATCCGGTATGACATGTAGGGCTGCCACCAACTGAGCCTCTGGATCAGGAATAGCCAAATCCTCTTCACCAGGGAGCTTGACGGACGGGTTATGCAGAACATCTAAAAAGACATTAGGCGGGACCGGTTTACGCTGAGAGCCCAGCCGGCTTAAGGCGTCCGCCGCTTCGTTCTTCCGTCTGTCCACATGATCCACCTGGTAACCCTTAAAGTGGCACGCAACCATATCCACCTCACGACGATAGGCTGCCATGAGCGGATCCTTGGAATCCCAAGTGCGTAAACTTGCCGAGCCACCAGGTCCGAGTCATCAAGCATTTAACCCGGCTGAGATTCATCTCCTTTGCCATCCGAAGACCATGGAGCAAAGCTTCATACTCAGCTACATTGTTAGTACAAGGGAACATTAAGCGGAGAACGTAACAGAACTTATCACCTCGTGGGAAAGTTAATACGACTCCAGCCCCCGAGCCCTCCAATTTCCTGGACCCGTCAAAATGGATAGTCCAATAAGTGTGATCCAGCTTCTCTTCAGGTGCTTGTAGCACCGTCCAATCATTGATGAAATCAACAAGTGCTTGAGATTCGACCGCCGTCCGAGGTACGTATTGCAAACCGTGCGACCCAAGCTCTATAGCCCACTTGGCAATCCGACCGATCGCCTCCACATTACGAATTATATCTCCCAAAGGAGCAGAAATGACCATCGTGATAAGATGTCCCTGGAAGTATTGTTTAAGCTTCCGGCTCGCCGTGAAAACTCCATACACTAGTTTCTGCCAATGCGGGTACCTTTGCTTGGACTCAATAAGTACCTTGCTGATATAGTAAACCGGACGCTGAACCGGATACTCCTTGCACCGCCTCTTTGCGCTCCACCACAATAGCCACGCCGATCGCACGAGCATTAGCCGCTACATATAGTAGTAATGGTTCCTTGTCAATCGGAGCTGCAAGAACGGGTGGATTGGCTAATTGCCGCTTTAAGTCCTCAAATGCTTCATCAAGCGAACTCCGCATTTAATTGATCCGTCTTCTTCAAAGATTCTGGTACAAGGGAATCGCCTTCTCACCGAGGCGGCTGATAAACCGGCTTAGTGCGGCAATCCGTCCTGCCAAGCGATGAACGTCGTTGATACACTTCGGTTTAGCCAGGGAGGTGATAGCTGTAATCTTCTCCGGATTAGCTTCAATTCCCCTGTTGGACACCAGAAAACCCAATAACTTGCCTGCCGGTACACCAAAAACACATTTGGTCGGGTTGAGCATCCTCTCGTAAGTCCGTAGGCTATCAAAGGTTTCTTTCAAATCGCCAATCAGCGTCTCCTTCTCCCTTGACTTGACCACAATATCATCCACATAGGCATGCACATTACGGCCGATCTGTTTATGAAGGCAATTTTGTACACACCGTTGATAAGTTGCCTGGGCGCTCTTGAGCCCAAAAGGCATAGATACATAGCGTAAGGCTCCAAAGGGAGTTATGAATGATGTCTTCTCTTGGTCCTTAATCGCCATCTTGATCTCGATGATAACCAGAATATGCATCCGTAAAACTCAAACGCTCACATCCCGCGGTGGCATCAATAATCTGGTCAATGCGGGGGAGGGCAAAGGGGTCTGCTGGACATGCTTTGTTAAGGTCTGTGTAATCCACACACATGCGCCAAGTGTCATTTTTCTTAAGAACCAGCACCAGATTAGCAAACGATTCTGGATGGAAGACTTCAACAATAAAACCGGCCGCTAAGAGCCTGGCCACCTCCTCTCCAATAGCTTTGCGCCGTTCCTCGTTAAACCGGTGGAGAAACTGCTTCACCGATTTGTACTTAGGATCAACATTAAGAGTGTGCTCAGCGAGTTCCCTCGATACACCTGGCATGTCAGAAGGCTTCCATGCAAAAATGTCCCGATTCTCACGGATGAACTCGATGAGTGCACTTTCCTATTTCGGGTCCAAGTTGGCACTGATAGTGAACTGCTTGGACGAATCGCCAGGCACGAAGTCAACAAGCTTAGTCTCAGCCGCCGATTTGAACTTTAAATCCGGATCATGATTTGTAGTTGGCTTCTTCAACAGGGTCATGTCTGCCGGATCAACATTTTCCTTGGAATATTTTAACTCCTCCGTAGCACAAACCGACTCTACATAGGCCGCATCACCTTCCTCGCATTCCAAAGCAATCTTGCGGCTTCCATGAACCGTTATCGTTACCTTCTAACCCGGCATCTTGAGCTGTAAATAGATATAACAAGGACGTGCCATGAATTTGGCATAAGCCGGCCGCCCAAATAGAGCATGATATGGGCTCCGGATCTTCACCACTTCAAAAGCCAGTGTCTCGGACCGGGAATCATGATCGTCCCCAAAGGCCACCTCCAGAGCTATCTTGCCAACAGGATATGCTGACTTGCCAGGTACCACACCATGGAATACTATATTGGACGGTTTAAGATTTTTATCTGTCAGCACCATACGGCGGAAGGTCTCATAATATAAGATGTTAATGCTGCTCCCTCCATCCATGAGCACTTTGGTGAATTTATAACCTCCCACCTGAGGGCTACCACCAATGCTAGCTGACCCGGATTGTCAACCCGAGGGGTGATCCTCTCGCTCCATACGATTGGTTGTTCCGACCAGCGTAAATAACGTGGTATGGCGGTTCAATGTAATTCACCGCCGCTTATGGAGTTTCCGGTCTCGCTTATCCAAGCTAGTCGTGAAAACATGATATTGCCCACTATTCAACCGCTTTGGATGGCTCGTAACCCGATCGCTGCTGATGGCTGTAACCACCTTGGTTATTCTGACTATTCTGATTGTTATGTCCATCCTGATTGCCATTGAAGCCTGAACCGGAAGCTCCTCCATCATGACCCGGCCCATGGAAACCGGATCCTGAACCGCCACCTGACCCGTGATCATAACAGAAAGCATTAGAATTCTTGAACTCCTGCATAATGTAACAGTCCTTCCAAAGGTGGTTGGTTGGCACCTCCTTCGTCCCGTGCTTTGGACAGGGCTGGTTCAACAAATAGTTTAGGCGATCCGGGTTAGGATTTGGGGCTCCACCACGATTCGCCGCTTTACCCTTGCGTCGCTGACCCTTGTCCTGCGAGTTAGTATTAGCCACGAAATCTATGCTGCCATCTGCTTTACGTTTGCCTCCGTTCCCATGACCTGTCGTGTTGTGTTGCTGCCCCTTGGAGTTGCTGTTCTTTTTTCCCTTCCCTGCCTTGTCATCCTCAGACTCGGGATCCTTGGTACTATCAGAATCAGCATACTTCACTAAAGCGCCCATGAGGGTGCCCATGTCATTACAAAACCGCTTCATTTGCCCCAATTTTAACTTCAGAGGCTTAAACCGGCAGTTGCCTTTCAGAGTTATAATCGCAGAATCAGCATTGATACGGTCTGATGAGTGCAAAATTTCCGAGACACGGCGCACCCAATGGGTTGTCGACTCTCCATCCTCCTGGACATAGGCCGCTAAGTCCACTATTGGCATGGGCTGTTTACAGGTATCCTTAAAATTCTGGATAAATCGGGCTCGCAACTGGGCCCATGATCTGATAGAATTGGGCGGCAAGCCTTTTAACCAAGTACGAGCCGTCCCTTCAAGCATCATGGTAAAGTACTTTGCACACGCGGCCTCATCCACATCTAGCATCTCCATGGCCATCTGTAACTCTCTACCCATGCTTCTGGAGACAAATCGGCAATGTAATTTGGTACCTTGCGCGGACCCTTGAAGTCTTTAGGTAAGCGCACATTGCGTAGAGCAGGGACGAGACAGGGCACCCCCAAGGAACTAGAAGTGACCCCTGGCTCGACTGAGATAGTAGGACGAACCGGCGTAAGTTGACGTGCCTCGTCTTGTGCTGCTAACTCGGCCTCCCTGCGTGCCCGGGCCCGATCTACCACTTCCTGAGCATCACGAAGACCGCCTGCCGGGTTATTGCCACGGGTCACTTCAAGGTTTCGTGCATTGCTTGATACGGTGGGCTCCTCCACACGCCTGCTGTAGCTCCGGCTTGGACGGGGGTGGAATGAATCCGGTCACGGCTGTATGAGTATGCCTCCTGTTTAATCAAAGTGGTCCGAAGGAGCTCCTTGACCCGGCGTGTCTCCACCGCCTGCGGAGAATCACCTTCGATCGGGATGGCCTCCAATCGTGAAGCGGCAGCGACAAGATTGTCCATAGGATTGGAATAATGACCCGGAGGTGTCTGGACCGGCTGAGGTACGATATTGTTCTGCCGAGGAGGTTCCATTAGGCGAGGTTGGACCGGCGCGCTTGGCCCAGCGCCTCTGCCGATTTATCTCTCGGCGGATTACCGTCCCTGCTCTGGGATGTGAAAGAGGTTTCTTCAAGGCCGAAGTCAAGGCAAGCGGGACTGTGGCTTCGCTTCAAGACCTCATGTGACGCTTTCGATCCAAAGATAAGCTTATAGGCCTGGGCGTCTAAAGCGGCCCGCTCTGCGGCCATCCTGTTGTTCTCAGCCGCCAGGTCGGCCTTGGCCTGAGCGATCTGCTCCCTCACCTTTGCAATTTCTACATTGTGGGCATCCTGATCCGCCGGGTTGGCCTCTGCCATGAGCATAGCTAGCGCATCAAACAGATCAGATAAGACTTGAGCCGGCGGGCGCACGGGACCTCCTGCCCCGGCTGCCGCTGCCGCTGATAATCCGGAGAACATTGCTACTGCGGTCGAAGAGTGGATCACCGCTTGCGTACCGGCCATGAATATTTCAACCCGGTTGGGCAGATCTGAGGGGTCCGGAATACTGTCGCCATCGGAACAACCCCCGATCCGGTCATCTTGCAACTGATACAGCGATTCGGTTTCTCCGGTTGAGGACTCGTCGCCGAAATAGACGACGGTCTCGCTACCATATCCCGATCTGTCCTCACATTCTCCTCCGTGGATAACCCCCACGAAGGCACGCTTCACGGCCGGTTTAACCTGGGCAGGTCTCGCACGCTGAGCCGTCTCGATGAGGTCGGTGCAGATGTCCGGCTCAGGACCCGGTTCACCGATCTTGCCGATGAAGACGTGTATGCCCCCAAAGGGTACCCGGTACCCGTACTCAATTGAGCCGGCCTCAGGGCCCCATCCTGCGTCGTCAATGTAGAGCTTGCCGCGACGACTCTTGGTCATCCGGCCCACAGCATAGCCCTTGAGTCCTTCGAAGTTGCCCTCCCAGAACGTCAAACCATCATGTGATAGCCCCACGGTGGGCGCCAACTGTCGTGGGTTTGTCACGGCAGATGTCCTCGTGAAAGGACTTAGTCGTGGAGCCATCGCTACGGGTTAACTTGAAGGGGTTAAAGCGGACACAAGGACACGAGAGTTATACTAGTTGGGCTTCTTCAATGAAGGTAAAAGCCTACGTCTAGTTGTGATGGAACTGATGGTGTTTTGATGACTAGGGAGCAAACAAGCTTCGCCTAGGCCTCGAGTTGTGGTTGTCTGTCCCAAACCGCCGCCGGGTCGTCCCCTTATATACACGAGTGATGCCCGTCGGTTTACAGAGTCCCGACGCCGGTTCATAGATGTATCCGGCTCGGTCTCTACTATTCCTAACTTACAACACAAGATACATCTTGGCGCCGGTTTACAACCATCGCATAAACCGGCTATGGGCCTTAAACCCTCTGCTACCTACTTGGGCTTTAACATGTTCAACTGCTGGTGAAGTTAACCCGGCCTGTTCTGGCCGGTTTACCCCTAGTGGTAATATCCCCAACACAGAGTATGTGTCCAGAAAGGAAAGCAAATCACAACCTAAAGTGGAGTCCACAATCTGGTCGATGCGCGACAAGGGAATGGGTCTTTCAGGCAAGCTTTGTTGAGATCTGTGAAATCAATGCAAAGTCTCCACTTCCCGTTAGCCTTCCGGACTACCACTAGATTTTCCAACCATGTAGGATGCAGTACTCCTCTGACCAAACCAGTTGCCTCAAGTTTCTTGATCTCTTCTACAATGAACTGCTGCCTCTCCAAGGCCTGCTTCCGGACTTTCTATTTGACAGGTCGGGCATGTGGGAAGACAGCAAGGTGGTGCTCAATTACCTCCGTGGAAACAGCGGGGATATCAGATGGTTGCCAAGCAAACACATCGACATTCGCCCACAGGAAGGCAACGAGCGTGCTTTCCTATTTGTCATCGAGGATGGCGCTGATAGTGAAAGTACCATCAACGCCAGCCAGCCCTGCCGGGACTTTCTTCACTTGGGGTACAACAACCTTGGATCTCTTGTTGGAACACTCCAGCACGTCGTCAACGGGTGTCGTGCACCCGGTGGGGGCACGCTTCCCGGACTCCTTGCTGGAGGTCTACAATCCCTTCTCTTTCCTTTACTTTCCTTGGCGGGAGCTGCCGCAGCCGCTGCCTCTACCGTTACTGCGTCCCGATACATCTTGTCCACACAAATGATTGCATCCTTCTCATTTGATGGGATGGTGATGACTCCCAGTGGCCTAGGTATCTTCAAGGTGTTGTAGGCATAGTGGGATGCCGCCATGAACTTAGTCAGGGCCGGGCGTCCAAGAATCCCATTGTACGGCAGGGGGAGATCAACCACATCAAACACAATCTTCTCAGTTTGTTAGTTTAGTTCTCCCCCAAACGTTACCGGCAACGTGATCTTTCCCTTAGGATGGCTCCTGCCGGGATTAGCTCCTTGAAACGTGCCGGTAACCTCTAGCTCTTCTTCTCCTATCTGAAGCATGTTGATGACTGCCTGGGAAATCATATTCAACCGGCCGGCCCCGCCGTCCACCAACATCTTTGTGACCTTGAGGTTGCAAATTATTTGGGAGACCAACAATGGCAAACATCCTACCGTAGTGGTACGACTAGGATGATCCTCTTCGTCAAATATGATGGGCGTGCGGGACCACTTGAGCGGCTTCCGGGCCACTGGCGTTTGTTCCATGGCATTGACCTCGCGCGCCCACCGCTTGAGCTGGCGATGGGAGGTGTGCAGAGATGCACCTCCATCAATGCAAAGGGCATCTGTGGCCTTTTGAAACTCTTGCTCGCTGGTTTCCTCTTCATCCCCTCCATCACTCTCATCATCACAGGTTTCCTTCTCTCGTCCCTTAGTGGGCTTTCCTTGGTTCTGATGGGGTTTGCCGCGGCGGTTTGCTTCACCACCTCGACCCTTACCGCCAGCGACATTCTGACATTTCTCCTTATCACGCTTCTCATACTCTGCACTCTGTTTCTTGACAAGCTGCTCAACCTGATAACACTCTTGAAGGTCGTGGCCCTTGGTCCGATGAATCTTGCAGTACGGCCCATCGCCTTTCCCAGCCTTCTCGATAGCAGCGGCTTCCCAGCAGTCAGCGCACGCGACAGCTTCCTTGCCCGGGGCCTCAGCTTTGGCCTTCTTGCCAGTACTAGGCATGCTCGATCCTTCAACAGTCATCATTGCCTTATCTCTCCGCTTCCTACCGCGCTTCTTGCCCCTCTTCTGACTGGTTGATTCATCGTCATCCTCCGAATCAACATTGACAAAATCTTCCTCTCCTGGCAACTTCCATCCTCCCTCCACCCAAGCACACTTATCTACTAATTTATAAAGCTCCTTCATAGTCTTGGGCAATCGCAGGTTCATCTTAGAACGAATCCGGCGGTTGCGCACATTGGACTGGAAGGCAGCTATAACGGCTACTGGATGGATATTTGGAATATTTCTATGAACTTTGCTGAATCTCTGTAAATACTTACGGAGGGTTTCTCCTTCCTTATGCTGGAGAAGCTGCAAGTCGCTAGGCCTGCCGGGCTTTTGGTGGCCGCCGATGAAGGCACCGATGAACTCGTGGCACAAGTCTACCCATGATGAAATGGAGTTCTCCGGCAGGTGCATCAGCCATGACCTCACATTGGACTTGAGGGCCAAAGGGAAGTAGTTGGCGAACACCTTCTCATCTCTTCCCCCGGCAGCCTAAACAGCGATGGTGTAGATGCTCAGGAATTCTGCCGGGTTTAGCCTCCCGTCGTACTTCTCAGATATCTCTGGCTTGAACGTGCGAACGGACGGCCAACGGACTTGCCGTAGCTCTCGTGTAAAGGCAGGGCAGCCAACCTTGAAAGGTAGGCACCAGCCAACACCGAGCGCAGGCTCGTCAACGTTGAGGCCGTCGCACCTGTTGGTCTGGCAGAGGTCGTCGCGGCGTCGATTGACGACGACACGCGCGTCTCCCCTTCGCCTATCCTCCGGGGCTCGACGTTGTCCTGGACGTTATCGAGGGTTAGAAGAGGCCATCGAGACATCATCGGGGTCTTGATTTGGTCGTGCTCGCGCTGGCTGCCGTGGTGGGGACTGCATCATGGGGATGGCCTCCTCAGTACGGGCAACAGCGTGAGCCGCTGCTGTCGTTTGGGGAGGCTGTGGCGGGCCAGCTCGCCGTGAGCCCCCAGCTTTGGCGAAGCTGAGCAAGCTTTGGATGGTGGCTCGCCATTCATCCATCTGCTCGGCCGCTGGCGGAAACCTCAGCAGCAGCTGAGCCCGCGCCATGGCTTCCGAAGTTTCACTTGGCATGGATGATGACGAGGTCGACCGTACCATCACTCGGCTCCTGATGGTGCCAGCGGCGGTAGTACTGCACCCCCGCTGTTGTTGCGGGGCGACCACCTGGAGGTGGTGCGGCGATGGTGCTCGAGGGCCAGTGACTCCGTCGGGCGCAGCAGCTTGGTCGGCCCGTCCTGGGGGAGGTGCACGCGCTGGGACCGCACCCGTGGTGGGGGCGGCCGGAGGGCGGCGGTTCGCCCTGGTCCGAGCGTTGTTGTTGTGGTTGTGCCCATCGGCGGGAGAGAGGGGCGCAAATGGAGTGACCCCCTCACCCGTACCTTGGGGAATGTGGCCGTCGGGGTGTTGCTGATGTTGTTCCCCTCAGGTGCCTCCTGCTCCTGCATCGGCTGCGGGCGAAGCGGTGACGACGCCGCCTGCTCTGACCACTTCCCCAACAGCGTCCGCGTCCTTGTGTGCCTCTGCACCCCCCCCCCCCCCCCGCATCATTGGAGACCGCGGGCAACAGAGCCTTCGAGATGGATGGGTGAACTGCAGGACTGGATTTCTTCTTGGGCGCCATTGCCTATGGCGTCGTCGCAAACGAAGATGGTGATGAAGATGACGCACACCACACACGTCTTCAGGTTCGCACAAGCGAGCCCCCTACCTGGCGCGCCAAAGATGTCGCGGGAAACCACGGCCACCTATGGGTCCAGGAGGCCCCTTGCTAGTTCGGCAGGGGGACATCGCGTTGCACAAAGAGCAGACAAACGTGTGGTGGCACGGCAGAGATCACACGGGCAGTTTTACCCAAGTTTGGGTCGCCGTGAGGCGTAAAACCCTACTCCTGCTTTGGTGGATTGATGGTGGAAAGGTGGTGGTGGTGCGTAGTACACTTGCCCGGCGAGGGTTGCCTCGGGGCTGCATCGACTACACGCGTATGGGCGTGTGAGTAAGCCAACCTTCTAACCCTTTCTACGGTTGCCATGGGCCTCCTTTTATAGATTAAGGGGTCACCACAGTGGCAAAGTAGTCATTATGCATTGATATGATAGAAAACAGTGCTATCATACCTAAATCTGTGGGCTGACAGGGTGCATTAAATGCGCCGCTTAACGTCACATCATTGGTTGTCCGGCAAGGCTTGTCGGGCTATTTTGCCAGCTCCGCGCCTGCTTTCTTGACACGTCACAGGACGGGTGTCATCTGTGGGCTTCTCCTGTAGAAAAGGGCTGCCATGGGGCGAATGATTGCCACTTAATCACTTTGCGGCTTGACACCGCACTGATGGACAATGTGGGTCCTGGTGGAGCGGTTGGTGAGGCGATTTTGCTTCCGCGAGCCCTGGCAGGCCCTACAGGGGCGCCTTGATCATCTGCTTCTGGGGATGGCCTTGCCCCTTGCCGAGCTCGCCTGCCCGGCAAAGGAGGCCTTTCTCTTGGTGATATCCTTCTTCCCTGGCCTAGTCTTGGTCCCTCAGATTTGCATGCTGGTCCTTTGAATCTCTTGGCTTCTTGTAATCCGGCTTGAGTTGGCGCTTCAATTTTGCTCTCGTGCATGTGCACAGTCTGGGCAACAGACCAGGGTTTGTTGTACCGACAACATGTCTATGGTTAGGAAACTTAACCATCTTTGATTAACGAGCTAGTCTAGTAGAGGCTTACTAGGGACACGGTGTTTTGTCTATGTATCCACACATGTATCAAGTTTCCAATTAATACAATTCTAGCATGAATAATAAACATTTATCATGATATAAGTAAGGAAATATAAAATAACAACTTCAATATTTCCTCTAGGGCATATTTCCTTCAGGCGACGCTTAGCGAAGCGTTGTCGGTGCTCCACCACCACCATCACCAACACGCCGTCGTGTTGGTTGTGATTCCATCTACTTCTCCTCTCCCGCTTGCTGGATCAAGAAGGAGGAGACATCATCGAGCCACGCATGTGATAAAACCGAAGGTGCAGTCTGTTCGGCACTAGATCAGTTGGATCATGATCGGATCGCGAAGAGTACGACTACATCAACCACGTTATATATGCTTCCGCTTAGCAATCTACAAGGGTATTTAGATGCTATCCCCCTCTCGTAGCTATGCATCTTCATGGATAGATCTTGTGTCAGGACCCTGATTCCAAGTCACATCGATCTAGCCGGTAACACCTCATATCACTTTGCGGCCTCATGCACGGTATTCCCACGGGTGTCGCCTTACCATGGCCCGGGACCGTTTGCATTTTTTGGCTCACGTATATGATAGTGTCGCTAGCATCCATATGACAGAGAACCCGGGCCGACATGGCTAGTCGTGAACCCAAAGCGGCACTAACCCATGGGGACAGGCATACATGAACCACATCGAGCATGTCGGTCATCAACGTATGAATTCGGGCTGTAGCACAGGGCTAACAGGACTCCGGTAACCCGGGCTCTAACAGGCTAGGTAGGACTCCGGATATCACGGCGTGACATTTCCCCGAAGGGACAGACATAGGAACGAAGTGAAACACATCCCGGCCAGTCAAGTGTCCAAGCAGTAGTGCTGGGCTAGCAGGACTCCGGTGAACCGAGCTGTAGCGGACTACTATTGCTTTCATAAGCACGAGACTACATTTCCCCATATGAGAGGCTGCCAAGGATAAACAACTAGATTGTCGGATCCCACACATACCAAGCATTTCAAACATACACACAAGATGCTCAATATGTGTAAATACAACATGGCATCACAACATAACTCTACGACTCAAATATTTATTCATTAGGCTCCGAGGAGCGAGATATTACAAACATGGGTCTCATGACCCAACACTCAGAGTATACAAGTCAAAGCACAAGCGGAAGCTTAACATGTCTGAGTACAGACATCTACAAATGAAAAAGAGGCTGAGAAGCCTGACTATCTACCAGATCCTGCCGAGGCACAAGATCGTAGCTGAGGTAACAAGCTAAACGTCGAAGTCCAAGCGGAACTACTAGCGAGGCTGACGTCTCTCTGCAAAACATAAAATAAGCAAACGTGAGTACAAATGTACTCAAGAAGACTTACATCGTAACTAACTACATATGCATCATTATCAATAAAGGCGGTGGTGGAGTTTGATCGCAGCAAGCCAGCTTTGACTCGGTGGCTATCCCGAACTACGATCGCAAGTAACTCTTTTGAGGTGGCGCTGCGAGTCCACATATTCACCATATCAATACACCACTATGGACCAGCTCCGTCTCCCTACGAGAACGCCATCCATAGCACTCACGCTTATCTTGCGCATTTTAGAGTATCCACTTTCACTTGTCTATGAACTGTTATAGGCAACCCAGAGTCCTTTTTCATGACACGGCTATTCGAATAGATCATATTAACCCCTGCAGGGTGTACTTCTTCACACACGCTCTCACCACTTACCGCCGTTTACACGACATGTACTCCGCAACCTTCAAGCGGAAGCCCAACGTGGGTGAAGGCCACAGCTTACCTAAACACACGAGTACCGAGTCAAGGTTTAAAGCCAATTAGGGTTCCATCCCCAGGTAGTCCGGCCGAGGTTTCCAATAACGGCCCCGAACGATGTGTGCAGGGTTCCCGAGACACCAAACGGGCGAATCGGTACACAGACGCGTGCCTACCGCAACACAACCCACCCCTATGGTCAGCGCTATGCGTGCCCCCAAAGATGCTACAAACACCGAAACTACTTGCAACTCCCGGACCGAGGACAAGAGTGGTTAAGAAGCCGAGAGGGTCCATTGGTTTCGGGCCCAATGCGTGGTAGTAACTGTTTCATGGATCACAAACACGTAACTCGGTTCGAGGACGGCTGCAATGAGACAACCCACCATGTACTCCTACATGGCCTCTTACCGCTACCTTTACCAAATCGTGTTCACACACTTAGCTCACACACAAGAGGACATGTTCACACACCTCCGATTCATCCCCGATGAATCGACCGACTCAACTCTAAGCAAAGCAGGCATGACAAACAAGCATGAATGAGTAGGCACAACATGGCTCAAGCAACTCCTACTCATGCTAGTGGGTTTCATCTAATTACCGTGTGGAATGACAGTCATGCAGAGGATAAAGGGGTTCAGCTACCGCAGCAAGTAACAGATGAATCGTTGTTGTCCTAATGCAGTAAAATAGAGCAGGAGCGAGAGAGTGGGATTATATCGGAATGAACAAGGGGGTTTTGCTTGCCTGGCACTTCTAAAGATAATATAGTTCTTCAATAGTGTCATCGATCTCATCACCGAAACCACGTCTATCGAGAGGGGACAAACACCCGCAACTGAGAAAGAAACACAATCAATGCAATGCGCAATATGATACATGCTCATGACATGGCAACATGCTGGTGTTTTGAGCTAATGCAGCTAACAGCAAAGTTAAATGAAGTTGGTTTGAACCCTAAGTTCAACTCCAAACTCCATATGTGAAATTCAAATGCCATTTATATGATTTGTGCTAAACAGCAGCTATAAGTTGTTCTAACATGCATGAAAACGGTACAGATGGATAGATTGGATTTTTCTGATCATTTTTCATATATAACTTGTTTCAATCTGAGCTACGGTTGAATTTATATGATTTTTAGAAGTTTGGGGTATTTTCTGAAATTTCCTAAAAAGAATAAATCCAGAAAATGATTTATGGCGTCAGCACCACATCACTGTGACGTCAGCAAGTCAACTGGGCGCCCCAGGTCAAAGCTGACCCATGGGGTCCATTGGTCAGTGAGACATACACTAATCCCGCGTTGACTCGGGCTTTGACCCGCTGCGGGGCCTGCTGTCAGTGTCTAAGGGTGGTTTAGCTGGCGGTAATTAGCGCTAATGGTGGTGCCACGACACCGGCCACCGGAGTTGGACGCCGGCGACCAAACCCAACGGCGGAGGATCGCCGGAGTTGCTCGGAACGGCGCTAACGAGTACCGTTTCACGCGTGGTTTGCGGCTACGGCAAGCTGGCGGTGAGGCGCATCTAAAGTAGGCGATGGGAGGTGCCGGGTGCGGTGTAGCGGCGGCGGCGGTGACGAAGCGGGCGGTGGCGGAGTTCGGCCGGCAATTGTTTGGGCGGTGCCGAGCAAGGGAGGAGCCGTGGTTAGACATGTTCGACTCACGAAGTGCGGTGAGTGCAGCGGTGAGCCTTCGGATGCGAAGCAGCTTGTGCCGTACTTGCAGTGGCGACAAGGCCGGCGGCGGGGAGCTTCGGGCTCGATCGGAAGACGGGGCTACGGAACGGGAACAGAGGGGGAGAGCGAGGGGGAAGCAACATGAGCTCACAGGGAGGCGGCGCAGTAGGTCAAGGCTCGGGACGCCCTTGGACGGCCTTGAATCGACGGTGAGGGGCTCGGGTGCCCGAGGTTGAAGATGACCGTGATGACGACGAAGCAAGGCCTCCCGGCGTCCCGTAGCTCTATTGGGAGGACGTGAAGGCTTCTGTGGTGCTTCTGGAGTCGGTGGAAGGGCGAGGGTGCATGATAGCCGCGACGGCGGCGAGCGGCGGTCTCGAGTGTGCTCGGCGGCGCGAGGGGGAGGGGCCAGAGGAAGGGGCGAGGGTCCAGGGAGAGTGAGGGAGAGGAGCGAGGGGTCGAGGGGAGTGCGTGGCACCCTCGGGTGCCTCCAGCAGCGAGCAGGTAAGCAGGAGGTGGCCGGGGCTCTCGGGCGCGCGCCACGCCTCGCCTCTGCCTACTGGCAGAGGTAGACGGCGAGCGACGAGGTAGGTGGGTTGGGCTGGTCAAGCTGGGCCGGCTACAGGTAAGTGGGCCAGGTTGGCTCCTCTCTCTCTCTTTTCTAATTATGTTAGTGTTTTCTATTTATCTGCAACTGTGTTTGGCTTTAATAAAAATGTCAGGGCATTTCCAAAAATCATGAAACTGGTCAATGTCACTGTTTGGAATATAACAAACAGCAAACATTTTAGTTTATGACTATTTGAACATTTAAACTATTTATTAGCATTAAATGCCCAAATGCAAATACTTTATGAATTAATCCAAGGACCAAATATGTCAAAAAATGTGCAGCACCTCTGGTTATGGTTTATAGCATTTTTCCGTAAATGATGAACATTTTCTAAAGCCATTTGAATTCACTGAAAAATATTTTTGGTTGAACCTATTTGAATTCCTTTAATGCTACGGTTTAGGCAATCCCCATTTCAAATTTCATGAAAATTAAACATGATGCATAGATGCAATGCCACTAGTTACAAGCAAGCTCTAGGGCTGTGACAACTCACCCCCACTAAACAAGAATCTCGCCCCGAGATTCAAGACGTGAGGTAAGAGGAAAAGGGAAGTCACAAAACAATCACAATCTTCATGATCCATTTGCCCTTCTCGAAGATGTTGATTCATTCCATCATCTTGGTCTTGACGTCCTTGCTTTCGAGATCTTCACTCGACACGACAACAGAAAGAGGGGGAAACCCTACAGGATTTAATCTTCTTGAAGATCGAGCAACTCAAGATCAGGTCATGGAGTGAGACGTAAGAACATCTCTTGAGTTGAGACACCAAACACACATTAGGAATGATGGTAAAGAAATGGATGACGAGGGTTCAAATCGGTAGGCAACCATTCCACGCTTAAGTAAAATGGTGCATGGTTTCAAAGTAACAAGGAGATGATTGCCATGATTCCATAACGGGAGACCTTAGGAAAGGTGACTCGTAGAATTATTCCCTTAAGTGGCAAAAAGAATTACTTTTGATACAAAGATCATTGAAACTCTTCATTCCAGCCTAAGGCAATCACAATCGATCATTTTGAAGGAGTTCGAAGGAATGACATACTCGGACTAGAATGGATGATGTGGACTACCTTGTTGAAGACAACGCAATGGATGATTTTTGCTTATCACTGGAAATGGATGGGACCCATGGTAGGACCGCTTTTGAAGATGATCCTGGGCAACAATTGCTGGGGTGCAAGCTGGAAACATAACGCAAATGCTGGGAATGTTTCAACCATCATATCTGCCTGAGATTCAGATCTGGTTGGTGCTAGGATATTCCAGACTCATCGAGTCTAGAAAGATAAATGAAAGTTTGCAACACAAATCGACGAGAAGATGTTGCGAGATTCTCGGGAATGAACTACGATAGCAAGCTCCAAAACATGAGCTGGTTCTGCTACTAACATGTGAACATGTTGTCCAAGACAAGAATGACCACACAGTAGTCTTATCATAAAATACTACCGAGTTCAGGTGGGGAACCATCATCTAGGGTAACGAAGTCTTGTGCATGACCTAGGATCTGCACAACAACTCCTTTTCCTTGAACAAATCAATCAGTGGCTTGGTGTGCTAGGAATACATGTAGGATGAAGGTTGCAAGTCTCCAGACTGCAGAATACTTCGCACGTGTGCATGACTGATTTGGGATGATTCCAAAGGAAACAAAACAAACCTTTCTCATAATCATGGCGGCAACTTACACATAACGCACATGAATTCGAGGAAGTCACTTCTTCCATCCAAGCATAGGCTTCATGAACGGCACACGAAGAAATGCCTACACAAGTTTCCAACACTAGGTTGATGTTCAACATGACTCATGGGGGAGACAAAATGCTACTGATGGGCTCAACAGCAACTCATCGGAATTTCCATATCACTGGACTTCCGCCATCATGTGAACACGGTGATAGTATTGGTCAGACCAAAAGATGTAATGGTGTATGCTCGAGGGATCAACCACGAGTAAGACAACATCACGAATATCGTTGGTTCTGATTTGACTTGACGATGGCCCATACTCAAGTCAAAGGATTGATAAGACAATAGGTCCAGCAACTGATCACAGGGACCAATCGATGAACATATCACCTTTCTTCAACACACACTACACAAGAATATCCCTTTGGAACGAACTAAGTCAGGCAAGCTTTTATCTTCCAACTCTCCAAGTTGTTGTTTGGCTTAACCAACTAGCTCAGGGGTATCCAACACAGATTCTTGGAGAAAGGGTGGTTCACAGGAAACCAACTTGATCACGAGCTCAACATAACAGTCAGGGGACAACCTGGTAATACTTCCGAGAAGATATTCAGAAAATCACGAACCACCGGTATGTTACTAAGCTCGGGAACAATCTTGCTTTTGAGGCAAGACGACAAGATCAAATGAGTGAGGACTTGACAAGATCCTAACTCATCAATCGAAGTGTGCACCAGAAATAAGGACTAGGTAGCACGATCAATCTTAGGATGATGATTTAATAACCAACACACTAATAATGAGAATATTGTCCATTTACTCTCAAGCAACGAGTTGCTCAAGTATTGATTTCGCACATCACGGTACACTTGTCGGTATTCCGTTACAATAACATGGGAACCGAGGAATGAACAATGATGGCAAGAAGTATTACTGTGTCAATAATTCATAAGAGAAGGTGCAATTCTCATGACGTTCCGGACATAAAGTGGGTAATACTTCAGGATAGAACAGAATCAAAAGCTTGATTGCATTTGATCTGCGGATTACAACTGCTTTGACCCAATCCTAGATATGGATGAGGCACTGGAGTTTGTTTCTCCTAGTCATTCCGAAATAGAATGGCTTGACGGACCACAAGGATAATAGACATCGATAAACGAATGCACACATACTCTTGGTTATCAACTGATAGAGGATGGTCGGGATACAACTAAAGAGAGCAACTCAATGGAACATATAATTTTACGAGTTGTGGATGCATAGATTGGTATGTCGAGCAAAGCTCAACATTTCTTCCGGATAACCCATGCGGAGAAGGTAGAACTGGCAGAGTCACAATTATGAATGGAGAACTCCTCAAGAGTACTCTGATTGTGATCTTTTAATTCAAACAATTTCTACCTTAACTAGTTCATGGTATTTGGAAGAAGGAAATACCATGGACCTCGAGGACTATCGCAAAGTTACTAATATCCTAAAGGAACTAGCAAATACTAACAACATGAAGTAGGGTGAATCTCGGGTTCAAGGACCCGTGAATAGAATGCCTACTAACTAATAACATCACGGGATCTGTCACAAGAATAATGGATGTAATCATCGTGACCGGGGAACACAAAACATGGCTAGTTTACTAGGTGACTTCCTAAACACCTAGGGTCATAATAATAGCTCCAACATCTACGCCGAGGCAACAAAGTACCTCAACTCACCGATTAGTGTGCTTATTCTGACCAAAAAGGACATCGGGAACGGAAGGAAAGGATTTGCAAGTGCATCAGACTATTTAGAGACCTAGGATGACTCGGACAGCATAACGGCTGTAAATGCTCAAAATGATTTGAGACATCATGCAAAATGGTGGCATAGCCACTTAACAACATCATATCAAGGTTCCGAGATCAATAGTTAACATATAGAAATAGTAGGAACTGAACTGGGGCTTAAAACCAACAATCTTAAAGGTCTATGGATTAGTAGCACGTCATCCTGATAGATAGATGAGACGCCTAGTTCTTAAACCCCGTAGAAGAGAAGAGGATGACTCAGATCAGAAGGCCATGAGGTATAAGGAGTAAAAAGAGCCTTACCTTCCCTTCCACAATCAATTCCCTTACATAACTAAAGCATTTCTAGACACAACTTGACCGGTTTGGCTTGGTAATCCTCTGTGCAACGGGCTCGATACCAACGCCGTCAGACCCCGATTCCAAGTCACATCGATCTAGCCGGTAACACCTCATATCACTTTGCGGCCTCACGCACGGTATTCCCACGGGTGTCGCCTTACCATGGCCCGGGACCGCTTATGCCTTTTGGCTCACGTATATGATAGTGTCACTAGCATCCATATGACAGAGAACCCGAGCCGACATGGCTAGTCGTGGAACCCAAAGCGGCACTAACCTATGGGGACAGCATCCATGAATCACATCGAGCATGTCGGTCATCGGCGTATGAATCCGGTCAGTAGCACTGGCTAACAGGACTCCGGTAACCCGGCCAGAAAGGTGCTAGGTAGGACTCGGATGTCACCGCGTGACATTTCCCCAAAGGGATGTATATAGGAACGGCAGTGAAACACATGCTGGCCAAGTCGTGTCCGGAGCAGTAGTGCTTTGGGCTAGCGAGGACTCCGGTGAACCGGTCAGAAGCGGACTACTATCGCCAGAAGCACTAGACTACATTTCACCATATGAGAGGCTGCCAAGGATAAACAACTAGATTGTCGGATCCCACACATACCAAGCATTTCAAACATACACACAATATGCTCAAGATGTGTAAATACAACATGGCATCACAACATAACTCTACGACTCAAATATTTATTCATTAGGCTCCGAGGAGGCGAGATATTACAAACATGGGTCTCATGACCCAACACTCGTAGCATACAAGTCAAAGCACAAGCGGAAGCTTAACATGTCTGAGTACAGACATCTACAAATGAAAAAGGTTGAGAAGCCTGACTATCTACCAGATCCTGCCGAGGGCACAAGATCGTAGCTGAGGTAACAAGCTAAACGTCGAAGTCCACGCGGAACTACTAGCGAGACTGACGTCTCTCTGCAAAACATAGAATAAGCAAACGTGAGTACAAATGTACTCAGCAAGAAGACTTACATCGTAACTAACTACATATGCATCGGTTTCAACAAAGGGGGTGTTGGATTTTAACAGAAGCAAGCCAGCTTTGACTCGGTGGCTATCCTGAACTATGACTGCAAGTAACTCTTTTGAGGTGGCGAACACGAGTCCACATATTCACCATATCAATACACCACTATGGATCCGCTCCTGTCTCCCTACGAGAACGCCATCCATAGCACTCACGCTTATCTTGCGCATTTTTAGAGTATCCACTCTCACTTGTCTATGAACTGTTATAGGCAACCCAGAAGTCCTTCTCCGTGGACACGGCTATTCGAATAGATCATATTAACCTGCAGGGTGTACTTCTTCACACGCTCTCACCACTTACCGCCGTTTACACGACATGTACTCGGCAACCTTCAAGCGGAAGCCCAACGTGGGTGTCGGCCACAGCCTACCTAAACACACGAGTCCCGAGTCCGTGTTTATCGCCTATTCGGGTTCCATCCGCAGGGAGTCCGCCGAGGTTTCCACTAACGGCCCCGAACGATGTGTGCAGGGTTCCCGAGACACCAAGCAGGCGAATCGGTACATCGGCCATGTGCCTACCGCAACACAACCCACCCCTATGGTTAGCGTTGCGGCCCCCAAAGATGCTACAAACACCGAAACTACTTGCAACTCCCGGACCGAGGACAAGAGTGGTTAAGAAGCCGAGAGGGTCCATTGGTTTCGGGCCCAATGCGTGGTAATGCTGTTTCATGGATCACAAACACGTAACTCGGTTCACGAGGGACGGCTGCAATGAGACAACCCACCATGTACTCCTACATGGCCTCTCACCGCCACCTTTACCAAATCGTGTTCACACACTTAGCCCACACACGGTAGGACATGTTCACACACCTCCAATTCATCCCTGATGAATCAGACCTGACACAACTCTAAGCGATGGCAGGCATGACAAACAAGCATGAATGAGTAGGCACAACATGGCTCAAGCAACTCCTACTCATGCTAGTGGGTTTCATCTAATTCTTGTGGAATGACAGTCATCACGAGAGGATAAAGGGTTCAGCTACATCAGCAAGTAATGTATGAATCGTTGTTGTCCTAATGCAGTAAAAGAGAGCAGGAGCGAGAGAGTGGGATTGTATCGGAATGAACAAGGGGGTTTTGCTTGCCTGGCACTTCTGAAGATAATATAGTTCTTCATCGGTGTCATCGAACAATCGCCGGAACCACGTCTATCGAGAGGGGACAAACACCGGCAACTGAGAAAGAACACAATCAATGCAATGCACATTCACATGAATGACATGTCATATTAAGGTACTGAATTGACCTGATGCAGCAGTAAGCCATGTTAATTGAAGTGGAATTCAAACAAGGTTAAACTCCAACTCCAAATGCTAGTTCATAAATTGCCCTAATCATGATTCATACTATTCAGTGAGGTTAACTTGTTCAAACATGCATGATCATGGCACAAACAGATTCTTCATATTTTTCTGATCATTTTGCATATATAACTTATTTCCATTGGAGTTATGGTTGAATTTCTATGAATTTTTTGAAGTTTGAACTATATTCTGGAATTTCCTATAACAGAATAATTCCAGTAATTCATTTATCGTCGACAATGCGTCGAGGATGACGTCCGTCAACAGGGACGTCCAGGTCAAACCTGACTGGTGGGTCCCGTGTGTCAGTGTAATTAGTTTAACTAAATATTAATTAAAACTAATCCTGACTAGTTAACAGGACTGGGCCCCACCTGCCATTGACCCAGGAGAGTCAACCAGGGCCCACCCGTGGTCAAAGTCAGCGCTAACTACGCCGGCGTTTAGCCGCCGGCGAGCCAGACGCGGCGGCGGAAGTGGTTTTGGTTATTTCGGCAACCAAATGAGCCGCGGAGGGTGTCTATGGATAGCTGGAAGCAACCCGCAGCTTTCGGTGGAGTTGGTTGAGCTCGGGGCGGCCGGAAATGGTGCCGGCGACGACCTAGGCGGCCGCCGGAGTTCGGGCGAGCTCGGGCTCGTCACTGCAGTGGCCTAGGCGGGGCGGCACTAGCATCTACGGCTCCTATGTGTTGCGGGGAGTGCGATGGCACTAGCCCAGGACCAAATGGTCACCGGAGCAAAGATCGGGCGAGCGCAGCGGGCGGCGCTGCTCGGGCCATAAAGGGGGGCGATAGCTCTGTGGTGAAATCGAGCACGGGGAGAGAGAGGAGGCGTAGGAGCTCACAGCGGAGAGGAAGAGGTGGTCAGCGGGCTCAGGGGCGGGTCCGAGGTAGGAGACGGGCCCGGTGAGGACGTTCGGGGGCTTCTGGGGGGGCGTGGCTCGGTGAGGGGGTCGAGGATGGAGTGGTGGAGCCTCTGGGCTGCTCGGGAGGTTGAGGGAGAGGCGTTGGCTGCGGTGGTGGCGAGCGGCGTCAACGGCAGTACTTGGTGGCGCGGCGCAAGCGAGCAGAGGAGGGAGAGGGAGTACTGGGAGAGAGGGGAGAGGTGCAAGGGGTCGAGGGGAGTGCGTGGCACCCTCGGGTGCCTCCAGCGGCGAGCAGGTAAGCAGGAGGTGGCCGGGGCTCTCGGGCACGCGCCATGCCTCGTCTCTGCCTACTGGCAGAGGAAGGCAGTGACAGCGAGGTAGGTGGGCTGGGCTGGTCAAGCTGGGCCGGCTACAGTAAGTGGGCCAGTCGGCTCCTCTCTCTCTCTTTTCTAATTATGTTCTGCTTTTCTATTTATCTCAAGAATCGTGTTTGGCTTTAATAAAATGCTGGGCATTTCCAAAAATCATGAAATCGTCAATGTCACTGTTTGGAATATAACAAACAAAGCAAACATTTTAGTTTATGATTATTTGAACATTTAAACTATTTATTAGCATTAAATGCCCAAATGCAAATACTTTATGAATTAATCCAAAGTGACCAAATATGTCAAAAAATGTGCACCTCCTGGTTATGGTTTATAGCATTTTTCCGTAAATGATGAACATTTTCTAAAGCCATTTGAATTCACTGAAAAATATTTTTGGTTGAACCTATTTGAATTCCTTTAATGCTAGGGTTTAGGCAATCCCCATTTCAAATTTCATGAAAATTAAACATGATGCATGGATGCAGATGCCTCTAATTACATCCAATTCTGGGGCTGGAACCAGATCTAGGACTGGTGCAATGGATAAAATCTGTATGATCAGCTCGCTGGATCCTCAGTCTTTTCCAAGATGGATTTAAGGTTAGGCTACCACCAAATCAAGATCAGAAACGGGGATATCCCCAAGACAGCCTTTGTCACTCGTTATGGCCAGTACGAGTACACCGTCATGTCCTTTGGTCTAACCAACCCTCCAACTACATTCTCCCGCTTGATGAACTCGATCTTCATGGAGTACTTAGACAAATTCGTCGTGGTTTACCTCGATGATATTCTTATTTACTCGAAGAACGAGGAAGAGCATGCTGAACATCTTAGACTTGTGCTAGAAAAACTTCGAGAGAGCACCGCCTTTATGCCAAGTTCTCCAAGTGTGAATTTTGGTTGCCGAAGTGACCTACCTAGGCCACGTAATCTCCGTAAGGGCATTGCTGTCAATCCCGAGAGAGTTCAGGCCGTTCTCGATTGGAATCCACCTGAAACCGTTAAACAAGTTAGGAGTTTCCTTGGTCTAGCCAGCTATTGTCGCCGCTTTGTTGAAAACTTCTCCAAAGTAGCCAAACCCCTCATGGAACTTCTCAAGAAAGATAAAAAGTTTGAGTGGTCCCCACAAGGTGAGTACAGTTTACGTGAACCTGAAAAGACGCTGACTTCTGCCTCCCATACTTGTGCCACCAGATTTCACTAAAGACTTTGTTATCTACTGCGACGCCTCACGACAGGGACTAGGTTGCATTCTTATGCAGGATCGTCATCTGATTGCCTATGCATCTCGTCAGTTGCATCCACATGAGGAGAATTATCCTACACATGATCTAGAGCTTGCAGCTGTAGTCTATGCACTTAAGATCTGGCGACACTACCTTCTTGGTAAATGTTGCGAGATCTACACCGATCACCAGAGTCTCAAGTATATCTTCACCCAACCATATTTGAACCTTAGGCAAAGACGTTGGTTGGAGTTGATCTCAGATTATGATCTAGGGATTACCTACACCCCAGGCAAAGCCAATGTCATGGCTGATGCGCTAAGTCGTAAATCCTATTGCAACAATCTCATGTTGCAGCAGGGCCAACCTTTTCTCCATGAGGAATTTTGTAAGCTTAACCTTCACATTGCTCCTCACGGATTCCTTTCTACCTTGGTGGCGAAACCTGATCTTGAGGATCGGATTATCGCCGCTCAAAAGGTGACACGGAATTTCCCGGATCAAGAGAAACATTAAGAAGGGAGTTGGTGGATGTTTCTCTATGGATGATCGTGGTGTTGTTTTCTTTGAGAATCGTTTGGTGGTTCCCAAGAATCAACATCTGCGAAAATTGATTCTTAAGGAGGCGCATGAATCTCCTCTCACGATTCGTCCCGGTAGTACTAAGATGTATCAGGACCTACGCCGGAGGTTACCGTGGACTAGGATGAAGAGAGAAATTGCTCGGTTTATTGCTAATCGTGGACGTTTGTCATCGCTAAGCGTTAAGCGGAGCATCGGAGACCTGCCGCACCCTTCAGCCTTTAGCTATTCCCCGAGTGGAAATGGGATAAAGTTGGTATGGACTTCATCACCGGCTTTCCCAGGACCAAGAAAGGGAATAATGCTATCTTCGTAGTCATTGATCATCTCTCCAAAGTGGCGCACTTCCTTCCTGTTCGAGAGAGTATCACTGCTAGCCAGCTCGCTGACTTATATATCTCTCGAATAGTTTCACTCCATGGTGTTCCACTAGAGATCAATTCAGACCGTGGCAGTCTTTTCACTTCTCATTTCTGGGAGAGTTTCCAAACTGCCATGGGAACCCATCTTTTCTTCAGTACCGCTTTCCACCCTCAGTCAAGTGGCCAGGTGGAACGGGTCAACCAAATTCTCGAAGACATGCTTAGAGCTTGCGTTATCTCATTCGGTATGGATTGGGAGAAATGTCTTCCTTTCGCCGAGTTTGCTTATAACAATAGCTATCAATCCAGTCTCAAGAAAGCTCCTTTTGAGATTCTCTATGGACGAAGATGTCGAACACCTTTGAACTGGTCAAACCGGTGAAAGACAATTCTTTGGACCGGACATGATCCAGAGGCGTAAGAGCAAGTTCGCATCATTCGTGAGAATTTGAAAACAGCCCAATCTCGTCAAAAGAGCCAGTATGACCGTCGTCATAAGGAAGTGTCTTATGAAATTGGCGACAAGGCTTACCTTCGGGTTACTCCTTTGAAGGGTACCCATCGTTTCGGTATCAAGGGCAAGTTGGCTCCTCGTTACATTGGTCCCTTTCACATTCTCGCTAAACGAGGAGAGGTTGCCTACCAATTGGAACTACCCCCACATCTTTCTCGAGTGCATGATGTCTTCCACGTCTCTCAACTCAGGCGTTGCTTCTCGGATCCCATCCGTGGAATGGACCACGAAACGCTTGATCTCCAAGATAACCTCACCTATCGAGAGTACCCTGTTCGCATTCTTGATCAAGCAGAGCGTGTCACCCGACGTCGGAACATCAAGTTTCTCAAGGTTCAGTGGTCTCATCATTCCGAGAGAGAAGCTACTTGGGAGCGAGAAGATCGCCTTCGATCGAGTACCCGCTTTCTTTCGACCCACGAATCTCGGGGACGAGATTCTTTCAAGTGGGGCGAGTTGTCACATCCCTAGTTACGGTATGACCTAGACTAGCTAGTCATTTGTGCATCATGTTTAAATTCCATTTAAATTGAAATGAGGATTTGTGAAACCCTCAGAATCATTTTTGGAAATTGACCCAAGTAAAAAATTGCTCCAAAAAGGTCCAAGATAATGCTCATGTTGCCCTCTGAAAATATTGGACAGAGATAAAAATCAAACCAATATTTTTAGGAGTCCATAAGTAATTATTTTGGGCATTTGGAATTAATGCAGTAATTATTTGCGTTGGATAAATATTGTTATATATATATATAATATTGTCCAAAAATTATGCCATTTATTAAGGAGCTCTGGAATGATACCACTAGCCCCTACAAAATTGGCATAAGTAAATAAATTGATTTAGTATTATTACTAAATCAGAACAAATGTCAGAAAAATAGAAAACAAAACAGAGAGGAGAAAGAGAAGCCCACCTGACTTACTCAAGGCCTGCCATCAGTAGTAAAGGCCCAGCCCACTGTGGCGAGGCGGTCGTCCTCAACCTCTGCCAAGATGGCGAGGCGTGTCGACGCTGTGAGCAATCGCCGTGGCCACCTCCCTGCCTGCTTCCTCTCCTTCCCCGACCCTTCTCGAGACGCTAGGAGACACGCACGCACCGCCCCGACCGCTCTCCCTCTCTCCAGTGGCCTCCCCTCCTCTCTCTCGCCCTCCCCCGCGAGCACCCGAGCGCCACCGTCGCTGCCGCACGCCATTGCCGTGGCCACCACCTCCCCCTCGCCCTCTCTTCGAGTCCGGAAGCTCCACCACGTCGTCCACCACCTCTCCGCCAAGCCGTGCCTCGTCGGACGCTCCGTGTTGCCGTCGCCGTCGCCTTCTTCACCTCCGGCCGCCGTGGATCCCCATCGCCGCCCCGCCGTCTCCAGTGCGTTTCCGAGCTCGCCGTCAAGCCCGTCGAGTCCGCGGTGATCTCCGCCACCGTTCCCCTCTCTCCGTTTAGCTGCCCGCACGCCATAGGCCTCCTCCCCACCACGGCCGAAACCTCTCGCCGCCGTCCATGTCGCCATCGTCGTCTCGGCCCGCCTCCGCCCAAACCGAGCACTCCATCGTGCTCCCTGTGCCACGAGGGTGCCGCAGAGCCGCTCGGGTGGCCTCCCCGTGCCCTGCAGCCCGTTCCCGCTCGAAGTCGAACTCCGGCCGCCGCTTCGAAGCCGCTTCCGTGAGCTCCGGCCGCTTCGCTCTCCCACTCGCTCCAATCGGCGCGGACGAAGGCCGCTCCTTCGCCCGGGGTCTCCGCCGCCCAAATGGTCGCCGGAGCGACGATCCCGAGCCCTCCGCCGCGTTCGGCCTCGCCGGCGGCTAGACGCCGGCAGGATTGACCGGGTCAACCCCCGCTAACTAAGCCCCCCCTTGTGACGCTGACATGTGGGGCCCAGCCCTGCTAATTTTTAGTTTAGGATTAGTTTAGCAACTAATTAACTCTGTTAACTAACTATGACACTGACGTGTGGACCCCACACGTCAGGTTTGACCCCAGTCAGTCGCAGTTGACTTACTGACGTCATGCTTACGCAGTGCTGGCGCGGTATTTGATTTTCTGGTATTAAAATAAATCAGGAAATTCCAGAAAATATTCAAAACTTCAAAAATTCATATAAATTCAACCGTAGCTCAGATTGAAATAATTTATATATGAAAAATTATCAGAAAAATGCAATCTATCCATCTGTACCAGTTTCATGCATGAAAAACCAAGTTATACCTGCTGTATAAGTGAAACACTAAAATGGCTTATATAAAGAGCTTATTTTGGAGTTGCATTTGAACCTTTGGTTCAAATGGACTTCATTCAAATTGAATACTAGTTGCATTACCTCAAACAGCATCACATCTACATGCCATGTTCATGCATCATATTGTTGCATATGCTTGTGTTTTGATTGTTGGCACCGTTCCTTCTCGATAGGTCCTGCTCCGGAGACGTTCAGTACCGATGCGTGAAGCAAAGGCCCTTGTTGATTTACCGTGCAAGCAAACCCCTGCTCATTCTCGACATAATCCTAAACTCTCGCTCCTGCTCTCAGTTATTGCATTAGGACAACAACGATTCATCTGCTACTTTGTGCTGCGGTAGTTGAACCCATTCCTCGTCAGGACCCCGATTCCAAGTCACATCGACCTAGCCGGTAACACCTCATATCACTTTGCGGCCTCACGCACGGTATTCCCACGGGTGTCGCCTTACCATGGCCCGGGACCGTTTGCGCCTTTTGGCTCACGTATATGATAGTGTCACTAGCATCCACATGACAAAGAACCCGGGCCGACATGGCTAGTCGTGAACCCAAAGCGGCGCTAACCTATGGGAACAGGCATACATGAATCACATCGAGCATGTCGGTCATCAACGTATGAATTGTATGCATGGGCTAACAGGACTCGGTATCCCGGCCGAAAGCGAGCTAGGCGAGACTCGAATATCACCGCGTGACATTTCCCGAGGGATGACATAGGAACGAAGTGAAACACATGCCGACCATTCAAGTGTCCAAGCAGTAGTCTTTGGGCTAGCGAGGACTCCGGTGAACCGGCTGTAGCGGACTACTATCGCTCGTAAGCACGAGACTACATTTCCCCATATGAGAGGCTGCCAAGGATAAACAACTAGTTTGTCGGATCCCACTCATACCAAGCATTTCAATCATACACATAATATGCCCGATATGAGTACATACAACAAGGCATCACAACAAAACTCTACAACTCAAAGTACTTTATTTAAGAGGCTCCGAGGAGCCATACATAACATATCCATACAGGTAGGGTCACATGACCCAACACTCAAGTCATACAAACATACAAGCACATGCGGAAGCAAACTAGTCTGAGTACGTACTCTAAAAAGAAAGAAAGCTTGTTGAAGCCCTTCTATCTACAAAGTGGGCCCTTCACAAGCCTTGGATCACCACCTGGGTGGCTAGTTCACTACGTCGATGTCAAGGTCTACATAAAACCCATCGGAGGGGGCAAAGTGTTGTTGTCTCAAAAAACATTAATTAAGCAAACATGAGTAAGGAGGTACTCAGCAAGTCTTACCACGTAATCCTATCATACATGCACATTCTCAAGAAGGTGGTGGAGTTATTTTGACAAGCCGGCTTTGACTCTTGGCTAAGCTATCCTCGTGACACCACTTGAAAAGCATTTGTCGCACACGAGTCCACTATCACCATCACAATACTCCACCGTGGATCCTCTCTCGTCACCCACGAGAGGGCCATCCGCGGCACTCACACTTATCTTGAGGCTTTTAGTAGTATCCATTTACTTGTCTATGAACTATTATAGGCAACCTGTAAGTCCTTCTCCTCCGTGGGCGAGGGCTATTCGAATAGATCATATTAACCCTCTGAGGTGTACTTCTTCACACACGCTCTCACCACTTACCGTCGTTTTACGACATGTACTCGGCAACCTTCAAGCGGAAGCCCAACGTGGGTGTCGGGCCACAGCCTACCTAAACACACGAGTCCCGAGTCCAGGTTTATCGCCTATTCGGGTTCCATCCATGACGAAGTCCGCCGAGGTTTCCCATACGGCCCCGAACGATGTGTGCAGGGTTCCCGAGACACCAAACGGGCGAATCGGTACACCGAGCCACGTGCCTACCGCAACACAACCCACCCCTAGGTCAGCGTTGCGTGCGGCCCCCAGCATGCTACAAACACCAGAAACTACTTGCAACTCCCGGACTGAGGACAAGAGTGGTTAAGAAGCCGAGAGGGTCCATTGGTTTCGGGCCCAATGCGTGGTAGTAACTGTTTCATGGATCACAAACACAGAACTCAGTTCTTAGGGACGGCTTCAATGAAACAACCCACCATGTACTCCTACATGGTCTCTCATCGATACCTTTACCAAAACGTGTTCAACACTTTCACTCTCGAACCCGACACAACCTTTCACTCCAGCTTCATCATCCCGATGAGCCGGACACGACACAACTCTAAGCATAGCAAGCATAGCATGGTAGGAATCACAAACATGGCTCAATCAACTCCTACACATACTAGTGGGTTTCATCTAGTTCTTGTGTGGCAATGACAGTCATGCAAAGGAAGTGGGTTCAACTACCGCAAAGACACAACAGTTTGAATCGCGTTGTCTTAATGCGATAAACAAGAGCGTAGTGAGAACATGGGTTTGTATCGTAATGATCAATGGGTTGCTTGCACGATGTAGTGGTGGTAGGATACGCCCTTGAGGCGGATATTCTGGATTATCCTCGGGGCGTAACCTATCACGAAAGACATACCGAAAATAAACACACATGGCAATATGCAACAATATGATGCATTCTATGACATGGCAATATGAATGTGTGTTGGCCTAATGCAAGCTGGAACAAAAAGGGATGAACTCATTTGAATCAAGGATTCAAATGTTAGCTCATTTAAAATAGCCCTAAAGGTGTATTTTCTTATTCTGCTTAAACAGCAAGGTTAACTTGTTTTATCATGCATGAAACCTGTACCAATGGATAGAATGGATTTTTCTGATCATTTTTCATATATAAATCTTTGCATTTGGAGTTACAGATTAATTTCTATGAATTTTTGAAGTTTGAATTATATTCTGGAATTTCCTATAACAGAATAAATCCAGTAATTCATTTACTGCGTCAGCAATGCGTCAGGATGATGTCATGGTCAACGGGGACGTCTAGGTCAAACCTGACTGGTGGGTCCTGATGTTAGCATAATTAGATTAGCTAAAATTTAATTAAAACTAATCCTAATTAGTTAACAGGGCTGGGCCCCACCTGTCATTGACTCAACAGAGTCAACCAGGGCCCACCCGTGGTCAAAGTCAACGTCGGCTGCACCGGCGTTTAGCCGCCAGCCCGACGCCTTGGCGGTGGAAGTGGATTGGCCATTCCGGCGACCAAATGGGTCGCGGAGGGCATCTAGGTGGAGCTGGGGACAACCCGCAGCTCTTGGTGGAGTTAGCTGGAGCTCGGGGCGGCCGGAATCGGCGCCGGCGACGACCTAGGCGGCCGCCGGAGTTCGGCCAAAGGCGAACTCGAGGCTAGGGTGTGCGGTGAGGTGCGGGGAGTGTATGGTTGGACCCTACGCAATGTGGTGAGTGCGATGGACACCCGAGAGGTGGCGGAGGATGGACGGGAGCACGCCGGGCGACGAAGCTCAGCTGGCCAGCGTCTTGATTGAGCTCCGTTCGGTCACTACACGGCTCGGGAGCGAGAGAGGAAAGGAGGGGGAGATAGCTAAGCTCACGGGGAACTCGAGGAGGCAACCAGTGCGGTCGGGGACGGGCTGGTGCGGCGGCGGCGTCGAAGGGGATCTCCAGCGACGGCGGAGTCGGGCGAGGTTGGTGCAGAGGCCTCGGGCTACACGAGCGCTCGGGGCTTGGCTAGCTCGACGAAGAGGAGGGCGGCGGAGCTCCTAGAAATGACAGGGAGGAGCACGGACGACGGGAGCGCTGACTACGGCGGCAGCGTGGTTATGTGGCGTCGGCCATGGCGGGAAGCGCGAGGGGAGGAGCCGGGAGGAAGAGAGATGTCTAGGGGTTCGGGGAGAGAGGGGCGATCCACGTCATGCTCGGTGAGGGGAGCGGCGGGCGACCAGGTGCGTGGCACCCATGCAGTGCTCGCCGAGCACTGCCTGCCTACTGGCCGAGCCAAGCGGCTGCTGGCAGCGGCCGGCCTGGGCAGTGGGCGGTTAGTAGGCGCCAGGTAAGTATTTCCTTTTCTGTTTTTCTTTTTCTATTTTTGTAACTTTGTGGACTTTTTAAAAATACTTAGATAGCTTCAAAAATCACCAAACTGGACCTGGTCCTTAGTTGGAATATTTCCAACATGGAACATTTTAGTTTGGGATTATTTGGGCATTTGAAATATTTTATATAATTTTAAATGCCCAAACTCAAATACTTATGATTTAATTCAAAGACCTTAGGATGACCTAGAAAATTGTGCACCACTTTTGACAGAGGCTCTGAACCAAAGCAAAGGTGATGAGCATTTTAGAAGGGCATTTCAGGTTCATTGAAAATAATTTTAGTAAACCCTAGTTGGATTCAAAAGGGGTTACGGGTTTCTGTCTTCCCCATTTCAAATTTCAGATGAAAGTTAAACATGATGCACACACTAATGCATGGACTAGCTAGGATGTGACAACTCACCCCCACTCAAAAGAATCTCGTCCCGAGATTTAGGATCCGTTGCGAAAAAGGTGGGATACTCAAGTCGAAGACGATCCTCCCCGCTGAATATGCAACTGTTGGACGCCACCGCAGCCACGCCGTCGCCGTAGACGCGCTCCCCGCCGTCCGTGCTCCTCCCCGCCGTGTCTAGGAGCTCCGTCGCCCTCCTCTACGTCGAGCTAGCCGAACCCCACGTGCTCGAGTAGCCCGAGGCCTCTGCACCAACCTCGCCCGACCCCGCCGTCGCCGGAGATCCCATTCGACGCCGCCGCCGCCAAGACGCCTGGCCCCGACCGGCATCGGGTTGCCTCCACGAGTTCCCCGTGAGCTTATCTATCTCCCCCTCCTTTCCTCTCTCGCTCCCGAGCCGTGTAGTGACTGCACGGAGCTCAACCGCACGCACCGCCGTGGAGCTCGTCGCCGGCGTGCTCCCGGCCATCCACCGGCCACCCCTCGGTGTCTAACGCACTCACCACACCGCGTAGCATCTCACCCACTACTCCACGCACTTCACCGCACGCCGTAGCCTCGAGTTCGTCCTCACCCGAACTCCGGCGGCCGCCTAGGTCGTCGCCGGCGCCGATTCCGGCCATCCCGAGCTCACCCAACACCACCAAGAGCTGCGGCTTGCTCCCAGCTACCCATAGATGCCCTCCGTGGCTCTTTTGGTTGCCGAAACGGCCAAAACCACTTCCGCCGTCGCGTCTGGCTCGCCGGCGGCTAAACGCCGGTGTATTTAGTGCTGACTTTGACCACGGGTGGGCCCTGGTTGACCCTGTTGAGTCTATGACAGGTGGGGCCCAGCCCTGTTAACTAATTAGGATTAGTTTTAATTAATTTTTAGTTAAACTAATTACACTGACACCAGGACCCACCAGTCAGGTTTGACCTGGACGTCTCCGTTGACCACAGCGTCACCACGACACATTCTTGGCCGATGATAAATGAATTACTGGATTTATTCTGTTATAGGAAATTCCAGAATATAGTTCAAACTTCAAAAATTCGTAGAAATTAATCTATAACTCCAAATGCAAAGATTTATATATGAAAAATGATCAGAAAAATCCATTCTATCCATTGGTACAGGTTTCATGCATGATAAAACAAGTTAACATTGCTGTTTAAGCAGAATAAGAAAATACACCTTTATGGCTATTTTAAATGAGCTAACATTTGAATCTTTGATTCAAATGAGTTCATCCCTTTTTGTTTCAGCTTGCATTAGGCCAACACACATCCATATTGCCATGTCATAGCATGCATCATATTGTTGCATATTGCAGTGTGTGTTTATTTTCGGTATGTCTTTCGTGATAGGTTCTGCCTCCGAGGATAATCCCGAATATCCGTCTGAAGGGTAGTATCCTACCACCACTACATCAGGCAAGCAACCCATTGATCATTCTGATACAAACCCATGTTCTCACTTCTGCTCTTGTTTACTGCATTAAGACAACGCGATTCAAACTGTTGTGTGCTGCGGTAGTTGAACCCACTTCCTTTGCATGACCTGTCATTGCCACAGTAACTAGATGTAACCCACTAGTATGTGTAGTTGTTGATTGAGCCATGTTTGTGATTCCTACCATGCTATGCTTGCTATGCTTAGAGTTGTGTCGTGTCCGCTCATCGGGATGATGAACTGGAGTGAAAGGTTGTGTCGGGTTCGAGAGTGAAAGTGTTGAACACGTTTTGGTAAAGGTATCGATGAGAGACCATGTAGGAGTACATGGTGGGTTGTTTCATTGAAGCCGTCCCTAAGAACTGAGTTCTGTGTTTGTGATCCATGAAACAGTTACTACCACGCATTGGGCCCGAAACCAATGGACCCTCTCGGCTTCTTAACCACTCTTGTTCTCTGTCCAGGAGTTGCAAGTAGTTTCTGGTGTTTGTAGCATGCTGGGGGCCGCACGCAACGCTGACCTTAGGGGTGGGTTGTGTTGCGGTAGGCACGTGGCCCGGTGTACCGATTTGCCCGTTTGGTGTCTCGGGAACCCTGCACACATCGTTCGGGGCCGTTAGTGGAAACCTCGGCCGGACTCCCTGCGGATGGAACCCGAATAGGCGATAAACCTGGACTCGGGACTCGTGTGTTTAGGTAGGCTGTGGCCGACACCCACGTTGGGCTTCCGCTTGAAGGTTGCTGAGTACATGTCGTGTAAACGGCGGTAAGTGGTGAGAGCGTGTGTGAAGAAGTACACCCTGCAGGTTAATATGATCTATTCGAATAGCCGTGTCCACGAAGAAGGACTTACGGGTTGCCTATATCGGTTCATAGACAAGTAAATGGATACTACTAAAAGCCTCAAGATAAGTGTGAGTGTCATGAATGGCCCTCTCGTGGGTGACGAGAGAGGATCCACGGTGGAGTATTGTGATGGTGATAGTGGACTGTAAAGCGACAAATGCTTTTCAAGTGGTGTCACGTGGGATAGCTTAGCCAAGAGTCAAAGCCGCTTCTTGTCAAATAACTCCACCACCTTCTTGAGAATGTGCATGTATGATAGGATTCTGTGGTAAGACTTCTTTGAGTACCTCCGTACTCATGTTTGCTTAATTAATGTTTTTCAGACGACAACACTGCCCCCTCCGATGGGTTTTATGTAGACCTTGACATCGACGAGTGAACTAGCCACCTGTGGTGATCCAAGGCTTGTGAAGGGCCACTTTGTAGATAGAAGGGCTTCAACAAGCTTTCTTTCTTTTTAGAGTCCTGTACTCGGACTAGTTTGCTTCCGCATGTGCTTGTATGTTTGTATGACTTGAGTGTTGGGTCATGTGACCCCTACATATGGATATGTTATGTATGGCTCCTCGGAGCCTCTTAAAAAGTACTTTGAGTTGTAGAGTTTTGTTGTGATGCCTTGTTGTATGTACTCATATCGGGCATATTATGCGTGTATGATTGAAATGCTTGGTATGAGTGGGATCGACAAACTAGTTGTTTATCCTTGGCAGCCTCTCATATGGGGAAATGTAGTCTCATGCTTCGGCGATAGTAGTCCGCTACAGTCTGTTCACGGAGTCCTGCTAGCCCAAAGACTACTGCTTGGACACTTGACTGGCGGCATGTGTTTCACTTCGTTCTATGTCCGTCCCTTCGGGAAATGTCACGCGGTGATATTCGGAGTCCTGCCTAGCCTCACATGACCGGGATACCGGAGTCCTCATAGCCAGTGCTACAGCCCGAATTCATACGTTGATGACCGACATGCTCGATGTGATTCATGTATGCCTGTTCCCATAGGTTAGTTCCGCTTTGGGTTCACGACTAGCCATGTCGGCCCGGGTTCTCTGTCATGTGGATGCTAGCGACACTATCATATACGTGAGCCAAAAGGCGCAAACGGTCCCGGGCCATGGTAAGGCGACACCCGTGGGAATACCGTGCGTGAGGCCGCAAAGTGATATGAGGTGTTACCGGCTAGGTCGATGTGACTTGGAATCGGTGTACGGGTCAGTGCCGCTTTCCGTGAGCATCACATCCCGGAAGGTCTCATGGATCGTAAGAGGGAAGAATTCTGCAATTTCACCTGTGGTAGACCGATCAGGATACATACAGCCGTGAGTTTGGGAATCTAGCACTTTATGCTCCTGAAGAGGTTTCTACCGACGCCAAGAAGCAGGCAAGGTTCCGCAAGGGACTTAGCCTCGAGCTTCGCCGTGATCTTCGTCTGCATGAGTGCACTTCTTTCCAGAAGTTAGTCAACAAGGCTATCAGTGCTGAAACTGGACAGTCTGACTTTGAAGCTTCATGCAAGCACTCCCATGACTTTGGTTCTTCATCCGGCTCTGGATCTCAGAAGCGCCGGGTTTGGATTCCAAATACTACTCTGCCACCCAGGTTCACCCCGAGGCCATCCTTTGAGGCGCCTCGCCCCAACCAGTAGTATGTACCGCCCAAGACTTATGGAGGCCCCACTGCTAATGCTGCTCCACGCCCCAATATGATAACTTGCTTCAAGTGTGGAGAGACGGGCCACTACATCCGTGAGTGTCCCCAGAACAACCCCAGTCAGATCGGAAAGTTTGTTGGCCGTGGTAAGCCAGCAGGAAAGGTGCTCTACGCCAAACCAGCTGCCACTGCTCGTGGCCACGTCAACTATGTTTCAGCTGAGGAAACCTATGAGGATCCCAACGTCGTTCTCGGTACACTCCTTGTTAATTGTCATCCGGCAACTGTTCTTTTTGATACTTGAGCATCTCATTCATTTATTTCTGAGAGCTATGCTCGATTGCACAACACCACATTCTGTGACATGCACACCTCCATGGAAATTCAGACTCCTGGCTCTAGATGGCAAACGTCTAGAATAAGTCATGGGAATGAAATCCTTGTTGACATATTAGTCTTTCTTGCATCTCTAATAGCTCTCAAGTCCTCGGACATAAACATCATCTTGGGTATGGACTGGATGTCAGCCCATTATGCTAAGATTGATTGCTCTACTAGAACTGTTCAACTCACCCATCCTTCGGGCAAGACAGTTAATGTTTCGACCCGAGTGTCTAAGCGTCAGCTTTACTCCTTAAATGCCAACCCCCTTCCAGACCTCGAAGATATTCCGGTAGTCCGTGATTTTCCGGATGTCTTTCCAGAAGAACTGCCAGGTGTTCCACCTGACAGGGATGTCAAGTTCGTGATAGATCTTGTTCCCGGAACCGTTCCAATTTCTAGAAGACCTTATAAGATGGCACCCCTAGAACTAGCCGAACTTAAGAAACAACTCGATGAGTCCTTGCAAAAGGGTTTCATCCTTCCTAGTTCATCTCCATTTGCTTGCCCCGTCCTCTTCGTCAAGAAGAAGGATGGAACGGATCGGATGGTTGTGGATTACGGACCTGTCAACTTGGTCACTATCAAGAACAAGTATCCGCTCCCCAGGATCAACGATCTGTATGATCAGCTCCGGATCCTCGATCTTTTCAAAGATGGATTTGAGGTTGGGTTACCATCAAATCAAAATCAAGAACGGGGACATTCCTAAGACGGCCTTTGTTACTCGTTATGGCTAATCTGAGTACACCGTCATGTCCTTCGGATTAACCAATGCTCCGACCACCTTCTCTCGGTTAATGAACTCAATCTTCATGGAGTATTTGGATAAATTAGGTATGGTATACCTCGATGATATACTCATCTACTCCAAGAATGAGGAAGAACATGCCGAACATCTAAGGCTAGTATTGATGAAACTTGAGAGCACCGCCTTTATGCCAAATTCTCTAAGTGTGAATTACTGGTTACCGGGTGACCTATCTAGGCCATGTAATCTCAGGTAAGGGCATTGCTGTCAATCCCGAGCGAGTTCAAGCCGTCCTTGACTGGACTCCACCTGAATCGGTCAAGCAAGTTTGGAGTTTCCTCGGTTTAGCGAGCTATTGCCGCCGCTTTGTCGATAATTTCTCTAAAGTTGCTAAACCTCTAACCGAACTCCTCAAGAAAGATAAGAAGTTCGAATGGACACCACAGTGCGAGTTCAGCTTTCAGGAACTGAAAAGATGCCTGACATCTGCTCCCGTATTTGTTCCACCAGATTTTTCTAAGGACTTTATTATCTATTGCGACGCCTCGCGACAAGGACTAGGTTGCATACTCATGCAAGATCGTCATGTGATTGCCTACGCTTCACGACAGTTGCGTCCACATGAGGATAACTATCCCACACACGATCTAGAGCTTGCAGCAGTGGTTCATGCACTCAAAACCTGGCGACATTACCTTCTTGGTAATTGTTGCGAAATTTACACTGATCACCAAAGTCTGAAATACATCTTCACCCAACCGGATTTGAATCTCGAGCAAAGACGTTGGGTCGAGTTGATTACAGATTTCGACTTAGGAATATCTTACACCCCAGGCAAAGCCAATGTCATGGCTGACGCACTAAATCGCAAATCTTATTGTAACAATCTGATGTTACAACAAATTCACCCTTTCCTCCACGAGGAATTTTGTAAGCTTAACCTCCACATTGTTCCTCAAGGATTCCTTTCCACCCTGGTGGCGAAACCTACCCTTACGGATCAGATCATCAAGGCACAGAAGGTAGATCCGGGAATTTCCCGCATCAAGAGAAACATCAAGAAAGGAGTTGCAGATTGTTTCTCCCTTGATGAACAAGGTGTCGTGTTCTTTGGAGACCGTCTAGTGGTTCCCAAGGTGCGCAACCTGAGGCGGTTGATCCTTAAGGAAGCTCATGAATCTCCTCTCACCATTCATCCCGGTAGTACTAAAATGTATCAAGACCTCGCCCGGAGGTTTTGGTGGACTAGGATGAAGAGAGAAATTGCTCAATACATTGCTAATTGCGACGTCTGTCGTCGAGTTAAAGCGTAACATCAACGGCCTCTTTGGTACCCTTCAACCTTTGGCTATTCCCGAGTGGAAATGGGATAAAATCGGTATGGATTTCATTACCGGGTTTCCCAGGACCAAGAGAGGGAATAATGCTATCTTCGTTGTCGTCGATCGTCTTTCCAAAGTAGCCCACTTCCTACCCGTTCGTGAGAGTATAACTGCTAGCCAGCTAGCTGATTTGTACATCTCGAGTAGTGTCTCTTCATGGTGTTCCATTGGAGATTAACTCAGACCGTGGAAGTCTCTTCACCTCTCGATTTTGGGGAAGTTTCCAAAATGCTATGGGAACTCGTCTCTCCTTTAGCACCGCCTTCCATCCTCAATCAAGTGGTCAAGTAGAACGAGTCAATCAAATCCTGGAGGATATGCTTGAGCTTACATCATCTCTTCGGCATGCATTGGGAGAAATGCCTTCCATTCGCCGAGTTCGCTTATAACAATAGTTATCAAGCTAGCTTGGGCAAAGCTCCTTTCGAAGTTCTTTATGGACGGAAATGTCGAACGCCTCTTAACTGGTCAGAAACCGGGGAGAGACAACTCTTTGGCCCGGATATGATTCAGGAAGCACAAGAGCAGGTTCGCGTTATTCGTGAGAAATTGAAAACAGCCCAATCTCGTCAAAAGAGCCAATATGACCGCAAGCATAAGCCTATGGCTTATGAAATTGGCGAAGGCTTACCTTCGGGTTACTCCTTTGAAGGGAACCCATCGATTCGGTATCAAAGGCAAGTTGGCTCCTCGTTACATTGGACCCTTTCGCATTCTTGCCAAACGAGGAGAAGTTGCCTACCAATTGGAACTACCTCTCGCATCTTTCCGAGTCCATGATGTCTTCCACGCTTTCCCAACTCAGGCGTTGCTTCTCGGATCCTATCCGTGGAGTGGACCACGAACGCTTGATCTCCAAGATAACCTCACCTATCGAGAATATCCCGTTCAGATCCTTGATCAAACCGAGCGTACCACTCGACGTCAGAATATCAAGTTTCTAAAGGTTCAATGGTCAAACCATTCCGAGCAAGAAGCAACTTGGGAAAGGGAGGATCGTCTTCGACTTGAGTATCCCACCTTTTTCACAACGGATCCTAAATCTCGGGACGAGATTATTTTGAGTGGGGGTGAGTTGTCACATCCTAGCTAGTCCATGCATTAGTGTGTGCATCATGTTTAACTTTCATCTGAAATTTGAAATGGGGAAAAGAGAACCCCGTAACCCCTTTTGAATCCAACTAGGGTTTACTAAAATTATTTTCAATGAACACAAATGCCCTTCTAAAATGCTCATCACCTTTGCTTTGGTTCAGAGCCTCTGCCAAAAGTGGTGCACAATTTTCTAGGTCATCCTAAGGTCTTTGAATTAAATCATAAGTATTTGAGTTTGGGCATTTAAAATTATATCAAATATTGCAAATGCCCAAATAATCCCAAACTAAAATGTTCCATGTTGGAAATATTCCAACTAAGGACCTGGTCCAGTTTGGTGATTTTTGAAGCTATCTAAGTATTTTTTAAAGTCCACCAAGTTACAGAAATAGAAAAAGGAAATACTTACCTGGCGCCTACTAACCGGCCCACCTGCCGGCCCAACCCAGCTGTCGCGCCAGCGAGCTGCTTGGCTCGGCCAGGCAGGCAGGCAGGTGCTCGGCGGCGAGCACCGCATGGGTGCCATGCACCTGGTCGCCGCCTCGCCGCTCCCCTCACCGAGCGACCGACGCGAAGCGCGCTCATTCTCTCCCCCCGAACCCCCAGACCTCTCTCTTCCTCCCCAGCTCCTCCCCCTCGCGCTCCCCCGCCATGGCCGACGCCACCGCAGCCACGCCGTCGCCGTAGACGCGGTCCCCGCCGTCCGTGCTCCTCCCCGCCGTGTCTAGGAGCTCCGCCGCCCTCCTCTATGTCGAGCTAGCCGAGCCCCACGTGCTCGAGTAGCCCGAGGCCTCTGCACCAACCTCGCCCGACCCCGCCGTCGTCGGAGATCCCCTTCGACGTCGCCGCCAAGATCAGCCCGTCCCCGATCAAGACGGTTGCCTCCACGAGTTCCCCGTGAGCTTAGCTATCTCCCCCTCCTTTCCTCTCTCGCTCCCGAGCCGTGTAGTGACCGCACGGAGCTCAACCGCATGCACCGCCGTGGAGCTCGTGGCCGGCGTGCTCCCGGCCATCCACCGGCCACCCCTCGGTGTCTAACGCACTCACCACATCACGTAGGGCCTAACCCACTACCTCTCGCACCTCACCGCACACCGTAGTCCCGAGTTCGTCCTCGTCCGAACTCCGGCGGCCGCCTAGGTCGTCGCCGGCGCCGATTCCGGCCACCCCGAGCTCACCCAACACCACCAAGAGCTGCGGCTTGCTCCCAGCTACCCATAGATGCCCTCCGCGGCTCTTTTGGTTGCCGATTCAGATCCGATTGGTAATAGGATACTTCAGACTCAACATGTCTGAAAAGAAAGTTTGCAACACAATTCGACGAGATGGCGTTGCGAGATTCTCGGGATATGAACCAAGGTAGAAAGCTCCAAAACAGGAGCTGGTTCTGCTAAACACATGTGAGCATGCTGTCGTAGACAAGAATGACCACATGGTAGTCTTATAACAAAACACTACCGAGTTCAGGTGGGGAACCATCATCGAGGATATCGAAGTCTTGTGCATTACCATGGATTAGCACTTAGCTCCTTCTCCTACAACAAATCGATCGGTGGCTTGGTGTGCTAGGAAACACATATGGAGTGGAGGCGGCCAACCTATCAAACCATAGGGCACTTCGCACGTGCATGACTAACTCGGGACGATTCCAGAGGAAACAAAACAAACCTTTCTCAAATTCATGGCGGCAACTTACATTAGATACACATGAATTAGAGGAGGTCACTACTTTCATCCAAACATACGCTTCATGAACGAAACACGAAGAAATGCTTACGCAAGTTTCCAACGCTAGGTTGATGTTCAACATGACTCATGGGGGAGACAAAATGCTGCTGATGGGCTCAACAACAACTCATCGAAATTTCCATATCACTGGACTTCCACCATCATGTGAACACGGTGTTAGCATTGGTCAGACCAAAGATGTAATGGTGTATGCTCAAGGGATCAACCACGAGTAAGACAACATCACGAATATCGTTGGTTCTGATTTGACTTGACGATAGCCCACACTCAAATCAAAGGATTGATAAGACAATAGGTCCAAAGAATCGATCCACGAGGACCAATCGATGAAGATATCATCTTTCTTCAACACACACTACACAAAATATATCCCTTTGGAACGAACTAAGTTAGGCAAGCTTTTATCTTCCAACTCTCCAAGTTGTTGTCTAGCTTAACCAACTAGCTTAGGGTATGCAACACAGATTCTTGGAGAAGGGGTGGTTTACAAGAAACCCACTTGATCACGAACTTAACATAGCGGTCAGGCGACAACCTGGTAGCACTTCCAAGAAGATATTTGGAAAGTCACAAACCACCGGTAAGTTACTAAGTTCGAGAACAATCTTGCTTTTTAGGGCAAGACGATATGATCAAATGAGCGAGGACTTGACAAGATCCTAACTCATCAATCGAAGTGTGCTCCAGAAATAAGGACTAGGTAGCACGATTAATCTTAGGATGATGATTTAATAACCAACACACTAAGAATGAGAATATTGCCCATTTACTCTCAAGCAATGAGTTGCTCGAAGTATTGATTTCGCACATCACGGTACGCTTGTCGGCATTCCGGTTGCAACAACACGGGACCGAGGAATGAACGATGATGGCGAGAAGTATTACTGCGTCAAGAGTTCATAAGAGAAGGTGCAATTCTCATGATGTTCCTGACATAAAGATGGTAACACTCCAAGGTAGAGCAGAATCAAAGCTGAATTGGCATTTTAATCATGGAATTCAACTACTTTGACCAAATCCTGGATATGGATGAGGTACTGGAGTTTGTTTCTCCTAGTCATTACAGAACAGAATGGCTTGACGGACCACAAGAAAAATGGCATCGATGAGGACGAGAGCACGACTACTCCTGACTATCAATTGACAGATGGGGTCGGAATACAACTAAGGAGGAACAACTCGAGGAACATATAACTTTTCGAGTGGTGGAGGCATGGATTAGTATATCGAGCAAAGCTCAACATTTCTCCCGGATAACCCATGCAGAGAGGTAGAATTGGCAGATTCACAATTATGAATGGAGAACTCCTCAAGAGCACTCTTATTTGATCTTTTAATTCAAAGAACTTCTGCCTTATTGGTTCATGGCATTTGGAGAAAGGAAATACCACGGACCTCGAGGACTATGGCAAGGTTACTAATATCCTAAAGGAACTAGCAAACACTATCAATGTAGGTAAGTAGGGTGAATCTCGGGTTCAAGAACCCAGAGTAGAATACCTACTACTAAATGGCATCACGGGATGCTTTTCGAGAATGATGGCTTAATCATCACACTGGGGACACAAAGCATGGCTGGATTACTAAGTGATACTCTAGGCACCTAGGGTCATAATAATAACTCCAACATATATGTCGAGGCAATAGGGTACCTCAACTCACCGATTGGTGTGCTTAATCTGGCCCAAAAGGACATCAGGAACGGGAGGAAGGAATTTGCAAATGCATCAGATAGTTTAGAAACACAGGATGACTCGGACAGCATAACGGCTATAAATGCTCAAAAGCTTTGAGACATCATGCAAAATGGTGGCATAGCCACTTAACAACATCATATCAAGGTTCCGAGATCAACAGCTAACATATAGAAATAGTAGGAACTGAATCGAGGCTTGAAACCAACAATCTTAAAAGTCTATGGATTAGTAACACGTCATCCTAATAGATAGATGAGAAGCCTAGTTCTTAAACCCCGTAGAAGAGAAGAGGTTGACTCGCATCGTAAGGCCATGAGGTATAAGGAGTAAAGAGAGCCTTACGTTCCTTCCACAATAAATTCCCTTACATAACTAAAGCATTTCTAGACACAACTTCACCAGTTTGGCTTGGTAATCCTCTGAGCAGATCGGGCTCGATACCAACGCTGTCGGGACCCGATTCCAAGTCACATCGATCTAGCCGGTAACACCTCATACCACTTTGCGGCCTCACGCACGGTATTCCCACGGGTGTCGCCTTACCATGGCCCGGGACCGTTTATGCCTTTTGGCTCACGTATATGATAGTGTCGCTAGCATCCATATGATGAGAACCCGCCGACATGGCTAGTCGTGAACCCAAAGCGGCACTAACCTATGGGGACAGCATCCATGAATCACATCGAGCATGTCGGTCATCAACGTATGAATCCGGGCTGTAGCATCGGCTAACAGGACTCGGTAACCGCAGTACTTGAGCTAAGGCAGACTCGGATGTCACCGCGTGACATTTCCCGAAGAGATGTATATAGGAACGAAGTGAAACACATGCCGCCAAGAAGTGTACAGAGCGGTAGTCTTTGGGCTAGCAGGACTCCGGTGAACCGGGCTGTAGCGGACTACTATCGCTCAGGAAGCACTAGACTACATGTCCCCATATGAGAGGCTGCCAAGGATAAACAACTAGATTGTCGGATCCCACACATACCAAGCATTTCAAACATACACACAATATGCTCAAGATGTGTAAATACAACATGGCATCACAACATAACTCTACGACTCAAATATATATTAATTAGGCTCCGAGGAGCGAGATATAACAAACATGGGTCTCATGACCCAACACTCGTGAGCATACAAGTCAAAGCACAAGCGGAAGCTTAACATGCCCGAGTACGTACATCTACAAATGAAAAAGGCCGAGAAGCCCGACTATCTACCAGATCCTGCCGAGGGCACAAGATTGTAGCTGAGGTAACAAGCTAAACGTCAAGTCCACGCTGAACTACTAGCGAGACCGAGGTCTCTCTCGCAAAACATAGAATAAGAAAACATGAGTACAAATGTACTCAAGCAAGACTTACATCGTAACTAACTACATATGCATCATTATCAATAAAGGGGTGGTGGAGTTTGACCGCAGCAAGCCAGCTTTGACTCGGTGGCTATCCTGAACTACGATCGCAAGTAACTCTTTCGAGGTGGCGCTGCAGTCCACATATTCACCATATCAATACACCACTATGGACCCGCTCCCGTCTCTCCCTACGAGAACGCCATCCATAGCACTCATGCTTATCTTGCGCATTTTAGAGTATCCACTTTCACTTGTCTATGAACCGATATAGGCAACCCAGAAGTCCTTCTCCGTGGACACGGCTATTCGAAAAGATCATATTAAACCCTGCAGTGGTCTACTTCTTCACACACGCTCTCACCACTTACCGCCGTTTACACGACATGTACTCGGCAACCTACAAGCGGAAGCCCAACGTGGCTGTCGGCCACAGCCTACCTAAACACACGAGTCCCGAGTCCAGGTTTATCGCCTATTCGGGTTCCATCCGCAGGGGGTCCGGCCGAGGTTTCCACTAACGGCCCCGAACGATGTGTGCAGGGTTCCTGAGACACCAAACGGGTGAATCGGTACACCGGGCCACGTGCCTACCGCAACACAGCCCACCCCTAAGGTCGGCTATGCGTGCGCCCCCCAAAGATGCAACAAACACCAGAAACTACTTGCAACTCCCGGACTGAGGACAAGAGTGGTTAAGAAGCTGAGAGGGTCCATTGGTTTCGGGCCCAATGCGTGGTAGTAACTGTTTCATGGATCACAAGCATAGAACTCAGTTCCTGAGGACGGCTGCAATGAGACAACCCACCATGTACTCCTACATGGCCTCTCACCGCTACCTTTACCAAATCATGTTCACACACTTAGCTCACACACGGTAGGACATGTTCACACACCTCCGATTCATCCCCGATGAATCAGACCTGACTCAACTCTAAGCGATGGCGGGCATGACAAACAAGCATGAATGAGTAGGCACAACATGGCTCAAGCAACTCCTACTCATGCTAGTGGGTTTCATCTAATTACTGTGGAATGACAGGTCATGCAGAGGATAAAGGGGTTCAGCTACCGCAGCAAGTAACAGATGAATCGTTGTTGTCCTAATGCAGTAAAAAGAGAGCAGGAGCGAGAGAGTGGGATTGTATCGGAATGAACAAGGGGGTTTTGCTTGCTTGGCACTTCTAAAGATAATATAGTTCTTCATCGGTGTCATCGAACAATCGCCGGAACCACGTCTATCTAGAGGGGACAAACACCGGCAACTGAGAAAGAACACAATCAATGCAATGCACATTCACATGAATGACATGTCATGTTAAGGTACTGAATTGACCTAATGCAGCAGTAAGCCAAGTTAATTGAAGTGGAATTCAAACAAGGTTAAACTCCAACTCCAAATGCTAGTTCATAAATTGCCCTAATCATGATTCATACTATTTAGTGAGGTTAACTTGTTCAAACATGCATGATCATGGCATAAACAGATTCTTCCTATTTTTCTGATCATTTTTCATATATAATTTTTTGATTTGGAGTTACGGTTGAATTTCTATGAATTTTAGAAGTTTGAGCTATTTCCTGGAATTTCCTATAACAGAATAATTCCAGTGATAGCTCAAACTTCTAAAATTCACCAACGCTGCACCTCCGCGCTGTCAGGACCCCGATTCCAAGTCACATCGATCTAGCCGGTAACACCTCATATCACTTTGCGGCCTCACGCACGGTATTCCCACGGGTGTCGCCTTACCATGGCCCGGGACCGTTTGCGTCTTTTGGCTCACGTATATGATAGTGTCGCTAGCATCCATATGACAGAGAACCCGGGCCGACATGGCTAGTCGTGAACCCAAAGCGGCGCTAACCCATGGGGACAGGCATACATGAACCACATCGAGCATGTCGGTCATCAACGCATGAATTCGGGCTGTAGCACTGGGCTAACAGGACTCCGGTATCCCGGGCTATAGGAGGCTAGGCAGGACTCCGAATATCACCGCGTGACATTTCCCGAAGGACGAGACATAGGAACAGTGACACACATGCCGCCAGTCAAGTGTCCAAGCAGTAGTGTTGGGCTAGCGTGACTCCGGTGAACCGGTCAGAAGCGGACTACTATCGCCGTAAGCACGAGACTACATTTCCCCATATGAGAGGCTGCCAAGGATAAACAACTAGTTTGTCGGATCCCACACATACCAAGCATTTCAAACATACACGCAATATGCTCAATATGTGTAAATACAACATGGCATCACAACATAACTCTCTACGACTCAAATATTTATTCATTAGGCTCCGAGGAGCGAGATATTACAAACATGGGTCTCATGACCCAACACTCGGAAACATACAAGTCAAAGCACAAGCGGAAGCTAAACATGTCTGAGTACGCATAACTATAAATGAAAAAGGCCGAGAAGCCCGACTATCTACTACATCTCTGCCGATGGCACAAGATCGTAGCTGAGGTAACGAGCTAAACGTCGAAGTCGAAGCGGAACTACTAGCGAGACTGACGTCTCTCTGCAAAACATAAATTAAGCAAACGTGAGTACAAATGTACTCAGCAAGACTTACATCAGAACTAACTACATATGCATCATTATCAACAAAGGGGGGGTGGTGGAGTTTGACTGCAGCAAGCCAGCTTTGACTCGGTGGCTATCCTGAACTACATTAACGCAAGTAACTCTTTTGAGGTGGCGCACACGAGTCCACATATTCACCATATCAATACACCACTATGGACCCGCTCCCGTCTCCCTACGAGAACGCCATCCATAGCACTCACGCTTATCTTGCGCTTTTTTAGAGTATCCACTTTCACTTGTCTATGAACTGTTATAGGCAACCCAGAAGTCCTTCTCCATGGACACGGCTATTCGAATAGATCATATTAACCCTGCAGGGGTGTACTTCTTCACACACGCTCTCACCACTTACCACCGTTTACACGACATTTACTCGGCAACCTTCAAGCGGAAGCCCAACGTGGGTGTCGGCCATTACCTACCTAAACACACGAGTCCCGAGTCCAGTTTATCGCCTATTCGGGTTCCATCCGCAGGAGTCCGCCGAGGTTTCCACTAACGGCCCCGAACGATGTGTGCAGGGTTCCCGAGACACCAAACGGGCGAATCGGTACACCGGGCCACGTGCCTACCGCAACACAACCCACCCCTATGGTCAGCGTTGCGCTCGGCCCCCAGCATGCTACAAACACCAGAAACTACTTGCAACTCCCTTGACCGAGGACAAGAGTGGTTAAGAAGCCGAGAGGGTCCATTGGTTTCGGGCCCAATGCGTGGTAGTAACTGCTTCATGGATCACAAACACAGATCTCGGTTCACGAGGACGGCTGCAATGAGACAACCCACCATGTACTCCTACATGGCCTCTCACCGCTACCTTTACCAAATCATGTTCACACACTTAGCTCACACACGTGAGGACATGTTCACACCTCCGATTCATCCCCGATGAATCGGACCTGACTCAACTCTAAGCAGTAGCAGTGCATGACAAACAAACATGAATGAGTAGGCACAATGGCTCAAACAACTCCTACTCATGCTAGTGGGTTTCATCTATTTACTATGGAATGACAGGTCATGCAGAGGATAGAGGGGTTCAGCTACCGCAGCAAGTAACAGATGAATCGTTGTTGTCCTAATGCAGTAAAAGAGAGCAGGAGCAAGATAGTGGGATTGTATCGGAATGAACAAGGGGGTTTTGCTTGCCTGGCACTTCTAAAGATAATATAGTTCTTCATCGGTGTCATCAAACTCATCGCATTTAACGCCGCTTCATCGAGAGGGACAAACACCGGCAACTGGGAAAGAACACAATCAATGCAATGCATGTTCACATGAATGACATGTCATGTTAAGGTACTGAATTCACCTAATGCAATATCTAGCCAAGTTAATTGAAGTGGAACTCAAACAAGAACAAATTCCAACTCCAAATGTTATTTCATAAATTGCCCTAATCATCATTTGTCCTATTCAGTGAGTTTAACTTGTTCAAACATGCATGGTCATGGCATAAACATATTCTTCATATTTTTCTGATCATTTTTCATATATAAATTATTTAATTTGGAGTTACGGTTGAATTTCTATGAATTTTAGAAGTTTGGGGTATTTTCTGAAATTTCCTGAATTATAATAAATCCGAAAAGGTATTATCGCGTCGACCGACGCCGATGTGATGTCATGGTCAATGGGACACGGTCCGGGTCAAACCTGACTGTGGGTCCCGCGTGTCTGTGTAATTAGTTTAACTAAATTCAATTAGTACTAATCCTAATTAACTAGCAGGGCTGGGCCCCACCTGTCATTGAGTGAGGGGGAATCAAACTGGGGTCAAACCCGGGTCAAACTCGCCGGAGTTGACCCGAGGCTCGTCGCCGGCAAGGCCAGGGACCGCGGAGAGTGTCGGGATTCACCCTCCGATGACCAAAAGAGCGGCGGAGGGGCTCTACGAGACGCCCAGGCTCGCGCGCATCTAATGTGAGCAAACGGGAGGAGCTAGGGTGGCCGGGAGGCGGCAATCATGGCGGCGGCGGCCGGAGTTCGGATGAGGCGCGAGCGGTGGCTACAGTGCACAACAGGAGAAATAGATTAGGGTTTTGGGATCCTGGCGTGGTGCTGAGCACAATGGTGTGCTCGGACGTGACGTGCGTGAGCTCTAGCCACGGCGGCAACACAGCCGGCGGCGACGATTCGCGGAATCGACAGAGGCGACGACTACGCGGTGAAATCGAGCACGGGGAGAGAGAGGTTCGGCAGAGGAGCTCACGGCGAAGTCGATGAGTGGCTCAGCGTGCTCGGGGGAGTCCGGACGGCGTCGGAGCATCTCCGGCGATCTCGGTTGCCCGAGGTAGAAGACGACATGAGACGCTATTCTGGCATCCGGTGCCGCGTGGCTCGGCAGAGAGGTTCAGGGTGGCGAGGCGGAGCTCTTGAGCTGGTCGGGAAAGCAAGGGGAGGCGGTGGCCGCGGTGGTGCTCGGCGGCGCGCTGTGGTGCGCTCGGGAGAGAGGAACAGAGGAGGGGAAGGAGCACAAGGAGAGTGAGGAGAGGACGAGGGGGTCGGGGGGGTGTGCGTGGCATCGCGGGAGGCGTCCAGAGCGTCGGGGGGGGACGGCAAGCAGGAGGTGGCCGTCGGTGGCCGTGGCCAAGGCGGCCACGCTCATCCTCCCGGCAGAGGAGGAAGGCGACAGGAAGGAGGCGGTGGTGGGTGGGCACGATGGTTTGGGCTGCCACTGGGCCGCCAGTGGCTGTGGCAGCAAGTGGCCCAGGTAAGGTTTCTCTCCTCTCTCTGTTTTCTATTATTCTGTAGTTTTAGGGCTTTATTAAAAATACCTAATCAATCCCAAAATTCATGCAACTGCTTATGACCACTATTGGAAATATATCCTACAGTAAACATTTCAGTTTGGGATTATTTGAGCATTTAAAATATTTTATAGTATTAAATGCTCAAATGCAAATACTTTATGGATTAATCCAGTGACCAAATATGTCATGAAAAATGTGCAGCACCTCTGGTTATGGTTTATAGCATTTTTCCAGAAATGATGAACATTTTCTAAAGCCATTTGGATTCACTGAAAAATATTTTTGGTTGAACCTATTTGAATTCCTTTAATGCTAGGGTTTAGGCAATCCCCATTTCAAGTTTCTGAGAAAATTAAACATGATGACATGAATGCCTTAATGCAACTAATGACAAACAAATCTGGGTTGTGACAACTCACTCCCACTAAACAAGAATCTCGTCCCGAGATTCAAGACGTGAGGTAAGAGGAAAAGGGAAGTCACAAAACTATCACAAACTTCATGATCCATTTGCCCTTCTCGAAGATGTTGATTCATTCCATCATTTTGGTATTGTATTCTTTTCTTTAGAGATCTTCACTAGACACAACTACAGAAACAAGGGTGAAACCCTACAGGATTTACTCTTCTTAAAGATCGAGCAACTCAAGATCAGTTCGTGGAGAGACGTAAGAACAACTCTTGAGTTGAGACACCAAACACACATTAGGAATAATGGTAAAGAAATGGATGATGAAGGTTCAAATTGGTAGGCAACCATTCCACGCTTAAGTAAAATGGTGCATGGTTTCAAAGTAACAAGGAGATGATTGCCATGATTCCATAACGGGACACCTTAGGAAAGGTGACGCAAAGAACTATTCCCTTAAGTGGCAAAAAGAATTACTTTTGATTCAGAGATCATTGAAACTCTTTATACCAGCCTAAGGCAATCACCATCGATTGGTTGAAAGAGTTCGAATAAAAGACATACTCATGCTAGAATGGATGATGTGGACTACCTTGTTGAAGACAACGCAATGGATGATTTGCTTATCATCGGAAATGGATGGGACTCATGACAAAACCACTTTTTAAAATGATCCTAGACATCAATTACTGAGTGGGACATCCCATGGAAAAATTGGCACAATGGGGTGCAAGCTGGGAACAAGATGCAACTGTTGGGAGTGAGTTGTCTGGAATCAACCGCCCAGAACATGTAGATAAGCTCAAGTGTAGGAGTTGTGGATAAAATCTGGTGGCCGCGGCAATGGCGTGCGGCGGCGACGGTGGCGCTCGGGTGCTCGCGGGGGAGGGCGAGAGAGAGGAGGGGAGGCCACTGGAGAGAGGGAGAGCGGTCGGGGCGGCGCGTGCGTGTCTCCTAGCGTCTCGAGAAGGGTCGGGGAAGGAGAGGAAGCAGGCAGGGAGGTGGCCACGGCGATTGCTCGCGCGTCGACACGCCTCTGCCTACTGGCAGAGGTTGAGGACGACCGCCTCGCCCTGGTGGGCTGGGCCTTTGCTACGGTAGCAGGCCGCAGGTAAGTCAGGTGGGCTTCTCTTTCTCCTTTCTGTTTTGTTTTCTATTTTTCTGACATTTGTTCTGATTTAGTAATAATACTAAATCAATTTATTTACTTATGCCAATTTTTGTAGGGGCTAGTGGTATTATTCCATAGCTCCTTAATAAATGGCATAATTTTTGTACAATATTATATATATATATAACAATATTTATCCATCGCAAATAATTACTGCATTAATTCCAAATGCCCAAAATAATTACTTATGGACCCCGATGCATAAGGATTCTCAGCTGAGGAAACCTATGAGGATCCCAACGTCGTTCTCGGTATGCTCCTTGTTAATTGTCATCCGGCAACTGTTCTTTTTGATACTGGAGCATCTCATTCATTTATTTCTGAGAGCTATGCTCGATTGCACAACACCACATTCTGTGACATGCACACCTCCATGGAAATTCAGACTCCTGGCTCTAGATGACAAACCTCTAGAATAAGTCATGGGAATGAAATTCTTGTCGATAGATTAGTCTTTCTTGCATCTCTAATAGCTCTCAAGTCCTCGGACATAAACATCATCTTGGGTATGGACTAGATGTCAGCCCATTATGCTAAGATTGATTGCTCTACTAGAACTGTTCAACTCACCCATCCTTCTGCAAGACAGTTAATGTTTTAACCCGAGTGTCGAGCGTCGACTTTACTCCTTGAATGCCAACCCCTTCCGGACCTCGAAGATATTCCGTAGTCCGTGATTTTCCGGATGTCTTTCGAGAAGAACTGCCAGTGTTCCACCGACAGGGATGTCGAGTTCGTGATAGATCTTGTTCCCGGAACCGTCCCAATCTCTAGAAGACCTTATAAGATGGCACGCCTAGAACTAGCCGAACTTAAGAAACAACTCGATGAGTCCTTGCAAAAGGGTTTCATCCGTCCTAGTTCATCCCCATGGGCTTGCCCTGTCCAATTCGTCAAGAAGAAGGATGGAACGGATCGGATGGTTGTGGATTACCGACCTGTCAATTTGGTCACTATCAAGAACAAGTATCCGCTCCCCAGGATCAACGATCTGTATGATCAGCTCACCGATCCTCAGTCTTTTCCAAGATGGATTTGAGGTTGGGCTACCATCAAATCAAAATCAAGAACGGGGACATTCCTAAAACGGCCTTTGTTACTCGTTATGGCCAATACGAGTACACTATCATGTCCTTCGGGTTAACCAATGCTCCAGCCACCTTCTCTCGGTTAATGAACTCAATCTTCATGGAGTATTTGGATAAATTCGTCGTGGTATACCTCGATGATATACTCATCTACTCCAAGAATGAGGAAGAACATGCCGAACATCTAAGGCTAGTATTGATGAAACTTGGAGAGCACCGCCTTTATGACAAATTCTCTAAGTGTGAATTACGGTTACCGTATGACCTACCTAGGCCATGTAATCTCTGGTAAGGGCATTGCTGTCAATCCTGAGCGAGTTCAAGCCGTCCTTGACTGGACTCCACCTGAATCGGTCAAGCAAGTTCAGAGTTTCCTCGGTTTAGCGAGCTATTGCCGCCACTTCGTCGAGAATTTCTCTAAAGTTGCTAAACCTCTAACCAAACTCCTCAAGAAAGATAAGAAGTTCGAATGGACGCCATAGTGCGGGTTCAGCTTTCAGGAACTGAAAAGACGCCTGACATCTGCTCCCGTACTTGTCCCACCAGATTTTTCTAAGGACTTTATTATCTATTGCGACGCCTCGCGACAAGGACTAGGTTGCATACTCATGCAAGATCGTCATGTGATTGCCTACGCTTCTCGGCCAGTTGTGTCCACATGAGGATAACTATCCCACACACGATCTAGAGCTTGCAGCGATGGTTCATGCACTCAAAACCTGGCGACATTACCTTCTTGGTAATCGCTATAAATTTACACTGATCACCAAAGTCTGAAATACATCTTCACCCAACCGGATTGGAATCTCAGGCAAAGACGTTGGGTCGAGTTGATTACAGATTTCGACTTAGGAATATCTTACACCCCAGGCAAAGCCAATGTCATGGCTGACGCACTAAGTCACAAATCTTATTGTAACAATCTGATGTTACAACAAAGTCAACCTTTTCTCCACGACGAATTTTGTAAGCTTAACCTCCACATTGTTCCTCGAGGATCCCTTTCCACCCTGGTGGCGAAACCTACCCTTACGGATCAGATCATCAAGGCACGTAGGTAGATCCGGGAATTTCCCGCATCAAGAGAAACATCAAGAAAGGAGTTGCAGATTGTTTCTCCCTTAATGAACAAGGTGTCGTGTTCTTTGGAGACCGTCTAGTGGTTCCCAAGGTGCCCAACCTGAGGCGATTGATCCTTAAGGAAGCTCATGAATCTCCTCTCACCATTCATCCCGGTAGTACTAAAATGTATCAAGACCTACGCCAGAGGTTTTGGTGGACTAGGATGAAGAGAGAAATCGCTCAATACATTGCTAATTGCGGCGTACGTCGTCGAGTTAAAGCGAACATCAACGGCCTTTGGTACCCTTCAACCTTTGGCTATTCCCGAATGGAAATGGGATAAAATCGGTATGGATTTCATTACCGGGTTTCCCGTGACTAAGAGAGGGAATAATGCTATCTTCGTTGTCGTCGATCGTCTTTCCAAAGTAGCCCACTTCCTACCCGTTCGTGAGAGTATAACCGCTAGCCAGCTAGCTGATTTGTACATCTCTCGAATAGTGTCTCTTCATGGTGTTCCATTGGAGATCAACTCAGACCGTGGAAGTCTCTTCACCTCTCGATTTTGGGAAAGTTTCCAAAATGCTATGGGAACTCGTCTCTCCTTTAGCACCGCCTTCCATCCTCAACCAAGTGGTCAAGTAGAACGAGTCAATCAAATCCTAGAGGATATGCTTCGAGCTTACATCATCTCTTTCGGCATGAATTGGGAGAAATGCCTTCCATTCGCCGAGTTCGCTTATAACAATAGTTATCAAGCTAGCTTGGGCAAAGCTCCTTCGAAGTTCTTTATGGACGGAAATGTCGAACGCCTCTTAACCGGGTCGAAACCGGGAGAGACAACTCTTTGGCCCGGATATGATCCAGAATCGAAGAGCGAGTTCGCGTTATTCATGAGAAATTGAAAACAGCCCAATCTCGTCAAAAGAGCCAATATGATCGCAAGCATAAGCCTATGGCTTATGAAATTGGCGAGAAGGCTTACCTTCGGGTTACTCCTTTGAAGGGAACCCATCGATTCGGTATCAAAGGCAAGTTGGCTCCTCGTTACATCGGACCCTTTCGCATTCTTGCCAAACGAGGAGAAGTTGCCTACCAATTGGAACTACCTCCGCATCTTTCCAGAGTCCATGTTGTCTTCCATGTTTCCCAACTCAGGCGTTGCTTCTCGGATCCTATTCGTGGAGTGGACTACGAAATGCTTGATCTCCAAGATAACCTCACCTATCGAGAATATCCCGTTCGTATTCTTGATCAAGCCGAGCGTACCACTCGACGTCAGAATATCAAGTTTCTAAAGGTTCAATGGTCAAACCATTCCGAGCAAGAAGCAACTTGGGAAAGGGAGGATCGTCTTCGACTTGAGTATCCCACCTTTTTCGCAACGGATCCTAAATCTCGGGACGAGATTCTTTTGAGTGGGGGTGAGTTGTCACATCCTAGCTAGACCATGCATTAGTGTGTGCATCATGTTTAACTTTCATTTGAATTTGAAATGGGGAAGACAGAAACCCCAGAACCCCTTTTGAATCCAACTAGGGTTTACTAAAATTATTTTCAATGAACCTGAAATGCCCTTCTAAAATGCTCGTCAACTTTGCTTTGGTTCAGAGCCACTGCCAAAAGTGGTGCACAATTTTCTAGGTCATCCTAAGGTCTTTGAATTAAATCATAAGTATTTGAGTTTGGGCATTTAAAATTATATAAAATATTGCAAATGCCCAAATATTCCCAAACTAAAATGTTTCATGTTGGAAATATTCCAATTATGGACCTGGTCCAGTTTGGTGATTTTTGAAGCTATCTAAGTATTTTTAAAACTCCACAAAGCTACGTAAAAATAGAAAAGAAAACAGAAAAGGAAATACTTACTTGGCGCCTACTAACCGCCCACTGCCGCTGCCCAGCCCTGCCACGCCAGCTGCTTGGCTCGGCCAGCGAGCAGGCAGTGCTCGGCGGCGAGCACCGCATGGGTGCCACGCACCTGGTCGCCGCCTCGCCGCTCCCCTCACCGAGCTGCGACGTGGATCGCTCCCCCTCTCTCCCCCGAACCCCCAGACATCTCTCTTCCTCCCCAGCTCCTCCCCCTCGCGCTTCCCCGGCATGGCCGACGCCACCGCAGCCACGCCATCGCCGTAGCCGCGCTCCCCGTCGTCTGTGCTCCTCCCCGTCGTGTCTAGGAGCTCCGCCGCCCTCCTCTTCGTCGAGCTAGCCGAGCCCCGAGCGCTCGTGTAGCCCGAGGCCTCTGCACCAACCTCGCCCGACTCCGCCGTCGCCGGAGATCCCCTTCGACGCCGCCGCCGCACCAGCCCGTCCCCGACCGCACCGGTTGCCTCCTCGAGTTCCCCGTGAGCTTAGCTATCTCCCCCTCCTTTCCTCTCTCGCTCCCGAGCCGTGTAGTGACCGAACGGAGCTCAACCGCACGCGCCGCCGCGGAGCTCGTCGCCGACGTGCTCCCGTCCATCCTCCGGCCACCTCTCGGTGTCCATCGCACTCACCACATTGCGTAGGGTCCAACCATACACTCCCCGCACCTCACCGCACACCCTAGCCTCGAGTTCGCCTTCGCCCAAACTCCGGCCGCCTTAGGTCGCCGCCACGATTCCGCAGCCCCGAGCTCAGCTAACTCCACCAAGAGTCATGGTTTGTCCCCAGCTCCACCTAGATGCCCTCCGCGACCCATTTGGTCGCCGGAATGGCCAAATCCACTTCCACCGCCGCGTCGGGCTCGCCGGCGGCTAAACGCCGGTGCAGCCAACGTTGACTTTGACCACGGGTGGGCCCTGGTTGACTCTGTTGAGTCAATGACAGGTGGGGCCTAGCCCTGTTAACTAATTAGGATTAGTTTTAATTAAATTTTAGCTAATCTAATTATGCTGAGACCGGGACCCACCAGTCAGGTTTGACCTGGACGTCCCCGTTGACCATGACATCATCCTGACGCATTCTTGTCGACGATGAAATGAATTCTTGGATTTATTCTCATATAGGAAATTCCAATATAATTCAAACTTCAAAAAATTCATAGAAATTAATCTGTAACTCCAAATGCAAAGATTTATATATGAAAAATGATCAGAAAAATCCATTATATCCATTGGTACAGGTTTCATGCATGATAAAACAAGTTAACCTTGCTGTTTAAGCAGAATAAGAAAATACACCTTTAGGGCTATTTTAAATGAGCTAACATTTGAATCCTTGATTCAAATGAGTTCATCCCTTTTTGTTCCAGCTTGCATTAGGCCAACACACATTCATATTGCCATGTCATAGCATGCATCATATTGTTGCATATTGCCATGTGTGTTTATTTTCGGTATGTCTTTCATGATAGGTTCTGCCTCTGAGGATAATCCCGAATATCCGATGCAAGGGCGATATCCTACCACCACTACATCGTGCAAGCAACCCATTGATCATTCTGATACAAACCCATGTTCTCGCTTCGCTCTTGTTTATCGCATTAAGACAACGCGATTCAAACTGTTGTGTCTTTGCGGTAGTTGAACCCACTTCCTTTGCATGACTGTCATTGCCACAAGAATTAGATGAAACCCACTAGTATGTGTAGGAGTTGATTGAGCCATGTTTGTGATTCCTACCATGCTATGCTTGCTATGCTTAGAGTTGTGTCAGTCCGGCTCATCGGGATGATGAACCGGAGTGAAAGGTTGTGTCGGGTTCGAGAGTGAAAGTGTTGAACACGCTTTGGTAAAGGTATCGATGAGAGGCCATGTAGGAGTACATGGTGGGTTGTTTCATTGAAGCCGTCCCTAAGAACTGAGTTCTGTGTTTGTGATCCATGAAACAGTTACTACCACGCATTGGGCCCGAAACCAATGGACCCTCTCGGCTTCTTAACCACTCTTGTCCTCAGTCCGGGAGTTGCAAGTAGTTTCGTGTTTGTAGCATGTCAGGGGCCGCACGCTGACCTAGGGGTGGGTTGTGTTGCGGTAGGCACGTGGCTCGGTGTACCGATTCGCCTGCTTGGTGTCTCGGGAACCCTGCACACATCGTTCGGGCCGTATGGGAAACCTCGGCGGACTCCCTCATGGATGGAACCCGAATAGGCGATAAACCCGACTCGGGACTCGTGTGTTTAGGTAGGCTGTGGCCGACACCCACGCTGGGCTTCCGCTGAAGGTTGTCGAGTACATGTCGTGTAAACGGCGGTAAGTGGTGAGAGCGCAGGTGAAGAAGTACACCCCTGCAGGGTTAATATGATCTATTCGAATAGCCGTGTCCACAGAGAAGGACTTCTGGGTTACCTGTAACAGTTCATAGACAAGTAAATGGATACTACTAAAAGCCTCAAGATAAGTGTGAGTGCCGCGGATGGCCCTCTCGTGGGTGACGAGAGAGGACTCACGGTGGAGTATTGTGATGGTGATTAGTGGACTCGTGTGCGACAAATGCTTTTCAAGTGGTGTCACGTAGGATAGCTTAGCCAAGACTCAAAGCTGGCTTGCTGCAAATAACTCCACCACCTTCTTGAGAATGTGCATGTATGATAGGATTATGTGGTAAGACTTGCTGAGTACCTCCGTACTCATGTTTGCTTAATTAATGTTTTTCAGACGACAACACTGCCCCCTCCGATGGGTTCTATGTAGACCTTGACATCGACGAGTGAACTAGCCACCCAGGTGGTGATCCAAGGCTTGTGAAGGGCCAATGTAGTTAGAAAGGCTTCAACAAGCTTTCTTTCTTTTTAGAGTCTGTACTCAGACTAGTTTGCTTCCGCATGTGCTTGTATGTTTGTATGACTTGAGTGTTGGGTCATGTGACCCCTACCTGTATGGATATGTTATGTATGGCTCCTGAGCCTCTTAAATAAACTACTTTGAGTTGTAGAGTTTTGTTGTGATGCCATGTTGTATGTACTCATATCGGGCATATTATGGTACGATTGAAATGCTTGGTATGAGTGGGATCCAACAAACTAGTTGTTTATCCTTGGCAGCCTCTCATATGGGGAAATGTAGTCTCGTGCTTCCGAGCGATAGTAGTCTTTCTGACCGGTTCACGGAGTCCTGCTAGCCCAAGACTACCGCTTGGACACTTGATCGGCCGGCATGTGTTTCACTGCTCCTATATGTCTGTTCTTCGGGAGATGTCACGCCGGTGATATTCGAGTCCTGCCTAGCTCGCTATAGCCGGGATACCGGAGTCTCATAGCCCGGTTACAGCCCGAATTCATACATTGATGACCGACATGCTCGATGTGATTCATGTATGCCTGTCCCCATGGGTTAGCGCCGCTTTGGGTTCACGACTAGCCATGTCGGCCCGGTTCTTTGTCATATGGATGCTAGCGACACTATCATATACGTGAGCCAAAAGGCGCAAACGGTCCCGGGCCATGGTAAGGCGACACCCGTGGGAATACCGTGCGTGAGGCCGCAAAGCGATATGAGGTGTTACCGGCTAGGTTGATGTGACTTGGAATCGGGGTCCTGACAGCGTTGGTATCAGAGCATTAGAAATTGCCAGCCCCAGATCGTGAGATAAATCTGGTTCTCACGTTTGATTGTATCTGACCTAATGACAATCAACCATTCCTCTGCATGACCTGTCATTGCCACAGTAAATAGTTGAAACCCACTAGCATGTGTAGGAGTTGATTGAGCCATGTTGTGTTCCTACCATGCTATGCCTGCTATTGCTTAGAGTTGTGTTAGGTCTGATTCATTGGGAATGAATTGGAGTGTTACGATATGTTCTGATGCTGAGAGTGAAGTATGTGAACACGATTTGGTAAAGGTAGCGGTGAGAGGCCATGTAGGAGTACATGGTGGGTTGTCTCACCGAACCGTCCTTAAGCATCGAAGTTCTATGTATGTCGTCCAATGACTCGATACTACCACACATTGGGCTCCGGCGCCCAAGCTCTCTCGACTTATTAACCAACTTGATCTCTGTCCGTGAGTCGCAACTAGTTTCGTGTTTGTAGGTAGTGCTATTTTTCTATCGAGTGGCACCCGGCAGGTGGGCTTGGGACAGACTAGGCACAGGTGGCACGGTGTACCAAGTGGCACCTGGATGGTGGGCTTGGGAACCCTGCTCACATCGTTTGGGGCCTTGAGCGACACCCCGGCCGGATCTCATTGCGGATGGAACCCGAATAGGCGATAAACCTGGGCTAGAGTCTTGTGTGGTTAGTCAGGTCGTGGCCGACACCCTCGCCAGGCTTCCACTTGAAGGTTGCCGAGATACATGACGTGTATATGGCGGTAAGTGGCGAGAGCGTGTGTGAAGAAGTACACCCCTGCAGGGTTATCATGATCTATTCGAATAACCACATGTTCTGGACGCCCTAGATCAGCCCTTGCTTGACTTTGCTTGCTCATCATGTCATCATGTTTAAATTCCTAAGAAACTTGAAATGGGGATTGCCTAAACCCTAGCATCAAAGGAATCCACTAGGTTCACCTAAAATATTTTCAAGAATCCAAATGGCCTTCAAAATGGTCATCATTTACGGAAAAATGTTATAAACCATAACCAGAGGTGTTGCACATTTTCATGACATATTTGGTCACCGGATTAATTCATTAAGTATTTGCATTTGGGCATTTAAATGCTATATAATATTTTAAATGCTCAAATAATCATAAACTAAAATGTTTCTTGTTGGATATATTCTAAACAGTAGCCATGATTAGTTACATGATTTACGGAAGTGTCTAAGTATTTTTAATAAAGCCCTGAATATACATAAATAATAGAAAACATAAACAATAAATAAAATAACAGAGAGAGAGAGAGAGAGTTAGTACCTGGGCCTTACCTGGCGCCACCAACCGGCCCAGCACGGCCCAGCCCACCGCCGCTTTCCCCCGTGTCGTCTTCCTCCCTCGCCAGAAGGACAGAGGCGCGTGGCCGCCCCGCGCCGGCCACCTCCTCCCTCCCTGCCTGCCTGGCTCCTCCCGGTGCTCCTAGACGACGCCACGGAGACGCCACGCACTTCGGCCCCTCTCACTCTCTCCCGTGCCTCTCCTCCTCTGGCTCTCTCCCTCGCACCACCGAACGCTTTGCCGCCGCCCGGCGTGCACCACCAAGCCACGGCCATCCACGAAGTCGCCTGAAGCTATCCTCGAGCTCCGCCACCTCGTTCCCTACCTCCTCACCGAGTCACGTGACCGCAAGGGCCCCGAAGCGCCGCCCCGATGCTTTTCTCCTCCTCGGCCACCGAGGATCGCCGCCGTCGAATTCGCCGCCGTTCGGTCTTCCCCGAGCTCGCCGTCCACCTCTACGGGATCCACGTGAGCTCGCCGTCTGTTTCCCCCTCTCCCCACGGTCGTCTGCTTCCCCTAACCGCGCCAACCGCAGCAACCGAGAGCGCTTCACCGCCGGCCATGTTGCCGCCGTGGCCACCGTCACCTATAGCCGCAACCGAGCGCTTCACCGCACTCACCGTGTTCCCAGGAGCCTGCAGCACCCCTCCGCACCTCCTACCGTGCCTCCTAGCGACGAGCCCGAGCTCGCCCGAGCTCCGGCCGCTGCCAAACACGTCGTCGGCGCCTATTCCGGCCGCCCCGAGCTCAACCAACACCACCAAGAGTTGCGGGTTGTTCCCAGCTACACATAGACACCTTCCGCGGTTCATTTGGTCGTCGGAGTGGCCAAAACCACTCGCCGCCCGCGTCAGCTCGCCGGTAAACGCCGCGTAGTTAGCGCCGACTTTGACCACGGGTGGGCCCTGGTTGACTCTCCCGGTCAATGACAGGTGGGGCTCACTGCTAACTAATCGTGATTAGTTTTAATTAATATTTAGTTAAACTAATTACATCGACACGGGACCCACCAGTCAGGTTTGACCTGGACGTCCCTGTTGACCCTGACGTCATCCTGACGCATTGCTGACGCAGTAAATGAATTACTGGAATTATTCTGTTATAGGAAATTCCAGGAAATAGCTCAAACTTCTAAAATTCATAGAAATTCATCCGTAACTCCAAATAAAATAAATTATATATGAAAAATGATCAGAAAAATATGAAGAATCTGTTTATGCCATGATCATGCATGTTTGAACAAGTTAACCTCACTGAATAGGATGAATCATGATTAGGGCAATTTATGAACTAGCATTTGGAGTTGGAGTTTAACCTTGTTTGAATTCCACTTCAATTAACTTGGCTTACTGCTGCATTAGGTAAATTTAGTACCTTAACATGACCTGTCATTCATGTGAATGTGCATTGAATTGATTGTGTTCTTTCTCAGTTGCCGGTGTTTGTCCCTCTCGATAGACGTGGTTCCGCGATTGTTCGATGACACCGATGAAGAACTATATTATCTTCGTAAGTGCCGGGCAAGCAAAACCCCTTGTTCATTCCGATACAATCCCACTCTCTCGCTCCTGCTCTCTTTACTGCATTAGGACAACAACGATTCATCATTACTTGCTGCGGTAGCTGAACCCCTTTATCCTCTGCATGACCGTCATTCCACAAGAATTAGATGAAACCCACTAGCATGAGTAGGAGTTGCTTGAGCCATGTTGTGCCTACTCATTCATGCTTGTTTGTCATGCCCGCTACTGCTTAGAGTTGAGTCAGTCTGATTCATCGGGATGAATCGGAGGTGTGTGAACATGTCCCATCGTGTGTGAGCTAAGTGTGTGAACACGATTTGGTAAAGGTAGCGGTGAGAGGCCATGTAGGAGTACATGGTGGGTTGTCTCATTGCAGCCATCCTCGTGAACCGAAGTTACGTGCTTGTGATCCATGAAACAGTTACTACCATGCATTGGGCCCGAAACCAATGGACCCTCTCGGCTTCTTAACCACTCTTGTCCTCAGTCCGGGAGTTGCAAGTAGTTTCTTGTGTTTGTAGCATGATGGGCCGCACGCAACGCTGACCTTAGGGGTGGGTTGTGTTGCGGTAGGCACGTGGCCCGGTGTACCGATTCGCCCGTTTGGTGTCTCAGGAACCCTGCACACATCGTTCGGGGCCGTTAGTGGAAACCTCGGCCGGACTCCTCGCGGATGGAACCCGAATAGGCGATAAACCTGGACTCGGGACTCGTGTGTTCGTAGGTCGTGGCCGACACCCACGCTGGGCTTCCGCTTGAAGGTTGCCGAGTACATGTCGTGTAAACGGCGGTAAGTGGTGAGAGCGTGTGAAGAAGTACACCCCTGCGGGGTTAATATGATCTATTCGAATAGCCGTGTCCACGGAGAAGGACTTCTGGGTTGCCTATATCGGTTCATAGACAAGTGAAAGTGGATACTCTAAAATGCGCAAGATAAGCGTGAGTGCTATGGATGGCGTTCTCGTGAGGGAGACGGAGCGGGTCCATAGTGGTGTATTGATATGGTGAATATGTGGACTCGCGCCGCCAACTCAAAAGAGTTACTTGCGATGTAGTTCGGGATAGCCACCGAGTCAAAGCTGGCTTTGCTGCAGTCAAACTCCACCACCCCTTTATTGATAATGATGCATATGTAGTTAGTTACGATGTAAGTCTTGCTGAGTACATTTGTACTCACGCTTGCTTAATTTATGTTTTGCGAGAGAGACGTCGGTCTCGCTTAGTAGTTCCGCTTGGACTTGACGTTTAGCTTGTTACCTCATTTACGATCTTGTGCCTCGGCGGGATCTCGTAGATAGTCAGGCTTCTCAACCTCTTTTTCATTTGTAGATGTCTGTACTCAGACATGTTAAGCTTCCGCTTGTGCCTTGACTTGTATGCTCTGAGTGTTGGGTCATGAGACCCATGTTTGTAATATCTCGCTCCTCGGAGCCTAATGAATAAATATTTGAGTCGTAGAGTTATGTTGTGATGCCATGTTGTATTTACACATATTGAGCATATTGTGTGTATGTTTGAAATGCTTGGTATGTGTGGGATCCGACAATCTAGTTGTTTATCCTTGGCAGCCTCTCATATGGGGAAATGTAGTCTAGTGCTTCCTGAGCGATAGTAGTCCTCTACAGCCCGGTTCACCGGAGTCCTGCTATCCCAACACTACTGCTTTGGACACTTGACTGGCCGGCATGTGTTTCACTTCGTTCCTATGTCTGTCCCCTCGAGGAAATGTCACGCGGTGACATCCGGAGTCCTGCCTAGCCTGCTACAGCCCGGGATACCGGAGTCCTGTTAGCCCAGTGCTATAGCCCGGATTCACACGTTGATGACCGACATGCTCGATGTGATTCTTGTATGCATGTCCCCATGGGTTAGTGCCGCTTTGGGTTCACGACTAGACTTGTCGGCCCGGGTTCTCTGTCATATGGATGCTAGCGACACTATCATATACGTGAGCCAAAAGACGCAAACGGTCCCGGGCCATGGTAAGGCGACACCCCTGGGAATACCGTGCGTGAGGCCGCAAAGTGATATGAGGTGTTACCGGCTAGATCGATGTGACTTAGAATCGGGGTTCCGACAGTGTTGGTATCGAGTTGGCTGCTCAGAGGATTACCAAGCCAAACTGGTCAAGTTGTGTCTAGAAATGCTTTAGTTATGTAAGGGAATAGATCGTGGAAGGGAACGTAAGGCTCTTTTTACTCCTTATACCTCATGGCCTTCGATCCGAGTCATCCTCTTCTCTTCTACGGGTTTAAGAACTAGGCCTCTCATCTATCTATCGTGATGACGTGTTACTAATCCATAGACCTTTAAGATTGTTGGTTTTAAGCCCGATTCAGTTTCTCGCTATTTACGTATGTTAACCGTTGATCTCGGAACCTTGATATGATGTTATTGAGTGGTTATGCCACCATTTTGCATGATGTCTCAAATCATTTTGAGCATTTACAGCCGTTATGCTTTGTCCGAGTCATCCTGTGTCTCTAAATAGTCCGATGCACTTGCAAATCCTTTCCTTCCGCTCGATGTCCTTTTTGGTCGTAATAAGCACACTAATCGGTGAGTTGAGGTACTTTGTTGCCTCGGCGTAGATGTTGGAGCTATTATTATGACCCTAGGTGTTTAGGAAGTCACCTAGTAAACTAGCCATGTTTTGTGTTCCCAGTGCGATGATTCTGTCCATTATTCTTGAAAGCATCCCGTGATGTTATTAGTTAGTAGGCATTCTATTCCTGGTTCTTGAACTCGAGATTCACCCTACTTCATGTTGTTAGTATTTGCTAGTTCCTTTAGGATATTAGTAACTTTGCGATAGTCCTCGAGGTCCATGGTATTTCCTTCTTCCAAATACCATGAACTAGTTAAGGCAGAAATTCTTTGAATTAAAAGATCACAATCGTAGTACTCTTGAGGAGTTCTCCATTCATAATTGTGACTCTGCTAGTTCTACCTTCTCCGCATGGGTTATCCGGAAGAAATGTTGAGCTTTGCTCGACATACTAATCTATGCATCCACAACTCAGAAAATTATATGTTCCTTTGAGTTGCTCTCTTTAGTTGTATCCCGGCCATCCTCTATCAGTTGATAACCAAGAGTATGTGTGCATTTGTTTATCGATGTCTATTATCCTTGTGTCCGTCAAGCCATTCTATTCCGGAATGACTAGGAGAAACAAACTCCAGTGCCTCATCCATATCTAGGATTGGGTCAAAGCAGTTGTAATCCGCAGATCAAATGCAATCAAGCTTTTGATTCTGTTCTATCCTGAAGTATTACCCACTTTATGTCCAGAACATCAAGAGAATTGCACCTCCTCTTAGGAATTCTTGATGCAGTGATACTTCCCGCCATCATTGTTCATTCCTCGGTTCCGTGTTGTCGCAACCGGAATGCCGACTAGTGAATTGTGGTGTGTGAAATCGATACTCCTAGCAACCTCGTTGCTTGGTAGTAAATGGACAATATTATCATTCTTAGCGTGTTGGTTATTAAATCATCATCCTAAGATTAATCGTGCTACCTAGTCCTTAGTTACTGTGCACTCTTCGATCAATGAGTTAGGATTTTGTCAAGTCCTCACTCATTTGATCATATCGTCTTGCCCTCAAAAGCAAGATTGTTCTCGAGCTTAGTAACATACCGGTGGTTCGTGATTTTCCGAATATCTTCTCGGAAGTATTACCGTTGTCCTCGATCGTTATGTTGAGCTCGTGATCAAGTTGGTTTCGTGAACCACCCTTTCTCCGTGAATCGTGTTGGATACCCACGAGCTAGTTGGTTAAGCCAAACAACAACTTGGAGAGTTGGAAGATAAAAGCTTGCCCGACTTAGTTCGCTCCAAAGGGATATTCTTGTGTAGTGTGTGTTGAAGAAAGATGATATCTTCATCGATTGGTCCCTCGTGATCGATTCTTTGGACCTATTGTCTTATCAATCCTTTGATTTGAGTGTGGGCTATCATCAAATCAAATTAGTACCAACGATGCTCGTAATGTTGTCTTACTCGTGGCTGATCCCTCGAGCATATACCATTACATCTTTTGGTCTGACCAATGCTATCACCGTGTTCACATGATGGTGGAAGTCCGGATATGGAAATTCCGATAAGTTGTTGTTGAGCCCATCGCCAGCATTTTGTCTCCCCATGAGTCATGTTGAACATCAACCTAGTGTTGGAACCTTGTGTAAGCATTTCTTCGTGTTTCGTTCATGAAGCATATGCTTGGATGATAGTAGTGACCTCCTCTAATTCATGTGCATCTGATGTAAGTTGCCGCCATGGATTCGAGAAAGTCAATGTTGCTTCTTTGGAATCATCCCAAATCGGTCATGCATACGCGAAGTATTCGTGGTTCGGAGACTTGCAACCTTCGCTCTACATGTGTTCCTAGCACACCAAGCCACCGATTGACTTGTTCAAGGAGAAGAAGTTCCTTCATAAGAGCTAATCATATGACTTATGCAAGGACTTCGTTAACCGCGTTGATGGTTCCCCGCCTGAACTCGGTAGTGTTTTATGATAAGACTACTATGTGGTCATTCTTGTCTTGGACAACATGTTCACATGTTAGTAGCGTAACCAGCTCATGTTTTGGAGCTTGCTATCGTAGTTCATTCCCGAGAATCTCGCAACATCTTCTCGCCGATTTGTGTTGCAAACTTTCATTTTTCTTTCTAGACTCGATGAGTCCGAATATCCTAACACCAACCAGATCTGAATCTCGTGCAGATATGATGGTTGGAATATTCCAACATTTGCATTTTGATCGCAGCTTGCACCCCATCGTGCCACTTCTCCATGGGTTGTCCTTCCCAAAGCTTGCTGTCCGTGATCATCTTCAAAAGTGGTTTTGTCATGAGTCCCATCCATTTCCGATGATAAGCAAATCATCCATTGCGTTGTCTTCAACAAGGTAGTCCACATCATCCATTCTAGTCCGAGTATGTCATTCTTTCGAACTCCTTCAAATGATCGATTGTGATTGCCTTAGGCTGGAATGAAGAGTTTCAATGATCTATGGATCAAAAGTAATTATTTTGCCACTTAAGGGAATAGTCCTTTGCGTCACCTTCCCTAAGGTGCCCCGTTTTGGAATCATGGCAACTTCCCTCGCTATTTTGAAACACTCGTAAAATTGTTTCCTCCGTCCTTACTGATGCATGTCTTACCTCTCCGCTCCAGAAATGTTTTTTATGTCTCATTCCATGAGTTGATCTTGGATCATTAAAATGGTCCTAAATTGTTTGAACCTCAAGAAGATCGATTCTTCTAAATTCCCCCTTTTTCTTCTTGTTGTCGTGTTGGATGAAGTTCTCGAAAGCAAAGACGTCAAGGTCAATATGAAGCAATGAATCAACATCTTGAGAAGGACAGTTGGATTGTGAAGATCGTGTTAGCTTGTGACCCCTTTGACTTCTTACCTCACGCCTTGAATCTCGGACGAGATTCTTGTTTAGTGGGGTGAGTCATCACATCCCTAGATCAGCCCTTGCTTGACTTTGCTTGCTCATCATGTCATCATGCTTAAATTCCTAAGAAACTTGAAATGGGGATTGCCTAAACCCTAGCATCAAAGGAATCCACTAGGTTCACCTAAAATATTTTCAGTAATCCAAATGGCCTTCAAAAATGTTCATCATTTCTGGAAAAATGTTATAAACCATAACCTGAGGTGTTGCACATTTTTCATGACATATTTGGTCACTGGATTAATTCATTAAGTATTTGCATTTGGGCATTTAAATGCTATATAATATTTTAAATGCTCAAATAATCATAAACTAAAATGTTTACTATTGGATATATTCTAAACAGTAGCCATGATTAGTTACATGATTTCTGGAAGTGTCTAAGTATTTTTAATAAAGCCCTGAAGATACAGAAATAATAGAAAACAGAAGCAATAAATAAAATAACACAGAGAGAGAGAGAGAGAGTTAGTACCTGGGCCTTACCTGGCGCCACCAACCGGCCCAGCACGGCCCAGCCCACCGCCGCTTCCCCCCCTGTCGTCTTCCTCCCTTGCCAGAAGGACAGAGGCGTGGCCGCCTGCCACGCCACTCCTCCCTCCCTCGCCTGTCTGCTCCTCCAGTGCTCCTAGACGATGCCACTGAGACGCCCACGCACCCCCGGCCCCTCTCACTCTCTCCCGTGCCTCTCCCTCCTCCTGCTCTCTCCCTCGCACCACCCGAACGCGCCTTTGCCGCCGCGCGTGCACCACCACAGCCACGGCCATCCCCAGTCGCCTGAGCTATCCTCGAGCTCCGCCACCTCGTTCCCTACCTCCTCACCGAGTCACGTGACTGTAAGGGCCCCGGCGCCGTCCCGATGCTTTTCTCCTCCTCGGCCACCGAGGATCGCCGCCGTCGAATTCGCCGCCGTTCGGTCTTCCCCGAGCTCGTCGTCCACCTCTACGGGATCCACGTGAGCTCGCCGTACGTTTCCCCCTCTCCCCACGGTCGTCTGCTTCCCCTAACCGCGCCACCCGCCAGAATCGAGAGCTGCCGCCCGGGCCATGTCGCCGCTGTGTGCCACCGTCACCTATAGCCGCAACCGAGCGCTTCACCGCACTCACCGTGTTCCTGTGGAGCCCGCAGCACCCTCTGCACTCTCCTGCCGTGCCTCCTAGTGACGAGCCCGAGCTCGCCGAGCTCCGGCCACGCTAAACACGCCGGGCGCTTCTTCCGGCCGCCCCGAGCTCAACCAACACCACCAAGAGCTGCGGGTTGTTCCCAGCTACACATAGACACCTTCCGTGGTTCATTTGGTCGCCGGAGTGGCCAAAACCACTCTCGCCGCCGCGTCTGGCTCGCCGGCTAAACGCCGCCGTAGTTAGCATCGACTTTGACCACGGGTGGGCCCCGTTGACTCTCCCGGGTCAATGATGTGGGGCCCATCCTCGTTAACTAATCGAGATTAGTTTTAATTAATATTTAGTTAAACTAATTACATCGACACAGGACCCACCAATCGGGTTTGACCGGACGCCCCTGTTGACCACTGACGTCATCCTCGACGCATTGTCGACGCAAGATAAATGAATTCTTGGAATTATTCATTATAGGAAATTCCAGGAAATAGCTCAAACTTCTAAAATTCATAGAAATTCATCCGTAACTCCAAATCAAATAAATTATATATGAAAAATGATCAAAAAAATATGAAGAATCTGTTTATGCCATGATCATGCATGTTTGAACAAGTTAACCTCACTGAATAGGATGAATCATGATTAGGGCAATTTATGAACTAGCATTTGGAGTTGGAGTTTAACCTTGTTTGAATTCCACTTCAATTAACTTGGCTTACTGCTGCATTAGGTAAATTTAGTACCTTAACATGACCTGTCATTCATGTGAATGTGCATTGCATTGATTGTGTTCTTTCTCAGTTGCCGGTGTTTGTCCCCTCTCGATAGACGTGGTTCCGGCGATTGTTCGATGACACCGATGAAGAACTATATTATCTTCAGAAGTGCCAGGCAAGCAAAACCCCTTGTTCATTCCGATACAATCCCACTCTCTCGCCTCCTGCTCTCTTTTACTGCATTAGGACAACAACGATTCATCTGCATACTTGCTGCGTAGCTGAACCCCTTTATCCTCTCGTGATGACCTGTCATTCCACAAGAATTAGATGAAACCCACTAGCATGAGTAGGAGTTGCTTGAGCCATGTTGTGCCTACTCATTCATGCTTGTTTGTCATGCCTGCTACTGCTTAGAGTTGAGTCAGTCCGATTCATCGGGGATGAATCGGAGGTGTGTGAACATGTCCCACTGTGTGAGCTAAGTGTGTGAACACGATTTGGTAAAGGTAGCGGTGAGAGGCCATGTAGGAGTACATGGTGGGTTGTCTCATTGCAGCCATCCTCAGGAACTGAGTTCTGTGCTTGTGATCCATGAAACAGTTACTACCACGCATTGGGCCCGAAACCAATGGACCCTCTCGGCTTCTTAACCACTCTTGTCCTCAGTCCGGGAGTTGCAAGTAGTTTCTGGTGTTTGTAGCATGCTGGGGGCCGCACGCAACGCTGACCTTAGGGGTGGGTTGTGTTGCGGTAGGCACGTGGCCTGGTGTACCGATTCGCCCGTTTGGTGTCTCGGGAACCCTGCACACATCGTTCGGGGTCGTTAGTGGAAACCTCGGCCGGACTCCCTGCGGATGGAACCCGAATAGGCGATAAACCTGGACTCGGGACTCGTGTGTTTAGGTAGGCTGTGGCCGACACCCACGTTGGGCTTCCGCTTGAAGGTTGCCGAGTACATGTCGTGTAAACGGCGGTAAGTGGTGAGAGCGTGTGTGAAGAAGTACACCCTGCGCAGGTTAATATGATCTATTCGAATAGCCGTGTCCACGGAGAAGGACTTCGGGTTGCCTATATCAGTTCATAGACAAGTGAAAGTGGATACTCTAAAATGCGCAAGATAAGCGTGAGTGCTATGGATGGCGTTCTCGTGAGGGAGACGGGAGCGGGTCCATAGTGGTGTATTGATATGGTGAATATGTGGACTCGTAGCGCCAACTCAAAAGAGTTACTTGCAAATGTAGTTCGGGATAGCCACCGAGTCAAAGCTGGTTTGTCGCAACCAAACTCCACCACCCCTTTTTTGATAATGATGCATATGTAGTTAGTTCTGATGTAAGTCTTGCTGAGTACATTTGTACTCACGTTTGCTTAATTTATGTTTTGCAGAGAGACGTCAGTCTCGCTAGTAGTTCCGCTTGGACTTCGACATTTAGCTTGTTACCTCAGCTACGATCTTGTGCCTCGGCAGGATCTGGTAGATAGTCAGGCTTCTCAACCTCTTTTTCATTTGTAGATGTCTGTACTCAGACATGTTAAGCTTCCGCTTGTGCCTTGACTTGTATGTTTCGAGTGTTGGGTCATGAGACCCATGTTTGTAATATCTCGCCTCCTGAGCCTAATGAATAAATATTTGAGTCGTGAGAGTTATGTTGTGATGCCATGTTGTATTTACACATATTGAGCATATTGTGTGTATGTTTGAAATGCTTGGTATGTGTGGGATCCGACAATCTAGTTGTTTATCCTTGGCAGCCTCTCATATGGGGAAATGTAGTCTAGTGCTTCCTGAGCGATAGTAGTCCGCTACATCCTGGTTCACCGGAGTCCTGCTAGCCCAAAGACTACTGCTTTGGACACTTGATCGCCGGCATGTGTTTCACTTCGTTCCTATATGTCATCCCCTCGGGAAATGTCACGCGGTGACATCCGAGTCTCGCTTAGCTCACATGACCGGGATACCGGAGTCCTGTTAGCCCAGTGCTATAGCCCGGATTCACACGTTGATGACCGACATGCTCGATGTGATTCTTGTATGCATGTCCCCATGGGTTAGTGCCGCTTTGGGTTCACGACTAGCCATGTCGGCCCGGGTTCTCTGTCATATGGATGCTAGCGACACTATCATATACGTGAGCCAAAAGACGCAAACGGTCCCGGGCCATGGTAAGGCGACACCCGTGGGAATACCGTGCGTGAGGCCGCAAAGTGATATGAGGTGTTACCGGCTAGATCGATGTGACTTGGAATCGGGGTCCTGACAGCGTTGGTATCAGAGCCTGGCTGCCTGTAGGATTACCAAGCCAAACTGGTCGAAGTTGTGTCTAGAAATGCTTTAGTTATGTAAGGGAATAGATCGTGGAAGGGAACGTAAGGCTCTTTTTACTCCTTATACCTCATGGCCTTCTGATCTGAGTCATCCTCTTCTCTTCTACGGGGTTTAAGAACTAGGCCTCTCATCTATCTATCAGGATGACGTGTTACTAATCCATAGACCTTTAAGATTGTTGGTTTTAAGCCCGATTCAGTTTACGCTATTTACGTATGTTAACTGTTGATCTCGGAACCTTGATATGATGTTATTGAGTGGTTATGCCACCATTTTGCATGATGTCTCAAATCATTTTGAGCATTTACAGCCGTTATGATGTCCGAGTCATCCCAGGTCTCTAAATAGTCTGATGCACTTGCAAATCCTTTCCTTCCGTTCCCGATGTCCTTTTTGGTCAGAATAAGCACACTAATCGGTGAGTTGAGGTACTTTGTTGCCTCGGCGTAGATGTTGGAGCTATTATTATGACCCTAGGTTTTTAGGAAGTCACCTAGTAAACTAGCCATGTTTTGTGTTCCCAGTGTGATGATTCTGTCCATTATTCTTGAAAGCATCCCGTGATGTTATTAGTTAGTAGGCATTCTATTCCTGGTTCTTGAACCCGAGATTCACCCTACTTCATGTTGTTAGTATTTGCTAGTTCCTTTAGGATATTAGTAACTTTGCGATAGTCCTCGAGGTCCATGGTATTTCCTTCTTCCAAATACCATGAACTAGTTAAGGCAGAAATTCTTTGAATTAAAAGATCACAATCGGAGTACTCTTGAGGAGTTCTCCATTCATAATTGTGACTGCCGGTTCTACCTTCTCCGCATGGGTTATCCGAAGAAATGTTGAGCTTTGCTCGACATACTAATCTATGCATCCACAACTCAGAAAATTATATGTTCCTTTGAGTTGCTCTCTTTAGTTGTATCCCGACCATCCTCTATCAGTTGATAACCAAGAGTATGTGTGCATTCGTTTATCGATGTCTATTATCCTTGTGTCCGTCAAGCCATTCTATTCCGGAATGACTAGGAGAAACAAACTCCAGTGCCTCATCCATATCTAGGATTGGGTCAAAGCAGTTGTAATCCACAGATCAAATGCAATCAAGCTTTTGATTCTGTTCTATCCTGAAGTATTACCCACTTTATGTCCGGAACGTCATGAGAATTGCACCTCCTCTTAGGAATTCTTGATGCAGTGATACTTCCCGCCATCATTGTTCATTCCTCGGTTCCGTGTTGTCGCAACGGAATGCCGACTAGTGAATTGTGGTGTGTGAAATCGATACTCCTAGCAACCTCGTTGCTTGGTAGTAAATGGACAATATTATCATTCTTAGCGTGTTGGTTATTAAATCATCATCCTAAGATTAATCGTGCTACCTAGTCCTTAGTTCTGGTGCACTCTTCGATCAATGAGTTAGGATTTTGTCAAGTCCTCACTCATTTGATCATATCGTCTTGCCCTCAAAAGCAAGATTGTTCTCGAGCTTAGTAACATACCGGTGGTTCGTGATTTTCCGAATATCTTCTCGGAAGTATTACCAAAGTTGTCCTCGATCGTTATGTTGAGCTCGTGATCAAGTTGGTTTCTGTGAACCACCCTTTCTCCGTGAATCTGTGTTGGATACCCTTAGCTATTTGGTTAAGCCAAACAACAACTTGGAGAGTTGGAAGATAAAAGCTTGCCTGACTTAGTTCGTTCCAAAGGGATATTCTTGTGTAGTGTGTGTTGAATAAAGATGATATCTTCATCGATTGGTCCCTGTGATCAGTTGCTGGACCTATTGTCTTATCAATCCTTTGATTTGAGTGTGGGCTATCGTCAAATGAAATTAGTACCAACGATTCTCGTAATGTTGTCTTACTCGTGGCTGATCCCTCAAGCATATACCATTACATCTTTTGGTCTGACCAATGCTATCACCATGTTCACATGATGGTGGAAGTCCAGTGATATGGAAATTCCGATAAGTTGTTGTTGAGCCCATCGCCAGCATTTTGTCTCCCCATGAGTCATGTTGAACATCAACCTAGTGTTGGAACCTTGTGTAAGCATTTCTTCGTGTTTCGTTCATGAAGCATATGCTTGGATGATAGTAGTGACCTCCTCTAATTCATGTGCATCTGATGTAAGTTGCCGCCATGGATTCGAGAAAGTCAATGTTGCTTCTTTGGAATCATCCCTAATCGGTCATGCATACGTGCGAAGTATTCTGTGGTTCGGAGACTTGCAACCTTCGCTCTACATGTGTTCCTAGCACACCAAGCCACTGATTGACTTGTTCAAGGAGAAGAAGTTCCTTCATAAGAGCTAATCATATGACTTATGCAAGGACTTCGTTAACCGCATTGATGGTTCCCCGCCTAAACTCGGTAGTGTTTTATGATAAGACTACTATGTGGTCATTCTTGTCTTGGACAACATGTTCACATGTTAGTAGCAGAACCAGCTCATGTTTTGGAGCTTGCTATCGTAGTTCATTCCCGAGAATCTCGCAACATCTTCTCGTCGATTTGTGTTGCAAACTTTCATTTTTCTTTCTAGACTCGATGAGTCTGGAATATCCTAACACCAACCAGATCTGAATCTCAGGCAGATATGATGGTTGGAATATTCCAACATTTGCATTTTGATCGCAGCTTGCACCCCATCGTGCCACTTCTCCATGGGCTGTCCTTCCCAAAGAAGCTTGCTGTCCGGGATCATCTTCAAAAGTGGTTTTGTCATGAGTCCCATCCATTTCCGATGATAAGCAAATCATCCATTGTGTTGTCTTCAACAAGGTAGTCCACATCATCCATTCTAGTCCGAGTATGTCATTCTTTCGAACTCCTTCAAATGATCGATTGTGATTGCCTTAGACTGGAATGAAGAGTTTCAATGATCTATGGATCAAAAGTAATTCTTTTGCCACTTAAGGGAATAGTCCTTTGCGTCACCTTCCCTAAGGTGCCCCGTTTTGGAATCATGGCAACTTCCCTCGCTATTTTGAAACACTCGTAAAATTGTTTCCTCCGTCCTTACTGATGCATGTCTTACCTCTCCGCTCCAGAAATGTTTTTTTATGTCTCATTCCATGAGTTGATCTTGGATCATTAAAATGGTCCTAAATTGTTTGAACCTCAAGAAGATCGATTCTTCTAAATTCCCCCCTTTTCTTCTCCTTGTCGTGTTGGATGAAGTTCTCGAAAGCAAAGACGTCAAGGTCAATATGAAGCAATGAATCAACATCTTGAGAAGGACAGTTGGATTGTGAAGATCGTGTTAGCTTGTGACCCCTTTGACTTCTTACCTCACGTCTTGAATCTCGGGATGAGATTCTTGTTTAGTGGGGGTGAGTTGTCACATCCCTAGATCAGCCCTTGCTTGACTTTGCTTGCTCATCATGTCATCATGTTTAAATTCCTAAGAAACTTGAAATGGGGATTGCCTAAACCCTAGCATCAAAGGAATCCACTAGGTTCACCTAAAATATTTTCAAGAATCCAAATGGCCTTCAAAATGTTCATCATTTCGGAAAAATGTTATAAACCATAACCAGAGGTGTTGCACATTTTTCATGACATATTTGGTCACCGGATTAATTCATTAAGTATTTGCATTTGGGCATTTAAATGCTATATAATATTTTAAATGCTCAAATAATCATAAACTAAAATGTTTATCGTTGGATATATTCTAAACAGTAGCCATGATTAGTTACATGATTTACGGAAGTGTCTAAGTATTTTTAATAAAGCCCTCAAGATACAGAAATAATAGAAAATGTAGCAATAAATAAAATAACACAGAGAGAGAGAGTTAGTGCTGGCCTTACTGGCGCCACCAACTGCCCAAAGACGGCCCAGCCCACCGCAGCTTCCCCTCCCCCCCTGTCGCCTTCCTCCCTCGCCAAGGATGAGGCGCGTGGCCGCCTGCCACGCCACTCCTCCCTCCCCGCCTGGCTCCTCCCGGGTGCTCCTAGATGATGCCACGGAGACGCCACGCACCCCTGGCCCCTCTCACTCTCTCCCGTGCCTCTCCCCTCCTCTGGCTCTCTCCCTCGCACCACCCGAACGCGCCTGCCGCCGCCGACGTGCACCACCGCGGCCACGGCCATCCCCGAGTCGCCCCGAGCTATCCTCGAGCTCCGCCACCTCGTTCCCTACCTCCTCACCGAGTCACGTGACCAGAAGGGCCCCGAAGCACCGCCCCGATGCTTTTCTCCTCCTCGGCCACCGAGGATCGCCGCCGTCGAATTCGCCGCCGTTCGGTCTTCCCCGAGCTCACCGTCCACCTCTACGGGATCCACGTGAGCTCGCCGTCCGTTTCCCCCTCTCCCCACAGTCGTCTGCTTCCCCTAACCGCGCCAACCGCCGCAACCGAGAGCGCTTCGCTGCCGGCCATGTCGCCGCCGTGGCCACCGTCACCTATAGCCGCAACCGAAGCGCTTCACCGCACTTCACCGTGTTCCTGTGGAGCCCGCAGCACCCTCGCACCTCCTGCCGTGCCTCCTAGCGACGAGCCCGAGCTCGCCGAGCTCCGGCCGCCGCCAAACACGTCGCCGGTGCCTTTTCCGCCGCCGAAGCTCAACCAACACCACCAAGAGCTGCGGGTTGTTCCCAGCTACACATAGACACCTTCCGCGGTTCATTTGGTCGCCGGAGTGGCCAAAACCACTCTCGCCGCCGCGTCTGGCTCGCCGGCGGCTAAACGCCGGCGTAGTTAGCGCTGACTTTGACCACGGGTGGGCCCTGGTTGACTCTCCTTGGTCAATGATGTGGGGCCCACTCGTTAACTAATCAGATTAGTTTTAATTAATATTTAGTTAAACTAATTACATCGACACACGGGACCCACCGGTCGGGTTTGACACAGGCGTCCTGTTGACCCTGACGTCATCCTAACGCATTGCTGACGCAGTAAATGAATTACTGGAATTATTCTGTTATAGGAAATTCCAGGAAATATCTCAAACTTCTACAATTCATAGAAATTCAACTGTAACTCCAAATCAAATAAATTATATATGAAAAATGATCAGAAAAATATGAAGAATCTATTTATGCCATGATCATGCATGTTTGAACAAGTTAACCTCACTGAATAGGATGAATCATGATTAGGGCAATTTATGAACTAGCATTTGGAGTTGGAGTTTAACCTTGTTTGAATTCCACTTCAATTAACTTGGCTTACTGCTGCATTAGGTCAATTCGGTACCTTAACATGACCTGTCATTCATGTGAATGTGCATTGCATTGATTGTGTTCTTTCTCAGTTGCCGGTGTTTGTCCCCTCTCGATAGACGTGGTTCCGGCGATTGTTCGATGACACCGATGAAGAACTATATTATCTTCAGAAGTGCCAGGCAAGCAAAACCCCTTGTTCATTCCGATACAATCCCACTCTCTCGCCTCCTGCTCTCTTTTTACTGCATTAGGACAACAACGATTCATCTGTTACTTGCTGCGGTAGCTGAACCCCTTTATCCTCTGCATGACCTGTCATTCCACGGAATTAGATGAAACCCACTAGCATGAGTAGGAGTTGCTTGAGCCATGTTGTGCCTACTCATTCATGCTTGTTTGTCATGCCCGCCATCGCTTAGAGTTGAGTCAGTCCGATTCATCGGGATGAATCGGAGGTGTGTGAACATGTCCTCGTGTGTGAGCTAAGTGTGTGAACACGATTTGGTAAAGGTAGCGGTGAGAGGCCATGTAGGAGTACATGGTGGGTTGTCTCATTGCAGCCGTCCTCGTGAACTGAAGTTCTATGCTTGTGATCCATGAAACAGTTACTACCACGCATTGGGCCCAAACCAATGGACCCTCTCAGCTTCTTAACCACTCTTGTCCTCATCCAAGTTGCAAGTAGTTTCGGTGTTTGTAGCGTCTTTGGGGCCGCACGCAATCTTGACCTTAGGGGTGGGTTGTGTTGCGGTAGGCACGTGGCCTGGTGTACCGATTCGCCTGCTTGGTGTCTCGGGAACCCCGCACACATCGTTCGGGGCCGTTAGTGGAAACCTCGGCGGACTCCCTGCGGATGGAACCCGAATAGGCGATAAACCTGGACTCGGGACTCGTGTGTTTAGGTAGGTCGTGGCCGACACCCACGTTGGGCTTCCGCTTGAAGGTTGCCGAGTACATGTCGTGTAAACGGCGGTAAGTGGTGAGAGCGTGTGAAGAAGTACACCCATGTAGGGTTAATATGATCTATTCGAATAGCCGTGTCCACGGAGAAGGACTTCGGTTGCCTATATCGGTTCATAGACAAGTGAAAGTGGATACTCTAAAATGCGCAAGATAAGCGTGAGTGCTATGGATGGCGTTCGTGAGGGAGACGGGAGCGGGTCCATAGTGGTGTATTAATATGGTGAATATGTTGACTGCAGCGCCACCTCAAAAGAGTTACTTGCAAATGTAGTTCGTGATAGCCACCGAGTCAAAGCTGGCTTGTGACCAAACTCCACCCCCCCTTTATTGATAATGATGCATATGTAGTTAGTTCTCGATGTAAGTCTTGCTGAGTACATTTGTACTCACGCTTGCTTAATTTATGTTTTGCAGAGAGGCGTCGGTCTTGCTAGTAGTTCCGCTTGGACTTCGACGTTTAGCTTGTTACCTCACCACGATCTTGTGCCTCGGCAGGATCTCGTAGATAGTCGGGCTTCTCAGCCTCTTTTTCATTTGTAGATGTCTGTACTCGGACATGTTAAGCTTCCGCTTGTGCCTTGACTTGTATGTTTCGAGTGTTGGGTCATGAGACCCATGTTTGTAATATCTCGCCTCGGAGCCTAATGAATAAATATTTGAGTCAGAGAGTTATGTTGTGATGCCATGTTGTACTTACACATATTGAGCATATTGTGTGTATGTTTGAAATGCTTGGTATGTGTGGGATCCGACAATCTAGTTGTTTATCCTTGGCAGCCTCTCATATGGGGAAATGTAGTCTAGTGCTTCCCGAGCGATAGTAGTCCGCTACAGCCCGGTTCACCGGAGTCCTGCTAGCCCAAAGACTACTGCATTGGACACTTGACTGGCCGGGCATGTGTTTCACTTTGTTCCTATGTCTGCCCCTCGGGAAATGTCACGCGGTGACATCCGAGTCCTGCCTAGCCTGCTACAGCCGGGATACCGGAGTCCTCATAGCCCAGGTTACAGCCCGGATTCACACGTTGATGACCGACATGCTCGATGTGATTCATGTATGCCTGTCCCCATGGGTTAGTGCCGCTTTGGGTTCACGACTAGCCATGTCGGCCCGGTTCTCTGTCATATGGATGCTAGCGACACTATCATATACGTGAGCCAAAAGATGCAAACGGTCCCGGGCCATGGTAAGGCGACACCCGTGGGAATACCGTGCGTGAGGCCGCAAAGTGATATGAGGTGTTACCGGCTAGATCGATGTGACTTGGAATCGGGGTCCTGACATCTTGTGTGTGTGTAGAATTTTTTTTGTTTTCCATGCAACATTACCCAATAGGTTGTAGGTCGGTCCATCGCTCATAGCCATGGAGGGACTCTAGATGTCTTGTTTCCTGGGTGGTGAGAGCCGCGGTGCTCATGGGTTGAGCAAGCGGCTCATGTGCAGGTAGCTAGTGGCCATGGTCGTGTGGGCGGTGTGGTGGCTGGTGTTTTGACTTTCTATGGCGGTGTGCGATTGCCGTTGTGATTCGCCGCACCTTGGGCATAGGCGGAGTATGCATGTTGTGGTGAAAACATTGTCTGGCTTTGGCCGGGCTGACAGAGGCGACACCCGTGGACGTCATCACCTACTTGATGTGTCTGTTGTGGTTGCTCTGTAGCGTCCTTTCTGAAGGCACCATCTTGGAGGGCACAGTTCGTCAACTTCAGCTTCACCTCTTTGCGATGTGTTCGCCGCATAGAGCTCCAACGACTCCGTAGCGATGCTTAGTGTCATTTTGTAGTTTTTGAGTCATTTGGAGGTGTTGTACCTTTTGGTATTTGGCATTTGTGTATCTTGCCTTAGGTGAGTGTGGATGGTGTTGTGGCATTTGTGGTCTGCGTTGGCTTGTATGGTGGTTTTAAAGATAGTATGGATGCATACGCCCATACATACGAACATACAATCACTTTTATGAATGCACACACACATCCTACCCCTATGAGTACCTCCGAGAGACTGAGACGACAAATCATTTTGAAGATTGATGAAGTCGCCACTAGAGATGACACCGGGTTTTGGTACGAGTGGAGCCACACCATACCCTTACTCGTCCCACTTGAGCTTACCCATCATTCGTACCCATACTCGCCAACGAAAGAATTTCCCCCCATACCTGACACCCTGCGGGGAAATTGAGTACCGTGGATAAAAATACCCACGTTTGCAAAGTATTAGTTTGAGCAACACATAGTCATAAACAATATCATAGAATCATAATTTATAGACAACAACACATCGTAACAGAATCGCATACTTATAAACAAGAGCACACACCGTAAAAAAGCGAAAGCATATCATACACAACAACAAATTCTAATAAACGACATCACTTTCTCATAAAACAACACTATATCAAAACAACAACAAACAATCATAAACAAAAGCTGTCAATTAGTCGTACTTTTAAGTTAACGAAGTCACGATAAAATTGTAGAGGTAATTGAGTCGTCCTTGCGAGATTTTATACGGATACATGGTACATGGGTATACGGGGATGGGTTATTCGATCCAATACCCATATCCGCTCTATCCGATTGGTTTGAAATTTTCCTATTTATATAACCATGGATAAATTTTGTCCCATACCCATATCTTAATGGGTCTATTACCCGCGGGTACAGGCTAATGGTGCTAATGGGTACCCATTGCGACAAATGCCTTCATAGTTGACAGGAACATCTCCTCTCACTGAACACACATCGCGGAAGGCCTAAAATAAATTCAGAAAGATGCAAGCACCAGTGTAAGTCTAGGACTTGAACCCGGTGGGCTAGTAATACCTCTGTCCTCCTAACCATCCAACCACATGCCAGTCCATTGTTGTTTTATTTATAAAGCGGGGCAAAAGCCTTTTTTGGATAAATATTATAGATGCTCATATATATGCACATACACTCACTCTTATGAATGCACGCGCACACACCCTACCTATGAGCACCTCCGAGAGGCCGAGCGTACACATCATCTTGAGATTGACAAAGTCGCCACAGACATCTTCACAGTCGACGGAAACATTTTCTTCTAGTGAACGCACATCACAGGAAGATCTGAAATAAATATAGAAAAATGTGAGCACCAATGTCAAGTCTATTACTTGAACCCTAATAGCCTGGGAATACCACTGTCTTCATAACCATTCAGCCACATGTTAATTGTTGTTGTTCATGTATAAAGCGGGACGAGAGCCTTTTTTGGGGAAACAACACAGATGCAAACACCCATACATATGCACATACAATCATCCCTATGAACACACACACACGCACACCCTATCCCTATGAGCATCTTCGAAAGACTGAGCCGGCATATTATCTTGATATTGATATCTTTGTAGTCGACGGGAACGTCTCCTCCTACTGAACACACACCGCCGGAATACCACTGCCCTCCTAAACATCCCATCGAAAATCTAGCCTCACATAAACCTCAGGGCATTTCTAACCGATCCCCTAAAAGGCCAGAAGGGAGTAAAATTTTCAATTTACTCCCTTATGGCGGACCTAGCCGATCCCCTAAAAGAGTTAACAGGGTACTTTTTTACTCCAACTCCCTATTCCCCCAAAAATTTCCCTAAATTTATTCCAACTTTGGACGGTCGAGTAAAACCGAGTCTCTCCTCCCGCGTCGCACTACCTCCCGCCCCCACTGCCGTCACTGATGACCTCCAAGCCGGCCAGAATGGATAGCCAACACCCCCCGCTCACCCCGCCGGTCGCCGACGCCGGTGAATCGCCACCGGAATCCACCCACGCGCCGTCGCCAGTGCCGAAAAAACCTTGGGATGACAAAGGACCACCGCGTCCAAGGGCCACCTCCAATCGCGCCAATGGTGTCTGGCATGGCCATTGCGTCTCCGAAAACGGCGGGCTGCCTTTCCGCCGCACCTACTGGAGGCAAAAGGCTCGAAAGCCGATGACGGTGGAATTGGCGCTCGCTGAGGCGGCTGCCAAGAAGAAGATGAAGAAGACCGTGGCGTCAGCTCGTGCAAGGCCTCTGCCTCGTGTGGCAACTTCGGCTGCCCCTAAGGCGACTGCTCCGGTGTGAACGGCAGCCGCGGCCGACAACAAAAAACGCGGCCGCCAAGTGCTCGATGAAATGCCAACAAGGTAAAAAACATGTGTCCCGTTAGGATTCTATAGTGATTGTTCATGATCGGTAGTGAGGGTTTATAGTGCTTGCTTTGACATTGTAGAGCGGAGATGACCACGGTCGAATTCCTCGCATCGTTGGAGCCCTCGGCCACCGTTGGCCTTGATGATCTCAACTATGGTGACTCATTTTTTGATCATTCGGCCACCCAAGACATGGAGGAGGCAGAGGAGGTGGTGGCCGAGGAGGAGGTGGTGGAGGTGACCGAATCAAGCATCAAGGCCGCAAGTACCTGCACCCAAAGCTACAACCAAAAGGAGGGCCTTACACTTTGTGATGCTTGGTGTGCCATCTCCATGGATGCAATGATCAGAACGAATCAAACTGCTACCTCTTGAGCATGCGTTGGTTTTCCCTTGAAGAGGAAAGGGTGATGCAGCAAAGTAGCGTAAGTATTTCCCTCAGTTTTTGAGAACCAAGGTATCAATCCAGTAGGAGATAGCACGCAAGTCGCCTTGTACCTGCACAAACAATCAAGAACCTTGCAACCAACGCGATAAAGGGGTTGTCAATCCCTTCACGGCCACTTGCAAAAGTGAGATCTGATAAATATAATAAGATATTTTTTGGTATTTTTGTTGTATAGCTTGGAAAATAAAGAATGCAAAATAAATAGTAAACTAGAATTATAGATCGGAAACTTATATGATGTAAAGCGGACCCGGGGGCCATAGGTTTCACTAGTGGCTTCTTTCAAGATAGCATATATTACCTTGGGTGAACAAATTACTACCGAGCAATTGATAGAAAAGCGCATAGTTATGAGAATATCTAGGCATGATCATGAACATAGGCATCACGTCCATGTCAAGTAGACCGAAACGATTCTTCATCTACTACTATTACTCCACACATCGACGGCTATCCAGCATGCATCTAGAGTATTAAGCTCATAAGAACAGAGTAACGCATTAGGCGAGATGACATGACGTAGACGGATAAACTCAAGCAATATGATATAAACCCCATCTTTTTATCCTCGATGGCAACAATACAATACATGTCAGTTCCCTTTCTGTCACTAGGATCGAGCACCGCAAGATTGAACCCAAAGCTAAGCACTTCTCCCATTGCAAGAAAGATCAATCTAGTAGGACAAACTAAACCGATAATTCGAAGAGACTTGCAAAGATATCAAATAGTGCATAAAAGAATTCAGAGAAGAATCAAATATTGTTCATATATAATCTTGATCATAAACCCACAATTCGTCGGATCTCGACAAACACACTGCAAAAAGTATTACATCGAATAATCTCCAAGAACATCGAGGAGACCTTTGTATTGAGAACCAAAGAGAGAGAAGAAGCCATCTACCTAATAACTATGGACCCGAAGGTCTGTGGTAAACTACTCACGCATCATCGGAGAGCTATGGTGTTGATGTAGAAGCCCTCCGTGATCGAATCCCCCTCCGGCAGATCGCCGGAAAAGGTCCCAAGATAGGATCTCATGGGTACAGAAGGTTGCGGCGGTGGTTCCCCTGGATGTTTTACGGGTATAATAGTATATATAGGCGAAAGAAGTAGGTCGGTGGATCTACGAGGGGCCCATGAGGGTGGGGAGCGCGCCTACCCCCCCTGGGTGCACCCTCCTGCCTCGTGGCCGCCTCGCGGGGTTCCAGACTTCAACTCCAAGTCTTCTGGATTGCGTTTGTTCCAAGAAAGATCCTCGCGAAGGTTTCATTCTGTTTGGATTCCATTTGATATTCCTTTTTCATAAACAATCAAATAGGCAAAAAAACAGCAATTTGCACTGGGCCTTCGGTTAATAGGTTAGTCCCAAAAATAATATAAAAGAGCATATTAAAGCCCATTAAACATCCAAAACAGATAGTATAATAGCATGGAACAATCAAATATCATAGATACGTTGGAGACGTATCAGCATCCCTAAGCTTAATTCCTGCTCATCCTTGAGTAGGTAAATGATAAAAACAGAATTTTTGATATGGAATGCTACCTAACATAATTTTCAATGTAATTTTCTTTATTGTGGCATGAATGTTCAGATCCGAAAGATTCAAGACAAAAGTTTAATATTGACATAAAAGTAATAATACTTCAAGCATACTAACTAAGCAATTATGTCTTCTCAAAATAACATAGCCAAAGAAAGCTTATCCCTACAAAATCATATAGTTCGGCCATGTTCCATCTTCGTCACACAAAATGCTCTCATCATGCACAACCCCGATGACAAGCCAAGCAATTGTTTCATACTTTAGTATTCTCAAACTTTTTCAACTTTCAGGCAATACATGAGCGCGAGCCATGGACATAGCACTATGGGTGGAATAGAATATGACAATGGAGGTTGTGTGGAGAAGACAAAAAGGGAGAAAGGCTCACATCAGCGCGGCTAATCAACGAGCTATGGATATGCCCATCAATTGATGTCAATCCGAGGAGTAGGGATTGCCATGCAACAGATGCACTAGAGCTATAAATGTATGAAAGCTCAACAAAAGAAACTAAGTGGGTGTGCATCCAACTTGCTTGCTCAAGAAGACCTAGGGCATTTGAGGAAGCCCATTGTCGGAATATACAAGCCAAGTTCTATAATGAAATATTCCCACTAGTATATGAAAGTGACAAAATAACAAACTCTCTATCATGAAGATCATGGTGCTACTGTGAAGCACAAGTGTGGAAAAAGGATAGTAGCATTGTCCCTTTTCTCTTTTTCTCTCATTTTTTGGGCCTTCTCTTTTTTATTTGGCCTTTCCCTTTTTTTGGCCTTTCTCTTTTTCTTATTTGGCCTTTCTCTCTTTTTTTATTTCCTCACACGGGACAATGCTCTAATAACGATGATCATCACACTTTTATTTATTTACAACTCAAGGATTACAACTCGATACTAGAACAAAATATGACTCTATATGAGTGCCTACGGCGGTGTACCGGGATGGGCAATGAATCAAGAGTGACATGTATGAAAAATTATGCATGGTGGCCTTGCCACAAATATGATGTCGACTACATGATCAAGCAAAGCAATATGACAATGATGAAGTGTGTCATAAAACGGAACCGTGGAAAGTTGCATGGCAATATATCTCGGAATGGCTATGGAAATGCCATAATAGGTAGGTATGGTGGCTGTTTTGAGGAAGATATAAGGAGGTTTATGTGTGGTAGAGCGTATCATATCACGGGGTTTGGACGCACCGGTGAAGTTTGCACTAACTCTCAAAGTGAGAAAGGGCAATGCACGGTACCGAAGAGGCTAGCAATGATGGAAGGGTGAGAGTGCGTATAATCCATGGACTCAACATTAGTCATAATGAACTCACATACTTATTGCAAAAATCTACAAGTCATCAAAACCAAGAACTGTGCGCATGCTCCTAGGGGGGTAGATTGGTAGGAAAACACCATCGCTCGTCCCCGGCCGCCACTCATAAGGAGGACAATCAAAGAAACACCTCATGCTTCAAATTTGTTACACAACGGTTACCATACGTGCATGCTACGGGAATTGCAAACTCCAACACAAGTATTTCTCAAATTCACAATTACTCAACTAGCACAACTCTAATATTACCATCTTCATATCTCAAAACAATCATCAAGTATCAAACTTCTCATAGTATTCAATGCACTTTATATGGAAGTTTTTATTATACCCATCTTGGATGCTTATCATATTAGGAGTAATTTTATAGCCAAAGAAAATTACCATGCTGTTCTAAAATACTCTCAAAATAATATAAGTGAATTATGAGAGATCAATAATTTCTATAAAATAAAACCACCACTGTGCTCTAAAAAGATATAAGTGAAGTACTAGAGCAAAATTATCTAGCTCAAAAGATATTAGTGAAGCACATAGAGTATTCTAATAAATTTCGATTCATGTGTGTCTCTCCCAAAAGGTGTGTACAGAAAGGATGATTTTGGTAAACTAAAAAGAAAAGACTCAAATCATACAAGATGCTCCAACCAAAACACATATCATGTGGTTAATAAAAATATAGCCTCAAGTAAAGTTACCGATAGATTGAAGATTTAAAGAGGGATGCCTTCCGGGGCATCCCCAAGCTTAGGCTTTTGGTTGTACTTGAATTTGCCTTGGGGTGCCTTGGGAATCCCCAATATTAGGCTCTTTCCACTCCTTATTCCAAAATCCATCAAATCTTTACCCAAAAACTTGAAAACTTCACAACACAAAACTTAAACAGAAAATCTCATGAGCGTCGTTAGTGTAAGAAAACAAACCACCACTTTAAGGTACTGTAATGAACTCATTCTTTATTTATATTGGTGTTAAACCTACTATATTCCAACATCCCTATGGTTCATACCCCCGATACTAGCCATAGATTCATCAAAATAAGCAAACAACACATGAAAAACAGAATCTGTCAAAAACAGAACAGTCTGTAGTAATCTGTATCAAACGTATACTTCTAGAACTCCAAAAATTATTAAATATATTGGTGAACATGAGGTCTTTATCTGTTAATCATATGCAAAAAGAATCAACCTAAAATCACTCTCCAGTAAAAAATGGCAGCTAATCTCGTGAGCGTTAAAATTTCTGTTTTTTACAGCAAGATTACAAAGACTTCACCAAAGTCTTCCCAAAGGTTCTACTTGGCACAAACACTAATTGAAATATAAAAACACATCTAAACAGAGGCTAGATGAATTATTTATTGCTAAACAGTAACAAAAAGCAAGGAACAAAAATAAAATTGGGTTGCCTCCCAACAAGCGCTATCGTTTAACGCCCCTAGCTAGGCATAAAAACAAGAATAGATCTAGGTATTGTCATCTTTGGTATGCAATCCATATGTGGCTCTCATAATAGATTCATAAGGTAATTTAATTTTCTTTCTAGGAAAGCGTTCCATGCCTTTCCTTAACGGAAATTGGAATCTAATATTTCCTTCTTTCATATCAATAATTGCACCAATCGTTCTAAGGAAAGGTCTACCAAGAATAATAGGACATGTAGGATTGCAATCTATATCAAGAACAATGAAATCTACAGGCACATACTTCCTATTTGCAACAATAAGAACATCATTAATCCTTCCCATATGTTTCTTAACGGTGGAATCTGCAAGATGCAAATTCAAAGAACAATCATCTAATTCACGGAAACCTAACACATCACACAAAGTTTTTGGAATCGTGGAAACACTAGCACCCAAATCACATAAATCATAGCATTTATGATCTTTAATCTTAATTTTAATAGTAGGTTCCCACTCATCACAAAGTTTTCTAGGAATAGAAACTTCTAATTCAAGTTTTTCTTCATAAGATTGTAATAAAGCATCAACGATATGTTTAGTCAAAGCTTTGTGTTTGATCATAAGCATGAGGAGAATTTAACACGGATTGCAACAAGGAAATAAAATCTATCAAAGAGAAATTATCATAATTAAATTCCTTGAAATCCAAAATAGTGGGTTCATTGCTATGTAAAGTTTTGACCTCTTCAATCCCACTTTTACCAATTTTTGCATCAAGATCTAAAAACTCGAATCATTGGGATGCCTTTTAACTAAAGTTGACTCATCTCCAGTCCCATCTTTATCAAGATTCATATTGGAAAACAAAGATTTAATAGGAGACACATCAATCACTTTTAGATCTTCATCATTATTATCATGAAAACTAGAAGAACACGCTTTCACAAAGCAATCTTTTTAGCACGCATCCTAGCGGTTCTTTCTTTGCACTCATCAATGGAAATTCTCATGGCTTTGAGAGACTCATTGATATCATGCTTAGGAGGAATAGATCTAAGTTTCAAAGAATCAACATCAAGAGAAATTCTATCCACATTCCTAGCCAACTCATCAATCTTAAGCAATTTTTCTTCAATCAAAGCATTGAAATTCTTTTGCAAATTCATAAATTCTTTAACACTAGTCTCAAAATCAGAGGGCATCTTATTAAAATTTCCATAAGAGTTATTGTAGAAATTACCATAATTATTAGAGGAATTACTAGGGAACGGCCTAGAATTAAAGTTTCCTCTATATGCGTTGTTACCAAAATTGTTCCTACCAACAAAATTCACATCCATAGATTCATTATTATTCTCAACCAAAGTAGACAAAGGCATATCATTAGGATCAGAAGAAACACTCTTATTAGCAAACAATTTCATAAGTTCATCCATCTTTCCACTCAAAAGATTAATCTCTTCAATCGCATGAACCTTTTTACTAGTAGATCTTTCGGTGTGCCATTGAGAATAATTAACCATAATATTATCTAGGAGTTTAGTAGCTTATCCTAAAGTAATTTCCATAAAAGTGCCTCCCGAGGCCGAATCTAAAAGATTTCTAGAAGCAAAATTCAATCCGGCATAATTTTTTTGTATAATCATCCATAGATTCAAACCATGTGTAGGGCAATTACGTATCATTAATTTCATCCTCTCCCAAGCTTGTGCAACATGCTAATGACCAAGTTGCTTAAAATTCATAATATTGTTTCTAAGAGAGATGATCTTAGCGGGAGGAAAATACTTAGAGATAAAAGCATCTTTGCACTTATTTCATGAATCAATACTATTTTTAGGCAAAGAAGAGAACCAAGTTTTGGTACGATATCTAAGCGAAAATGGAAATAGCTTCAATTTAACAATATCATTATCCACATCTTTCTTCTTTTGCATATCACACAAATCAACAAAGTTGTTTTGATGGGTAGCGACATCTTCACTAGGAAGGCCAGAAAATTGATCTTTCATGACAAGATTCAACAAAGTAGCATTAATTTCACAAGATTCAGCATCGGTAATGGGAGAAATTGGAGTGCTAATAAAATCATTGTTGTTGGTATTGGAAAAGTCACACAATTTAGTATGATCTTGAGCCATCATGACAAACAATCAATCCAACACACAAGCACAGAAGAAGCAAGCAAAAAGAGACGAACGGAAAAAGGGCGAATAAAACGGCAAGGGTGAAGTGGGGGAGAGGGAAAACGAGAGGCAAATGGCAAATAATGTAATGCGAGGGAGAAGAGTTTGTGATGGGTACTTGGTATGTCTTGACTTGAGCGTAGATCTCCCCGGCAACGGCGCCAGAAATGGCTCGTTGACGGGAGATCAAATCTTGACTTGACTTGGCGCAAATCTCCCCGGCGACGGTGCCAGAAATGGCTAGTTGACGGGAGATCAAATCTTGACTTGACTTGGCGCAAATCTCCCCGGTAGCGGCGCCAGAAATCCTTCTTGCTACCTCTTGAGCATGCGTTGGTTTTCCCTTGAAGAGGAAAGGGTGATGCAGCAAAGTAGCGTAAGTATTTCCCTCAGTTTTTGAGAACCAAGGTATCAGTCCAGTAGGACATAGCATGCAAGTCGCCTAGTACCTGCACAAACAATCAAGAACCTTGCAACCAACGCGATAAAGGGGTTGTCAATCCCTTCACGGCCACTTGCAAAAGTGAGATCTGATAAAGATAATAAGATAAATATTTTTGATATTTTTGTTGCATAGATTGGAAAATAAAGATTGCAAAATAAATAGTAAACTAGAATTATAGATCGGAAACTTATATGATGTAAAGTAGACCCGAGGGCCATAGGTTTCACTAGTGGCTTCTCTCAAGATAGCATATATTACCTTGGGTGAACAAATTACTGCCGAGCAATTGATAGAAAAGCGCATAGTTATGAGAATATCGAGGCATGATCATGAACATAGGCATCATGTCCGTGTCAAGTAGACCGAAACGATTCTGCATCTACTACTATTACTCCACACATCGATCGCTATCCAAAGATGCATCTAGAGTATTAAGTTCATAAGAACAGAGTAACGCATTAGGCGAGATGACATGATGTAGAGGGATAAACTCAAGCAATATGATATAAACCCCATATTTTTATCCTTGATGGCAACAATACAATACGTGTCGGTTCCCTTTCTGTCACTGGGATCAAGCACCGCAAGATTGAACCCAAAGCTAAGCACTTCTCCCATTGCAAGAAAGATCAATCTAGTAGGCCAAACTAAACCGATAATTCGAAGAGAATTGCAAAGATATCAAATCACGCATAAAAGAATTCAGAGAAGAATCAAATATTGTTCATAGACAATCTTGATCATAAACCCACAATTCACCGGATCTCGACAAACACAACGCAAAAAGTATTACATCGAATAGATCTCCAAGAACATCGAGGAGAACTTTATATTGAGAACCAAAGAGAGAGAAGAAGCCATCTAGCTAATAACTATGGACCCGAAGGTCTATGGTAAACTATTCACACATCATCGGAGAGGATATGGTGTTGATGTAGAAGCCCTCCATGATCGAATCCCTCCCAAGCAGATCACCTAAAAGGTCCCAAGATGGGATCTCACGGCATGTAAGGTTGTGGCGGTGGAAAAGTGGTTCCGTGGCTCCCCTGGATGTTTTCAGGGTATAAGAGTATATATAGGCAAAAGAAGTAGGTCGGTGGAGCTACGAGGGGCCCACGAGGGCGGGGGGCGCGCCCTCCTGCCTCGTGGCCGCCTCATGGAGTTCCAAACTTCAACTACAAGTCTTCTGGATTGCGTTTGTTCCAAGAAAGATCCCCGTGAAGGTTTCATTCCGTTTGGATTCTGTTTGATATTCCTTTTCTGTGAAACACTGAAATAGGCAAAAAACAACAACTTGCACTGGGCCTTCTATTAATAGGTTAGTCCCAAAAATAATATAAAAGAGCATATTAAAGCCCATTAAACATCCAAAATAGATAATATAATAGCATGGAACAATCAAAAATTATAGATACGTTGGAGACGTATCACAAACCAAGACCATGTTTTGGGAGAGGATCACCGACTTCTACAACTTCTCCGTGGACGTGTGAACAAGCCGTACACAAGGTTCACTTGGGCATCGTTGGAGCACCATCCATGATCAATGCAACCGATGGTCCGTTTGCATCAACCAAGTGAGCCATGCTCCACCGAGTGGTGTGCAAGTGGCGGAGTATGGCCGCTACATCCAAGAGCTATTGAAGCATCGAAACACCAAGTTAGACCACAAGCCCTTCACTTTGCATCATTGCTACAAAGAGCTAAGCAAGAATGAGAAGCGGATGAAGAATTGCGGAGACCACTTCGAAGAGGTTAAGGTTGAGCATATCCATTGAGGACGACGACGAGGTTGATGAAGATGCCAACAATAGACCAAAAGGAAACACGACTGCAAAATAAAGAAAGAAGAGGAATGCATTCGGTGGCACTTACAAGGATGAACTTGTGGCAATGATCGAGACGAAGAATGTGTTGGTGGCCGAACGCAAAGAAGACAAGGTGCGTGAGGTGGAATGAGCTCAAGGCCTTCGAGGATGAGAAGTGGAAGACCAAGATGGCAGCCGAAGAGAGAAAGTTGAGGGCCGAGGAGCGTAGGCTTGCACTCGATGAGGAGAGGATTCGTGATGCAAAGAAGGCCGAAGAGCGTGCTATCATGTTCATGAATCTAAACACAATGGATGAAACCGCAAGAAAGTATTGGGAGCTCACTCGTGGAGAAATCTTGGCCTCTCTTCGGAATGTTGGTGGTGGCCGAGGGGGTGGTGGTGATGGTGGCCGAAGGGGTGGTGATGGTGGCCGAGGGGGTGGCGATGGTGCTCATGGTGATGGTGGCCGAGTGGGTGGTGGTGAGGGTGATGGTGGCCGAGGAGGTGACAACATTGATTTCTTTGCGGATGACCTCGTTTGAGTGGTGGTGGCCGAGAGGGTGGTGGTGCATGCCAAAGATTGGCTCGATCCACAACATATACATGCTATATTTGTGGTGATTTTGAATCAAACATTTGTGTCTGAAGTGATGTCTTTGCTGGGGAACGTAGCATAAATTCAAAATTTTCCTACGTGTCACCGAGATCTATCTATGGAGAAACTAGCAACGAGGATAAGGAGAGTGCATCTACATACCCTTGTAGATCGCTAAGCGGAAGCGTTCAAGAGAACGGGTTGAAGGAGTCGTACTCGTCGTGATCCAAATCACCGGAGATCCTAGTGCCGAACGGACAGCACCTCCGCGTTCAACACACGTACAGCCCGGTGGCGCCTCCCACGCCTTGATCCAGCAAGGAGAGAGGAGAGGTTGAGGAAGACTCCGCCCAGCAGCAGACAACGGCTTGGTGGTGATGGAGGAGCGTGGCAATCCCGCAGGCTTCGCCAAGCACCGCAGGAGAGGAGAAGGAGAGAGGTAGGGCTGCGCCAGGAGAGGTGAAACTCATGTGTTGGCAGCCCTCAAGACCTCATGTATTTATAGGGAGAGGGAGGGTGCGCCTCTAGGGTTTCCACCCCAAGGTGCGGCAGCCCCAATCCCATCTATGGGTGGCGGCCAAGGGGAGAGGGGAAACTTGCCCCCAAGCTAGGTGGGGCGCCTCCCCAAACCCTAGGCGCCTTGGGCCCCTTGTGGGGCGCACCAGCCCACCGGGCTGGTCCCTCCCACACTTGGCCCATGCAGCCCTTCGGGCCGGGTGGCCCCACTTGGTGGACCCCGACCCTCCCGGTGGTCCCAGACGTTACCGATAAAACCCAAACTTTTCCTAAGACCAAAACAGACTTCCCATATATAAATCTTTACCTCCGGACCATTCCGGAACTCCTCGTGACGCTCGGGATCTCATCCGGACTCAACAACATTCGATAACCACATACAAACTTCCTTTATAACCCTAGCGCCATCGAACCTTATGTGTAGACCCTACGGTTCGGGAACTATGCGCATATGACCGAGACGTTCTCCCATTAATAACCAACAGCGGGATCTGGATACCCATGTTGGCTCCCACATGTTCCACGATGATCTCATCGGATGAACCACGATGTCAAGGACTCAATCGATCCCGTGATACAATTCCCTTTGTCTAGCGGTATTGTACTTGCCCGAGATTCGATCGTCGGTATACCGATACCTTGTTCAATCTCGTTACCGGCAAGTCTCTTTACTCGTTCCGTAACACATCATCCCGTGATCAACCCCTTGGTCACATTGTGCACATTATGATGATGTCCTACCGAGTGGGCCTAGAGATACCTCTCCGTCACACGGAGTGACAAATCCCAGTCTCGATTCGTGCCAACCCAATGTACACTTTCGGAGATACCAGAGTGCACCTTTATCGCCACCCGCCATTGCCAGGACGCTTTGGTACACCCAAAGCATTCCTACGGTATCCGGAGTTGCACAATCTCATGATCTAAGGAAATGATACTTGACATTAGAAAAGCTTTAGCATACGAACTACGATCTTTGTGCTAGGCCTAGGATTGGGTCTTGTCCATCACATCATTCTCCAAATGATGTGATCCCGTTATCAACGACATCCAATGTACATGGTCAGGAAACTGTAACCATCTATTGATCAACGAGCTAGTCAACTAGAGGCTTACTAGGGACATGGTGTTGTCTATGTATCCACACATGTATCTGAGTTTCCTATCAATACAATTATAGCATGGATAATAAACGATTATCATGAACAAGGAAATATAATAATAACTAATTTATTATTGCCTCTAGGGCATATTTCCAACAAGATCCCACTTGCACTAGAGTCAATAATCTAGTTCACATCGTCATGTGATTAACATCGATAGGTCACATCGCCATGTGACCAACATCCAAAGAGTTTACTAGTGTCTGTAAACTAGTTCACATCATCATGTGATTAAGACTCAATGAATTATGAGGTTTGATCATGTTTTGCTTGTGAGAGAGGTTTTAGTCAACGGGTCTGAACCTTTCAGATCCGTGTGTGCTTTGCAAATCTTTAAGTCATATTGTAAATGCTGCTTCTACGCTCTACTTGAAGCTATTCCAAATGGTTGCTCCACTATACGTATCCGGTTTGCTACTCGAGTCACTTTCGGATAGGTGTTAAAGCTTGCATCGACGTAACCCTTTACGCCGAACTCTTTATCACCTCCATAATTGAGAAACATGTCCTTATTTACTCCAAGGACAATTATGATCATGTCCAATGATCCATTCCTGGATCATTCTTGTACCCCTTTATCGACTCATGGCAAGGCACACTTCCTAGGTGCGGTACATAGCATAGCATACTATAGAGCCTACGTTTAAAGCATAGGGGACGACCTTCGTCCTTTCTCTTTTCCGCCGTGGTCGAGCTTTTAAGTCTTAACTTCATACCTTACATCTCAGTCAAGAACTCCTTCTTTGACTGATCCATCTTGAGCACCTTCAAGATCATGTCAAGGTATATGCTCATTTGAAAGTACCATTAAGCGGTCTTGATCTATCCTCATAGATCTTGATTCTCAATGTTCAAGTAGCTTAATCCAGGTTTTCATTTGAAAAACACTTTTCAAATAACCCTATATGCTTTTACAGAAAATTCTACATAATTTTTGATCATCAATATGTTAACGACACATACTCATCAGAAATTCTATAGTGCTCCCACTCACTTCTTTGGAAATACAAGTTTCTCATAAACTTTGTATAAACCCAAAATCTTTGATCATCTCATCAAAGCGCACATTCCAACTCCGAGATGCTTACTCCAAATTCCTTAGAAGGATCGTTGGAGCCAGCATACCTTTTAGCATCCTTAGGATCGACAAAAACTTTCTGATTGTATCACATACAACCTTTCCTTACGAAGACTGGTAAGGAAACTCGTTTTGACATCCATCTGCCAGATTTCATAAATGTAGTTAATGCTAACATGATTCCGACGGACTTAAGCATTGCTACGGATGAGAATATCTCATCGTAGTCAACTCCTTGAACTTGTGAAAAACTCTTCGCCACAAGTCTAGCTTCATAGACGGTGACATCACCGTCCTTGTCCGTCTTCTTCTTAAAGATCCATTTATCTCAATGGCTTGCCGATCATCGGGCAAGTCCACCAAAGTCCATGCTTTGTTGTGATACATGGATCCTATCTCGGATTTCATAGCTTCTAACCATTTGTCGGAATTTGGGCCCACCATCGCTATCCATAGCTCGTAGGTTCATTGTTGTCTAGCAACATGACCTTCAAGACAGGATTACTGTACCACTCAAGTAGTACGCATCCTTGTCACCCCACGATGTACGGTAGTGACTTGTTCAAGTTTCATGATCACTATCATAAGCTTCTACTTCAATTGGTGTAGGTGCCACAGAACAACTTCCTGCCCCTGCTACACACCGCTTGTAGTGATGGTTCAATAACCATATCAAGTCTCCACCATCCTCCCACTCAACTTTTCGAGACAAACTTTTCCTCGAGAAAGGACCTGATTCAAGAAACAATCCCTATTGCTTTCGGATCTGAATTAGGAGGTATACCCAACTGTTTTGGGTGTCCTATGAAGATGCATTTTATCCGCTTTGGGTTCGAGCTTAACAACCTAAAACTTTTTCACATAAGCGTCGCAACCCCAAACTTTTAAGAAACGACAACTTAGGTTTCTCCAAACCATAGTTCAAACAGGTCGCCTCAACGGAATTACGTGGTGCCCTATTAAAGTGAGTGCGGTTGTCTCTAATGCCTAACCCATGAACGATAGTGGTAATTCGATAAGAGACATCATGGTACGCACCATATCCAATAGGGTGCAACTATGATGTTTGGACACACCATCACACTATGGTGTTCCAGCGGTATTAATTGTGAAACAATTTCCACAATGTCTTAATTATGCGTACAAAGCTCAGAATCTCAGATACTCATCTCTATGATCATATCATAGACATTTTATCATCTTGTCACAACGATCTTCAACTTCACTCTGAAATTACTTGAACCATTCAATAATTCAGACTTGTGTTTCATCAAGTAAATATACTCAACATCTACTCGAATCATCTGTGAAGTAAGAACATAACGATATTCATCAGATGCCTCAAAGACTCATTGGACTGCACACATCAAAATGTGTTACTTCCAACAAGTTGCTATCTTGTTCCATCTTATCAAACCGAGGCTTTTCATCATCTTGCCCATGTGGTATGATTTGCATATCTCAAGTGATTCAAAATCAAGTGAGTCCAAACGATCCATCTGCATGGAGTTTCTTCATGCGTGTACACCAATAGACATGGTTCGCATGTCTCAAACTTTTCAAAAATGAGTGAGTCCAAAGATCCATCAACATGGAGCTTCTTCATGCGTTCTATACCAATATGACTCAAATGGCAAGTGCCACAAGCAGTGTGGTACTATCTTATATCTTTTGGCATGAAAATGTGTATCACTACGATCGAGATTCAATAAACCATTCCTTTAGGTGCAAGACCATTGAAGGTATTATTCAAATAAATAGAGTAACCATTATTCTCCTTAAATGAATAATTGTATTGCGATAGACATAATCCAATCATGTCTATGCTCAACGCAATCACCAAATGACAATTATTCAGGTTTAATACTAATCTTGATGGTAGAGGGAGCGTATGATGTTTGATCAAATCAAACTTGGAAACACTTCCAACACATATCGTCACTCACCTTTAGCTAGTCTCCGCTTATTCCGTAGCTATTTTATTTCGAGTTACTAACACTTAGCAACCGAACCGTATCTTAATACCTCGGTGCTACTAGGAGTACTAGTAAAGTACACATTAACATAATGTATATCCAATATACTTCTATCGACCTTGCCACCTTCTCATCTACCAAGTATTTAGGGTAATTCTGCTCCAAAGGTTCTGCTCCCCTTATTACGTAAGCACTTAGTCTCGGGTTTGGGTTCAACCTTGGGTTTCTTCACTAGAGCAAAGAAATGATTTGCCGTTTCATGAAGTATCCCTTCTTGCCCTTGCCCTTCTTGAAACTAGTGGTTTCACCAACCATCAACAATTGATGCTCCTTCTTGATTTCTACTTTCATGTGTCAAATATCGTGAATACCTCAAGGATCATCATATCTATCCCTGATATGTTATAGTTCATCACGAAGCTCTAGCAGCTTGGTGGCAATGACTTTGGAGAAACATCACTATCTCATCCGGAAGATCAACTCCCACTCGATTCAAGTGATTGTTGTACTCAGACAATCTGAGCACAAGCTCAACGATTGAGCTTTTCTCCCTTAGTTTGCAGCCTAAGAAAATCGCTTGAGGTCTTAGACCTCTTGACATGGGCACGAGCCTGAAATCCCAATTTCAGCCCTCGAAACATATCATATGTTCCGTGACGTTTCGAAAAAACGTCTTTGGTGCCTCAACTCTAAACCGTTTAACTGAACTATCACGTAGTTATCAAAACATGTATGTCCGATGTTCGCAACATCCACAAACGACGTTTGGGGTTCAAAGACACCGAGCGGTGCATTAATGACGTAAGCTTTTTATCGTCCGCATAATCGCCATCACAACTTTCAACTATATTTTCTCTAGGAACATATCTAAACAAAGGAACTAAAGCGCCGAGCTTCTTACATAATTTGCAAAAGGTCTTTTGACTATGTTCGTGATAATTAAGTTCATCTTATGAACTCCCACTCGAATAGACATCCCTCTAGTCATCTAAGTGATTACATGATCCGAGTCAACTAGGCCGTGTCCGATCATCACGTGAGACGGACTAGTCATCATCGGTGAACATCTTCATGTTGATCGTATCTACTATATGACTCATGCTCGACCTTTTGGTCTCTGTGTTCCGAGGCCATGTCTGTACATGCTAGGCTCGTCAAGTTAACCCTAAGTGTTTCAAGGTGTAAATCTGTCTTACACCCGTTGTATGTGAACGTAAGAATCCATCACACCCGATCATCACGTGGTGCTTAGAAGCGACGAACTTTAGCAACGGTGCACGCTAGGGGAGAACACTTCTTTAAATTATTCTAAGGGATCATCTTATTTACTACCGTCGTTCTAATTAAAAAAGATGCAAAAAAAAAAAAAAAAAAAACATGCAATTATATAAAAAAGATACAAGATATGGCCAATATCATATAGCTCCATTGATCTCCATCTTCGGGGCTCCATGATCATCATCGTCACCGGCATGACACCATGATCTCCATCATCATGATATCCATCATCGTGTCTTCATGAAGTTGTCTCGCCAACTATTACTTCTACTACTATGGCTACCGGTTAGCAATAAAGTAAAGTAATTACATGGCGTTGTTTAATGACACGCATGTCATACAATAAATAAAGACAACTCCTATGGCTCCTGCCGGTTGTCATACTCATCGACATGCAAGTCGTGAATCCTATTACAAGAACATGATCAATCTCATACATCACATATCATTCATCACATTCTTCTTGGCCATATCACATCACATAGCATACCCCGCAAAAACAAGTTAGACGTCCTCTAATTGTTGTTTGCATGTTTTACGTGGCTGCTATGGGTTTCTAGCAAGAACGTTTCTTACCTACGCAAGACCACAACGTGATATGCCAATTGCTATTTACCCTTCATAAGGACCCTTTTCATCGAATCTGTTCCGACTAAAGTGGGAGAGATCGGCACCCGCTAGCCACCTTATGCACCAAGTGCATGTCATTGGTGGAACCTGTCTCACGTAAGTGTACGTGTAAGGTCGGTCCGGGCCGCTTCATCCCACAATGCCGTCGAAACAAGATTGGACTAGTAACGGTAAGCATATTGAACATCATCAACGCCCACAACTACTTTGTGTTCTACTCGTGCTAAGAATCTACGCAATAGACCTAGCTCATGATGCCACTGTTGGGGAACGTAGCATAAATTCAAAATTTTCCTACGTGTCACCAAGATCTATCTATGGAGAAACTAGCAACGAGGGGAAGGAGAGTGCATCTACATACCCTTGTAGATCGCTAAGCGGAAGCGTTCAAGAGAACGGGTTGAAGGAGTCATACTCGTCGTGATCCAAATCACCGGAGATCCTAGTGCCGAACGGACGGCACCTCCGCGTTCAACACACGCAGACAGCCCGGTGGCGTCTCCCATGCCTTGATCCAGCAAGGAGAGAGGGAGAGGTTGAGGAAGACTCCGTCCAAAGCAGCAAAGACAACGGCTTGGTGGTGATGGAGGAGCGTGGCAATCCTGCAGGGCTTCGCCAAGCACCGCGAGAGAGGAAAAGGGAGAGAGGTAGGGTTGCGTCAGGGAGAGGTGAAACTCATGTGTTGGCAGCCCTCAAGACCTCATGTATTTATAGGGGAGAGGGAGGGGGTGCGCCCCCTCTAGGGTTTCCACCCCAAGGGGTGCGGCAGCCCCCAATCCCATCTATGGGTGGCGGCCAAGGGGAGAGGGGAAACTTGCCCCCAAGCCAGGTGGGGCGCCTCCCCAAACCCTAGGCGCCTTGGGCTCTTGTGGGCACCAGCCCACCCGGGCTGGTACCCTCCCACACTTGGCCCATGCAGCCCTCCGGGCCGGGTGGCCCCACTTGGTGGACCCAGGACCCTCCCGGTGGTCCCAGATGCGTTACCGATAAAACCCAAACTTTTCCGGTGACCAAAACAGGACTTCCCATATATAAATCTTTACCTCCGGACCATTCCGGAACTCCTCGTGACGCTCGAGATCTCATCCGGACTCGAAAAACATTCGGTAACCACATACAAACTTCCTTTATAACCCTAGCGCCATCGAACCTTAAGTGTGTAGACCCTACGGGTTCGGGAACCATCTTGAGACATGACCGAGACGTTCTCCGGTCAATAACCAACAGCGGGATCTGGATACCCATGTTGGCTCCCACATGTTCCACGATGATCTCATCGGATGAACCACGATGTCAAGGACTCAATCGATCCCGTATACAATTCCCTTTGTCTAGCGGTATTGTACTTGCCCGAGATTCGATCGTCAAGATACCGATACCTTGTTCAATCTCGTTACGGCAAGTCTCTTTACTCGTTCCGTAACACATCATCCCGTGATCAACCCCTTGGTCACATTGTGCACATTATGATGATGTCCTACCGAGTGGGCCCAGAGATACCTCTCCGTCACACGGAGTGACAAATCCCAGCCTCGATTCGTACAACCCAACAGACACTTTCGGAGATACCTGTAGTGCACCTTTATAGCCACCCGATTCGTTGTGACGCTTTGGTACACCCAAAGCATTCCTACGGTATCCGGGAGTTGCACAATCTCATGGTCTAAGGAAATGATACTTGACATTAGAAAAGCTTTAGCATACGAACTACGATCTTTGTGCTAGGCTTAGGATTGGGTCTTGTCCATCACATCATTCTCCAAATGATGTGATCCCGTTATCAACGACATCCAATGTCCATGGTCATGAAACCATAACCATCTATTGATCAACGAGCTAGTCAACTAGAGGCTTACTAGGGACATGGTGTTGTCTATGTATCCACACATGTATCTGAGTTTCCTATCAATACAATTATAGCATGGATAATAAACGATTATCATGAACAAGGAAATATAATAATAACTAATTTATTATTGCCTCTAGGGCATATTTCCAACAATCTTTTGGGTGAACTTTGCATGGTTAAATTTAAAAAAACGTGATGATGAAATTTTATGTTAGAGCAACTCCAACGGGCCGACCCAAACGGACGGCGCATTTGTCCGCTTTTTGTATGTTTGGGTCGGTCGGCCGCCCGGCATCCGCCCTGTTTTGCATTTGGATCGGCAGTGCGCCCAACGCGCCGACCCATTTTCATGTCTGCACTCATTTTTTAAAAAAGGCCCGCGACTATAGATCATGCGAGCGGCCCTGTCTCATGCTGACACCATGCCAGTGCCGACATATATTGCCGGCTTCAAAAAATATCACCACACAGTTCATGCTAGCGCAGTCGCCAGCGGCCGGCACACATGCCAACACACAAAAAGGGGTGGGACTTGAAGCTTGACCACGCCATCGCGGCCCCGTGGTCATGCCAGCACACAAGCCGACATACAAAAAAGGAAGGCACTCGCGGCCATGAGATCACTCGTCGGTGCACTTGAGCATGTCGGCCTGCATCTTCTCGAACCACGGCCTCTTCCGTGGTGACATGGTGTTGAGATCCACCTTCATGATCTCCACCCCGGTCATCATGCTCGCGAGAGCCACTTCTTCCGCCTTGGTCTTGGCGTTGGCGGCCTTGATCTCGAGCATCTTGGCTTGCTTCTCCGTCTCCATATCAAGCATCTTGGCTTGCTTCTCCGCGTCCATCTCAAGCCTCCTCCTTTGGATGTCATGAATGCGTTCATTTGCTCCTCTTTGAAATGCCAGCACTCCTCCTCCCTTGAGTCCTTCTTGTTCATCATGCCCTCCACGCTTGCGATCAAGGCGTTCGATGCCGCGTCCCGCTTGTCCTCCTTCTTGGAGTTGGTCTTCCCCCACGGCCGTGCCGGCTCGCTGTCCCCAACCTCCTCGACGACTTTCTTCCCCCACGCGACTTGAGGGCAGCATATTGCGCCTCGAACTTCTCCTCGTCTTTGATGAGCCTAAAGCAATGGGAGAGGTTGAAGCACTTGCCGTTGTGTTGGACCTTTGAATGCCTCCAAAGCTCTAAATGCCTACAAATGTTTTCAGGCAAGCATATTGGCAAATGGTATGCAAATGAACACGCAAGTATAAACTTGATGACACAAAAGAGGGCAGCTTGCTAGCATCCATGTCTTGCATGCCGATGCTGCTCATGGGGCGAGCCTTGACGCTCTCAAGAGTGGCACAAAACTTGTTGCACTCTTGTTGGATCACCCTCCATCGCTTCGAAATGGACACCCACCCGCGCGTGCTCACAATTTGGTAAGGAGGAAACATCTTGCCCTCATGAAACTTCCGGTGCACACGAATCCAAAAAGTTGAATGCTTTTGTTCGGCGCCGGTCTTGGGGTCTTGTCCAATGTCTCGCCAACACTCGCAAAGAAGCTTGTCCTCGGCCGCCGTGTATGCCTTCGTGCGCTTGCTCTTGCGCTTGGGCTTCGCCCCGGCGGCTTGGTTGGCGAGCTCGTCCTCGAACAAAGGCTCCACTTCGATGTTGCACTCGTCCTCTTCCTCTTGCCCGTAGTCGTCCGGGAACTCGTGGTCAAGTGGGAAGCCGTCCGGGTTCATGCCGACCTGATCACGCATGAAGGCCGCCTGATCGGGATCATAACCAGCGGCCGGCGTGAACGCCCCGCGCCCATCCTGGCTTTGTGTCTCGTCGGGATCGTAGCCAGGGGCCGGCGCACCGCCCTTGAACATGAGGTTCTGCATGTAGTCCTCGCCGCCGGCGGCCGGCATTCCATCGAACAGGTTGCGGGCGTCCGGCAGCACGTCGGCCAGCATCTGCCGCGCGCTTTTCCTCGCACCTCCGGATGACGAGCCACCGGCCACCGGTGTGGCGTTGAGGTCGATGGGCATGGGCGGGTGTGGAAGGCGCCACCACTCTCACGTCGGGCGAGCACTCCCTGGAGAGGCGGGAGGCCTGCGGGTACACGTGGAAGCCGGGCATCGGGGTGCAAGCCGACATGCGGGGCGAGTCGGGCAGCACCATCCGAGGGAACGCGGATGAGTCGGTGCTGGCCGCGGCGGCCACGACGAGGCCGTGCTGGCTAGGGTTTAACCCTAGCATATAGAGTGCCTCCCTCGTTGCCGCCGCGACGCGGGCGTTGGTGACCTCCTGCTGCGCGGCGGTAACGGGCGGCGATCGGCGGCTTCATCCTCGCGTTCATGCGTGCCTCCGACCCTTCCTCTTGGCCGACTCTCTTGCCCGTTGTTCGGTCGTCAGCGCCTTCTTTGGCTTGGGCGTGGCGGCGGTCTTGCGGGGGGTGGGGGGGCGAGGCTTGCCTTTGCCGGAGGGGGCGGTCGTCATGCCGAACGTGGTGAGGGAGGCGAGGCCGGCGGCGGCGTCGAGGTCGAGGTCGTCGTCCATGGCGGGTGTGGGGCAGGAGCGCGCGTGCGGACAGGGGGTGGTTTGGGGGAAATGGGGGGAAATGATGGTGACTGCCACCGACCGGCGGGTCCGGGGAGAGGAGTAGGCGCGCGCGCGTCCGTCTCGTGTCCGTGCCGACGCAAATCCGGCTAAAGAATGGGCCGGGAATGGATCGGCATGCAGACGCCAAGCGGACGCGCGTCCGTTTGGGTCGGTGCGTTGGGCCGCCTTTTGTGTCCACGCTGACCCAAATAGACGAAATGGGTTGCCCCGTTGGAGTTGCTCTTATGACTATATTGCTATCCATGCTTTCATTTGAATGTTTTAAGATATGTGTAGTGTTTGAAGTTGGTGTGGCGAGGACACAAAATCGAGACAATTTTATGACTAACTTTTAGGGGGCCGACTAGGGGCGACCATCGTTAGTGGAGTAAAATTTTCTCCACTAACTTTACTAGGCCATTTACTCCCTTTTAAGTTTTAGTGATCGGTTAGAAATGCACTTAGAAAATTCATTTGGTTGCAATCCTAATTTTCTCTCCTTATTCCCGCGTCTTACATTCTTAAGAAGTTGCTCTCCACTATAAGGTATTCTCTTAATATGCAAGTGGTCCAACTCAGCATGCCATGTCATCAAATACCAGCCAATTACAAGTCAGCTATACATGAGGCACCCACCATAGGTTTACAACAAATCATGTGATTAAATTATCCTAATTTGCATGTAGTCATTCCCTGGTCACCGAAGAGACCATCATTTCATCTTCAATTTAGTTACAACTACAGAACGCACCCACCACAAGATTGTTTTTTTTAGAAACACCCACCACAATATAATCAGCGTTAAATGATGCACCGAAGCCAACAAAGAAGCCCGATCATCTCATTAAAAAGCCCAATTAACAGTCTTTTCCTGGACAACGATATAGTGCGGCGGCTGTATAGAGAAGATGCGATCTCGCCGTGTGGTCTGGTCCTCTGGCACGACCGCTGGTCTTCGGCGCATATGCCGGTTGTAGTTCCTTTCTCGGTGTAGACCGTTCTGGTGATCTGTAGCATCGTCGACATGGTTGCGGTGGTGCTGCGTTCCCTCTCAGTTCGCCGGGAATCGGTGTGCCGCCCTGTAGCGTCGTTGAGATTGCGGTGGTCGTCCTCCTCTCTCTGTTCCGGCGAAGCTAAATCCAACGTCTGTTGGGAACTGGTGGAGGTTGGTTCCAGTTGTATCCAGTCTAATCTAACTTGCAATAGTCCTGTGTTGGCTTCCTTTCAGACTACGGGAGAAACTGGTGGGTGGAGACGCTGGCCAGGTATTTCAACCAACGATGCCCACTCCTCTACTACTCATCTTCTACCTTCATATTTTCCATTTTTTCTTAAGACGTCAACTAATTTGATTTGAGTCATATTCGTGTAGTTCGATTGGATAGTGGTTAACGTATGCTGACTTGCTGAGTTCATTTGGTTACATTAGCAGGGAGCTATGGCCCATGGGAGGGATTGGGTAAAGGTATGCTGATTCACAGTCAGTGCAAATCAATCCGTCTGTGGTGGATTTGATGGTTCTAACACGTCGCGGTATCAAGCAGCAGCAAACTCCAGTGCAGATCGATATCTGAAGCACCACCAAGGCAACCAGAAGGTGCCCCTTTTTCTTATGCCAGTCTGCTTTCCCTTAGATATTTGCTGCATCTCCTCTGCACCCAATTATTACTACTTAGAACATTGATGTGATTTACTTTCAGATTTTAGTACCTATTATGCTTTTCTTATGTAGTATGTAAATTTTGGGAGGAGAATTGATTTCAGTTTCAGATGCTGTCGGGTACTATTATTGGCAACTCTATTTTTTGTCCTTAAATATTTTTGTTGGCGTATTTTTGGATCAGGTTCTGGTCGTTCATGCCTTTCTGTTGGCCTTCAAATGTTCTGTTTGCTAATTTTTTAACAGGCTCTATTAGTTCAGGTTCTTTATATTTATTTTTATGTTCTTTGCAAGCCCTGAGCCTTCTTCGTACTACCCGCTACAGAATCCCTCAAATGCTTATTCATGTAGCAAGCGGGAAAAGAAGGGGAGAAAGGCGAACATCAGTGAGCTGCACTTCTTCCTGCCCCCCCCCCACATCTTTTTCCCAGAACGGTAAGATGGATTGTCATTGTTTTTTGCTCCAGCAACGGTTGACACTAATTTGGTAGAGATTAGAAATGCTAAATTGTTTTATGACCATGCTTACAAAGGCACATAGATGTATCTTGATTTGGCTTCAAAGGTCCTGCCTCTATGTTATATCACTGACCGAGCGCGTGTGTCACTATGCTTTCCTCTGTTTCAATTTGTCACCGTCAAATCTCCATTGATTACCCCTACCGTTGCTTGCTAATGTTATCCATTGTTTTCTATTTTTCCTCGGTACATATTATATATTGGCTCATTTCTGCTACCACACTATGTTTGCATGTATACTTTTGTTACAGTTTCCATGCTATTACAAGAACTTATAAGAGCCATGGTGACAAGAGGGACGACGAGAATCATTTTCTTCCAACATTTTAGTGTGTGTACTCATATGAAAAAGAAATCATGCTTTTCCCATACAGGCTGCCTACTGTATTGCTCTAATATTCGAACCGTTTATGTTACTAGGATGTGTTAAATTAGTCGTACTTGGTGTTTTGTGTGGAGCCACGTTTTGATCTATGTGTAGTATGGCCATTTGTTGGTACTGTATCACATTTTTTCTGGCGAACGAATGTTTTATCCATATATTTAATTAAAAAAAGTGTAACGGATTGTGATATCAAATTATCAATGGAAGATTACTTTTTGTATTGATATCAGTGTTTTACTAGGAACCAGTGTTTTAAGGCATATCAATATTTATGCTTCGGGTTTTCCCCAAACATATGTTTCATCAAGAATGTTTTGTTATTTGGACATATATTTAAAGAAATGTTCAGTTGTTGTATTGGTACCTTTATTTTTAGCACGTATTCCCGCAGCAACGCGCGGGGTGTCATCTAGTTATTACTCCCTTCGTTCGGAATTACTTGTTTCGAACATGGATGTATGTAGAACTAAAATACGTTTAGATACATCCATATCTGTGACAAGTAATTCCGAACGGAGGAGAGGAGCGTTTTGGAGGACGAGCGCCATGAAGCTCGGAATCTCAGCCAGCTGTTCGTCCTTTGGATTTGTGTATCGTGGATTTTCAGTTGTATACTGGCGCCAGTCAGCAGAAAATACAGAGGTGCCGTGGAGTAGTATGTTAGCTTCTACATGGGCCGCGGGTGGGTTGTATGATTGAACGAACACTATGTGCCTCCTGGGCGCATTTAAAGCTGGTATGAACAGCTCGCTTACATTTCGTTGTGTTCGCCGCGCTGCACATCTGCTTGGCTGGCGCACTAGTTGCCTAGTCAGCGCCTAACTACTACGAAATACTTGAAAATAAAAAAACTACTATGCTAATAGCACACCATACGAAGGTAAAAAGAAACTAGCACACCATAAGTTGTTTCTGTTTTTTTAAGTTGGCGTTGTTTCTATTTCTGGTAGCACACCACACGTGTATGTGTGCATGATTCAAAAAGGAAAAAATGTGCATGAAAAAACTTCTTTCCCACATACTATAATTTTTTGAAGAAAAATCTATATATAGAAAGTGAAAAGATGGCCATGTATTGCAAGAATAGAAGTATTCACATATTTATACAAAGTTATGCAATTTTGAAAATTTGGCCACATATTACTAAAGTACACGATGAAAACTTTTTAAAATACACGCTAAACAATTTCTAGATACACGGCATACGTTTTTCTAAATATTCAGTTAACAATTTTTAAGAATAGAATGACCATTTTTAAATACACGTTGAACATTTTGTACCCTTTTCTCCCCTTTAATTTATGATATGCACTCTCGTGCGTATTTGAGAAAATGAATTTTACATATGTGCTTCTAATATGAATATGAAAACTTGACGTGTAGTATAGTTATGTGGTGAGTCCTACCTGGGTTTCATTTTTCTTTTTGTAATTTTCCTGTTTGTTAGAGGACGATAATTTTAGGTGGCATCACCGACGGCATCAAATCTCAAGATGCACTGAGATACTTCCTATGCATGGAACATATGTGATGCGCCCGATGCAAATGATGCTACCGGTCAACATGAAATTCACAATTTTACACACGGATGCCGGCTGAACGGCGAATTGCCAACAACATTTGTTAGTTTTACACGAGTACAAAAAAACATATATATACAAGTTGTTCACTCATGAAAACACTATATTTTCTATGATTCCTTGATTATTTCGTATTTTCTATGCAGATCATCATGATCATTCCAGAAAATCTGAATTTTTTAGTCCAACTACCCGAACAAATTTTAAAGGAAAATTGCGGAAAAAAAAGAATCAAAGGAAAGTGCATATATAGAGCTCTTTTTTCTGATGTGTTGATGTGCTTGCACACCAAAGGCCCTATCGCCCCACTGGTTGGCACGTGACGCATATGCCGCGCATGTACAACAAGCAGGACTTGGGACGGGCTTGCGTGTATACTTGTAGAAGTGCCGTGCACTGCACACTGTCGCTGAATACGGCATAAAATATATTACTGACAACCTGAATACATGCAATAAATATGGTCTATGGCCTGATCACGAAGCATGTTGGTGGCCCAGATACCGAGCTCCATGCAGCTCGAGCGCCATCAGGCATTTTCGCGAACGGAGGGAGTATAATTCTACGAATCAAAGAGGCCGTGAGATTGAGATTAGAGCTCGACACTTCTGCTGTTTGTTCCAGTTCGAACTTGTAGAAGAAGTTTTCGTCGTGCGAGCTTGATTGCGTTGCCGACAAGCGGGCGCGCTCAGCCGTTAGCCGCCCCGATCAGACGGACGAGATGTGGTAGGGCCAACACACATCTCACTTTCCCGAATTTGTTTTCCACCAAACATACCCCGTATTTCCCCGTGAAATATCTCACGTATATCATGGAATCTCTTCTCGATAGGTTATTAAAATCACGCAGCAGAATCTAAGTTCCCCTCGTCGTCACTGTTCTTGTCCCTGCGCCAGCCAAATACCCCTCCTCCTCCTCCTCCTACCTGATCTCCCCCCAAATCCCGCCGCGAAGACGCCTGTTCTTTTCGGTCTTCCCGATTCCCGCCGGCGGCGGCGCGAGCCCAGGCCTCCTTCCACCGGCGGAGTCTTCCCTCGTCGAGAGGCGCCGCGCCCCCGCCCCCGCCCCACACTCGACTGGCGCCGCACTGACGTGGCGCGGAGATCAATCTGGGCGGGCTTGCATTGATTTGTTCTCCTGTGGGTAAGTAGCTCTGGATTGCTTCCGGGGGTTGTTCCACGAGTTCGTCTCGATCTCCGGGATCTTTTCGTCCCTGTCGCCGCGTGCAGTAAAGTCCAAACGTTACCGTCCCTCGTTCATTTCGTTGCGGATTTGTGCGCTGGCGTGGTCCCCTAGCAATCTAATCCATGGCACCCCAGTGATCTAATTAATCGTTGGCAGATCTGTCATTGCGGTGTGTGCCCTCGGCGGTAGGTGTGGGCGTAGCGGCGTTTGAATTATTTTTTAATCTGGAAAATTGCGTTTGATCTTTTACCTATCTTTCTATGAATCAGTTAGTTCCTGTGCATATGATTGTGTGAACAAGCTGGCTGAATCGTTCGTACTAGTTATCGGATAGCAGGCCGGCATTTCTGGTGGTAATAGATTGGTTGAAACTCTTGAGAGTTTTGCTTTTGATTAAATCAGTACTCTAGTGATATTTATGTTTTTTAAGGCGATCCTATTTTTGTTGCGGTAGCCGGCGTTGAGGCGTACGGTAAAATATTGGGGACTTAGATTTTCCAGCAACTTTTTGGCTTGTTTGAAGCAAAACATTCGTCCCTGGTTAAACAAGTCAGTCCATTGTAGTGTGAAGCCTCCATCACATATGACCGCCTTGTTGTCTTATGATTTGTGAACACATGTCTGTTTGCTGTTTCTAGTTCTGCAAATTTGGACGACCTCCATGTTTGATATCCGGGTGACTGTAGGTTTGTTGAACAGTAACACTATATGGGATCGTACTCGACAAGCGAAGTGCTTAATGCTGCTGCGGTTGGGGTCCATCATCCAGCACTCCGTTTGCACGAGCTGGACCTGAAAGGTTCCATGTCGGTGGAGGAACTACCAACGACGTCAGGCCTGGAGAATGGACACCAGGCACCATTTGTTATTGGTTAGTAGTCTATGGGTTCTGTTCTCTCTATTTGCCGTTGGAAATTCAGTAAACTGTAGTTGCTTACATAGTACAACCTTTCTACCCCCAAATGTGCCTCACCATAATTTTGTTTGCGTTGAAGGTGTTGCTGGAGGTGCATCTTCAGGTAAAAGTACTGTTTGCAAAATGATCATCGATCAGCTATGCGATCAGCGTGTAGTTGTTGTTACTCAGGTTTGTGTACTACAACTCTGACTGCGCTTCTTGTGATATTAGGACTATCCATTTTTTTCTCATAACAAAGTCACTAATAGTTCATTTTTTTGGTTTATAAATGTGTAGTGTCATCAATTATGCATTCAAGTTTTATTTACCCACTTTCCCTTGCTAGATATTTTATTGTCATCATACGCTGTGTACAATCTTGCAAGCAATAAGAATGTTGATCTCAAATGTTGCAGGAGTCATTTTATTATGGACTGTCTGATGAGGAAATGGTCCATGTTCATGATTATAACTTTGATCATCCAGGTATAGCACATGTTTCATGAGAACGTAATGTCTTTTTGCGCCATTCGCAGGAGATGTGCTCTGACTTTATTACTGCTGCTGCCCCTTTCCTAATTTCAGATGCATTTGATACGGATTTACTACTCTCTTGTATGGAAAAATTGAAACATGGTAAAGCTGTTGACATTCCAAGCTACGACTTCAAAACACATAAGAGTGTCTCATGTGCAAGAAAGGTAATTCTATACATATGGTGCTATTCATACTCACCTGGTAGGCTGAGGGTCTCCTAGTCCTGTGCTTTATGAGACTTTGAACTATGAAATTTGGTTTCTAATCAATATTTGCAGATTGTACTGAAATTTTGTAGTCTCTCCAGAATAATTTCCTCCCAAAACTATTATGTAAAATATATAGTGTCGTAAGTGTTAGCTCACACACTCTGTGCAAGCACCTTATTGCATAGCATAGAGTTCATCTTGAAATGTTCTCTCCAAGAAGTTAATTTATTGCTGAGTGCTTATAAATATCGTACGCCACTTATTCATATCTGTACGACTGTACCACTTTATTTATGAGAGCATCCCTAATTTTGTGACTGCTGTCAGGTTAATCCTTCAGATGTAATAATATTGGAAGGAATTCTACTTTTCCATGATTCACGTGTCCGGGATCTAATGAACATGAAGATCTTCGTTGATACAGGTACTGATATTTGCATACTAAGCTGATGATATCTCGCTCTTTCAGTCTCTTTTATGCCTTGCAACCTACGTTGCACCGATACGGTGACGCCGATACGGCGATACGAGTACGGCGATACGGGATACGGCAATTTCTAGAAACAGCAATATGCGATACGTCGAGTATATATAAATAATTAATAAAAGTGACATGTAATAAAAACCAACATAACAAAATGACCTCGACTCCATTAGTTGCCTGATTGCCTCCAAGCCTCTTTTCTTTTATCTTGAATGATCCAGGTCCTCAACTCATGGTGTACGCAAAATAGAAAATACATCAACAAGCAGCAACATCAGCAAGCAATTTTATCCAACAAACATCAACAAGCAGCAATAGATAGAAGTGATAGCCTCCTTTGTGCAGCTATCTCTCTTGGTGTACTAGTACTACGGACGCCAGCAAGCACGGCCAAGCAAGAATCCAGCAAGCACAGCCAAGCAACAATGCAGCAAGCAGGCAAGCATGCATCAAGCACACAGCAAGCACACATCAGACATCACTCGGTGCTCGGGGAAATTGCCTTGCGACGGCGGCGCAGAAGACTCGAGGAGGAGAGGCAATTCCAGGCGGTGGACGCGGCGGTGGCGAGCCACTCCAGGCGGCGGAGGCGACGACGGCGAGCCACTGCAGGCGGCGGCGGCGGCGAGTCGCCCTTGAGCCCTTCCTCATGCAGTAGAACAGAGTGCGAAAGAAAGATTAGGTTTAGGTGGTCGTGGGCCATTGGGCTCGCTCGGCCGCTCGGGGCTGCGCTCTGTCGCTCGCCGTGTCCCAGGCGTGTCCCGAGCGTGTCCCTGCCGTATCAGCATTCTTTTTCTTTTCTTTTAAATAAAAAAAGGGGATACTTTTTTGATACGCGTATCCAAGCCGTATCGGCGTATCGGAGCCGTCCGGAACGGCGATACGGCACTTTCCTGGCGTATCGGTGCTACGTAGCTTGCAACCTCCCAACTGTGGCTTATGGCCAGGACATTTAGTTCCACATTCATGTTTTTACATGTGGAGTGTCAGTATTTCATAATATTTAATGGCACACATGTGTTCCTCTCCTGTTCCATTCAATTTGGAAATATACTATAAATGGTCATTAATTTCTTATCAATTCACAATAAATTTGAGTAGCTTCTTGTTTATTTTCATATACAACATACTTAAGGTTTTGCAATAGTTGGTGTATTTAATACGAAGCAGTCGTTATTAACACCATAAATATCTCCAAGGGCATGCTGCACATACTGCAGCAATGTGCATAACCAAGGCTAGCACTCTGTTGCAGTAAATGATAAATTCGAGAGATGTCCTACTGATTTGTTGTCATGCGTTTAGTTCAGTCCCTACTTTGAATTCTCCATTAGTAGAGCTTTTCTTTACGCTAACAGTTTCTTTGTAACCCTATCCATTCTACCCTGTTAGTGTATCATGTATTGTTTTTGCATTTTTCTTTCAGATGCTGATGTGCGATTAACAAGGAGGATCCGTCGTGATACCATTGAGAAGGGTAGAGATATTATAGCTGTGTTAGATCAGGTTGCTTAGCCTCAGATATCACCATTTTCCTTGTGTATAATATGTTACTAGTATTGTGTTTAGCAACATTCAGCACACTGATTACAACAATTTTTCTTTTAAGTTTACTTGATTAGGTATCATAAAAGTGTCTATGCTAACTAGACATGTTCTGTACATTTATCTAATTTTTGGAATTTCATGCAACTTTTTTTGGCAGTACTCGAAGTTTGTAAAGACAGCTTTTGAAGACTTCATTCTCCCCACAAAGAAGTATGCTGATATTATCATCCCACGAGGCGCAGATAACAGTGTGGCAATTGACCTAATCGTTCAGCATATTCGCACTAAACTTGGTCAAAATGATCTATGTAAAATACACCCAAATTTATATGTTATTCAGACTACTTTCCAGGTATCTAATGTGGTTGCCTTTTGATATCTCCATAGTAAACTGCATGTTTATTGCAGGACTCTATTTTGTATGGTGCATAACTATTGGATCTTAATGCTTCTTTCCTTCAGATACGAGGCATGCACACAATAATACGAGATGCTGCCACAACGACACATGATTTCATATTTTATGCTGATCGGTTAATTCGATTGGTTAGTATGTACAAGCATGTGATCATTTTTCTTTTCTATGAGTGGTGTCTTGAATTTCACTGTGGAAAATAGGTTGTCGAGCATGGCCTTGGTCATCTTCCTTTCAGGGAAAAGCAGGTCATTACTCCAACTGGTAAGTAGTATTTTATGTTGGTCTTTCCCATGTACTTGTAGTTTATACAAGTTGCCTCTTCAAATCATCAAATGCATTTTGGATTTACTCACTGCAAGTTTGCATACGTACTGAATTTCTAGAAATACATCATTGGATAAGTTCCCTCTCGTAATAGTCTTCCATCTAATTCAAGTACGCATTATTTGGAGTATCCTGCACTTGTTTGCAGTCATAAATTTCATTTGTTAACTTTTATTGTGATCATTTTCTTAAGTGTGTTTCTCGGTTGTTTAGATTATGCAGTGTATATGTTTTTGCCATGTAGCTAAAATTCGTGTCAAGCATTTAGTTAGTTGACAGTTTGGAACTACTCATGATTTGGTTATCCATTTATCTTTGATCAATGGAAAAACACCTAATACCTGCAGAAAACAACTTCAACTCTACAGAAATGCTAGGATATCAATCTAATATGACCATGGCTGAAGAAGCTCTGGGCCATCTCCTGGTCATATTGGAGGAGCTCCTTCTTTCTGGGCCATCTCCTGAATTAATCTTGCGCCTTGTTGCAATTGCTTCTTCGAAGCTACCTTTTAAAATGCACCTCATTAGGAATTTAGTACCACATAAGATTCGTCATTTTCCATTCTCTGCGCAAAAGGTGCACCATTGCTTATTGGCTACAAGGAAATCTTAGTTGTAACAGGGATCCAGGCTGACCAAATCCTCTAACCCCCCTGATGGACGATGCCTCAGTTTCTTGTAGAAATATTTGACTTCAAAGTAACCACATTGCTCCCGTCTCTCAGCTCATGTAATCCTTATCCTAGATATCAACCAACTAGGCGAGTCTCGATATCTTATCTTAATCTGAAATGACTTCAATACTTAGCCGGCGATTTATCATGCCTGTTTAGCAAATGCTTGCTTACTCACAGTTCCATAGTTTAGGCATTTATGGGAGAACAACGCTATGGTTGCTAGTTGTTACAAACATGCATACTGCTAGCTCGTATAGGAACAATAGTTTATCCATCTCCATAGTTCCTTTTTCTTCTAATAATACTGTCTGCTGGAGTTATTTGCATGTGTATCCTCTCCTGTTAGTAGTTCATATGTTTGCCCTTATGCACTTTCTTATGCATGCAGGATCTGTTTACACTGGTGTGGATTTCTCAAAAAGTTTATGTGGGATATCAGTGATTAGGAGGTACCAACTTATCCAAAATATTTTAACCATTGCTTTGTTGAGGCTCAAAATGACTGAACAACTTTGGCACTCACACAGAGACAAAAGTTCCTTAATATGTATACATGGGACAGCCTGTGCAAAACAATGCAATTGTAGTTTATAAGTGCTCCAGACTAGATATGCTGGGAACTCAGTTTTCAGTCAGGATGTAAGTGGTGTTGGGTCCCACTAGTCCCACCCCACCAAAAAAAGATCAAATGGTGTTGGTGGACGTCCAGAAAAAATAAATGGCACAAATGGACAGCCCAGAAAAGCCCGTGAGGCCAGCGGCAGACCACAACACTCGATGCGCACCGCCTCCTCCTTCCACTGCACCGTGTTCGCCATGCCCTAGGCGCCGTCGCCGCTGTCTCCACCGGCACCGCCTCCCATTCCATCCCTTCCTTCCATGTCGCCACGATGCCGCCATGTTTCTCGAAGAGGCATTGTCGGGAAGCGCCGAGGACCGAGCCGAACCTTGCGGGGGTACTATCTCTGCAATCCTGACGATACTGTCTTTAGCTTCGGCGGCGGCGACGTCGGCTTTGACGGCAGGCGTAGCTGGGGACGGCCTTCGGCGGCGACTTTACGGTTCCTTTGCTCTGCTCCCCCTCGCGCTCATCTGCCTCTCCCCCTCTTCTGCGACGCGGCCTATGGGACATGGGGCCGGTGGATGCCGTACGTCGCCGGAGTAGTAGGCGGTGAGGATTGATGCAGATTCAGGTTGCAGCAACTTGAGAACCGAATGATATGGAGTAAGGTTCGGACTTCAGATACCTCATTGCATGTCATTCCCTTCTAGGTAGATGAAAGGTTCAGACTTCAGACACCTCATTGATGCAGATTCATCACTCTCCATTACATCTTCATAGCCAGAATCATCTCCTTTGGGTTCAGCTTTGATAACCTATGTTGTAGATAAATGTTGAATCTAGAGATTTAGAGTTGCCAATTTACTGTACTATGTTTGCTCTGTACTGAATGATCGGAGGTGGTACTCATTAGGCCTTTACTAATGGCACTGTATTGTGTATCAGTGTCAGTTCGCCTTGTAAATACTCTCTCTGTTCCTAAATATTTGTCTTTTTAGAGATTTCAAATGGACTACCACATACGGATGTATATAGACATATTTTAGAGTGTAGATTCACTCATTTTGCTCCGTATGTAGTCACTTGTTGAAATCTCTAGAAAGACAAATATTTAGGAACGGAGGGAGTATATGGTACTACGTGGTACGTGGAGACCACATATGCCACCAAAAAAATTAATTGGACTATGACATAGTCCCACATAAGAAGTGGTGGTCAAAGCGGGCAACTCCCACAACGTCCAGCAAGCTGTCCATTTACATCCTGAGTTTTCAGTCTCCTTTAGCTTAGCTATATGGGTTTGAGCCTTCGTTCATAGGTGAATTATCAAGTAAACATGCTTTGTTAAACAACTTGTGGTCTATAATTCAGTCCATTATTATAAGGCATCGATGAACAAAACATGTCATACAACTTTGAATGGAACATCATTGTGTTAGTGATTTGTCACGAACTGTGTTCCAGTGGTGAAAGTATGGAGAATGCTCTGCGGGCATGCTGTAAAGGCATAAAGATTGGGAAGATTCTTATTCACAGGGAAGGAGATGATGGGAAACAGGTTTGGTTTAATCCACTTTTGCATTATATGTTAGGTGTGTCAAGTTACTAAGTTCTATAAATGTCCTCACAGCTCATCTATCACAATTTGCCCAAAGATATCGCAAAAAGGCATGTTCTGTTGCTGGACCCCATATTGGGAACAGGTTTGTTGATATTTCATTCATATTTGTGTACTGTAGCACGAATTTTTTCATGTGAATGAATTATGAAATTATAAATTTCTTTCGCTCTTTCTCTCGGTACCCTTCCTGTCAAAGTGTTAGCACTCATCTTGTTTTTGTAAAGCACTTTGAATAGGAAACTTGTGTTTGTTACTCCACAGGAGTAGTAAATACGTACTCCCTCTGTCCGGAAAAACTTGTCCCAAGCTTGTGCCTCAAATAGATGTATCTAGCACTAATTTGGTGCTAGATACATCCATTTGAGGGACAAGCTTTTTCGGACGGAGGGAGTAGTACTCATCACGTGAATGAAGTAACATACAAGATGTTATTTCATGTGATGGAGTAACAAACAAGATGTTTTTTCATGTTATTTCACGTGATGGAGGTATAACATGAAAAATAATACATATTTTTCATGTTACTTCACGTGAATGAAGTATTTTTTTTTCACGTGAATGAAGTAGTATTATTTTTCATGTTATTTCGTTTATCTTCTCTGGTGCTGTTCTCAGTGTGTACCTTGTCTTGAGTGTCAATATATACCTTGTCTACCCTGTCTTGAGAGTTGAGAGTGTACCTTTACATATTTATCTGAATAAACAGAGTAAGGTTCCAAAACCCTTTTATAGAACATCTACAAAGCCCCACTATTCCAATACCATTTATGCATTAACGAAAAATCATATATTTAAAATACACTTAACCACAGTCCACATGAAACTTCTGCACAACTTCAGTCTCCCTTAATTTAGCTAACAATTAACTTGCTCATTCAAGTGTGATATAACTGTCAAACTATTCTGTAAATAAAGCAAAACCCTTCCTTCAATCCCCTAGTCACAGCCACCCATCAGTGCCGGCAACTAGGGAACTTAGAAAAGCTTTGGCTTGGCCAAGCTATTTGAGCCTTTGAGCTCTTACCACGACTTGGTTAAGCACGAGCACATGCTTGAAGTGAAAGCATAATTTTTAAGTCAAGAATTAACGGCCTGATTGGCTAAAGATAGCACTCCATGATTTCTGAAGTTTGATCGCTCACCCTCCTCCAACTTGAATTACCTCTTGCTCTTGCTCCTATAGGAATAGATATATGTATTATTTTGATTGGCTGAAAGTATTTGAAAAGTATTAAGTTTTTTTGTATTTCTAGTAAGTAGCATGCATCAATTGATTCTCCGTAACTCTGAGTTATCCTATCTTTTGTTTCAGTTCTGTTACTGAGGGAAGGATATTTGTCAATTAAGAACACATGCTCAACTGTTGGATGTTAATCCCATCTAATCATCTTTTCCCTTTTGATCGTTGCCAGGAAATTCAGCTGTTCAAGCTATCTCTCTTCTCTTGGAGAAGCGTGTACAAGAAGCAAATATTATATTCCTCAATCTTATATCAGTATGTCTTCTGAAGTCCACAGTATTTTTCTTTTCCTTTATTTGAGTATATCAGACGTCTTGAATTCTTTTATACATTGCACAAGCAATTAGGTCACTACAGATGCTAGTTAATGACTATCTCTAGTGCAATTGCAAACTTTTATATTGGCTCTGCGGACTGTTGAGCAGAGCAACCGATGATGGCTAGAAACTGGTTTAGTGGGTGCTTCTCACTTCTGTTGCTGGCTTTTGTCTCTTTTCACTTTGTATTGACTGCTGGTTATGGTTTCAATGTACTAAAGCCGAGGTTATCCTCTTTCTGAAAACAAACTACAAATGTGGTTCTGGGGATGAACAGACGGAGGATGCAGAGAATGACAGCTTATTATTAGTTGTAGAGAAATATGTTATTTTCAGAGACATCATGCCATCAAGTGCAGTCTGGTTAAATTTCTGATTGTCGACATTTACAGTTAGTACGTTAGTAGTTGAAGCGCAGATAACTCACCACTGAAACTATTTGCTGTTATCCCAGGCTCCCCAAGGGGTGCATGTAGTCAGCAAGAGATTCCCAAGGGTCAAGATTGTGACATCAGAGATCGAGCTTGGTCTGAATGATGATTTCCGTGTCATCCCTGGGATGGGTGAGTTTGGGGACAGATACTTTGGAACAGATGATTACCAGTCATCAACGCCATTCTTCGCCGATGACAAAAATCGTGTTGGGTGAGTTGATGTTTCTTGCTGTCGACTGATTTAGGCCATTTATCGGATCCGAGCTTTATCACTTTACTTGTGTGTATATGCATATCTCATCACCTGTCATGCTAAGAGTTAACCAGTTCCCTCTTAAAATTGTGCAGGCTTTTGTGAGAATTGCCCAGACATGCCACCTCCTGCCTGCGGCATTATTCAAATTCTTTTTGAGAAATTTTATTTTTATGTTCCCAAACTCTCAGATGCCAATACTGTTATGTTCACTAGCGGAAACTGTATATCATGAGAAACGTTCCAAACGGACATCCACTTGACATAAATGGCACAATATCATATTTTTCATGCACCCATACCAATCTAGGCTCTGTTCACAGACTTCTGTTTGATACAGCTTGTAATGTTTTTCACCTCCACCCCATGATTCTATTACGAAATATGGTGACTTCTAACTTTTAGTTTGGCTTTTATCATGGCTGAACTCAGACGTGCTTACAATCTTGAAAGCTAGTTTAGCAAAATATGAGCCACAAGACACATGAAGTTGAGTTCTTGGCAAAAGGTTCTCCTTGAAAGAGTAGCAAATTTGGTGATAATTTTTGAAAGATTGCTCAAGTGAAGATATGTGTCAATGAAATGCTACAGATTTTCCCCTGCAAAAAAAAAAATGCTACAGATTTAGCCTACATTCCACGTCTGGCAAATTTTTGGTTCGTGACGCTCGTGTATTTGCCACTGCGTTCCCAGCCGCAACCATAAACCCATAACGTTTCTTAACTCAAATGGCAGGTGAACGGAAGTACGTATATAATAGCTTAAAGTTGCTTATCATCTTTTTTTTTAAGGGTAAGTTCCTTATCATCTGAGATATGATTACAATCGTAAACGGCTAGATTCTGCTTGGGTCCACGCACTAGATAATCAATTAGTATCCAAAGCAGCACCATCTGTTGAAAAAATCTCTCATTTCACTGTCTAAAAAACTAATCTCCTCTTTCCGCTGCGTTTCATTTGAACAAATCATCAAGTCTAACAAAGGCGTCCGTATTTTAACCAGTGGATATCTGATGGGATCTTCGCATTGATCTTTTGGCCATTTGGTAAGTCGTGTGTCAAGAAAGGCAAGCCCACGAAAGGAGAAGAAAACTAAACAACTGCCTGGGCGCATCCTCATCCACAGTATCTGCGATTTTGTTTTTGTTTAACAACAACTACCGACAAAAGAAATGATTGTATAAAAACATGTACAAACAGGGGATAGTACAAGCTAGGGATGTGACTGTCTGAGAAAATACACCATATATTTCTCCAAAACAAAGAGAAAGAAGCACAACATATGTGAGAAAGTCAAGACTTCGGTGCTACCATTGTTGGATCTGATCTCAGCTGGCCTCTCCATGGGCAAGATGTATCCACCTGTGCACGGGCATGATCTTGCACCAGTTTATAGGCATGCACGTCGAGTCTTTGCTTCCATGAGCTGCATTTTGTGCATGCACGAGCAGCTGCGCAGTGATTGTCGTTAGGATCAACATGCCGGTGTTCATATGAGCTGATCGCCAGAGGAGTAGCTTCTTTGGATGGATGGAGGGCTGGTCTTGGCAATTGCATAGTATTATTCCTGGAGGACCCCATTTTTGCTCTTGTTTGCCCTGAAGAAACCATAGCACCTGATTCTCTTTCTGCACCAGCACAAACGAGAGTTTGTTAGAGCATGAATGAATAATAGTTTGGTAGTATGATCAAGGTCATGTCATGAGCTGAGTTATTAGATATATGCTCTAATCTCTTAGTGGGGAGATGATGATTAAATTAGCCGTTGCTTAGCAGGGCATAAAGCATTTGTGCAATGATTGGGATTCAGGTGAGAAGACGCTGGACATGAGGTTTTTCAAAAAGGAACAAGAGCCAAAGTTGGCAGTAGGAAGAAAGGCCCAGGAGATCCGTTTGATCGTAAATTAGGTGTGATTGGATCCCATGTGACTTTGGCCTAATGCCGAACCTATGCAATGAACCTACAAAGGTTTATCACAACTGAGGAATAATTATGAAAAAAACAGCAATAATCAGATTATATGGGTTAATAATATGGCAAGTCACACTTTTTATCAGTACTGTGATGCCCAGAATTCAAAAGAGATCAAAACATATAATAAATCAGAACATTCCATTAGACAGTACAAATATTTCAACATTCCACGACAAAACAAATAGCCCTTTCTTCTAATAATAAAATCTAAACACAAAATATATTGTGGGTTCGTAACCAATGAGAAAGCAAGAGAGAAGACTTGGAAAAAATGATCATGTGAAGTCATGGCTCCTTCTGCCCAAAGAGGCGGATACAAAGAATTGACTACTACGAAACAAGATGGACTTCAAACCATGACCTATCTTTGCCGTGTTGACTGATCTGCCCCAAGGAACTGGCATGACTTCACACTAAATTTCCAGTCTTCCAGAAGGAAGGCGCACTTAATTTTGGCCTTTCTCTGGCCGCCTATACCGTACAATTTTCATACTGACGTATTTGCTGACTCATGCTTACATTTGATAATCTTTTACCATTTCCAGATCTGAACTAAGATTAATTTTTTGGGGTTCTTCTTCCAAAATAGTGTTATAGAAACTGTTAAATTCATGTCTGGATAAGAACAACTAAGTAACTAGACCATAAGCACAAATAATTTATTCAAAAATTATGTTATTATTCTTTTGCGCAAGAAAACTCAATCGAGAACGAAGTTGGCAGATTTTTTTACCTGCTCCTGCTCCTGGCCGGAGCTTTTGGATTGTTGCCGCCAATCCCATTTCCAATCTCGTTGTTCCTGCTGGCGCTGCTGTTGCTGCTGCCGCTGCTGCTGGTCCTGCTGCTGCTCCCGGCCTCGCTGAACTCGCTCTTCTTCCACCACTCCTCCTCCTCCTTCCCCTGCTTCTTCTTCTTCGTCTTCGTCTTCTTCCTGCCGTCCTTGGCGGGAGCGACCGCGGCGGGCTTGGGCGACACCTTCTTCTTCCGGCCGACGGAGAGCGGCAGGAAGAGCTTGATGAGAAGGCCGGTGTCCAGGCTCACGCTGCGCTCCATGCTCCGGCTTCGCGTCCTCCCCATCGTCCTCTGCTTTCTTGCCTTCCCCTGTTTCCTGCCTCCGCCGTCGCTCTGTTTCTTGGCCTCGTCGCCATCCATGGCCGCCGCCGTGACGTCCTTCTTGGGCTCGCCGTTTCCTTGTCCTTGCGTAGCGACGGCGTACGGTTGAGCCGGTGGTGGTGGTGGAGGAGGAGGAGGCAGCGGGGAGGGCCGGGACTCGACGATGTCGCGGAGAGAGAGCTCGTAGGCGGCCTCGGGGAGGCCGCGGACGAGGTCGAGCATCTCGCGGCGGTAGCCGGCGATGGCCTGCGCGCGCGACGGGGAGCTTCCGGTGGAGGCCGGGTACAGCCGGTCGTGGTGGTGTTCGCGGTGCGCCCAGAGCTGCGGCGACGGCGTGCCGGAGCCGGAGCCGGACTCCGGTGAGCCTTGCCTGGACGCCTGCAGCCAGCGGAAGTCCTCCTCCCCCGCGCGCGGCGCCATCGGGTTCGCCGTCGCCACCACCGGCGGCCGGGGAGGCAGCGCGCGCCGCTCGCCGGCCTCCGCGCCCCACGACGGCGTCGGCGAGTCCCCCGCGAAGCTGAACTCCTGCCTCCGATGCACCGACCGCCTCGCCATCGACAGAGAGGGAGGAGTGGTGGGTGTTACGTGTGTGTGGGGTTTGCTTGCGGCGGGGCTTTTGCGGCTTTAAAGGCTCCGTTGAAGTGGTGGTAAATTACGGCGTAGGTGTGCTCGGCGCCAACAGCACGCACCGCTGCTCGCAGTGAATGCGGACGGGACACTGGCTTTAAAGGTCGTTGCCTCCGGTTAAGAGCATCTTCAACAGCCGGCGCGGCGCGCTAAAAGTTAGAATACAGTACCGGGTGAGCCAAATTTTATGCGAGGCGGTCCGCTGACTCCAGCGACCGCTGCGAAATAAAACGCGCCCGAGCCGCTCCACCAGACGCGCTATATTTATAGAAATGTGTACATAGTTTAAGTCTTCTCTTACAATACATAGTCATGGTATATAGCTCTACGATACAGAAATAAAACGAAAAACTACTACTACTCGTCATTCTTCAACTCGGACTCTGCCTCGGTGATGTCCTCCTCAGATGTTGGAGCGTAGGCGTCGAGGAACCGCTCGTCGCGGGAGTCCCAGGACGACGCATCTCCTAGTGCGATGTTGTATTTAGCGACCGCCTTCCGCGTTCGCTTGTCCTCGCGATAGGCGGCTCGATCCTCCCTCCTCTCCTCCCTCTTCTCGGCGAAGAACTGTTCCTCGTTGATGATATCTTGCGGGAAGCGTTGCCTCCACAGCGCCATGGCTTCCTCGTCCATCTCGGCCAGGCTGAGACGACGCTCCCGCCTCCGGTTTTTGCGCCGATCCTCGTCGGTGATAAGACGCGGGAAAGGAGCCAACTCATGTGCCTGCTTCGGCGTCGCCACGTCGGTGAAGTTTATGTCCCAACGGGACCGCCGGAGGCGCCACACCGCAGCGTCGTACGCACGGGCGCCGTCCTGGGCGGCGTCGAAGGTTCCGAGGCCGAGGCGCACGCCGCCGCCCAACCGGATCGAGGCGGAGTAGGTGCCGGATGGACGCACGCGGACGCCGCGGTAGCCCGAACCTCCCCGTCGGCGAGGCGACATGGTGGCGCAGTGGTGTTGTGTCGGCGGCGAGGAGAGAAAGCGCTAGAGCGAGCGAGAGAGAGAGAGAGCGGCAGACGGCGCTGCAATTTATAGGCGCGCCAAACGCGGTGCGCCAAATCTAGCGCGAAGCGCCGCTTTTCCCTCACAGAACGATTCCCGCCACGCGCTTAGTTTCCCGCCATCGATGGAGCGCGCAACGCCCCCCGCCGCTAAAGCCCGGCTTTACAGCGCCTCTTTTACGCTGGCCGTTGGAGATGCTCTAAGCAACTCTAACCCATCTCCTAAGAGCATCTACAACCATAGTTAGCAAATCCGAGGCCCTATACATCCATATCCGCGGATGCGTCCGGACACATCCGCTGGCATAGCGTGTCACGTCTTTAGAGTATCTACAATAAGAAACACCTAATTTGGTTCCCTATTCGCCTGTGGGTGTGTCCGGATGTATTCGCTGGCATTGTCTAGCCAATACCTAAATTTTTCCCTCCACATCCACAAACAGCAAATGCAGATACCCTATTTCATGCAAATCCATACATACTGCATAGATCATAGAGATAGCATAAAAACTTAGCAGTTGCAGACATCAGACATGCAATTGTTCATCCAAATGGGCCAAGCTAGTTCAAACTAAATCTAAAAACAATTAAAATATAAACAAGCATGGCGGGTGGCCGGAGTTCACCACTTCTTGGCTGGGCCCTTGCCCTTGCGGTCGGCGGCGCAACGGTCCATCTCCTCCATGTACGTGTCGACGACGGGAGGGTCGTCGTCGTCCATGGTGGTGCCGCTCTCCAATGCAGACGAAATGTACCCGGGGAGGTAGCGAAGGAGGCGCTGCTGCTCCTTCGCATGGCGGGCGGCCTTGGTGGCGGCAATCTTCTTCTCCCGGGCGAGGCGCTCGGACACCGTGAGACCGACGCGGAGCGCCTTCGCGTTCTTGCGCCAAAGGCGCCGCGCGTCGGTCTCCGCCATGGTCAACCACCGTTGCATGACCTCGCGAAGGAGCGGCTCCTCCGGGTTGACGTGGACGGAGCGCGCCCATTTGCGGGAAGAATCGGGCGCTGGCAAAGCCACCGCCCGCTGCCGCTCGCACCGGGCCCCCTTTGCCTCCGACTTCGGCATGCACATCCGCACTGGAGCCGCATGCACGAGCACCCACTGCTGTCGGGTGGTGCCCGCGTCCGAGGGGAAGAGAGACACCCATGCTTCGAATCTGGAGCAGCGCAGAGCGGGACGGGTGACCGCGACTCGCATTCCGCCTATAGGAGGTGGAGGAGCTCGCGGCAGACGCAAGGGAGCTTGAGCTCCCGACGGTGTCCACACACAAGCGCTCGATGGCGGTGCGTCGCGTGAGCTCCTCGTCGTCCATTGCGCCAGAGCTAGATCCATCGTCCTCGTCTTTAATGAGACCGTCCCAATCGATGGGATCAGACTTGCTGCCGGAGCGCTCGCCGTAGTTGGCCATGGCGAAGGGGAGGGTATGGTTTGGGAGGAAGCGGATGAGACGAGGAGAGTGATGGCTCGAGAATTTGTGATCTTTTTCTAGTGATTCTTATTTGGTTTTCACTAGATCTTTATCACTCTCGGGATACTTCTAATGCTAATCCTTCGAAACAGAAGAAAATCCATCTTTTCAATGTTTGGTAGGAATCTCATATATGGAAGGAAACCAAGGAGGATTACTGTAAATCAAGTCAAATGGAGCAACTTCCATGAAGAGACTCAAGTCATCAGGCGCACCAGATCAAAAGACGGCGTTCCATACAACCGTGAGCGCTCGTATGAGCGGTCGTATGGAGTGCCAACAGCTCCACCTCGTCTATACAAGACAATCTTGTGAAGGAACCTGGAGGAGAAGAGAACTCTAGCCGCCGCCACCACATCCAGAACAGGAGAAGAGGGGATCCGAAGAACCATTGGAGATCTTCTTAGTTTTAGTCCTTTCGTCTTCATCATCATCACACCCCGTTCACTATTGTAAGAAGAATTCCAATTTGTGAGAACAATTGTAACTTGATTCAATCTCATATGGCGATCAAGACCATTGGAAGTATCCATCTCATCTTATTGTGGATTTTCTCGGTATTATCGATATGGATTTCATGGGTTTTATCTCTGTTGTGATTGATTCCCCTCCTATGATGCGTGAGTAATTCACCATATGCATGGGAGATGTAGGTAAGTGGTAAGATTCATTTGTGCCTATCCTATATGTTGTCATTTGTATTTGCAGTAGTATGATCTATCTAGTATAGTGTTATACTGTGGTGAACTCTATATATGTTGTCCAATTTAAGGGCCTAGACAACATGGTCTCAAGACCTAAACGGTGAAGCGGGACCATAGAATGAAATATAATCCCGTGTGAAGGAGTTTCATAACCTTCGGGTGATCCGCCTACCAGAACACACATATCAAATACTATGAATACAATACAAGGTAAGTGGTATTACCGTCGCACTGGCACACCTGATATATTTGTTGGGGAACGTAGTAATTTCAGAAAATTTCCTACACACATGCAAGATCATGGTGATGCATAGCAATGAGAGAGGAGAGTGTCGTCCATGTACCATCGTAGACCGTAAGCGGAAGCGTTATGAGAATGCAGTTGATGTAGTCGTACGTCTTCACGATCCGACCGATCCAAGTACCGAACGCACGACACCTCTGAGTTCAGCACACATTCAGCTCGATGACGTCCCACGAACTCCTATCCAACAGAGCTTCGCGGGAGAGTTCCGTCAGCACGACGGCGTCATGACGGTGATGATGTTGCTACCGACGCAGAGCTTCGCCTAAGCACCGCTACGATATGATCGAGGTGGATTGTGGTGGAGGGGGGCACCGCACACGGCTTGGAACAATCAACTTGTGTGTCTTTGGGTTCCCCTCTGCCCCCGTATATAAAGGAGCAAGGGGGGAGGCCGGCCGGCCCTTGCAGGGCACGCCAAGAGGAGGAGCCCTCCTCCTAGTGGGAGTAGGACTCCCCTTTCCTAGTCCCACTAGGAGGGGGAAGGAAGGAGTGGGAGAGGGGGAAGGCAAGGGGCGCCGCCTCTTCCTTGTCCTATTCGGACTCAAGGGGAGGGGGCGCGCGGCCTGCCCTGGCCGGCCCCTCTCTCTCTCCACTAGGGCCCAACAAGGCCAATTAACCCCCGGGGGGTTCCGGTAACCCCCCCCCCCGGCACTCCGATAAAATCCCGATTTCACCCGGAACTATTCCGATGTCCAAATATAGGCTTCCAATATATCAATATTTATGTCTCGACCATTTTGAGACTCCTCGTCATGTCCGTGATCATATCTGGGATTCCGAACTACCTTCGGTACATCAAAACAAATAAACTCATATTACCGATCGTCACCGAACTTTAACCGTGCGGACCCTACGGGTTCGAGAACTATGTAGACATGACCGAGACTCGTTTCCGGTCAATAACCAATAGTGGAACCTGGATGCTCATATTGGTTCCTACATGTTCTACGAAGATCTTTATCGGTCAAACCGCATAACAACATACGTTGTTCCCTTTGTCATCGGTATGTTAGTTGCCCGAGATTCGATCGTCGGTATCTCAATACCTAGTTCAATCTCGCAAACAAGTCTCTTTACTCGTTCCGTAATACATCATCCCGCAACTAACTCATTAGTTGCATTGCTTGCAAGGCTTATAGTGATGTGCATTACCAAGAGGGCCCAGAGATACCTCTCCGACAATTGGAGTGACAAATCCTAATCTCGATCTATGCCAACCCAACAAGTACCTTCGGAGACACCTGTAGAGCACCTTTATAATCACCCAGTTACGTTGTGACGTTTGGTAGCACACAAAGTGTTCCTCCGGTATTCGTGGAGTTGCATAATCTCATAGTCATAGGAACATGTATAAGTCATGAAGAAAGTAATAGCAATATACTAAACGATCAAATGCTAAGCTAACAGAATGGGTCAAGTCAATCACATCATTCTCTAATGATGTTATCCCGTTAATCAAATGACAACTCATGTCTATGGCTAGGAAACTTAACCATCTTTGATTCAACGAGCTAGTCAAGTAGAGGCATACTAGTGACACTTAGTTTGCCTATATATTCACACATGTACTAAGTTTCCGGTTAATACAATTCTAGCATGAATAATAAACATTTATCATGATATACGGAAATACAAATAACAACTTTATTATTACCTCTAGGGCATATTTCCTTCAGTCTCCCACTTGCACTAGAGTCAATAATCTAGATTACACAGTAATGATTCTAACACCCATGGAGTATTGGTGCTGATCATTGATACGTCTCCAACGTATCTATAATTTTTGATTGCTCCATGCTATATTATCTATTGTTTTGGACTATATTAGGCTTTATTTTCCACTTTTATATTATTTTTGGGACTAACCTATTAACCGGAGGCCCAGCCCAAAATTGTTGTTTTTTGCCTATTTCAGTGTTTCGAAGAAACAGAATATCAAACGGAGTCCAAACGGAATGAAACCTTCGGGAACGTGATTTTCTCATCAGATAAGACCCAGGAGACTTTGACCCTCCATCAAGAAAGCCCCGAGGCGGTCACGAGGGTGGAGGGCCCGCCCCCTACCTCGTGGGCCCCTCGGAGCTCCACCGACGTAATTCTTCCTCCTATATATACCTACGTACCCCAACAGATCAGATACGGAGCCAAAAACCTAATTCCACCGCCGCAACTTCCTGTATCCACGAGATCCCATCTTGGGCCTGTTAGGAGCTCCATGGGAAGGGGAATCCACCACAGAGAGCTTCTACATCATCATCATAGCCTCTCCGATGAAGTGTGAGTAGTTTACTTCAGACCTTTGGGTCCATAGTTAGTAGCTATATGGCTTCTTCTCTCTTTTTGGATCTCAATACAATGTTCTCCCCCTCGCTCGTGGAGATCTATTCGATGTAATCTTATTTTTGCGGTGTGTTTGTTGAGACCGATGAATTGTGGGTTTATGATCAAGATTATCTATGAGCAATATTTGAATCTTTTCTGAATTCTTTTATGTATGATTGAGTTATCTTTACAAGTCTCTTGAATTATCCGTTTGGTTTGGCCAACTAGATTGGTAGTTCTTGCAATGGGAGAAGTGTTTAGCTTTGGGTTCAATCTTGCGGTGTCCTTACCCAAAGGATGTGAGAAAGGGTTGCAACGCACATATTGTATTGTTGCCATCAAGGATAACAAGATGGGGTATTTATCATATTGCATGAATTTATTCCTCTACATCATGTCATCTTGCTTAAGGCGTTACTCTGTTTTCATTAACTTAATACTCTAGATGCATACTAGATAGCGGTCGATGAGTGGAGTAATAGTAGTAGATGCAGGCAGGAGTCGGTCTACTTGTCTCGAACGTGATGCCTATATACATGATCATACCTAGATACTCTCATAACTATGCTCAATTCATCGCCGGTTGCTCAACAGTAATTCGTTCACCCACCGTAAAATACTTATGCTCTTAAGAGAAGCCACTAGTGAAATCTATGGCCCTCGGGTCTATTCTCATCATATTAATCTTCCTACGCTTTATTATATCTTTGATTTTTTACTTTGCCTTTTATTTTACCTTGCATCTTTAAATCAAAAATACCAAAAATATTATCTATCATCTCTATCAGGTCTCACTCTTGTAAGTGACCGTGAAGGGATTGACAACCCCTATTCGCGTTGGTTGCGAGGAGCTATTTGTTTTGTGTAGGTACGAGGGACTTGCGCGTGGCCTCCTACTGGATTGATACCTTGGTTCTCAAAAGCTGAGGGAAATACTTACGCTACTCTGCTGCATCATCCTCTCCTCTTCGGGGAAAACTAACGCATAAGCTCAAGGCGTAGCAAGAAGGATTTCTGCACCGTTCTTGGGAGTCTACATAAAAGTCAACATCTGAAGTACCCATCACAATCCCTTATCTCTCGCATTACATTATTTGCCATTTGCCTCTCGTTTTCCTCTCCCCCACTTCACCCTTGCCGTTTTATTCGCCCTCTCTTTCCCAATCTCCTCCTCTCTTTTCCGTTTGCCTTTTTTCTCGTTCGCTTGTTAGCTCGTGTGTTGGATTGCTTGCTTGTCACTATGGCTCAAGATAATACTAAATTGTGTGACTTTACCAATACCAACAATAATGATTTCCTTAGCACTCCGATTGCTCCTCTTGCCAATACTGAATCTTGTGAAATCAATGCTGCTTTATTGAATCTTGTTATGAAAGATCAATTCACTTGCCTTCCTAGTGAAGATGCCGCCACTCATCTAAATAGCTTCTTAGATTTGTGTGATATGCAAAAGAAGAAAGATGTTGACAATGATGTTGTTAAATTGAAGCTATTTCCTTTTTCGCTTAGAGATTGTGCTAAAGCTTGGTTTTCGTCTTTGCCTAAAAATAGTATTGATTCTTGGAACAAGTGCAAAGATGCTTTTATCTCTAAGTATTTTCCTCCCGCTAAGATCATCTCTCTTAGGAATGATATTATGAATTTTAAGCAACTTGATCATGAACATGTTGCACAAGCTTGGGAGAGAATGAAGTTAATGATACGTAATTGCCCTACTCATGGTTTAAATTTGTGGATGATTATACAAAATTTCTATGCCGGATTGAATTTTGCTTCTAGAAATCTTTTAGATTCGGCCGCGGGAGGCACTTTTATGGAAATCACTTTAGGAGATGCCACTAAACTCCTAGATAATATTATGGTTAATTATTCTCAATGGCACACTGAAAGATCAACTAATAAAAAGTGCATGCGATAGAAGAAATCAATGTTTTGAGTGGAAAGATGGATGAATTTATGAAATTATTTGCTACTAAGAGTGTTTCTTCTGATCCTAATGATATGCCTTTGTCTACTTTGATTGAGAATAATAATGAATCTATGGATGTGAATTTTGTTGGTAGGAATAATTTTGGTAACAACGCTTATAGAGGGAATTTTAATCCTAGGCCATATCCTAGTAATCCTTCTAATAATTATGGAAATTCCTACAACAACTCTTATGGAAATAAGATGCCCTCTGAATTTGAGAAAAGTGTTAAAGAGTTTATGAATTCACAAAAGAATTTTAATGCTTTGCTGGAATAGAAATTACTTAAAGTTGATGAATTGGCTAGGAACGTTGATAGAATTTCTCTTGATGTTGATTCTTTAAAGATTAGATCTATTCCTCCTAAGCATGATATCAATGAGTCTCTCAAAGCCATGATAATTTCCATTGATGAGTGCAAGGAAAGAACCGCTAAGATGCGTGCTATGAAAGATGCCTTTATTAAAGCGTGTTCTTCCGATTCCCATGAAAATAAAGATGAAGATCTAAAAGTTATTGATGTATCCCCTATCAAATCTTTGTTTTGTAATATGAATCTTGATAATTATGATATTGAATATGAGTCACCTTTACCTGGAAGGCGTTCTAAAAACTCGGAGTTTTTAGATAATGATGCTAAAATTGATAAAAGTGGGATTGAAGAAAGTAGAGCCCTAGATGTTGCTAAATCCACTATTTTGGATTTCAAGGAATTTAATTATGAAAATTTCTCTTTAATTGATTGTATTTCCTTATTGCAATTTGTGCTAAATTCTCTGCATGCTTACAGTCAAAATAAAGCTTATCCAAACATATCGTTGATGCCTTAATGCAATCTTATGAGGAAAAACTTGAGTTGGAAGTCTCTATCCCTAGAAAACTTTATGATGAGTGGGAACCAACTATTAAAATTAAGATTAAGGATCATGAATTTTATGCTTTATGTGATTTGGGTGCTAGTGTTTCCACTATTCCCAAAACTTTGTGTGATTTGCTAGATTTCCGTGATTTTGATGATTGCTCTCTAAACTTGCACCTTGCGTATTCCACTATTAAGAAACCTATGGGAAGAATTAATGATGTTCTTATTGTTGCAAATAGGAATTATGTGCCCGTAGATTTTATCGTTCTTGATATAGATTGCAATCCTTCATGTCCTATTATTCTTGGTAGACCTTTCCTTAGCACGATTGGTGCAATTATTGATATGAAGGAAGGGAATATTAGATTCCAATTTCCATTAAAGAAAGGCATGGAACATTTCCCTAGAAATAAAATAAAATTACCATATGAATCTATCATGAGAGCCACTTATGGATTGCCTACCAAAGATGGCAATACCAAGATCTATCCTTGATTTTATGACTAGCTAGGGGCGTTAAACGATAGCGCTTGTTGGGAGGCAACCCAATTTTATTTTTAGTTTTTGTTTTTTGTTTCTATTTAGGAATAAATAATCCATCTACCTTCTGTTTGGATGTGGTTTTATGTTCTGATTAGTGTTTGTGCCAAGTTAAACCTATAGGATCTTCTTGGATAATAGTTATTTGATCTTGCTGTAATTTCCAGAAACTTTCGGTTCACGAAAACAATTGTTAAAAATCACCAGAACATGATAAAATAGTGATTCCAATTGCTGCTGATCAATAGACAAATCGCCTAGGTCTTCCTATTTTGGCTGAAGTTTTGGAGTTCCAGAAGTTTGCGTTAGTTACAGATTACTACAGACTGTTCTGTTTTTGACAGATTCTGTTTTTCATGTGTTGTTTGCTTATTGGATGCATCTATGGCTAGTAAAATAGTTTATGATCCATAGAGAAGTTGGAATACAGTAGGTGTAACACCAATACAAATAAAGAATGAGTTCATTACAGTACCTTGAAGTGGTCTTTTGTTTTCTTTCGCTAACGGAGCTCACGAGATTTCTGTTGAGTTTTGTCTTTGTGAAATTTTCAAGTTTTGGGTGAAATCTTTTGATGGATTATGGAACAAGGAGTGGCAAGAGCCTAATCTTGGGGATGCCCATGGCACCCCAAGATAATCCAAGGACACCAAAAAGTCAAAGCTTGGGGATGCCACGGAAGGCATCCCCTCTTTCGTCCACTTCCATCGGTAACTTTACATGGAGCTATATTTTTATTCATCACATGATATGTGTTTTGCTTGGAGCGTCTTGTATTATTTGCGTCTTTGCTTGTTAGTTTACCAAAATCATCCTTGCTGTACACACCTTTTGAGAGAGCCATACTTGAATTGGAATTTGTTAGAATACTCTATGTGCTTCACTTATATCTTTTGAGCTTGATAGTTTTGCTCTATGTGCTTCACTTATATCTTTTGAGGTTCATAATTTTGCTCTAGTACTTCACTTATATCTTTTAGAGCACGGTGGTGGATTTGTTTTAAAGAAACTATTGATCTCTCATGCTTCACTTAGATTATTTTGAGAGTCTTAAATAGCATGGTAATTTGCTTAAAATAATAATATGCTTGGTATTCAAGATTTGTAAAACTTTCTTATGAGTGTGTTGAATACTAAGAAAAGTTTGATGCTTGACAATTATTTTGAGATATGAAGGTTGTAATATTAGAGTCATGCTAGTTGAGTAGTTGTGAATTTGAGAAATACTTGTGTTAAAGTTTGTGATTCCCGTGGCATGCACGTATGGTGAACCGTTATGTGATGAAGTCGGAGCATGATTTATTTATTGATTGTATTCCTTACGAGTGGCGGTCGGGGACGAGCGTTGGTATTTTCCTACCAATCTATCCCCCTAGGAGCATGTGCGTAATACTTTGCTTTGATAACTTGTAGATTTTTGCAATAAGTATATGAGTTCTTTATGACTAATGTTGAGTCCATGGATTATACGCATTTTTCTCACCCTTCCACCATTGCTAGCCTCTCTAACACCGCACACTTTTCGCCGGTATCATACACCCACCATAAACCTTCCTCAAAACAACCACCATACCTACCTATCATGGCATTTCCATAGCCATTCCGAGATATATTGCCATGCAACTTTCCACCGTTCCGTTTATAAAGACACGCTCCATCATTGTCATATTGCTTAGCATGATCATGTAGTTGACATCGTATTTGTGGCAAAGCCACCATTCATAATTCTTTCATACATGTCACTTATGAATCATTGCATATCCTGCACATCACGGAGGCATTCATATAGAGTCATATTTTGTTCTAAGTATCGAGTTGTAATTCTTGAGTTGTAAGTAAATAAAAGTGTGATGATCATCATTTTTAGAGCATTGTCCCAAGTGAGGAAAGGATGATGGAGACTATGATTCCCCCATAAGTCGGGAGAGACTCCGGATGAAAAAAAAGAGGCCATAAAGAAGAAGAAAAGGCCCAAATAAAAAAATGAGAGAAAAAGAGAGAAGGGACAATGTTACTATCCTTTTACCACACTTGTGCTTCAAAGTAGCACCATGATCTTCATAATAGAGAGTCTCTCGTTTTGTTACTTTCATATACTAGTGGGAATTTTTCATTATAGAACTTGGCTTGTATATTCCAATGATGGGCTTCCTCAAATTGCCCTAGGTCTTTGTGAGCAAGCGAGTTGGATGCACACCCACTTAGTTTCATTTGTTGAGCTTTCATATACTTATAGCTCTAGTGCATCCGTTGCATGGCAATCCCTACTCACTCACATTGATATCTATTGATGGGCATCTCCATAGCCCGTTGATACGCCTAGTTGATGTGAGACTATCTTCCCTCTTTTGTCTTCTCCACAACCACCATTCTATTCCACATATAATGCTATATCCATGGCTCACGCTCATGTATTGCGTGAAGATTGAAAAAGTTTTGAGAATGTCAAAAGTATGAAACAATTGCTTGGCTTGTCATCGGGGTTGTGCATGATTTAAATATTTGTGTGGTGAAGATAGAGCATAGCCAGACTATATGATTTTGTAGGGATAACTTTCTTTGTCCATGTTATTTTGAGAAGACATGATTGCTTTGTTAGTATGCTTGAAGTATTATTATTTTTATGTCAATATGAACTTTTGTCTTGAATCTTTTGGATCTGAATATTCATACCACAATTAAGAAGAGTTACATTGAAATTATGCCAAGTAGCACTCCGCATCAAAAATTCTTTTTTATCATTTACCTACTCGAGGACGAGCAGGAATTAAGCTTGGGGATGCCTGATACGTCTCCAACGTATCTATAATTTTTGATTGCTCCATGCTATATTATCTATTGTTTTGGACTATATTGGGCTTTATTTTCCACTTTTTATTATTATTTTTGGGACTAACCTATTAACCGGAGGCCCAGCCCAGAATTGCTGTTTTTTTGCCTATTTTAGTGTTTCAAAGAAACAGAATATCAAACGGAGTCCAAACGGAATGAAACCTTCGGGAACGTGATTTTCTCATCAAGACCATGTATGGGGGCTGACGCCTGCCCAGTGTCGGAAGGTCAAGGAAGTTGATGAACTGATGACAGGGAAGCCGGCGACCGAAGCCCCGGTGAACGGCGGCCGTAACTATAACGGTCCTAAGGTAGCGAAATTCCTTGTCGGGCAAGTTCCGACCCGCACGAAAGGCGTAACTATCTGGGCACTGTCTCGGAGAGAGGCTCGGTATCTTGAAGCGGCCAAGAATAAAGGATTCACGATATGGAATTCCATTACTAGAATATTCCTAGTGGGATTTTTTTTCTAATCCATATCTCTCTCATTCCTTTCTTACAAACAAAAGAGTTTTTCTTATTGAAGGCTGGATTATTATCCATTTTTAGTGATAAAAAATCACGAACCAGGAGACTTGGACCCTCCGTCAAGAAAGCCCCGAGGCGGTCACAAGGGTGGAGGGCGCGCCCCCCTACCTCGTGCGCCCCTCGAAGCTCCACTGACGTACGTCTTCCTCCTATATATACCCCACGTACTAGCAGATCAGATCACGGAGCCAAAACCTAATTCCACCGCCGCAAATTCCTTTATCCACGAGATCCCATCTTGGGGCCTGTTCCTGAGCTCACGGAAGGGAATCCACCATGGAGGGCTTCTACATCATCATCATAGCCTCTCGATGAAGTGTGAGTAGTTTACTTGAACTTGGTCCATAGTTAGTAGCTAGATGGCTTCTTCTCTCTTTTGGATCTCAATACAATGTTCTCCCCTCTCTCGTGGAGATCTATTCGATGTAATCTTGTTTTTGCGGTGTGTTTGTTGAGACCGATGAATTGTGGGTTTATGATCAAGATTATCTATGAGCAATATTTGAATCTTTTCTGAATTCTTTTATGTATGATTGAGTTATCTTTACAAGTCTCTTCGAATTATCCGTTTGGTTTGGCCAACTAGATTGGTAGTTCTTGCAATGGGAGAAGTGTTTAGCTTTGGGTTCAATCTTGCGGTGTCCTTACCCAAAGGATGTAAAGGGTTTCAAGGCACATATTGTATTGTTGCCATCGAGGATAACAAGATGGGGTATTTATCATATTGCATGAATTTGTTCCTCTACATCATGTCATCTTTCTTAAGGTGTTACTCTGTTTTCATTAACTTGATACTCTAGATGCATGCTGGATAGCGGTCCATGAGTGGAGTAATATTAGTAGATGCAGGCAAGAGTCGGTCTACTTGTCTCGGACGTGATGCCTATATACATGATCATACCTAGATACTCTCATAACTATGCTCAATTCTGTCAATTGCTCAACAGTAATTCGTTCACCCACCATAAAATACTTATGCTCTTGAGAGAAGCCACTAGTGAAATCTATGGCCCCCGGGTCTATTATCATCATATTAATCTTCCTACACTTTATTATTGCTTCGCTTTTTTTACTTTTCCTTTTATTTTACCTTGCATCTTTTAATCAAAAATACCAAAAATATTATCTATCATCTCTACCAGATCTCACTCTCGTAAGTGATCGTGAAGGGATTGACAACCCCTATTCGCGTTGGTTGCGAGGAGTTATTTGTTTTGTGTAGGTACGAGGGACTTGCGCGTGGCCTCCTACTGGATTGATACCTTGGTTCTCAAAAACTGAGGGAAATTATTACGCTACTCTGCTGCATCATCCTCTCCTCTTTGGGGAAAACCAACGCAAGCTCAAGACGTAGCAATCATGTTTTGCTTGTGAGAGAGGCTTAGTCAACGGGTCTGCAACATTCAAATCCGTATGTATGTTGCGAATCTCTATGTCTCCCTCCTTGACTTAGTCGCGGATGGAATTGAAGCGTCTCTTGATGTGCTTGGTATTCCTTTGCCAAGGCAATTGCACCAGTATTGTCACAAAAGATTTTCATTGGACCCGATGCACTAGGTATGGCACCTAGATCGGATATGAACTCCTTCATCCAGACTCCTTCATTTGCTGCTTGTGAAGCAGCTATGTACTCTGCTTCACACGTAGATCCCGCCACGACGCTTTGCTTAGAACTGCACCAACTGACACCTCCATCGTTCAATATAAATAATATCCGGTTTGTGACTTAGAGTCATCCGGATCAGTGTCAAAGCTTGCATCGATGTTACCATTTACGACGAGCTCTTTGTCACCTCCATAAACGAGAAACATATCCTTAGTCCTTTTCAGGTATTTCAGGATGTTCTTTTTTTTGACAGAAAGACTGTAAGGGAACCCCTTACAGTATAATTGGTGCAACAAAGCCAAATTGCAAGTACCATGCCTTGAACCTGGGTGGGTGGGAAGGCATCAGCCCCTTCCCACCACTAGGCTATGCCTTAGTCTCGTCCAAAGGATCCACTCTGGATTACTTTGGTACCTCCTGCTAAGCTAATAGCAAGGCACACATCAGGTCCGTACACAACATTGCATACATGATAGAGCCTATGGTCAAGCTGTGGAACACCTTTCATTTTCTCTCTATCTTCTACAGTGGTCGGGCATTGAGTCTGACTCAACTTCACACCTTGTAACATAGGCAAGAACCCTTTCTTTGCTTGATCCATTTTGAACTTCTTCAAAACTTTATCAAGGTATGTGCTTTGTGAAAGTCCAATTAAGCGTCTTGATCTATATCTATAGATCTTGATGCCCAATATATAAGCAGCTTCACCGAGGTCTTTCATTGAAAAACTCTTATTCAAGTATCCTTTTATGCTATCCATAAATTCTATATCATTTCCAATCAACAATATGTCATCCACATATAATATTAGAAATGCTACAGAGCTGTCACTCACTTTCTTGTAAATACAGGCTTCTCCAAAAGTCTGTATACAACCATATGCTTTGATCACACTATCAAAACGTTTATTCCAACTCTGAGATGCTTGCACCAGTCCATAGATGGATCGCTGGAGCTTGCACACTTTGTTAGCATCCTTTGGATTGATAAAACCTTCAGGTTGCATCATATACAACTCTTCTTCTAGAAATCCATTCAGGAATGCAGTCTTTACATCCATTTGCCAAATTTCGTAATCTTAAAATGCGGCAATTGCTAACATGATTCGAACGAACTTAATCATCGCTACGGGTGAGAAAGTCTCATCATAGTCAACTCCTTGAACTTGTAGAAAACCTTTCGCAACAAGTCAAGCTTTGTAGACAGTAACATTACCGTCAGCGTCAGTCTTCTTCTTGAAGATCCATTTATTCTCGATGGCTTGCCGATCATCGGGCAAGTCAACCAAAGTCCACACTTTGTTCTCATACATGGATCCCATCTCAGATTTCACGGCCTCAAGCCATTTTGCGGAATCTGGGCTCATCATCGCTTCCTCATAGTTTGTAGGTTCGTCATGGTCTAGTAACATGACCTCTAGAACAGGATTACCATACCACTCTGGTGCGGATCTTACTCTGGTTGACCTACGAGGTTCAATAGTAACTTGATCTGAAGTTACATGATCATCATCATTAGCTTCCTCACTAATTGGTGTAGGAGTCACAGGAACAGATTTCTGTGATGAACTACTTTCCAATAAGGGAGCAGGTACAGTTACCTCATCAAGTTCTACTTTCCTCCCACTCACTTCTTTCGAGCGAAACTTCTTCTCTAGAAAGGATCCATTCTTAGCAACGAATGTCTTGCCTTCGAATCTGTGATAGAAGGTGTACCCAACAGTCTCCTTTGGGTATCCTATGAAGACACATTTCTCCGATTTGGGTTCGAGCTTATCAGGTTGAAGCTTTTTCACATAAGCATCACAACCCCAAACTTTAAGGAATGACAACTTTGGTTTCTTGCCAAACCACAGTTCATAAGGCTTCGTCTCAACGGATTTAGATGGTGCCCTATCTAACGTGAATGCATCCGTCTCTAAAGCATAGACCCCAAAACGATAGCGGTAAATCAGTAAGAGATATCATAGATTGCAGCATATCTAGTAAAGTATGATTACGACGTTCGGACACACCATTACGCTGTGGTGTTCTAGGTGGCATGAGTTGCGAAACTATTCCGCATTGTTTAAAATGAAGACCAAACTCGTAACTCAAATATTCTCCTCCACGATCAGATCATAGAAACTTTATTTTCTTGTTACTATGATTTTCCACTTCACTCCGAAATTCTTTGAACTTTTCAAATGTTTGCACTTATGTTTCATCAAGTAGATATACCCATATCTGCTCAAATCATCTGTGAAGATGAGAAAATAACGATACCCGCCGCGAGCCTCAACATTCATCGGACCACATACATCAGTATGTATGATTTCCAACAAATCTATTGCTCGCTCCATAGTTCTGGAGAACAGTGTTTTAGTCATCTTGCCCATGATGCATGGTTCGCAAGTACCACTTGATTCATAATCAAGTGATTCCAAAAGTCCATCAGAGTGGAGTTTCTTCATGTGCTTTACACCAATATGACCTAAACGGCAGTGCCACAAATAAGTTGCACTATCATTATCGACTCTGCATCTTTTAGCTTCAATATTATGAATATGTGTATCACTATTATCGAGATTCATAAAAAATAGACCATTCTTCAAGGGTGCATGACCATAAAATATATTACTCATATAAATAGAACAACCATTATTCTCAGATTTAAATGAATAACCGTCTCACATCAAACAAGATCCAGATATAATGTTCATGCTCAACGCTGGAACCAAATAACAATTATTCAGGTATAAAACTAATCCCGAAGGTAGATGTAGAGGTAGCGTGCCGACAGCGATCACATCGACTTTGGAACCATTTCCCAGCGCGATCGTCACCTCGCCCTTAGCCAATCTCCGCTTAATCCGTAGTCCCCTGTTTGAGATGCAAATATTAGCAATGTAATCGATCAAATACCCAAAGTGCTATCATGCGAGCATTAGTGTAGCGACCCGACCCGAATGGATCAAGTCTCTGTGCTTTCGTGTCATCCCTGGATCGGTATGCATTGAAAGGGCGTTATATCGACTAGAGGGGGGGTGAATAGGCGATTTTTATGAATTCTTCACTGAGGAATTTGCTGGTGTGGAAATTCCTTAGCGAAGAACTACTTGCAGCGGAATAAGTACTCAGAAGTAAGCATAACAGATTACAAGCATAGTCATCATGATGAAATGAAGACAATCACAGTACGTAAAGCGTAATCACAGGATAACACAGGATGAAGACAAAGAGACTCAAGAAATTGAGCCGAGGAAATTGAGAAAGTCTTGATCAAAGTCTTCAAACACAGATATGAACAAATACTCAACACAAGAATGAGGAAATGAAAGGGTTGAGGAAATAGAACCGATTAGGTTGGTGAAGACAATGATTTGGTAGACCAGTTCCAACTGCTGTCTCGGTTATACGTCTGGTTGGAGCGGTGAGTATTTAAACTCGAGGACACACAGTCCGGACACCCAACATCGAACACGCAGCTCAGGACACCAAGTCCTCACCGTATTCTCCTTGAACTAAGGTCACATTGACCTCGTCCAATCACTCGTGGTAAGTCTTCAGGCGACTTCCAAACCTTCACAGACTTGGTCACTCGGCGATCCACAATTCCTCTTGGATGCTCTAGACCATGACGCCTAACCGTCTGGAAGAAGCACAGTCTTCAACGGTAACAAGCGTCGGATCCACGCAGGATCAATTTCTTCAGTGATGCTCAATCACTTTGGGTTTGTTGGGGTTTGGTTTTTGGGTTTTTTTTCTCACTTTTGGGTTTTTCCTCACTTGATGATTTTCTCTCAAAGTCCTCAGAGGATGGGTTGCTCTCAAATGACAAGTGTCAAGTTCTCTCGGAGCAGCCAACCAGCTAGTGGTTGTAGGGGGCGGCTATTTATAGCCTAGGGAGCAGCCCGACATGATAAGACATAAATGCCCTTCAATGATATGACCGTTAGGTGGATAAGATATTTTGGGACAGCTGGCGCACAACACAGCAACGGTCGGAAATATGACTCTCAAATTCCTCAGGGCTATCATGTTCCTCCTTTGTGTAGGCAATTACGCCTTTGGCGAATTCCTAACTCCTCGGTCAGAACAAATTCCTCAAATGACCGGAAGAGCTTTGTCTCATCCTTTGAAGAAATTGACTGAATCAGTATGAGATTTCCAAAAGCTTCACTCGAAGGGATTGGTAGGTGTAGGATTTTGAGTTGAGCATCAAATGGAAATTTTTCCTTAGTATTTCCTCGACCCCCTTTAACGATCACGGTGTTTCCTATGACTCAAGAAAGAGAAAATGAAACTACGAAAACAAAAGTCTTCACGCTTGATGTTCCTCAAATGAATACCAAGTCTTCAAGGTCGGACCAATTTCTTCACTTTCAAAGTCTTCGTAAAGTCTTCGAATATCAAAGTCTTCGGATGAAGAACTTCATTTTTAGGGGTCGACTTTCTCTCAGTAAATATCAAACTCCTCATAGACTTATAGACCTGTGTACACTCACAACGCATTAGTTACTTAACCTATAAGTCTTCAATACACCAAAATCACTAAGGGCACTAGATGCACTTACAATCTCCCCCTTTTGGTGATTGATGACAATATGGGTTAAGTTTTCAACGGGATAAACATATGAATTGTAAATACTGATAATGAGGAATTTGATTGCAAGATATAGAAGAACTCCCCTTGAAGATGTGCATAGTGAGGAATTTGCTTTTGAGGCAATGCACACTTGAAGAATTGAATCATGGAGATCTCCCCCTATATCTTGTAATTCATACACGCATTTGACATATAATATGAATAAATATGGTCCTTGATGAAATATGGTGCTTGATGAAATTCAGCATGAGGAATCATAGCACATAAAGTATCAGAGCACAAGTAGATTTGCTATGAAGCATAGTGCGAAATCATAATGCATCAAAAGTATCAAAGCACCATAGGGATTAAGATTACAACTCGATCCAATAAAAGTTTCAGAAGAACGAGAGTTGTAACTTAACAACAAAAAAACTGTATATAGGCAATAAACTAGACCTGCTTGAAGACTAACTCAAATTTCTCCCCCTTTGTCATCGAATGACCAAAAGGATCGAAACTGAGGACTAACGCTCTTGAAGAATATCAAGTTGAAGACGGAGCGCCAGCATTGTCGGGGTTGTTTGTTGAGGTAGGACCAGCCGCGGTGTCTTCCAAGTCTTCATTTTCATCAGTGTCGCGAGATGAAGAATAGGAGCTGGCCACCAAGGAAGGAACTTTGACCTTCTTGAATTTCTTCGGAGGAGGTGCAGACCAGTCAAATTCTTCCTTGAGACCCATTGAAGTCAGTTCTTCTTCACTGTAGACATGTGAAAGAACAGCCCAGGTGCGCTTGAAGGTTTCATGAAGGTAGAAGTGGTTTTTCTTCACTGCATTGTGTGTTGAGGTCATGTTGTGAAGAATTGAACCAAACTGACGCTTGACCCATTTATGATTGAGATAAACCTTCCGATGAAGACCGAGGAGTAACTCACGATCGATCATCACCACAGGTGCGCTTGCTTGAGGACTTTGCTTGATCGAGGTATTTGCGGCCGAGTCATGTGTGGCGAGTCATCATTGGTGGAGTAGGAGGCTGCTTATAAACTGTCCATCCAATGGACGAATGCCTTCATCGATCACAGCGATGGCCTTGCCCTTGTCATCACCGAGGTAATAGTCCGTTTGAGGACTTCAATCGGGGCGTGTAGCTGCAGTGGTTCAAAGTATCATCTTTGTAATTGAGTGAAGACCTTGACTGATGAATCTCATAATCCAAAGGCGCATAAGGCTTCAAACTCAAATGGTGACATAGCAATGTTTGCGAGTCCTCATGAAGAAATCATGGAAGTTGACGGAACGCCATGGATGATGTTGAAAAGCATATTCTTCATGATGCCAACGACTTCTTCATCATTCGAGTCGTGACCTTTGATTGGACTCATAGTCTTTGTCGAATCCGATAGACCGTCCGAGGCACATATAATAATTCCTTGACGAGGAATTTGGTTCTTAGTTCCTGCCTTGGCTTCAAAGGCTTCATCAAGACTTGCATATAGTGATTTGAAAGTTCTTTTCTTCATAGATACGACGTGCACCATCAAGCGGAGGATCGAGTGGTAGGGCACGAAGCAATTCAATTGCAGGTGCCTTGTAGTGAGTATTTTCGGTCATCCAATCTAAGACCCATGAATTTACGTCTTGGCGTCTCCGGTGATATGCAGGTTGCATAGAACTGAAGAATTAGCTCTTCATTCCAAATACAAATATCAGTGCAGAAGCTTAGAAGTCCTGCGTCGTAAAGAACACTGAGGACTGGCTCAAAGCCTGGCAGCGACTCCATATCCACATGAGGAATATGAGCATGATCAAAGATTTTATCCTTGTTGAAGAGCACTGAGGAATAGAAGTTGGCTTGGCTGGCAGTCCAGAAGCGCCTCTTCCTAATGCGCAGCGTAATCATAAGGATTATATTCTGAAGAACACGTGCTCGGCAAAGAAATCTTCGATCTTGAACTTTTGCTTGGTTGAGAACGGATTCTTTTGCTTGGGCGGAGGGTGTCGATGAGTTGCATCACCACCTCGGGAATCACAAGTTCGGTTTCTTCACTGAGGAATTTCTTGCTCCTCAACTTGTGCGATCGAGGATTAGCGGCAGCAGTTTCATCAAGCACTAGTGGCTGGAATTTCTTCATGCATGTAATTAGTGGGTTGATTTTCTTGAGTCGATTCGGACTGTTTGTGCAGGGACCGAGGAATCTGTTGGAGCGGGTGAAGAGAGGAGTATTGGGATCTTTGGCTTTCCCAAAAGTCATCATTGATAACTGGTGTGGTGCATCCAATATCCACATCTTCATGTTCAATTTCCTCGGCCAGCCTGAGGAATTTCATAGTCCGATGAGGGAATAAGCGGGGTTGAAGGGATGGCATCCACTTCAATTTCTTCATCAAGCTGCTCGTGACGAAGCGGTGATGTTCTTCATAGGATCCGATTGGGATCTCATAGTCTTCTCCAAAAGGAACAACTTCCTTTGATGGTATGGAGGAAATTGGAACAACATCAATTGGAGTTTGAATGAGCTGGTCATTGGCTTCATTTTCTTCACAGCCGAAGAATCGACGCGGTGATGCTTTCCTTTTCTTCACAAAGCAGCTCGTTCTGCAGCCTTGGTTTTCTTCACATCAGAAGCAGATGGAAGAATTGGAGTTGGAGTTGGCGCAGGAGGAGCTGAGGAATTTGGTTCAGTTTCTTCAGGAGCAACTGATGCAGTTCCCCTGTCTTGAGCAATTTCTTCAGGCGCACCACTAGTGGGTGCCCTAGCAATTTCTTCAGCGTCTGGAATGGGATCATCAGCCCTGGAATCAACGTTTTCATCAGCAGGCTGAACGTCATCAGCGGTGCTGGCATTTTCTTCAGTAGGCTGAGCTGAGGCTACAGCCTGAGGAATTTCATGTTGCATTGGGACAGCAACATTTGTGAGATTCTTCGTCAGTTGACGAATCGACCTTGGCGCCTTGCCAATCAGCATTGAATGAATCGAAGTTTTTGCTGAGGTTTTGAATTTCAGTCCGACTGGAGAAGCTCCTCGTGTCATCTTGACAACGTTTTCTTCGTGAACTTCTCCTTCTGTATTGAGCCTTTTGATTTCCCTCGCCTTTTCGTACTTCCATTTTTCTTCAGCTATGAAGTGAGTCAACATATGACTTTGTCCAGTGTCAAATGAAGGTCGTGCAGAGGGGTATTGGGATCATTGTGCCAGAGATCAATGAAGTCGAGGACTATCTTCGGTCCAATAGCAATGCACAGATGTACCTTTGGCTCTAGCGGCCCTTACTTGACGGTCTCTCGATGATTTCTGAAGTTCTTCATCGGATGCCTCATCATCGATGGCACATGGAATGCAACCATTTTCTTCGTCGGGCTAGGCCGAGGACCTCGACCAGTTGTTGCTTTGGTCTTCAAATTGAGTCGGACCAGTTGAAGAAATGGGAGCTGGCGAGGAACTTGCAGAGATGCTCGAGGCAATTGAAAAGCCAGCAGTCCTTTGACATGTAGCTAGGTGCACAGGAATTGAAGGTTTTGACGAGCTGTTGAGGATTTTGGTGGAGCAGCGGCGGTTTGAGGAATTTGCTTGGAAGGTGTCTTTGAGGAACTTGGCCGTGAGGGCGCAGATGATGAAGCACTTGGCTTATGAGCAGGCTTCTTTTGCATTGATTTCCTCGGTTTGACCGAGACCTCTGTAAGCGATGGCAATGGCGTAATCCTCATTGAATTTCTTCACCGCCTCCTTTGCTTGCTTTGCCAATTTTGCTTGGCGTTTAGCCCATTCCTCGTGAAAGTCCTCATCTCGTTTGATGCTTGTGGGATCAGCTATTTGGCCGGTGCCAAAGGAGCTCTTGGGCATGGAGGATTAAGAGCGAATTTCTTCATGTACTTAGGAGTTACATATCTATATTCCCTCCATTCCCGTGCCCATCTCCGTTCAATCTTCTGAATACGCACCTTGCGTTGATTTTTGCTTTCTTCATCTGGTGTGCAGTAGTCAGCATATATATCCTAAGGGATTTCAAATGCTGTCATAACCTCTGGTTTCTTTCCTCCCTTCTGCGGCTTCTTACCATCGCCATTTTCTTCAGATTGAGGAAATTGAACAATTGAGTTCTCTCAAGAAGTGTGCAGTTTTTCTTCGAGGAACGCTGCAAATGAGTTAAGTTGATGAGAACCTAGTGATTCAAAGCGGAAATTTGTACCGTGGAATGAGTATAGGTGCGAGGAATTTGGAGAGGTCATATGCTTCTCGTAAGGTTTTTCAAAAAAGAACAAGTTTTGAGGATTTGACCAGATGAGCCTTGAAGAATTTCACTAAGCGTTCTTTGTCTTAGGTTCCAGAGTTGTATAGATCGAGGATCCACACAATTGAGGAATCTTGAAGAAAATCATAGCTTAGAGAAGCGAGTCAAGAGATTTGAGGTGTTCATATGTGTGAAGATTTGAGGAATAAACACCTTTGAAGAATTTGAAGAAAATTTGAGAATCAAAGCAAGTAATAAAAGTAACTTTTAATTACCCGAAGTGAAGAACACGATAACCGAGAAGAACAGTTTGGAAGTTCGTCTGCTCAGATCTTCCACGCCTAACTTGGCTGAGGAAGACAGCTACGGCTGACGGCGGAGTGAAGATTTCCTTGATCGGCGCGAGTACGTCGGCGACGAGGTCAAGGCAAGGAAGCTTTTCCTCACCGTGACGATGGAGTAGCGGCGGCGCTTAGGGTTTGAGGAACTCGGCGGAGAGAGAGGTCGAGCAGAGTAAAAGAGTGAGGAAGGGAAGAGGGATATTTATAGACGCGGTGAAAAACGGGTCGCCCGAAGATTTAGGACGAACATGCCCCTGACCATTTCCCTTCTCACAACATGTGTCACCCACGTACTGTGTAGTGGAGATCGTGTACGATCGTGGGTGAATAAAGTAATGCATCGTGGGATGCAGAACGGTTTGAGCGGCAAAAACGAAGGTTTGGATAAGATTCGTTTTAAAGTTCCGTTCGCAATTTCTTCAAATTGTCAAGGACAATGTGAAGATTTTGAACGTTTTTAAATGTAGAACGCACATGAATAATTTGTTAATGTATTGGGTTGAGTAGAGCTTAGTGGGGTATGGGTCCGATCACATTCAATTCGCAGAAAAAGCGACTTGAGGAAATAGCCATAAGTGAATGTCAGAGAGGACATAAACCCATATATATATATAGCCAATGAAGAAAGACGACGGAAATAGTGAAGATTTTGCAAAGTTGAAGAATTTGAAAAAGCTGAAGAATTTCAAAACTAAGGAAAACTCAAATTGAAGATTTCAACTTTGGTGGTGGCGTGACCCACCGTATAAGAATGATGATTTCGCATACACAGCATACAATTGTCGAGGGTTCTCGAGAATCAATTTCTTCATTAATTTCTTCACACTTAGAGTCTTATTCTTCATTGATTGAAGAAAACGTTTCTTCATGTGTTGCACATCTAAGTCATCAATTTTGCATAAGTGTTAGGATGTGTGTCCTTTTCAAAGAACATTCAAGATTCTAAGATATTTAGCTCACATCGCAACTTGCTAAATTTCTTCTCATCCAAGGGCTTAGTGAAGATATCAGCTAGCTGTTCTTCGCCTTCACGTGCTTTCGATGGAGATGTAAGCCCTTCAACACATGATCACGAAGAAAATGATGACGAATTTGAATGTGCTTTGTCTTCGAGTGTGAATCGGGTTGTGAGCAATCTTGATGGCACTCTCATTGTCACAATAGAGAGGCACATTCTTCATGTTGATGCTGTAGTCCTTGAGGGTTTGCTTTATCCATAGCAATTGAGCACAACACGAGCCAAAGCAATGTATTCAGCTTCCATGATGAAGCGATGATACGCAGTCTGTTTCTTCGAGGACCAACAGACCAAAGATCGTCCGAGGAAATGACAAGTACCAGATGTTGACTTGCGGTCCACACGATCACCAAAGATAGTCGAGTCGTAATATCCAATGAGATCAAAAGTAGAGCCCTTGGGGTACCATAATCCTAGTGTTGGTGTGTGAGCTAGATATCAAAGAATATGCTTCACAGCCTTATGGTGTGATTCCTTCGGTGTAGCTTGAAATCGGGCACACATGCAAACACTAGGCATTATATCTGGCCTAGATGCACATAAATACAATAAGGAACCAATCATGGAGCAAAGATACCTTGTGATCAAGTCAATACCATTTTCATCAATTGCATAGATGGCCATTTGTGGGCATAGGAATTTTGACACCTTTGCGGTCTTGCATGCCGAATTTCTTCGTGACATCTTTGAGGTATTTCTCCGAGATATGAATATGCCATTGTGTTGTTGACGAATTTGAAGACCTAAGAAGAATTTCAACTCTCCCATCATAGACATTTGTTATTCTTCACTCATCATGTAGGCAAATTCATCACTATAGCGTTGGTCAGTATAGCCAAAGATAATATCATCAACATATATTTGGCACACAAAAGTTCACCATCATAAGATTTAGTAAAGAGAGTAGGATCGAGTGAACTGTGTGAAGCCATTCTTCACGAAGAATTCCTTCAATGTATCATACCACGCCCGAGGGGCTTGCTTGAGGCCATAGAGAGCCTTATTGAGTCTCAAGACTTTGTCGAGGATTCTTTGGATCTTCAAAACCTGGGGTTGAGCAACATATACTTCTTCCTCAAGCTTACCATTGAGGAATGCACTTTTCACATCCATTTGATATAAAGTGATATTGTGATGGTTAGCATAGGCGAGTAATATGCGAATAGACTCAAGTCTAGCGACAGTGCAAAAGTTTCATCGAAGTCAATTCCTTCAACTGCGTGTAGCCTTGAGCTACTAGTCGTGCCTTATTCCTCACCACAAGACCATTTTCATCTTGCTTGTTGCGATAGATCCACTTTGTGCCAATGATATTATGCTTGCGAGGATCTCGACGTTTGACCAGTTCCCTACATTGTTGAGCTCGAATCGATGTAATTCTTCTTGCATGGCCTGAATCCACTCCGGCTCGTAAATGCTTCATCTACCTTAGAGGGCTCTGTGATAGAGACAAAAGCATAGTGCCCACAAAAGTTAGATAAATGTGAAGCTTTTGAGCGTGTGAGAGGACTGGCGCTTCAATGTCATCGATGATCTTGTCAACTTGCACTTCTTTTGCAATGCGAGGATGAGCTGGTTGTCGTCGAGGAATTTGATCATTTTCCTCAGCACCATTTTCTTCAAAGATTATCTTCAGTGCATCACCGACGTTCTTCACGTCAGAATGAATTCTTCAGCAGTTTCTTGATGGGAATGACATCCTCGGTTGCCTTGAACCCGATAGAATCCTCGGTGCTGGTTCGCCTAACACCAAGGTAGGTGCTCTCTTTGCGAGCCATTAGTTTCATCGAACCGCACATCTATAGTGTCAACAATCTTGTGAAGAGCGATGTTGAAGACTCTCAGAGGTGTGCGAGTCCTTTCCGTAACCAAGCATAAAACCTTCATGTGCTTTCTTGCAAATTTAGAGTTGTGGTGAGGATCTCTAATCCAAAGCATTTAGCAATCAAGACTTTGAAATAACTTACATTAGGTTTCTTGTCGTTGAGGAGTTCATAGGCAGTCTTCTTGAAGAATTTGTGAAGATATACTGTTGATGATGTGGCACGCAGTGTCAATTGCTTCAATCCGTAAACGACTAGGCGTTTTGTATTCATCAAGCATAGTGCGAGCCATCTCAACAAGAGTTCTGTTCTTGCGCTCCACGATGCCATTTTGCCGAGGAGTATAAGGAGCAGATAACTCATGAGTGATACCAAGTTCATCAAGATAGTCATCAAGACCGGAATTCTTGAACTCAGTTCCATTGTCACTCTGATGTGCTTGATCTTCACACCAAAGTTAGTTGAAGCCCTCGAGGAAAATCGTTTGAAGACTTCGCACTTGATTTTTGTAAGTAACAATGTGTACCCATGTGTAACGAGAGTAATCATCAACAATAACAAAGCCATATAGTGATGCTTCATTAACGATAGCTGAATAATGATTGGGACCAAAGAGGTCCATGTGAAGCAATTCAAGGGACGAGTAGTGGTCATGATAGTCTTCGTTGGATGCTTGGCCTTGGTCATTTTTCCAGCTTCACAGTTCGCATAGGTGATCCTTGAGGAATTTGACATTCTCAATGCCAATGACATGCTTCTTCTTCGCAAGCGTGTGCAAATTCCTCATGCCTGCGTGACCAAGTCGTCGATGCCATAGCCAGCCTTCTGAAGTTTTTGCAAGTAGGCACACGGCTGGTTGTGGTCCTGTAGAGAAGTCAACAATATACAAGTCTCCTTTCCTAAAGCCTTCGAAGACTTTGGAATTGTCAGCTTCCATAATCACAACACAACGATACTTGCCAAAGATAACAACCATATCAAGATCACAAAGCATTGAGACTGACATGAGGTTATATCCTAAGGACTCAACAAGCATGACTTTGTCCATGTGCATGTCCTTAGAGATAGCAACCTTACCAAGTCCCAATACACGACTCTTGCCTTTGTCAAGAAAGATGATATGCTTCAGATGTGACGGTGATAAGGTAGCATCCATCAGTAGATTCTTGTCACCAGTCATGTGATTTGTACATCCACTATCGAGAACCCACTCAGTAGCTTTGGGTTGATCATCCTGCAGATGAATTAGTACAACTTACGATCTCATATACTTCATCAGTGAAGAATATGATATCAAGTTCATCAGATGAATTTCATCGGTCCAAGATACGTATAAGCAAGAGGAGGACGTGTGAAATGAAAGTTCATTTCATCATGATTAGCTGCGTCCTTTCGAGCATTTTGTCGTGCCCCACTAATTCTTCAGACGTTTAGGCACGCGTCTGGAGACCTGACCCTGCAGAAGAGATTAGTTCTTTTTCTTCACCACCCACATCTCAAGGGGTGGCAAAGAGTTCATCATTCTGCGAGCACCATACGAGAATGGTGGCATAGAGGCCAAACCATTTCGTTTCACATAAGAGGAGTTAGGGTAAGCATATGAATAAGCAGAGAAATTCTTCGAGGACTTATGAACATATTGGTTTGAAGAATAATGCACATATTCATAGCCCTTAGCTCTACCTCATGAAACAGAGTTGTTAGCACGATGATAATCATATGAGGACTTTGATCCTTTTGAGGAATTTGATCCACGTGAGGAATTTGGTCCGTATGAGGACTTGGATCCATATGAAGAATTTGGTCTGGAGTTCCTATTCTTCACTGGTGGTGTCATGAGGACATTCACCTGAAGACTTTCAAGGCACTTCTTGGGAACCCAGATTTTCTTCATAGGGGAACCGTTCCTGTAGTTAGTGCCAACATATCTAGCAAATACTTCACCATTCTGATTTTTGAACAGTTTATAGTTGGAGTCAAATGACTCAACAACAGAATGAGGAAATTCGCACGTAAAACCAGATAAGGTAGATGGATCAACTGGACGTCCCTTTGCAGCAACCCATGAGGTTTTGGGATACTGCTCAGGCTTCCTCCTCTCAAAGGCAATGCCCTCTTTCCTAGGGTTCCTATTGAGGATCTGCTTTTTAAGCACATCACAAAGAGTCTGATGCCCTTTGAGGCTTTTGTACATGCCTGCCATGTACAATTCCTTCAGCCCTGCATCGTCAGTGATACTAGCAATGTCCTCAGATGAGGAATTAGTGATAGCAGAGGCAGGTGAAGAATTTGTAACAGTTGAAGCATTTGAACATTCAGGTGAAGAATTAGCAGCTTCACGTTCAATGCACTTTAAGCATGGAGGAACAAATTCTTCTTGAGAAGCGCTGATTTGTTGAGCAAGTAATGAATCGCGCTCCTTCTCAAGATCTTCATAACTCACTCTTAGCTTCTCAAGATCTTGCTTTCTTTGAAGAAATTCATAAGAAAGTTTCTCATGATCGATAAGAGAGTGTTATGATGACCTTGAAGGTTGTCAAGCCTAGACTGAAGTCTCTGAAGATTTTCAGTCAAGGGCTTGAGTGCGATCCATTTCTTCACCTAACATATCATCACTCTTATCTAGCATGTTTTGAACCTTCTCAAAAGCCCTTTGTTGTTTTATACCAATCTTAGCAAGTTTAGAGTAGCTGGGCTTGAGATCCTCATCGATTCATTTTCACTAGATTCAGAGGAGGTGAAATTTAGTACCTTAGCACCTTTTGCCATGAAGCAATAGGTGGGAGCGTAGTCATCATCATCCTCATCGGGCTTGTCGGTGAGTCAGTTTCTTGATGTTGAAGATGGACTTGCTAACAAAAGCGATAGCAAGAGCAGACTAGCCACACCAGATTCGGATTCTTGAGACTCCTCCTCTTCCTCATTTTCCTCGATTCAGCTTCGAGTCCATTTCCTTGCCAATGAATGCCCGAGCCTTTTTAGAGCTGCTCTTCTTGTGAGAAGAAGGTTTTGAGGATTTTGATGATGAAGATTTTGATGATTTCTTATTATTCTTCACGTCAACATAACAGTAATCCTTGTGTTTCTTATTTCTTAATTAATTTTAAAACAGAGGACAATCTTGTATATAGTGACCAGGTTTATTGCATTTGTGACAAAGTCTTCTCTTATAGTCACTAGATGAGGAATCACTGCTTCTTGAGGATTTTCCAAAGCGACCACGTCTTGTGAATTTCTGGAATTTCTTCACGAGCAGTGCTAGCTCCTGGCCAAATTCTTCAGGATCTCCTAGGCTACTACCAGAGTCTTCACTCTCAGATTCGGACACAGCCTTGGCCTTCAGGGCACGTGTTTTTCCATAGCCGTAACCATAGAGATCTCTCTTTTTCAGCAAATTTGGAACTCGTGAGTATTTAGCCTTTCGAGGATATCAGCAGGATCAAGAGACTTGTAGTCAGCTCGTTCTTGTATCATCGGTGCGGAGTATCAAATGAGGAATCAAGCGATCTTAGCAATTTCTTCACCACCTCATGGTCGGTGATGTCGGTGGCACCAGGTGCTTGAAGCTCATTTGAGATGTCAGTGAGGCGATCGAAGGTTTGTTGAACATTTTCGTTGTCGAGTCTTTTGAAGCGGTTGAAGAGATTCCGAAGAACATCAACTCGAGAGTCACGCTGAGTTGAAACACCTTCATTTACTTTGGACAGCCTGTCCCGGATGAGTTTGGCAGATTCCAAAGCACTCACTCTTCCATATTGACCTTTGCTCGGATGGCCACATATGATATTCTTCGCTTGAGAATCGAGTTGCTTGAATCTCTTCACATCAGCATCATTCGTAGAAGGTGTGACTGAGGAAACACCTTTTGTCACAACATACCGTAGATCGTTGTCAATTGCTTCAAGATGCATTCGCATTTTGTTCTTCCAAAGAGGGGTAGTCTGTCCCATCGAAGGTAGGACACCCTCTTTGAGACCTTGATCATACATGCGGTCGACATAACTAAAACTCCGGTGGTTAAACCAAAATCACGTAACAAGGGAGTACCTTGCTCGATACCAATTGAAAGGGCGTTATATCGACTAGAGGGGGGTGAATAGGCGATTTTTATGAATTCTTCATCGAGGAATTTCTTTGGTGAGGAAATTCCTTAGCGAAGAACTACTTGCAGCGGAATAAGTACTCGTAAGTAAGCATAACAGATTACAAGCATAGTCATCATGATGAAATGAAGACAATCACAGAGTACGTAAAGCGTAATCACAGGATAACACAGGATGAAGACAAACAGATCAAGAAATTGAGCCGAGGAAATTGAGAAAGTCTTGATCAAAGTCTTCAAACACAGATATGAACAAATACTCAACACAAGAATGAGGAAATGAAAGGGTTGAGGAAATAGAACCAGTTAGGTTGGTGAAGACAATGATTTGGTAGACCAGTTCAATCATTGTCTCGGTTGTACGTCTGGTTGGAGCGGGCCGAGTATTTAAACTCGAGGACACACAGTCCGGACACCCAACCACCGAACACGCAGCTCAGACACCAAGTCCTCACCGTATTCTCCTTGAACTAAGGTCACACAGACCTCGTCCAATCACTCGTGGTAAGTCTTGAGCGACTTCCAAACCTTCACAGACTTGGTCACTCGGCGATCCACAATTCCTCTTGGATGCTCTAGACCATGACGCCTAACCGTCTGGAAGAAGCACAGTCTTCAAAGGTAACAAGCGTCGGATCCACGCAGGATCAATTTCTTCGATGATGCTCAATCACTTTGGGTTTGTTGGGGTTTGGTTTTGGGTTTTTCCTCACTTTTGGGTTTTTCCTCACTTGATGATTTTCTCTCAAAGTCCTCGGAGGATGGGTTGCTCTCAAATGACAAGTGTCAAGTTCTCTCGAGCAGCCAACCAGCTAGTGGTTGTAGGGGCGGCTATTTATAGCCTAGGGAGCAGCCCGACATGATAAGACATAAATGCCCTTCAATGATATGACCGTTAGGTGGATAAGATATTTTGGGACAGGTAGTGCAACACAAAGAAAGGTCGGAAATATGACTCTCAAATTCCTCGGGGCTATCATGTTCCTCATCAGGTAGGCAATTCAGACTGGCGAATTCCTAACTCCTCGGCCGTAACAAATTCCTCAAATGACCGGAAGAGCTTTGTCTCATCACATCAAGAAATTGACTGAATCGTATGAGATTTCCAAAAGCTTCACTCGAAGGGATTGGTAGGTGTAGGATTTTGAGTTGAGCATCAAATGGAAATTTTCCTTAGTATTTCCTCGACCCCCTTTAACGATGCAGTGTTTCCTATGACTCAAGAAAGAGAAAATGAAACTATGAAAACAAAAGTCTTCACGCTTCATGTTCCTCAAATGAATACCAAGTCTTCAAGGTCACACCAATTTCTTCACTTTCAAAGTCTTCGTAAAGTCTTCGTAATATCAAAGTCTTCAGATGAAGAACTTCATTTTTAGGGGTCGACTTTCTCTATAAATGTCAAACTCCTCATATACTTATAGACCTGTGTACACTCACAAACGCATTAGTTACTTAACCTATAAGTCTTCAATACACCAAAATCACTAAGGGGCACTAGATGCACTTAAAGTATGCTGACACACACAGTACTCGAAGGATTTATAACAGAGGTAAATCACATGTATAAAGTAGCGTAAATACCATTACCTCAATCCAAAAATATAGCGGAAGCAACAAGGTTGTGGATTCCCATCAACACCAACGGCAAAGTTGAGTATAGGAAATCGTAACCCTAACGTATCACTTACTCGTCGTCTGAAAAGTCTGCAACATGAAAAGTTGCAGCCCGAAAACGGGTCAGCACATGGAATATGCTGGCAATGTTTGACATAGAGAGTAATGAAAGAATTGGCTATACAACATGCATATATGGCTGGTGGAAAGCTCTATGGTTACAGATTTTGCGAAAAGCCAATTTTTCCTCATCGCAAAGGAATAAATTTGTTTAACTATCATGGTGGTTGTTAAACATTGAGAATGGTTGACAGCATCCTCAATCCCAATTAAAAGTACTCATTAAACCCAACAAATTATATTAAGTAACGTGATGAGATCAACAGGATATCCATGTACTAGATACTCAAAATTGTCCATAACCGGGGACACGGCTAATCATGATTAGTTTATACACTCTGCAGAGGTTTGCGACTTTTCCCCACAAGACTCGATCGCCTCCGCTTGGTTTCTCGCACTACATGGTGTTTGAGAGACGGATGACCGAGACATAGTCTTTCGAGCGCTAGCACCTTACGATGGGTGGACCGGTACACCTACATCCCCTACATCCGCTAGTCCACCACTATAAGAGTTCGCACGACTTAGTCAACTATGCCAGAGCCCATAATGGCTTGTGGCTGCACACGTAAGTTACTAGTATGAATAATCTTATGATCCCTTTGAGCACGGGTGGCGGTCCAAGAAAACAGGCAAGTCCTGATAGAAACCAGGTGCCTCAATCCACCCAGATGTGTGTTTAAGTTGCCACCTTAGATAAACCATTAAATTAACAATCTCACATCATCATGGATATCACTCACCCAATCCACGTCTACTAGCATAGCATGGCATAATAAGCAAACGTAGAAGTAACTCCCAAGGTTTCATAAGTAAATCAGGTAATAGGTACTACCTCATCTACTTCCCATCCCACAATTTAATTAGATCCTAATCATGCAATGGTTGAGGATAGATCTAATGCATAAAAACTGGGTATGAGAAAAGTATGATCAAAGTGTTACTTGCCTGCAAAGTTGATGAAGATGATTCGCACTCAAAACTCTTGATAGACCTACTCGTCACACTCCGGTCAATCTATCGTAAGAAAGCAATAGTAACCACACATAAGCAATCTCTAAAAAGGTCGGAAAGAACGAAGAAAACAAATCGAAAAACATCAAAAACAAGCAAATAACTCTTGCAACATAAAACAATTTCTAACAGTACCAAATTATATGAATTTGGCTTTATCAGAAAGTTTAGGTCAAGAGCTTCGATTAGCAAAAAGAATCAACTAAATCGGAGTTACGAAACTCAAGTTATGATCAAACGAAGTTCAAATACAAATCTATTTGAATTCAAATTTTAAATTTTCAAAAACATGTTTGAGTTGGATTACTGGATAGAGGGGATCATAACGAAGAAGTGGGCGTTGGTTTCGTTGGATTCCGACTTACGAGTAAAAAGTTATGAGATTAGGGACTAAAAAATAACACTACGGATAGGTCCCTGACGGAAATTAAAAATAAAAAGAAAAATCTATCGAGTGAACGCTCGCTAAACAAAACCGGAAAGAAAAACCGGCGAGAAAACCGATCTAGGGTTTCGGAAAGAAAACCGAAACGAAAAACCGATCTAGAAAACGGAACGGAAATCGGAACGATTTACGAAAAACCGAACCGAGGAAAAGAAAAGGTGACGCTGAGGCTAGTACCTCAAGAGGCGAGGGCTCAAGGCGACGGCGTTAAGCGGCGGCGGCACTTGAGGCGGCGGTGGCAAGCGGCGGCGCTTGGCGGCGGCAGCAGGCAGCGGCGCTGGTGTAGGGCGGCGGCGACGCTGGTGGCTGGCCATGGAGAGGAGAGGAGAGGAGAGGTGTTGGTTTGGTGTGTTGGAGGGGGGGTGCTTGGGTATTTATATTGGGTAGGGGAGGGTTTTGCTTGGGGTAGGGGGCAAGAAATAGAGTAGGATTAGGAATCCTAGGAATAAAAAACGGAATAACGAAACGGGATCAAATCCTACTAGGATTTGTAAAAGAATAGGAAACCTTGGCTCCCTGGCTCCCTAGGTGCGTGCGTGCGATGGCCTTGGCCTCGGCCGGCCGGCTGGTTGGCGGCTTGGGCCTTTGGCCCAAGGCGCTGCAGATTTTTTTTAAACAAACAGAGAGGAAAACAAAATGATAAAACAAAATAAAATGAAAATATTATATAGGCATATAATATATCAAAATTTGCAGAAAAATATTTCCTACAAGATGAACATTATTCTAATGTTAAATAAAATTCACACAAGTTCAAATAAAGCAAAGAGTGCTTCTGGTCCAATAAAATCCAACAAAAATCATTTTAAAAATATCAAAATGACTTCAAATTTATTTCTCTCCATTTTTATGATGTAGGGAATCATGTTACCCTATTTTCCATATATTTTATTTTTGGAGGAAAATAATTTGAATAAAACTCAAATAACTCCAAATTGAAAATAAATTCAAAAGAACTTTGAATTTAATTATTTGAAACTCCCAACTCATATTTCATATGTTTTGAAGAAGTCATTTTATCTTCGCTCGTGAAAATCATTGAGTTGCATAAAGTTTCAGAATTGGAAATATTTTCCAAATGAAACTCAAATATTTTCAACACCCGTTGTCATTTAAATAAATGGAAGAAGTCATGTCATCTTCTCTCCAGGGTTTTGTGATGAAAAGAATATGAATTCCCGAAGATCATAAAATGAAAAATGAAAGTTTGGGAAAGTCCTTTTATTCCCTCTCATTTAACTTTCACAAGTTTCAAATTCACTCACTTTCAGTCAATCAATCAAACAATCAATCAAATCTATCTATGTGTTTATAATATTCCAAAATTTAGAATTTTGGGATGTTACAAACCTACCACCCTTAAAAGGAATCTCGTCCTCGAGATTCGGAGAGGTTAGCAAGAAGTAGGTTAGGGTTTGGGGGTCTTCAAAATCCACCGATCATCTCCGGGGTCTCGGGTGCTACCACCCTTAGAAGCATTGTTACGGTTCCATCAAAACTCATATACTCCATCCTTATTGTTGACAAAGGTCGGTCTTCTCAGGTCGGAAGGATAATTCCTTCTCTGGGCTCTTCCGGTAGCGACATAACCTTTTCCTCAATTTCTTATGTCCTTTTTTTTTCTTGGTACGGTTATCCCGAAACTGGGTCTTCATAGCTGACGGGTCTGACGCCAATTCTAAACAACTATCGATATCTCATGGTGGTCAACAATTTATGGTTTGTCCTGCATGAAATGGGTCTGGGTTGAACCTCACCGTATAACCTACGGTTGGCAACAACTGCCGTGTACAAGGGAAAAAATACCTATACCTTTCTAAGGTTTAAACAAGGTTTAGATCGTCGTCTCTCTACTATAGGTAAGTCACTCAGATTTACCATCCCATATAGCAAGGCGAATAATAAGAGTAAGTCGGTATGGTGATCAATCCATCCCGCACTTAAATCATTACCTTGTACATGGTTTAGCGAATCTCGCATTCTAACACTCGGTCATCCTCACAAGCATTGCAGAATTTCTCTTGTCGATTTAACCAAGTTCGGATAAATCCATTGATTCTCGCAAGCCGGACAAACATCTATCGTTCCTTAACAACTCTCGGGTTTTATGCGTTACTCCTATAGGATCGTCATCGATAAAATCGTAACTTCTTCCAGGTTTTTCCTTCAAAGAAGAGTGTGCTTGCTTCTTGGCGAGTCCGGGGCACATGGGTTATGGCCCATCTCATCACTTGCAATCCTTGAACACATCCTCGGGCAACTGATCATTATCCCAACATCCAACTTCCCGCATACTTAAAATCCATCCAATTGTACTGTCTCTTTTCCTTATATTGGCACCAAACTAAGACGTGCTTACTCGGGCTCATCATGGAATTTCCATTGACCCATATTTCCAACATCATACCTCATTTACGTCCAATAGTAATTTATCTCTTCATCCTCGTGGGATATCCCACATACCGAGATAAAACTTATACTTATGAAGTCCATACTCCACTTCGTGGAACATCATTATCCTTTCCAGGGTCAAGCGTCCTTACAGGGGGAATATTGGCCATCTCTGCATGGAACTTCTTCAACTGGGAAACATGAAACAAGTCATGAACTCTTGACAGTCCTTCGGGTGACTCCAACTTGTTGGCCACTTCTCCCATACGCTCCAAAACTTCGGTATGGTCCTACAAATCTCGGGGCTAACTTTCCTTTAACTCCAAATCGCTTAACTCCTCACAGAGGTGGCACACGAAGATATGCTCTGTCTCCAATTTCATAGACTTCCTCCTTGCGTTTTTGAGTCTGCATAACTCTTCTTCCTGGACTGAGCTACATTCAGTCTATCTCGAATCAACTTAACATTCTCTTACAAATCCTTGATCACATTTGGTCCAAACAACTGATGGTCTCCAACGTCATCCCACACTCTCGAGACAAAACTCATATCCATTTTGTCTGAAATCCATTCAGTGGGTATCCTTATCTTTTCCAGGGGTCAACAGTTCTTACAGGGTACTACCACCCATTAAAATGTTCCCATATTCCATAGACCATATTTCTCATATCCTCGAAATTGGTCAACATCTTTCCTCATAGGGTAACTCATAAAATCCAAAACAGTACCAACACTGCTAACTTTATTGATTCTTAAATCATCTTGCTCTTCCATTACATGTCTCAACTTAACACCTCAATATAAAGGAAAAGCTCTCACTTCTACTACTACATTTATTCGGTTACAAATTCAACTATATATCACCAGCCTCCTTCTCCTTGGACAATCTTCGGCAAAGTGCGGCTTCATCACAACGGAAACGTATTACTTCGACAAATATCGAGGTTTCCTTGTGATTATATAGCCTCTGGGGTCCTTATCTTCCCTCTTGGGCAATCATTGAAGTAGTGCCCTGAACTTTTGCACCTGAAACATGTGATATGACTCAGGTCTTTCTTTGTAGAAATTTGGTTGTTCCTGGAGTCCAACCTATTCCTCTTCCTGCACCTTTCCGTTCCAATCAGGGCTTCTATTTCCTGTGGTTCATACTCTACTTCCTCTACCGGGAATTCTACTAGATCTCCATTCAGACAATCTTGGGAGATGTGTCCTTCTTCTTCACATGAATAGCATGACTTGGTGCGGGCTTTAATTTTGTTTACTTTGTGTATGTCCTCAACATCTTTCTTCGTCACAGGTTCTTCTAACATCTCCATGAGGGCTCCTTTCATTTCTTCTTTCTTCTGCTGGATGGTTCTTTGTACCATGGGGTAAATGTGGCACCGAAAGGTGGTAGTGGGTAGTCCCTTCACACAAGAAACAAGAAATCTGTCTAGTTGGGCATTCTTCAGTTGGGTGACTTCCTTCACAATTAGGGCATTCATCCTTGTGTTCCTTATGGGTGTGTCCTATTTCTCCACAGAGCTTGCATGCACAAAGTTTCTTCATATCCTTCCCCGAAGGCTTCAATTTCTGGGACACAAACCGAGATATTAGCGAAGTCAACTTAAATTCTTCCCAAACGGTTACTCCTTGCCATCCATTGATGGTTTGGTACATCCTCCACCAAATAGCAGCACCTCTTTCAAAGCACTCTAGAGCATGTTGGGCCATATCCTTTCTGACTATAGGGTTGTTCTCCATTTGATCCTCCATGTTCTGAATCCATTGGTCTATCTCCAATTGACTCATCGGTCCATACAATACAAGCTCATCTCCATTCATCCTCTATTGGGTCCATGGGTTTGGGGTGGGATAGGAGAGATCGAGAGGGATGCACACAATACAAACAATGGTTTTGAAAAGACATATTTTATTGTGGCTGTCGGAAAAACAACAAACAAATGACAGCTCATAAACGTCGCATCTAACGTAAGGGTATATCAAGGGTTTGGTCTTCTAAAGGTCAATAAATCTTCAAAGTCGTCAAACTCTTCAAGTCTTGTTCATGTCTCCGATGGCTTCTTCCAATCATGCTTGTCCTTCTCAAGTTCTTTTGTCAAATCATCTCTGTTGACGCGAATTCTCTCATGACGTCCTTTAATATTCTAGAGTTGCATTCCAAACTGTCGGTTTCAACATCCTTGACATGATCCATGATCCTACTGTCTGTCAAATCTCCGGTATCTCGATGTTTTGCTCCTTCAGCTTGTCTACTTTCAGCTTCTGGGTCCTGAGTTCTTCACGAACTTGGTTCCTTATCAAATACTGCTTCTTGTGGGTCCATCTTAACTTCTTGATATAACACTCCAGATCCTGGTGATACACCAGCTGAGATTTAAAACTGCATCTTTTGCTGACAGATGCTCCATCAGTCTTCTACCATCTATCCTTCCATGTATCTGCATACTTAACTCCGCACGGTGACAATAGCATAAGCGGGTGATAACATCATGGATAGTGTGTTTCTGCTCTTGTCATTTCCATGAGCTATCTCTCCATAGTTGATATCTCCTGCCTTAGGGTTTTCCTGACAAAACTTTGAGTTCTAAGGCTCCATATTCCGATCTTTCTCTGATACACCTTGATCTAGGAATTCTTGAGCCTTCAAATTCTCCTAGTCTTGAGTCTTCAACAGTTGTAGTTTCCATTTACACAAGAAAATCCTCTTCATTCCAAATGGTCTTAGTTATGCGATATCTTTTCTCCTTGGAGTGGTCTCATCGGCCGAATCTTCGAGTGGTCAAAAGGAAAAGGGTATGGTCTCACTAAAAGGGATATTTGAATAAGCTCGGGAGAAGAGAGGTAAAATATCCTTTTGAAAATGAAGTTGTAGAGAAAAATCTTTCCTATGGGCTTGTCAGTTTCTAGGGTCACGTCCTACAGCCAACATGTGCTCTGATACCATCTTGTAGCGACCCGACCCGAATGGATCAAGTCTCTGTGCTTATGTGTCATCCTCGGATCGGTATCTTTGACACACAAGATTACTCAAGGATTTATAACAGAGGTAAATCACATGTATAAAGTAGCGTAAATACCATTACCTCAATCCAAAATATAAGCGGAAGCAACAAGGTTGTGGATTCCCATCAACACCAACGGCAAAGTTGAGTATAGGAAATCGTAACCCTAACGTATCACTTACTGTCGTTCTAAAAGTCTCGCAACATGAAAAGTTGCAGCCCGAAAACGGGTCAAGACATGGAATATGCTGGCAATGTAACACATAGAGAGTAATGAAAGAATTGGCTATACTACATGCATATATGGCTGGTGGAAAGCTCTATGGTTACAGCTTTTTGCGAAAAGCCAATTTTTCCTCATCGCAAAGGAATAAATTTGTTTAACTATCATGGTGGTTGTTAAACATTGAGAATGGTTGACAAGCATCCTCAATCCCAATTAAAAGTACTCATTAAACCCAACAAATTATATTAAGTAACGTGATGAGATCAACAGGATATCCGTGTACTAGATACTCAAAATTGTCCATAACCGGGGACACGGCTAATCATGATTAGTTTATACACTCTGCAGAGGTTTGCGCACTTTTCACCACAAGACTCTATCACATCAGTTTGGTTTCTCGCACTAAATGGTGTTTGAGAGACGGATGACCGAGACATAGTCTTTCGAAGCGCTTAGCACCTTACGATGGGTGGACCGTACACCTACATCCCCTACATCTGCTAGTCCACCACTATAAGAGTTCGCACGACTTAGTCAACTATGCCAGAGCCCATAATGGCTTGTGGCTGCACACGTAAGTTACTAGTATGAATAATCTTATGATCCCTTTGATCCCGGTGGCGGTCCAAGAAAAACAGGCAAGTCCTCGATAGAAACCAGTGCCTCAATCCACCCGGATGTGTGTTTAAGTTGCCACCTTAGATAAACCATTAAATTAACAATCTCACATCTGTCATGGATATCACTCACCCAATCCACGTCTACTAGCATAGCATGGCATAATAAGCAAACGTAGAAGTAACTCCTAAGGTTTCATAAGTAAATCAGGTAATAGGTACTACCTCATCTACTTCCCATCCCACAATTTAATTAGATCCTAATCATGCAATGGTTGAGGATAGATCTAATGCATAAAAACTGGGTATGAGAAAAGTATGATCAAAGTGTTACTTGCCTGCAAAGTTGATGAAGATGATTCGCACTCAAACCTCTTGATAGACCTACTCGTCACACTCCGGTCAATCTACCGTAAGCAAGCAATAGTAACCACACATAAGCAATCTCTAAAAAGGTCGGAAAGAACGAAGAAAACAAATCGAAAAACATCAAAAACAAGCAAATAACTCTTGCAACATAAAACAATTTCTAACAGTACCAAAATTATATGAATTTGGCCTTATCAGAAAGTTTAGGTCAAGAGCTTCGATTAGCAAAAAGAATCAACTAAATCGGAGTTATAAAACTCAAGTTATGATCAAACGAAGTTCAAATACAAATCTATTTGAATTCAAATTTTAAATTTTCAAAAACATGTTTGAGTTGGATTACTGGATAGAGGGGATCATAACGAAGAAGTGGGCGTTGGTTTCATGGATTCCGACTCACGAGTAAAAAGTTATGAGCGTTTGAAGATTAGGGACTAAAAAATAACACTACGGATAGGTCCTTGACGGAAATTAAAATAAAAGAAAAATCTATCGAGCTTAACGCCGCTAAACAAAACCGGAAAGAAAAACCGGCAAGAAAACCGATCTAGGGTTTCGGAAAGAAAACCAAACGAAAAACCGATCTAGAAAACCGAACGGAAACCGGAACGATTCTGAAAAACCGAACCGAGGAAAAGAAAAGGTGACGCCAAGGGCTAGTACCTCAAGAGGCGAGGGGTCTGCAGCGACGGCGCATGGCGGCGGCGGCACTTGGCGCGGCGGCGGTGGCAAGCGGCGGCGGCGCGCGCTGGTGTAGGGCGGCGGCTGGGTGGGGTGTCACACAAGGAGAGGAGAGGAGAGGAGAGGTGTTGGTTTGATGTGTTAGAGGGGGTGCTTGGGTATTTATATTGGGGAGGAGGGTTTTGCTTGGGGTAGGGGGCAAGAAATAGAGTAGGATTAGGAATCCTAGGAATAGAAATGGAATAACGAAACGGGATCAAATCCTACTAGGATTTGTAAAAGAATAGGAAACCTTGGCTCCCTGGCTCCCTAGGTGCGTGCGTGCGATGGCCTTGGCCTCGGCCGGCCGGCTGGTTGGCAGCTTGGGCCTTTGGCCCAAGGCACTGCAGATTTTTTTTAAAACAAACTGAGAGGAAAACAAAATGATAAAACAAAATAAAATGAAAATATTATATAGGCATATAATATATCAAAATTTGCAGAAAAATATTTCCTACAAGATGAACATTATTCTAATGTCAAATAAAATTCACACAAATTCAAATAAAGCAAAGAGTGCTTCTGGTCCAATAAAATCCAACAAAAATCATTTTAAAAATATCAAAATGACTTCAAATTTATTTCTCTCCATTTTTCCTGATGCAGGGAATCATGTTACCCTATTTTCCATATATTTTATTTTTGGAGGAAAATAATTTGAATAAAACTCAAATAACTCCAAATTGAAAATAAATTCAAAAGAACTTTGAATTTAATTCTTTGAAACTCCCAACTCATATTTCATATGTTTTGAAGAAGTCATTTTATCTTCGCCGTGAAAATCATTGAGTTGCATAAAGTTTCAGAATTGGAAATATTTTCCAAATGAAACTCAAATATTTTCAACACCCCTTGTCATTTAAATAAATGGAAGAAGTCATGTCATCTTCTCTCCGTGGTTTTGTGATGAAAAGAATTTGAATTCTCAAGATCATAAAATGAAAAATGAAAGTTTGGTAAAGTCCTTTTATTCCCTCTCATTTAACTTTCACAAGTTTCGAATTCACTCACTTTCAGTCAATCAATCAAACAATCAATCAAATCTATCTATGTGTTCATAACATTCCAAAATTTAGAATTTTGGGATGTTACAATTAGTAAGGTACACATCAATAACATGTATATCACATAAACCTTTGTTCACCTTGCCATCCTTCTTATCCGCCAAATACTTGGGGCAGTTCCGCTTCCAGTGACCAGTCCCTTTGCAGTAGAAGCACTCGGCCTCGTGCTTAGGTCCAGACTTGGGCTTCTTCACTTGAGCAAGAATCGGCTTGCCGTTCTTCTTGAAGTTCCCCTTCTTCCCTTTACCCTTTTCTTGAAACTGGTGGTCTCGTTGACCATCAACACTTGATGCTCCTTCTTGATTTCTACCTCCACAGCCTTTAGCATCACGAAGAGCTCGAGAATTGTCTTATCCATCCCTTGCATATTATAGTTCATCAAGAAGCTCTTGTAGCTTGGTGGCAGTGATTGAAGAATTCTGTCAATGACACTATCACCCGGAAGATTAATTCCCAGTTGAATCAAGTGATTGTTATACCCAGACATTTTGAGTATATGCTCACTGACAGAACTATTCTCCTCCATTTTGCAGCTATAGAACTTATTGGAGACTTCATATCTCTCAATCCGGGCATTTGCTTGAAATATTAACTTCAACTCCTGGAACTTCTCATATGCTCCATGACGTTCAAAATGTCGTTGAAGTCCCGGTTCTAAGCCGTAAAGCATGGCACACTGAACTATTGAGTAGTCATCAGCTTTGCTCTGCCAGACGTTCATAACATCTGGTGTTGCTCCTGTAGCGGGTTTGGCACCTAGCTGCTTCCAGGACGTAATTCTTCTGTGCAGCAATGAGGATAATCCTCAAGTTACGGACCCAGTCCGTGTAATTGCTACCATCATCTTTCAACTTTGCTTTCTCAAGGAACGCATTAAAATTCAACGGAACAACAGCACAGGCCATCTACCTACAAACAACATAGACATGCAAAATACTATCAGGTACTAAGTTCATGATAAATTAAAGTTCAATTAATCATATTACTTAAGAACTCCCACTTAGATAGACATCCTTCTAATCATCTAAGTGATCACGTGATCCAAATCAATTAAACCATGTACGATCATCACGTGAGATGGAGTAGTTTCCAATGGTGAACATCACTATGTTGATCATATCTACTATATGATTCACGCTCAACCTTTCGGTCTTAGTGTTCCAAGGCCATATCTGCATATGCTAGGCTCGTCAAGTTTAACCCGAGTATTCTACGTGTGCAAAACTGGCTTGCACCTGTTGTATGTGAACGTAGAGCTTATCACACCCGATCATCACGTGGTGTCTCGGCACGATGGACTTTCTCAACGGTGCATACTCAGGGAGAACATTTATTCCTTGAAATTTAGTGAGAGATCATCTTATAATGCTACCGTCGATCTAAGCAAAATAAGACGCATAAAAGATAAACATCACATGCAATCAATATAAGTGATATGATATGGCCATCATCATCTTGTGCCTTTGATCTCCATCTCCAAAGCACCGTCATGATCACCATCGTCACCGGCGTGACACCTTGATCTCCATCGTAGCATGGTTTTCGTCTCGCCAACTATTGCTTCTACGACTATCGCTACCGCTTAGTGATAAAGTAAAGCAATTACATGGCGATTGCATTTCATACAATAAAGCGACAACCATATGGCTCCTGCTAGTTGCCGATAACTCGGTTACAAAACATGATCATCTCATACAATAAAATTTAGCATCATGTCTTGACCATATCACATCACAACATGTCCTGCAAAAACAAGTTACACGTCCTCTGCTTTGTTGTTGCAAGTTTTACATGGCTGCTACGGGCTGAGCAAGAACCGTTCTTACCTACGCATCAAAACCACAACGATATTTCGTCAAGTACGTGATGTTTTAACCTTCACAAGGACTGGGCATAGCCGCACTCGATTCAACTAAAGTTGGAGAAACTGACACCCGCCATCCACCTGTGTGCAAAGCACGTCGGTAGAACCAGACTCGCGTAAGCGTACACGTAATGTCGGTCTGGGCCGCTTCATCCAACAATACCGCTGAATCAAAGTATGACATGCTGGTAAGTAGTATGACTTGTATCTCCCACAACTCACTTGTGTTCTACTCGTGCATATAACATCTACGCATAAACCTGGCTCTGATGCCACTGTTGGGGAACGTAGTAATTTCAAAAAAATCCCTACGCACACGCAAGATCATGGTGATGCATAGAAACAAGAGGGGAGAGTGTCGTCCACGTACCCTCGTAGACCGTAAGCAGAAGCGTTATGAGAACGTGGTTGATGTAGTCGTACGGCTTCACGATCCGACCGATCCAAGTACCGAACGCACAACACCTCCGAGTTTAGCACACGTTCAGCTCGATGACGTCCCACAAACTTCGATCCAGCAGAGCTTCGCGGGAGAGTTCCGTCAGCACGGCGGTGTGATGACCGTGATGATGTTGCTACCGACGCAGGGCTTCACCTAAGCACCGCTACGATATGATCGAGGTGGATTATGGTGGAGGGGGGCACCGCACACGGCTTGGAACAATCAACTTGTGTGTCTTTGGGTGCCCCCCCCGCCCCCGTATATAAAGGAGCAAGGAGCAAGTGGGGAGGCTAGTCGGCCCTTGCAGGGCGTGCCAAGAGGAGGAGTCCTCCTCCTAGTGGGAGTAGGACTCCCCTTTCCTAGTCCCACTAGGAGGGGGAAGGAAGGAGTGGGAGAGGGGGAAGGCAAGGGGGGCGCCACCCCCCCCCCCTTCCTTGTCCTATTCGGACTCAAGGGGAGGGGGCACACGGCCTGCCCTGGCCGGCCCCTCTCTCTCTCTCTCCACTAGGGCCCAACAAGGCCCATTAGCCCCCGGGGGGTTCCGGTAACCCCCCCGACACTCCGGTAAAATCCCAATTTCACCCGGAACTATTCCGATGTCAAAATATAGGCTTCCAATATATCAATCTTTGTGTCTCGACCATTTCGAGACTGCTCGTCCTGTCCGTGATCATATTCGGGACTCCGAACTACCTTCAGTACATCAAAACACATAAACTCGTATTACCGATCGTCACCGAACTTTAAGTGTGCGGACCCTACGGGTTCGAGAACTATGTAGACATGACCGAGACTCGTTTCCGATCAATAACCAATAGCGGAACCTGGATGCTCATATTGGTTCCTACATATTCTACGAAGATCTTTATCGGTCAAACCGCATAACAACATATGTTGTTCCCTTTGTCATCGGTTTGTTACTTTCCCGAGATTCGATCGTCGGTATCTCAATACCTAGTTCAATCTCGTTACCGGCAAGTCTCTTTACTCGTTCCGTAATACATCATCCCGCAACTAACTCATTAGCTTCATTGCTTGCAAGGCTTATAGTGATGTGCATTACCGAGAGGGCCCATAGATACCTCTCCGACAATAGGAGTGACAAATCCTAATCCCGATCTATGCCAACCCAACAAGTACCTTCGGAGACACCTTTAGAGCACCTTTATAATCACCCAGTTACGTTGTCACGTTTGGTAGCACACAAAGTGTTCCTCCGGTATTCGGGGGTTGCATAAGCTCATAGTCATAGGAACATGTATAAGTCATGAAGAAAGTAATAGCAATATACTAAACGATCAAATGCTAAGCTAACGGAATGGGTCAAGTCAATCACATCATTCTCTAATGATGTTATCCCATTAATCAAATGACAACTCATGTCTATGGCTAGGAAACTTAACCATCTTTGATTCAACGAGCTAGTCAAGTAGAGGCATACTAGTGACACTTGGTTTGTCTATATATTCACACATGTACTAAGTTTCCGGTTAATACAATTCTAGCATGAATAATAAACATTTATCATGATATAAGGAAATACAAATAACAACTTTATTATTGCCTCTAGGGCATATTTCCTTCAATATTCTTACCATGAATTGAATTCTCTCCCTGCCTAATCTCTTCATTGCAGGGAACATGACTTTAATTCTTATTTATGTTATACTTATCAATCTGGTTACATTAAAATCCTTTATCCTTGTCAATCTGGTTTATCCGTCCATCGGGACATTAACAATATTTGCAGAAGCTCAAGCAGTTACTTCGCAAAAGAACCATGACACCTTGTGTGTGACTGAAGCGCCACTATTGAAAGGATCGAGAAGAGGTGTCTATAGGGGGGGGGATGAATAGACTCTAAGCAAGAAAAGTTGAAGTTTTTAATTTCTTTGAGTTGAGGTGGAGTTTTAGCACAATTTTAAACATTCACAATACATATCAAGCAAGCATGACAAGAGTATATGACCAGCAGAAAGTAAAGCATGCAATTTGCAAGAATGTAATGGGATGGGATTGGAGTGTGCAAATGGAACTGGAGACATGGAGATTTTTGGCGTGGTTCCGATAGGTGGTGCTATCATACATCCACGTTGATGGAGACTTCAATCCATGAAGGGTAACGGTTGCGCGAGTCCACGGAGTGATCCACCCACGAAGGGTCCACGAAGAAGCAACCTTGTCTATCCCACCATGGCCATCGCCCACGAAGGACTTGACTCACTAGGGTAGATCTTCACGAAGTAGGCGATCTCCTTGCCCGTACAAACTCCTTGGTTCAACTCCACAATCTTGACGGAGGCTCCCAAGTGACACCTAACCAATCTAGGAGACACCACTCTCCAAAAGGTAATAGATGGTGTGTTGATGATGAACTCCTTGCTCTTGTGCTTCAAATGATAGTCTCCCCAACACTCAACTCTCTCTCACAGATTTGGATTCAGTGGAAAGATGATTTGAGTGGAAAGCAAGTTGGAGAAGGCTAGAGATCAAGATTTATGTGGTTGGAATGGAATATCTTGACCTCAACACATGAGCAGGTGGTTCTCTCTCAGAAAATGTATGCTAGAAGTGTAGGCATGTTCTGATGGCTCTCCCCACGAATGAAGAGTGGGTGGAGGGGTATATATAGCCTCCACACAAAATCTAACCGTTACACACAAATCACCAAACTCGGTGGGAACGAATCAGAAAACTCGGTCGGACCAATTTAGTTCATAATGTGACCGTTAGGCATTTTGGTGGGACCGATATGATCAACTCGGTGGGACCGATGTGATAGGGTTAGGGTAAAACCTCATCTCGGTTTGACCGATTACACAAACTCGGTGGGACCGATTTTGGTAACAAGCTAACCACAAAGTTGGTGAGGTAAACTCGGTGGGACCGATTACAGAACTCGGTAGGACCGAATTTAATGCAACAGGAACCAAAGAGTTTGCAAGCCCATGTCGGTGAGACCGAATTGATTAGGGTTTCTGGCAGTGGCTATGTCAAGTGAACTCGGTGGCGCCGGATAGAATGTTTCGGTGGGCCGAGTTTGACTTCTGGTTTGGGACATATGTGGATATGAGAAAGTGGTTGAGGGTTTTGGTGCATATCACTAAGCATTTTGAGCAAGTAACCCATTAAGCAACACCTCATCCCCTTTTAATAGTATTGGCTTTCCTATGGACTCAATGTGATCTTGGATCACTAAAAGTAAAAAGTAGAGTCTTTAGCTTTTGAGCTTGAGCCAATCCTTTGTCCTTAGCATCCTGAAGGGGTTCCACATCCTCTTGTCCACGCCACTCCATCTGTTGAACTTGTCTGAAATACACTAGATGAAAACATTAGTCCAACAAGAGATATGTTGACATTAATTACCGAAACCACCCAGGGAGCACTTGTGCTTTCAATCTCCCCCTTTTTGGTAATTGATGACAACATACATAAAAGCTTTAGATAAATATATAGAGAATAACAAGTAAAGCTTTGGAAAGGACATGTAACATGCATAGGCTCCCCCTACATGTATGCAATCATGTAAATAAGTAATATAAGAGCATGTGAAAGCATAGACATGACAGAGCAAGCAAAGAGTTACATGTATCTTGGCTATATTCATCAGAGCAAATGATATGAATATATGAAGTGTAACCTCATGTTCATGATTCCTTCTTGCAAATAATATGTACATTAGCAAGAAATCTTCATGCACATGAGTGTGATGCATATACTTACCTTGTGGTCTTGAGCTGGCTTAGGAAGAGATGAACCTGAGTAAACAAGGTTAGTTAACACAGATACATCTACTAAATAGAGCAAACAAAAGAAACCACAAGAGTACCAAGATTGGGATGACATGTGGATAGTGAGTACTAAGTACTCTATTGGATATAGACATGTCCCCAAAGGTAAAAGATATGCAATGAATTCAAAGACTTCCTTCCCTAGCAGTCTTTCTCCCCCTGAATCTTATATTGGATAATGGGAGAAAATAGGGAAACAACATCAGTGCAAAACATACCATAAATATAACATAGACATGTCTTTCCCCTCTTAAAGACATGTGACTCCTCTCCTCTTGAACACCAAGCATCTGGGGCCTTTGAATGAGATCTCTCTCTCTCCCCCTGTTTGAAGTATTCTCTCCCCTTTTGAAGAATTAAGCTTTGATGTGATCTCTCTCTCCCCCTTTGACATCAATTTCCAAGAAGGGGTCTTTTCGAGTGTGAGCCAAAATAGGTTTGGTCCTTGAGTCACAGAGCAAAACAACATATAGATTTTGATGCTAGTAGAGGACAAGAATCATTGAGTGGAGCTGGAGCAAAAATGCAGGAACAAGTGGCAAATTGTCTTCTCTGCAGGGAAATCAGTGACACCGAGTTGTCTTCTTCGGTTGCACCGAAATGGTTCGGTTGGACCGAAAGCGACAAACCGGTGTGACTGAGTTCAGTTCATAGAAGGAGCAATAGTCACCTCAGCTCACTAGGCAAATAGGATCTCACAAAGATTTGCAAGGAATTAACTGAAGGATTTGCAATGAATTGGATGCAGGAGATGCAGAATAAAAATAGAGAAAAGAAAATCTAGATAAAGTTTTTTTTATAAAAGAGGGGGGATAAATATGCAAGGGACAAATGCAAAAACTCAGATAAACACTAGAGAACTTCATCTAGAATTGGGCGGTAACAAATTTACCTATGTTAGAGTATATTGACTAAGGAGTCAAGTGAGAACACTTGATCATAAGTCATACTCATCGTTTAAGCTCAAAATGGGGCTACCATTTTTCGTTTAAGCATCTTGATGTATTCGCATCTTGTCGAGATGCTTTGACCCATATCTTGGGGTAAAGCTTATCTAAGATGGAATATCATACCTTGGGTGGTGGTGTTGATCTTGATCATGTAGTTGAACTGGTGTGGGTTGCTTGATAACCCACAAGTATAGGGGATCGCAACAGCTTTCGAGGGTAGAGTATTCAACCCAAATTTATTGATTCGACACAAGGGGAGCCAAAGAATATTCTTGAGTATTAGCAGTTGAGTTGTCAATTCAACCACATCTGGATAACTTAGTATCTGCAGCAAAGTGTTTAGTAGCAAAAGTGGTATGATAATAAAGGTAACGGTAGCAAAAGTAAAGATAAATGTTTTTGGGTTTTTGTAGTAGTTGTAACAGTAGCAACGGAAAAGTAAATAAGTGAAGAACAATATATGAAAAGGTCGTAGGCAATGGATCAGTGATGGATAACTATGCCGGATGCGATTCCTCATGCAGTAGCTATAACATAGGGTGATATAAAACAAGCTCCAGTTCATCAATGTAATGTAGGCATGTATTCCGTAAATAGTCATATGTGCTTATGGAAAAGAACTTGTATGACATCTTTTATCCTACCCTCCCGTGGCAGCGGGGTCCTTACGGAAACTAAGGGATATTAAGGCCTCCTTTTAATAGAGAACCGGAACAAAGCATTAGCACATAGTGAATACATGAACTCCTCAAACTACGGTCATCACCGAGAAGTATCCCGATTATTGTCACTTGAGGTTGTCGGATCATAACACGTAATAGGTGACTATAGACTTGCAAGATAGGATCAAGAACACACATATATTCATGAAAACATAATAGGTTCAGATCTAAAATCATGGCACGCGGGCCCTAGTGACAAGCATTAAGCATAGCAAAGTCATAGCAACATCAATCTCATAACATAGTGGATACTAGGGATCAAACCCTAACAAAACTAACTTGATTACATGGTAAATCTCATCCAACCCATCACCGTCCAGCAAGCCTACGATGGAATTACTCACGACGGCGGTGAGCATCATGAAATTGGTGATGGAGGATGGTTGATGATGACGACGGCGACGAATCCCCTCTTGAGCCCCGAACGGACTCCAGATCAGCCCTCCCGAGAGAGATTAGGGCTTGGCGGCGGCTCCGTGTCGTGAAACGCGATGAAACTTTCTCTCTGATTTTTTTCTCCCCGAGACGGAATATATGGAGTTGGAGTTGAGGTCGGAGGAGGTCCAGGGGGCCCACGAGATAGGGGGCGCGCCCTAGGGGGGGCGCCCCCCTGTCTCGTGGACAGGCTGTGGGCCCCCTGGTGTATTTCTTTCGCCCAATAATTCTTATAAATTCCAAAAAGTGCCTCCGTGGATTTCCAGGACATTCCGAGAACTTTTCTTTTCTACACATAAAACAACATCATGGTAGTTCTGCTGAAAACAGCGTCGGTCAAGGTTAGTTTCATTCAAATCATGCAAGTTAGAGTCCAAAACAAGGGCAAAAGTGTTTGGAAAAGTAGATACGTTGGAGATGTATCAACTCCCCCAAGCTTAAACCTTTGCTTGTCCTCAAGCAATTCAGTTGATAAATTGAAAGTGATAAAGAAAAACTTTTACAAACTCTGTTTGCTCTTGTTGTTGTAAACATGAAAAGCCAACATTCAAGTTTCAGCATATATTATGAACTAACCATACTCACAATAACACATAGGTCTCACAATTACTCATATCAATAACATAATCAGCTAGCGAGCCATAATAATAAAACTCGGATGACAACACTTTCTCAAAATAATCATAACATGATATAACAAAATGGTATCTCGCTAGCCCTTTACGAGACCGCAAAACATAAATGCGTAACACCTTTAAAGATCAAGGACTGACTAAACATTGTAATTCATGGTAAAAGATATCCAAATAAGTCATACCCAGTATAAACCAATAATAATGAATGCAAATGACAGTGTGCTCTCAATGGGTGCTTTTAATAAGAAGGGTGATGACTCAACATAAAAGTAAATAGATAGGCCCTTCGCAGAGGGAAGCGAGGATTTGTAGAGGTGCGAGCTCGATTTTAAAATAGAGATTAAATAACATTTTGAGCGGCATACTTTCGCTGTCAACGCAACAACTATGAGATGGTTGTATCTTCCATACTACATGCATTATAGGCAGTTCCCAAACAGAATGGTAAAGTTTTATACTCCCCCAACCACCAACAAGCATCAATCCATGGCTTGCTCGAAGCAACGAGTGCCTCCAACATACAATAGCCCTGGGGGTGTTTTGTTTAATTATTTTGATTTGCTTTGATATTTTTGGATCATGGGACTGGGCATCCTGGTTACCGACCCTTTCTCGTGAATGAGGAGCAGAGTCCACTCCTCCTGAGAATAACCCACCTAGCATGGAAGATATAGGCAGCCCTAGTTGAAACATGAGCTGCTCGAGCATACAAAACATAATTTCATTTGAAGGTTTGGAGTTTGGCACATACAAATTTACTTGGAACGGCAGGTAAATACCGCATATAGAAAGGTATAGTGGACTCATATGGAACAACTTTGGGGTTTAAGGAGTTTGGATGCACAAGCAGTATTCCCACTTAGTACAAGTGAAGGCTAGCAAAAGACTGGGAAGCGACCAACTGAGAGAGCGACAACAGTCATAAACATGCATTAAAATTAATTCACACCGAGGACAAGCATGAGTAGGATATAATCCACCATGAACATAAATATCATGAAGGCTATGTTGATTTGATTCAACTACATGCGTGAACATGTGCCAAGTCGAGTCACTCAATTCATTCAAAGGAGGATAACATCCCATCATACCACATCATAATCATTCTAATAGCACGTTGTCACGCAAGGTAAACCATTATAACTCATAGCTAATCAAGCATGGCATAAGTAACTATAATCTCTAAATGTCATTGCAAATATGTTTACTTCATAATAGCTGACTCAGGAACGATGAACTCATCAAATTTACAAAAACAAGAGAGGTCGAGTTCATACCAGCTTTTCTCATCCCAATAAGTCCATCATATATCGTCATTATTGCCTTTCACTCGCACGACCAAACGATGTGTATAATAATAAGAGTGCACGTGCATTGGACTAAGCTGGAATCTGCAAGCATTCAACTCAAGAGAGAAGACAAGTAATATGGGCTCTAAATTAAATAAACAATCATGCATATAAGAGCCACTAAGCATTTTCAATATGGTCTTCTCGACCCCCAAAAGAAAGAAAATAAAATAAAACCACTTACACGGGAGAGCTCCCAACAAGTAAAAGAAGAACTAGAAATCTTTTTGGGTTTTCATTTTAATTTCTACTACAAGCATGGAAATTAAACTAACTAATTTTTTTGGTTTTTCTTAAGGTTTATCAAACACACAAGAAGAAAACTAGAAAAAGAAATTTAAACTAACATGGATAATACAATGAAAGAGTATGAGCACCGACGACTAGTGTGTGAACAGGAATGTAAAGCCGGTGAGAAATACGTACTCCACCAAGCTTAGGCTTTTGGCCTAAGTTGGTCTAATACCAAGGACCGCCTGGCTGATATCCATAAGTGAAACTGGGGTAGTACAGAGATGCAGAGGCAACAGCCTCCTGAGCAGCAGCGTGTTGGCGAGCTGCCTCCATTCCCCTCTCATATTCAGTTGCTTCTTCCCTGGTGACAACATATCTTCTTTTTGCCTGATAATCAAAAAGGTGGGGAGCAGGAAGAGTAACAGGGACGACGTTGTGTCAGTCATAGATTAGTCGATAATGGAGGAATTGTTCATTCCTCTCTAGAAAATGATGATTGAAGATAGCTTCTTTATCCAAATAAACAGGAGGTACAATCATATCCCCCTCTCGTGGAGCTATATTAAGAAAGTTAGACACACGGGTTGCATAAATTCCTCCAAATAAATCTCCCTTTCTACTATTATTCTTCAACCTACGTGCAACTATTGCCCCCAAGTTATAACCTTTATAACCTGACACATCACTCTTGAGGACACAAAGATCAGGAGCACACATGTGACATACTTCGTCCTTACCGTTAATGCATCTACCAATAAAGAGAGCAAAGTAATGTATAGCAGGAAAATGAATGATCCCTATGGTAGCTTGTGCTACGTCCCTAGATTCTCTCACAGTAATACTAGCAAGAAAATCTCTAAATTCAGATTTGGGAGGATCATTAATATTACCCCATCAAGGGAGTTTGCAAGCAGTTGTGAAATCCTCTAAATCCATGGTATAAGATGTATCATAAATATCAAACATGACACTAGGAGAATTACGCGCACAGTTATATTTAAACCTCCGCACAAAAGAATCAGTCAGCTGATAGTACTGCGGACACTTATCTTGTAAGAAGTCCTCCAGCTCGGCATTATGCACAATGCGTCAAATTCCTCCTTGAAGCCTGCTTCGACCATAAAATCATCGGATGGCCACTAACAAGCCCGTACATTTGCGTCCCTCGGCAATTCAACATCTTGCTCACGTATAGCAATCCTTGGCCCTTTCTTTGCTGAGGAACCTCCTTGGTACATTCTTCTAAGCATATTTCTTTTTCTGAAAATTTCTGAAATTTTAGTAACTTCAAAACAAAAGTGAATAAAACTAAACAAGATTGATAGCAACTACTCCTACAAGTGCCTAAAGCCTATATCATTCATTGGAATTGCTTGGGACCTCAAAAATTTAACATGCAAGCTCAAGAACATGGTCACCTATGCAGCAAAAATTTGCAATGAATAAAGCACTAGAACAAAAACTAATTTGACCAATGGAGGAGTCACATACCAAGCAACAATCTCCCAATGCAGTTTTGTGAATGGAGCTTTGAGCAAGGAGATCAAAAATCGCAGCAAAATGAGCTAGAACTCGTGCTTGAGCTGGATGGGAATTTTTTTGGGTGGAAGATGAAGTGTGTGGGTGCTGGCATAAGTGGAGGGGAGCCACTAGGGGCCCACGAGATAGGGGGGCGCGCCCTACAGGGGGGGCGCCCTCCTCTCTTGGCCTGGTGCTTGGCCCTCCTGTAGTGTTTTCAGTGCCTAAAATCCTCAAATATTCCAGAAAAATTCATACTATATTTGCAGGGCATTTGGAGCACTTTTATTTTCGAACTATTTTTTAATGCACGGATAATTCAGAAAACAGACGGATAATACTATTTTTGCTTTATTTATTCTAAATAACAGAATGTAAAAAGAGGGCATGTAGGTTCTCGCCTTCTAGTTTCATCCATCTCGTGATCATCAAAATGAACCCACTAACAAGGTTGATCAAGTCTTGTTAACAAACTCATTCCGAATAACACGGAACCGGAGAAATTTGAATAACACTAAGTTACCTCAACGGGATATGAATATCCGCAACAATAAGAATATCATACTTTTTCTTGACAAGAGGGAGAGGAAATTCAAAACCTCCAAAAATAATAGCTGGAACTTTTTCAATAGAATTGATGCTATGAACTTGAGATTGTTTCCTCGGAAAGTGTACCGTATGCTCATTACCATTAACATGAAAAGTGACATTGCCTTTGTTTCAATAAATGACAACCCCTGCAATATTAAGAAAAAGTCTACCAAGGATAATAGACATACTATCATCCTCGGGAATATCAAGAATAACAAAGTCCGTTAAGATAGTGACATTTGCAACCACAACTGGCACATCCTCACAAATACCGACAGGTATAGTAGTTGATTTATCAGCCATTTGCAAAGATATTTCAGTAGGTGTCAACTTATTCAATTCAATTCTACGATATAAAGAGAGAGGCATAACACTAACACCGGCTCCAAGGTCACATAAAGCAGTTCTAACATAATTTCTTTTAATAGAGCATGGTATAGTTGGTACACCCGGATATCCAAGTTTCTTTGGTATTCCACCCTTTTTGAGGAACTGGGACAGAGGGAGAGGCTCCCACTGTCATATATATTAAAAATTATAGCAAAGTTACAAGGATTAGTTACATCATGTACATGTCTCCCCCCATCTCACTTTGGAGTGAGGATATAAAAGATCTAAAGAGTACAATTAATCAAAGGGTAGGGAGTCTAAAAGCAAGAAGATGAACTCCTTCTTGTTGTCTTTAACCCTATATTGGAGAAGACTAAACTCTTCTCTGAATTTGGCTAGCCAGGAGTGGTAAGAGGGGCTTATATTTCTGAAAAGTTTCTTGTTCCTTTCTTTCCAAATGCTCCAGGATGCTTGAAGGATGATTTCCATGAACAAAGGCATGCCCCAAATAATTTTAGCTTGTTCTAGCCAGGACAGTCTAGTGGCCTGATCTCCAGGGTCTAGCCCAAAGGTTGACCGGCAGTTTCTGCTAAATGGGCATGTTAGGATCAAGTGATCAATGTCTTCTTCTTTTTGGCCACATAGTAAGCAGTTCAGGTTTGTACCAATGTTATAGTATCTTCTCTTCAACATGTTTCTGGTGTTTAATCTGTCAGACAACATAAGCCAGCCAAAGACCTTGAGTTTAGCAGAGACTTTCGATTTCCATAGCCAGTGGTAAGTTTTATGGGCCTTCATATCCTCAAGCGAAATTTGTAGTATTTGCTTGCAGAGAAATCAGTTCCTTTCCATGGGTAAGACCATATATCTTTTGCATTTTGGTTGTTATCCAAAGTAATGTGGGCTACTGAAAGATCGTGGATGTCGCCTAGAGGGGGGGGGGGGTGAATAGGCGCTTTAAAATAATTACGGTTGAGGCTTGAACAAATGCGGAATAAACCTAGCGGTTAATTTGTCAAGCACAAAACCTACAACAACTAGGCTCATCTATGTGCACCAACAACTTATGCTAAGCAAGAAAAATTACTTAGGTGATAGCAAGATATATGACAAGAAACAATATGGCTATCACAAAGTAAAGTGCATAAGTAAAGGGCTCGGATAAGAGATAACCGAGGCACGCGGAGATGACGATGTATCCCGAAGTTAACACCTTGCGGATGCTAATCTCCGTTTGGAGGCGGTGTGGAGGCACAATACTCCCAAGAAGCCACTAGGGCCACCGTAATCTCCTCACGCCTCGCACAATGCAAGATGCCGTGATTCCACTAAAGGGACCCTTGAGGCGGTCACCGAACCCGTACAAATGGCAACCCTTGGGGCGGTCACCGAACCCGTACACTTTGGCAACCCTTGGGGCGGTCACCATGCAGATCAAATTGCTCGGGGCGATCTCCACAACCTAATTGGAGACCCCGACGCTTGCCCGGAGCTTTACACCACAATGATTGAGCTCCGAACACCACCAACCATCTAGGGCGCCAAGGCACCCAAGAGGAACAAGCTCTAGGGTGCCCAAACACCCAAGAGTAATAAGCTTCTCAACTTGTAACTTCCACGTATCGCGTGGAGAACTCAAACCGATGCACCAAATGCAAGGGCAAGGGCACACGGAGTGCCCAAGTCCTTCTCTCCCAAATCCCACCAAAGCAACTAATGCTAGGGAGGAAAATGAGAGGAAGAACGAAAGAAGAACACGAAGAACTCCAAGATCTAGATCCAAGGGGTTCCCTCACTAAGAGGAGAAAGTGATTGGTGGAAACATGGATCTAGATCTCCTCTCTCTTTTCCCTCAAGAACTAGCAAGAATCATTGGAGGGATTGAGAGATAGCAAGCTCGAAGAAGGTCAACAATGGGGGAAGAACGCGAGCTCAAAGGATTAGGTCTCAAGGGGAAGAAGACCCCTTTTATAGGTGGGGAGAAAACCAACCGTTATCCCCTCACTCAGCCGCACGACGCAGTACTACCGACGGAGCTGCGGTACTACCGCTGATCGGCAGCGGTACTACCCGCAGGTTGCGGTACTACCGCAAGTGCAAAGATCACCAGATGAAGGCCTGTTGCATAGGGCAATGAACGGTAGAACGCCGAGCGGTACTACCGCTACTTATGGTACTACCGTAAGGCGAGCAACACTAGTCATAGAGAAAGCACGGAAGTAAAAATTACTTCGTACCTACTTCCGCCGAGGGAGGACCTGCGCAAAAATCTGCGCGGTACTACCGCACGAAGAGCGGTACTACAGCGTAGAGGGCTGGATGTAAAATTACATCCGCCCTACTTCCGCTCATCTTTGCTAAGCTGGCACGAGGCCACGGGTACTACCGCTCCCACAGGCGGTACTACCGTGAGCACCTGCAGATACTACCACGGTGGACTGCGGTACTACCGCAAGGGCTGCGGTACTACCGCTCCGAGAGCAGACTACCGCATGCCCCAGATTAGCAACACTAGGAGTCCTTCATTTTGCAGAGAAGACAACAGAGGGAAACAATAAAACCAGAACTGCCATAACTTCTAGAAATGAGCTCCGAATTGAGAAAACTCAAGCTTGTTGGATATAGTAAGAAGAGGCAGAGGAGGTATGCCTAACAAACAAAGGAGTGAAACCTCCAACAGAGAAGAAACGACATATCCTCCAACATCGAAAACATCATAGAAGATGCATGTGAACTCCGTTTTCGATGAGCTCGAGCTTGTCATAAAAATGATCATAAGCTCCAAATCTCACAAGGAGAAGAACCAAACAAGAACCAAAAAAGATGATGCAAGCATGCAATGGTTTGAGCTCTCTACGAATGATACGATCAAGCTACTCATCGAGAGCCCCCCTTGATAGTACGGCAATCGATCCTATAACCCGGTCTCCCAACTACCATCATGAGACCGGTAAAATAGAAAACCTATCAAGGGCAAACCTTTGCCTTGCACATGGTCCACTTGAGCTAGACGATGACGATCTTGACTCCCTCAAGTTGGACCACCTTTCTTGATTGCGTTGGCTCGATGAAGACTAGTTGATTGCTCCCCATACTCCACTATGGGTGAGCCACTCTTCCGCACATCTTCACAAGTTCATTGTCACCACAATGGACGGCAAGCTTCAAGCATTTGATCTCTTCGTGATGCTTCACTTGAATTTGCACACCGCAACCTAACCCCACAAAGAACTCTCCACGAAGACCATGGGTTAGTACACAAAGCGTAATGGACAATGCTTACCATACCATGGGATCACTTGATCCCTCTGTACATCTTATGCGCTTTGTGTGTTGATCAACTTGATTCACTCTTGACTTAGTCTTGATCAACCTTGATTCTTTCCAACTCTCTTCATTTGGATGATGTCTTGAAGGTAAACATGAATGATCAAACAATCTTCTTCTTCAAGACATGCTTACAATAAGCTCAACTCTTAAATGACCAATCTTTGGATAATTCCTTGAATAGCACCTTGGTCGACACAAACTCTCCTTGAAACCAACACATGTACTCCAAGAAAAGCCTATGGACAAAACCTTCAAATAAACTCAAGGCAACCATTAGTCCATAGAGATTGTCATCAATTACCAAAACCAAACATGGGGGCACCACATGTTCTTTCAGCTACCAATCCTTGCATATCTTGTACTTCCTGCAATGCTTGTGAAGATAGTGGCAGAAAGAATGCTTGTTCCAAAGAAGTTATGGTTAAGAAATCTTGGACTGAACAATCTTCATTCCTCGCATAAGAAAAAGCTCTAGGATGTGTGTCAGAAAGAACTTCATCCAAACACAGATCTTTCCACATGAGAACATTGTTTCCACGGTTCACTATAACTTTGGAGATTCCTCTAAAAATAGGAGTAAGCTTGAGAATGTCCCTCCACCAGAATGATCCACATGGATCTAAGGCGTGTGGTATTTTGTTGGTATAGTATGTGGACCAGATCAACTCTACCCAAGGTAGGTCAAGATGGTTGTAAAACTTGTGTAAATATTTTAGAAGGAGAGCATCACTTTGCAGTTTAAGGTTAATGATTCCAAGCCCTCCACTCTGCTTTGGCCTGCAAACTCTGTCCCAGGCCGCCAAAGAGTTGCATTTTTCACCCTGTTCTGTCTTCTTTGTCCATAGGCATTTCCTTCTTAGTTTGTCTAGGAGCTCAAGGATTTTTGGAGGAAATCTTAGCGTGCAGAGTGCAAAAATAACAAGTGAGGTGATGACCGTGTTTAGTAAGGAGAGTTTGGATCCATAGGACATTAGAGATAAAGTAGAAGTGAGTCTTCTTTCCATATTGCAGACAATAGGCATTAGGTTTTGTACCAAAGGTTTTGAAGTACCAAGGGGTAATCCCAGGTATGTGAAAGGCATCTTTCCAGTTGTACATCCAAAGATTTCTGCAAGATCTTTACTTAGGGCATCATCACAGTTGATTGGAATCAAAGTTGATTTATGAAAGTTAATTTTGAGGCCAATGGAAGTTGCATAGTCAGTGAGAATGTTTTTCATTGTATGAGCTTGATCGTGGCAGGCAGGCATGATGATAATCGTGTCATCCGCGTATTGGATGACAGGGTAATAAATTTGGTTTTGCCTAGGGAAAGGTAAATTAAGAAGACCATGTCTGAAGGCATCATTAATGGCTGCTTGCAACAGATCAGCCGCAAGAACAAAAATTAGGGGAGAAAGAGGATCACCCTGTCGAACCCCACTTTTGCAGATAAATTGTCTGCCCAGAATTCCATTCAGTAGGACAGAAGATTTGCCAGAAGAGAACAATGACTTTATCCATAAAATCCATTTGTCATTGAATCCCATGTGCTTCATTATTTCCAGCATTGCATCATGCTCAATGGTGTCAAATGCTTTAGCAAAATCCAGTTTAAGGAGCACAATCTTCTGTTTAGAGTTTTGGCACTGGTGTATGTACTCAAATGCCCAAGCAAGACAGTCCTGGATTGCTCTTCCTTTGATGAATCCATATTGATTCCTATGTATAATTTTCAGAATGAGCTTTTGCAGACGATTAGCTAGTAGCTTTGTGATCACTTTAAGACAGCAGTTAAGTAAAGTGATAGGTCTGAAGTCATTAACTGTAGCTGGGGAGGCAATTTTAGGGATCAAGGTGATATATCCTTCATTGATGCTTTCAAGGTTTAAGGTTCCAGCATGGAATTGATCACATAATTTGTAGAAGTCTTCCTTAATGATATGCCAACAGGACTTGAGAAATATTCCTGTGAAGCCATCCGGCACGGAGCTCTGTCTGCTGGCATTTCTTTAATGACATTGTCAATTTCCTCTCTGGAGGAAGGAACTGTTAATTGGTCTAGGTCATTCCTCTTTTTTATAATGTTTGCAAGGTTAAACTTCACTTGATATTCTCCTGAGGATCCCAATCTCTGTTTGAAACTTTGGTAAATTAATGCTTCTTTCCCAATATGATCTTCAATTGTGGTGCCATTGTCTAGTTGAAGAGAGGGGATATTGTTCCTTCTATACCTCTCAGATACCATGGCCTTGAAAAACTTTGGGTCCTCATCACCAAATTTTGCCCATCTGATAGTACATCTCTTTCTCCAATATTGTTTTTGATACTCCAATAACCTGAGTAAATGATTTTTGAGAATTCTTCTGAAGTTACTCTCTTGGATTGTGAGATTTCTTTTGTTTTCCAGAGAGTCCAGGTCAGCCAGTGCAGCATTAGAGTTAGCATGGTGGAAATTTCAGCTTCCGGTATCTTTCTTTTATTTGTGATGATATCCTTCATATACTTAGCATAAGGATTTACTTTAAGCATATCAGTTAAGCACATACGTAAGAAAATAGGTCTAATCATTTCAGCAAAGCGCTCAAAATCCTCATCATCCTTTGACTTGGATGGTTTAGGAGGAAAGGGCATGGGTTTCTGAACCCATGGTTCTCTTTCTTTACCGTGCTTCCTAGCAACAAAATCTCTCTTATCATAACATTGATTCTTTGATTGTGGGTTATCAAGATCAACATCGGGTTCAATCTCTACATCATTGTTTTTGCTAGGTTGGGCATCAACATGAACATTATCATTAACATTATCACTAGGTTCATGTTCATCACCTGATTGTGTTTCAAAGATCGTAAATAGAAATATCATTGAGATTCTCAGGTGTGTCTACGACAGGTTCACTAGAAGCATGCAAAGTCCTATCATTTTGCTTCTTCTTCTTTTTAGAAGAACTAGGTGCCTCTAAATTATTTCTCTGAGAATCTTGCTCGATTCTCTTAGGGTGGCCTTCAGGATACAAAGGTTCCTGAGTCATTCTACCAGTTCTAGTAGCCACTCTAACAACAAAGTCATTTTTATTATTTAATTCATCAAGCAAATCATTTTGAGCTTTTAGTACTTGCTCAGATTGAGTAGCAACCATAGAAGCATATTTGCTAACGCGGTGAAGTTCATCTTTAACTCTAGCCAGATTATCACCTACGCGTCCTATCTCGAAAGCATTATTCTTTAACTCTCTACCAACATAAGCATTAAAATTTTCTTGCCTAGCCATAAAGTCATCAAATTCATCTAGGCATGGGCTATGAAATTTAGTAGAGAGTATTTCAACTTTATCATATCTATAGAGAGAATTTACCTTTACTACCCGTGTCGGGTTATCAAGACAATGTGGTTCTTCAAGCGATAAATTAAGACAATATATTTCTTCAATAGGAGGTAAATTCTTAACATCTTCAGCTTTAATACCTTTTTCTTTCATTGATTTCTTTGCCTCTTGCATATCTTCAGGACTGAGAAATAAGACACCTCTCTTCTTCGGAGTGGGTTTAGGAATAGGCTCAGGAGTTGGCTCAATTGGTTTAGGAATTATTTCAGGAACTGGCTCGGGAAGAGTCCAATTATTTTCATTAGTCAACTTATTATTCAATAGTATTTCAGCTTCGTCGACTGTTCTTTCCCTGAAAACACAACCAGCACAGCTATCCAAGTAGTCCTTGGAAGCATTGGTTAGTCCATTATAAAAGATATCAAGTATTTCATTTTTATTAAGAGGATGATCAGGCAAAGCATTAAGTAACCGGAGAAGCCTGCCCAAGCTTGTGGGAGACTCTCTTCTTTGATTTGCACAAAATTATATATTTCCGCATAAGGCAGCTTGTTTCTTATGAGCAGGGAAATATTTAGCAGAGAAGTAATAAATCATATCCTGGGGACTACACACACAACCAGGAGCAAGAGAATTATACCAAGTCTTAGCATCACCCTTCAATGAGAACGGAAATATCTTAAGGATATATAAATAGCGAGACTTCTCATTATTAGTAAACAAGGTGGCTATATCATTCAACTTGGTAAGATGTGCCACAACAGTTTCAGATTCAAGGCCATAAAAAGGATCAGATTCAACTAAAGTAATAATATCAGGATCAACAGAGAATTCATAATCCTTATCAGTAACACAGATAGGTGAAGTAGCAAAAGTAGGATCGGGTTTCATTCTAGCATTAAGAGACTGTTGCTTCCATTTAGCTAATAATTTCTTAAGATCATTTCTATCATTGCAAGCAAGGATTTCCATAGCAGCTTTTTCATTCATAACATAACCCTTAGGAACAACAGGTAATACATAATCATTGGGGGAACCTTCATCATCACTATCATCAATAATAGGTTCTTCAATATTTTCATTCCCCTAACTCTAGCAAGTTGTTCATCTAGAAATTCACCTAATGGCAAAGTAGTATCATGCACGTAAGTAGTTTCATCATGCATAGCGTAAGTTGCATCATCAATAACATCGCACATATCGTAATTCATAGCGATAGCAGGTTTAGGTGTCGCAAGCTTACTAATAACGGAAGGATAATCTAGTGCAGAGCTAGATGGCAGTTCCTTACCTCCCCTCATAGTTGAGGGTAAAATCTTGGTCTTAGCGTCTTTCAAGTTCTTCATAGTGATCAACAGATATAAATCCCAAGTGACTCAGAGAATAGAGCTATGCTCCCCGGCAACGGCGCCAGAAATTGGTCTTGATAACCCACAAGTATAGGGGATCGCAACAGCTTTCGAGGGTAGAGTATTCAACCAAATTTATTGATTCGACACAAGGGGAGCCAAAGAATATTCTTGAGTATTAGCAGTTGAGTTGTCAATTCAACCACACCTGGATAACTTAGTATCTGCAGCAAAGTGTTTAGTAGCAAAAGTGGTATGATAATAAAGGTAACGGTAGCAAAAGTAAAGATAAATGTTTTTGGGTTTTGTAGTAGTTGTAACAAGATGTAACGGAAAAGTAAATAAGCGAAGAACAATATATGAAAAGGTCGTAGGCAATGGATCAGTGATGGATAACTATGCCGGATGCGATTCCTCATGCAATAGCTATAACATAGGGTGATATAAAACAAGTCCAGTTCATCAATGTAATGTCGGCATGTATTCCGTAAATAGTCATACGTGCTTATGGAAAAGAACTTGTATGACATCTTTTGTCCTACCCTCCCGTGGCAGCGGGGTCCTTACGGAAACTAAGGGATATTAAGGCCTCCTTTTAATAGAGAACCGGAACAAAGCATTAGCACATAGTGAATACATGAACTCCTCAAACTACGGTCATCACCGAGAAGTATCCCGATTATTGTCACTTCGGGGTTGTCGGATCATAGCACGTAATAGGTGACTATAGACTTGCAAGATAGGATCAAGAACACACATATATTCATGAAAACATAATAGGTTCAGATCTGAAATCATGGAACTCGGGCCCTAGTGACAAGCATTAAGCATAGCAAAGTCATAGCAACATCAATCTCATAACATAGTGGATACTAGGGATCAAACCCTAACAAAACTAACTTGATTACATGGTAAATCTCATCCAACCCATCACCGTCCAGCAAGCCTACGATGGAATTACTCATGCACGGCGGTGAGCATCATGAAATTAGTGATGGAGGATGGTTGATGATGACGACGGCGACGAATCCCCCTCTCCGGAGCCCCGAACAAACTCCAGATCAGCCCTCCCGAGAGAGATTAGGGCTTGGCGGCGGCTCCGTGTCGTGAAACGCGATGAAACTTTCTCTCTGATTTTTTTCTCCTCGGGACGGAATATATGGAGTTGGAGTTGAGGTCGGAGGAGGTCCGAGGGGCCCACGAGATAGGGGGGACGCGCCCTAGGGGGGCGCCCCCCTGTCTCGTGGACAGGCTGTGGGCCCCCTGGTGTATTTCTTTCACCCAATAATTCTTATAAATTCCAAAAAGTGCCTCTGTGGATTTCCAGGACATTCCGAGAACTTTTCTTTTCTACACATAAAACAACATCATGGTAGTTCTGCTGAAAACAAATCGGTCCGGGTTAGTTTCATTCAAATCATGCAAGTTAGAGTCCAAAACAAGGGCAAAAGTGTTTGGAAAAGTAGATACGTTGGAGACGTATCATTGCTCAAGGTTGATGTAGCTCATCAAGGATTGGGAGCACCACTTGGAGTTGAGTTCATCTACCTACATGTGTTAGTCTTGCAAGGAAGAGCACTTGTGTATCCAAAATGACAATCATAAAATTTGATACCAAATGAAATTTGACATATAGAATTTGTCAAAGGATATGCTGAGGGGTTTCATGCTTGCTTGGCTTCAACCACCATTGTGTAGAGACTTGGTGATGTAGAGATTGCTCAAGATGTGAGTGAGTTGCAATCTCATGGATTTAGATTCATCCAAGTACCTACAAGGGTTAGATAGCATGCAAGGGTACAAATGTATCCAAGACATATGATCATCATCATAAGAGAAGAATCAAGGATTAGTCATAGGCTCATGCCTTGCATGTATCCAAATGGAGTTCCTGCTCCAAGTTTGAAGCATCAATGATGTTCAATTAACCTCTCAAACGGAAACATACTTTCTCATCAAGCGGTTTGGTGAATATATCCGCCAATTGCTTATCGGTACGAACATGCTTAAGATCAATGTCCCCTTTAGCAACATGATCTCGAATGAAATGATGACGAACTTCAATATGCTTAGTTCGAGAATGTTGCATGGGATTGTGAGCAATCTTAATAGCACTCTCATTGTCACAAAGCAATGGAACATGTTTCACATAGATCCCATAATCTTTAAGAGTTTGGGTCATCCAAAGTAATTGAGCACAACATGAATCGGCGACAATGTATTCCGCTTTGGCGGTGAATAAGGATACCGAGTTTTGTTTCTTGGATGACCAAGACACAAGAGATCTACCAAGAAATTGACAAGTACCCGAAGTGGACTTTCTATCAACCTTGTCTCCGGCATAGTCCGAATCGGAATAGCCAACAAGATCAAAGAAGACCTCTTAGGATACCAAATGCCAAAATTTGGTGTATGTATTAAGTATCTCACTATCCTTTTCATAGCCTTAAGATGACATTCTTTGGGGGCTGCTTGATATCGTGCACACATGCACACACTTAGCATAATATCTGGACGGGAGGCACATAGATATAACAATGAACAAATCATAGATCGGTAAACCTTTTGGTCAACCAATTTTCCATCCTTGGTCAAGTCAAGATGTCCAGTAGTAGTAGGCATGGGAGTTTTCATACCTTTGCTTTCTTGCATGTTAAACATCTTGAATAAGTCTTTGGTGTACTTGGTTTCAGAAACAAAGGTGCCTTCCTTAGTTTGCTTGATTTGCAAACCAAGAAAGAACTTGAGTTCACTCATCATAAACATATCAAATTTCTTCGACATAAGCTTTCCAAACTTTTCACTAAAATGAGGGTTAGTCGAACCAAATATGATAGGGTATTTATAGGTTTTGCCATTGGTTGTATAACACTACTCAGTTTTGCCACTAAAAATTTTCACTACTCAAAAATGCCATTGTTCCGTTATACACAACCTCAAAAAGACCATTTTTCAATGTTACCGTCAGGTCAAGGGACGTTGACCGAAGGTATATGACGGGAATACCCCTGATCTCAATTTGCACTCTCTCTCTCCATAGTATGGCCCCACTTGTCAGGATAAAGAATTTTGAAGAAAAAAGAGACATGTCGGGCTTCGAACCCAAGACCTCGCTGTCGATGGGGGCGCATGATTACCATTCGAACCAACCAAAGCATCCGTCCAAAAGTAGAATTGTATTCTGATAGTGTAATTTACCTTGTCCTAACTAAAGAACTTTGCACCACCTGCTCATGCCAGTTTTCCCAGTCGGAACCATAATCCCTAGCCGCCGCCGCCTGCCTAACCCCTCACCTGGTAGGCTGGCACCGCCGGTCGCCGGGCTGGTGTAGGACCAAAAGTATGTCTAGAGGGGGGGGGTGATTATACTACTTGACCAAATAAAAATCTAGCCTTTTCCCAATTTTAGTTCTTGGCAGATTTTAGCAACTTAGCACAAGTCAAGAAATCAACCTACACATGCAGTTCTAAGAGTATAGCAGCGGAATGTAAAAACAATTGCATATGAAGGTAAAGGGAGGAGTTTGGGGGAGCAAACGCAATGTTGACATGGAGATATTTTATCCGTGGTTCCTATAGGTGATGCTATCGTACATCCACGTTGATGGAGACTTCAACCCACGAAGGGTAAAGGTTGCGCGAGTCCACGGAGGACTCCACCCACGAAGGGTCCACGAAGAAGCAACCTTGTCTATCCCACCATGGTCGTTGCCCACGAAGGACTTGCCTCACTAGGGTAGATCTTCACGAAGTAGGCGATCTCCTTGCCCTTACAAACTCCTTGGTTCAACTCCAAAATCTTGACGGAGGCTCCCAACTGACACCTAGCCAATCTAGGAGACACCACTCTCCAAGAAGTAACAAATGGTGTGTTGATGATGAACTCCTTGCTCTTGTGCTTCAAATGATAGTCTCCCCAACACTCAACTCTCTCTCACAGGATTTGGATTTGGTGAAAAGAAGATTTGAGTGGAAAGCAACTTGGGGAAGGCTAGAGATCAAGATTTATGTGGTTGGAATGTAATATCTTGACCTCAACACAAGTGTAGGTGGTTCTCTCTCAGAAAATATGTGTTGGAAGTGTAAGCATGTTCTGATGGCTCTCTCCACGAACGAAGAGTGGGTGGAGGGGTATATATAGCCTCCACACAAAATCTAACCATTACACACAAATCACCAAACTCGGTGGGACCGATTCAAAGAACTCGGTTAGACCGATTTGGTTCATAATGTGACCATTAGGCATTTCGGTGGGACCGACATGTCAACTCGGTGGGACCGATTTCGTTAGGGTTAGGGCATAACGTAATCTCGGTGAGACCGATTACACAAACTCGGTGAGACTGATTTTGGTAATAGACTAAAAGAGAGTTGGTCAGGAAAACTCGGTGGGACCGATTCACTCATCTCGGTTTGACCAAAATGTTACGAAAAGGAAACAGAGTGTTTGCATTGCAATCTCGGTGGGACCGATCGCTCATCTCGGTTTGACCGAAACGTTATGAAGGGAAACAGAGAGATTACAATCCCATCTCGGTAAGACCGAGATCCCTATCGGTGAGACCGAAAAGACTAGGGTTTACAGCGTTGGCTATGTCAACTAAACTCGGTGGCTCCGGATATGAAATTTCGGTGGGGCCGAGTTGGACTTTTTGGTTTGGTACATATGTGGATGTGAGAAAGTAGTGGAGGGTTTTGGAGCATGTCACTAAGCATTTTGAACAAGAACCTCATTAAGCAACACCTCATCCCTTCTTAATAGTATTGGCTTTTCCTATAGACTCAATGTGATCTTGGATCACTAAAATAGAAAATGTAGAGTCTTGTGCTTTGAGCTTGAGCCAATCTTTTGTCCTTAGCATTTTGAAGGGTCCACTTTCTAATCCATGCCATGCCAATCATTGAGATTTCCTAAAATATTTATCTTGGAATAGCATTAGCTCAATGAGCTATATGTTGTTAGGAATTACCAAAACCACCCAGGGATAGTTGGACTTTAAATCTCCCCCTTTTTGGTAATTGATGACAACATATAGATCAAAGCTTCGACAAATGATAAATAAGATTGAAAAACATCGTCGCTTTGAGAAGTATGTGATAAGCAAGAGCTCCCCCTAAATTTGTGCATTATTTAAAATTTTCTTTTGAATGCAAATGCACAATCGATTAGGATCATGGGTTACTCTTCCATGTCACATACAACTTGGTGGAGCGCTCAAAATGATAGAAATTAAAACACATGCACTCATCACCAAGCAAAGTGAATGATCATAAGAGGATATGAAAGATAATATCATCCAACAAGCATTAAGGGTAGCATATGATCAAACACATGATCAAACCAGTATCTCACAAGGACATAAAGTAGCTCACACAAGCACACAATAAAAAGTTTCAACCAAAATAGCAAGAGAGATAAAAAAGCAACACTCTCTCTCGAAGCCTATGATCTGTACATTTTTCTCCCCCTTTGGCAACAAGTTACCAAAAAGTTCAAAAATGCATAGTGCTAAACGACTCTCAGGCTTGATCTTCAGTAGGAGGTGTCGAGAGATCTCCAAGGACGAAGGCTTTAGATGAAGTAGCTGGAGCTGGTGGAGTAGCTGCTGTAGGTGGAACTGGAGCTATTGCTGCTGGTGCTGATGCTGTAGCTCTAGTGTCTGTCACTGGCACTACAGCAGATCTCTGTCCTCTAGGCACTCTAGCAAAAGAATCTGTGGTAGACTTGCCCTTCTTCTCCTCAACTTCCTCCTGAAGTTTCTCAACTGCAGTTTGGATCTTTGTCACCTTGACATCAAGGTCATAGAACTTCTGCTCAATGATCCTCTCCAGACTCTCCTGGTTCTTGGTCAGGGTGGACAAGCCCTTCTCAATCCTCAGGGTGGATTGGATCAGATATCCAATCTGGTCTTGCTTGCTCTTCAAGAATACCTGAGATGCCTCTTCTACTGTTGGCATCTTTGCAGCTTTCTCAGCTTTAGCCTTCTCTCTCTTCTCATGTGCTTGAGCTGAAGATGGTTCATTCTCATTCATTACCACTGTGTTGTCTTCAAATTCAGGGTAGATGGGTAGGTGCTCCTTATCCAAAATGTATTTGCCTTTGCCCATCTTTGAGTTGATGAGCTCCTGAATGTGTGGGGAATACCCACAACTTCTCTTCTGGTCAGCAGCAGTCCTCTTGATTGACTCAACAATCAAACTCATGACCTTGAACTTCTGTGGGACATCAAATATATGCAGCAAGTTTATTGCATGTCCTCTGATCATCTTGTGATCACCTGACTTGGGTAGCAGTGTGTGCCTTAGAATCCAGTTGATAGTTGGCAGACCAGACAACAAGTAGTGAACAGATCCAAACTTATGTGTATCCAAGGCAACATCTGGGATCTCTTTGTACATGTTGGACATAGTGTTGTGGTCTTTCTTCTTCTCTGCATAGATGTCCAAGTCATCCTCATGTTCCTTAGGAGCATTGATAAGCTTGGCCCATTCCTCAACTGTAGACTGGTACCTGGTACCTTCAGACATCCATACCATCCTTCCATCTGGATAGAAGTGGGCAGTGGAGTAAAATTGCATGATGAGCTCATCATTCCACTTGGTGAGCTTCTGGGCAACAAAAGTGTCCACTCGACATGCCTTGAACCTATCAAGCACACCAGGGAAGTGATCCTCATTCTCCTTGATGAACTCCCAGTCAACCCATCTCGTGTCACACACAATGGGCTTCTTATCAAGCAGAACTGCCTCATAGAAGTCCTGCTGTTCCTCAGTGTGAAACCTATAGTCCACAACAGTTCTTCTCCTGATAGCATATGGATCAGACTATCTCCATAGTCTCAGTCCTGCATCCTTCCTAATTTTCATGTTCTCTGCAACTGGGTGTGCATCATTGTGGTCTGGGATCTTGAGTTTCAGCTTCCTCAATACAACAGAGTCATCATCATTATCTTCTTCTTCTTCAGCAGCTTCAGGCACTGGGGCCTTGTTCTTCTCTTCAGCAGGGATGTTCCTAGTGTTTCTCTTGGGTTTAGGCTTTGGAGCTGGAGCAGTAGCCTTGGGAGCAGATTTGGGCTTAGATGGGGCAGCCCCTGATCTGATTGCATCCCCCATAAGCTTTTGAGCTTTGGGTGTTGGTGCAGCATCCTCTTCCTCTTCCTCTTCAGAATCTTTCCTCATTAAGGGCTTGCCAAGAACTCTGGCAGTAGTGGTTCTGGCCCTCTTCTTCTTCTTATCCTCACCAGCTGCTTCTTCTTCAGATTCAATGGTGAACTTCATAATTTCACCTGTGGCAACTTTTCTTGGCTTAGACATGGGCTGTCTTCTTCTTTGGAGCCTTTGTTTTCGATCCGGGCTTTGTTGCGATGAGTGCCATACTCTTTCTTCAGCACCTTTTTCTTTGAAGTGGCTTCATCTTCAACAGCCACATAGTCCTCATCTTCTGAGTCAAAATTCCTCTTCTTCCTAGTCCTGGTGGCAGCCTTTGGCAAGTTGCTGGGAGTGCTCCTGCTGCCATCATCATAACTGCTAGAGGGATCTGAACCCTCACTCATCTTTTGTTGCTCGGACACATTACATTTGTCACTTTGATAAGACATTTCTGCAAACACTCTGACAGCAGACCCTGTGAATAGGTTATAGATGACATAGAGTGGATGAGCATCACAAAGTACAGGAGTTTTGCAAAACAGATGACTTAAAAACTTAGTTTTAGTTCTTCACAGAAAGCATTTCGGGTCTACCTATTTGTAAACTCGGTGATACCGAAGCAGCTTTTGGAATCTAAACTAGTGAACTCGGTCAGACCGAGTATAGTTCGGTGGTACCGAGACTGCTAGGGTTTCACAGAGAATGGAACTCGGTCACGTCGATTCGCAATTTTCGGTCAGAGCGAAAATGCATGTGCTCTGGCCTAAGCCAAATTGGTGGAACCGATTTCTACAACTCGGTCGGTCCGAGATGAATTCGGCGGAGACCTAACCCTAAATTTCAAACGAAAACTAATCTACGGGATGTTTTCGCTGGAAGGATGATTTCAATCGTGGCAAGAATCATGGCAAAGCAATGTGCTAAGAATCAGAGTTATGGATTAGCACAAAGATCAAGTTCGTACCCTAGTTCGGCGACGAACTTGCTATGGCGGCAACGGCGGGGCAGATTGCCGTTGACGGCGGCGGAGACCAGTGACGGGAGGTCACTGGCGACGAGAGGACGATCCGGAGACCCAAGGAGGCAGAGCAGGTTACGCGCGGGCGAGGAGGTTCGAAATTTTTTCCAAAATTTGGCCCGTCGGTATATATAACCTGACCCTGTCGGTGTGACCGAGTGGAACGACTCGGTGGCACCGAGATGCAAAACTGCAAGCAGTTACTGCAACTCGGTGTGACCGAAAGGTTCTAATCAGTTGCACCGAGATTGAAAACCCTTAGATCAACTTAGTGATCTCGGTAGGACCGAAAAGGATGACTCGGTTAGACCGAGATGCACAAAGAGGTTTTGGAGGTTTAAGTCTATGAATAATCGGGAACTCCGAGTGCTCCTCACACAGAATGGTTCGAATCTGACTTGATCAAACTTTGTGATGTAGCATGAATAGAGTTTGAGACGAGAAAAGCATAGATAGCTAGAGGGAGTTCTTATGCATTCTTGTCCATCCATTTGGCAAAAGAGAAAAAATCCAAACAATCAAAGCAACAAATGGATGTCCTTGAATGAGTAAAATATGCAACCAACATGCTCACACAATAAAATGGCAAATGAAATATGCGACAAAGCATGCACAATCACTCTAGCATCTATCAAGCAATTGGAGATGACTAGGTCATCTATATAAGAGTATATTGACTTAGGAGTCAAATGAGAACATTTGATCATAGGTCATACTCATCGTTTAAGCACAAGTGGGGTTACCACTTTTACATAAAGCATTGTTGTGTTCACACCATTAGAGTTGCTTTAGCTCAATTGATTTGAGTAAAGCTCCCCCTAGATGTGATATCCCCCCTAAGAGGGATGAACTAACCTTGAGTTTTGTCAATGATGACTTCATGTAGGTGTTGAAGATGTAGATGCTCAATGTTGATGTAGATCATTCAGAGCAATCCTTTGGAGTGAGTTGCACTTTCAATACCTACACGGGTTAGTCCCACAAGGAACAAACAAGGATATCCATAGACATAGAGTGGTGCATACACAAGATGATGTCCATGAAAGCATTAGGTTACCTTGTCCCTTGTCTTACCAACAAGAGGGTTTGTGACTCCTTGAACTAGTGCACGATATGGAAATTGTTTGCACTTGTCCTTGCCAAAATGATGAGAGTGAAGTATGTTGGCGGAGTCACCCTCAAGAACTCTCTAGTTCTTCTTCTTCGGTATCCACACCATCATGATGGGAATCCTTGGAGTTGTAGTTGTACTTGATGAAGTAGAACTTGATGTAGTCTTGGGAACCCACTTGACCAAGTCCTTAGGTGCTTCTTCAAATGCATCAATTTCCTCTTGAAGCTTGTCCTTGCCTTTTAGCTTGTGGTCTTGTGGTGGAAGATCATCTTGAGCTTGTGTCCCTTTGAAAGAAGTAGGATCATACTTATCTTGTTGAGGAGCAAACTTCGTCTTGGGGTATTGATCTTCTTCCCACTCAACTCCATTGGCATTGAACTTTCGTTCAAAACCAACACCTTGATTCTTCCGATGTCTTCCTACTACCTCTTGAGCACTGCGTTGGATTTCCTTGAAGAGGAAAGGATGATGTAGTAAAGTAGCGTAAATATTTCCCTCAGTTTTTGAGAACCAAGGTATCAATCCAGTAGGAGACTATACGCGCGAGTCCCTCGCACCTACACAAAGCAAATAGCTCCTCGCAACCAACACGATTAGGGGTTGTCAATCCCTTCACGGTCACTTACGAGAGTGAGATCTGATAGAGATGATAGATAATATTTGTGGTATTTTTATGATAAAGATGCAAAATAAAATAAAAGAAAAGTAAAAATCAAAGGAAATCAATAAAATGATGGAAGATTAATATGATGAAGATAGACCCGGGGGCCATAGATTTCAGTAGTGGCTTCTCTCAAGAGCATAAATATTCTACGGTGGGTGAACGAATTACTGTTGAGCAATTGAAAGAATTGAGCATAGTTATGAGAATATCTAGGTATGATCATGTATATAGGCATCACGTCTGAGACAAGTAGACCGACTCCTGCCTGCATCTACTACTATTACTCCACTCATCGACCGCTATCCAGCATGCATCTAGAGTATTAAGTTCCCAAGCCTACCCTGGGGGGGGGGGGGGTAGGCGCGCCCCCCTACCTCGTGCCCACCTCCTTTCTTTCTTGGTGTAGGGTCCAAGTCTCCTGGATCATATTCGGTGAGAAAATCACGTTCCCGAAGGTTTCATTCCGTTTGGACTTCGTCTGATATTCCATTTCTTCAAAACTCTGAAATAGGCAAAAAATAGAAATTCTGGGCCGGGCCTCCGGTTAATAGGTTAGTCCCAAAGATAATATAAAAGTGGAAAATAAATCCCAATAATGTCCAAAACAGTAGATAATATAGAATGGAGCAATCAAAAATTATAGATACGTTGGAGACGAATCACTTCCTTGCTTGCGTACAATTTCCTCAAATTGCTTACTTTTGGCAAGGCTTTTGTAAACACCTTTCTCTATAATTCCCTTCAATAAGCTATTTTCTTGCTCAAGTGTAACTTGGCTAAGAGAATCATTAGTGGAATCAAGAGAACTACTAGATGCAACAACATTGGATTTAGCATGATTGTTGTTACTACTAGATGAAGAATCTTTCTTCCTCTTGTTGCTAGATTTAACTTGTGGCATGTAAGTAGACAAGAGTAAATGCTTGGCAATGTAAGAAGAACTTTTCTTGCGAAGATCATCATTGATTGCCTTTAAAAACTCATGTTCTTGCTCAAGGTTGAGCTTTTCAAAGCGTAGCTTATCATGAGTCTTTAAAAGTTCTCGATGATCTTCCAAGGTCGTTTCATGAGATAACTTAAGAGTGTTTAGTTCTTTAGTTAGACGCTCAATCTCCTTCTTATCATCGTCATTCGTTTTATCTTGATTAGCATGATTAATTGACGTTTCATCATAGTTTTCATCACTAGAGTTGTCAACAAGTAAATCATCATCACCTAGCAAATCATCTTCATCACTGTTGAAATCAACATACTCGGGATGTGTTACCTTTGGACCTTTGGCCATGAAGCATCTCCCAATTTGGATTCCTTGACGGAGTCGGTACCTTCGTGCATATCAACCAAAGTATCCCAAATTTCTTTTGCATTCTCAAGACGGCTGATTTTGTTGAATTCTTCGGGGCACAATCCATTGAAGAGAATATCACAAGCTTGAGCATTGTATTGTAGCATCTTCAACTCTTCCACGGTAGCTTCACGGTTTGGTTCTCTCCCATCAAAGAATTCACCTTGCAAGCCAATACACACAATAGCCCAAACGGCGGGGTTATGTCCAAGAATATGCATTTTCATCTTATGCTTCCAACTAGGAAAATTTATACCATCAAAGTACGGACCTCTACAGTGGAATTTCCCTCGCTAGACGCCATACTCTCCTAGGTTGTGAAACCAAGGCTATGACCACCAAAAGCTATGGAAATCAAAGCAAATGGGGACCAAAGCTGTGATACCACTTGTAGGATCAAAAGTATGTCTAGAGGGTGGGGGGTGATTAGACTACTTGACCAAATAAAAATCTAGCCTTTCCCAATTTTAGTTCTTGGCAGATTATAGAAACTTAGCACAAGTCAAGCAATCAACCTACACATGCAATTCTAAGAGTATAGCAGCGGAATGTAAAAACAATTGCATATGAAGGTAAAGGGAGGAGTTTGAGGGAGCAAGCGCAATGTTGACACAGAGATTTTTTATCTGTAGTTCCGATAGGTGGTGCTATCGTACATCCACGTTGATGGAGACTTCAACCCACGAAGGGTAACGGTTGCGCGAGTCCACGGAGGGCTCCACCCACGAAGGGTCCACGAAGAAGCAACCTTGTCTGTCCCACCATGGCCGTCGCCCATGAAGGACTTGCCTCACTAGGGTAGATCTTCATGAAGTAGGCGATCTCCTTGCCCTTACAAACTCCTTGGTTCAACTCCACAATCTTGACGGAGGCTCCCAAATGACACCTAGCCAATCTAGGAGACACCACTCTCCAAGAAGTAACAAATTAAATGGTGTGTTGATGATGAACTCCTTGCTCTTGTGCTTCAAATGATAGTATCCCCAACACTCAACTCTCTCTCACAGGATTTGGATTTGGTGGAAAGAAGATTTGAGTGGAAAGCAACTTGGGGAAGGCTAGAGATCAAGATTTATGTGGTTGAAATGGAATATCTTGACCTCAACACAAGTGTAGGTGGTTCTCTCTCAGAAAATATGTGTTGGAAGTGTAGGCATGTTCTGATGGCTCTCTCCATGAATAAAGAGTGGGTGGAGGGGTATATATAGCCTCCACACAAAATCTAACAGTTACACACAAATCACCAAACTCGGTGGTACCAATTCAAAGAACTCGGTCAGACCGATTTGATTCATAATGTGACCGTTAGGCATTTTGGTGGGACCGACATGTCAACTAGGTGGGACCGATTTCGTTAGGGTTAGGGCATAACGTAATCTCGATGAGACCAATTACACAAACTCGGTGAGACCGATTTTGTTAATAGACTAACAGAGAGTTGGTCAGGCAAACTCGGTGGGACCGATTCACTCATCTCAGTTTGACCGAAATGTTACGAAAAGGAAACAGAGTGTTTGCATTGCAATCTCGGTGGGACCGATCGCTCATCTCGGTTTGACCGAAACGTTACGAAGGGAAACAGAGAGACTACAATCCCATCTCGGTGAGACCGAGATCCCTATCGGTGAGACCGAAAAGACTAGGGTTTCTGGCAGTGGCTATGTCAACTGAACTCGGTGGCTCCGGATATGAAATTTCGGTGGGGCGAGTTGGACTTTTTGGTTTGGGACATATGTGGATGTGAGAAAGTAGTGGAGGGTTTTGGAGCATGTCACTAAGCATTTTGAGCAAGAACCTCATTAAGCAACACCTCATCCCTTCTTAATAGTATTGGCTTTTCCTATAGACTCAATGTGATCTTGGATCACTAAAATAGAAAATGTAGAGTCTTGTGCTTTGAGCTTGAGCCAATCTTTTGTCCTTGGCATTTTGAAGGTTCCACTTTCTAATCCATGCCATGCCAATCGTTGAGCTTTCCTGAAATATTTATCTTGGAATAGCATTAGCTCAATGAGCTATATGTTGTTAGGAATTACCAAAACCATTCAGGGATAATTGCACTTTTAGCTGGCCACCCAGCTCCTGTGCGCCTCCACTGGCCGCAGTTGCGGCGCCTCTGGCCGAGCGCCGCCGTGCTGCTCACCCAGTGCCGCCACCCGCCGCAGTTCAACTCTTGTGTCCGGCCCTGCAGGCAGCTCCGGCGCTTCTCCCGGTTGACTCTGCGGCTCCTGCTAGGTCTTGAAGTGCAGTTGTTCCACGGCAATGTCGACGGACAACATGCCCAAATCGGAGGGTTCCATCGGCCACCGGACACCCCAACATGGCATAGGCTCTGAAATTCTTCCATCGTGAGTATACTAATTCTCAGTGTGCGTGTGTGGTTAGCTAGCAACAAGAAAAGACATGACACACTGCTGTGTTGGAATACTATTCCATCTACACGATATAAGGGATGTATCTCCTTTCACATCAAAAGATTTCTGTAGCTCAGCTGGTTAGCTCTCGCGACGTGCATGCCGTGGTCTTGGGTTCGAAGCCCCGCACTGGCAATTTTCATTTTCTATTTTCATGCGGCCCTGACAGACGGGCCCACAAGTCAAAAGAAAAAGAAAGGGGAGTTGAAAAATGGGATAAGGGTATTTTCGTCATCTACCTTCGGTCAACGTCCCTTGACCTGACGTTAAAGTTGAAAAATGGTCTTTTTGAGGTTGTGTCTAACGGAACAATGGCATTTTTGAGTAGTGAATTTTTTTAGTGGCAAAACTGAGTAGTGTTATACAACCAACGACAAAACTGATAAAAACCCAATATGATATCATCAACATAAATTTGGCCCACAAATAATTCACCATTAACCCTTTTAGTAAAAAGAGTAGAATGTATTTTTCCAATCTCAAAGCCTATTTCAATAAGGAACTTGGTCAAGCATTTATACCATGCTCTAGGAGCTTGTTTAAGACCATAGAGAGCTTTGTGAAGTTTGTAAACATTGTCGGGTTTCTTAGGATTGACAAAGCCGGGAGGTTGCTTAACATAAACTCCCTCCTCAATTTCACCATTTAGAAAAGCGCTTTTAATGTCCATTTGGTACAAGGTGATATCATGGTGATTAGCATAGGCAAGTAAGATGCAGATGGACTCAAGTCTAGCAACGGGGGCATATGTCTCACCATAGTCCATACCTTCGACTTGAGTGTAGCCTTGGGCGACGAGACATGCTTTGTTGCGGACGACTTGACCATCTTCGTCTTGCTTGTTGCGAAACACCCATTTGGTACCAATGACGTTGTGGTTGTTGTCGGGCTTCTCGACCAATGTCCACACTTGATTTCTTTCAAAGTTGTGTAGCTCTTCATGCATGGCGTTTATCCAATCTGGATCTTCCAATGCTTCTTCAACCTTCATAGGTTCAATGCTAGATATGAATGAATAATGTTCACAAAAGTTAGCCAAACGAGTTTTAGAGCGAGTGATTCTCCCGGTTTGCATATCATTGAAGATTTGTTCGACAGGATGGTCTCTTGAGACTCTTGCTCGAACTCGTGAGAGCTTTTGCTTGGGTTATCGTGGAACATCTTCTTCATCATCTTGTCCTTCTTCTTGGCCTTCTTCATTGTTGACGTTGTCATTCTCTTGTCGTGGTGGAGAAGGAGGTTGGTGAGGTTCATCTTGGTGTACTTCCTCGTTTTCTTCATCTTGATGTGTCCCACTTGTGGATGCTTCCATGTCAGCTCTTGGTTCACCTTGTCGTGAGGTAGAAGCTTCCACTTGGATGGACGAGGTACTCTCCTTCACCTCCGTTGGATGAATATTGCCAATAGACAAGTCTTGGATTGCTTCCGAAGGGTCTTTGTCTCCTACATCAATTGGCAATTGCTCTACTTGCGAGCCGTTAGATTCATCAAACTTCACATCTCATCTCTTCAACCTTTCGGGTGAAATTGTTGTAGACACGGTAAGTGAGAGAGTTTGAGCCATAACCAAGTAGGAAACCCTCATGAGATTTAGGAGCAAATTTAGAACTACGATGCTTATCAAGAATGTAACACTTTGAGCCAAATACTCGAAAGTATCCAACTTGGGTTTTGTTACCGGTGAGGAGCTCGTATGCCGTCTTGCCGAGTAGCTTGTGAAGATACAAGCGATTTGTTGCATGACAAGCTGTCTCAACCGCTTCCGCCCAAAAGTGTTTTGGAGTCTTGTACTCATCAAGCATCGTTCTTGCCATCTCAATAAGAGTTCGGTTCTTCCTCTCAACAACTCCATTTTGTTGAGGCGTGTACGTAGTCAAGAACTCGTGTCAAATCCCCTCTTCGTCAAGAAAGGTATCCACATTTGCGTTCTTGAACTCCGTTCCATTGTCGCTCCGAACCTTCTTGATCTTCACTTCAAATTGATTTTGGGCCTTCCTAGAGAAGCTCTTGAAGATCTTTTGAACCTGCAATTTATCATCAAGAAAGAACACCCACATGAATCTAGAAAAAACATCAACTATAACTAGACCAAATGAGTTTCCACCGAGAATCTTGTAGGCATTGGGACCAAAAAGATCCATATGAAGTAGCTCGAGCGGTCTTCTCGTGGTCATTATGTTCTTCATGGGGTGACTCCCTCCAACTTGTTTTCCTGCTTGACAAGCACTGCACAATCTATCCTATTCAAATATAACATCTTTTACTCCAAGGATATGATTACCTTTAATAAGCTTATCAAGATTTTGCATGCCTACATGACCTAACCTTCTATGCCACAACCAACCTTTTGAAGATTTGGCAATAAAGCAAGTTCTAGGTTGAGCCTTTTTAGTGAAGTAAACAATGTAAAGATCACCTCTACGTATACCGGTAAAGACCATTTTATGATTATCTCTACGAAACACTTGACAATCTACTTCAGTAAATAGAACATTGAAACCAAAGTCAGCAAGTCTAGATACAGAAAGTAAATTGTTGCCAAGAGATTCAACGAGCATAACATTTTGTATGGAGCTATCATGTGAGATGGCCACCTTACCAAGGCCAACCCACCTTACCCTTTGAGTTATCACCAAAAGTGACATACTTCCGAGGGCCATCGTTTTTAGCAAGCTCACGAAACATATCCATTTCTCCGGTCATATGATCAGTACATCCACTATCAAGGACCCATTCCTTTCCTCCAGCCATGTAGCCGCGAAGATTAGCCATAAGACCAAAGTGTCTCATAGACTCATCGAGACCAAAGTCACTATCATCATCCTCATCATAGTATCCATGTTCAACATCATCTTATAATTGATCTCTTCCTATAGGAGGTAATTCATTAGAAGTATGACTGTAACAATGTTCATCTCTATGGATTCTAATGACTTCGGAAATGATATTGCTAATAATTCCAACATCTCCTTTGGCACGCATGAGATCACGAAGCTCAAACAGGCAATCATCAAACTTAGGATCACTAGTACTCATTCCATTCAAGGCAATAGACTTATGGAAAATCTCATCTACATTTTTCAAGGAATAATTTGGGAATCGTTCCTCTAGAAATCTCCATATGGTGTAAGCACAATCAAGAGCAGGCAAGCTAGCAATCAAATTTTTGGGCAATCCTCTAACAATGAGATTGATAGTTCTAAGATTGTGAATCATGTAAAGATCCTCATCGGGAGTGGGATGCAAAGGATCACCAGGGGGAATGCAAGGACTAGTAATGTACTTGTTCAAGTGATATTCATTGAAAATCACAAGCATCTCATTTTTCCACTCATGAAAGTACTCTCCATCAAGTATAGGCACTCTATGTCTAAGACTCCCCAACGTAGAATCATCCATCTTCCTCCAAAGGTGTTTAAACCAAAGCAATGGAGACCAATGCTCCGATACCAATTGAAAGGATCGAGAAGAGGTGTCTAGAGGGGGGGTGAATAGACTCTAAGCAAGAAAAATTACATTTTTTAATTTCTTTGAGTTGAGGTGGAGTTTTAGCACAATTTTAAACGTTCACAATTGAATGGATTGAGATGGACCTAGAGGGGGGGGGGTGAATAGGTACAACTACAAATTTTAATTGTTACTTGGCAATTTTAGGCAATAATGTGGAATATGAAAATGAGCCTAACAATTGCAAGTGAAGTACTAAGTGCTAAGCAAGTAACACAAGTAGTAAGTAAGCAAACACAAAGTGATATAAGTAAGTGCTAAGAGACAAGTAACCACAAGTAGAGAGTTAGGGTTAGGGATAACCGCAACTTCGGGAGACAAGGATGTATGCTGATGTTCACTTCCTTGGAGGGAAGCTACGTCACCGTTAGAGAGGTGGATGTTACCACGAAGGCACACCAACGCCACGAAGGCTCACCCTATTCTCCCTTTGAGACAACACCACGAAGGCGTTTCTCAACCACTAGTGGTAGACCTTTGGGTGGTCTCCAAACCCTGACAAACTTTTCCGGGGGTAATCACAAAGGTCGATTCCTCTCCGAAAGACTCCTACCGCCTAGGAGGCTCCAACCTCCAAGAGTAACAAGAACGATGGGGAAAAGCTCAAGACTTGCTCAAATCACGAATTCCTTTGGTGAAAAGAAGGAGAAGGAGTGGATCTATCACTTGTTCGGAGAACTTCTCTCAAATGCTCTCAAATCCCTTAGGGATCTAAGATTTGGTGTGGAGGAGTGAGAGAGAGAGAGTGAAATGTGTTCTAGGGTTTGTTCAAAGTGAGTGGTCAGCCCTCTCTCGTGGGGAAGAAGGGCTATATATAGTGTGAGAACAAATATGGCCGTTGTAGTGTAAGTGAATGAGCAGGCCGGACATCCGCGCTAGGGGCCAGACATCCGGCCTGGCAAGCTATGAGGAATAAAGTTGAAGCAGAACAAAAAACAGAGGGGCCGGACATCCGGGGGCCAAGCCTGGACATCCGGTGCAACAGGAAGGCCCGGACATCCGAAAGACAGCTAGACATCCGGCGCGACTACGAACTAGTAATAGAACCTCAGCTGTTCCACGGTTAGCAGAGGCCGGACATCCGGGAGAGGTCCCGGACATCCGGCGTATCAGGAAGTCCCGGACATCCGTGGAAAGCCCGGACATCCGGCGTGGAACCAGAAACCTTCTGGATATGAAGGAGGGTAAGTCCGGACATCCGGCGCATGAGCCGGATATGCGGGGAGCAGCCCGGACATCTGGCATGAGGCCCGAACATCCAGCACTCCCAGGGGCAGAATAAACCAAAGACGGGTGATAGATCAAATGAGACAAGTAGAAGAGATATCATGGCAAGAGCAAGTCTTTTACTAACCCTATCGATCCCCTCTTAATAGTGCGGGATCCTATACTCAAGAAAACAAATGTGAAATCAATTTTTATGCTCCACCCTTGAGTAAAATCACTTGTAAGCTCTTGATCCACACACATCGATGAACCGGGGACTAATACATGAGATTTACTTGACAACCATTGTTAGTCCCCTACATGTATATTGTCATCAACATCAAAACATGATGTAAGGGCATGATTGCTCTTTCAATCTCCCCCTTTTTGTTTGTTGATGACAACCATACATGTAGTATCATAGATGCAATAAATAATCTTAGCATTGACAATCATGAGAGCAAAAGTACAGAATAAGTTTATGTTTTTGTTTGCTTTTAGCTCCCACTCAAAGCGTGCATGGAATGACTATGTTAAGAGGTACAACACAATCTCCGTAAGGTAGCATATGTAGCTAGATATAAATGTGAGAGACATGCACATATGAAACCACAATAAAAAATAACTCATAGACTTAAAAACATTTCATAACCACAAGATAATCCAAGATAATATCATAGTCTCACACGATCAAGTACCGAACTAGGTAGCAACATAAAAAGTTTGAATAGTAGTTAACACGAATAGTCAACATAACATAGCATGACCTAATATTACTGTTGGGATACTACTTCTCCCCCTTTGACGACAACAAGTAAAAAGGGGTGTAGAACTAAACGGACTCAATCACTCCTGGCGGATGTCATCATCATCATCAAAGAACTCGGGGTACTCGACACAAGATGGAAATCCGAAGGTGGACGAGGACAGAGCCACGGGAAGAGGATCATCATCGCTAACGGGACTCCCACAGTCATGGAGGCACTGTTTGAGCTGATTCTTCGAGATGACAAGGCGCTTCTGAACATCATGATTCTACTGACAACTGAAAGTGATTGCCTTCATGATAGCAGACTGAGCCTTTCCCAAGAACGATGCAATACGTCCATGAGGAGCGGTCGAGGAAGATGGAGCAGAGGAATAAGTTGGCGGATTCCCACTAGCAGACCTCCTAGGCTGAGTAGGAGTAGCAGTCTGGGCACTAGCCACCACACGCATATGAGGAGGAGGCGTCCAAATGGAGTGCACAACAGTCTTAACCACCTCAAAGGGAGCAGTGTGATCAATCAGTGCATGAATAAATGGAGCATGAGGAAACTGGTGCGACTGAATGAAGTTGCAAAGACGAATCTCATGCCAAATGAAATGGGCTGTGTCCAAAGGCATAGTGGGTTCGTCAAGCATTCTAACCATCAAGTCAATACAGTAGTTGCGAGCCCTGGAGCGATCTCCCTTCTTAGGATAGAGGGTGCGAAGCACACACTGATAAAGGATGAAGTAAGGAGCACGGAAGATGAATACCTCATTGAGAGGATATCCACGTTCCTCTTCAGTGAGCTGAGAGGTAGGCTTCACCAGAGGCAAGCAAGCATCAATCCCTTTGGGCTTATACTCTGGATCCATAGTGTGAATACAATGTCCAACTCCAGAGAGGCCCAAAATCTGAACAAACCGATCATAGGTGATACTCGGTGTAGTGTCATCGGTCATCCATGTGGGAGTGTTGTCCGGACCAAAGAAACAGGTGGCATAGAACTGAAGAATGGTAGCTTCATTCCAATCACACCTAAAGGTCATTGCAGGATCTAGGGTCATATCATCAATGATCTTGACCGGATTGTTAGGAAACATGGCCGGATGCTCGCGTAGGAATTGGAGATCCATGTATTTGTGAGGAGCAAGACCTCGACCATGAACAAAGCTGGAATAGAGATCCTGCTGCATACGAGTCCGGAACCGAGGATCCTCGGCATCAGCCACCATCTCATATTGATTGACATCCCGATGAAACACAAGATATTGACCCGCCCCCACAGTGGTGAAGTCGTGAGTGGGATGATCCCCGCTGTTAGGAAGCCCCATGGAGATGCGACGGCCATGGACAACGGGCATTGCAGACCCGCAAACTTGAGGCACCAACGCCCTCCTAGTACCAGGCTTGGACTGTCCAACGGAATGTCTTGGTGCACTGTCATCCTCTTCCTCCCGAACATAGTCTGCATCATCTGGATCCGAGGCCGACGGACTAGTGGATGGTGCCCGCTTCTTCTTCTTGGTGGTGGTCTTCTTCTTCTTAGGCCGAGAATGCTCATTGGAGTCGGTTGAGCCTTGCCGGCGAACAACTGGAATGGATAATGATAGGTCTCGATGAGAAGAAGCCAACAAGTATGAACATGGATAAAATAATTTAAACAATGGGATGAACATTTTTTATCATGACCATAGAACAAGTCCAGTGGAAGATCAAAAATTGTGACTTGTCCATGATTTAAATTGATTAGCCGAGTACATAGAAAGATTTTTAGGCTTAGGCAAGAGACACCAAATCTCTAGAGAGATATAGACGCTAAGATATGCAAGAGAGTGTGAAAACCTAAGATTTTTCGGTCACCATAAGGGCAGAATGGAGGAGAGGAAGCATCCATACCCCGGGAAGAAGGCTCGGGCCGATTGGGACCGCAGTTCTTGGTCCGCGCCATGAGGAACTCCGACGGTCACTCCCACAATACACCGGTCCCTCCCGAGGGATTCACACCACAACCCAAGAAATGGAGTGGATAGAATCATAGATCGGGAGGAGGAGAAGCCGTGAGCACGGGATCGGGGCCGGAGGTCGGAGGAGAGGGCCGGGGCAGCACCGGAGCGACGGCCCGGTAGCGGCGACTGTGAGGCGAGATGTGGATAGGAACGAAAAAAGTGAGGAACTGCCCCCCAAATCCCACGCCCCTCCCCAGTTATATGTGGCTGCGGGCGACGGGCCGGACATTCGGGGCTAGGCCCGGATATCCGGCGAGTGGAAGTCGGAGAACAGAAGAAGCAGCGCCAATGGGCCGGACATCCGGGTATAAGCCTAGATATCCGGCATGAGGAAGTCAGGCAGCATGGGTTCAGGGCCCGGATGTCCGGCTAAGGCTCCGATGTCCGGCCACTGGAAGTGGTTGATAATAGTTTTGAGTGGCAAGAAAATTTTCCCAGGGCCCGGATGTCCGGCGAGGGAGCCGGATGTCCGGCCACTAGACATAAGAGCAAGGCAAGGGAAAGATGTGAAGGGGGGCAACAAGTATAATTTGATATAGACTCCACCAAGGAGTTTTTAGAGATTAATAGGGGTGAAAACCTGAGAAATCTAAGGCCATACTAAGATGTACAAACAACCAAAATTTATTAAGTAAAGAAAGGTCCATACAAGCATTGTACAAGCGGTGACCGAGGTCACCATGTTTGAGCATACGGAACATAGTACCGCAAAGATGTAGACTCTGAGCACATGGTCACGACTCCATCATGTTAAAGTACCCTAGTTCGAAAACTATGATAACTTTGAGAGTGTTTGTTCTATTTATGCATTATGTAAGGTGAGAGTACTCATGAATTGAATGTCTCCCCCTAAATATATGCCTACATCAAGATAAGACATTAAGTTTATGCATGAATGGGTACTAGATTTCACATAATGTTGTCAAGCTCCAAGATACCAAGTTCACGCCTAAGTTGACAAAACCTTGCTTCGTCCAATGGCTTGGTGAAAATATCTGCAAGTTGCTTGTCAGTGCCAACATGAGCAATGTCAATATCACCCTTCTCCACATGATATCTCAAGAAGTGATACCTAATATCAATATGCTTGGTGCGGGTATGATCTTTGGGGTTCTCGGAAATATTGATGACACTTTCATTATCACATAGAAGAAGCACATGTCTATAGGTGATACCGTAGTCCTTCAAAGTTTGCCTCATCCATAGTAATTGAGTTGCACAACTGGTGGTTGCAATGTATTCAGCTTCTGCGGTAGAGAGGGCAATACAATTTTGTTTCTTTGAGGACCAACTTACCAAGGAGCGTCCAAGAAACTGACATGCACCGGAGGTGGACTTATGATCCACTTTGTCTCCGGCCCAATCCGCATTCGTGTACTCAATGAGATCAAACTTAGCATCCTTGGGGTACCATAGAACCAACTTTGGGGTGTGAACAAGGTATCTAAGAATATGCTTAACCGCCTTATGATGACCTTCCCTAGGGGAAGCTTGAAATTTAGCACACATGCATACACTAAACATGATGTCTGGTCTAGATGCACACAGATAAAGCAATGAACCAATCATAGAGCGGTAAATAGATGGGTCGAACGGAATACCATTTGTGTCTTCAATGAGTGCAATTTTGGTTGGCATAGGTGTCTTACATGGACTAGCATCAGACAAGCCAAACTTCTCTAGGATATCCTTGAGATATTTTGCTTGGGACAAGAAAATTCCTTCTTGAAATTGTTGAATTTTAAATCCGAGGAAGAACTTCAAATCCGTATTGAGTGACATTTCAAAATTCTTGGTCATGGGCGCCGCAAAATTCTTGCACAAATGATATCATCTACATAGATTTGGCATAAGATCAAATCACCCTTGTCCCTCTTAGTAAAAAGAGTGGGATTGATCACCCCTCTCACAAAACCATCATCTAGTAAAAACTTCTTAAGATGATCATACCAAGCACGAGGTGCTTGTTTGAGGCCATACAAAGCCTTATGAAGTTTATACACATATTCTTTGTGATCGGGATCAACGAACCCAGGTGGTTGTGATACATATACTTCTTCTTGTAGAGGACCGTTAAGGAAAGCACTCTTCACATCCATTTGATGTAATGTAAAACCATTGAAAGCAGCATATGCAATTAAGATGCGAATGGATTCAAGACGAGCAACGGGGGCAAAGATCTCACCAAAGTCCAAACCTTCAACTTGTGAGTACCCTTGTGCCACTAACCTTGCCTTGTTGCGGATGATTACACCATTCTCATCTTTCTTGTTCTTGAAAATCCACTTTGTTCCAATGATGTTGTGTTCCGTAGTTGGCCTCTTGACTAATGACCACACTTGGTTGCGCTCAAAGCTGTTCAACTCTTCTTGCATAGCAACGAGCCAATCATTGTCCATTAATGCCTCTTGTACCTTGAGAGGCTCAACACTGGACATAAACGAGAAGTGAGCACAAAAGTTGGTCAATTGTTTACGAGTGACTCTACCTTCCGATATGCCGGTGAGAATTTTGTCAACATCAACACGACCGGCCACTCAAGGCATGATGGAGGTTAAGGTTTTGCAAGGTTCAACTTCGTGTCCGTCATCCATGTCCTCAACATATGGATCATCAATGTGTGGTGGAAAATCTTCTCTTCATCTTGCATTTGTTGAGGTTCATTGTCCATGATTGCACTTTCTTGTTCTTGCCCTTGAGGATGATCTTGTTCTTGACGATTATCATGGAGAGGAACTTGATCATCATCTTGTACTTGGACTACGGGGATTGGTTGAGTAATAGGAGCTTGTGGTGGTACGGGTGTTGAAGTAGTTTGATGATGTGTGAAGCTTCCATCTTCTTCTTCATCATCATGAGGTTCTTGTTCCATTGGAAGAAGTGCACCAACGCCCATGGTCAAGATATCTTGAGAAGAATCTTCTTCACCTACATCACTTAGATCAACTTGCTCCCCATGGGAGCCATTAAATTCATCAAACACCATGTCACAAGTTTCTACAACACATCCATTGGATTTGTTGTAGACTCTATAGGCGTGAGAGTTTGATCCATATCCAAAAAATGAGAGTTTTATCCATATCCAAAAAATATGCCCTCAATGGTTTTAGATTGAAATTTCCCTAACCGCTCTCTTTTGTTGAGGATGAAGCATTTGCACCCAAATACATGAAAGTACTTGACATTTGGCTTGTTCTCGGTTAGGAGCTCATATGGAGTCTTTTCCAATATAGTGCGGAGGAAGAGCCGGTTTTATGCATGGCATGCGGTGTTGACAGCTTCGGGCCAAAAACTATGTGGTGACTTGTATTCATCCAACATGGACCTTGCCATCTCCACAAGTGTGCGGTTCTTCCTTTCTGCCACACCATTTTGTTGGGGAGTGTATGGAGCTGAATATTGATGCTCAATCCCTTCATCACTAAGAAATTCTTCCAAGGTGTAGTTCTTGAACTCAGAGCCATTATCACTTCTTATTGCTAAGATTTCTGTGTCAAACTTGCGTTGAGCTTGCTTGGAAAAATCAACGAAGGTGATCTTCGTCTCGTCCTTGGAGTTGAGGTAGAAGACCCATGTATATCTTAAGTAATCATAAACAATGACAAGCCCATACTTTTTCCCACCAAGACTATCCCATGAAGGAGGCCCAAAAAGATCCACATGAAGGAGCTCCAAGGGTCTTGAAGTAGACACAATGTTCTTGGGTGGGTGATTTGATTGATGTTGCTTCCCGGCTATGCATGCACTACACACACGATCTTTATCAAAAGAGACATTTGTTAGTCCAAGGATGTGATTACCCTTTAAGAGATCTTGAATATTTCTCATGCCGACATGGGCTAGCCGGTGATGCCATAGTCACCCCTTGCCGGCCTTGGCCATTAGACAAGTTGCATGGAATGTGCTCTCTTTCGAGAAATCAACCGTGTAAAGGTTGCCATCCAACTCTCCAACAAAGGCCACTTCGAGAGTATCTCTCTTAAAGACTTTCACATCCGTTAGTCCAAATAGTGTATCATAACCAACAGAAGCCAATTGGCGAACAGAAAGCAAATGATATTTAAGGGATTGTACAAGCATGACATTTGCAAGCGACATGTCATTTGCGATAGCCACCTTACCCAACCCGAGTACCTGTCCTTTTGATCCTCCACCAAACATAATGCTCATAAATGGTTGAATAGCTTCCATGAAATCGTAGAGCAATTTGCTATCTCCGGTCATATGATTGGTACATCCACTATCAATCACCCATTTTAATCCACCGGAGAAGGCAACCTACACACAATTATTACTTGGTTAGAGGCACCCATTTTGCAATGGGACCTATCAAGTTAGTCACAAGGGTCTTAGGGACCCAAATAGCATAAAACCAAAATGCATTTCGAGGACCAACTAATCTCCATCCTTAGTCTTACGAAGTACATAGGATGGAGGCATGAACTCTTTTGGCTTGTTGAGAGTGGGCATGCCCCTTGTGGCCTTCCCACTAACAACCTTACCTTTCTCCTTGTGCCCTTCTTGTACAAAAGTTTCTTTTAGAGGGGTGGTGCACTTTTGAGAGGACATCTTCTTCTTGCTTGTGCTCGGGTCAAACCCGAGTCCCTCTTTGGCAAACACTTCATTGTGTTGGCTCAACACCTCATTAAGGCTCTTTTGCCCTTGAGCACATGTCATGAGCCCTTTCTCGATTTGAGCCTTGAGAAAACGATTCTCCTCAAGAATAGATGCTAGATCACTACTAGAGTTAGTAGTACAAGCATCAAAATTGATAATAGGAGAAGAGTAAGTCTTGGCTAGAGTTTCAAGATAAGTAAGCTTGAGTGTCTCAAAACTCTTTGTAAGAAGGGTGAGTTCTTCTTCCTTAGTCATGAGGGACACGGATAGGAGCTCACAATCCTTAGAGAGAGAAGCATTAGACTTCTCAAGCTTACTTTTATCATTCATCAACTCTTCGCAAGAGTCAATGGCCTTTTTCAAGGTGGCAAGATCTTTAGTATGAACATCAATGTTTGCACCAATTTTTAAGCATAGTTCATCATCTCGTGCTTCCTCATATTGGACTTTCCGCTCAAGGATTTAATATTTTTCCTTTTCCTCGGTGACGAGGGTTTCGAGTTCCTTAATGGAAATGGTGTGCTTACTCACCATCTCCATAAGCATACGAAACATAGTGAGCTTCTTTCCTTTAAGGGAGCACATGAACTTATTTAGTTTAGCAAGCATAGGATCATTTATATCATCATCCTCATAACTATCCTCCGCATCAAGATACTCATCACTAGGAGTAGGAGTGAAAAGGGGAGGGTTTGATCGTGGGGTTACCTTGACCTTGTCAGGAGAGTGTTGGTCCTCTCCATCTTCTACCATGGCCTTTGCCATGAGGCACTTGTGAGCGTTGCCCTTGTAGTCCTTCATGTAGTTGTAGGTGACAACATCACCACTCTTGTTGACTAGCCTCAATGTGTTTTGAGAATCTTGAGCAACTCCGGCAACACCGCTAACATCATCTGGATCGGATTCTTATTGAGCAACCATTGCTTTCCCATCTCTCTTCTTGAGCTTGGGGGAGCTTAACTCTAAGAATTGCTCCAAAAAGATCTACATCAACATTGAGCATCCACATCTTCAACACCTACATGAAGTCATCATCGACAAAACCCAAGGTTAGTTCATCCCTCTTAGGGGGGATCTCACATCTAGGGGGAGCTTAACTCTAAGAATTGAGTCAAAGCAACTCTAATGATGTGAACACATAAATGCTTTATGTAAAAGTGGTAACCCCACTTGAGCTTAAGCGATGAGTATGACCTATGATCAAATGTTCTCATTTGACTCCTAAGTCAATATACTCATATATAGATGACCTAGTCATCGCCAATTGTTTGATAGATGCTAGAATTGGTTGTGCATGCTTTGTCACATATTTCATTTGCCATCCTATTGTGTGAGCATGTTGGTTGCATACTTTACTCATTCGAGGACATCCACTTGTTGTTTTGATTGATTGGCTTCTTTTTCTTTGGCCAAGTGGATGGACAAGAATGCCTAAGAACCTTCTCTAGCTATCTATGCTTTTCTCGTCTCAAACTCTGTTCATGCTACATCACAAAATTTGATCAAGTCAGATTCGAACCACTCTGTGTGAGGAGCACTTTCGAGTCCCCGATTCGTCATAGTCTTAAACTTCCAAAACTTCTTTGTGATTTTCTGTCCGACCGATTCCTCCATTTCGGTCTTACCGAGATCACTTAGTCGATCTAGGTTTTCAATCTCGGTGCAACCGATTTGAATTCTTCGGTCACACCGAGTTGCAATAACTGAACACAGTTTTGCATCTCGGTGCCACCGAGTTGTTCCACTCGGTCACACCGACAGGGTCGGGCTATATATTGTCACGGGCAAAAATTTGGAAATTTCTCTGAACCTCTTCGCCCGCGCAATAGCTTGCTCTGCCTCCGTGGTCTCCGGATCGTCTCCTCGTCGCCAACCGCCCCCTGTCGCTGGTGTCCGCCGCCGTCAACAGAAATCAACCCCGCCGTTGCCGTCGTAGCGAGTCTCCGCCGAACTAGGGTATGGACTCGATCACTGTGCTTTCCTCGTCCGATTCTCACCACATTGTGTTCTTATTGATTCTTTCCACGATTGAAACACTCCTATCCAATCAATGCAATCCTTAGAATAGTTTTGATTTGAAAATTTAGGGTTAGGTTTCCATGAAACCATCTCGGACCCACCGAGTTGAAAAACTCGGTCCCACCGATTTGGCTTATGCCATTGCACTAGTGAGACTCGGTATGACCGAGAATTACTAATCGGTGAGACCGATTTTAGGACTTTGTGAAACCCTAGTAGTCTCGGTGCCACCTAACTATGACTCGGTCCAACCGAGTTCATCAGTTTAGGTTCCAAAACTGCTTCGGTATCACCGAGTTTGAAAATCGGTTGATCCGAAATGCTTTCTGTGGAAAACTAAAACTGAATTTTTGAGTCATTCTTTTGCAAAAATCTTTGCATTTTGTGATTCTCATCCACTCTACCTCATCTATAACTCTTCACAGGGTCAGCAACAAGATGTCGCACTGTGAGTGACAAATGAACAGGTCAAAGGAACAGTGAACATGAGTGAGGGCACTAGTCCCTCCAGCTCTTCAGATGAAGGCAGCAGAGCACCCCAAGCAATCACTAAAGCTGCCACCAGCAAAGGAAGAAGAAAACCTCAGATTCAGAAGATGAGGATTATAGGGCAGAAGAGGATGAAGCAACCTCCAAGAAGGTTGTGCTCAAAAAGGAGTATGGCTCAGCACATAGCTCAAAGCCTGGACTCAATAAGAAGCTTCCTGCCAAGAGGACACCTATGCCAAAAGTCAGAGCATCAACTCAATCCTGATAAGCCAGATCCCAAAGAGCCACCTGCTGCTGAAGGGAAGAAAAGGAAAGAGAGGGTCAAGAAGACCACAATCAGAGTTATTGGGAAGCCTTGCATGATGGAAGATGAAGAAGAGATATCTCCACCAACACCAAAGGCACCCAAGCTTATGGGTGATGCTATAAGATCAGGGGCTGCCACATCTAAGCCCAAGGAAGCACCCAAAGCTGCCCCCAAGGCCAAGTATGCACCAAAGAGGAATACCAGGAGTATTCCAGCTACTGAGAAGAACAAGGCCCCAGTGCCTGAGGTTGCTGAAGAAGAAGATGAAGAAGGACAAGTTTTGAGCAAGCTCAACCAAAGATACCAGACCACAATGATGCCCATCCTGTGGCTGAGGATATGAAGATCAGAAGAGACAATGGGTTGAGGCTATGGAGGATGACAGATCCATATGCGTCAAGGAGAAGAACTGCTGTGGACTAGAGGTTCCACACCAAGGAACAGCAGGACTTTTATGAGACTATTCTGCTGGATAAGAAGCCCATAGTGTGTGACATGAGGTGGGTCGACTGGACCAACATGAAGGAAAATGTAGAGCACTATCCTGGAGTGCAAGACAGTTTTGTTACTGTTGGAGTTGCAGACTTTGTTGGGCAAAAGCTCACCAACTTGAATGATGAACTTATCATGCAGTTCTACTCCACAATACACTTTTATCCAGATGGCAGGAAGTGTGGATGTCTGAAGGTACAAGGTACCCGTCAACTGTTGAGGAGTGGGCAAAGCTGATACATGCCCCAAAGGAGAATGAAGATGACCTTGATGTATATGCCAAGAAGAAGATGGACCACAACACCATGGCACACATGTACAAGGAGATCCCAGACACAGCCATTGAGACACATAAGTTTGGATCAGTCCACTTCCTTCTGTCAGGGCTGCCAACTATCAACACCATCTTAAGGCATACCCTACTGCCAAAGTCTGGTGACCACAACATGATCAGAGGGCATGCAATCAACATGTTGCATTTGTTTGATGTACCACAGAAATTCAAAGTCATGAGCCTTATGATTGAAACCATTAAGATGACTGCTGCTGATCAGAAAAGAAGTTGTGGATATGCCCCTCAGATCCAGAAGTTGATTAACTCAAAGATGGGCACATGCAAATATCTATTGGATAAGGAACATTTTCCAATTTATCCAGACTTTGAGGACAATGAGGTTGTCATGAATGAGAATTATCCATCGTTAGTTCAAGCACAAGAGAAGAAGGAGAAGGCAAGGAAGGAGAAGGCTGCCAGGATGCCAACTCTGGAGGAGGCATCTGATTATTTCTTGAAGAACAAGCAGGAGCAGCTCGGATACTTAATAGCATCAACCCTGAGGATTGAGAAGGGATTGGCCACCCTCGCTCAAAATCAGGAGAGCTTGGAGAGAATCATAGAACAAAAGTTCTATAACTTAGATGTGAAAGTAATTGAGATTCAGTCTGCAGTGGAGGAACTACAAGATGACATGCAGGAGAGGAAGGGCAAAACAACAACTGATGCATTTGCCAGAGTGCCTAGAGCCTAGAGGTCATCTGCTGTGCCAGTTTCTGACACAAGAGCAAATTCATCTGCACCAGCTATAGCCTCAGTGCAACCAGCTCCAGCATCTACATCAGCTCCAGCTCCATCTACTTCAACTGAAGCTTTCGTCCTCGGTGTTATCCGGACTCCACCACCAAGATCAAGCCTGAGAGTCGATCTAGCACTATGCATTTTCTATGAACTTTTGGTAACTTGTTGCCAAAGGGGAGAAAAATGTATAGATCATAGGCTTCGAGAGAGAGTGTTGCTTTTGTTCTCTCTTGATTTGGTGGTTTTTCAAACTTGTTTGCTTTTGTTTGCTTGATATACTATGTTTGTGAGACATTGATGATCATGTGTTTGATCATAAGCTACACTTATGCATGCTTGATGATATTATCTTATCTATCCTATGTCATCATTCACTTTGCTTGGTGATGAGTGCATGTATTCATTCCGTATCATTTTGAGCGCTCCACCAAGATGTATGTGACATGGAAGAGTAACCCATGAGCCTAATTCCTTGTGCATTTGCAGTCCAAAGCAAATCATAATCTCTGCACAAATTTAGGGGGAGCTCTTGCTTATCACATACTTCTCAAAGCAACGATGTTTTTCAATCTTATTATTATTTGTCGAAGATTTGATCTATATGTTGTCATCAATTAACACAAAGGGGGAGATTGAAAGTGCAACTATCCCTAGGTGGTTTTGGTAATTCATAACAACATATAGCTCATTGAGCTAATGCTATTCCAAGATGAACATTTCAGGAAAGCTCAATGAATGGCATGGCATGGATGATGAAAGTGGATCCTCAAAATGCTAATGACAAAGGATTGGCTCAAGCTCAAAAGCTCAAGACTCTTCATTTTATATTTTAGTGATTCAAGATCACATTGAGTCTATAGGAAAAGCCAATACTATCAAGGAGGGATGAGGTGTTGCTTAATGAGCCTCTTGCTTCATGTGCTTAGTGATATGCTCCAAAACCCTCATTACTTTCTCACATCCACATATGACCTAAACCTAAAGCCAAAATCGGTCTCACCGATTCTTCCAATCCGGCGCCACCGATTCCATATGTCATAGCCACTGCCACAAACCCTAGGCAAATCGGTTCTACCTATAGGGATGTCGGTCTCACCGAGATGGGATTGTAATCTCTCTGTTTCCTTTTCGTAACTTTTCGGTCTCACCGAAAGAGCGGATCGGTCCCACCGAGATTGCAATGTAAACTCTCTGTTTCCCTTTGTAACATTTCGGTCTCACCGAAAAGAGCAAATCGGTCCCACCGAGTTTACCTGACCAACTCTCTGGTTAGCTAATTACCAAAATCGGTCTCACTGAGTTTGTGTAATCGGTCTCACCGAGATTATGTTATGCCCTAACCCTAATCATATCGGTCCTACGGAGATGCATGTCAGTCCCACCGAAAACCCTAACGGTCACTAGGTTTACTAAAATCGGTCTGACCGAGATTGTTGATTCGGTCCCACCGAGATTGGTAAATTGTGTGTAACGGTTAGATTTTGTGTGGAGGCTATATATACCCCTCCACCTCCTCTTCATTCGTGAAGAGAGCCATCAGACTAAACCTACACTTCCAACTTACCATTTCTGAGAGAGAACCACCTACTCATGTGTTGAGACCAAGATATTCCATTCCTACCATATGAATCTTGATCTCTAGCCTTCCCAAGTTGCTTTCCACTCAAATCTTCTTTCCACCAGATTCAAATCCTATGAGAGAGAGTTGAGTGTTGGGGAAACTATCATTTGAAGCACAAGAGCAAGGAGTTCATCATCAACACACCATTTGTTACTTCTTGGAGAGTGGTGTCTCCTAGATTGGCTAGGTGTCACTTGGGAGCCTCCGAGCAAGATTGTGGAGTTGAACCAAGGAGTTTGTAAGGGCAAGGAGATCGCCTACTTCATGAAGATCTACCGCTAGTGAGGCAAGTCCTTCGTGGGCGGCGGCCATGGTGGGATAGACAATGTTGCTACTTCGTGGACCCTTCGTGGGTGGAGCCCTCCGTGGACTCACAAGAACTGCTACCCTTCGTGGGTTGAAGTCTCCATCAACATGGAGGTGCGATAGCACCACCTATCGGAACCACGACAAAAACATCCGTGTCTCCAATTGCGTTTGAATCCTCCAAACCCTTCCCTTTACATTCTTGCAAGTTGCATGCTTTAATTTCCGCTGCCTATATACTCTTTGCATGCTTGCTTGAATTGTGTGAAGATTGCTTGACTTGTTCAAGATAGCTAAAATCTGCCAAAGTCTAAAATTGGGAAAAGGTTAGGTTTTTAATCGGTCAAGTAGTCTAATCACCCCCTCTAGACATACTTCAAGGTCCTACAAGTGGTATCGAGCTTTGGTCTCCATTTGCTTTGATTTCCATAGCTTTTGGTGGTCATAGCCTTGGTTTCACAACCTAGGAGAGTATGGCGTCTAGCGAGGGAAATTATCACCGTAGAGGTCCTTACTTTGATGGTACTAATTTTGCTAGTTGGAAGCATAGGATGAAAATGCATATTCTCGGACATAACCCCGTCGTTTGGGAAATTATTTGTATTGGCTTGGAAGGTGAATTCTTTGATGGGAGAGAGCCGAACCGTGAAGCTAATGCGGAAGAATTGAAGATGTTGCAATACAATGCCCAAGCTTGTGATATCATCTTCAACGGATTGTGCCCCGAAGAATTCAACAAAATCAGCCGTCTTGAGAATGCAAAGGAAATTTGGGATACTTTGATTGATATGCATGAAGGTACCGAATCCGTCAAGGAATCCAAGTTGGATGTGATCCAAAGTCAGCTTGACAAGTTCAAAATGAAGGATGGTGAAGGTGTCGAAATGTACTCTAGGCTTGCACTTATCACAAATGAAATTGCCGGCTTAGGGAGTGAAGAGATGACTGACAGATTCATCATCAAGAAGATCCTAAGAGCATTGGATGGAAAGTATGATACCGTGTGCACATTGATTCAAATGATGCCAAACTACAAAGATCTCAAGCCAACGGAAGTCATTGGAAGAATTGTTGCTCATGAGATGTCACTTAAGGATAAGGAGGAACTTCACAACAAGTCAAGTGGTGCTTACAAAGCCTCAAGTGAAGCCTCCACATCATCAAGTGAGAAACAAACCTTCAATGAAGAATTGAGCTTAATGGTGAAGAACTTCAACAAATTCTACAAGAGTAGAAGCAAAGAAAGAAGCTCCAAGTCAAGGTCTTACAATGACAAAAGATCTTCTAGTTGAGAGCGCAATTGCTACAATTGTGGGAGACCCGGACACTATTACAATGAGTGTACGGCACCCTACAAAAGAAGAGAAGACTCTCCAAAAAGAAGAAGTAGAAGAGAAGAATCACCACCAAGAGAGAGGAGGAGTAGAGATGATTGTTATGAACGAAGACCCTCACGGAGAAGCAAGGATTCGGAAAGGAAGGACAAGTCATCAAAGAGCTACACAAAACAAAGACATCAAGCTCATGTTGGTGAATGGGTATCCGCTCCGACTCCGACCATCACTCCAGGAGAAGCTATCACTCCGACTCGAATACACTCAAGATGAAGGTGTTGCCGGTCTAGCACTTGTGTCAACCAACTCCTACGACATATTTGAATCACCAAATGAAGGAATTGGTAGATGCTTCATGGCCAAAGGTCCTAAGGTAACACACCCCAGTATATTGATTTTGATGTTGATGAAGATGACTTGCTAGGTGATGATGATTTACTTATTGACAACTCTAGTGATGAATACTATGATGAAACGTCAATTAATCTGCTAATCAAGTTGAAACGAATGACAATGATAAGGAGAAAATTGAGCGTCTAACTAAAGAACTAAACACTCTTAAGTTAGCTCATGAAACTATCTTTGAAGATCATCGAGAACTTTTAAGGGCTCATGAGAAGTTACGCTTTGAAAAGCTCAATCTTGAGCAAGAGCATGAGTTCTTAAAAGCTATCAATGATGATCTCCGTAAGAAAAGTTCTTATTACATTGCCAAGCGTTTACTCTTATCTACTTACATGCCTCAAGTCAAGTCTAGTAACAAGAACAAGAAAGATTCTTCCTCTAGTAGTAACAACAATAATGTCATATCCAATATTGTTGCTTCTAGTAGTTCTCTTGATTCCACTAATGATTCTCTTAGCCAAGTTACACTTGAGCAAGAAAATAGCTTATTGAAGGGAATTATAGAGAAAGATGTATACAAGAGCCTTGCCGGAGTAAGCAATTGAGGAAATTATGCATAAGCAAGGTAGGCACCGGAAGAATCAAGGTGTTGGTTTTGAATGAAAGTTCAATGCCAATGGAGTTGAGTGGGAAGAAGATCAATACCCCAAGACGAAGTTTGTTCCTCAACAAGAGAAGTATGATCCTACTTCCTTCAAGGGAACACAAGCACAAGATGATCTTCCACCACAAGACCACAAGGGCAAGGACAAGCTTCAAGAAGAGATTGATGCATTTGAAGAAGCACCTAAGGTCTCAGTCAAGTGGATTCCCAAGACTACGTCAAGTTCTACCTCATCAAGTACAACTACAACTCCAAGGATTCCCATCAAGATGATGTGGATCCAGAAGAAGAAGAACTAGAGAGTTCTTGAGGGTGACTCCGCCAATATATTTCACTCATATCATTATGGCAAGGAAAAGTGCAATCAACTTCCATATCTTGCACTAGTTCAAGGAGTCACAAACCCTCATGTTGGTAAGGCAAGGGACAAGGTAACCTAATGATTTCATGGACATCATTTTGTGTGTGCAACACTCTATGTCTATGGATATACTTGTTTGTTCCTTGTGGGACTAACCCATGTAGGTATTGAAAGTGCAACTCACTCCAAAGGATGGCTCCAAAAGATCTACATCAACATTGAGCATCCACATCTTCAACACCTACATGAAGTCATCATCGACAAAACCCAAGGTTAGTTCATCCCTCTTAGGGGATCTCACATCTAGGGGAGCTTAACTCTAAGAATTGAGTCAAAGCAACTCTAATGATGTGAACACATAAATGCTTTATGTAAAAGTGGTAACCCCACTTGAGCTTAAGCGATGAGTATGACCTATGATCAAATGTTCTCATTTGACTCCTAAGTCAATATACTCATATATAGATGACCTAGTCATTGCCAATTGTTTGATAGATGCTAGAATTGGTTGTGCATGCTTTGTCACATATTTCATTTGCCATCCTATTGTGTGAGCATGTTGGTTGCATACTTTACTCATTCGAGGACATCCACTTGTTGTTTTGATTGATTGGCTTCTTTTTCTTTGGCCAAGTGGATGGACAAGAATGCCTAAGAACCTTCTCTAGCTATCTATGCTTTCTCATCTCAAACTCTGTTCATGCTACATCACAAAATTTGATCAAAACCACTCTGTGTGAGGAGCACTCGGAGTCCCCAATTCGTCATAGTCTTAAACTTCCAAAACTTCTTTGTGATTTTCTGTCCGACCGATTCCTCCATTTCGGTCTTACCGAGATCACTTAGTCGATCTAGGTTTTCAATCTCGGTGCAACCGATTTGAATTCTTCGGTCACACCGAGTTGCAATAATCGAACAGTTTGCATCTCGGTGCCACCGAAGTTGTTCCACTTTCGGTCACACCGGCTGTGGTCGGGCTATATATAGTCAAGGGCAAAATTTGGAAATTTCTCCGAACCTCTTCGCCCACAAGAATAGCTCGATCTGCCTCCGTGGTCTCCGGATCGTCTCCTCGTCACCACTGCCCCCGTCATTTGGTGTCCGCCGCCAAATCAGCGGAAATCAACCCGCCGTTGCCGCCGTGGCGAGTCTCCGCCGAACTAGGGTATGGACTCGATCACTGTGCTTTCCTCGTCCGATTCTCAGCACATTGTGTTCTTATTGATTCTTGCCACGATTGAAACACTCCTATCAATTCAATGCAATCCTTAGAATAGTTTTGATTTGAAAATTTAGGGTTAGGTTTCCGCTGAAACCATCTCGGACCCACCGAGTTGAAAAACTCGGTCCCACCGATTTGGCTTATGCCATTGCACTAGTGAGACTCGGTATGACCGAGAATTACTAATCGGTGAGACCGATTTTAGGACTTTGTGAAACCCTAGCAGTCTCGGTGCCACCGAACTATGACTCGGTCCAACCGAGTTCATCAGTTTAGGTTCCAAAACTGCTTCGGTATCACCGAGTTTGAAAATCGGTTGATCCGAAATGCTTCTGTGGAAAACTAAAACTGAATATTTGAGTCATTCTTTTGCAAAAATCTCTGCATTGTGTGATGCTCATCCACTCTACCTCATCTATAACTCTTCACAGGTCAGTGATCGGCATGTCGGACCCAGTGACAGTCGAGGAACAGTGAACATGAGTGAGGGCACTAGTCCCTCCAGCTCTTGAGATGAAGGCAGCAGAGCACCCTAAGCAATCTGCCTAAAGCTGCCACTGTAAAGGAAGAAGAAAACCTCAGATTCGAAGATGAGGATTATAGGGTAGAAGAGGATGAAGCAACCTCCAAGAAGGTTGTGCTCAAAAGGAGTATGGCTCGACACATAGCTCAAAGCCCGGACTCAATAAGAAGCTTCACCAAGAGGACACCTATGCCAAAAGTCAGAGCATCAACTCAAATTCCTGATAAGCCAGATCCCAAAGAGCCAGCTGCTGCTGAAGGGAAGAAAAGGAAAGAGAGGGTCAAGAAGACCCCAGTCAGAGTTATTGGAAAGCCTTCCATGATGGAAGAGGAAGAAGAGATAGCTGCACCAGCACCAAAGGCACCCAAGCTCATGGGTGATGCTATAATATCAGGGGCTGCCACGTCTAAGCCCAAGGAAGCACCCAAAGCTGCCCCCAAGGCCAAGTCTGCACCAAAGAGGAATACCAGGAGTATTCCAGCTACTGAGAAGAACAAGGCCCCAGTGCCTAAGGTTGCTGAAGAAGAAGATGAAGAAGGACAAGTTTTGAGGAAGCTCAACCGAAGATACCAGACCACAATGATGCCCATCATGTGGCTAAGGATACGAAGATCAGAAGAGACAATGGGTTGAGGCTATGGAGGATGATAGATCCATATTCGTCAAGGAGAAGAACTGCTGTGGACTAGAGGTTCCACACCAAGGAACAGCAGGACTTTTATGAGACTGTTCTGCTGGATAAGAAGCCCATAGTGTGTGACAGGAGGTGGGTTGACTGGACCTACATGAAGGAAAATGTAGAGCACTATCCTGGAGTGCAAGACAGTTTTGTTGCTGTTGGAGTTGCAGACTTTGTTGGGCAAACGCTCACCAATTTGAATGATGAACTTATCATGCAGTTCTACTCCACATCACACTTTTATCCAGATGGCAGGAAGTGTGGATGTCTGAAGGTACAAGGTACCAGTCAACTGTTGAGGAGTGGGCAAAGCTGATACATGCCCCAAAGGAGAATGAAGATGACCTTGATGTATATGCCAAGAAGAAGATGGACCACAACACCATGGCACACATGTACAAGGAGATCCCAGACACAACCATTGAGACACATAAGTTTGGATCAGTCCACTTCCTTCTGTCAGGGCTGCCAACTATCAACACCATCTTAAGGCATACCCTATTGCCAAAGTCTGGTGACCATAACATGATCAGAGGGCATGCAATCAACATGTTGCATTTATTTGATGTACCACAGAAATTCAAAGTCATGAGCCTTATGATTGAAACCATTAAGATGATCGCTAACGATCGAGAAAAGAAGTTGTGGATATGCCCCTCGGATCCGTAAGTTGATTAACTCAAAGATGGGCACAGGCAAATATCTATTGGATAAGGAACATTTTCCAATTTATCTAGACTTTGAGGACAATGAGGTTGTCATGAATGAGAATGATCCATCGTCAGTTCAAGCACAAGAGAAGAAGGAGAAGGCAAGGAAGGAGAAGGCTGCCAGGATGCCAACTCTGGAGGAGGCATCGATTATTTCTTGAAGAACAAGCATGAGCAGCTCGGATACTTAATAGCATCAACCACGAGGATTGAGAAGGGATTGGCCACCCTCACTCAAAATCAGGAGAGCTTGAGAGAATCATAGAACAAAAGTTCTATAACTTAGATGTGAAAGTAATGGCGAGATTCACCAGAGGTGGAGGAACTACAAGATGACATGCGTGAGAGGAAGGGCAAAACAACAAGCGATGCATTTGCCAGAGTGCCTAGAGCCTAGAGGTCATCTGCTGTGCCAGTTCGACACAAGAGCAACTTCATCTGCACCAGCTGACCTCGGTGCCACCAGCTCCAAAGCACCTACATCAGCTCCAGCTCCATCTACTTCAATCAAGCTTTCGTCCTCGGCGTTATCCGGACTCCACCACCTGAAGATCAAGCCTGAGAGTCGATCTAGCACTATGCATTTTCTATGAACTTTTTGGTAACTTGTTGCCAAAGGGGAAAAATGTATAGATCATAGGCTTCGAGAGAGAGAGAGAGAGTGTTGTTTTTGTTCTCTCTTGATTTGGTGGTTTTTCAAACTTGTTTGCTTTTGTTTGCTTGATATACTATGTTTGTGAGACATTGATGATCATGTGTTTGATCATAAGCTACACTTATGCATGTTTGATGATATTATCTTATCTATCCTATGTGACCATTCACTTTGCTTGGTGATGAGTGCATGTATTCATTCCGTATCATTTTGAGCGCTCCACCAAGATGTATGTGACATGGAAGAGTAACCCATGAGCCTAATTCCTTGTGCATTTGAAGTCCAAAGCAAATCATAATCTATGCACAAATTTAGGGGTAGCTCTTGCTTATCACATACTTCTCAAAGCGACGATGTTTTTCAATCTTATTATCATTTGTCGAAGCTTTGATCTATATGTTGTCATCAATTACCAAAAAGGGGGAGATTAAAAGTGCAACTATCCCTAGGTGGTTTTGGTAATTCATAACAACATATAGCTCATTGAGCTAATGCTATTCCAAGATGAACATTTCAGAAAGCTCGGTGAATGGCATGGCATGGATGATGAAAGTGGATCCCTCAAAATGCTAATGACAAAGGATTGGCTCAAGCTCAAAAGCTCAAGACTCTTCATTTTATATTTTAGTGATTCAAGATCACATTGAGTCTATAGGAAAAGCCAATACTATCAAAGAGGGATGAGGTGTTGCTTAATGAGCCTCTTGCTTCATGTGCTTAGTGATATGCTCCAAAACCCTCAGCTACTCTCTCACATCCACATATGACCTAAACCTAAAGCCAAAATCGGTCTCACCGATTCTTCCAATCCGGCGCCACCGATTCCATATGTCATAGCCACTGCCACAAACCCTAGGCAAATCGGTTCTACTGATAGGGATCTCGGTCTCACCGAGATGGGATTGTAATCTCTGTTTCCTTTTCATAACTTTTCGGTCTCACCAAAGAGCGGATCGGTCCCACCGAGATTGCAATGTAAACTCTCTGTTTCCCTTTGTAACATTTCGGTCTCACCAAAAGAGCAAATCGGTCCCACCGAAGTTTACTCCGACCAACTCTCTGGTTAGCTAATTACCAAAATCGGTCTCACCGAAGTTTGTGTAATTGGTCTCACCGAGATTACGTTATGCCCTAACCCTAATCATATCGGTCCTACCGAGATGCATGTCGATCCACCGAAAACCCTAACGGTCACTAGGTTTACTAAAATCGGTCTGACCGAGTTTGTTGATTCGGTCCCACCGAGATTGGTAAATTGTGTGTAACGCTTAGATTTTGTGTGGAGGCTATATATACTCCTCCACCTCCTCTTCATTCGTGAAGAGAGCCATCAGACTAAACCTACACTTCCAACTTACCATTTCTGAGAGAGAACCACCTACTCATGTGTTGAGACCAAGATATTCCATTCCTACCATATGAATCTTGATCTCTAGCCTTCCCAAGTTGCTTTCCACTCAAATCTTCTTTCCACCAGATTCAAATCCTATGAGAGAGAGTTGAGTGTTGGGGAGACTATCATTTGAAGCACAAGAGCAAGGAGTTCATCATCAACACACCATTTGTTACTTCTTGGAGAGTGGTGTCTCCTAGATTGGCTAGGTGTCACTTGGGAGCCTCCTACAAGATTGTGGAGTTGAACCAAGGAGTTTGTAAGGGCAAGGAGATCGCCTACTTCATGAAGATCTACCGCTAGTGAGGCAAGTCCTTCGTGGGCGACGGCCATGGTGGGATAGACAAGGTTGCTACTTCGTGGACCCTTCGTGGGTGGAGCCCTCCGTGGACTCGCGCAACCGTTACCCTTCGTGGGTTGAAGTCTCCATCGACGTGGAGATACGATAGCACCACCTATCGGAACCACGCCAAGAACATCTGTGTCTCCAATTGCGTTTGAATCCTCCAAACCCTTCCCTTTACTTTCTTGCAAGTTGCATGCTTTAATTTCCGCTGCCAATATACTCTTTGCATGCTTGCTTGAATTGTGTGATGATTGCTTGACTTGTCCTAAGATAGCTAAAATCTGCCAAACTCTAAAACTGGGAAAAGGCTAATTTTTTAATTGGTCAAGTAGTCTAATCACCCCCCCCCCCCCCTCTAGACATACTTCAAGGTCCTACAAAGATGATCCTGCATAGCAACTCTCCACAAGGCAAAATCTGAAGTGGCATCAAGTAAAGGAGGTTTGCCTTGAGGGTTATATTTCGGTTTCACAACTTGGGGTCTTGCATAAAGCAAAGGAACACTAGAGTGTTCATTGCTAGGAGGTTGTAGACCAAGTGACGGAGTAGGCACAGTTGGCCTCGAAGCCGCACCACCCGAAAGTGGTGCAAGCACCATGGACAACGTGGCTATTATCATTTGGACCAAGGCCTCAAGAGAAGCATCATGCTCCTGTTTTTACTTAGCAAGGGCCCGTTCCAGATCCTCAGAAGTAAAGGAATTGATTTCTGACGAAGCGTCGCCTTTATCCTTCGGATCTGCAACACGGGGAGTCCCATCGGGGTTCATCTCGCTCTAGGGCGGTTAAGCCACAAGAATAGAGCACGAGGCTCTGATACCAATTGAAAGGATCGAGATGGACCTAGTGGGGGGGTGAATAGGTACAACTACAAATTTTAATTGTTACTTGGCAATTTTAAGAAATAATGCGGAATATGAAAATGAGCTTAACAATTTCAAGTGAAGTACTAAGTGCTAAGCAAGTAACACAAGTAGTAAGTAAGCAAACATAAAGTGATATAAGTAAGTGCTAAGAGACAAGTAACCACAAGTAGAGAGTTAGGGTTAGGGATAACCGCAACTCCGGGAGACGAGGATGTATGCCGATATTCACTTCCTTGGAGGGAAGCTATGTCACCGTTAGAGAGGTGGATGTTACCAGAAGGCACACCAACGCCACGAAGGCTCACCCTATTCTCCCTTTGAGACAACACTACAGAGGTGTTTCTCAACCACTAGTGTAGACCTTGGGGTGGTCTCCAAACCCTCACAAACTTTTCCGGGGGTAATCATAAAGGTCGATTCCTTTTCGAAAGACTCCTACCACCCAGGAGTCTCCAACCTCCAAGAGTAACAAGAACGATGGGGAAAAGCTCAAGACTTGCACAAATCACGAATTCCTTTGGTGCAAAGAAGGAGAAGGAGTGGATCTATCACTTGATCGGAGAACTTCTCTCAAATGCTCTCAAATCCCTTGGGGATCTAAGATTTGGTGTGGAGGAGTGAGAGAGAGAGTGAAATGTGTTCTAGGGTTTGTTCAAAGTTAGTGGTCAGCCCTCTCCCATGGGGAAGAAGGGCTATATAGTGTGAGAACAAATATGGCCTTTATAGTGTAAGTGAATGAGCAGGCCGGACATCCGGGCTAGGGGCCGGACATCCGGCCTGGCAAGCTACGAGGAATAAAGTTGAAGCAGAACATAAAACAGAGGGCTGGACATCCGGGGGCCAAGCCCAAACATCCGGCGCAACAGGAAGGCCCGGACATCCGGAAGACAGCCGGACATCCGGCGCGATTACGAACTAGTAATAGAACTTTAGCTGTTCCACGGTTAGCATTAGCCGGACATCCGGGAGAGGGCCCGGACATTCGGCGTATCAGGAAGTCCCGGACATCCAGCATGGAACCAAAAACCTTATGGATATGAAGGAGGGTAAGTTCGGACATCCGGCGCATGAGCCGGATATCCAGGGAGCAGCCCGGACATCTGGCATGAGGCCCGGACATCCAGCACTCCCAGGGGTAGAATAAACCAAAGAGGGGTGATAGATCAAATGAGACAAGTAGAAGAGATATCATGGCAAGAGCAAGTCTTTTACTAACCATATCGATCCCCTCTTAATAGTGCGGTATCCTATACTCAAGAAAAAAATGTGAAATCAATTTTTATGCTCCATCCTTGAGTAAAATCACTTGTAAGCTCTTGATCCACACACATCGATGAACCGGGGACTAATACCTGAGATTTACTTGACAACCATTGTTAGTCCCCTAGATGTATATTGTCATCAACATCAAAACATGATGTAAGGGCATGATTGCTCTTTCAACAATACATATCAAGCAAGCATTACAAGATTATACGAGCAGCGGAAAGTAAAGCATGCAATTTGCAAGAATGTAAAGGGATGGGATTGGAGTGTGCAAACGCAATCGGAGACACGGAGATTTTTGGCGTGGTTCCGATAGGTGGTGCTATCGTACATCCACGTTGATGGATACTTCAACCCACGAAGGCTAACGGTTGCGCGAGTTCACGGAGGGCTCCACCCACGAAGGGTCCACGAAGAAGCAACCTTGTCCATCCCGCCATGGCCATCGCCCACGAAGGACTTGCCTCACTAGGGTAGATATTCATGAAGTAGGCGATCTCCTTGCCCGTACAAACTCCTTGGTTCAACTCCACAATCTTGACGGAGGCTCCCAAGTGACACCTAACAAATCTAGGAGACACCACTCTCCAAAAGGTAACATATGGTGTGTTGATGATGAACTCCTTGCTCTTGTGCTTCAAATAATAGTCTCCCCAACACTCAACTCTCTCTCACATATTTGGATTTGGTGGAAAGATGATTTGAGTGGAAAGAAAGTTGGAGAAGGCTAGAGATCAAGATTTATGTGGTTGGAATGGAATATCTTGACCTCAACACATGAGTAGGTGGTTCTCTCTCGTAAAATGTATCTTTGGAAGTGTAGGCATGTTCTGATGGCTCTCCCCACGAATGAAGAGTGGGTGGAGTGGTATATATAGCCTCCACACAAAATCTAACTGTTACACACAAATCACCAAACTCGGTGGGACCGAATCAGAAAACTCGGTCGAACCGATTTAGTTCATAATATGACCGATAGGCATTTCGGTGGGACCGATATGATCAACTCGGTGGGACCGATGTGCTAGGGTTAGGGTAAAACCTCATCTCGGTTTGACCGATTACACAAACTTGGTGGGACCAATTTTGGTAACAAGCTAACCAGAGAGTTTGCCAGGCAAACTCGGTGGGACTGATTACAGAACTCGGTAGTACCGAATTCAATGTAACATGAGCCAGAGAGTTTGCAAGCCCATCTCGGTGTAACCGGGATCCCATCGGTGAGACCGAATTGATAAGGGTTTCTGGCAGTGGCTATGTTAAGTGAGCTCGGTGGCGCCGGATAGAATGTTTCAGTGGGGCCGAGTTTGACTTTTAGTTTGGGACATATGTGGATATGAGAAAGTGGTTGAGGGTTTTGGAGCATATCACTAAGCATTTTGAGCAAGTAACCCATTAAGCAACACCTCATCCCCTTTTAATAGTATTGGCTTTCCTATGGACTCAATGTGATCTTGGATCACTAAAAGTAAAAGGTAGAGTCTTGAGCTTTTGAGTTTGAGCCAATCCTTTGTCCTTAGCATCTTGAAGGGGTTCCACATCCTCTTGTCATCACCACTCCATCTGTTGAACTTGTCTGAAATACACTAGATGAAAACATTAGTCCAACAAGAGATATGTTGACATTAATTACCAAAACCACCCAGGGAGCACTTGTGCTTTCAACTATAAATACTCCCCTCCGCTCTCCGTTGGGACGATTACTCATTGAGATACTTTCGCGAAAGTGCTACACTACCCTGTTTGGCTTGCAGGCATCGGAGAGCGGAGAAGATGAGTGTGGACTGATGTTTGACTAGGATTCCTCAAATTGGATGGATTTTTTGTGGGGGTGGCACGGGCCCTAGCGGGCTGAGACGACGTGGCGGGCATCCCCATATCCGCCCCATATATGGGCCGGATATGGGGGTTATCGGTCAGTCCAGGCGTTTGGGTCAGATTTGGGGCGCCCATTTGGGTGCCGCTTTTGCGTCCGATCACTGGCCGTGCAGCCCGTATGGGCGTTTGGGGCGGGCTCCAGTTGTAGATGCTCTTATTTGTCCTCCTCCACCACTCTCCTCATATCTCAATACTCAACTCCATGCAACTTCATGCTTGTTCATTATATAACATAAATTCATCACAAATTCAACGATACAAAGCAAACGACAATTCATTACATGTCAAAATAAAATTCAACAATTCATACATAGATTGTCGTTACAGGAATGAATCGATGACTTCAGTTGTCGCGGTCATTGATTCTCTTTTTCCTGTGGACCAACCACTTCTTCCCTTCATGATTCAAGAGGTTGATGTCCCGCAACATGATCCACGACTCCTTCGCATGTCTCCAAGCCTCAACTCCCCTCTCTCTCTCTCTCTCTCTCTCTCTCTCTCGCTCGCTCAAGCCCTTGCAACCAAAAGTTGATGGTCAGCAGTGACACCTCCACCGCCTCGTAAGTGTTCGATGGTTTTTCCAAGTGAGTTTTTGTTGCTTTTTATTTATTTTTGTCAATTGAATTGAACTGAGTCAATTAAATTGAAGATGAAAAGACTGAAAGAGATGATCTTCAAGGACTCTTCATCATAGGAGGAGGAAGAAGATGGCGATGACTTTGAAAATGGTTATTGGCATGATCCTCAATGATGATATTCGGCGGCCAAGGAGACGATCGCAGTTCGGCCGCATACACCTCAACCATGATAGAGCAGAGGGCCATGCCTAGATTACGAGAGATAATTTCGAACCTAATCCAACCTTTCGAGAGAAATATTTTCGCCAGTGATTTTGGATATACACAAGTCTTTCTCGCCATTGCAAATGCAGTGGAGAAGCATGATGATTGGTTCAACCTCAGGAGGAATGCATGCCGAGATATCAATGTGAGCCCTTTGATGAAGTGTATCACAGCTGTTTGAGAGTTGGCCTATGGGTGTTGGGCCGATGCCATTGACGACCATGTCCGCATTGAAGAAGATACAATCTTGGAGGCCGTTTGAATATTTGGCAAAAATATTTTTTTACTCTGTTAAGTTTAGGAGATCGGTTAGAAACAACCATTCTTTAAGGAGTAAAAGTACTCCTCTAAAGGATACTCATCCGTTTACTCCTCTAAATTTAAGGGGATTGGACAGAGTTGATCTTAGGACATCTCTAGCCCAAGCCTTATAATTTAGCCCCTTATATGCCTTCTTAAACTACAACTCCTTATATTTATGTTTGGGAGTTAAAAAAATATGGTTCCTAGCCGAAGTTTTAAATCTACCCCCCTAAAAAATTCACACTAATTTGAACATCGATAGCTCAATTTGATTCAAATTACATTGCATACCATCGATAAAAAAATAGCACAATTCGGTTAAAACTTTTGCATAACACAGATTTAAACTAGTCGATTAAAAAAATAAAACTAAGCAATCTAGTCAGAGTCGGAGTCTTTTTCGGGCGGGATCTTCTCCAAATCCACATCGCCAAGCCATAGCCATTGGAGTCAGAGTCGAAGTCCGAAGCGCTAGACGAAAGCTTGATCAGTTCTGGTCCCCTCCTGCCCCACTCACGGTAGCCAGAGTCTTTTTCGGCCTGGATCTTCTCCCAATCCATATAGTTTGGAAGTACACTTATGCGTACCGGAAGTCAAAAGTCATGTGAAATAAAAAAGAGAAAATAATAATTGATTTCCCGAGAATATATTGATAGTTAGGAGGAAAAATGGGAGAAACCAAGAAATTTGGTATCATGTACTCCCTCTTTAAAGTTATATAAGATCGTCTAGATCTCTTGTTGAAGAATTCGTCCGGTTAACCAGTTAACTTGCCGATTAATCCCTACTTGTAGGGTTACAGTGTAGCCGATAAACTGATAAATTCACCGATTAATTGATTAAATGACTGATTAACTTGCCAATTAGCCTATTAATCCCCTACTCGCCAGCTAATCGAGCAACTACCAGTTAACGATTTCCTCAACAATATCTAGATCACTACTTTAGTGATCTAAAGGATCTTATATTAGTTTATATTAGTTTACAGAGGGAGTATAAGAGATTTATACATAGTAAAAAAAATACACAGTCAAAACATTTTTTCATATGCATCCACTTTCATGGATCTTGATTTCAAAGTGATTATATGTAAATCGATTGTCCTTGTCTTTTAAATACAATTGTCAACCTAACCTTGGTTTTCTTGATTTTTCCAGCTTTTCTAGGATATTCTAGTAGTTTTCTTTACTCTTGAGGTTCTAATATACTAGTGATTAACTCCAATATTTTTGAGTCAGAGCTTTTAATAAATAATGTGGAAAATATCGGCAATTATGATCCACGTGTTGTCATACAATGTCAAAATCATGCCATTTTATTGCAAAACCTCTTTGGCATAGTTGAGGGGGACATGTGTCATAGCGCTAATAATTGAAAGTAGGATTCTTTATTTTAAGGTTGAGGGACATAGGCGCATATGCTCCCGGGATAAACAATAAAGTTGAAACAAACGGAAAACAAATTAAAACTTCTGATTTTTGTACATGTTCATGTTAGTGTCTAAACACAACATGTTTTTTGTAAGACAGGTCACAGTACTTGTGTTTTTTTCATAACTATTTACAAACAATCAAAGGACATAAATACATACCTGTTTATTTCTTTGAGGTTCAAAAAAAAAGAGCCGAGCATAAAAGGAATTATGAAGTTTTTCTTGTCATGCATGAGCATATGCTCCCGGGAGCTAAATTGAATTTCCAAAAGGCAGTATAGTCTTCACTAAAAGTTGGGGACCGGGATGACATAGGGTGAAACATCAAATATTCCTTTCATTATAAATAAAGAGTATAGTGTACACAAATACTCTTGTCGCCTTGGGAAATTGCTAAAACAAAAGAATGATGAAATGAAACTAATACAAACAAAACAAGAAATAAACATATTACATTGGAATAGAAAAGCTCCATCATTTATCCTTTTGGATTTTGTTCTCAATAGAATTTTCCTTTGCCATTTCTGTATTTGAACACCGAATTTAACACAGAAAAATTGAGATGACACTTTGTTAGCTAGGTGCAAAGAAGTCATGGTCTTCTTTTTGAAGGCGAAGTCATGGTCTTCTAGATAGACTTGTAAGAGAGATTACTACGTGCATGTAGGTGGCTGAGGTGCCACCAGGTGTCTAGAACGGAACGGCTTGAGGAAAACGGGCAACAAATTCCCGTCGGGGACGACAGGTTTCTTTTTCCATTGGATTCTGTATCCTTCATAATCTTTGCTTTCACTCCACAGAGATTGCACTACGGTGGTTTTCACTGACAAAAGACAGAAAAATAGGTGCTCACCTGAAAGAAACAAGCTATTCAGTGCCGACGAAATGGCTTTGTGCGTGCTTTCTGTGTCGAGTTGGCAGATGTGAATTATGTTATTGTTGGATGACTTTTATTTTCTAGCCGTGTACATGTACAGTTCGTTGGTTCACACATCACGCGTATAGGCTTATTATTTGCCAATGTATGTCGGCTCACACATCATTCACAGTGTACACCTACAATTGCTCCTAGTACTTCAAAAGTCAAAACGTTTCTAAGTACAACCAAGTTTATGTAAAATTATATCAACATCTACAATACCAAATAAAGGAAATAGGACAATGTAGTTCATGGCGATTCTAAGCCTAATGATACCGCTCTAGCACTATAGTTATTGAAAGTTTGTTCTGTAAGGGCATCTCCAACGCCGACCCTCGAACCACCCGCAATTGTCGAGACCGCGCAGTCTGGACGTATTTTGCCATCCAACGCGATCCTCATCAGTCCGTTCGGCGATCCGGACGCACCTTTTCCCGTAAACCGGAGACAACCCCCTTTCCCGCGCCTGCGCGCTTTACCGCCCGAAGCCAGCTTCCTGAAGCCAGGTAGGGAAAGAAGCCATGTCGACGGAGGCCGGTGCGTCCGCCCACTGCAGACAGCTAGGAAAAGTAGATTATGAGAGGCCGCCGCCGCTTGGGTCCCACGAAGGCCACCGCCACCGCGTCACCGGGTTACACAGCCGGTGTCTTGCCCAGTGAGCGGGGGCGTAGACCACGGCGACCGTTTTCACCCGCCCAAAAACCAACCCCGATCCGTGCTTCACGGAAGCGAAGTGAGGCTGTTCTTCCCCTCTCGCTGAAGCATATCCCTCCAGGGCATCCGATGGTCCGATGAACGGGCTGCCGGGCATAGGAAAGACATGTCATGAGAGTGGCGATCCCCCGCGGCCGGCAGTAGACTAGTTTTACCGCAGCATGGTATAGTTTAGTTAAAATATGCCTGAAATATAAACGTTTTCATCTGGTTTGAATGAAAATCATCCGGTTTGCATGTAATTTGTCTGGTTTGTTCAAAGCCGGATATCATTGGATGGCCGGTACCTGCATCTGTGACGCAGACTAGCCTCCCTATCCACATACGGATGCCTTGTCTGGTCTACGGGTCAGCATTGGAGATGACCTAAACTTGGCTAAACATAGAGAAGTTTGACTTTTGAAAAAAAATCAATACAATTTCTTTTTACGGGTGGAAAATTAATATAGCCATTTGCAACGGATCGAGTACATAAAAATGCCAAAGCATGCAGCAAGATCTGTTTTGCATGCTTATGTGTACCAGCAAAATTCAATTGAGATGACACCGTCATGATTAGAACATTATAAAGTAAGTACTTCTGAAGAAACATGTACTTGGTTAGTTTTTGTTTTCTTGAGCGAGTACTTAGCTGGATTAATCTTCCATGTGATCGCGCTTTAGGACAGGTTTTCTCAACCTTATAGCAACACTAGTAAGAAGCCCGTGCTGAGTGCATACATATTCTTGTAGATCAATATCAATATTTTCCGACATATACTTTATATTCACCATATTCTAAATTTTTGATAACCTTTAATTTGATTTGAGTATGGGTAGGGAAAGAAAAAGAAAGTTTTGACTCAATTGAGATTCCGGCAAGACTGATTTAATTGATTGAGTTAATGCATGACATGATTTAAAAAAATCTATTTAGTTTAGATTATTTCAAGTTACTACATTCATGTTGGTTTTTATCTTGTGCGGCATCGGTTAGGGTTATCAAAAGAAGGAGAAATACTACTCCCTCCATTCCTTTATACAAGGCCACAAACTCATATTACAGGTATCAAGATAAAATTTAATGACTTCTTTGCAAGTCAACTTTTCTTTAACCGGGATCATTAGTACATCACAAACATGCAACGAATGAATGAGAAGGAAGTGACTGAGTGTTATTATGACTACATGCATGTAAGTATTGAAAAGTTGCTACTGTTGATGGCCTTGTATTGATGCAAGGAAACATCATTAATTTTCGCCTCGATTACTATTGATGGCCTTGTATTGATGCAAAATGTATTTTTGATTGTGGTCTTGTATAAGTGAATGGAGGGAGTATGTGAATACAGCTGGTTTCCTGTTGCCCTTTAGATACGCACGAGGTTTGACATGCATCAATTAGCCAGCGTTTCAGTGAGAAGATCGTTGCGGTCTGGTGGATTATAAGAAATCAACGCATGTTCCCGTCTGGACTCCTGTACCAACTCGCCGATGCCCGTGCACAGGTGAGAATCAAATCAAAACCAGATATCACGTGAAATCTGTGACATCAGTCGACTTGATCTAGTCGTGTTTATGTACGTCGCTCTGTCATTCCGCCGCACTTTCGATTTCATGACATGTGCATTCACATAATCTAGGGCGAAATATGTAGGGTGATCACCTTGCACACGTGCATTGTACGGAAATTTGTAGCTCTGACCCTCTAGATGGAAATCTGATAAAATAAATATAGCAGCCTGTTTGAGGATTTCTCATTGCTTGTCCCATCGTGTCTTCAGAGTCGTTATCAGATTGGGTGCGAAACGGTCTTTATTTCATGTATGTATTTTACATAAATTCATTACAACTTACAACGTACCAAAGGAAATCGAACCGCAGGGGGTGAAGCCAGCAAAATAATTTGTAATTGTCGATGTCATTCTCCCAAGTGTACGTGTCATGTGTAAGAGCACTTAGTTACTTGTACGTAATAGTATTAGTCCAAAACCGTTCATGTCATTTGACACCAATGTCCTTCTTTTTACGGCAACTAGTAAGTATGCACGTGCAACGCATGTCTCATGCCTTAACCAATTTCATAATAAGTAGACAATTAAAACATGAAAGTTTTTCAAAAATATATGAATTAAGAAATACACAATGTTTCAACGCCATTCAAGTTGTGTTTCCAATAGTGAGGAACCATTGCGAATTTGTGGTCAATAACGTCTGTTGTTTCACTTATTCAATGTTCTCACAGGTTGTAAAAGAAGAAGATAAAATCTACTAATCCTTCCATCACAAAATGTACCAATCTTGCACACGCATTTTCCATTCATGGAATCCTAGTATTCCAGGATTCAATCATTAGCTACATCAAGAATTATATAGGCAAGACAACCCGTGAGCTACATAGAATGGCTTCCGTGAGCACAAATCTTCAAGCGAATAACTATTTCCAAACAGAGCACAAATCTTCAAGAAAAAAATGGCTAGCACAAGTGAGGTGAAAACTGCAGCTGCTGCACCTCCTTCAAGCGAATAACTATTTCCAAACAGAGCATTGCCTTGCCATCCAGTGTTGGTACTCGCCTACTGATGGCAGATTTATTTTATCTCTCCCCCACACAGGAGTCAAATGAGGCATACTATTTGTAACTGTAGTTTGTCCAACAACCTGAAAATTTCAGTAGGTACTTAATGTAGAACTGCACTTTCAACAATTTAGTTGTACAATGTGCTTTTGAAAAGTGGCCAGGACTACTAATTTATAGATAACCTGAAAGTGTTCAGAAGTTTCATACATCCTCATGCTCTATGCCCAAATGTACATTGATAATTCAACCAGTTTGCACTATCAAATCGAGTTATTATTACAAGATAAACAACAGTAGTAGTCCCACTGTTACAGCACATGTCATGAACAACAACACCTTCTCGGCCTTGAAAATAAGACTTATGAAGAGTGCTCTTACAATAAAACCAAATATATGTGTGCAAGCACAGGCTCAATAACTTTGTTGATATACAAGACAACTTATCAACATGTCAAACTTGAAGTGCATGACAAGCCTCCAAAATCCAAACGTTATGGAACCAATTTCTCTATTTTCTAATCTTGCCTGAATAGTCACTCTACTAAAAATGTGAAGAAAATGAAACTGGATAAAATTTCGACGACACTCACCACATCCAGTTTTCATCAATAATAGTGGAGCCAAAGATGTTGGTCTGCATCTGCATCCAAAATGTTGCGCGCACATAAAACAAAAGAATTAGTATTTAGCTGTTTCGTACATCATTAGTAAGCAGAGCAAGGAGTGGACTAAGTATGTCATCTTCACCAACCAAGGTTATCCCTTCTCGTCATGAGGTTGCTGACTTTTTACATTCCACTCCATTGTTTTGCAAAGCATGAAGGGTGAATATTCCATCAGCATGAATAATTGGTACGAAAGACTTTGTACACTACATTCCATTGTTCTGCTAGCAGTAGATCTCTAGATGTATCTTAACTTCTTAAATGATAGGAATTTGTTTATGTTTTTTTATAATGCACAACGTCATGGTGAATCCTAGAATGCACATCGTCATGGTGAATCCCAGATTCGCTTCACTCCCTTCCATGCAAGTTGCACAAATATAAAATGGCACGGGATTATATAAAAAAGAGGGGTGTGGAACAAACTGAAGATATACTAATTCACATATGCGCAGTAAAGTTATAGAAAACAAACGAATGTTGTGTTACCTATATCCGCATAGTTAGGCATACAAGAGATTAAGTTGTTCACTCTGTTTTTTGTATGAGTTGTCTGCTTAGGCTGGACTCGTGGACCTGTGTGAGGAAGACAAAGTATAACTACAACCTTTCATTACATATACATGCATGGTAATAAGAAGCAGCCAATGGAAATGATTCACTCAGAAAGCATTTCTGACACTCAAATAAGAAATAATTGATTGACATTGCACACCTGAACTCAAGCAAGGTTTGGATCAACATCTATTCTTTCAGAACCGTACCTCTATTCTTTTAGAGCACCTAAATAATTCTCACAAAATAATGCAAACATCAGTTGTACACATGTTCACTTGTAAATTATTCATCTGATAAGAAATCAATTTTTCCTTACCTGCAAATTAAACTCGTGAATGATGATGGCTTGATGACTTTGGAGCAGTTATTTATCCTACTATCAAATACAAATGAAAATGGTTCGGGATATTCAGGTTCAGGCTTGACAGCAAATATTGGATATAACATGGGAGGGAGAAAATCCCAAGCATGATTTCAAAACTATATATCGTAAGCGTGTTTTGTGCCTCATAATAAAAAAATCATATATAAATAGAACAGTCTTGATACTTCAGATTTCCAAACAGTAACAAAGGGAAGATTTTTAAACACCCATACTTCAGATTTTCGTATGGATTTCCCTAGCATGATTCTACCCTTGATAATTTTCTTGCTTTTTTTGCCTCATATCTTCTATGCTTCCTTGCACATGAACCCTTCTTTGTAGCACAAATCTGTTGCACACCCACATACACATAACAAGCAAGACACATGTTGCATTTACTTTAGAACAGAGATATGAGAAGTAACCTTATATAAATTCAGAGATAGTAGTTCAGAAGACAAGATAGTAAGTCAAGAACTCCGGCTAACTTCGGCGACATCATCTCGGACGCGTTACCCGCGACATTGACGAAGCCGGGGTTGCCGAGGTCCATCCACATGGCTAACATGTGCTTCACCACCTCGATCAGCCGGTGCACGGAAAGAACCTGAACCGGCAAGAATTCAGAGGGATTTCATGATCCTCTCCGTGACCCTACTATTGCTGTTGTTGATGCAAATTCAGAGAAAAGCCCGTGGCTGCTACTACTACCGCCTGTGCACCACGCACACAACCAGCAGACAGCCCGTGAATACCACACGCGAACCCCCGGCCGCCGCCCCCGCTCGCCTTTGACCTCCGGCGATCGACCTCCACGCCCCTCGGCCCGTCGTGTGCTGCGCACGCGCCAGAACAGCCAACGCCCGTCGCTATGCCTCACTGGGAGAGACACCATAGATGGGAGGGGTGCAGCGAGAGGGAGATGAAGCGCAGCGGGGGTGTGGGGAGGAACCCTAGCGCGAGGCAACTCCCGTTTGGTCCGCCAATGCGCCGCTGCTCCCCGCATCTCCGGACGACCCCACAACCACCATCGGAGGAGTCACCGGCGTCCCCTTGAAGACCACTCGATGGCAAGGACGAATTCAAGTGAGGAGGGGAAGGAGGATCACACCAATGGGAGGCCTTGCGATGACAAGCCGGAGGCGCAGCGGCCAGTTGAGGGTGAGGCGATCCGATTGGGATAGCGGCCGTTGAGGATCTGATTCGATTGCGATGGCAAGCCCGAGACGCAGCGGCCGGTTTCTCTTTTTCGTGCGTGATTGTAGGGGTCGCCTCCGATTGGGATCTGTTTCTTTTTTTTCCTGCGTGATTGTAGGGGCTGCGGGCGGGCGCATGGGATGGCAGAGTTTTCGTCCGTCCTCATCAAGTTTTCTTGTTTAATAGTGGTGTAGATAACTTTATGTGGTAGCTCCGTCCCTGTCGAACCAACGTGACTCTTCGAATGTGCTCTGGGGTTTTGTTGCTGGTACCATTATGGGCATCTACCTTTTTCAGCGATGCACTTTGAAATTCATATGCTTTATTATTTGGGACTCAGTTTAAAATATTCAAACTCATAGAAACTTGAAAATATGTGGTTTCCAAAAATGCGGAGCGAATCACGTGATACTGTTTTGTTAAGTTTCTTGTTGCTGCCTGGAATCATTAGATAATTGAGGTCATTAAATCGTCCTACTATTATTTTTGTACTTGATTCATCATATATGTCGGTTGATCGAAGAGGTTGGGACAAAATTTCCTAAAAGGTTATGCAAGGCGTAATGTGTACGCCATCACTTTCAAGAAAGCGACCCTGACAGCCTGGCTGATCTCTAGTTTGAAAATGCGAACACAGCTGCAACGTGGCAAACTGTACATGCATGGCCTCCAAATCCTTTTCGAAAAATCATGGCCTCCAAACACCTGTTCGGTCGCATGTGATGTGCATCCGCATTTGGATTGGACAAATTAACATGAGGTATTTTCCTTTTCTTTTGCTACAGCGAAGATGTGACACTGAAACGTACAGCTGGCGATAAATTAAATCCACTGACTTTCATCTATTCCTACTTAGTCCACGCAACGATTAGCACCATGCATTTTGATGGGTGCCAAGGTGTGGTTCTCATCCTTCTTCTCCCCTTTTCAACTTTGAAAGTCGTAGCTGAAATCGAGAGAAAGTCCATTCCACTGTTCACGAAAAAAATGTCAGAGCTGAACGACCTAGGTACATATGATCGGGTAGACTCACCACCCGTAGTATGAGCAAGCCTAACTAAAATCCTAGGTGTTTATAGCTAAATGATGATATATGCATCTGCAAATTGTAGATGAAAATATATGTCTATTCGTGACAGTAGCTATAAATAAGCATATCTTTTGCCCAAGTTTTCTAGTCTCCGCCTTTCCAAAACTGTGCACATCACGATGTCTTTGAAAACAGCTTAAAATCATTGTACACTTACTGTACATTGTGAAGAATTTTTTAAAAAAATTTAGTAATGACACCATAGATTCTTGAGGCTGGCTTGGCCACTGATCAAATGTGCATCGCCAACATTTTTTTTTTGAAAAGGAGGATGCACTCCCAGCCTCTGCATCTAGAAGATGCATGCGACCACTTTATTAATTATTCACAAAGACTTTATAAAGTAATACTTCAGTAAGCCTCAAGCCACCATCTTGGCAACATATGTCGTTATTCCTATGCCCTTGATGAAGGGGTGCCGAATATCCAAGCCGAATACCAAACAAATATCGCATCAAAACCTAATATCTAATGCCCGATGCCCCAGCCCAGCCACATATCAGGACTGTGTCACTCACCGGTCCAACACACTCTCAGAAGCCGCCGCCACCGTCTTCCACTGGTCCATCTCCAGAGCAGGTACTGATGCACCGACCTTGTCAGGCCTGCCATCGACGCCACCACGACGCCAGACAACGCCACCATCCTGCACGTATCCATCCGCCCGCGCCCGTCGCCGGGATGCGCCGATGGCCTTACGGTAGATGGAATACCGCTCCTCCTATAGTCCCCTCCAGCCAGCACACGCTCCAAAACGATGCCCCTAGGAGGGCGAACGACGACACCAAAGGCGCCGTCATCGTCCGATCCGGGAGACCCAGATCTAGGGTTTCCCCCGGAGCATCCTGAGCCTGATGACGCAAACTGCAACGACGATGCCTCAAAAAGAAAACGACATCGGAGACGCCGCCAGTCGTCTGCTATGACCGAAGTCAGCGTGATTTTCATCGGCAGTTGCGCCACCAGTCCGTACGCCGCCGGTGTCGCTGGTCCCTTCCACCTGAGCAAACTCCCAAGACAGTGCCCTCAAGAGGGAGTACGATACAAAAGCACCGTTATCGCTCGGTCCCAATGAGGCCTAGGGTTTCCTCCGGAGTTGCAACATTTAATGAATAAAATTTAATGAATAAAATTTGAAAATTTCTGAAAAGACTCAAGTGTTTTTATTTTCTCGCGCACCTGTGAACGACCATTGGCACTCATGGGCCTATGGATGATCACATAACTTACATGAGTTCTGAATCAGATGAAACGCTCCACCAGGTAAAAAGAGTACATTGGTGAGGTTAGGACTTGAACGGGAAGGTTCAATCGATGGCTCATGGGGCGCCGACGTGGTGGTGCAGCCAAGCTGAAGTAGTCCGTTTTTATTTCCGCCCAGGAGAGCTTCTTGCCCCAGCGTTGCATTCTTTGTTCAGGAGTCTAGATCACCTTGGCCACTTTTAAAAGATCTTGTGGATGGGGTGCTTCTCTTTTAATTCAACCGTCCTTTTTCAAGCAAATGTATCCATCGTATCATCTGCAATCTAATAAAAGCAGGATCTTGGCAACATTCGTATTGCGCAAGCGTTATCCCACTGCTTTTCCGGTGTGCTTTCATCAGAAGTCAATAACCTTTATACAACTAGCCACCCCATTCTGCACTTGTTGGTACGCCCAGCCCATCATCAGTTAAGATTTCGCCCATTTAGGGAAATGGGACCTCCCACTTATGTCTACTAAGTACTTCCTCTGTCCGGAAATACTCGTCGGAGGAATGAATGTATCTAGATGTATTTTAGTTCTAGATACATTCATTTTTATGCATTTCTCCGAGAAGTATTTTCGGACGGAGGGAGTATAAAAATATCCTGGGTCACACTATTCTTTGGAACTACTCTGCCCCTTTGCCTCCAATGTAAATTCATGGAGCCAAGTAGAGCCTTTGGAACTCAATAATTCAATAGAAATCAGTTACATATTGTCCTTTCATCCCTCTTCCAAAGGATGGAGCTGAAGAGTTCATTAGGAATCAGTTTCACTTTGCATTGGGTCTCTTTAGATGCCACCCATTCAAAACAAATTCATCCTGCTTTTTCAGAAATGTGCGACTTTAATACTAGAATGATCCCATTTTTAACCCAAAAATTTATGTGTATATTTCATTATACTAACACAAGTATGATTTCTTTTCAATTTTTGGGTTACATGTTTTTTGCAGGACCATGTGCAAGGTGAAAGCACATGCAAAACATAGTGTGCCAAGTGCTAATCTACTTCCTGCAAGGTGTAATAGACCCTTCTAACATTATAGAAAAAAGGGAAATAGCGTGCTATAGTATGATTGATTGCTTGGGCTACATGTTACCATTGTTTAGCGCCTTGTCAGTTTGGTGTAACCATAGAGTTAATAAAGGTTTTTGCATGTAGTCAAACATCAATAGCTCATATTGAGTCTAGTAGACAAGGTATCCCTATTTGTTTTGAATCCATACCTAAGATACCATAGGTTTCTACCTTGTCTTTTAGTTTGTAATGGAAGATATGACATACATGTAAGCATGCTAATATTCCATGGATTGTTTTTCTAGTTTCTTTCAGAAGATATGACACGTCTAGGCATAGATAGCTAAGATGCCATGAAGTGTTTGCTTTTTAAAAGAAGACTTGACAAGGTATCTTGAGAAAGGTCTTACCCACAATTTATTTCCGATAACACGCGGGAGATCTGCGTGGCTATATACTAAGATAGAGAGGAACAGAACATTTACGGTTACAAGGTTGGGTGCGATGGTGCATGTAGGTTGCCTCTAGGCCCCATCTACCAAGGTTAATGACTAGGGAATTACTTCTTAAGAGTATCGTTACCCAGCGTCCACCACTCGCGGCAATGATCGCATATTCTGCCGACCACCGTGCCATCAAGAGAGACACGTTCCTGAACACCCTACGACTCCGTTCGAGCCAGATACACCACATCATACAGATGGTCATCGAGTTGAGACCTTTTCTCAGCTTCGGGTGCACCACATGCAACAAGGTAGACCACCATTCGAGGATGTCAGCATACGCAGAAGGGGTGAGGCGCTGGAACCCAATCCATTGGAGGGTATGAACCCATACCTCACGCACGGAAATGCATTGCAACAATAGTTGTCCAATTGTCTCATCTGACTGGTAGCACAACACCGGGGACAGACTGCTTGGTGTGGCAAGCCTCGCTTGGCCAAACTGTTAGATGTATGGCAACGATCACACATCACTAGCCAAACGAAGAACTTGAACTTTAGGGGCGCCCATGGCTGCCACACCAGGTGTTCCCATCCACAGTTGGTACGTCCGGTGTCCTGCTAAGGTGGTTAGGTGCCATTTTAGTAGAGTGTGCACCATTCACTATCCACTTCCACTCTCAGACCACCTTCCAACCATATCACACCACTAGCATTCTTGGCATCCTTTTCTTAATTTTTTTGTGTTTTCGACCGTTGATTTCCTCTTGGTCGCACCTCATTTTTTTCTTCAGAATCTAATATGCCGTACTGGACCCCTGCGCCTCATTTCTTTTTTGAGAATCGGGCCCCTGCGCCAAATGTGCGAGAGCTCCAATTGGACGCCCGCGTGCGACAATGGCAACCAATCGAGCTGGCAAATGTAGCTGGCTAACGGAGCTAACTTCTAAGTAATAGCTACCGTGGCAGATTCATTTCTGTTTTGAAGACTTACAAAATTTCTTGGAAAAAATGTGAACAAGTATTAAAGAAAAATCGAATAATGTTTGAAAATGTGAACAAATTTCAAAATTCGAACAAAAAAATTTAAAATACAAACAATTTTTGAAAAGATGGACAAAAAATGGAAAAAAAGTTAACAATTTTTAATATACACTGATTTTTTTTAAATATACAATGAACCTTTTTGTAATATATGCTGAACAATTTTTAAATACATATTGAACATTTTTTTGATATATTCTAAACAAATTTTAAATACACATTGATCATTTTGTGATATACGCTGAATATTTTAGTTGCACATTGAACATTTTATTAATATAGAGTGAACATTTCCTTAAATATGCAATGAATATTTTGTATGTAAACAAAAATGCACTTTGTGTAATACACACGAAAAAAAGAACAAAGGAAATAAAAGAATAGAAAATAAAGGAAATAGAAAGAGAAACAGAAAAGGATAAGAAAAGCCGAGCAACCGTGGGCTGGCCCAAACTAGAGCGTTCAGGGCCGAGCTTCAATGAAGGCTTGTTCTTCGAAATTACTGATTAAGAAGCACTCTTCGCATGTTCAGTCACACTTCTCCAGGTTGCTACGGCGCAACTTGGAGTTTCCCCTTTTTTTCATAGATATGTTTATTCAAACATTTTATCTCTTAAATCATGCATTCAAATCTCGAACCGTTTTCACAATTGGATTCCTCGTGTCGAGATATTCCAAATTAGATCCCATGTTAATAGGTTTTAATAAAAAAAAATTAAGAAAAAACCAAACAGGAGCACGTTTTTCCCTTTCTGAAAAGAGGCACGACTGTGCCTCTCGCGGAAGCAAAACCGTGCCTCCTTGAGAAGCAAATCCGTGCCTCTAGGAAAAGGCATTTTTTTCATTTCCAAAAGGCATGGCAGTGTCTCTCGGGGAAGCAGATCTGTGCCTCTCATGGAAGAAAAAAAACATGTTTTTTCCATTTCCGAAAGGCGCGATCATGCCTCTCACAGAAGCAAAATCGTGTCTCTCGCAGAAGTAGATTTGTGCCTCACGCGGAAGAATAAAAAATAAAAACGCGTTTTATTTCGTCTACGAGAGGCACAACCGTGCCTCTCACAAAAGCAAAAATGTGCTGTCGTGAAAGAAAAAAAATATGATTTTTCACGTAAATTTTTTTGCCCAAAAGTTAAGAAAGTCCGGTGAAAAAAAATGAAAAGGCAAGAAACAGAAAAAGCATCTATAAAGCCAAAAACGCGTGCGAAAAACTAAAAAACTAAAATTGAATGGAGAGTCTAGAGCGCGAAACGTGGTGATGGCTGAGAGCGCGCCAAGTGGCGTGCTCTCAGCCCACCCTCGGTGATCCTTGCGGAGCTCCGAAACGAGCACTCGTTAGTTCGTTTCTCTCCTCATCGTTTTGATGCTTGCAGACGTCAAATAGGATCTGCAATTTCTATTTGCCGCCCGCCGGAGGCAAATGTTCGAGGAACCCCCAGCGCGCAAATGGGCCGGCCCATTTCATGGCTGCGCGTGCTTAGCGTGGCTGATTCATCTTTTCGTTCGTTCTTTAGTCGTTTTTGTTTTCGGTTTTTCTTTTCCGGTTCCTTTTTTTCTTTTATTTTTTCTATTTCTGTTTCTCTTTCTGTTCTTTTATTTTATTTTTTATTATTTCTTTATTTCTTTTATTGTTTCTTCTTTCCTATATCATACAAAGTTCTTGCATGTTACCAAAATGATCATCGTATATTTATATTACAAAAAGTTCATCATAAATTATGAAAATGCTTATTGTATATTAGAAATTATTCTGTGATATTTAAATTTTGACCATATTTTTTAAATTTGTTCAGTGTGTATTACACAAATGTTCAATGTGCATTCAAAAAAATTTCAACGTATATCACAAGCTGTTCAGTGCGTCTTCAAAAAAAAATTCAACATATATTATCATATTTAAAATAAATCATCGTTTAATTAAAAAAATTCGTCGTGCACTATTACAGAACGTTCAATGTGTATTTTTTGATTTCTTTTCAAATGAAGCCCAACGCTTAAACTATAGCACTGCTCATATATTACTTGAACTCGCCAGTTCAATCGGTCGGTTACACTCGTTGATGAGAGGGAGGTCGGTAGGACCCTTGGTCGCGTAGCAGCTTGCAGGGTTTTTTGCGCGTTTGGTTTTAGATAGCTCCAAGTGGGCAGGCCCATTCGCGACTGCCTTCAGCGGAGGCTCGACAATTAGCCGCCCGCAGGCGGCAAATAGGAGCTCTCGCCCTCGCGTGACGGCCGTACTTGGGGTCCGACCGACACTTACAGGTTTTTTTGCGCGCCTAGAGTTCGATAACTCCAAGTGGGGCGGCTCATTGTGGAGAACCGGTAATGTCTCGCACCCAAGAGCGGATGGATAGGCTTCACGCACAGAGGCGAGCTTGCACCCGCGCCGAGGCATCTTCTCGACAATCAGCAGGGCGATCTCCGCAATGGACATGCCGTCAAGCCAATGATCCAACTAGAATCTACAAGTATGGCCATCCCCAAGGGTCTGTGGTGTGCCCTGGCTGGCGTGGTGCTGGTTGGGGCTGCTGGTCTCCCCGGGCTAGTGGCCTCCACGTGGTGCAAAATGGGCGTATCAACTCCCCCAAGCTTAGACCTCGCTTGTCCTCAAGCGAAAACCGAAGTCGAAAACATGTCCACATGCTTAGAGAGAGAGAGAGAGAGAGAGAGAGAGAGAGAGAGAGAGAGAGAGGTGTTGATAAAAACAAAAAAAGACATAGAAGCATCATGTATATTATTATAATAGCAACAAACTTTATTATAGAACTTTTATCACATAAATTTTATCATAAGCTTCTCATGAACAAGTAACAGTTCATCACAACATCTAAGTATAAAGCATAAATTCTATTAAAAACAAAAAAAAACTATGTTCTCAGTCAACTTTGCAATTACAATTCGTCATCTTTTCAGGAACAGTCATGTATAGGATCCTTTTTGGCAAGTCCACATACTCAACCATCATACAACCTTCTATAATTTCTAACACTCACTGCATACACATGAGCAAAAAGGTTCAACTGGACAGATAGAAAGATAGGGTCTTATAGTTTCGCCTCCCAACATATTCACCTCAAGGGTGATATCAACAATAATAACTCATGCCCACCCACATCCAACTGGATATATGTGCCTAGATCTTTCCTCACCACATGGAGCTTGCCGAAAAAGAAAATAAAAAATAATAGAGAGAAATACTTTGACTTTTGCATAAAAGTAAAAGATAGGCCCTTCGCAGAGGGAAGCAGAGGTTGCCATGCGCTTTTTGGTTGTATGCTCAATATCTTAGCGCAAAAGAAGGTCACATTATATTGCCCCTTATGATAGCAACCTTTATTATGCAATCTGTCGCTTTTATTCTTTGCCATCACAAGTTCGTACAACGCTTAATTTTCTCTTACACTAAATGATATAACACTTATAGAAGCAATATATTGCCTTATTGCACTGATGACAACTTACTTGAAGGATCTTACTCAATCCATAGGTAGGTATGGTGGACTCTCAAAACAAGATTTGGGTTTAAGGGTTTTGGATGCACAAGTAGTATCTCTACTTAGTGCGAAGTTTTTGGCTAGCAAAGGTGGGGGGCAAGCACCACATGTTAAAGGATCTATGACAATATAACTTCTATGTGAATATGAACAAACATAACTCATTACGTTGTCTTCCTTGTCCAACGTCAACAACTTTGGCATATAATATTTTGATGGGGGCTCACAATCATAAAAGATGTCCAAGATAGTGTATTTGCATGTGAATCTTCTCTTCCCTTATTAACTCTTTAGTGAATTGCATCATTGACCAATGCTATGTTAGCAAATCTCCAATAAAATTTGTACTTATACTCTTCCTTATGCGATGTCATTACTTACCATAAGATTAGCATATGATATTTTTCATTTATTTCCTTTCTTTTTATTGAACATGAAAGTAAAGAAAGCAAAGCTCAAACTAAACTTTATCATATAACTTGCACATGATTACAAGGATAGATCACTAAGCAAACACTCGAAAAGAAAGGATCAAACTAAATTTTTATTCAACTAAAGCAAAAGATAACTAAGGATTGAACTAAGATAAGTAAAGGCAAAAGATAATGGAGGTGATGCGATACCAGGGCACCTCCCCAAGCTTGGCACAAGCCAAGGGGAGTGACCATACCCGATACTCAAGTCTCCTTTGGTGATGAAGAAGGAGGTGGTGGTGATGAAGTAGTAGCAATCTTATCCTTTTTCTCTACACTACAAAAAAAAGACACATCCGTGACATTTTGGGCCGAACGAATTTTTTTCCTGTCATACATATGACACTTCTATGACGATAATTGTGACAAAACCCGGTATCATCATAGATGTGGTGGACTCCTACTTCTATGACAAAAAATCATGACAAAAAATGGGCTTTTCGTCCTGGACGGGCCGGAGACGCAGCTGCATGGCATTCTTTGGGCCGTCCGTGACGGAAAAAACCATGGTAGAAGCGAGGGCGAGGAAAATTCCGGGGAGTTCCCGGTTACGGTGGGAGGCCGGGGCGGCGATGCTGCTTTCTCTCGTACACGCATCACGTGTGTGCAAGGCGTTAGCTCTAATCGAACCCGAGCAAGGCGTTGGGCTCTAATCGAACCCGGCGATTGCAGACCGCAGTTACGCTACATCGAACCCGGCGATCGATCGATGGTCATAATGTAACCCGATCGAGCGATTCCTTCGCCATCGCTGCTAATCAAGCCGATCGATCGCCTCCTGGGATGAACAGTGAATGTTGCGGGGGAGGGGGGTTCGATGAACAGTGAGCGGTGGGGTTGCCTCTGGATGAACAGGACCCCGTGGTGTGGAGGGCTAGATGAACAGTAGATGGTGGAGGGGTGGTTGAACAGTAGCCGGTGGAGTAGCGCGTGGTGGAGGCTGGATGAACAGGAGCCCGTGGAGGCTGGAGGAGGTCGACGGTAGCCCGTGGAGGCTGGAGGAGGTCGACGGTGGAGATAGAACGAGATCTCGTGGAGTCCCTTTGCGGTACGCCACACCCTCCCGATGAACGGGACCCCATTTCGACCGTGGCGCCCGGCTGTAAGTCCGTTTCGTCCGCTTTATGCGGTACGCCACACCCTCCCGATCAACAGACCCCGTTCGACCGTAGGAGGTCCGTTTTCGTCCGTTTGTGGTACGCCACACCCTCCCGATCAACAGACCCCGTTTGATCGTGGGAGGTCCGTTTCATCCATTTTGCGATGCGCCACACCCTCCCGATCAACAGACCCCGTTTACGCCCGTGGGAGGTCCGCTTCCTCCGCTTTGGCAGACGCCACACCCCTCCCGATCAACAGGACCCCCGTTTCGAACGTGGCCGGTCGAACACAAGGCCGTTTCCTCTGTTGTGTGGTACGCCAGGCCTCGTTTTCATCGCCTGTTCCGTCCAAGCCCTCCCGATGAACACGACGACGCATTCCATTCTAACCCAGTCGGTTGGCTCCCACGTGTTCCGTTGCCTCCCGATGAACACGACGCATTCCGTTGCCTCCCCATGAACACGACGCATTCCGTTGCCTCCCCATGAACACGCCGACGACGTTGTTTCTCCGTTTCGACCCAGCCATGTACACGAGCCCTGGCCATACGTATGCGCGAGTAGGCGTTCGAGACCCTGCCCGTATGTACGTACGTGGCCGTATTTTCTTTCTTGCACCCTGGCCGCTGTACGTACGTGTACATGCTACGTGCGCGCCTCTACTACGACACGTGCGCGCCTCTACAATAACCAGTGTGTACGTACACGTTCCAGAATGACAACGCTACGTACGCTTCGACCAGATGGGTCCCGAGTGTCAGGCACTTCCTTGCGTGCGAAGATGTAGCTGGTGGGTCCCAGCAGTCAGGGGGGCGAATCGTTTTTTTTGCCCGGACGCACTTCCTTGCGTGCGAAGATGTAGCTGGTGGGTCCTAGCAGTCAGGGGGGCGAATCGTTTTTTTTTTGCCCGGACGCACTTCCTTGCGTGCGAAGATGTAGCTGGTGAGTCCTAGCGCCGGGGAAACGTTTTTTTGTGAAATACGGTGGCCCGTCCGGTGGGTCCCACCGTCGGTGGAGGAATAATTATTTTGCGCGTAATAAGGAGGCACTTCCTTGTCAGCGGCCGTGGACCCAGCCTATCAGCCTCTCCACGCATGATCCACGTCCGATGGAAGCCGTTCCTTGACCATGTTGACCATGCGTCGAGAGCACCAGGGCGGTGGACGCATCGTGAGGCCTAGGAAGGGGACGACGGGAGCAGGGAAGACGCGGCAAAGGAAGCCCGCGAGAGGAGTACGAGGGTTCACCGTTCGGGCGGTGTGAGGCTGCCGTCAGCCGTAAGACCCGGCCATGGTGGGAATAGTAGGGGCGGTGAGGCCTCCGCGGCGACATCCCGCCACGGAGGCAGGAGCATGCGACACGACCGGCACTGCTTTGGGCGGCTGGAGCAAGAAGACCAGAGGTTGAAGAAGCACTACGGCCGTTGGATGGACATCGTACGGTCACTGGAGCTAGAATCATTTATATTGACTAAGTTGACAAAGCCCTCCGTCCCTGTCAACTTGGTAGGCCCACAAGTCAGCCTCCCACTATGCTGGGTTCCAGCTGGCAGGGGGAGTATTCTTTTTTTGTGCGTAATAAGGAGGCACTTCCTTGCGTGCGAAGATAGCTGGTGGGTCCGACATCGTGAGGGCATGTTTTTTTTAAGTGAAATCTGAGAGGCCCTTCCGGTGGGTCCTAGATGTCAGGTGGAGGAATCATTATTTTGCGCGTCATAAGGAGACATTTCCTTGTGTGCGGTCGTGGACCCAGCTGTCAGCCTCTCCACGCACAGTCTACTTCCGATGGTGCCATTCATTGACCACGTTGACCACGCCGGGGCCGAGCGCATCCAAGGTGATGGACGACGGCGAGGCCCCGGTCAGCAACGAGCCGGAGATGGGAAGATGCGGGAGTAGAGTCGCAGACGGAGAGGTGTACAAGGGTTAATTGGTTCTAGTGCGGTGTGGTTCGGCAGTCGGTGAAGAAGAACATGAGGTGTGGAGGGATGGCCTGGCCAACGGTGGAGTAGCGCTTCATAGCGAAGCGTGCTAAGCAGAGCTGCTAGCAGCAGGAGGCGGGAGGTGGTCCCGGCGGCGCTGAAGGAAGAAGACGAGAGATTGAAGATGGATGCCGGTCGTTGGATGTAAATCCAACGACTAACATGTCAGAATCATTTGTTGACTAAATTGACAACAACTTGCGTTGTCTTCGACCTATTGGCCCACATTTCAGCCTCCAAAAATGTGGCACGTATTCAACCCATTTTTCAGAATTCTGATCTTTTTTGTGCGGTAGACTTTACAGTCAATTTGATCCTTTTTTTTTGAATTACAGCCATTAGCTGGGCTGGGTGAACAAATTATGTAGCGTCCATGTGGCCCATTTATTTTATCTCCTAAAAAATTACAGCCATTTGCACTTTCTCGAAATACACGATTTTGCTGGGCTGATCCTAATTATAATGTTGGGTTGGGCCAGCAATGTTATCAAAAAATAAAAAGGGGTTGAGCATTTTGTTATAAATATATTTAAATAATAAGTGATATTATTACATTCGTCCTTAAATCTTACCAAGCTTTTGTACACAATCACTAGGATTTTTGTGCCAAAACAATCCAGGATTTTATTGTTAAGAAATTATTTTTATAAGTTAATAAGATGTGGGATATTGTTTTCTTACATATGTAAGTATCTCATTAAATATATGATGACAATAAAAATAATATATAATAACATATAAATAATTTAAATATATATAATATAGTTATAAGGGAAACATAAGTTGGACCTGGCGTTCCTATTCTTATATAGAAAAATAGAACAGACCTCTGAGTTTTCTTCAAAAAAATACATAAATTGGGCTGCCGATATTCAGGAAAAATAAAACCTCGGATGGGAGGTCCATAGGCCGGTCGATACATGACGGCCCTAAGAAAATACAAACAGGCCTATGGACCTCCCATCCGAGGTCGTGGGATGCGCATGTTAAAAATGAAAGCCTACACGGGGCAGCCCAAAACCACGTCCAACACTTGCCAAAACTTCGTCCCTCGTTTTCTCTCGTGTTTCGCACACTCGACATTGTGTGGGCATTTTGACCGCATCATATGAAGATGTGCTATGCATGAATGTTGATCAGCATGATGTTAACTGGCTGGTAGTTCCATTTTTGACCAAGAATAATACTTCCAACATGATGTTATCCCTGTTTGAAAAAGCCGTGTTAATATAAATGCTCGCCTCACGAAAGTTGCAGATTTCTTATCTGAAACTGAAGTTGCAGTTCTTATCTGAAACCGAAACTTGCAGTTTCTTATCTAAATCGAACTTGCAGCTTCTTATCGTAAATCGAAACTTGCGCTTTCTTCTCTGAGAATCACATTGTCTGCACTTTTATACTCCTATGAAACTACATTTTTTAAGTGCTAAAATAGATCTCTAGAATTCATAAAATACTTCATATGCTCAATACTGCAAATCTGAAATTCAAAAGACATTCATATCTGAAAGTATTCTCAAAATACACAACACAAAACACAATTCACAACCCGCAAATCGACAACCCTAAGCTCCTCGACAATTCACAACCTGCCCGACTATTGGGTGAAGCGATCCCTCCTATTCCTCAGTGGCAGACAGCCGCCCCGTGAGACGATGTGAACAACGAGGGAGACGATGGCGGGGAAGCGTCGTCGGGCCAACTACTTTTCTCCTCTTGCAGTTGGGTTCGGTCGACGAAGACTCCACCGGCTCGCTCTGGCAGGACACCCTCACAAACGGCAAGATGCTCGATCCTTGAATCTCTGGTGGATGCTCCATCTGGGATCGATACTCCCACCACCGCTCCCTCACAATCGGATTCAGTGAATCTGTTTGCTCCATGGCCCAGAGGAGCAGCTCTATGTACTCCGGCGCGACTCCCTCCGGGAGTATCGCCGCCTTTTTGCTCTGTTGCGGATATTTGGCCATGGATGTCGCCGTCGCCGCTAGTTGGTACTTGTTGTCAAACCAAGACTTTATCTCCAACATCCTAGCTAGCTTCACAGGGTCGCCGTCTGCGATCCTCACGTATCGGTTGTACTCCTCCATCGATCTACTTCTCCACAGCACCTTCACTACTTGGCGGTGGTTTTTGAATGGAAGAGGAGAGGAGCAGCGCTGGTTTTGGATTAGAACGGCAGAGGAGCGACGTTGGTTTTGGACTGGAACAGGAGAGGAGGGGCGGTGGTTTTGAAATGGAAGAGGAGAGGAGCGGCGATGGATTTAGATTGGAACAGGAGAGGAGTGGCGGTGGTTTAAGAGGAGGAGAGCGGAAGAGCGGCGCTGGTCTTGGAAGTATTTTTTTGTTGTTTTGCGTAATTTGGGTCAAAGTTTGACCACGTACTGTATTTGACAAGCAAAATGTGAATGCATGGCACCAAAAATTGTATCGTTTGGTTCGTATCTGAATGTACTTTCAAATTATATTATTTTTGCAACGTATAACATTGTGAAAATCATGGTCAATTATGACCCATAATAAAAGGGAAACTAGTTAATGTGGGGTCGCTAGCTTAGTTGAAGGGTAAATTGATTTTGATTTTGATCCAGATCCTGTGCTTGACCCTCTCGTCCAATCCTAAATCGATGCCGCACACTCCTCTCCCTCTTGTCCATTGCAAAACCACCTCCTTTCCTCTCCATCATCTCCATTCCAAAACCACCGTCTCGCCTCTCCCTCTTCTGATCTTCTCCATTGCAAAACCACCTCCTCTCCTCTCCATCATCTCCATTCCAAAACCACCGTCTCGCCTCTCCCTCTTCTGATCTTCTCCATTGCAAAACCACCTCTTCTCCTCTCCATCATCTCCATTCCAAAACCACCGTCTTGCCTCTCCCTCTTCTCTATTGCAAGACCACCGTCTCTCCTCCCATCTTCCAAAGCTAGCACCGGACCACTCAGAAGGACATCTATGGAGAGGATGCAGCAGCAAATCAGGCAGATCACCGGTGGCGACCAGGCAAATTTAGCCAGGTTGAAGGAGATCCTTACTTGGTTTGACAATGAGTGTGAGATTTTGAGGACGGTGCGGCGGCGATGTACATGTACTCCTCGGCGGCAGTCACGCCGCAGTCCTCCGAGTTCATCGAGTATCTCCTCTGGGCGATGGAGTAGACAGATTCGCCCGAGGCAACAGTCAGGCGGAGGTGGTGGGCGTACAGGTCGAAGTTCGAGCACCCAGAGGATAACGAATCTATCGAGTATGGTGTGCCGTTCGTGAGGGTGCAGAGCCAGCCGGAGCCACAGGAGTATTCGTTCTCCCACCGCAAGAGGAGGCCAGATGGCGCGACATCGCTTCCCCACCATTCTCCACGGTTTCCTCGACGCTCGCCTCGTTTCAACGGCGGCGGTAGGGTTTAAGGTAAGCTTCGCACTAACCTAATCTTCCACCTGCTCATGCTTACAATCAGTGTGAGAGCTAATGAAAATCATGCTTACAATCAGTCTCCGAGTACTACGCCAATCACCCTAAAATAGCTCTGTATCTTTGGGTCAAAGTTGTGACACAGTGTACAAATAAAGAAAAATAGATTGGTGCTTCTTTCAGAAAAGAGTACTCCCTAGAAAACTGCCAATATAAGCTACTAGTATTTGGTTAGAGGATTTGCTGCCGAGAAAGATCCGTCCACAGAGAGCGCCACACATCCCACTGGTGGTGGTGGATGCCAATGCATGCATGCAGCATGGTTGGTGTCGGTAATTTTTACTTGGCACACCTCACACTCTGTATATATGCAGGTTCCATACGTACATTTGTGCAGTTCCACCAAAATGCAGCTGAATAACCCCGTTTGCACAGATAATGAAAAAGCGTGATTACACTATAGTGGCACTAGTTGATGAAACACACAAAATAAATAGAAAAAAATATTGCGATAGTATCATAGTATGCCATGCTGCGAGGGTGAGATGGGCCCTGCGATGCCTCATACGGTACGCCTCATACTGGACATCGTCCCAAGTCTCCTAGATACACCTTCTACAAGGGATGAACATCAGTGTACAGCGGTAGTATAAGGAGGCGCCTTGAGACATTCAAATCTCTATTTTTGTACAGATCAACTAAAATTAAGCACCCCGGTTTGCAGAAACGCTTAAACATTAACAATGGGACTAGTTGCTGAAACATACATTAACAAAGAGAAGCACTTTCTTTATCTACATTGGAAATGAAAAGATAGAGATGACACTCGCTCTATTTTAACTGTATTATTACTTCATTTTATCAGTGACACTAGGGTCGAGCAGGTGGCAAACGAGGTGTATCATGCGTCGCAAGGATGGAGGCGGGGTGCTTAGGCGGGATCTGTCAAGCTGGCTCTTTCAGTCCTGTGATGTCAACTTTGCATGCATGTGGATCGTGTTGAGAATACGTTTTGTGATATCTATGTTGTTGAATTTTCTTATGATCCTACATGTAATTATTATGAGAGAGAAAAATATGGTTGTAGAAATTTTCATGTTACTAAATTACCTCTCGTCATGTTGAGATTGCTATCGTCTCTTTCTTCTTCCTTGCATATTCTAGTTTTTGCTTGCCTTGCAAATTTGTTTGCTTATAATATGCCTATGCATAGGAAGTATGTTAGACTTATATGTGTTTGTCACATGTTTCATGATGCTCTATTTGCGCTTCAATTCTTGTCTTTCATGTGGGCATCATTAAAATTATCAATGCCTATCTAAAAGGCTTTAAAGAAATACGCTTGTTGGGAGACAACCCAATATTTTTTCTTGCTGTTATTCAATAAATAATTCATCTAGATTCTTTTTATATGTGGTTTTATGTTTTAATTAGTGTTTGTGCCAAGTAGAACCTATAGGATCATCTTGGGTGATAGTTAATTTGATTCTGCTGAAAAACAGAAACTTTTGCACGCACGAGAACAATTTTAGTAAATCACAGAAACGTTATTTTTAGTTGATTATTTTTGCAGTAGATCAATAGACAAATTTCCTAGGACTTCCTATTTTGGTAGGATTTTTAGAGTTCCATAAGTATTCGAAAGTTGCAGATTGCTACAGAATATTCTGTTTTTGACAGATTCTGTTTTTCGTGTGTTGTTTGCTTATTTTAATGCATCTATGGCTAGTATCGGGGCGTATGAACCATAGACAAGTTAGAATATAGTAGGTTTAACACCAATATAAATAAATAATGAGTTCATTACAGTACCTTATGTGGTGGTTTTTCTTTCTTGCGCTAACGGAGCTCATGAGATTTCCTGTTGAGTTTTGTGTTGTGAAGTTTTCAAGTTTTGGGTAAAGATTTGATGGACTATGGAATAAGGAGTGGCAAGAGCCTAAGCTTGGGGATGCCCATGGCACACCAAGATAATCCAAGTACAACCAAAAGCCTAAGCTTGGGGATGCCCCGGAAGGCATCCCCTCTTTCGTCTTCGTTTATCGGTAACTTTACTTGGAGCTATATTTTTATTCACCACATGATATGTGTTTTGCTTGGAGCGTCTTGTATGATATGAGTCTTTGCTTTTTAGTTACTACAATCATCCTTGCTGTACACACCTTTTGTGAGAGACATACATGATTTGGAATTTATTAGAATACTCTATGTGCTTCACTTATATCTTTTGAGCTAGATAGTTTCGCTCTATGTGCTTCACTTATACTTTTTAGAGCACGGTGGTAGCTTTATTTGTAGAAATTATTGATCTTTCATGCTTCACTTATATTATTTTGAGAGTCTTTTAGAACAGCATGGTATTTGCTATGGTTATTTAATTGGTCCTAATATGATGGGCATCCAAGTTGGGTATAATAAAAACTATTATAGGAAGTGAATTGGATGCTATGATCAACTTGATGTTTGATAATTGTTTTGAGATATAAAGGTGGTAATATTAGAGTCATGCTAGTTGGGTAATTATGAAATTGAGGAATACTTGTGTTGAAGTTGGCAAGTCTCATAGCATGCACGCATGGTAAAAGTTGTGTAACAAATTTATTGCATAGGGTGCTCTTTTGATTGCCTTCCCTTGTGTGGAGGTCGGGGGCGCGCGATGGTTAACTCCTACCAACCTCCCCCCTAGGAGCATACGTAATAATACTTTGCTTCGAGGGCTAATAAAACTTTTGCAATAAGTATATGAGTTCTTTATGACTAATGTGAGTCCATGGATTATACACACTCTTACCTTTCCATCATTGCTAGCCTCTTCGGTACCGTGCATTGCCCTTTCTCACCTTGAGAGTTGGTGCAAACTTCACGGTGCATCCAAACCCCGTGATATGATACGCTCTATCACACATAAACCTCCTTATATCTTCCTCAAAACAGCCACCATACCTACCTATTATGGCATTTCCATGGCCATTTCGAGATATATTGCCATGCAACTTTCCACCGTTCCATCTATCATGACACGCATCATCATTGTCATATTGCCTTGCATAATCATGTAGTTGACATCGTATTTATGGCAAAGCCACCTTGCATAATTTTTCATACATGTCACTCTTGATTCATTGCCCATTCCGGTACACCGCCGGAGGCATTCATATAGAGTCATATCTTGTTCTAGTATCGAGTTGTAATTCTTGAGTTGTAAATAAATAGAAGTGTGATGATCATCATTATTAGAGCATTGTCCCTTATAAAAAAAGAAAAAAGAAAAAAAGAAAGGCCAAAAAGAAAAAAAGAAAGGCCAAAGAAAAAAAGGCCAAATAAAAAAAAGGCCCAAAAATTAAAAGGGGGACAATGTTACTATCCTTTTCCACACTTGTGCTTCAAAGTAGCACCATGTTCTTCATATAGAGAGTCTCTTATGTTGTCACTTTCATATACTAGTGGGATTTTTTCATTATAGAACTTGGCTTGTATATTCCAATGATGGGCTTCCTCAAAATGCCCTAGGTCTTTGTGAGCAAGCAAGTTGGATGCACACCCACTTAGTTTCTTTTGTTGAGCTTTCATACATTTATAGCTCTAGTGCATCCGTTGCATGGCAATCCCTACTCCTCATGTTGACATCAATTGATGGGCATCTCCATAGCCCGTTGATTAGCCTCGTGAATGTGAGACTTTCTGCCTTTTTGTCTTCTCCACACAATCTCCATCATCATATTCTATTTCACCCATAGTGCTATATCCATGGCTCACGCTCATGTATTGCGTGAGAGTTGAAAAAGCTGAAGCGCGTTAAAAAGTATGAACCAATTGCTTGGCTGAAACCGGGGTTGTGCATGATGAGTATTTTGTGTGATGAAAATGAAACATAGCCTAACTATATGATTTTGTAGGGATGAACTTTCTTTAGCCATGTAATTTTGAGAAGACATGATTGCTTAGTTAGTATGCTTGAAGTATTATTATTTCTTATGTCAATATGAACTTTTACTTTGAATCATTTGGATCTGAACATTCATGCCACAATAAAGAAAATTACATCGAGAAATATGCTAGGTAGCATTCCACATCAAAAATTCTGTTTTTATCATTTACCTACTCGAGGACGAGCAGGAAATAAGCTTGGGGATGCTTGATACGTCTCCAACATATCTATAATTTTTGATTGTTCCATGCTATTATATTACCCGTTTTGGATGTTTATGGGCTTTACTTTACACTTTTATATCATTTTTGGGACTAACCTATTAACCGGAGGCCCAGCCCGAATTGCTGTTTTTTGCCTATTTCAGTGTTTCGCGGAAAAGGAATATCAAACGGAGTCCAAACGGAATGAAACCTTCGGGAGCGATCTTTTTGGAACAAACGCAATCCAGGAGACTTGGAGTGGACGTCAAGAAGCAGCCGAGGCGGCCATGAGGCAGGAGGGCGCGCCCTAGGGGGGGTGGGCGCGCTCCCCACCCTCGTGGCTCCCCTGACCTACCTCCTTCGCCTATATATACCTCCATACCCTGAAAACATCCAGGAGCACCACAAAAAACTATTTCCACCGCCGCAACCTTCTATATCCGCGAGATCCCATCTTGGAGCCTTCGCTGGCGCTCCGTCGGAGGGGGAATCAACCACGAAGGGCCTCTACATCATCTCCAAGGCCTCTCCGATGAGTTGTGAGTAGTTTACCACAGACCTTCGGGTCCATAGTTATTACCTAGATGGCTTTTTCTCTCTCTTTGAATCTCAATACAAAGTTCTCCTCGATCTTCTTGGAGATCTATTCGATGTAACTCTTTTTGCAGCGTGTTTGTCGAGATCCGATGAATTGTGGGTTTATGATCAAGTTTATCTATGAGAAATATTTGAATCTCCTCTGAATTCTTTTATGTATGATTGGTTATCTTTGCAAGTATCTTCGAATTATCAGTTTGGTTTGGCCTACTAGATTGATCTTTCTTGCAATAGGAGAAGTGCTTAGCTTTGGGTTCAATCTTGCGGTGTCCTTTCCGATGTGAGGGCAGCAAAGGCACGTATTGTATTGTTGCCATCGAGGATAAAAAGATGGGGTTTATATCATATTGCTTGAGTTTATCCCTCTACATCATGTCATCTTTCTTAATGCGTTACTCGGTTCTTCATGAACTCAATACTCTAGATGCAGGCTGATACGTCTCCATCGTATCTATAATTTTTGATTGTTCCATGCCAGTATTATTCAACTTTCAAATACTTTTGGCAACTTTTTATACTATTTTTGGGACTAACATATTGATCCAAAGGCTCAAAGTGCAGTTCTGTTTGTTGCATGTTTTATGTTTCGCAGAAACCCAATATCAAACGGAGTCCAAACGGGATAAAAACAGACGGAGGATTATTTTGGAATATGTGATTTTTGGGAGGAAGAATCAACGCGAGACGGTGCCCGAGGGGGCCACGAGGCAGGGGGGTGCGCCCCAGGGAGGCAGGCGCGCCCTGGACCCTTGTGGGCATCCTGTAAGGAGGTTGACGCTCTTCTTTTGCCGCAAGAAAGCTAATTTTATGAAAAAAATCTGGGCGAAAGATTCACCCCAATCGGAGTTACTATATAAAAGAAACGATGAAAGGGCAGAATCTGAGAACGCAGAAACAGAGAAATAGAGAAACAGAGAGACAGGTGAAAATGTGTTTGAAAAGGCCCCAATGGGGTCGACAACCTAAGAAATTTTCACACAAGGACACGAAAGTTGCGAGATATACTATGGAGTTGGGAGTGAAGTGGTGGATTTGTGCCCCAAAGAAGTTCAGAAATCCCCAAAAGAAAGGGTGGGGCGACAAAGAAAATCTGCGGTCAACATGGGTGGCCAAGAGGACACACTCACCCTCCTGAGGCTGCGGCTGCCACTCCTTCCCCGGGAGCCTCGCTGATCCATGGGGGATCAGTCCTTCGTTGGCCAGGTCGTCGAGATCCTTCTGGCGGATGGTTGAGCGGATCCAATCGCCTTGGATCCAGCCCTGCGGCAGACCAGCCCGCGACGAGGATCCACCCCGACTGGTCGCCCTTCCCTTCGCCTTCGTCGTTGCCTTCTTCGCCTGCTCCAAAGCCGCCGTCTTCTCCTTCACCATCGTCGCCGACGAAGCACGCACAGAGCAGCAGCGCTGGGATGGTGGCGAGCGCAGCAGATGAATCTGAGGAAGAGGGAGAGGAAAATGAGGGCACACTATTCAAAAAAACCCACTCGGCGCCTTATATGGGGTTACTTCTGAGTGGCTGACTGGTAGGCCCGGACGATCCTGTCAAATCCCGCAACAGTCGCGCGCGCGATACGTGGCGAAAAAGGTGGCGTGAAGATCGAGGCGTTCCTGCCTTATCCCATCCGAGTACCGCGGCCTCCTCCGCCTCGCGTGCTTCCCGAAATTCAGATCCCGCTAAATCCGCAAACGGTAGAGCAACTTGTCAGACTGAAGATTTCCTCCGATCCATCGCTCGGAGAACTCCAAGTACAGAAAAGTCACTCGACAGGTACAAAGAATTGATCAAGGCGACTGAAGAAGAAGTTGGCGCCGTCACCTAAAGTCATTGATCCAGAACAAGACATACTCATTGCACGAAAAATGGGTCGGAAGAATTCTCAACTCCTTCCTCACTCAAATCTCGATCCATTCGGGGGCTAATGATGAAGCCATGTACCTAGGGTAGGGTCATTGACCTGACCAAGGTACCCTCCCCAAGGACATGTCTAGAAGAAACTACCTTTCAGTCGACCTGGAAGGATTCCACTCGACGGACTCGAAGACACTCGACCATGAAGCCACTCACTCGACCACCAGGAGATCTAGAGTCACTCTGCACACAAACGGTCTATCATTAAGTAGTCTTTATGGTCATGATAGCACTTTATGTATGGCGTTACCAGTAACGCCAGGCCTTAATGTACTTTAAACCCTGCATAACTTAGGGCAGGAGGGGTCTGGCAGACTCTATATAAGCCACACCCCTCCTTAGTGTAAAGGGTTTGCACCCCTGTAACTCATACGCATATAATCCAGTCGACCGCCTCCGGGCTCCGAGACGTAGGGCTGTTACTTCCTCCGAGAAGGGCCTGAACTCGTAAATCTCTTGCGTATACAACTACTCCATAGCTAGGATCTTGCCTCTCCATACCTACCCCCCTATTCTACTGTCAGGTTTAGAACAACGACAATCCCTACTCCTCGCATTGACATCAATTGATGGGCATCTCCATAGCCCGTTGATTAGCCGCGACGATGTGAGACTTTCTCCCTTTTTGTCTTCTCCACATAACCTCCACCATCATATTCTATTCCACCTATAGTGCTATATCCATGGCTTGCGCTCATGTATTGCGTGAGGGTTGAAAAAGCTGAAGCGCGTTAAAAAGTATGAACCAATTGCTCGGCTTGTCATCGGGGTTGTGCATGATGGGAGCATTTTGTGTGACGAAAATGACGCATGGCCAAACTATATGATTTTGTAGGGATAAGCTTGCTTTGGCCAAGTTGTTTTGAAAAGACATGATTGCTTTATTGGTATGCTCGAAGTATTATTGTTTTATGTCAAATGATAGACTATTGCTTTGGATCACTCGTGTATTAATATTCATGCCATGATTAGACATATGATCAAGATTATGCTAGGTAGCATTCCACATCAAAAATTATCGTTTTTATCATTTACCTACTCGAGGACGAGCAGGAATTAAGCTTGGGGATGCTGATACGTCTCCGTCGTATCTATAATTTTTTATTGTTCCATGCCAGTATTGTTCAACTTTCATATACTTTTGGCAGCTTTTTATACTATTTTTGGGACTAACATATTGATCCAGTGCCCAGTGCCAGTTCCTGTTTTTTGCATGGTTTATGTTTCGTAGAAACCCAATATCAAACAGAGTCCAAAAGGGATAAAAATGGACGGAGAATTATTTTGGAATATTTGTGATTTTTGGGAGGAAGAATCAATGCGAGACGGTGCCCGAGGGGGCCACGAGGCAGGGGGCGCGCCCCAGGGAGGAAGGCGCGCCATGTACCCTCATGGGCACCCCGTAAGGCAGTTGACGCTCTTCTTTTGCCGCAAGAAAGCTAATTTTATGAGAAAAATATGGGAGGGGTTTTTGCCCCGTAAAGCTAATTTTGTGAGAACGCAGAAACAGAGAGAGACAGAGAGACAGATCCAATCTCGGAGGGGCTCTTGCCCCTCCCACGCCATGGGAGCCAAGGACCAGAGGGGAAACCCTTCTCCCATCTAGGGAGAAGGTCAAGGAAGAAGAAGAAGAAGGGGGGCCCTCTCCCCCTTGCTTCCGGTGGCGCCGGAACGCTGCCGGGGGCCATCATCATCACTGCAATCTACACCAACACCTCACCATCTTCTCCAACATCTCCATCACCTTCCCCCATCTATATTCAGCAGTCCACTCTCCCACAACCCTATGTACCCTCTACTTGAACATGGTGCTTTATGATTCATATTATTATCCAATGATGTGTTGCCATCCTATGATGTCTGAGTAGATTTTCGTTGTCCTATCGGTGATTGATGAATTGCTATGATTGGTTTGAGTTGCATGTTTTATTATTGGTGTTGTCCTATGGTGCTCTCCGTGTCGGCATAGCGTGAGGGATCCCGATGTAGGGTTTGCAATATGTTCATGATTTGCTTATGGTGGGTGGCGTGAGTGTGAAGCAAAGACCGAGTAAGGGGGTTGTATGCGTATGGGATAAAGGGGACTTGATGCTTTAATGCTATGGTTGGGTTTTACCTTAATGATCTTTAGTAGTTGCGGATGCTTGCTAGAGTTCCAATCATAAGTGCATATGATCCAAGAAGAGAAAGTATGTTAGCTTATGCCTCTCCCACATAAAACTTGCTATCGGTCTAATAAAGTAGTCAATTGCTTAGGGACAATTTCATAACTCCTACCACCACTTTTCCACACTCGCTATATTTACATTATTGCTTCTTTATCTAAATAGCCCCTAGTTTATATTTACGTGTTCTTTATTATCTTGCAAACCTATCCTATCACACCTACAAAGTAAATATAGTTTCATACTTGTTCTAGGTAAAGCGAACACTAAGCGTCGTGAAATTAAATGTCGATTCGCGGATAGGACTTGAGAGAATATTTGTTCTACCTTTAGCTCCTCGTTGGGTTCGACACTCTTACTTATCGAAAGAGGCTACATTGATCCCGTATACTTGCGGGTTATCAAGACCTTTTTCTGGCGCCGTTGCCGGTGAGTCATAGCGTGAGGTGAATATTCTCGTGTGTGCTTGTTTGCTTTATCACTAAGTAATTTTTATTTGTTGTTCCAATTGTTCTCTATCTTTAGTTATGGATATGGAACACGAAATACCAAAAAAATTAGGTGTAGTTGCTACTCATGGAGATGGGGAACCTCCTAAAACCCTCTATGCTCATTATGTGGAAGATATTATGTACTACTTTGATAATCCTGAGAAAACCCCATTCAATTATGTTATGGGAGACACGTTGGATCAACGTGAATACTTTAGGGATTATCGCTTGACACAAAAAGGGAAACTATTATGGGATCAAATTTATATGTTGCCTCGGGATCTATGCTTGAGATATGATTATACTTGTTGCTCTAGGATGAAGGCTCCACACCTTCCCTTTTCATGCAAATTTAATGATGATAAAACCTTGGCTTCTTATGCTAATGGTATCTATGATTACTCTGATGTGGAACAAATAGAAGAATTTGTTGCTTTTATGGGTGCCTGTGAGATTGAATATGTGTTTAAAGAGGTTGACGATTTGATGATTCAGTTTATAGACTTGAAAATTTTGCTATACTTAAATATTTTTATAAGAATTATGAATACAATTACAATATTGATGCATTTATTGAGAAAGTCTCCACTGTCCAAGAAGAGACTAATATTTTGCATGAGTCTATGGAAGAAGAAATTGATGAAACTGTGAGCTCATTGGATGAAAAAGATGATGAGGAGAGTGAAGAACAAAAGGAGGAAGAGCGGATTAGCTACCCATGCCCACCTTCTAATGAGAGTAACTCTTCAACTCATACATTGTTTAATTCCCCTTCTTGCTTACCGAAGGATGATTGCTATGATGATTGTTATGATCCCGTTGATTCTCTTGAAATATCCCTTTTTGATGATGCTTGCTATGCTTGTGGCCAAGATGCCAATATGAATGATGCTTATGGATATGAACTTGCTATAGTTCCTTATGTTAAACATGAAATTGTTGCTATTGCACCCACGCATGATAGTCCTATTATATATTTGAATTCTCCCGACTACACTCTATCGGAGAAGTTTGCTCTTATTAAGGATTATATTGATGGGTTGCCTTTTACCGCTACACATGATGATTTTGATAGATATAATATGCATGTGCTTGATGATCCTACTTGCAATTATTATGAGAGAGGAACTACATCTCCACCTCTCTATGTTTCCAATATGATAAAATTGCAAGAAACTGCTTATACTATGCATTGGCCTTTACTTGGTATGCCTGAATTGTTCTTTTATGACATGCCGATGCATAGGAAGAGAGTTAGACTTCGTTGTTGCATGATATATGTTACTTTGTTCTCACTAATAAATTACAAATCATTGTTAATTAAAATTGGCTTTGATATACCTTGCGATCCGGGTGGATCTATTACTTGAGCACTATAGCCTAGCTTAATAGCTTTAAAGAAAGCGCTGCCAGGGAGACAACCCGGAAGTTTTAGAGAGTCATTTATTTCTGTTGAGTGCTTTCATATAGTTTAAAAACAAAAAAAATAAGAGGGGAACCTAAAACTTTTCAAAAAGGAAAGTGAAAGTGAGAGAGACAAGCATTGTTGAAGTGAGAGAGCTCCTTGAACTTTGTTCATGCTCATGGAAACTTTGTGAACCTTAATTATAGAAACTTTTCATCAAAAATAATTATCCCCTTGTACAATTCCATTTCATCATAAAAATAATGTGCCAATATTTGCCTTTAGGATGTTTACAATGCTTGTTGGTTTGTACGGTGCAGGACAGAAACTTTGGCTGTAGTGCGCGATTTTACATTTTTTACTGGAACGTCAAATGGTTCTGATTCTTTTTGTGCTGTATTTCTATACAAATTTTTTATTTTTCCTAATTTTGGTAGAATTGTTGCGGTACCAGAAGTATGGTGAATGTTCAGATTGCTACAGACTGTTCTGTTTTTGACAGATTCTGTTTTTGATGCATAGTTTGCTTGTTTTGATGAAACTATCAATTTATATCAGTGGATTAAGCCATGGAAAAGCTATATTACAGTAGAAAAAATGAAAAAACAAAATATGAATTGGTTTGCTACAGTACTTAGAGTAGTGATTTGCTTTATTATACTAACGGATCTTACCGAGTTTTCTGTTGAAGTTTTGTGTGGATGAAGTGTTTGATCGAAGATGACTCGATATGAGGAAAAGGAAGAGAGGCAAGAGCTAAAGCTTGGGGATGCACAAGGCACCCCAAGTAAATATCCAAGGAGACTCAAGCGTCTAAGCTTGGGGATGCCCTGGAAGGCATCCCCTCTTTCTTCAACAAGTATCGGTATGTTTTCGGATTCGTTTCGTTCATGCGATATGTGCAAGTCTTGGAGCGTCTTTTGCATTTAGTTTTCATTTTTATTTTTATGCACCATGCTGGTTTGAGATAGTCCTTGGTTGATTTATAGAATGCTCATTGCACTTCACTTAAATCTTTTGAGTATGGCTTTATAGAATGCTTCGCGTGCTTCACTTATATCATTTGAAGTTTGGATTGCCTGTTTCTCTTCACATAGAAAACCGCCATTTGTAGAATGCTCTTTTGCTTCACTTATATTTGTTAGAGCGTGGGCATATCTTTTGTAGAAAGAATTAAAATCTCTTGCTTCACTTATATCTATTTAGAGAGATTACAGGAATTGGTCATTCACATGGTTAGTCATAATATCCTACATAAACTTGTAGATCGCTGAATATGATATGTTTGATTCCTTGAAATAGTTTTGCGATATAAAGATGGTGATATTAGAGTCATGCTAGTGGGTGGTTGTGGATTGTAGAGACACTTGTGTTGAGGTCTGCAAGTCATGTAGCATGCACGTATGGTAAACTGCTAGTGACAAATTTGAAGCATGGGGTGTTTCTTTGATTGTCTTCCTTATGAGTGGCGGCCGGGGACGAGCGATGGTCTTTTCCTACCAATCTATCCCCCTAGGGGCATGTGTAGTAGTACTTTGCTTCGAGGGCTAATAAACTTTTGCAATAAGTATATGAGTTCTTTATGACTAATGTGAGTCCATGGATTATACGCACTCTCACCCTTCCATCATTGCTAGCCTCTTCGGTATCGTGCATTGCCCTTTCTCACCTCGAGAGTTGGTGCAAACTTTGTCGGTGCATCCAAACCCCATGATACGATACGCTCTATCACACATAAGCCTCCTTATATCTTCCTCAAACAGCCACCATACCTACCTATCATGGCATTTCCATAGCCATTCTGAGATATATTGCCATGCAACTTCCATCATCATCATATACATGACTTGAGCATTTATTGTCATATTGCCTTGCGTGATCGTAAGATAGCTAGCATGATGTTTTCATGGCTTGTCCGTTTTTTGATGTCATTGCTACGCTAGATCATTGCACATCTGATACGTCTCCAACGTATCTATAATTTTTGATTGCTCAATGCTACTTTATCTACTGTTTTAGGCAATATTGGGCTTTATTATCCACTTTTATATTATTTTTGGGACTAACCTACTAAACGCAGGCCCAACCCATATTTTTTGTTTTATGCCTATTTCGGTGTTTCGAGGAAAAGGAATATCGACGGAGTCAAAACGGAACGAAATCAACTGGAGAAGTTATTTTTGGAAGGAAAGCAACCCAGGGAACTTGGAGTGCACGTCAGGGGAGATACGGGCTGCTCACGAGGGTGGGGGGCGCCACCCCCCCCGGGCGCGCCCCCTACCTCGTGGGGCCCCCGTAGCTCCATCGACGTACCCCCTGCACCCATATATACTCTCGTACCCTAAAACTTCCAGAACAGAAGATAGATCGGGAGTTCCGCCGCCGCAAGCCTCTGTAGCCACAAAAACCAATCGGGACCTGTTCGGCACCTGAGGGAGGATCCCATCACCGGTGGCCATCTTCATCATCCGGCGCTATCCATGACGAGGAGGGAGTAGTTCACCCTCGGGGCCGAGGGTATGCACCAAGAGCTATGTGTTTGATCTCTCTCTCTCTCGTGTTCTTGAGGTGATACGATCTTGATGTATCCCGAGCCTTGCTATTGTAGTTGGATCTTATGATGTTTCTCCCCCTCTACTCTCTTGTGATGAATTGAGTTTCCCCTTTGAAGTTATCTTATCGGGTTGAGTCTTTATGAGAACACTTGGTGTATGTCTTGCCGTGATTATCTGTGGTGACAATGGGATATCATGTGCCACTTGATGTATGTTTTGGTGATCAACTTGCGGGTTTCATGACATTGGGAACCTATGAATAGGGGTTGGTACACGTTCTTGACTCTCTGGTAGAAACTTTGGGGAACTCTTTGAAGTACTTTATGTTGGTTGGATGAATCTGAGATTGTGTGATGCATATCGTATAATCATGCCCACGGATACTTGAGGTGACAATGGAGTATCTAGGTGACATTAGGGTTTTGGTTGATCTGTATCTTAAGGTGTTATTCTAGTACGAACTCTTTTATAGATTGATCCGAAGAATAACTTTGAGGTGGTTTCGTACCCTACCATAATCTCTACGTTTGTTCTCTGCTATTAGTGGCTTTGGAGTGACTCTTTGTTGCATGTTGAGGGCTTGTTATATGATCTATCTATGTTATTATTATTGAGAGAACTTGCACTAGTGAAAGTATGAACCCTAGGCCTTGTTTCCTATCATTGCAATACCTTTTACGCTCACTTTTATCATTAGTTACCTTGCTGTTTTTATTATTTCAGATTACAAATACCTTTATCTACCATCCATATTGCACTTGTATCACCATCTCTTCGCCGAACTAGTGCACCTATACAATTTACCATTGTATTGGGTGTGTTGGGGACACAAGAGACTCTTTGTTATTTGGTTGCAGGGTTGTTTGAGAGAGACCATCTTCATCCTACGTCTCCTACAGATTGATAAACCTTAGGTCATCCACTTGAGGGAAATTTGCTACTGTCCTACAAACCTGTGCACTTGCAGGCCAACAATGTCTACAAGAAGAAGGTTGTGTAGTAGACATCAAGCTCTTTTCTGGCGTCGCTGCCGGGGAAGCTAGGTAAGTGAAGGTATGTCTTTAGATCTTGCAATCGAATCTTTTTGTTTCTTGTTTTAGCACTAGTTTAGTTTATAAAAGAAAACTACAAAAAAAATGGAATTGAGTTTGTCTCATACGCTTCACCTTTTTAATATCTTTCGTGAGTATGATGGAAAGGATAATTGTGCTCAAGTGCTAGAAGAAGAAATCTCTAAATTGTTTGGCACTAAATCTTTGAATGATGAGCATGATTGCAATGTTGTTAGTACGAATTATTTGAATATCCATGATGCTAATGATGATTGCACTAGTTATGATGAAAATATCTCTTATGAGCATGTCAACTTTTGTGGAGTGCATGTTTGCATGAACACACCCAATAGAGAAGATATTTATTGCAAGAGGCATAAGTACTTAGAAACCAAATTGTTGCAAGAAGAGCTAGATGGATGTGAACTTTGCAATGAACATGGTCATTTAAAGCTGCAATGCTATTTGTTTCATGATCAAGTCATTTCCAAATATTGTGATAATTTGATTACCCTTGAGCATCATAAAGAGCTTAGCCTTCTTTTGGGTTATGAAGAAATGAAACGTATAATTGAGGGTATTCCAAAATTTAATCTTGATAGATTTCTTGATTTTGATCTAGAGAAGATTTATATGTATTGTGCGGTGAATTGCATTGAAAATCCTTATATTGCCAATTACATAAAGAAAAGAAAACAAATAGAAGATGAAGAGAATGCTAACGAAAGGGAAGAGACTTCCCAATATCCTCCTATTATTTCTTATGATGAATCAGGTAAAGAGGAGGAGTCTTCTATCCAACCAATCTCATCAATAAGGAGCTCAAAAAGGAAGGTTGAACCCACACATAATGTGAAGAAGAAAAAGAAAAGAAGCAGCAACAAAGGTAGAAAGGTATCCCTCCCAAATGATATTGCTCCTATTACTCATTGTGATGATGATAATTGCTGTACTATTGGTGCTATAAATATTTTTAATGATGAGAGTGATTATGCTTATGATATGAAAGGGCCCAAGCTTGGGGAAGCTATGTTTGATTGGGATGAAATATTTGAGAATATATTTGCTGGAATTAATGTTTGTCCCAAGCTTGGGGATGCTATGTTTAATGAAGATGATATTTTTAGCATCCCAAGTTTTGATATGCAAAGTTGTTATGATGATAGCATGCCTCCTATTTATGATGGTTATAATGATGAAAGTGGGTTTGGAAGAGTGTCAACTTTAGGAAGTAATGTTCCCACTATTTTGGAGGATGTTGAATCTTATTGTGATGAATATGAAAGTGGATTTGGAAGAGTGTCAACTTTATTTAGTGATGATTCCACTATCTTGGAAGAGGTTTCAATCGATTATGATGAGAATGAAGTTGCTACTTATGATGATTATTGTGATGAAACTTATGCTATAAAAAGTAGTGATGATTATATTTACAAATATTGTCATGATTATGATTATCTTTTTTCTGAACATTACTCTTTTAATGTGGAAACAATTTTTAGTGTTCAAGTCTCTTTTGATACTCCCACTACTATTGATGAGAAGAATTTTGCTTATGTGGAGAGTAGTAAATTTTCTATGCTTGTAGGTCATGAAAAGAATGCTTTAGGTGCTGGTTATATTGTTGAATTCATTCATGATGCTACTGAAAATTATTATGAGGGAGGAATATATGCTTGTAGGAATTGCAATAATGTCAAGTTTCCTCTCTATGTGTTGAAAATCTTGAAGCTATGCTTGTTTTACCTTCCTATGCAAGTTGATTATTGTTCCCATAAGTTGTTTGCTCACAAAATCCCTATGCATAGGAAGTGGGTTAGACTTAAATGTGCTAGTCATATGCTTCATGATGCTCCCGTTATGTTTCAATTCTTGTCTTTTATGTGAGCATCATTGTCATCATCATGCCTAGCTAGAAAGGCATTAAAGAAAAGCGCTTGTTGGGAGACAACCCAATATTTATCCTTTTTATGTGTCCACGTGATTATGCTACTGTATTAATCATGTTTTATAGCTTTTGTTTCAATAAAGTGCCAAGTAAGACCTTTAGGATGGCTTACGGTGATAGTTGTGTTGATCCTGCTGAAAATCAGAAACTTTTGCACCCAGTAAATTAGTTTTGTTAATTCACAGAAACTTGCTTCTGATCTGATTCTTTTTGCCCTGGATTGGTACACGAATTGCTTAGGACTTCCTAATTTGGTAGGAGTTTTGGAGTTCCATAAGTATACGTTTGATACAGATTACTACAGACTTTTCTGTTTTTGACAGATTCTGTTTTCTATGTGTTGTTTGCTTATTTTGATGAATCTATGAGTAGTATCGGAGGGTATGAACCATAGATAAGTTGGAGTACAGTAGATATTACACCAATATGAATTTATAATGAGTTAATTACAGTACCAATGTGGTGGTTTTGTTTTCTTTCACTAACGGAGCTTATAAGATTTCCTGTTGAGTTTTGTGTTGTGAAGTTTTCAAGTTTTGGGTAAAGATTCGATGGACTATGGAATAAGGAGTGGCAAGAGCCTAAGCTTGGGGATGCCCAAGGCACCCCAAGGTAATATTCAAAGTATAACCAAGAGCCTAAGCTTGGGGATGCCCCGGATGGCATCCCTCTTTAAATCTTCGTTCATCGGTAACTTTACTTGGAGCTATATTTTTATTCACCACATGATTGCTTGGAGCGTCATTTTATTTTCTTTAGCTTTGCTTGCTGTTTGAATAAAGTATCAAGATCTGAAATTATTAAATGAGAGAGAGTCTTCGCATAGTTGCATAATTATTTAGCTACTCATTGACCTTCACTTATATCTTTCGGAGTAGTTTGTCATTTGCTCTAGTGCTTCACTTATATCTTTTAGAGCATGGTGGTAGTTTTATTTTGAAGAAATAGATGAACTCTCATGCTTCATTTATATTATTTTGAGAGTCTTAAATAGCATGGTAATTTGCTTAAAATCCTAATATGCTTGGTATTCAAGATTTGTAAGAATTCTTATGAGTGCGTTGAATACTAAGAAAAGTTTGATGCTTGATAATTGTTCTGAGATATGGAGGTGATAATATCAAAGTCATGCTAGTTGAGTAATTATGAATTTGAGAAATGTTTGTGTTGAAGTTTGCAAGTCCCGTAGCATGCACATATGGTTAAAGTTGTGTAACAAATTTGAAACATGAAGTGTACCTGGCTTGTGCATCCTTATGAGTGGCGGTCGGGGACGAGCGATGGTCTTTTCCTACCAATCTATCCCCCTAGGAGCATGCGCGTAGTACTTGATTTTTGATGACTTCTAAATTTTTGCAATAAGTGTATGAGTTCTTTTGATTAATGTTGAGTCCATGGATTGTACGCACTCTCAGCTTTCCGCCTTTGCTAGCCTCTTCGGTACCGTGCATTGCCCTTTCTCAGCTTGAGAGTTGGTGCAAACTTCGCCGGTGCATCCAAACCCCGTGATACGATACGCTCTATCACACATGAACCTCCTTATATATTCCTCAAAACAGCCACCATACCTACCTATCATGGCATTTCCATAGCCATTCCGAGATATATTGCCATGCAACTTCCATCATCATCGTCATGACATATATTACTTTTGTCATATTGCCATTGCATGATCATGTAGTTGACATCGTATTTGTGGCAAAGCCACAATCCATTATTTTTCATACATGTCACTCTTGATTCACTGCACCATCCCGGTACACCGCCGGAGGCATTCATATAGAGTCATATCTTGTTCTAAGTTTCGAGTTGTAATCCTTGTGTTGTTATCAATAGAAGTGTGATGATCATCATTATTAGAGCATTGCCCAAATAAAAAAAAGGCCAAAAAAAGAAAGGCCCAAAAAAAGGGCAATGCTACTATCTCTTTTCCACACTTGTGCTTCAAAGTAGCACCTTGTTCTTCATGTAGTGAGTCTCATATATTGTGCTTCAAAGTAGCACCTTGTTCTTCATATAGTGAGTCTCATAAGTTGTTTTTTTATACTAGTGGGAATTTTTTATTATAGAACTTGGCTTGTATATTCCTACGATGGGCTTCCTCAAATGCCCTAGGTTTTCATGAGCAAGCGAGTTGGATGCACACCCACTAGTTTTCTTTTGTTGAGCATTCATAGCTCTAGTGCATCCGTTGCATGGCAATCCCTACTCCTCATATTGACATCAATTAATGGGCATCTCCATAGCCCGTTGATTATCCTCGTCAATGTGAGACTTTCTCCTTTTTTTGTCTTCTCCACAAAATCCCCATCATCATATTCTATTCCACCCATAGTGCTATATCCATGGCTCACCCTCATGTATTGCGTGAAGGTTGAATTTTTTTGAGATTATTTAAGTATGAAACAATTGCTTGACTTGTCATCCGGGGTATAGAAGTTGGGAACATCTTTGTGTGACGAAAATGAAGCATAGCCTAACTATATGATTTTGTAAGGATGGACTTTTTTTGCCATGTTATTTTGAGAAGACATGATTGCTTTGATTAGTATGCTTGAAGTATTATTATTTTTGTGTCAATATGAACTTTTGTCTTGAATCTTTCGGATCTGAATATTCATGCCACAATTAAGAAGATTTACATTGAAATTATGCCAAAGTATCACTCCGCATCAAAAATTCTTTTTTATCATTTACCTACTCGAGGGGAAGGCGAGGAATTAAGCTTGGGGATGCTTGATACGTCTCCAACGTATCTATAATTTTTGATTGCTCCATGCTACTTTATCTACTGTTTTAGGCAATATTGGGCTTTATTATCCACTTTTATATTATTTTTCGGACTAACATATTAACCGGGGGCCCATCCCAGTTCTTTGTTTATGCCTATTTCAGTGTTTCAAGGAAAAGGAATATCGACGGAGTCAAAACGAACGAAATCAACTGGAGAAGTTATTTTTGGAAGGAAAGCAACCCGAGGAACTTGGAGTGCATCGTCGGGGAGATCTGGGCTGCCCACGAGGTGGGGGCGCCCGCGCGCCCCCTACCTCGTGGGCCCCCCGTAGCTCCACCAACGTACCCCCTGCACCCATATATACTCCTGTACCCTAAAACTTCCAGAACAGAAGATAGATCGGGAGTTCTGCCGCCGCAAGCCTCTGTAGCCACCAAAAACCAATCGGGACCCTGTTCAAGACCACCTGGGAGGGATCCCATCACTGGTGGCCATCTTCATCATCCCGACACTATCCATGACGAGGAGGGAGTAGTTCACCCTCGGGGCTGAGGGTATGTACCAGTAGCTATGTGTTTTATCTCTCTCTCTCGTGTTCTTGAGGTGATACGATCTTGATGTATCCCGAGCTTTACTATTGTAGTTGGATCTTATGATGTTTCTCCCCCTCTACTCTCTTGTGATGAATTGAGTTTCCCCTTTGAAGTTATCTTATCGGATTGAGTCTTTATGAGAACACTTGATGTATGTCTTGCCGTGATTATCTGTGGTGACAATGGGATATCATGTGCCACTTGATGTATGTTTTGGTGATCAACTTGCGGGTTTCGTGACATTGGGAACCTATGTGAAAGATCGTGGATGACGCATAGAGGGGGGGGGTGAATAGGCGCTTTAAAATAATCACGGTTTAGGCTTGAACAAATGCGGAATAAACCTAACGGTTAATTTGTCAAGCACAAAACCTAAAACAACTAGGCTCACCTATGTGCACCAACAAGTTATGCTAAGCAAGATAAACAACTATGTGATAGCAAGATATATAACAAGGAACACCACGGCTATCACAAAGTAAAGTGCATAAGTAAAGGGGCTCGGGTAAGAGATAACCGAGGCACGCGGAGACGACGATGTATCCCGAAGTTCACACCCTTGCGGATGCTAATCTCCGTTTGGAGCGGTGTGGAGGCACAATGCTCCCCAAGAAGCCACTGGGGCCACCGTAATCTCCTCACGCCCTCGCACAATGCAAGATGTCGTGATTCCACTAAGGGATCCTTGAGGGCGGTCACCGAACCCGTACAAATGGAAACCCTTGGGGGCGGTCACCGAACCCGTACACTTTGGCAACCCTTGGGGGCGGGCGGTCACCGGTACCCGTCAAATTGCTCGGGGCGATCTCCACAACCTAATTGGAGACCCCGACGCTTGCTCGGAGCTTTACACTACAATGATCGAGCTCCGAACACCACCAACCGTCTAGGGCGCCCAAGCACCCAAGAGGAACAAGCTCAAGGGCACAAGGCACCCAAGAGTAATAAGCTTCTCAACTTGTAACTTTCACGTATCACCGTGGAGAACTCAAACCGATGCACCAAATGCAATGGCAAGGGCACACGGAGTGCCCAAGTCCTTCTCTCTCAAATCCCACCGAAGCAACTAATGCTAGGGAAGAAAAGGAGAGGAAGAACAAGAAGGAGAACACCAAGAACTCCAAGATCTAGATCCAAGGAGTTCCCCTCACATAGAAGAGAAAGTGATGGTGGAAATGTGGATCTAGATCTCCTCTCTCTTTTCCCTCAAAAACTAGAAAGAATCCATGGAGGGATTGAGAGTTAGCAAGCTCGAAGAAGGTCAACAATGGGGGAAGAACACGAGCTCAAAGGATAAGGTTCAATGGGGAAGAAGACCCCCTTTTATAGGTGGGGAAAAATCCAACCGTTATGCTCACAGCCCGCACAGAGCAGTACTACCGCTCCAAGGAGCAGTACTACCGCTAGGGCGGTAGTACCCTTTCGAAACACAACAGCGAGGAGGCAAAAAGGCCAGAAGAACCGTCGGAGCGGTAGTACCGCTTGACCTCACGGTACTACCGCTAGGGGTAGCGGTACTACTGCATGCGAGCGGTACAAAAAAATTACATCCGGGCCTACCACCGCATGACTTGGGACGAGTTTTTGGTCCGAGCGGTACTACTACGCTGTAGGAGCCACAGTAGTACCGCTCTGGGCGGTAGTAAAAATTACATCCGCTCCAATTCGCGGTAGTACCGCTGCAGCCTTTTCAGAACACCAAAACTGCCACAACTTTTGCAAACGGACTCCGAATTCGATGAAACCAAGTTTGTTGGAAAGCTAGCGACAAGGGCTAACACAATCTTGAAAGAAATATCAATAATAAGCAAATTAGAAAAGGGCCATAAGAAAATGGTGAGAACCCTTCCTCGGATAAGACCGGTAAAACCTCCAACACCGAAAACATCATAGAAGACGCATGCGAACTCTGTTTTCGATGAACTCAAGCTTGTCATCAAGATGACCATAAGCTCTAAGACTCACAAAGAGAACCAAACAAGAACCAAGAAACAAGATGCGAGGATGCAATGGTTTGAGCTCTCTACTAACGATGCGATCAAGCTACCAACTTGAGAGCCCCCCTTGATAGTACGGCAAACGATCCTATAACCCGGTCTCCCAAGTACCACCATGAGACCGGTAAAATAGAAAACCTATCAAGGGAAAACCTTTGCCTTGCACATGGTCCACTTGAGCTAGATGATGACGATCTTGACTCCCTCAAGTTGGACCACCTTTCTTGATTGCGTTGGCTCGATGAAGACTAGATGGTTGCTCCCCCATAGTCCACTATGGGTGAGCCACTCTTCGGCACATCTTCACAAGTCCATTGACACCACAACGGATGGCAAGATTCAAGCACTTGATCTCTTCGTGATGCTCCACTTGAGCTTGCACATGGCAATCTTGATGACGATCACCACTTGATGCCATCCTTTCCATGGGTTGTATGATATCTTCCTCTCGACGCAAGCCCATGGACACGCACCTAACCCCACATAGAACTCTCACATAGACCATGGGTTAGTACACAAAGTGCAATGGACAATGCTTACCATACCATGGAATCACTTGATCCCTCTCGGTACATCTTCTACGCTTTGTGAGTTGATCAAATTGATTCACTCTTGACTTAGTCTTGATCAACCTTGAATCTTTCCAACTCTCTTCATTTGAATGATGTCTTGAAGGTAAACATGAATGATCACACAATCTTCTTCTTCAAGAAATGCTTGCAATAAGCTCAACACTCACATGACCAATCTTTGGATAATTCCTTAATAGCACCTTGGTCAACTCATAAACTCCTTGAAACCAACACATGGACTTCAAGAAAAGCCTATGGACAAATCATGACCAATCTTTGGATAATTCCTTAATAGCACCTTGGTCAACTCATAAACTCCTTGAAACCAACACATGGACTTCAAGAAAAGCCTATGGACAAATCCTTCAAATATAACTCAAGACAACCATTAGTCCATAGAGATTGTCATCAATTACCAAAACCAAACATGGGGCACCGCATGTTCTTTCACTATGCATAGGGGTTGGCGCACGTTCTTGACTCTCCGATAGAAACTTTGGGGCACTCTTTGAAGTACTTTTATGTTGGTTGGATGAATCTGAGATTGTGTGATGCATACCGTATAATCATGCCCACGGATACTTGAGGTGACAATGGAGTATCTAGGTGACATTAGGGTTTTGGTTGATTTTTATCTTATGGTGTTATTCTAGTACGAACTCTTTTATAAATTGATCCGAAAGAATAACTTTGAGGTGGTTTCGTACCCTACCATAATCTCTATGTTTGTTCTCCGCTATTAGTGGCTTTGGAGTGACTCTTTGTTGCATCTTGAGGGCTTGTTATATGATCTATCTATTTATTATTGTTGAGAGAACTTGCACTAGTGAAAGTATGAACCCTAGGCCTTGTTTCCTATCATTGCAATACCTTTTACGCTCACTTTTATCATTAGTTACCTTGCTGTTTTTATTATTTCAGATTACAAATACCTTTATCTACCATCCATATTGCACTTGTATCACCATCTCTTCGCCGAACTAGTGCACCTATACAATTTACCATTGTATTGGGTGTGTTGGGGACACAAGAGACTCTTTGTTATTTGGTTGCGGGGTTGTTTGAGAGAGACCATCTTCATCCCTCGCCTCATACGGATTGATAAACCTTAGGTCATCCACTTGAGGGAAATTTGCTACTGTCCTACAAACCTGTGCACTTGCAGGCCCAACAACGTCTACAAGAAGAAGGTTGTGTAGTAGACATCAACATCCCGGTACACCGCCAGAAGCATTCATATAGACTCATATCTTTGTTCCAGTATCGAGTTGTAATATTGAGTTGTAAGTAAATAAAGTGTGATGATCATCATTATAGAGCATTGCCCCATAAAAAAAGAAAAAAAGGAGAGGCCAAAGAAGCCTAAATAAAAAAGGGGGCCAAACAAGCCCACCCAAAAAAAAGAAAAAAAAGAAAAAAATAAATGGGGCAATGTTACTATCCTTTTCCACACTTGTGCTTCAAAGTAGCACCATGTTCTTCATATAGAGAGTCTCTTGAGTTATCACTTTCATATACTAGTGGGAATTTTCATTATAGAACTTGGCTTGTATATTCCAACAATGGGCTTCCTCAAATGCCCTAGGTCTTCATAAGCAAGCAAGTTGGATGCACACCCACTTAGTTTTCAGTTTGAGCTTTCATACACTTATAGCTCTAGTGCATCCGTTGCATGGCAATCCCTGATGAAGCCATGTACCTAGGGTAGGGTCATTGACCTGTCCAAGGTACCCTCCCCAAGGACATCTCTAGAAGAAACTACCTTTCAGTCGACCTGGAAGGATTCCACTCGACGGACTCGAAGACACTCGACCATGAAGCCACTCACTCGACCACCAGGAGATCTAGAGTCACTCTGCACACAAACGGTCTATCATTAAGTAGTCTTTATGGTCATGATAGCACTTTATGTATGGCGTTACCAGTAACGCCGGGCCTAAATGTACTTTAAACCCTGCATAACTGAGGACGGGAGGGGTCTAGCAGACTCTATATAAGCCCCCCTCCTCAGTGTAAAGGGTTCGCACCCCTATAACGCATACGCATATAATCCAGTCGACCGCCTCCGGGCTCCGAGACGTAGGGCTGTTACTTCCTCCGAGAAGGGCCTGAACTCGTAAATCTCTTGCGTATACAACTACTCCATAGCTAGGATCTTGCCTCTCTATACCTACCCCCTATTCTACTGTCAGGTTTAGAACAACGACATTTGGCGCCCACCATGGGGCCGGTGTCTTAGCGACTTATTGGAGAAGTTGCGATTGTTCCGATCATCTTCATCATGGTTTCAGGCAGTCTGTGCCTTCAAGGAAGGCGTTAAGAACAGAGAGCTAAGTTTGAAATTCGGTCGGACCGGAGACATGACTCTGAGTCGAATGATGGAGATTGCCACCAAATATGCCAATGGTGAAGAAGAGGATCGACTACAGAGTGGCAAGTACAAGCCAACCGCTCATGAAACCGGGGGAGGAAACTCCAATCGGAAGCAGAAGCGGAAAGCCGAGCCAGCTGCTCCTGGAGAAGCCTTGGCCGTGACTCTGGGAAAGTTTAAAGGGAAGCCCAAAGGATCTTGGAACCCTAAGAAGGTGAAGGACAAGGAAGGAAATGACGTGATGGATTTGCCGTTCCACATCCACACGAAGAAAGATGAGGAGGGCAACTTCATTTACCCGAAACATACCACTCGGCATTTTTGGCTCTTGATCCAGCAATTTCAGGGGAAACAACCCAAAGATAAGGAAAAGGAGTCGGACAAAGTTGAGGACAAAGAGGACAGTGATGGAGGATACCCCCATGTCAATTCCACCCTGATGATTTTGCTGATGTTGAAAGCAAAAGTCGATTGAAAGTTATCAACCGTGAGGTGAATATGGTGCTCCGGCGACACCCAGTTATCTGAAATGGTCTCAGAACGCCATCACATTTGACCAGTCTGATCATCCGACACACATAGCCACCCCTGGGAGGCAAGCTTTGGTGGTCGACCCAGTCGTCGAAGGCACTCGACTAACCAAGGTTCTGATGGATGGTGGCAGCGGCCTGAACATATTGTATGCAGAGACGCTGAAGGGAATGGGCATTAGATGACCGGACTCGATTACCAAAGAACATGAGTTTCCATGGAGTCATTCCTGGGAAGAAGGCTGAGTCACTCGGCCAAATTGCTCTTGATGTGGTTTTTGGCGATTCAAAGCATTTCCGCAAAGAAAAGCTAACATTTGAAGTTGTGGATTTCCAGAGTGCTTATCACGCTATTTTAGGCGAACCGACTTATGCACGATTCATGGCTCGACCATGTTACGTGTACCTCAAATTGAAGATGCTTGGTCCCAAGGGTGTGATCACCATTACTGGCAATCGGAAAAAGGCAGAAGAGTGCTTTCAAAAGGGCTCAAAGATCGTCAATGCTTAGATAACAGTGGTAGAGCTGCAGGAATACAAGAAAACTGCAGATCCGAGTGATTTATTGCGGGCCAAGAAGCCCGCCACAGAGTCAGCGTTCCAGTCGTCCGGTGAGACGAAGCCCGTTCACATTCACCCGACCGACCCCAGTGCTACTCCGACTCATATCTTCACAACACTCGACTCTAAATAGGAAGAAGCGCTCATCCAGTTCCCCTGTGAGAACTGGGACATCTTCGCATGGAAGACTGCTGACATGCCGGGTGTTCCCAGGGGGCTGGCTGAGCATCGTCTACGAGTCGACTCGAAAGTGAAACCTGTCAAAGAACATCTTCGACGGTCCGCCGTCCAGAAGAGAAAGGTCATCGGCGAGGAGGTGGCTCGGCTCCTGGCAGCAGAGTTTATCCGAGAGATTTACCACTCCGAGTGGCTCGCCAATGTTGTCATGGTCCCCAAGAAGGACAAGTCACTTCGCATGTGCATTGATTTCAAACATATTAATCAGGCATGCCCGAAAGATCATTTTCCTCTCCCCCGCATCGACCAAATAGTCGACTCGACTGCGGGATGTGAGCTCCTGTCTTTTTTAGACGCCTATTCCGGTTACCATTAGATCCGTCTGTATGGACCCGATGAGATCAAAACAACTTTCATCACTCCATTCGGGTGCTTCTGCTATGTCACCATGCCATTCGGCCTCAAGAATGCCGGAGCCACATTCATGAGGATGATTCAGAAGTGTTTACTCACTCAAATCAGTCGGAATGTGGAAGCATACATGGATGATATTGTGGTCAAATCACGGAAGGGTTCCGACACTGTTGGTCGACCTCGCTGAAACATTTGCCAATCTCAGGAGGTATGATATCACGCTTAATCCATCAAAGTGCACATTCGGAGTTCCTGGCGGAAAGTTACTCAGTTTTCTCGTTTCTGAACGAGGAATCGACGCCAATCCAGAAAAAGTTGGCACTATACTCCGAATGAAACGCCCTGTGCGTGTGCACGATGTCTAGAAGCTTACTGGATGCTTGGCCGCTTTAAGTCGATTCATCTCTCGTCTTGGTGAAAAGGCATTGCCTCTTTACCGACTGATGAAAAAGTCAGACAAGTTCGAGTGGACTCCGGAAGCTGATGCAGCATTTGCAGAGCTAAAAGCTCTGCCCTCCAACCAGCCGGTGCTTGTTGCCCCAATCAGCAAAGAGCATTTGATGCTTTACATTGCAGCCACAGGACAAGTCATCAGTACAGTACTTACGGTCGAGCGGGAAGAAGAAGGGAAAGCCTTCAAAGTTCAGCGCCCAGTATATTATCTTTCTGAAGTGTTGACCCCATCGAAGCAAAGATACCCTCATTATCAGAAGCTTGTATATGGGATTTATATGACCATGAAGAAGGTTGCTCATTATTTCTCTGATCATTCCATTACAGTCGTCAGCGATGCCCCATTATCAGAGATTCTGCACAACAGAGATGCAACTGGTCGAGTGGGAAAATGGGCGATTGAACTCCTTCCCCTTGATATCAAGTTTGAGGCAAAGAAAGCCATCAAGTCCCAAGCTGTAGCAGATTTCATCGCCGAGTGGATTGAACAACAGCTACCGACTCAAGTTCACTCAGAGCACTGGACCATGTTCTTTGATGGTTCTAAGATGCTGAATGGTTCCGGTGCTGGGGTAGTGTTGGTTTCCCCTCGAGGAGATAAGCTCAGATATGTGCTCCAGATCCACTTTGATTCCTCCAACAATGAAGCAGAATACGAAGCACTTTTGTATGGGTTGCGTATGGCCATTTCACTCGGTGTTCGTCGCCTTATGGTTTATGGCGACTCAGATTTGGTGGTCAATCAGGTGATGAAGGAGTGGGACGTCAGAAGCCCAGCTATGACTGGTTACTGCAATGCAGTGAGAAAGCTTGAGAAGAAATTTGAGGGGTTAGGGCTCCATCATATACCCCGACTAAAAAATCAAGCGGCTGATGATTTGGCAAAGATAGGTTCCAAGAGAGAAGCCATTCCCAGTAATGTGTTTTTGGAACACATCCATACTCCATCAGTTCAAGAGGATCCTTTCGCCGAAGAAGCTCCATAGCCAAAAAGTGTCATAGATCCGACTGAAGTTGAAGTTCCAGCGGTGGTCGACCTGATCATGGAAGCTTTGGTCATCACTCCTGACTGGACAGAGCCGTACATCGCGTATATCCTAAGGAAAGAGCTCCCAGAGAATGAAGAAGAGGCTCGACTGATCGTCCGTCGATCCAAAGCATTTACCGTGATAAAGGGACAGGTATACAGAGAAAGCGCGACTGGAGTCGGTAAGAAATGTATAACGCCAGAAGAAGGTCGGATCATCCTTGACGATATCCACTCGGGGACCTGTGGTCATCATGCGTCCTCTCGGACCATTGTGGCTAAAGCATGCCGAGCGGGATTTTACTGGCCAAGAGCAAATGAAATGGCAAAGGAAATAGTCGACAAGTGCGAAGGATGTCAATTTTATTCCAATATGTCAGACAAGCCCGCCTCAGCCTTGAAGATCATTCCACTCGTCTGGCCCTTCACTGTGTGGGGATTGGATATGGTTGGACCACTGAGAATAGGAAGGAGCGGCTTCACCCATGTGCTGGTAGCAGTCGACAAGTTCACTAAGTGGATTGAAGCTAAACCTATCAAGAATCTTGATGCCGCAGACCGTTGTCGACTTCATCGTGGAGTTGATATTCAGATATGGAGTTCCACATAGCATCATCACTGATAATGGGTCAAACTTCGATTCCGATGAATTCAGAGCCTTTTGCGCCTCTCAAGGCACACGAGTCGACTACGCTTCAGTCGCTCACCCCCAGTCGAATGGTCAAGCAGAAAGAGAAAATGGTCTAATTCTGAAAGGACTGAAACCCCGGTTGATGCGTGATCTTAAGCATGCAGCAGGAGCGTGGGTCGACGAACTTCCTTTAGTTCTTTGGGGATTGAGGACCACTCCTAATCGGTCGACTGGGAGAACTCCATTCTTTCTGGTTTATGGAGCTGAAGCAGTTCTGCCGAGTGACCTCCTTCACAATGCACCCCGAGTCAAACTCTACACTGAAGATGAAGCAGAGCAAGCCCAGCAAGACGCAGTCGACCTTCTAGAAGAAGAAAGAGAGATGTCCATGGTCCGATCAACTATCTATCAGCAGGACATGCGTCGATTTCATGCCAGAAACGTGAAGAGTCGAGCCTTCCAAGAAGGAGATTTGGTTCTCCGAGTGGATCAACAGAAGCCACACAAGCTTGCTCCTACTTGGGAAGGTCCCTTCATCGTCACCAAACTCCTCCACAATGGAGCATACTGTCTTTACAATGTCGGTCACCAGATTGACGAGCCTCGAGCTTGGAACGCGGAGCTGCTCCGCCCCTTTTATACTTAAGTATTCACTCGGATGAGATGTAATAAAAGTACTCCTGTAGTTTATTTATCAAAGACAAGAGTGTTATAATTTTCCCCAGTGATTGTTGTTACTTTTGTTTACATGAGAAATCCCCCAGTGGGTGGCTTAGCTGCGAATCCGTTTCACCTAAGTTTGTAAAAAAAATCCTTGCCGAGTGGTGAGCCAGCCTCCCACTTGGGGGCTTAGCTGCGAATCCGTTTCGCCTAAGTACTTTAAATCCTACCAAGTGGTGAGCCAGCCTCCCACTCGGAGGCTTAGCTGCAGTCCAAGTACTCGCCTAAGTGTTTAAAATCCTACCAAGTGGTGAGCCAGCCTCGCACTCGGAGGCTTAGCTGCAGTCCAAGTACTCGCCTAAGTGTTTGAAATCCTACCGAGTGATGAGCCAGTCTCTCACTCGGAGGCTTAGCTGCAGTCCAGTACTCGCCTAAGTATTTAATACAATGTGCGCTCCGCAAGGAGTACGAGGTGTAGGTCGACTGCTATCTTCTGCTTCCGAGCTACGCCACAAATACGATGTGTGCTCCGCAAGGAGGACGAGGTGCAGGTTGACTGCTACCTTCTCCTTCTGAGCTACGCCACAAATACAATGTGCGCTCCGCAAGGAGGACGAGGTGCAGGTCGACTGCTACCTTCTCTTTCCGAGCTACACCACAAATACAACGTGCGCTCTACAAGGACGACGAGGGGCAGGTCGACTGTTACCTTCTCCTTCGGAGCTACGCCACAAAAAATCCTACCGGGTGGAGAGCAAAATGACGCATGGCCAAACTATATGATTTTGTAGGGATAAGCTTGCTTTGGCCATGTTGTTTTGAAAAGACATGATTGCTTTATTGGTACGCTCGAAGTATTATTGTTTTATCTCAAATGATAGACTATTGCTTTGAATCACTCGTGTATTAATATTCATGCCATGATTAGACATATGATCAAGATTGTGCTAGGTAGCATTCCACATCAAAAATTATCTTTTTTATCATTTACCTACTCGAGGACGAGCAGGAATTAAGCTTAGATGCTGATACGTCTCCGCCGTATCTATAATTTTTATTGTTCCATGCCAGTATTATTCAACTTTCGTATACTTTTGGCAACTTTTTATACTATTTTGGGACTAACATATTGATCCAAAGGCTCAAAGTGCCTTCATGTTTTTGCATGTTTTATGTTTCGTAGAAACCCAATATCAAACGGAGTCCAAAAGGGATAAAAACGGACGGAGAATTATTTTGGAATATCTGTGATTTTTGGGAGGAAGAATCAATGCGAGACGGTGCCCGAGGGGGCCACGAGGCAGGGGGCGCGCCCCAGGGAGGAGGGCGTGCCATGTACCCTCATGGGCACCCCGTTAGGCAGTTGATGCTCTTCTTTTGCCGCAAGAAAGCTAATTTTATGAGAAAAATCTGGGCGAAAGATTCACCCCAATCGGAGTTACAGATCTCCGGATATAAAAGAAACGGTGAAAGGGCAAAATGTGAGAACGCAGAAACAGAGAGAGACAGAGAGACGGATCCAATCTCGGAGGGGCTCTTGCCCCTCCCACGCCATGGGAGCCAAGGACCAGAGGGGAAACCCTTCTCCCATCTATGGAGAAGGTCAAGGAAGAAGAAGAAGAAGAAGGGGGGCCCTCTCCCCCTTGCTTCCGGTGGCGCCGGAACGCTGCCGGGGGCCATCATCATCACCGCGATCTACACCAACACCTCACCATCTTCACCAACCTCTCCATCACCTTCCCCCATCTATATTCAGCGGTCCACTCTCCCGCAACCCTATGTACCCTCTACTTGAACATGGTGCTTTATGATTCATATTATTATCCAATGATGTGTTGCCATCCTATGATGTCTGTGTAGATTTTCGTTGTCCTATCGGTTATTGATGAATTGCTATGATTGGTTTGAGTTGCATGTTTTATTATTGCTGTTGTCCTATGGTGCTCTCCGTGTCGCGCAAGCGCTAGGGATCTCCGCTGTAGGGTTTGCAATATGTTCATGATTTGCTTATGCTGGGTGGCGTGGTGTGAAGCCTGAGACCGAGTAAGGGGTTGTGGCGTATGGGATAAAGGGGACTTGATGCTTTAATGCTATGGTTGGGTTTTACCTTAATGATCTTTAGTAGTTGCGGATGCTTGCTAGAGTTCCAATCATAAGTGCATATGATGCAAGAAGAGAAAGTATGTTAGCTTATGCCTCTCCCACATAAAACTTGCTATCGGTCTAGTAAAGTAGTCAATTGCTTAGGGACAATTTCATAACTCCTACCACCACTTTTCCACACTCGCTATATTTACATTATTGCTTCTTTATCTAAATAGCCCCTAGTTTATATTTACGTGTTCTTTATTATCTTGCAAACCAATCCTATCACACCTACAAAGTAAATATAGTTTCATACTTGTTCTAGGTAAAGCGAACACTAAGCGTGCATAGAGTCGTATCAGTGGCGGATAGGACTTGAGAGAATATTTGTTCTACCTTTAGCTCCTCGTTGGGTTCGACACTCTTACTTATCGAAAGAGGCTACATTGATCCCGTATATTTGCGGGTTATCACAGGCAGGAGTCGGTCGATGTGTGGAGTAATAGTAGTAGATGCAGGCAGGAGTCGGTCTACTTGTCACGGACGTGATGCCTATATACATGATCATGCCTAGATATTCTCATAACTATGCACTTTTCTATCAATTGCTCGATAATAATTTGTTCACCCACTGTAGTACTTATGCTATCTTGAGAGAAGCCACTAGTGAAACCTATGGCCCCCGGGTCTATCTTTTATCATATAAGTTTCCCATCTACTTTTATTTGCATCTTTTACTTTCCAATCTATATCATAAAAATACCACAAATATTTATCTTATCTTATTATCTCTATCAAATCTCACTTTCGCAAGTTACCGTGAAGGGATTGGCAACCCCTTTATCGCGTTGGTTGTGAGGTTCTTGTTTGTTTGTGTAGGTACGAGGGACTTTTAAGGAGCCTCCTACTGGATTGATACCTTGGTTCTCAAAAACTGAGGGAAATACTTACGCTACTTTGCTGCATCACCCTTTCCTATTCAAGGGAAAACCAACGCAGTGCTCAAGAGGTAGCAATATGCCTTTATCCACTTTTATTGAGAATAATAATGAATCTCTATGTATGTGAATTTTGTTGGTAGGAACAATTTTGGTAATAACGCGTATGGAGGTAACTTTAATCCTAGGTTGTGTCCTAGTAATTCCTCTAATAATTATGGTAATTCCTACAACAATTCTTATGGAAATTTTAATCAGTTTCCCTCTGATTTTGATATGAGCGTTAAAGAATTTATGAGTTTGCAAAAGAATTTCAATACTTTGATTGAAGAATAATTTCTCAAGATTGATGCTTTGGCTAGGAACATGGATAGAATTTCTGTTGATGTTGATTCTTTGAAATTTAGATCTATTCCACGCAAGCATGATATTAATGAGTCTCTCAAAGCCATTAGAATTTCCATTGATGAGTGCAAAGAAAGAACCGCTAAGATGCGTGCTAAGCGAGTTTTGTTTGAAAAAGCATGTTCTTCTAGTTTTCATGAAAATAATGATGAAGATCTTAAAGTGATTAATGTGACTCATATTGAATCTTTGTTTTCTAATATAAATCTTGATAAAGATGCGACTGGAGATGAGTCAACTTTAGTTAAAAGGCGTTCCAATGATTCAGAGGTTTTAGATCATGATACAAAAATTGATAAAAGTGGGATAGGAGAGGTCAAGACTTTAAGTAGCAATGAACCCACTCTTTTGGATTTCAAGGAATTCAATTATGATAGTTGTTCTTTAATAGATTGTATTTCCTTGTTGCAATCCATGTTGAATTCTCCTCATTCTTATAATCAAAACAAAGCTTTTACTAAACATATCGTTGATGCAATCTTTTGAAGAAAAGCTTGAAATGGAAGTTTCTATCCCTAGAAAACTTTATGATGAGTGGGAACCTACTATTAAGATTAAAATTAAAGATTATGAGTGCCATGCTTTGTGTGATTTTGGTTCTGGCGTTTCCATAATTCCAAAAACTTTATGCAATGTGTTAGGTTTCCGTGAGTTTGATGATTGTTCTTTAAATTTGCATCTTGCGGATTCAACTATCAAGAAACCTACGGGAAGGATTAATGATGTTCTTATTGTTGCAAATAGGAATTATGTGCCCGTAGATTTCATTGTTCTTGATATAGATTGCAATCCTACATGTCCTATTATTCTTGGTAGACCTTTCCTTGGAACGATTGGTGCAATTATTGATATGAAAGGAAACATTAGATTTCAATTTCTGTTAAGGAAGAGCATGGAACACTTTCCTACAAATAAAATTAAATTTCCATATGAATCTATTATGAGAGATACTTATGGATTGCATACCAAAGATGACAATACCTATATCTATTCGTGTTTTATGCCTAGCTAAGGGCGTTAAGCAATAGCGCTTGTTGGGAGGCAACCCAATTTTATTTTTGTTCTTTGCTTTTTGTTCCTGTTTTGCTTTGAATCATTCATCTAGCCTCCAATTATATGTGGTTTTGTGTTTTAGTTAGTGTTTATGCCAAGTACGACCTTTGGGATAGCTTACGGTGACAGTTGTTTTGATCCCACTGAAAAACAGAAACTCTTGCGCACAATAAATAATTTCCTGGAATTTATTGAACCGTGCTTTCGATCTGATTCTTTTTGCTCTAGACTGTTACACAAATTTCCCAGGTCGTCCTAATTTTTCAGAATTTTTGGGTTACAGAAGTATTCGAGAGTTACAGATTACTACAGACTATTCTGTTTTCTATGTGTTGTTTACTAATTTTCATGGATCTATGGGTAGTATCGGGGGGGGGGGGTATGGACCATGGAAAAGTTGGAATATAGTAGGTATTACACCAATATAAATAAAGAATGAGTTACCATAAAGTGGTGATTTATTTTCTTATACTAACGGAGCTTATGAGATTTCCTGTTGAGTTTTGTGTTGTGAAGTTTACAAGTTTTGGGTAAGGATTTGATAGACTATGGAATAAGGAGTGGCAACAACCTAAGCTTGGGGATTCCCAAGGCACCCCAAGGTAATATTCAAGGACAACCAAGAGCCTAAGCTTGGGGATGCCCTGGAAGACATCCCCTCTTTCGTCTTCATCTATCAGTAACGCTACTTGCGGCTATATTTTTATTCATCACATGGTATGTGTTTTGCTTGCAGCGTCTTGTATGATTTGAGTCTTTGCTTTTTATTTTGCCACAATCATCCTTGTTGTACACACCTTTTGATAGGGACACGCATGAATCGTGATTTATTAGAATACTCTATGTGCTTCACTTATATTTTTTGAGCTAGGGAATTTTGCTCTAGTGCTTCACTTATATCTTTCTAGAGCACGGAGGTGGTTTTACTTTATAGAAATTGTTGAACTCTCATGCTTCACTTATATTATTTGGAGAGTCTCTAAACAGCATGGTAATTTTCTTTGGTTATAAATTTTGTCCTACTATGATAGGCATCCAAGAGGGATATAATAATAACTTTCATATAAAGTGCATTGAATACTATGAGAAGTTTGATTCCTTATAATTGTCCTGAGATATGAAGATGATGATACTAGAGTCATGCTAGTGGAGTAATTGTGAATTTGAGAAATACTTGTGTTGAGATTTGTGATTCCCGTAGCATGCACGTATGGTGAATCGTTATGTAACGTAGTTGGAGCATGAGGTCTTTTTTGATTGTCATCCTTTGTGTGGAGGCCGGGATCACGTGATGGTTAACTCCTACCAACCCTTCCCCTAGGAGCATGCACGTAGTGCTTGGTTTTGATGAGTAATAGGTTTTTGCAATAAGTATGTGAGTTCTTTATGACTAATATTGAGTCCATGGATTATACGCACTCTCACTCTTCCACCATTGCTAGCCTCTCTTGTGCCGCGCAACTTTCGCCGGTACCATAGACCCACCATATACCTTCCTAAAAACAGCCATCATACCTACCTATAATGGCATTTCCATAGCCATTCCGAGATATATTGCCATGCAACTTTCCACCGTTCCGTTTATTATGACACGCTTCATCATTGTCATATTGCTTTGCATGATCATGTAGTTGACATCGTATTTGTGGCAAAGCCACCTTTCATAATTGTTTCATACATGTCACTCTTGATTCATTGCACATCCCAGTACACCGCCGGAGGCATTCACATAGTCATATTTTTGTTCTAAGTATCGAGTTATAATTCTTGAGTTGTAAGTAAATAGAAGTGTGACAGTTGTTTTGATCCGTGTGAGAAAAAAAAGGCCAAAGAAGCCAAACGAAAAAAAGAGGCCAAAGAAGCCAAAGAAAAGAAAAAAAAAGAAAAAAAAGAAAAAAAGAGAGAGAAAAAGAGAGAAGGGGCAATGTTACTATCCTTTTTCCACACTTGTGCTTCAAAGTAGCACCATGATCTTCATGATAGAGAGTCTCTTATTTTGTCACTTTCATATACTAGTGGGAATTTTTCATTATAGAAATTGGCTTGTATATTCCAATGATGGGCTTCCTCCAATCGCCCTAGGTCTTCATGAGCAAGCAAGTTGGATGCACGCCCACTTAGTTTTTCTTTTTGAGCTTTATAATCTTATAGATCTAGTGCATCCGTTGCATGGCAATCACTACTCACTCACATTGATATCTATTGATGGGCATCTCCATAGCCCGTTGATACGCCTAGTTGATGTGAGACTATCTCCCTCCTTTTGTCTTCTCCACAACCACCATATTCTATTCCACTTCTTGTGCTATGTCCATGGCTCACGCTCATGTATTGCGTGAAAATTGAAAAAGTTTGAGGATACTAAAGTATGAAACAATTGCTTGGCTGAAACGGGGTTGTGCATGACTTGAATATTTTGTGTGATGAATATGGAGCATAGCCAGACTATATGATTTTGTAGGGATAAGCTTTCTTTGGCCATGTTATTTTGAGAAGACATAATTGCCTTGTTAGTATGCTTGAAGTATTATTGTTGTTATGTCAATATTAAACTTCTGTTTTGAATCTTATGGATCTGAACATTCATGCCACAATAAAGAAAATTACATAGATAAATATGCTAGGTAGCATTCCACATCAAAAATTCCGTTTTTATCATTTACCTACTCAAGGACGAGCAGGAATTAAGCTTGGGGATGCTTGATACGTCTCTAACGTATCTATAATTTTTTATTGTTACATGCTATTATATTATCTGTTTTGGATGTTTATATGCATTAATATGCTATTATATTATTTTTGGGACTAACCTATTAACCTAGAGCCCAGTGCTAGTTCCTGTTTTCCCCCTTTTTTGAGCTTCAAAGAAAAGGAATACCAAACAGAGTTCAAACGGAGTAAAACCTTTGCGATGATTTTTCTTGGACCAGAAGACAAGCAGGAGACTTGGAGATGAAGTCGGAGGAGCCACGAGGCGGACACAAGGATGGAGGGCTCACCCAGGGGGTAGGGCGCGCCCCCACCCTTGTGGCCCCCTCGTGCACTTTCTGACCTAATTCTTTCGCCTATATATTCCCATATATCCCCAAACCAACACAGGCATCCACAAAAACACTTTTCCACCGCTGCAACCTTCTGTACCTGTGAGATCCCATCTAGGGGCCTTTTCTGACATCCTGACGGAGGGGGATTCGATCACCGAGGGATTCTACATGAACACCATTGCCCTTCCGATGAAGCGTGAGTAGTTTACCACAGACCTACGGGTCCATAGCTAGTAGCTTGATGGCTTCTTCTCTCTCTTTAATTCTCAATACCATGTTCTCCTCGATGTTCTTGTAGATCTATTCGATGTAATACTTTTTTGCTTGTGTTTGCCGAGATCTGATGAAATATGGATTTATGATCAACTAATCTATGAATATTATTTCAATCTTCTCTGAATTCTTATATGCCTGATTTGATATCTTTGTAATTTTCTTCGAACTATCGGTTTGGTTTGGCCAACTAGATTGGTTTTTCTTGCAGTGGGAGAAGTGCTTAGCTTTGGGTTCAATCTTGCGGTGTACGTTCCCAGTGACAGTAGGGGTAGCAAGGCACGTATTGTATTGTTGCCACGAGGATAAAAAGATGGGGTTGTCATCATATTGCTTGAGTTAATTTCTCTACATCATGTCATCTTACTTAATGCGTTACTCCATTCTTTATGAACTTAATACTCTAGATGCATGCTAGATAGCGGTCGATGTGTGGAGTAACAGTAGTAGATGCAGAATCGTTTCGGTCTACTTGACACGAACGTGATGCCTATATTCATGATCATTGCCTTAGATATCGCCATAACTTTGCACTTTTCTATCAATTGCTCGGCAGAAATTTGTTCACCCACCGTAATATTTTCTATCTTGAGAGAAGCCTCTAGTGAAACCTATGGCCCCCGGGTCTATTTTTCCATCATATAAGTTTCCGATCTAGTATTCTTGCAATCTTTTACTTTCCGATCTATAAACCAAAAATACCAAAAATATTTACTTTATCATTTATCCATTTCTATTAGATCTCACTTTTGCAAGTAACCGTGAAGGGATTGACAACCCTTTATCGCGTTGGGTGCAAGTTTGTTTGATTGTTTGTGCAGGTATTCGGTGATTTGTGCGTTGTCTCCTACTGGATTGATACCTTGGTTCTCAAACCGAGGGAAATACTTATCTCTACTTTGTTGCATCACCCTTTCCTCTTCAAGGGAAAACCCAACACAAGCTCAAGAAGTAGCAGGCTTCTAGCAAGAACCATTGTTACCTACGGCACAAAAACCACAACGGTGATTTATCAAGTTTGCTATTTTAACCTTCAATAAGGCCCCGCCGCAGTCAAATTCGATTCAACTAAAGTAGGAGAAATAGACACCCGACAGCCACCATTATGCAAAACTAGTTGCATGTCTGCCGGTGGAACCGGTCTCATGAACGTGGTCATGTAAGGTTAGTCCGGGCCGCTTCATCCAACAATACCGCCGAATCAAAATAAGACATTGGTGGTAAGAAGTATGACGATCACCGCCCACAACTCTTTGTGTTCTACTCATGCATATCATCTACGCATAGACCTGGCTCGGATGCCACAGTTGGGGAACATAGCATGCAATTTCAAAAAAAATCCTACGTTCACTCAAGATCTATCTAGGAGATGCATAGCAACGAGAGGGGGAGAGTGTGTCTACGTACCCTCGTAGACCGAAAGCAGAAGTGTTTGACAACGCGGTTGACGTAGTCCAACTTCTTCTAGCTCGGACCGATCAAGTACCGAACGTACGACACCTCCAAGTTTTGCACACGTTCAGCTCGATGACGTCCCTTGTCCTTTTGATCTAGCAAAGGTGTTGAGGAAGTAGATGTGTTCCGTCAGCACGACGTCATGGTGATGGTGATGTGATCCGCGCAGGGCTTCGCCTAAGCACCGCGAGAATATGACCAGGGGTGTAAACTATGGAGGGGGGCGCCGCACACAGTTAACAATTGATGTTGTGTGTTCTAGGGGCGCCCCCCACATATATATAGGTTGGAGGGGAGGAGAGGTAGCCAAGGGGAGGCCCCAAGTAGGAGGAATCCTACTTGGGGTCCTCTCCCAATTCGGCCAACCCCCCTCTCCTATTCCTATTCAGGGTAGGAAAGGAAGAGGCGGAAGGGGGAATCCTATTCCCTTTTTCCTTTCCTCCTTCCCCTTTCCTTCTCCAATTTGGCCAGCCCATATGGGGAGGGGGTGCACCAGCCCCTTTGTGGCTGGTGCATTTCCCCTCTTGGCCCAATAGGCCCATATCTTTTGTCGGGGGTGCCCGAAACCCTTTCCGGTGACCTGATACGTACCCGATACTCTTTGGAACACTTCCGGTTCTGAATACTATCGTCCTATATATCAATATTTACCTCTCGGCCATTTAGAGACTCCTCGTCATGTCCATGATCTCATCCGGGACTCTAAACAACATTCGGTCACCAAATCACATAACTCATATAATACAATATCGTCATTGAATGTTAAGCGTGCGGACCCTACGAGTTTGAGAACAATGTAGACATGACCGAGACACCTCTCTGGTCAATAACCAATAGCAGAACCTGGATGCTCATATTGGCTCCCACATATTCTAGGAAGATCTTTATCGGTCGAACCGTTATGACAATATGCGTTATTCCCTTTGTCCATCAGTATGTTACTTGCCCGAGATTCGATCGTCGGTATCTTCATACCTAGTTCAATCTCGTTACAAGCAAGTCTCTTTACTCGTTCTGTAATACATCATATTGCAACTAACTCATTAATACTTTGCTTGCAAGGCTTCTTATGATGTGTATTACCGAGAGGGCCCAAAGATACCTCTCCGATACTCGGAGTGACAAAACCTAATCTCGATCTATGCCAACCCAACAAACACCTTCAGAGATACCTGTAGAGAATCTTTATAATCACCCAGTAAAATTGTGACGTTTGATAGCACACAAGGCATTTCTCCGGTATCTGGGAGTTGCATAATCTCATAGTCGAAGGAATATGTATTTGACATGAAGAAAGCAATAGCAATAAAACTAAATGATCATAATGCTAAGCTAACGAATGGGTCTTGTCTATCACATCATTCTCTTAATGATATGATATCATTTATAAAATGACAACACATGTCTATGGTTAGGAAACTTAACCATATTCGATCAAAGAGCTAGTCTAGTAGAGGCTTACTAGGGACATGGTACTTTGTCTATGTATCCACACATGTATCAAGTTTCCGGTTAATACAATTCTAGCATGAATATTAAACATTTATCATGAAATAAGGAAATATAAAATAACAAATTTATTATTTCCTATCGGTCATATTTCCTTCACTGATAAGTAAGAATGTCGAACCCAACGAGGAGCTGAAGGAAATCACAATTAGTTTTCACCAAGGTATTCTCTGCAAGCACTGAAATTATAAGTAACGAGTAGTTTGATAGCAAGGTAATTTGTAACGAGCAACTAACGGTAACGGTAACAAAAGTGCAGCAAGGTAGCCCAATCCTTTTGAGGCAAAGGACATCCCAAAATAGTCTCTTATGATAAGCAAAGTGCTCTTGAGGGTACACGGGAATTTCATCTAGTCACTCTCATCATGTTGGTTTGATTTGTGTTCGCTACTTTGATAATTTGATATGTGGGTGGACCGGTGCTTAGGTGTTCTTCTTAGTTGAACAAACCTCCTACTTATGATTAACCCCCTCGCAAGCATTTGCAACTATGGTAAAAGTATTAAGATAAAATCTAACCATAGGATTAAACTTTTGGGTCCAAATCAGTCCCTTACAAAGTAGCGCATAAACTATGGTTTAAGCTTCTGTCACTCTTGCGACCCGTCATCTAATAACTACTCCATAACGCATTCCCTTAGGCCCTAATAAGGTGAAGTTCCATGTAGTCGACATTCACATGACACCACTAAGAGAATCACAACATACATACCATCAAAATATGGGACACATATCAAGTTCACATGATTACTTGCAACAAGATTTCTCCCGTGACCTCAAGAACAAAAGTAACTACTCATAAATGATAATCGTGCTCAAGATTAGAGGGGTATTAAATACCATAATGGATCTGAACATATAATCTCCCACCAAATAAGCCATATAGTAATCAACTACAAGATGCAATCAACACTACTAGTCACCCACAAGCACCAATCTAAGGTTCGGTACAAAGATTGAACACAAGATATGAACTAGGGTTTGAGAGGAGATGGTGCTATTGAAGATGTTGATGAAGATTGCCCTCCCCAAGATGGGAGAGTTGTTGGTGATGACGATGACGATGATTTCCCCCTCCGGGAGGGAAGTTCTCCCGGCGGAATTGCTCCGCCGGAGGTCAAAAGTGCTCCTGCCCAAGTTCCGCCTCGAGACGGCGACGCTTCGTCCCGAAAGTCCTCTCCTCATTTTTTTTCTAGGTAAAAATAACTTATATACCAGAAGAGGGGCACCGGAGGTGGGCTCCCTGGCGCGCCCTGGTGGGTTGTGCCCACCTGGTAGCCCCCCTCTGGTAGTTATTTGCTCCAATAATTCTTATATATTCCATAAAAACACCTGTGAAGTTTCAGCTCATTTGGAGTTGTGCAGAATAGGTGGCCTAACATAGCTTTTTCAGGTCCAGAATTCCAGCTGCCGGTATTCTCCCTCTTTGTGTGAACCTTGCATATTATGAGAGAAAATGCATTAGGATTACTCCAAAAAGCATTAGTATGAAGAAAAACATTATAAATAACAGTAGGTAAACATGATGCTATCAAGACCGTTGGTCGATGCTGCCCAATGGCCATGGCCGCGTGGGTGGCATGGTAGCTGGGATGTGGCGTTCGATTGCGTTGAGTGTTGGTCGGGGTTAAAACTTATTCTATCTTCGGACGGACTGGCGGCGGCGAAGCTCCTTCTCTTGTTGAAGGCTTCGTCGCGGATCTCATTACCCAGCATGTTGCTCCAGGAAACTCTGGTCCTGGGATTGGGGGGTTGAGGCGCTCCGGTGTCGTAACCTTCCTGAAGGCGCTTCCTTAAAGCCCACGGTTCATCATATGCGGCTTCATCTCTTCGCGGTAGCGTGTTCACGGTTGAAGCCCCCGGTTGCTCTTGTAGTGCCAGGGGTGGTGTTGTTGCGCTCAGCATCTATGTATCCTGCCTTGGGTTTGTGTGTGTGTTGTGATGTTGTGCATTTGTATCGGGTTGTTGTTGATCGTTGCTTTATATATAAAGCGGGACGAAAGCCCTTTTCAAAATATTATGTATGACTGGTGCTACCTCTTATGATGTGTTATATCATGATTTCTATTCAATTTATAATTTGTGTATCATCTGCACTTGGTCATGAGTATTTCTAAATTGCCAAAATATCAATCCTTCTCCATATATGTAGTATGAGTTTATGCTAATTTAAGACATTGCAATTGAAGTTTATGCTGACTAGATTTTACTTTGGTGATCCACCCTCATCATACCGTTTTTGGGCTGTTGGGTGATCTAAACCCCATGATTAGTATGTTTCTTCATGCACTTAACTTTAGCCTTTAATTTGATATTCTATTCACATTTAAACTTCATGATTAGTTTTAATTAAGATGAATTAATTGTAATGTGTAAAAATACTTACATGTATAATGTGTATGTTCTCCCTTCCATTTTTCCAAGTCAGATTGGGGATTGATAACCCACAAGTGTAGGGGATCGCTACAGCTTTCGAGGGTAAAGTATTCAACCCAAATTTATTGATTCGACATAAGGGGAGCCAAAGAATATTCTTGAGTATTAGCAGTTGAGTTGTCAATTCAACCACACCTGGATAACTTAGTATCTGCAAAGAAAGTGTTTAGTAGCAAAAGTGGTATGATAATAAAGGTAACGGTAGCAAAAGTAAAGATAAATGTTTTTGGGTTTTTGTAGTAGTTGTAACAGTAGCAACGGAAAAGTAAATAAGCGAAGAACAATATGTGAAAAGCGCGTAGGCAATGGATCAGTGATGGATAATTATGCCGGATGTGATTCCTCATGTAATAGTTATAACATAGGGTGATATAGAACTAGCTCCAATTCATCAATGTAATGTAGGCATATATTCCGTAAATAGTCATACGTGCTTATGGAAAAGAACTTGCATGACATCTTTTGTCCTACCCTCCCGTGGCAGCGGGGTCCTAGTGGAAACTAAGGGATATTAAGCCCTCCTTTTAAGAGAGAACTGGAACAAAGAATTAGCACATAGTGAATACATGAACTCCTCAAACTACGGTCATCACCGAGAAGTATCCCGATTATTGTCACTTCAGGGTTGTCGGATCATAACACATAATAGGTGACTATAGACTTGCAAGATAGGATCAAGAACACACATATATTCATGAAAACATAATAGGTTTAGATCTGAAATCATGGCACTCGGGCCCTAGTGACAAGCATTAAGCATAGCAAAGTCATAGCAACATCAATCTCAGAACATAGTGGATACTAGGGATCAAACCCTAACAAAACTAACCTGATTACATGGTAAATCTCCTCCAACCCGTCACCGTCCAGCAAGCCTACGATGGAGTTACTCACGCACGGCGGTGAGCATCATGAAATTGGTGATGGAGGATGGTTGATGATGGCGACGGCGGCGAATCCCCCTCTCCGGAGCCCCGAACGGACTCCAGATCAGCCCTCCCGAGAGAGATTAGGGCTTGGCTGCAGCTCCGTGTCGTAAAACGCGATGAAACTTTCTGCCTTGATTTTTTCTCCCCGAGACGGAATATATGGAGTTGGAGTTGAGGTCGGTGGAGGTCCAGGGGGCCCACGAGATAGGAGGTCGCGCCTAGGGGGCGCCTGCCTCGTGGACAGGTCAGGCCCCTGGCATTAATTCTTTCGCCAAAAATTCTTATTAATTCCAAAAAGTGCCTCCGTGGATTTCGAGGGCATTCCGAGAACTTTTCTTTTCTACACATAAAACAACATCATGGTAGTTCTGCTGAAAACAACGTCAGCCCGGGTTAGTTTCATTCAAATCATGCAAGTTAGAGTCCAAAACAAGGGCAAAAGTGTTTGGAAAAGTAGATACGTTGGAGACGTATCAACTCCCGCAAGCTTAATCCTTTGCTTGTCCTCAAGCAATTCAGTTGATAAACTGAAAGTGATAAAGAAGAACTTTTACAATCTCTATTTGCTCTTGTTGTTGTAACATGAAAAGCCAGCATTCAAGTTTCAGCAAATATTATGAACTAACCATACTCACAATAACACATAGGTCTCATAATCACTCATATCAATAACATAATCAGCTAGCGAGCCATAATAATAAAACTCGGATGACAACACTTTCTCAAAATAATTATAGCATGATATAACAAAATGGTATCTCGCTAGCCCTTTCTGAGACCGCAAAACATAAATGTAGAGCACCTTTAAAGATCAAGGACCCACTAAACATTGTAATTCATGGTGAAAGAGATCCAATAAGTCATACCCAATATAAACCAATAATAATGAATGCAAATGACAAGCAGTGCTCTCCAAATGGGCGCTTTTTAATAAGAAGGGTGATGACTCAACATAAAAGTAAATAGATAGGCCCTTCGCAGAGGGAAGCAGGGATTTTTAGAGGTGCCAGAGCTCGATTTTAAATTAGAGATTGAATAACATTTTGAGCGGCATACTTTTGCTGTCAACGCAACAACTATGAGATGGTCAGTATCTTCCATACTACATGCATTATAGGCAGTTCCCAAACAGAATGGTAAAGGTTTATACTCCCCCAACCACCAACAAGCATCAATCCATGGCTTACTCGAAACAACGAGTGCCTCCAACATTCAACAGCCCTGGGGGAGTTTTGTTTAATTATTTTGATTTGCTTTGATCTTTTTGGATCATGGGACTGGGCATCCCTAAGCACGGCCCTTTCTCATGAATGAGGAGCGGAGTCCACTCCTTGTGAGAATAACCCACCTAGCATAGAAGATATAGGCAGCCCTAGTTGAAACATGAGCTGCTCGAGCATACAAAACAGAATTTCATTTGAAGGTTTGGAGTTTGGCACATACAAATTTACTTGGAACGGCATGTAAATACCGCATATAGGTAGGTATAGTGGACTCATATGGAACAACTTTGGGGTTTAAGGAGTTTGGATGCACAAGCAGTATTCCCGCTTAGTACAGGTGAAGGCTAGCAAAAGACTGGGAAGCGACCAACTGAGAGAGCGAAAACAGTCGTAAACATGCATTAAAATTAATTGACACCGAATACAAGCATGAGTAGGATATAATCCACCATGAGCATAAATATCATGAAGGCTATGTTGATTTGATTCAACTACATGCGTGAACATGTGCCAAGTCGAGTCACTCAATTCATTCAAAGGAGGATACCATCCCATCATACCACATCATAATCATTCTAATAGCATGTTGGCACACAAGGTAAACCATTATAACTCATAGCTAATTAAGCATGGCACAAGCAACTATAATCTCTAAATGTCATTGCAAATATGTTTACTTCATAATAGCTGACTCAGGAACGATGAATCATCATATTTACAAAAACAAGAGAGGTCGAGTTCATACCAGCTTTTCTCATCCCAATAAGTCCATCATATATCGTCATTATTGCTTTTCACTTGCACGATCGAACGATGTGTATAATAATAAGAGTGTACGTGCATTGGACTAAGCTGGAATCTGCAAGCATTCAACTTAAGAGAGAAGACAAGGTAATATGAGCTCTTAGTTAAATAAACAATAATGCATATAAGAGCCACTAAGCATTTTCAATATAGTCTTCTCGACCCCCAAAAGAAAGAAAAGAAAATAAAACTATTTACATGGGAAAGCTCCCAACAAGTAAGAAGAAGAACTAGAAATCTTTTTGGGTTTTCATTTTAATTCTACCACAAGAAAAGAAATTAAACAAACTAATTTTTTTGGTTTTTCTTAAGTTTAACAAACACACAAGAAGAAAGCTAGAAAAAGGAATTTAAACTAGCATGGATAATACAATGCAAGAGTATAAGCACCGACGACTAATGTGAGAAATACGTACTCCCCCAAGCTTAGGCTTTTGGCCTAAGTTGGTCTAGTACCAAGGACCGTCTGGCTGATATCCATAAGTGAAACTGGGGTTGTACTGAGATGCAGAGGCAACCGCCTCCTGAGCAGCAGCGTGTTGGCGAGCTGCCTCCATTCCCCTCTCATATTTAGTTGCTTCTTCCCTGGTGACAACATATCTTCCGTTTGCCTGATAATCAAAAAGGTAGGGGGCAGGAAGAGTAACAGGGACGACATTGCGTCTGTCATAGATTAGTCGATAATGGAGGAATTGTTCATTCCTCTCAAGAAAATGATGATCGAGCATAGCTTCTTTATCCAAATAAACAGGAGGTAAAAGCATATCCCCCTCTCGTGGGGCTATGTTAAGAAAGTTAGCCACACGGGTTGCATAAATTCCTCCAAATAAATCTCCCCTTCTACTATTATTCTGCAACCTACGTGCAACTATTGCCCCCAATTTATAACCTTTATAACCTGAAAAAGCACTCTTGAGGACACAAAGATCAGGGACACACATGTGACATGCTTCGTCTTTACCGTTAATGCATCTACCAATAAAGAGAGCAAAATAATGTATAGCAGGAAAATGAATGCTCCCTATGGTAGCTTGTGCTATGTCCCTAGATTCTCCCACAGTAATACTAGCAAGAAAATCTCTAAATTCAGATTTGTGAGGATCATTAATATTACCCCACTGCGGGAGTTTGCAAGCAGTTGTGAAATCCTCTAAATCCATGGTATAAGATGTATCATAAATATTAAACATGACACTAGGAGAATTACGCGCAGAGATATATTCGAACCTCCGCACAAAGGAATCAGTCAATTGATAATATTGAGGACACTTATCTTGTAGGAAGTCCTCCAGCTCGGCATTACGCACATACACGTCAAATTCCTCCTTGAAGCCTGCTTCGACCATAAAATCATCGGATGGCCACTCACAAGCTCGTATATTTGCGTCCCTCGGCAATTTAACATCTTGCTCACGTATAGCCATCCTTGGCCCTTTCTTTGCCGAGGAACCACCTTGGTACATTCTTCTAAGCATATTTTTTTCTGAAAATTTCTGATATTTTAGTAACTTCAAAATAAAAGTGAATAAAACTAAACAAGATTGATAGCAACTACTCCTACAAGTGCCTAGAGCCTATATCATGCATTGGAATTGCTTGGGACCTCAAAAATTAACATGCAAGCTCAAGAACATGGTCACCTATGCAGCAAAAATTTGCAATGAATAAAGCACTAGAACAAAAAATAATTAGACCAATGGAGGAGTCACATACCAAGCAACAATCTCCCAAAGCAGTTTTGTGAATGGAGCTTTGAGCTAAGAGATAGAAAATCGCAGCAAAACGAGCTAGAACTCGTGCTTGAGCTGGATAGGGATTTTTGGGTAGAAGATGAAGTGTGTGGGTCTTTGGCATAAGTGGAGGGGAGCCACCAGGCCCACGATACTGGGGGCCGCCCTATAGGGGGCGCCCTCCTCTCTCGTGGCCTGGTGCTTGCCCCTCCCGCAGTGTTTTCAGGCCTAAAATCCTCAAATATTCCAGTAAAAATCATACTAGATTTGCGGTGGCATTTGGAGCACTTTTATTTTCGGACTATTTTTTAATGCACGGATAATTCAGAAAATGCAGACAGATAATACTATTTTTGCTTTATTTATTCTAAATAACAGAAAGTAAAAGGAGGGCATGTAAGGTTGTGCCTTCTAGTTTCATCCATCTCGTGATCATCAAAATGAACCCACTAACAAGGTTGATCAAGTCTTGTTAACAAACTCACTCCGAATAACACGGAACCGGAGAAATTTCGAATAACACTACGTTACCTCAACAGGGATATGAAAATCCCCAACAATAAGAATATCATACTTTTCTTGACAAGAGGGAAGAGGAAATTCAAAACCTCCAAAAATGATAGTTGGAACCTTTTCAATAGAATTGATGCTATGAACTTGAGATTGTTTCCTCGGAAAGTGTATCGTATGCTCATTACCATTAACATGAAAAGTGACATTGCCTTTGTTGCAATCAATAACAGCCCTGCAGTATTAAGAAAAGATCTACCAAGGATAATAGACATACTATCGCCCTCGAATATCAAGAATAACAAAGTCCGTTAAGATAGTGACATTTGCAACCACAACAGCACATCTTCACAAATACCGGCAGTATAGCAGTTGATTTATCAGCCATTTGCAAAGATATTTCAAGAGGTGTCAACTTATTCAATTCAAGTCTACGATATAAAGAGAGAGGCATAACACTAACACCGGCTCCAAGATCACATAAAGCAGTTCTAACATAACTTCTTTTAATGGAGCAAGGTATAGTTGGAACACCCGGATCTCCAAGTTTCTTTGGTATTCCACCCTTAAAAGTGTAATTAGCAAGCATGGTGAAAATTTCAGCTTCCGTTATCTTTCTTTTATTTGTAATGATATCCTTCATATACTTAGCATAAGGATTTACTTTTAGCATATCAGTTAAGCGCATACGTAAGAAAATAGGTCTAATCATTTTAGCAAAGCGCTCAAAATCCTCATCATCCTTTGACTTGGATGGTTTAGGAGGAAAGGGCATGGGTTTCTGAACCCATGGTTCTCTTTCTTTACCGTGCTCCCTAGCAACAAAATCACTCTTATCATAACGTTGATTCTTTGATTGTGGGTTATGAAGATCAACAGCAGGTTCAATCTCTACATCGTTGTTTTTGCTAGATTGAGCATCAACATGAACATTATCATTAACATTATCACTAGGTTCATGTTCATCACCTGATTGGGTTTCAACATCAGAAATAGCAATATCATTGGGATTCTCAGGTGTGTCTACAATAGGTTCACTAGAAGCATGCAAAGTTCTATCGTCTTTCTTTTTCTTCTTCTTAAAAGAACTAGGTGCCTCTAAATTATTTCTCTGAGAATCTTGCTCGATTATCTTAGGGTGGCCTTCAGGATACAAAGGTTCCTGAGTCATTCTACCAGTTCTTAACTGCAAAGTCATTTTTATTATTTAATTCATCAAGCAAATCATTTTGAGCTTTAGTTACTTGCTCAGCTTGAGTAGCAACCATAGAAGCATATTTGCTAACGCGGTGAAGTTCATCTTTAACTCTAGCCAGATTATCGCCTACGCGTCCTATCTCGAAAGCATTATTCTTTAACTCTCTACCAACATAAGCATTAAACCTTTCTTGTCTAGCCATAAATTCATCAAATTCACCCAAGCATGGGCTATGAAATTTAGTAGAGGGTATTTCAACTTTATCATATCTATAGAGAGAATTTACCTTTACTACCTGTGTCGGGTTATCAAGACAATGTGGTTCTTCAGACGGTAAATTAAGACCATGTATTTCTTCAATAGGAGGTAAATTCTTAACATCTTCAGCTTTAATACCTTTTTCTTTCATTGATTTCTTTGCCTCTTGCATATCTTCAGATCGAGAAATAAAACACCTCTCTTCTTCGGAGTGGGTTTAGGAATAGGCTCAGGAGTTGGCTCAATTGGTTTAGGAATTACTTCAGGAATTGGCTCAGGAAGAGTCCAATTATTTTCATTAGTCAACATATTATTCAATAGTATTTCAGCTTCACATCGTTCTTTCCCCGAAAACACAACCAAGACAACTATCCAAGTAGTCCTTGGAAGCATCGGTTAGTCCATTATAAAAGATATCAATTATTTCATTTTTCTTAAGAGGATGATCAGCAAAGCATTATAATCGGAGAAGCCTCCCCAAGCTTGTGGGAGACTCTCTTCTTTGATTTGCACAAAATTATATATTTCCGCAAGGCAGCTTGTTTCTTATGAGCAGGAAATATTTAGCAGAGAATTAATAAATCATATCCTGGGACTACGCACACAACCAGGAGCAAGAGAATTATACCAAGTCTTAGCATCACCCTTTAATGAGAACGGAAATATCTTAAGGATATATAAATAGCGAGACTTCTCATCATTAGTAAACAGGGTAGCTATATCATTCAACTTGGTAAGATGTGCCACAACAGTTTCAGATTCAAGGCCATAAAAGGATCAGATTCAACTAAAGTAATAATCTCGTGGATCAACAAATAATTCATAATCCTTATCAAGAATACGTATAGGTGAAGTAGCAAAAGCAGGATCGGGTTTCATTCTAGCATTAAGAGACTGCTGCTTCCATTTAGCTAATAATTTCTTAAGATCATTTCTATCATTGCAAGCAAGAATTTACCTAGCAGCTTCTTCGTTCATAACATAACCCTTAGGAACAACAGGTAATACATAATCATCACTATCATCAATAATAGGTTCTTCAATATTTTCATTCCCCCTAACTCTGGCAAGTTGTTCATCAAGAAATTCACCTAATGGCAAAGTAGTATCACGCACAGAAGTAGTTTCATCATGCATAGCCAGTGGCATCATCAATAACATGCGACATATCAGAATTCATAGCAGTAGCAGGTTTAGGTGTCGCAAGCTTACTAATAACAGAAGGAGAATCTAGTGCAGAGCTAGATGGAAGTTCCTTACCTCCCCTCATAGTTGAGGACAAAATCTTGGTTTTAGCGTCTTTTAAGTTCTTCATAGTGATCAACAGATATAAATCCCAAGTGACTCAGAGAATAGAGCTATGCTCCCCGGCAACGGTGCCAGAAATTAGTCTTTATAACCCACAAGTGTAGGGGATCGCAATAGCTTTCGAGAGTAAAGTATTCAACCCAAATTTATTGATTCGACACAAGGGGAGCCAAAGAATATTCTCGAGTATTAGCAGTTGAGTTGTCAATTCAACCACACCTGGATAACTTAGTATCTGCAGCAAAGTGTTTAGTAGCAAAGGTGGTATGATAATAAAGGTAACGGTAGCAAAAGTAAAGATAAATGTTTTTGGGTTTTTGTAGTAGTTGTAACAGTAGCAACAGAAAAGTAAATAAGCGAAGAATAATATGTGAAAAGCTCGTAGGCAATGGATCAGTGATGGATAATTATGCCGGATGCGATTCCTTATGTAATAGTTATAACATAGGGTGATATAGAACTAGCTCCAATTCATCAATGTAATGTAGGCATGTATTCCGTAAATAGTCATACGTGCTTATGGAAAAGAACTTGCATGACATCTTTTGTCCTACCCTCCCGTGGCAGCGGGGTCCTAGTGGAAACTAAGGGATATTAAGGCCTCCTTTTAAGTGAGAACCGTAACAAAGCATTAGCACATAGTGAATACATGAACTCCTCAAACTACGGTCATCACCGAGAAGTATCCCGATTATTGTCACTTCGGGGTTGTCGGATCATAACACATAATAGGTGACTATAGACTTTCAAGATAGGATCAAGAACACACATATATTCATGAAAACATAATAGGTTCAGATCTGAAATCATGGCACTCGGGCCCTAGTGACAAGCATTAAGCATAGCAAAGTGATAGCAACATCAATCTCAGGACATAGTGGATACTAGGGATCAAACCCTAACAAAACTAACTAGATTACATGGAAAATCTCATCCAACCCATCATCGTCAAGAAAGCCTACGAAGCCATAACTCACACATGCCGGTGAGCATCAAGAAAATGGTGATGGAGGATGGTTGATGATGACGACGGCGACGAATCCCCCTCTCGGGAGCCCCGAACGGACTCCAGATCAGCCCTCCCGAGAGAGATTAGGGCTTGGCGGCGGCTCCGTGTCTTAAAACGTGATGGAACTTTCTCCCCTGATTTTTTTCTCCCCGAAACGGAATATATGGAGTTGGAGTTGAGGTCGGTGAAGGTCCAGGGGGTCCACGAGATAGGAGGCCGCGCCCTAGGGGGGGCGCGCCCCCCTGTCTCGTGGACAGGCTATGGGCCCCCTGGCATTAATTCTTTCGCCAAAAATTCTTATTAATTCCAAAAAGTGCCTCTGTGGATTTCCAGGACATTCCGAGAACTTTTCTTTTCTACACATAAAACAACATCATGGTAGTTCTGCTGAAAACAGCGTCAGTCCGGGTTAGTTTCATTCAAATCATGCAAGTTAGAGTCCAAAACAAGCGCAAAAGTGTTTGAAAAAATAGATACGTTGGAGATGTATCAGGGATTAAAGTAATTTTCAGCTCAAGCATTACAAGAGCACTGACCTAGGAAGTTTCTTTGACTTGTTTGTACGATAAGTTCTACCAAAAGAAAAAAAACGCATCTCCGTTCATATTCAGAATATTCAGTTTGCATGTTTGCAAAATTTGTACCATTTATGTTTCTGAACTGAAGTATATTGTGCGTAGTTGATAATTATTTTAGGATACATAGCTAGACTTCCTGTTAGATGTAATGATGGCTCGTGGAATGAGATAGTACTAGAACACATTGTCACATTATTATTAGCACTAGATGGTTTGGCGCGCACCGCCGCGCCCGTAACAGCCGCACTCTCGTTGGTGTATGTGTTCTATACTAGATCATCGAAGGTGCGCGTTGCCGCGCCCATCTATTTTTGTAATAGAATGACAAGATCACTATAATAATTATAAATGCACTAAACATGAGAGTTAAATTTGCATACATTTACCCATATGTTTGTTGGTCACCAAAGAAAAGGATTTAATGAATTTGAACAGAAATAATGTGATGCTAGGGGACCATAGAAGTAAAGAGTCGAAGTAGATAGGAAGGGAGGGCACAAAAATTATTTGGAATAATTCCGTGAAATAATCAAATACAAAAGATGGATGAGTACAAACTTTAAGTATCACTTACAAATTACCAAGTGGGGAATGTTTCTTCATATAATGCACAAAAAAATAGACAACAATTCTTAGAAATTACAAATTTTATACATTACAAACATATATGAGGCGTACGTCTTATAGTGTTTCAACAATTAGTATAGCACACAAACAAAGATCCTTTCCAGGATGTAGAACGCGTTATTCCTAGTTAAAATGCAGAGGTGATCCGACGTTGTCAAATAGAGTACGTGCAGACATAAGTAATAATTGGGGCGGTGATTTTTTAGGACAAAAGCATCCCTTATACTCCCTCCGTCCGAAAATACTTGTCATCAAAAAGAATAAAAAGGGATGTATCTAGATGTATTTTAGTTCTAAATGCATCCCTTTTCATCCATTTTGATGACAAGTATTTTTGGACGGAGGGGGTAGCTGTCGTCACGAGAGAGACGAGGGGCAACGATAATGGATGAGACGATGAGAAGAACTTAAGGGAAAGAAAGAAAAACTAATTCTCCGCTTGATTTGTGCATCAAATCATATTGTTATTGTATCATGGCTAGGTCATGTAACATCAACCCCATCAAATGTACATGGAATCTTATCAAAATTTTCTAGATCAAAGCTGCTTCCTTCTAACAATCTGACACCAAACTGAAGCAAGCAATGGAAGTTATAGTAGGATATCAAGTAGCAAATATAATGCAAGTACAGTTCACAAAAGCATAACCTCTAACCTTATTATAATAAATACTATTTGATCAGGATGTAATTTCATACATAGATTAATCCAAAAGTGATATACAACTTGATTTGTTACAATGAGCCCTTCCCTTGGTAGTATCCAAGAATGGTACAACTGAGAACACAATACTTAGGTTTTTACTAAGGGAATGAAACATTAATCTTGGTTAATTGGCCAATTGAACATAAAAAATATATAGGGTGCACTATTAAGTGTCATAAGTTGCGATAACTGATCTATCTTATGTAACTAAACCTAATAAATTAGTACACCACAACCTCTCTTTTTATCTGTTTTTTAGATAGCTAACGACTCATGCCAAACGGTTACCTCTATCTAACAAATGGAATCGCAGAAAAACTGAAATTATGGAGTAAATTTTATAATGGCCAGTAACAAATGGTTAAATAGACTTCACTGGAATCAGAAAAATAGTCTCAAAGTGGTATGCAGAAGTTATAGAGATGCTCAAGATGCGATTGAAAATTAAAGTTAAATTAGACTTCCAAAATATGCATGCACCTTGTCAAGGCCTGTTTCCTCAATGCTCAACCTTCATCTCTGAAACTCATTTCTATTTTGAGGGTCATCTCTGAAATTCATTTCTATTTGCCTGCAAAATAAAAAGATCACTCAGAAAACATAGAATGTGACACCATCTTATTAGCATGCATGGAGAGAATGTTTTAGTGCAATCAAAACTGATGATATAGCAAATTGCACAAAAAGTACAATAAATAATAGTATAAGAAGGGGAGCAACACTACAAAAGTCAAACCTAAAGTGTAACAGGGAAGGGGAAACAAAGCTCTGTTGAAGAATGGGGCAGAGGGATCTCAGAAAAACATATTGCATAAATGAAGTTGTGCATGTTTCTCGGTATATGCCACACACACTATAAGAAAGTGACCAACTGATGTGATAGCCAATGTCTCAAACATATGATCTGCTACACTTTTCAAAAGCATATTTGAAGTTTAGAAATACTTACAACTAACTAATTGGCCCTGGATGGAACCAAATGGAAACAACGAATTCCGTTGATTGAGACCAAATGCAACTACCTAGCTGAAGCAAAGGTACTATTGTCAATTTGAATCAAGTACAATTTCCATCTCTCAAGAAACATGTAGTTTATCTGACTGAAGCACATAGCAGCAAAGAGTTTGTTAGCATAACAATGTTCTGTTGATCTCTCCTTCGACTGCAAAGTAACGTAAATACATGCAAATATGAAGGAGCTGAAGATAAGGAATCAGTCAGTGCTCAGTACACATGAAGAAACAAAATTCAAAGAGTCTCATGCAGGGGTGGTCCGCAGACCTCACGCCAGCGGTTTTGATAGGATGGAAGCATGCTTACCCTTTAGTCGACAGGCGCTGCGAGACCAGAAGCAGGGTGCTGAAGGCGGCGGAGGCGCGGAGCCATCTCCAAAACATGTACCACAAAAGAGCATCAACTTGCTTAATTTCATTTGCATGTCTGCAATCCGAATAACAATTATGTGTATCATGAAAAGTTACTGGAATAGATGAAACACCTTCCTTGAAGTTTGTACGCAATTATAGAGTTCCTTGAAGTTTATACGCAATTATAGAGTGCAGATTAGTAATCCAAGGGCAAACCATTGTGCATGTTACACATACTTGAATATAATACAAGCACATGAATTTAAGGGGGAATTGTTAGGAACTCAATGTTTCCTCATATCAACATAAGATTTCAGTTCTTAATCTGTAAAATAGGACCAATCACGAAAATTGCAGTCTTGATCTGAAGGACCTAAAAGTGACGGATGTAGTACAAAAGAAAAGGTTTGATCTGAAGGAAAAGTGACGGATGTAGTACAAAAGAAAAGTGACGGATGCAGTCTTGATCTGAAGGATCTACGCCATTCCAGGTCTTGTCGCTTCTTTTATTTTTTGGGAGGGTTTCGGATGGTTAGATGAATGGGCTACGGATGGGCTGGCTGAAGAGGCCCAATGCACCAGAGGCGTCCGTTTTGGCCCGTGGAGCAGCAACCCACAGGACAGCCGAGCCAAATTTCACACAGTGCGGCGCAGATCGCATTTCAGACTAGATCCGACGGCTAGAAACACCCAGATCGCGAGAACGGACGGCCGAAAACACAAATCACCGTGAGAGCTCGCTTTAGGTGCGGTTATACTGTCCTTAAATTTATCGTTGATGGGCGCTGTTTATTTTAGGAATTAGGAGGCCAAATTATCATGATATGTGTACCTCTATGTTTAACACTGTGAAAGTTTATTCTTTTCTTAGTACATGATGCAGTTGGGATCAAACACCGATAGCTGCACAGAGCAGTGGCATTGTAACACCTTATTAATCTTAAGGAAAGAAAAAGGTTGCCCATAAATACCATGTCACCATACACTACACGGCCACCGAACCAGGACAAAAATCACATATACAGTATTGTATATTCTGGCAGACTTGCTACCTGGTCCCACATGGCAGTGAGCCAGCAGCGGCAAATCAGGGGCCTTGAATCTAGCCAAGCATAAACTATGTAGGTGATTGTCATACAAATGTATTAGTATACTCACTTCCTTAAGACCATTAGAGTATTGAGTATCTTCATGTGGGTGTTGAAGTATAGGCCCATCCAACAATTTAAGAAAACTCTAAGGACCCATGCAGGTACCATGACAAGGTGGTTGAAAGTTTAGTCCCACATCACAAGTGAAAGAGAGTTGAGACCCCTTCAAAAGTGATCCTCTTCCACATGCTATTGAAGTTTGAGAAGAGGAGTGGTTCCCGCTCGCTCCTCCTCTGCCGCCCTCTGCGCCATGTCTTATCCGTGCGGGTGTCATGTCGTGTTCCGTGATCAAGCCAAGTTCAACCCTATGTCATCCGAGCGCTTAATTTTTGTATGTCCGGAACGGATAATTCTTTTGCCATTAATTACGAGTCATTAACGAATGCACCATGAATCTAAGATGTCGGATCATGGGCTATTGCCGACTTGGAAGTGAGCCCAGTCCACGTCTCCCTACTCGACCGTGCCTATATATTGGAGGCATCAGCAAACCTATCCGCTACCCAGATCAGATCACATTTTCTTCCTAGGGCACACCTCCTACCATCATTGCGCTCACCGTGTTGCTTCCAGCGACTTCATCCCATCCACCGTGTGCATGACTGGATGGGAGAACAAGTCTCTGGAACCCCGTCCTTTGTGATCCTGCGTCCAGAGAAGGGCGATTAGGTTTTTGGGAAGTGTCTGTGACACGACTACTCATCGATGTTCATCTTCGTCTGCTACTTCTTTACGTCCTTGTCGTCACCACGTGCACTGAAGTCGAGAGGAACGCTGTTGTTGTTGCTGACAAGAAGGCAGCTGGGGAAGCTGTCGTCGCGGCCACTGCCGCAACTTTGAACTGGCCAACTGGCCAACTGAGCGGTATAATTCGTTTACCCCCTTCTGGTTATTAGTGTGTTGTGTGTATTTTCTCTTTACGTAGATACATCTATTATTTACGTAGTCCGTGCCTACATGGTTAGATATCAGTACGAGTTTAATACTATCAATGCCATATTCACGATCTATTTATGTATTAGATTAATTAAAAAATGCTAATTTACTCAAAGGACGGACAATTTGCTTTGGGCCTTGTCAACCCGTAACAGGCTGATTAAAACGATAACTTTCGGGTGCATAAAAGAAGTACACCACTTCCTTGTGGGCCGTCTAAGAACCTACACCGACAACTCAACGAAGGAGAAGAGGGCGGTAAGTAAGTCTGTCTGTCATAACTGATTCTATATATTGAATCAGTGTTATTCATACATTTGAGGGGAAATTAATCTATATTAAGTATTAATTGGTTCAAAATGTTGGGTTTATGAAGGCTTCTTGAGATCCTAACAATGCCATAGTGTTTCATTTTTATGTTGACTAGGCATCATAAATAGGCTTGATGGTCTACGGACTGGATGCAATTTTTATTGCTTCTGATGTTCTCTACAATGATGGATAGATTAGATTCGCTCGCATAAAAAAATGGAGCAAGTGCAAGAAGAAACAATGGCCAATCACACCTTCTTTCTGCTAAGTTTTTTTTCCTAATATAATAGTGCTTGACCTTATTCTAAGAGAAATTTCTAATAAGACTTAAGCAGAATTTTAGAAGTCGTTAATGCCGTCGTGTATAAAAGTTCAAAGGGCATGTATAATGGGGTCTAGTCAGCTGTCTATAAGAGATGCCACCTAAGATATTTAGTGAGTTGGAGAAGAGAGATTGAAATAATAGAATGAGGTCGTCGGCAAATCGGCAGACAGTCGACTCATGTGAAATTCGCTCGCTAACGATGGCACTTCTCCCATTGTATGGCTGGTGTCGCTACTTGTGCAGTTGTGCCCTGAAATTTCTCCTGTTGGATACATTAATTCAGCACTAACGGGTCGCCCAAGACTAGGTTTTGCTCTCTCCCAGATTCGGCGGCAACGCGGCCCTTTGGCGGCAGTGGCGGCTGGCGGCAGGGGTTGGCCAGCGAAGCCCTGCAGACCCAGATCTGGGCCCTTTTGGGCCCGATCTGGGTCGTAGCGGAGTTGGTCCGCCTCCGTGGTCTCCTCCGGTTGGGTGGCGGGATCTGCGGTCGTTGGGATCGGCTCTGCGCTGCGTCAGCTGACAATGCAGGAGCTTAACGGGCCCGATCCGGGCCTGGCTGGCAGTCCGGCGTGCTCCCGCGCCCGTCCGATGCTATGGCTTGTGCTGGAGTTGTTCCTCCCACGTGGTCGTGGTGCTCTGGTCCCCTATCGGCGGTGGTCTCGTTTGGTTCGGCTGCCTCGCTGGCGTCTGCGGTAGAGAGGCGATGGTGGTGTCCTCGTGGTGTGGTGGCGCAGTTGGTGGGCGGTTGGCGTGGTGGAGCCGCCGGTTGGTCTGGGTTGTGGGTATGAGGGATAGGGTGAAATCCTCTCGGTCCGCCCGACACCGACGCGTGACGCTCGCGGCGCCATCAACCTTCTTGAAGGGCGCCGGAGTACCTCGCCCGCTTCCTCCGTGTACCGGAGAAATCCTAGGATTCGTCCGGCAAAGGCTGCCGTCGTCGCAGTCCTTCTTGAAGGTGTTGCTTGGTTCGCGGCGACTTCGATGGCATTGGAGCGTGGTGGATGTTTTCCGGCATGCAATGCGGCTATGGATGCTTCACTTTCGCTCATCCAAAGGTCGCCGCATTTCTTTCTCTTATTTTTCTTTTGGGCATGATTGTGTTGTCTGCCCCGGCATCGAACTTCTGGCTGTATCGGGTGATTGCTATATTAATATAGCGGAGCGCAAGCCTTTTTCGGTAAATTTCTCCTGTTAGGTGCAGACAACTAAAAAGATAGCCCGTCGTAGGAGATGTATATAAAGCTATCTATACATGACGTGGATGCGTATTACAGACTGCTGCTGTCTAAACCAATGTACATGCCCTAACCACTATAGAATTTTACATGGAGACATTAAAAAAATGCACTGATTCATCCCTCTCAGTCCATCAACGCTTCTGACCGTCGGATCTGGATTCGTGGGCGTTCCTGATCGTTGGATCTTCGCTTAATCCCGCCTGGCTTTCCTTGATGCGCAGATCGCGCTACACGGGCTGGGCTGCTACTCCCATGACAAAAATCAGTGATCTGCTGTTAAACGGGCCTACTGGCCATTGACTGTGTCGTATGTGATCGACTTATAACAATGCCCACATAAATCGCCGCTTTCCCTTCCACTCCCCACTCACAGCGTCCGTATCCAGAAACATAACTGACCACCCCAACATCCCATATAAAACAGGGGAGTAGGCCTCCCCACCCCTTCCACATCCGCAGCGCCTCTCCGTCCCCATCGCGTGATCGATCGCCTCCGCCTTTCCCGCGAGCCTCTTCTTCCCCGATCAGCGTCGCCATGGAGCAGACTTTCATCATGATCAAGCCCGACGGCGTCCAGAGAGGCCTGGTAAATCCCATCCCCCGTCTCTGCAAGGAACAACACCTACGTGCTTGTCTGAATCTCGCGATCGGTTTCGGCTCCGCGTTACTGGAACCGTCTCTAATCATTGGTTTCGTGTTTGCAATTTATCTTCTGCAGATTGGGGATATCATCAGCCGATTCGAGAAGAAAGGGTACTACTTGAAGGGTAAGGGGGTGTTCTTTGTTCCGACCTGATCAGTATGGCCTAGGAACCCTTTTTCTCCCTAATTCATCAGTTTCTGTTTCTTGATCTGGTTTGACAATTAATTTCGCCACTCAGATCTGCTTTTGGGTCGTAGTATTAAGTAGTAAGTTATAACAGAGAGATAAAAGTGGTTATTTATTAGTAATTCGAAAATCAAACTCTTTTTTTTTCGTGAGAAAATACTTGGGGCATGCCTCAGTTGGAACACGAAATCATTTTGGGCAGAGATGAAGTAGTGCTTTTACACCTTCCAAAAGTTAGTGCTTTTGCAATGCATAAATATGCTATTGCCCTTTTTGGGTAGGAGGAAAATTATTATTGGCTTTGAGTCGATAATGTAACACACTAATAATAGTATGACCACAATAACACAAGTGCACAGGCAAATGATATCTTCACCATGCATTAAATTGCTACGAAAAAAATATAGTACTACTAAGCTAATTTCATTGTGTAACTGACAGGTTGAACTTAATTGAAATAAACCACCTCGCTGCCAGATTTTACAAATTGGCAGGTTCTACTTTTTTCTTTCGCTGCTAAATGTGGCGATAGTTTAAAAGATGGACAGCTTGTCATAATCTTTTATAAATGTGGTCCTCGATGAGATACACTATTTGTTACTCCTTTTAATCATGTTGGAGTACATGGCTAATGGCTACTAGTTTTGTTGCCACAAAATATCATTAAAAAAAGGATTTGAATGGGAAACAAAAAAGCAAACATCATCTGAAACTTATGTTAAGAGAAGAACCCATCTGAAACTTGGTTCGGTTCAGCTTTTATAATCATTGCCTTCGACGATTCACACATCCAATAGCCCATAAACAATCACTGTTTCTTTTTTTTTTTTGAACAAAAGAGGGGGTTTCCCTCCGATTTCATTAAAGAAACCATCGAACGAGACCGAATTCCAGTTTTAGAACAGTCATTACCAGCAAAGCTACAGCTACTACTAGATAGTTCTAGTGCATAAATAAACAATCACTGGTTGAATTATTTTGGTGCTTATAAATTGTTTGGAAATGTGATGATCCAGCGATGAAGTTTATGAATGTGGAGAAATCCTTCGCGCAGCAGCACTATGCCGATCTCTCTGCCCAGCCCTTCTTTGCCAAGTTGGTGGATTACATCATTTCCGGCCCTGTTGTGGCCATGGTGTGGGAGGGGAAGGATGTTGTCTTGACTGGCCGAAGGATCATCGGGGCCACCAGGCCCTGGGAGGCAGCTCCTGGCACCATCCGTGGTGACCATGCTGTGGAGGTTAGCAGGTGAGCAAATATTTTTTTTGTACATTGATCACTGAACTCCCTTTTAGTCAACTGTCGATGTCTTCTTCTTGATGAGGAGTATGCGAGTAGGAGGTGTTTGCAACTATGATCATTTGTCTATGTTTACAATGCAACAGAAGGAGGTGTTAGTTGTAGCTTCGACCGAAACTTAACAAATATACATTTGGTGCTGTGTAGGAATGTCATTCATGGGAGTGATTCTGTGGAGAACGGGAAGAAGGAGATCGCTCTGTGGTTCCCAGGAGGCTTGGCCGAATGGAAGAGCAACCTCCACCCTTGGATCTACGAGAACTGAACTCGCACGATCATCTACTTCTACTTGTTGATGATGCCTCGCTTCTTCAGAATTCGAGCTTGTCCCGGTCTGGCTATCCGAGTCGATGATTAGATTTCGTGCTGTGTGATGATGTTAATAACCGCACTTGAATGTATTGCCTGAACCTGTATGGCTTTTGCGTTTCCTTTGATGTTGCTGCCACCTCAGTGCAGTTGTCTAAAATAAGATGAACCAAGCAGGGGAGTTTAACTTTTGTTTATAGATTGATTGACATCTCAGAAGAGCTCTGCATTTAATCAAGGAGAGGATTAACTAGAACTGGAGAAGGGAAATGCCTCGGCTTTTAATTACGGAAATGATAAGTATTCCTGACGTCTAGTACGAGCACATGGCAAATCGAATGTTTTTTATGGCAATTCTAATGATGCAAGGATTGAAAGTTAGTAGACACACACGGCAATTTTCTACTTCCTCCGTCCCAGAATTCTTACATTCCTCTAGATACGGATGTATCTAATACTAAAACGTGACTTGATACATTCGTATTTAGACACAAGAATTTTGGGACGGAGGGAGTATTAAATAATAAATTAAAGCACGAGGTTGTCATGCTTGTCAACTAAAGTGGTCATACTCACGGAACTAAGCTTGTCATCGAAAATGTTTTGTGATGTGCTCGTAGGCTTTATATTTCTTTACTATTTTCTGAACTGAGGGGTTGTTTTTTTAGGGTGAACCGAGGGATTATTGATATTTAAATCTCATCTTGCGGATCGTAAGTGATGCTGAAGTTATTTTTCTTTTGAGGGGAGTGAGTGATGCTGAAGTTGATTACTGAAATTCGCAGTAAATCTCTAGACGCAAAGTTTCTGGATCGCAGCGAGGTGGTGGACGTGTCTTGTCTCCTGTCTCTGAATTTTGTTGCCGGACGTGTGGCTCCAAATCCTCCCGCTCTGCGAACCCGAGACCCACAAACCAAACCATCAGGCTCGCCGCTCCGGTCCGCAGCTCCTGTCCAAGAAATGCTCGTCGTTGCCATGGCACCGGCACCGCTGAGCACCTTCGTGTCCTCCCCTGCGCGTCACCCTTGTTCCGATTCGTATCATCGCCGTCGCCGGGGTGCCGTCTCTGCGTCGTCGTCGTCCTCCTCCTCTACTAAGGCGGAGGACGTGGTCATCGTGGGCGCGGGCATCGCGGGTCTGGCCACCGCGCTCTCCCTGCGCCGGCTCGGCGTGAGCGCCACCGTGCTGGAGCAGGGCCCGTCCCTGCGCGCGGGCGGCACGTCGCTGACGCTGTTCAAGAACGGGTGGCGCGTGCTGGACTCCATCGGCGTCGCCGACGAGCTCCGGGCCAAGTACCTCCGCGTCCAGGGGTACACCTACCTAGCCTAGCACTTGTGCTCTTTCCTTCCTCCACGCGTCTAGTGCATCTCTCCCCTTAAACTGCGAGGTTTCAGCTGGTCGCAGGATGAGGATGCGGTCGTCGGCGGGCGGGCGTGACCTGCGCGAGTTCTCCTTCGAGGAAGAGGCTCCTGGGTACGTATGCCTGTCTCAACACTGGCCCTGTGTTCTTGCATCGATTTGCTCTGCTTTAATTATTGATGTATGTGTCAGGCAGGAGGTGCGGGCGGTGGAGAGGGGAGCGCTCCTCGCGACGCTGGCCGCCAAGCTCCCGCCGGGCGCCATCTCCTTCTCGTCCAGGCTCAAATCCGTCGCCGGCCAAGGGCCCGACGGCACCCTGCTGGAGCTCCAGGACGGGAGGCGGCTCCTGTCCAAAGTGGTGCTGGGCTGCGACGGCGTCAACTCCCCGATCGCGAGGTGGATGGGGTTCTCGGAGCCCCGGTACGTCGGCCATATGGCGTTCCGTGGCCTCGCGGACTACGCCGGCGGGCAGCCGTTCGAGCCCAAGGTGAACTACATCTACGGCCGGGGAGTCCGCGCCGGCTTCGTCCCGGTCTCCCCGACCAAAGTCTACTGGTTCATCTGCTTCAACAGCGCAACCCCAGGTACTTCATTTTGATATGACATATTGACATGAGAAGGCGAGGTTTGAATGTTTGATCAAGTTGCTTGGACTGATCTTGCATGGCATTGGCATTGGCGTTTGGCATGGCAGGGCCCAAGACCACAGATGGCGCGGCGCTCAAGAGCGAGGCCCTGGGCCTGGTGCGGGGCTGGCCGGACGACCTCGTCGCCGTCATGCGGAGCACGGCGGACGACGCGGTGGTGAAGACGCCCCTCGTGGACCGTTGGCTCTGGCCCGGGCTGGCGCCCCCGGCGTCCAGGGCCGGCGTGGTGCTCGTGGGCGACGCGTGGCACCCGATGACGCCCAACCTCGGGCAGGGCGCGTGCTGCGCGCTCGAGGACGCCGTTGTCCTGGCGCGCCACCTCGCGCCCGCGGTGCTCGCGAGCGGCGACGCCGGCGAGGCGTTGCGCAGGTACGAGAGCGAGAGGTGGGGGCGCGTGTTCCCACTGACGGCGCGCGCGGGGCTTGTCGGCGCGCTCGTGCAGTGGGGCAACCCGCTGGTGTGCGCGGCGCGGGACGGCGTGGTCATCCCGAGGCTCGTCAGGCTGGGGCCGTTCCTCGAACACACCAACTTCGAGTGTGGCCTGCTCGACCCGGCGGCGCCGTCGACATGATCGATTCGACGGGGTCGATTTCGAAGACACACGTCAGAACTCAACATAAAATTTCGATCACGTCAAAGATTATTCTAGGAGTACAATTGTTTTGTGTTGTCTAACGTTGAAGGCACTCTCCATAGTACCTCGCTACCTGTGATAAAAAAAAAATAGGCCGCTTTAGCAATTTTCGGCACATGTTAACACGTTTTCACCAAAATTACATTCCCATTCCCATTAACATATGATGTCTTGTTCATCTTTTCTTTTTTACGCGAGAAACTTACAATCTATTCGTATTCAATCATGTTAGTACAAAAAACACAAAAGATAATAAAGAATACAACTAGGTTTGCGACCCATCTAGCGACGACTACAAGCACTGGAGCGAGCCGAAGGTATGCTGCCGTCATCGCCATTCCTTCACTGAAGCCGGACAAACCTTGTTGTAGTAGATAGTCGGCAAGTTGTTATGCTAAGACCCCATAGGACCAACGCACTAGAGTAGCAATCATCGCCAATGAAGAAAGTCGTAGATCAAAGGAGCAAACATGTAAACACTCAGATGAAGACGAATGAAAACCGGATCCAAACAGATCCACCGAAGACCAGCACTGACCGAATGTCGTGAGATCTGATATAGACACACCTTCACACGCCCTCTAACGACGCTAGCACCATCAAGACGGTGATAGACGTGAGAGACATTATTCTTACTGAAAGATGTCGCCGTCGCCACACAGCCCCAACCAAGATGCTAAACGTAACGCGAACCAGAACGAGAATGGGGTCCTTGGGTCCCTCCCGCCGGGGGTGTGGGGGGTGTGGGGGGGGGGGGGTGCGGGCAGAGGTTCTTCGCACCTCCATCGCCTAAAGGCCACAAAGATGGGGCAGGCCGGCGGCTGCGCCAACAGAAGGAGGAGGAAAGTGTGGGATCTTTTCTTACTAGCACAACCCAAGGTAAATAAATTTGTGAGCAAATTGATCACGACAAATGTAACAAGATTTAAATATGTACGTGTATACGAGAGGTAAGACATACAACTAAGGGAGTGTGGCATACCATGAATCAAACATGTCTTTTTTCGATAAAAAGCATTTTTATTGACTCAAAATGTATCATTAAGCGGATACAAAACATAATAAGCATCACCCGGCCTCTGCATAACTAAGATGCACACAGCCAAATAAAAACAAATTGAAAAAAAATATAAAAAGGCGACATATCAGAAACAATAGGATCATACAAGATTTACAATCCGCCTATGTCGAAGGAGTTGGTGCGGCTATCCGTAGATTATGCTGTCACCCATGCTGGGCGAAGACCTCCCTGGTCACCCGCTCCAACCGCGTACACACCGCCTTGAATAGCGGTTGATACTCCGTTCGGTGTAGTGTAGACCACGTACGAAGCGAGTGCGTACAGCGGAAAATAACCTGCAAAGGAGAGGTGTTTTTGTCCTCGAAAACCAAATTATTTCTACATAGCCAGAGTGCCCATAATAAGGCATATGCCCCCCCCCCCCAATTAGCATTTTGAACCTATTTGAAATGTTGTCCAACCAGTGACCAAAAATATAGAAACACTTGTGGGTGAATACAAATTGGACGCTATTTGGATGACTAACCACGTAGAGCATGCAAACTTGCATTGAAAAAAAAGGTGTTTGTTTTTCTCGTCATGAGTACAAAAACTACACTTCTTACTTCCGTGCCAATTGCGACGGGCGAGATTGTCTTTGATTAGCACAACTCCCTTTTGAAGATACCACATAAAGATTTTAACCTTCAGTGGAATCTTCGACATCCAAATTTTCTTGTTATTATCCATCGGGACCTCTGAATGCGTTAGCGCACGATACATAGAGTCGACTGTGAAGGACCCAGATGTAGTGAGGTTCCAACGAAACACATCTCGTCCCTGTTTCAGGTTTATCGACTCCAATTGAGATAATAAATTTTGCCATGACATAAGACGGGGGCCAATCAAATCCCGCCTAAAAGAAATATTCGATGGAAATGAACTGAGCACCTGCGCTAGAGTATCATTCTTATCGCGAACAATGCGGTACAAAGCTGGATATTGTTCTTGGAGGCTGGCATTGCCTAGCATGTTGTCCTTCCAGAAACGAATCTTTGACCCATCTTTTATCACGAAGGATCCAAAACAGAAAAGGTGTTTCTTCACCGCCATTAGACCAGCCCAAAAGTGTGAGTCACCAGGTTTTCAATAGGCCTGTGACACAGCTTTTTGGCCTAGATACTTATTGCGCAGCAGGGTTTGCCAAACGCCATCCTCAGTAAGTAGTTTGAACAACCATTTACTAAGTAAGGCATCATTCTTGACCTGAAGGTCATGAATGCCAAGTCCACCTTTGTCTTTCGGCCTACAAACCACGCTCCATTTGGTTAGCCTGTATTTCTTATTTTCACTGTCCCCTTGCCAAAAGAATCTGGATCTGAAATAATCCAGCCTCTGGAAGACCCCTCTTGGGAGTTGGAAAAAAGAGAGTATATAGAGAACCATATTTATGAGGACTGAGTTGATTAAGACCAGTCGCCCTCCAACAGAGAGCAACTTGCCTTTCCAACTACTCAACTGTTTCTCTAAGCGCTCCTCTACATGTTTCCACTCTGCATTAGTGAGACATCGATAATGAATCGGAATTCCCAAATATTTAATCAGAAATTAGCCTTGTGCACAACCAAACAGGTCGGCATACTCAGCCGCTGCCTCCCTGGCTTCTCCAAAGCAGAACAATTCGCTTGTATGGAAGTTAATTTTAAGGCCTGACATCTGCTCAAACGCTGAAAGCAATAATTTCAGGTTTTGAGCCTTATCCAGGTCATGTTCTATAAAAAGAATTGTATCATCGGCATATTGCAGAATAGAGAGGCCACCATCCACAAGGTGGGGCACTACTCCTGCAATTTGACTGTCCTGCTTGGCACAATCAATCAGAATAGACAACATGTCAGCCACGATGTTAAATAACATTGGAGACATGGAGTCACCCTGTCGTAGTCCTTTTTTCATCTTAAAGTAATGGCATATGTCATCATTGACTTTGACAGCTACACTACCTCCAGTAACAAAATTTTGGATCCACTCACGCCATTTATCGGAGAATCCTTTCATTCTTAAGGCATGTTGAAGGAACGACCATTTGACCTTATCATAGGTCTTTTCGAAGTCAATCTTAAAAATTACTCCACTCATGTTTTTATGGTGCTTCTCGTGAACGGTCTCATATAAGATTACTACTCCGTCGAATATATTTCTACCTTGCATGAAAGCCGTTTGAGATGGCCGGTACATTTACTTTACAGATCTCCTTCGTCCTCTCAAACAACGGCAACTCCACTTTCTTTTATCATGACATCTGGCTACTTAGCAAACCACTAGCAATAAGTTTGCCCCACGTTTACTCACACTCTACCCACAGTTGCGTTCTAGTCTCTCAACCATTGCGGCTGCCAGGCCGGGCGTGCAAGACCATATACATGATGTCTTTGCGGTAGAAGTTGTTGCTCTCTCTAATGTTGTGGCCCTTGCGTCTGACTTGGGTATTATGAGGGTGGTGTTTGAAACGGACTTGCAACAGTTAGTTGAGGCCATGGACATCAGAAGAGTCGACTCGTCTGCATACGCGGCTGTCATTGAGGACACGAGGTTTCAGTTTAAGATGCGGTTTTCTAAACATGTAATAAAGGTTTGTCAGTGTTGTGCAAATGCGGTAGCACATGCGTTAGCCAATATTTTGGGGGGGGGGGGGGGGTGTCTGATATACGTAAACCAGCCCAGGTGGTTGCTTGTGCTTCGAGCGATATGCCCGAGCACCCTTAAGTTATAAAGCTTTGCTTGCTCTTAAAAAAAATCTTGCAAGATGGATTATTGACTAACCTTTGGGATCGCCTAACCTCTATTGTTTCTATCAAATTTGCTACTATTTTGTATTTGTCGCAGGACTTCATTGCTAATGACGCCCCGACAAAAGATTCCTCAATCATGGGTTGTCGTTCTCATGCAGGAAACCTACGCGCTTCTCTCCCCCAACACCGAGCTCGACATGAACACCGACTACATTTAGACCTCTCTTGTTCCTATTAAGGTCAAGATTTTTTGTTGGCTTCTTTGCAGAGACAGGTTAAACTGCAAGGCGAGCTTACTTCGCAAATGCATCTCCACCGACTGCATCTGCCCTCGATGCAACGACCCATTAATGGAAAAACGGCTAGCCACAACTTTAGTTGGTGGCGCGTCAGTTTCACATAACGCTAGCGCTAATTTTTTTTCAAATAGTGGTGGCGTAAACTTATTTGATACGTCAGCTTTACATGGTTAGTGCTGGCGTTGCTTTTTCTACAGGTCACAAATATGTTGGCCCATGTGTACTCATCATTTGGAAGATAGTGGTGACGTCGGATTGCTATGTATTGTATGTCATAGTTAACTACCTATTGCTGGCGTGCTAACTTATGTTACATTATGCCAGAAACATTTTTTCCATTTTATCAAGTGTTTTAAGTATTTAATGATTATACTAGTAAAAAATAATGAATATTTTATATCATGTTTTTGTCTTTATTATATTAGTATTTTTATCATTTTGGGTCTTTTATTTCTTTGCTACTAGTTATCATTTTGAGTCTTTTATTATGTTGACCCTTTTATTAATCTTAGTCTTCTTTTATTTAGGTTGTTATTAGCTATGGCGTTGTGTTTTAGGCCCACCCCAGCACTGGCCTATCTGAGTTAACTCCCTCCTTAGTAAAAGACCTAGCCACCGCCCTCTTTTCACCCACACACACTTCCTCTCAACCAGCCGTCGTTGTGCCTCCAGACCTCGCCGCCCGTTGCCGCACCACCGGCATCGAGGTTCGTCCTCTCCTTGCTCCAGTGCTAGTTCATCTAGGGTTTTCTAGTTCATCGAGTGCTAGTTCATCTATTTCATCTAGTGCTAGACTGTTTTCTTTTGACCCTAGAGTTAGTTTGGGAAGAAATCTTAGCAATTTGACCATTAGGGCTTTTAAAAGATTGGGGGGGAAAGATGCAACATTGTTCGGATTTGATTTTCTTTAATAATTATTACTTGTGTAATTGACTACTGTCGTGCCCCGTCCTAGGCATTCCGTCGAGATATGCGAAGGCGGCAAAGAACGGCATGGGAAGAGAGGAGATACATGAAACTGTCGACACATAGACTCACCTCACTCGTTGGAAGATCAGCTCGCCTGCCACCACCGCCACTAGGAAGAGGAGACGACACTCTACTAGCGAGTCGGGAGTGTGCAGCGCCCGATGGTCAGCATGAGTTGGCACTTCGGCTTCACCAAACAAGAGCTTTTGATTTTGATACTCCCTCCGTTTTCTGATACAGGGCCACTCCATCTTGAGAGAAGTGAATTTACAACCCCGAACTTACAAATTACAACCCCCAACTTTCAAAACCGGCTAGGATTCAACTCTTCTCTCCCTATTGACCGGTGTTGACCCATTGACTGGGTGAATGGTAAATTAAAAAAAACGATTTTTCCATCATGTGAAAAATTTAGAAAAGTTACAAAAAGTAAAAAAATCAAAAAAGATGATGTTTGAGTGATGTACGTGCCAATTTTCAGCTTATTTGGACATCTGAGTATCTCGCAGCAAAAAAGACAAAATGTGGGTTATGTGAAACAATTAGCTGTTCAAGCACTGTTCGGCCCGATTTTTATTTATTTTTGCTGAGAGCTACTCAGAACGCCATGAAAATTGGCACGGACCTCACGCCTTGAGACATCTTCAATGCAAAAAAAAAGATGTTTTGAATTTATTGTTTTTCAAAATTTTAAATATTTTTTAATTTACTGTTCATCAGTCAACAGGTCAAAACCGGTCAACAAGGAGAGAAGGGTTGAATCCTGACCAGTTTTGAGAGTTGGGGTTGTAATTTAGATGGTATTAGAGTTCAGGGTTGTAAATTAGACTAGGCTAGAGTTCGGGATTGAAATATGCACTTGTCTCCTCCATCTTTTATGTCAAACTTTCCTTTTTCTTTTTTGTGTTTTTCCCTAAAAAAAATTCTTCTTTTTGTGTCAAACTTTGATTTATACATTTGGTCAACAAAATACTACAGTACCAGCAAGCCCTCTAATACAAAGAGAAAAACCAAAGAACAAAAGGCCAAAAGCAGACAGTAGAGCTCGAACAAGACAGATAGAGAGGTAGGAGCATGCAAATGGCACAAATTGGATTTCTGGAAGAGATAGGAGTAGTATATTGTGTGTCTAGCAAAATGCTCGCCGGTTCCTATGAATGAATGAAGAGAACAATGACATGAGTCAAAACCTCCACATGCATGGCGTGGAGGGCAGCGCAGGGTCAACCCATGGCAGAGGACGATAGACTGTGCTTCCGCCCCAATTCCACGAAAAACCCGGCGAGGTCCGCGTTGTCGCACAGCCGGTGCAGCCTCTCCATGGGGTCTTCTTCTTCTTCTTCATCGTCGTCGTCGTCGTCGTGGCAGAGGTCGTCGACGTCCATGCCTTGGGCCGCCACGCCGCATGGCTCGTGGAACTGTATGCTCGGCGCGCAGTTGATCGCCGAGAGGTGCTCCAGGGCTTTCACCCTAATGGCGGCCGCGTCCTTATTCTCCCCGCTGCTGCGGCTGCCGGGCGCCTCCGTGCGGCACTGGAGCTTGTAACCCTGGCTCCTGTAGTAGTGATCGTACGGATGGTGTGGTATCTCGTCGGCGATCTCGTCTTCCTTGCCCACGGCGACCGCCGTCTGTATGGAATGAATGCAACGCAACAAACAAATTAAATTACAGTGTGATGTGGTCGTTTGCCATTAGAGCAAGCGTGTTTGATCAATCACGAGTGCGTTCATGTGCGTATACGTACCTCGTAGCACCAGCAGGATGCGACGTGGTTAATGGTGTAGCCGCCGCCGCCGAGGAGGAGCAGCGGCGCGTTGAATCCCCGCAGGTACTTGACGCACTCCGCGTGGCCGCACACCGACAGCTCGAGGCCAGCGAGCCGGTCGCCGGAGAGCGAGTCGGCGCCGCACTGCAGCACCACGGCGTCCGGCTGGAACACCTGCATGGCCTTGCCGACGATCGGCTTGAACAGCTCATGGTACCCCTGGTCGTCCATGCCCTTCTTGAGCGGCACGTTGAGGGCGTGGTACCTGCCGGCCCCCTCGCCAACGTCGTCGATGCTCCCGGTGCCGGGGAAGAACTGGCTTTCGTACTGGTGGAACGACAGCGTCATCACCTGGTTGGAGTCCGCGAAGGCCTTCTCCACGCCGTCCCCGTGGTGCGCGTCGATGTCCACGTACAGCACGCGCCGGAAGCGGCTGAGGAGCTGCTTGATGGCCAGCACGATGTCGTTGACGTAGCAGAAGCCGTTGGCGTGGCCCCGGCACGCGTGGTGCATGCCGCCGGACCAGTTGATGGCGACGTCGTGGTCGCCCCCGCAGAGCGCGCGCGCCGCGGCCAGCGACCCGCCGGCGTAGCTCAGGCAGTACCCCATGAGGCCTTCGATGGCGGGGTTGTCGTTCGTGCAGGTGCCGTCCCAGCGGCGCACGGGGCCGATGCCGTGCTCCTCGGCCGTCCGCCGGAGGTCGGCGTCGCTGATGTACCCGGCGGGGGTGAGCCTGCCGAGGAGGTCGACGTATTTCTGGTCGTGGAACGCGAGGAGCTCCTCCGGGCTGGCCGGCCTGGTGCGGAGGCGAGTCATGTCGTTGAGGAGGCCGTAGGAGGCGACGAGGCCGTGGGTCATCGCAACGCGGCGGGGCACCATGGAGTGTCCCTCGCCGTAGTCGACGTTGGAGATGCCCGGGTCGTAGTAGTAGCACACGCGCCGCTTCCGCCCGTCGGCGCACGACGGCGACGGCAGCGAGTTGGCGCCCATATCCATGGCTGGTTCTTGAATCTTGATTCGGGAGAGAGATCACGCGACGAACGAAATGCGTGGCGTGGAGAAAGACGCAGCACGCGCGTACACATATATGTGGAGCGAGAGCTGGCTGCACATTGTAGTTTGAGCTGGTGTCGGTCGCGGTCTCGAAGACGAGTCGGAACCTCATAAACTTCCAAGCAACGGAACAACTTTTTTTCTCTGGCGTACACTTCCGCGTTGTTCTCTCGAATAGGAATAGACACACCTCAATGTCCGAACTGCGATCGAGGAGAGGAGGCTGTAAAGCGCACGGCCCCGTCCACTGTAAAAGGTCAAAAGAGATCATGCCATACATATAACATAACATGTACGTGAAGCAGTTCTTGATCATTTTCTTCTGAATATTCCGGAATAGGAGGTTTCCATTCTTCTTGGCCTCAGACATTTCCATGAGACCGTCGCAATCTTGTTCTTGGTATATTTGGTGGGAGAGAAGAAAACTTACTCATGACGAGGTTGTGTATTCAATCGGAGTAATGCTAGATTCAGGGGCTAGGTCTAACAGAGTTTACGGATTGATATTAGTTGGACCTTTCTGATTGGATTAGGGAGTGTGGAGGGGCCCACTCCCCTGAAAAATCGAGGGGAGGGGGGGTTAATTTAGTGTGAAGGGAGCTCGTAAAAGTCCGTTGTCTTATGTGGATGTATTATTATTGATTCAGTCGTGCTCTAACAACAATAGCTCTACCTTATCTTTCTCCCCCTTGTATTATTTCTAAAGTCAGAAGTTCCCATCAGCTATGTTTGTGCCAGGTAAAGCTAAATGTCGATTATGCCTTTGATGCGGACCTATCACATGCATCAGTCAGAGCTGTGATACATGGCAACAATGGAGAGGGTCGTCGTGGGAAACAAGCAAATATAAATCAAAATGGTACCCACAAATAGAAACTAGAATGGTGCCCAGACGTTATATCGACTCAAGCCATTGGTCTTCTATTTGTCCTCTCTTTAGCATAGTCCTGACAATGATGAGGTGATCTCAACGATGAAAGAAGGAGGCCGATCGCCTAGGCGCGACATCTGCTATCTTTGATGATTGTTACCACTTGAGATGTGAATTTGTGCAAGCAACATTGAGACATGGCCATAGGGTATAGGGGTGGGCATATTAACCGAGACTGAATTACTGTACCGACAGAATCTGGACCGAAACCGATTAGACAAGAACAGAAAATGTAAGTGCTAAATTCGGTTGTCACGTTCGCAGAACCAAACTTAGCTCGGTGAATTCGGCTCTCGGCCTTGAGTACCGGAAATAACCTAAAGATCCAAAAAAGAATAAAAGGCCTACTCCAAGTAGTAAAAGAGCGCAACCCAACAGGTAATAGCCCAACCCTGCGTTCTCCCTTAGTAGCCCCCTTCATCCAAGAGATAGAACACGAGTCAACGATCCCCTCCTTTCATCATCTCTCTCCTGATAAATATGCGCCGCTCCTGCCGTAACCCGTTGTCGGTGTACTAGAGTAGGGGTACCCTAGTATCCCGAACTTGTGCACGGGCAGTTGCAGCCCTCCGCGGCAAGGCTTGCCGGGTGATCGTCAAGGTCCTCCGTGGTTCCTTTGGAGCCATTTAAGAACAAAGTATTCAAGCCAAGGAGACAAGGCCCCGGCAAGAGGAGCTTCTTTGGGAAGGCCACCCAAGGCACCTAGGAGACAAGGCCCGGCAAGAGGAGCTTGCCGGGAAGGCCGATGGCGACAAGCTTCCTGACGCCGACAAGACAACAATCGCGGCAAGGCGCTTGCAGCAGACCACCACTCAGACCTGCGCTCCAAAGACATCCACTAACGTGTCGCCTCGGACCTTTCGAGCGCTACCGCTGGCGAGAGGTCAGGCAGCCACGGTGCGCTGTGGTGAGCGGCGCACGACAAGATTGCCATCGTGGCAAGCGGTGGCGCCCCGACGGTCCCTGTTTGCACCGTTAGGGCGACGTGACGGGCATTTAATGCCTTTGTCCCTGCCGTCGAGGTTAGATATGATACACTTTGTACAAGTAGCTGTACCAACCACTCCTTTTCCTTTTTTACCTTTGTCTACGTTGCCACCTGTCGGAGACCCCTTTAGCATATAAAATGAGGCCCATGCGCAACGAGAGAGGGGGGTTCCAAGACACTCACGCTCGGTCTCGTTAGCAGCTTGTGTGTACTGTAGCACTCAAGCACTCCCGAGCAAAAACTCAATACATTCAGACATGCAGCAGTAGGAGTGTTATCTCTTCGGAGAGCTCCGAAGCTGGGTAAAACCGCTCGTGTGTTTTGCCTCGATCTGCTCTTCGTGCGACCTCCGCCCCCCGCCGAACCGAAAGGGGCTCGGTCCGCCGGTCCCATAGGTGTTCGTGGGCCAGATCAGCCTGCCCTGCTAAAGTTTGAGCAATCAGTTTTAAAATTTTTAAGTTATCTTCCTCGAACGACCGTACTTTGTATGGAAAACCTGTGCGCGGAGGAACCAACTCGTAGCTAGTTGCGCCCTTACTTTGTTTCGAGTCCGCTCAACAACTTAAGTGAGCTGCAACTAGTTGCGACGAGGTTACTTGTCGGAAGCGGCACCGCCAAAGAAGGCCGACGTCCCCAAGACTTCATGCCTGTGTGCCTGCGCCGACAAGTTCCCTAAAAGCGTGAGGCAAAAACATACAAAGGAAGGAATCAAGTAAAGGGAATAACATAGCAATTGCTACCGAAATAGAGTTATATTACAAGATAGCTTGTCGCAGCTCTAATAGATTTCTCATAACATGACCGCAGCGGCAAGAGAAAGAGAAAGCGGGCGGCCTAATCTACGCGATCGCCCTCAACCCTCTTGATCCCGCTCACCACTGTCCACGATGGGTGCGACAAGGGTCTTGAGCGCCTCCACATCAGCATCCGTGGCAAGGACTTGAGGGCGTTGGTGAGGTTGAGGCACAGGTTGCGGAAGGCCACCTTCATCAAGACCTTTGGAGAGCTCCAGCAGATCTGGCGCGACTCCTCGGCCAGCTGCTTTGGGACTTCTTCCCGGAGTCGCTGGAGGGCCATCACCACGCCCTTGAAGAACAAGCTGAGCTTGGCGCTGGGTTGGAGGTGCTCATCGGAGGAATATCCAAGGTCCTCCATCCCCACCGGCCAGCCTCCCCGTCGATGGCTGCAGCAACATCCGCAAGACCCTCGGTCCAGTGCTCCACATTCTCCCTAAAGGTATTCTGGGCGGCAGCAGCCCTCGCCAGCAGCGCCTCGTCGGCCTTGATCTTCTCCTTCAAGGCCACCTCCTGCTCCCTGGCGCCTGGCCCAAATACCGAGTCAAGGTGGTCAGCTTCAACTCAAGATCTGCGTTGGAGTCCTTGGCGGCCGAGCTCCTTGCTCCTCTCTCGGCGAGGCAGCCCTGCAGCTCGCCAAGAGTGTAGGCGTCCTTCTCGCGCTCATGCTTGAGTGCAGCAAGCTCCTCGCCGCTCTCCTTGAGATTGGCCTCCAGCTGCATCACCTTCGTCTCCAGCTCCTTCTTGGCGGCCTCGGCAGCTGCAGCAGCATCCTTCGCTTCCTTGAGAGCCCCCCCCAAGTGTTTGCTCGCGCGTGGCTAGATCCTCCTCATGGCTGTCAAGATTAACCTTCCTCTGCGCCAACTCGCCTTCCTGCGCAGATAGCCTCTCGGCGACAAGCCGCTGTTGCTCCTCGGCTTCAGCCTTCTCGAGGAGGAAGGTTTTACGCTCCTCGGCGAGTTGCTCCCGCTCCGCTGCCAAGGACCGAAGAGCTTCCTGGTTGATGCCCCGGAGCTCCTCCGCACGCTTCTCGATGTCTGCTCCCGCCTTCGCGACAAGCGCTTCCCGGGATTCCAGCTTGGCTTGTCGGGCGCGGTAGAGCGACAGCAGCTTCCGAAGCAGCTGCTACTCCTCGGACTTCGCCGCCGCTTGCTTGGCGCGTCAACCAGCGTCGATCCAGTAGCAGCGAAGCAGCTCTTCGTCAAAAGTTTCTCCTTCGGCGCCACAGAGCTCGACGCCCATGGGAGCTTGATGAAGACGCCATCGCCGCCTTCAAATAAGCGCCGGGCTGGGGCTCTTGAGCCCGACGCTGCCGGCAGCGGCGGAGGGATCGGCGGTCGGCGTGGCGCTGGCGCTCCTGCGGCCTCGGGGCCGTCGGTCGATCGCCGACCCTCGCCCGGCTTCTGCGGCGGCGGCTTTGGCGGCGTCTTCGCCAGCGGGCTCGTCGGCGCCATTCTTCTTCGATAAGCGTGGCGTCGTCGGTATTGCCAAGGCGTCCTCCTCGCCAGCGACCTCGGTCTCCATTGGCTCATGGCGGATGGATCGGCGACCGAAAAATGAAGAAAAGTCAAGCAAATATTCAAAAGAAAATCAGAAGAAGAACACAAGGAAAGTTTTCAGCAAGAGGATTACCTTCTGCAGCCATGGTCTCCGCCCGCTAGGGATCGCCGTCTTGTCCCTTGCCGGAGAGTTGTCCTGCGGAGAACTGCCTTGCGGAGAACGCTCCTTGCCGGGAATCCTCCCTTGGCGGTGTAGTCGGCAGAAGGCATGTCGGAGCGGCTTGTGGCACTCCTGGTAAGGCTGCTCTGCTTCCTACACAAATCAGCGATTAGATATCAAGAAAGAAAGGGCACCCATGCACGCCTAATGCCAGGAAGTAAACCAAATACTTACGCTGGGGGCTGCTTTGAGGAAGAGTTGCCGCGTCCGGCAAGGTGGTCTCGGACGTGCCTCCTGCTGTCGCGGTGGGTTCGTCCTCGATGACAATCACCGGGGCCTTGTCTCTCTTCGACGCTCTCTGGGCCAGCGTCTTGAAAAGGAATGGGTTCGGAATGAAGCAAATCAGATACAAGACAAAGCAACAAGCCGAAGAACTACAAATGCTGCAAAGAATCTTACTCTTCTTCTTCCTCGTCGGAGCTGAGCACGGAGAGATCAAATTCTGGCCCGCCTCCAATACGACGAGGCGGAGGAGTAGGTTCCCTTGGCCGCTTGGCGGGGGCAGGAGCAGTGGTCTGCGAGGGCCCCGCTCCAGTTGCCGCAGCGGCGTGAGGTGCTCCCGCGGCAACAGTGCTTGCCGCGGTGGAAGCTGCGTCGCCAGCCGGGCGGCTGTTGACCCGTCTGCCGCCCGCTACATCTCCGCCCTGCGGAGACGCCTTCTTGGTGGAGATGGGGCTCCGCCATGCAAGCTGTCTCAAGGAGGAGGAGGCGCCCTCGGCGGCTCGCTCAACTCAGCCAGTTCGACAAGCTCTTCCTCGCCCGGCAAACTCCCTCGCTCGACAAGGCTTGCCGCCTCTGCTGCCTCTACCTCCTCCACGGTGAATCCGAACTGCGCCCAGCGGCGGCCTTGCTGCCGCCTCTTCCAGCTGGTGGCGATCGCTGCATCTCATCATCGGTGGTGTCGCGGGTGAGGCTCTTACATTCATCGGGCGGACCGGCACTTCTACCAGCTGTCAAAGAACACTCGCGACGACGTCATCTGCAGGCTCTTGCCAGTTGGAACGATTCCATGCGAAGTCGCTGACAACGGCATCATTGCACGGATGCGGTCGAGCTAGGAATTGTTGCACATCGGGACGACATTCCTCGGCAACCTGAACGCTCCGGGATGCTCAGGATCGTGCTTGAACAGCTCCAAGAGCATCGCGTCCAGTTCCAGGACAGTGAAATTGAAGTTGAGGCCCGGGCGCAGCCTCATGATATCCGCCGCGTTCCGGAACTCCCGGCGGGTCTCCTCCTCTCTGCAGGGGGGCGTCGCGGCGACGAGGAAATCTGCGCCAACGGCGCTTTACAAATGAGTCCGGCAAGCCTCAGCGTAGGATCCGGATGACGGCAATCTTTAGCCTAGCATCTTCCGGGGCCGATCGCTTCCAATCGTTGCCACAAGACTACCGAGGTTTGGCGCTGGGCGGTAAACAACAAGGGTTCTCCTCGACAATCCAAAGACCACCGCTCTCCACTCATCCCATTTGCTGCGGAGCTCTCCCTCCAGATAAGCTTCCTTCTTGCCTCCTCGAGATCCAGGCGATCCCACCGGAAAGAGGCTCCCCTCTCTCAACTCGGGGCATAAAGTAGTGGCGGAAAAGGGCTACGTTTGAATGGACTCCGACAAAGTTTTCGCAGAGATGTGCGAAAACTTCCATGGTCAGAACAGCATTGGGGGTGAAGTCAAGGAGGCGGAACCCGTAGGTGTTCATGATATCGCAGAAAAATTCAGAGAAAGGCGCGAGCCCGCAGAGAAGAACAGCGAAGAAAGGGTACCCATTCGAGCCGCCCAAGCAGCAGCTTGGGAGTACCTTCGTGCGCTGGATGCGCTCGCGTCTCCGTCGACCAAGAGGTAGTAGCTCCCTCGGCTCCCTCGCGGCGAGCTGGGGGAGATGCCGCTCCTTCCTTGGCGCCGCAAGCTGCGCCTCGGCCGACTTCACGGCCTTCCCCTTGTCGGCTTTCGGATCCATGGCGGAGGTGGTGAGGGAGATCGACGGCGTTGCTGATGCTTGTGGCGATGGGGGGCGGAGCGCTGCTCTCTTTTCATCCTTGGGAAGAAGGGGGAGCAATGGAGGTTTTTTCGAGATTGGACAAAGCAATCGGCGAGATGGGCGGACTGCCCCTGTTTCCCCTACTTATAAAGAGGGAGGGGGCGGACGTTCCGTCGTTCCGAATAAAGAAACCACCCACGATCTCACCCACGATCTCTCACACGACGCCGCATTCGACGCGTGCATTTCGTGGAGGGCGTGGTGGGTCCGGAGTGAGTTACGGCGTGACCCAGGCCGCGCGTGCCCGTGCCCTGTTTTGGGCCTGGCCCAACAGCGCTCGACACTGCAGTGTGGCCCAGGCCGGGGCTCTGCCGGTGTACTAGAGTAGGGGTACCCTAGTATCCCGAACTTGTGCACGGGCGATTGCAGCCCTCATGGCAAGGCTTGCCGGGTGACCGCCAAGGTCCTCTGTGGTTCCTTTGGAGCCATTCAAGAACAAAGTATCCAAGCCAAGGAGACAAGGCCCGGCAAGAGGAGCTTGCCGGAAGGCCACCCAAGGCACCTAGGAGACAAGGCCCGGCAAGAGGAGCTTGCCGGGAAGGCCCGATGAGCAACAAGCTTCCGGACGCGACAAGACAACAACCGCGGCAAGGCACTTGCATGCGGCATCACCACTCAGACTGCGCTCCAAAGACATCCACTAACGTGTCGCCTCGACCTTTCCAGCGCTGCGTGGCGAGAGGCGGTGCAGCGGTGCGCGGTGGTGAGCGGCCGACAAGAATGCCATCGTGGTAAGCGGTGGCGCCCACGACGGTCCCTGTTTACACCGTTAGGGCGGCGTGACGGGCATTTAATGCCTTTGTCCCCGCCGCCGTGGTTAGATATGATACACTGTACAAGTAGCTGTACCAACCACTCCTTTTCCATTTTTACCTTTGTCTACGTTGCCACCTGTCGGAGACCCCTTGAGCATATAAAAGGAGGCCCATGCGCAACGTAGAGAGGGGGGGTTCCAGAAGACACTCACGCTCGGTCTCGTTAGCAGCTTGTGTGTACTGTAGCACTCAAGCACTCCCGAGCAAGAACTCAATACATTCAGACATGCAGCAGTAGGAGTGTTATCTCTCCGGAGAGCTCCGAAGCTGGGTAAAACCGCTCGTGTGCTTCGCCTCGATCTGCTCTTCGTGCGACCTCCGCCCCCCGCCGAACCGAAAGGGGCTCGGTCCGCCAGCCCGTAGGTGTTCGTGGGCCAGATCAGCCTGCCCCGACACTCGTGCATTGCGCCGCCGCAAGCCCACCACGCCAGATGCAGCCTCTATAGCAACTGTCGGCCGGGAGGCCCTGTAACCCTCCCCCACCCTGCACTCTGATTTTTATTGAGTTGTTCATCTTTGAAGTTGCTTGTCAAGCTGAATGCATGATTTACTTTGTTATCGGAAACGTGGGAGGTGTTGTCAAAATTGTTCATCCTCAGTATCTTCTGATTGATCGGGTTGTTCAATAAGACCGAAACCGAACCGAAACTTTCGGTCGACGGAACCCTCGGTTAGTGATTTCTCACTAGACCTATCAGTCCATAATTTCAGGAAACCAAAATTTCTTACTGACCCAAGCACCGAACGATCGGTTCGGTCAAACCGAATGCCGAGGCCACAAGGGTAGTGAATATCCTCGCTCATGAACTTGCTCGGATGGCTAGATCTTCTCTTACCTGTGATTGGATAGGAAAACCTCTGAATGGATCACAGCTTAATAAAGAGTGATTATGCTTTACAAAAAAGGCCAAGAACTTTTACTTGCAAGTGCACAACAAACAAGCATGAATTGCCAAGCAGCTTGGGTTCACATCGCACGCCGAAATCTTCGCTCCCCGGCCGCCACCGTGAGCCCACAAATATAAGCCCCACTGGGTCGCCGCCGCTCGCCTGCACCCTACTCAGTCCCAAGTCGGAAGAGCGCACTGTCGACCAAGTTGTTCCCGTTTTCTTTGGAAAGTTTATATAGGTTTGACTCGAGCCGGATAGCTTAAATAAGACAAAAAAATATGAACAAGAGATTACAAAAGGCCCGAGCACCACACGTTGGTGCTCCATGCCCACTCCACTCGAACTCTCAAAGTCAACTACTCACAAAAGGTTGGCACTCCCGAACCTCCAGCTAGGGCCCACGTTTTTAGCTCTTGGAAGATAATATCTACTGTACCCCATACGTCTCTCATATTGGCATTCCCATATACTCGTGCATTGCGCTGCTTCTAAAGTGTCCAACATGTGACTATAACAAAGGAATCAAAGCCCTTACTATTTGCTTTGGGAGTCTGCTTGCGTCTCGTCGCCCACCCCTCTTCCAACTTAGACGTGCCGAGGGTAGACGGGCCATATCCAGGCCAACCTTAGCGACGCACAGGTACCACACATGTCTTACAAAGACACACTGTAGCAGACATACTTCTATTTCTGGTATGGTGGAGCCCGCTGTCACGGATGATATGAACGTAAAACTGACGGCTCCTATTTCTGATGAGAAGGTTGAACAGGCTTTGTTTCAGATGGGCCCGACGAAGGCCCCGGGGCCTGACGGTCTCCCAGCTATGTTTTACTAGCGGCACTGGTCGCTGGTAAGGGAGGATGTGTGTCGTGTGGTGCGTGACTTTCTGGGTGGGGTGGCGGCACCTGATGCTTTCAATACCACGGTGATTGTCATGATCCCCAAGGTTAACTCACCAGAGTTTCTCTCCCAGTTTTGCCCTATTAGCTGAAGGAAATATGCCCTAGAGGCAATAATAAAATTATTATTTATTTCCTTATTTCATGATAAATGTTTATTATTCATGCTAGAATTGTATTAACCGAAAACTTGATACATGTGTGAATACATAGACAAGCAGTGTCACTAGTATGCCTCTACTTGACTAGCTTGTTGATCAAAGATGGTTGTGTTTCCTAGCCATAGACATGAGTTGTCATTTGATTAACGGGATCACATCATTAGGATAATGATGTGATTGACTTGACCCATTCCATTAGCTTAGCACTTGATCGTTTAGTATGTTGTTATTGCTTTCTTCATGACTTATACATGTTCCTACAACTATGAGATTATGCAACTCCCGTTTACCGGAGGAACACTTTGTGTGCTACCAAACGTCACAACGTTACTGGGTGATTATAAAAGAGCTCTATAGGTGTCTCCAAAGGTACATGTTGAGTTGGCGTATTTCGAGATTAGGTTTTGTCACTCCGATTGTCGGAGAGGTATCTCTGGGCCCTCTCGGTAGTGCACATCACTATAAGCCTTGCAAGCAATGTAGCTAATGAGTTAGTTACGGAATGATGCATTACGTAACGAGTAAAGAGACTTGCCGGTAACGAGATTGAACTAGGTATTGAGATACCGACGATCGAATCTCGGGCAAGTAACATACCTATGACAAAGGGAGTAACGTATGTTGTTATGCGGTCTGACCGATAAAGATCTTCATAGAATATGTAGGAGCCAATATGGGCATCCAGGTCCCGCTATTGGTTATTGACAAGAGAGGTGTCTCGGTCATGTCTACATAGTTCTCGAACCCGTAGGGTCCGCATGCTTAACGCTTTAGATTGTATATAGTATTATATGAGTTATGTATGTTGGTGACCGAATGTTGTTGAGTCCCGAATGAGATCATGGACATGACGAGGAACTCCGGAATGGTCCGGAGATAAAGTTTGATATATGGGATAATAGTGTTTGATCTCCGAAGGGTTCCGAATTCACCGGAAGGGGTTCGGATGTTTCCGAAATGTTTGGGTGCGAGAACACGTTATTTGGGCCAAAGGGGAAAGCCCACGAGGCTTTTGGAAAGTGCAAAAGGAAGTTTTATGGAGACCCGGAAGGCTAGGACGCCAGGACCTGGCGTCTAGGGGTAGACGTCGGAACCACGGGCGTCTAGCCCCGAGTCCGAGAAGGACTCTTGCCTTTCGGGTGAAACCAACTTTGAGGAGGCTTTTACTCCAAGTTTTAACCCCAGGGCTCAACATATAAATAGAGGGGTAGGGCTAGCACCCAAGACACATCAAGAAACACCAAGCCGTGTGTCGGCAACCCCGTCCCCTCTAGTTTATCCTCCATCATAGTTTTCGTAGTGCTTAGGCGAAGCCATGCGGAGATTGTTCTTCACCAACACCGTCACCACGCCGCCGTGCTGCCGGAACTCATCTACTACTTCGCCCGTCTTGCTGGATGGAGAAGGCGAGGACGTCATTGAGCTGAACGTGTGCAGAACTCGGAGGTGTCGTGCGTTCGATACTTGGATCGGTCGGATCATGAAGACGTACGACTACATCAACCGCGTTGATAAACGCTTCCACACCGTCACCACGCCGTCGTGCTGCCGGAACTCATCTACTACTTCGCCCGTCTTTGCTGACGACAGTATTGTCGTGCGTAGGAAATTTTTTGAAATTACTACGTTCCCCAACATTAGCTTGTGTAATGTGCTGTATAAAATTGCTGCGAAAGTTCTTGCCAACAGGTTGAAAGCTTTTTACCAGTGCTAATCTCTGAAGAACAAAGTGCTTTTGTTCCCGGGCGCTTAATCACTGACAATGTAGTTGTGGCTTACGAATGTGTCCATGCTATCAGAACGAGGAAGAGAAAGAAGCCCTTATCTTGTTGTCAAACTAGATACGATGAAGGCATATGATAGGGTTGAGTGGGTGTTCTTGGAGAAGATGTTGGAGAGATTTGGCTTTGCTCCTGCGTGGATTGCTATGATCATGAGATGTGTGTCCTCGGCTAACTTTATGGTAAAGCTGAATGGAGGGCTCTCCAGGCTATTTCACCCATCCAGGGGGCTTCAACAGGGTGACCCCTTGTCCCCTTACCTTTTTCTCTTCTGCGTGGAAGGCTTTTCAGGTCTGTTGAGGAGAGCTCAGGTTGACAATGCTATCAAGGGTGTGGGCTTGACGCACCTTCTCTTTGCTGACGACAGTATTGTGTTTCTTCAAGGCACGTATGAAAACCTTGCTGCTCTTAGAGAAATTCTGGACAAGTATGAGAGGGCCTCGGGCCAGAAGGTGAACCTTCAGAAGTCCTCTATTTTCTTTGGGAAGGGTTGTCCAATGGAACACAAGGTGGTGCTGAAGGAAACTATTGGCATAGGCTCGGAAGCCCTTAGCGAAAAGTACCTTGGGTTACCAACTGTGGTTGGCAGGGCCAAGGATGGATCCTTCACGTATGTCACGGAAAGTTCAAATAAGAAATGCACTGGTTGGAAGGGACAGGGACTGTCCAAGAAAGCGAGGGAAGTCCTTGTTAAATCTGGGCTGCAAGCGGTGCCTGCGTTCACGATGAGCTGTTTTCACCTCTCGAAGAAGATGTGCCGGAATCTGGTCTCTATTTCCTTTAAATTCTGGTGGGGTGCGGTGAATGGTGAGCGCAAGGTGCATTGGATCTCGTGGGAAAAAATGTGTGCTGGTAAGAGAGAGGGAGGAATGGGTTTTAGAGACCCTGAAGCTTTCAACCAAGCTCTCCTCGCAAAGCAAGCATGGCGTCTTCTCCAAGTTCCCTCCTCCCTGTGTGCCCGAGTTCTTAAAGCCTGATACTTCAAAGATGGAGGTATTATGAGCAGCGTCTTGCCATGTTGGCTGCTCTTTCACCTTCCGTAGCATCCTTCATGGCGGGGATGCATTAACGTCTTGAGCTTGGTTTGGAGGATTGGAGATGGAGCTTGTGAATATTCACCATGATCACTTTGGATCCCTAGGAATGGGAGTATGGTGCCACTGGGCGCCGAGTACGTCCGGGTGTAACCAAGGTGAGTCACCTTCTTGACAAGATCTTGGCCGGAGATGGGATCTTGTGAAGGTGGATCGGATGTTCGGTCTTGAATGACGGCCCTTGGGACATCAAGCGATCGTGGTGGGGGACCTGGCATAGCCGACTGTCAAGCTTGGAATTTCACTAAGAATGGCTACTTCACTGTTAGGTCCGCATATCACCTCCGGATGGCGATGAACAGGGCCAAGAAGGGAAGGCCCGAGGCATCCTCTTCGGTCAGTAATCACAGGAGTTGGACGACGCTATGGGACTCCAATGTACCAGGCAAAGCCAAGATTCACATGTGGCGGCTCATTAGGAATGGCCTGGCGATGGGACATGAGTTACAGAGGATGAGCATCAAGCCCGGTGTGTTATGCATGGCCTGCGGGAGGGATGAAACGATCTACCACAGGTTCTGGGGTTGCCCCCATTCGGCTCTGTTCTGGAAGAGGATGCGGTTGGACAAGGGAATTGTGGTGGCGATCCCACCGAGTCAGACTGATTCCCACAACACTCTTTCTAGATGGCTGCTGGACTGGTTGGCGGAGGCTCCGGACGATGAGCGGGAGATGATGATTCAGGCTGTGTACGGGCTGTGGCTTGCGAGAAATGAAGCGAGAGATGGCAAACGCATTGAAGATCCCACTGCTATTGTGAACAGGGTGACGACGTTGGATGCTGAATGGAAAAAGAGTCATGCTCCCTGCAGCGATCGCGCTGCGCCTGATGTGCGAGGAAGCTGGACTCCCCCGGCGGTGGGCTGGACCAAGGCCAATTCAGATGGCGCCCTGTCGAAGCAGCAGAACAAGAATGGGGCGGGTGTTGTGCTGAGAGATCATCATGGTGGCTTTAAAGCGGCCGCTTGCCATTTCTTTAACCATAATGCAGGTCCGGAGATGGCGGAAGTTCAAGCATGCCAACGAGCCCTGCTGGTGGCTGGGGAGCTAAATGTTGACAAGATTCACCTGGAGCTGGATAATGCGAACGTGGTTGCTGCCACCAACAATCCGCAGAAGGACCTCTCGGCTATTGGCCCGTGTATGCAAGAAATCAAGGAGAAGCTGACCACCTTTGGGAAATCGAAGGTGTCGTGGGTTAGTCGGAATGCCAACAAAGCCGCTGATAAGTTAGCTAAGGTAAGGTTAGGTGATGAACTATGTAAAGTTTGGTTTTCTGTTCTGCCAGATGTCATTTTGGGCGTTGTTTCGCACAAGATTCCTAGTTTCGTGTAAGCAATAAAGCGGCGGCATTGATCCTAAAAAAAGCAGACAGACTTCTTTTTATCCTATAGATTTACGAAAAAATAGAGAAATATACACATGAAAGGCGCTGGAGGTGGTCACGCCGTCACGCGCCGTAGATTTCCCCAACGTTGGGATCGGTCTCGGGACGAGGAGACAGAAGAGAGGCGCGTCCCGAAAGAAACAAGCGGCACGCCCTCCCCATCCCTCCTCACACACAACGCACGCCGCCGACTCCCATCCCAATCCCATGGCCCTCAAGAAAGCAAGAAAAGCGGTAGCATCCGCCGCCGACGCCGGAGGCAGCGGCTCCACGGGCGCGGCGGAGATGCCCGGTCCGGTCGGGCGCAACCTCAACCCGCCGCGGCTGCCCCCAGGCGTCTACTTCAGCCCGACGCGGGAGGAGAGCGTGGCGCTCCTCGACCGCTGGATCGCCGGCGGCAAGGAGGTGCCCGCCGACGCGCGGGGGTTCGTCTGCCACGCCGACATATACGGCGAGAGCCCCGACGCGCTGCGGCGGCGGCACCCGCCGGCGAGCGCCCGCGCGGGCCAGCATACCTGGTGGTTCCTCTGCGAGACCAGGTTCCAGTGCCCCGGCTCGGCGGTCAAGCGCGCCGGCCGCAAAGTCGACACCGGCGGGCACTGGCGGGCGGAGCGGAGCGAGGCCGAGGGGGGCGGGGTCGAGAGCCACTTCGTCTTCTTCCTCGGCCCGTCCAGGAAGGAGAAGACGCCGTGGCTGGTGCAGGAATTCACCAGCGCCAACGACGACGGCGCCGGCAAGAAGGGCGTGCCCGCGCTCTACATGCTCTACGTCTCCCCGCGCGCCACCGACGACGAGCTGAGGGAGATCTACGGGGAGGACGGCGTCACGGTGGGGCCCGACGGGGACAAGAAGCCTGTCCGGGCCGCCGTCCCGGCAGGCTGTTTCGACGCCGTCGTGGCGCTGCTGCCGCCGGGGAGCGTCCGTCGTCTCGGGCAAGAGCGCGTTGAGGCGTCGCAGCCGCCGCCTCCGCCGCAGCCGGCGTGTCTTCTTCATCACGACGGCCAGCAGGAGCAGAACTCCACGGGGGCCGCATCGCCGGCGGACCTTCTTGGTCAGTACCAGCAGCGGCGGCGGCATGGGCGCTGCTTCATGGGGGGCGCAGCGCCGGCGGCCGTTCTTGGTCAGTGCCAGCAGCAGCCGGCGAAGACGGTCATGGGGGAACCGGAGTGGGAGTCATTGGAGGATATAGTTTGACCATGACGATCGAGTTCGCCTACCTGAACAAGGATAGTTGATTACAGGACAGTGCCAGAGGGACCGATTGATTGATCTGCTAGAAACAAACGATTTTTTGGTTGATTTTGGGGATTAATTTGTATATATGGGTTCTTGCAGTTTGCTCAACATTTTGTATGCATATATGGTAGTAGTTCTCCGTCTACTCTGTTTGAACGTTGATTATCTATCATGTGCATTCTAGATTTTTTGTGTTTGGCGAAAAGAAATGTTGATTATGCGCCCTGTTTTCAGATTCCTGCACTGGTGATTCTTGAAAGTTTTAACATTATGCTTCCAGGAAGACAAGTGTAGATTGTGTAATACTCCTAGAGACCACCTATGTGCTATGGCAAGAGACTATTTGCAATATAATCTGGTATGATGCTCCAACGAAGACACTTGTTTGAAGCATCAACCTTTATACCCTAGGAGAATCTGACATGAAACATTAAGTTTTGGCCCCCCCCGGCGGTTGTGTTTTCTATCAAGGACAGAGCTTCAGCTTGAAAATACAGTGTGCAACAGTTAATATCATCACATAAAAAAATCAAAACTATGTATAGATAAAAGTGCATCATCACACAAATATGTAAGAAGAGCTTAAAAAAAAATGTAAGAAAACATATGCTATGTATGACACAGTATGTCCCAACAAACATAGCATAATCACATTCACCAAAGGTCATCCAACATGTAACGTTTTCTCCACCTTCCAACAGTTAAGTGCCTAACAAGATAAACTGACATGCATATAGCTGACATGTAGTGACAATGGATGATCAAAGTCTCTGCAAATGCGCCATGTCACTCAAGACGCTCTGTGTGAGCTGAGCCTGCAGCACAAGGAGCAGCTGGTGGAGTCTTCCGAGCTGAATGTTCCTGGAGCCAGTCTAAGATCTGAGTCAAGAGGTGCCTCTGCTGCTGCTGCCCAGCTATGATCTGCTGCTGCTCAACTTGGATCTCCTCCTGATGCGCTATGATCTGCTGCTGTTCAACTTGGATCTGCCCCAGATGCGCTAGGATCTGCTGTTGCTCAACTTCGATCTGCTCCTGCCTGACTACAATCTGCTCAGCCATGCTCCTCAACTGAGCATTCTGCGAGGACAACACACGCGGAGTTCAAGGCTTGAGAAGGTCCAGCTCTGGGTTCCTGAGAAAAATCCTTGGGCTCTGTAGGCTCAACATGATCGTTCTAGTTACTAATCAATAGAAGTGCAATTGGGGCCTAGATGGTACGGCGTCAAGAACCTACTAACCTTCAGAAGATCCAATACTCTGCTGGATATTGATTTGCTCAACATGTATGCTATAGGTACTCAAGAACGTTAAAATTCTGTGAACCCTCTCATCAATCTTCTCACACTTGATTTCAAGTACCTTAAGCTTGTTAGATTCAAACGGTTGTCCCGTCAGATTGTAGCATCCTTCAGTCCCCATCCGACTGCTGGGTGCCTGTAAGTGTATGGAGCAAAAACACTACATTAAATCATGCATGATAACTTAAATGGGAACATCGATCAGATTTACGAAGCATATACCTGACAAAGCCGGATGGTAAGCTTCTCAAGAACAGGTGTATGTTGGAGAAAACACATGAGTGCACCAAGATTGGATTTCATACACCAATCATTGAGTAATAAGGTTTTTAACTTGCTAAAGGTTGGGCACCACATCAAATCTCTTTTGAGGATAAACTACAGAAAATGCACATGGGTAAGAATATCTCAAGATTTTTTTCAAGTACAAGGTGTGATGCTACTGAAGTAAATGAAGCTCCCACAAGTATTGAAAAGCAAAATCTGATTTGGCCAAAGCAAAAAAAAAGAGGCTTGTAACCAAAGCGAAAAAAGAGGCTTGTAACCCATATCAGATTTTATAAGTTCGCTTTTACCCCCTTGCATAACATATAAAAATGTACATAATATTTCTCAATGTGAATATGTATAATTGGCCATATAAAAATAGATTTGACAGATTAACTCCAATACAAACATTAAACCTGTGCTTGCAGTTTCAGAAGTAATACAATACAAAATATGAATACAGTCGCAGGAAATTAAATCCATATAATGTACAGCTGCATAGCTGCTACTTCACAAATGTCAAATGATGATATAATGTACTCCCTCCGTCCCAAAATAAGTGACTCAACTTTGTACTAACTTTGTACTAAATTGAGTCACTTATTTTGCGACGGAGGGAGTAAGAGACATAATGTATCACAGTTCACAAATAACAATAAAAGCTGAGAGAAAAAGCAGATGCAAACATACCACACAAGGTTCAGCTATCAACTCCAAGCTTTTAGCCTCTGACAAACCATTGAGAAGCACACAATCTCCAGTGTCATCATCAATGGAACTACAATTTTCACAGGTATCATCGACACACGAACCACCAGCTTCTTTACCACAACAATCATCACAGTCGGCAAGCTTAACAGATCCTGTTACTAATGATGGCATGCTTTCGAGCAAAGGAGTCCTCCCCCAACATTCAATTAATTCCAGCGTAACTAGACTTGGGACAGAAATCCGAGTCCGTTCATTTGGATAAAATATGCAGTCAAGGATGGTGAGGCGTTTTAGGGACTGGGACATGATCATATCAGCTTGGACGTAGCAACCCCTCATCCATACTTCTTCCAGCGCTGGGCAGCTCGAAAAATTCAGAATGCTATCATTTAACACTACGTTGCAAAGCTCCAACCTCGTCAAGTGCGGGGAGACGAGAGGCAGGTCCTCCAGCAGCTCGAAGCTATTGTTATCACGGCTTAAATGAACACTGAGGACTCGAGCTTGGCACAAGAGAGCGTGTCGGATCCATAAGTTGACCTGCGGTTCATCCTGGCTATGGAAAGTACTGAGCTCAATCTCACACGCATGCAGAGGCGCGCTGCGGTCACGGAGGAGCAGCAGGTGGTTCACAAACTTGTTGAGCCTCCTGACGCCCCGCCGGTTCAGAATCCTCCCCTCGCAGGTGATGCGCAGGACCGGCATGGACTTCCAGAGGTCGCGCCAGCGCCGAGCCAGCACGCAGGTCTGCACGGCCTCCGCCACCGGCAAGAAGGACAGTACATGCTGCAGGACCTCGCTCGGCAGAGCGTCGATCCCCTCGCCGCCACGCGCCTCGGGCGCCGCCTTCCGCCTGCGGGAGCCCGTCGCTTGCTCCTTAGGCATTACGCCGAACAGCTGGGGAGCGCCGGCTCTGGCCGCTGAAAAACAAAACCCGACAAAGATCAGGCATGGACGGACCCTTGGCTGCATCACCTGGTGCCTCGGAGTGAAAATTATGAGCTCGTGGATCGCTTACCTGTAGATCTTGTGGAGGTGGAGTAGGGGTGGAATTGCATGGCACCCTAGTGAGCCGCCGTCGCCAGATTTTGAGGCCGAGCTTCCTCTAGGAGAACCGTCAGCATCCGGCCATCGCCGGCTGGCCAGAAAACCCTCGACGGTGGACTGGGCTGCGTAAATTCTTAGGTCTAGATGCTTCTGGGACCTGGAATGCTTGGCGAGTGAGCAAGGGAGGAACCGAGGAAGAGGAAGTGGAGAACTCCGGGCGGTTTGGAGAAAGGGGGTTTCTTAGGGTTACGTCATCTCTCATCTCCAACACTGTTTTTGACCCATGTTTACTTTCTCTTTTTTGAGAACCCATGTTTACTTTCTCCAAACTGCCTATCTAAGCACTTGATAGATAATTAAAGATAAATATCATCCTTTCCTCATAATCATGTTGTGTAAATATTCCGATACAAAATAAATTCAAATTCAATAAAAATAGTTCAAATCTAAAATTCAATATATTTAGATGTAATGTTTAATTCTTTCCTGGAAGCGCCCACAAATACGCAAACCAGATCATTTTGAAACTGCTCATGAATTGCTCCTGTTGATGCATTTGGATAAAATCATCAAACTTGGTCGGATTTTGATCTAAAGGTTGTACAGGATCACCCATGCGCTCAAATTCCAAACCGTGGCAAACTCCGTCACCATCATCCTCCACGATAGTGTTGTTTATCAAACAAGCTATCGTCACCTCCCACAGCATGTCTGCAACCCATATTTTTGCAGTCCTCGAACAACTTCAAAATGAGCTTGGAGCACTCCAAATGCCCTCTCGTCATCCTTTCTGACTCCTCCTTTTCTTTGGAAAAAAAATAAGATCTTTTCTCACGCCTTGGGTCATAGATGGTCCTGACGAAGGTCGCCCACGAAGGATTGATACCATCACAAAGATAATGGCTCATGATGTAGTCATGACCATTGATGGTATACAATATTATAGTTACACGGAGGAGCTTCTCCCGCACATAACCTTGCAAACAATGGAGACCGATGCGGCACGTTGATGTCATTGTGAGACCCAGAAATCCTAAAGAAAGAGTGTCAAATTCAAAGGTCCTGTGATCACTGAAAAAATAGCGCGCTATAGCGTATTGAGAATTGCCTCGCTAAATATATCAATGTACAACATCTCGTTAATAGCACGCTATAGCATGATATAGCACGCTAATAGCATATTTTAAGATCTCGTTAATTGGCAGTTGGTTCTCTCAAGTACTCTGGTTCAAACACCTTAGCCAACCCAGTAGCAAACTTGATCATGGCTTCGAGATATGTAGTTAGTCTACATCCATGGAGCGGCGGAGGTACGGTAAAGCCTGGACGATGGAGTGGTTGGTGTAGCGGCGGCATCGGTCTCGGACTATGCAGATAGAGAGAAAGGGGAAGGGATGGCGTAATAAAAGCGGGGCTTTAGGTGGGGTTTTGGCTGGGTCGAGAGTGAAGACACCTACGTGACGGTTGTTCGGACATCCACAAAGCTCCGCCAGCTTTACTTCCGATTTGCGGGAATTTAGACGTGCAGACTGGTATGTGGTCGTTTGACATATGGTAGTGGATGACACAAAGTGTCCGGATCACGCCCGAATTTGCGGGAATTTTGATGGACAACGTTGGAGATGCCCTTAGGGATTGGAGCCATATCACCTTGGCTGCTTGGGTTTCTTTTTATTTTTGGTTAAACTGGATTTTTTTTTTGTCATCATTGTTAGGGACTCTTTGATTTAAAAGATTTTAGAAAAATTTTCTATATTGGTTGTTTGATTTGCATGATGAATCCTGTGGATATTTTTTCTAAGAAATCAATTGCAGTACATTTAATAGGAATTTTCCATTCACTCAAACCTTTTGCAAAGAATCTTTTTATTTTACCAGTGGTATAATCAAATACACTACTTTGGTGCAATCAAAATTTTATAGGTTTTGAGTGGACATGCCAGTACAATTCTGTGCTTTTCCTGACACTGCCTTTTTTTAGCAGGAATAAAATTCATTCCACTTAGAGCTGGCGCACTATCTCAGTGTCAACCAGAATCGACATGAAGTCTGGGGCTTCAACAGCCCAAACAGAAAAAGGGACAACAGCCCTCAAACCAAATTGCGCCAGAGAGTGCGCAACCCTATTACATTCCCTACGACAGAACATGAACTCGTAGGAACCAAATGAAGCATGGCATACACTCCTCGCTTCCCTGAAGAGAACACCCAACTCTGCTGTGTCGTAGTCCCGGCCCTTGAGCGCACTGATCATCATTAGACAATCTGATTCAAGAATGATACGCTGAGCACCCAGATCTGCCGCGCCCTCAATAGCTTTCATGCACGCACTGATCTCCGCTTGTAGAGGGCTCCGGACATACTGCAACTTCCCAGCCGCCGCTGCTAGGAAATTTCCCATTTCATCCCGAATTACAAAACCCCAAGCACCCACCTCTGACTCCGCAAGGAAGGCCGCATCCATGTTTATCTTTACCCGACCTGACTCAGGGGCAGTCCAGGACTGTTTTTGCATGCCTTGTGTGTTGCCCCTAGTCTGCAAGTTCTCAAAGTCTTGAACGTGTCTGCTAATGACCCCACTCACTTCCTGGGCTGTTTTATGTTTGTCACCCGTATTCGTTTTGTTTCTCGTAGTCCACCAGTCCCATAGGAGGACAACCACCCGGTGTTTCTTCTCTTCTGGCAGTGCACAAACAGCATTTATGACTTGGAAAGAGTCCTTACAGTCGCACAACAATAGGCGAGTCTCTTCCAGATTCTGCTCCCGCCAAACCGCCTTCACACACTTGCAGCGGAGGAAAAGATGTCCACCATCTTCATCCATGCGATTGCACATAGGGCAGCGGGTATCGAGCTCAATGTGTTTCCGTTTTATATTCATACGAGTGGGAAGACTGTTATGGGCCAGCCTCCATAAGAACATACAGACTTTCCCCGGCACCTCCATCGTCCAGATATGCTGCCATTGGACTGTATGTCTCTAGCCATTTGAGGTTCCTGCATTTTGTTGTTTCCTAGCTTCCCCCAGGCTCACTCCCAAATGGTAGGCTGATTTAACAGAGAACCTGCCTTTGTTATCATAGTGCCAGGAGATAAAATCCTCCATTTCCGTTCTCACAGGTATGGAAAGGATGACTCTCGCATCCTCCTCCGTGAAGAGTTCTCTCACTAGTTCATCATCCCATGTCTCAGTAACCGGATTTAAGAGCTCATTTACCTTAGTAATGATCGCCTGGCCTTGCAGCGCTACTGGCCGTCTCGTCGTACCCCTAGGAAGCCACGGGTCCGACCAGACATTCACTTGCATTCCGTCTCCAATGCGCCAAACAATTCCTTCTTTTAACAGGTCACGCCCTCTTAAAATGCTTCTCCGTGTGTACGACATTCCCGGCTATTCCTCCGCCTCCAGAATAGAACAGTTTGGAAAGTATTTTGCCTTGAGCACAATTGCACACAGGGACTCCGGATTCTGTATAAGCCTCCAGCTCTGCCTTGCTAGCATTGCTTTATTGAAAATATGCAGATCCCGGAAGCCTAGCCCACCCTCCTTCTTGCTTTTCATGAGCTTTTCCCATCCAATCCAATGGCACTTATGCTTTCCTTCCTGTTGGTCCCACCAGTACCGGCAAACCATCGCACTAATATCATCACACAAGCTCTTTGTCAAGTCAAAACATGACATTGCGTAGGTTGGGATCGCTTGGGAAACTGCCTTGATTAAGGTTTCTTTTCCTACCTTTGATAATAGCTTCTCAAGCCACCCCTGGATCCTCCTCCAGATCATCTCCTTTATGTACTCAAATTCCTTGCTCTTTGCTGCACCAAGATGCACCGGCAGCCCCAAGTACCTCTCATTATGTGTTTCTGCCGGAATCCCTAGGACTTGTAGGACCTGTTGTTTATTCTGCAGACTTGTTTTCTTGCTGAAGAACGCAGAGGACTTGTCTCTATTTATTTTTTGGCCCGACTGGGCTTCATATAGCGCAAGGATCTCCTGAAGTTTCAAGGCACTCGCCTCCGTAGCTTTCATGACAATCAGGGAATCATCTGCGAAGAAGAGATGATTTATGCTCGGAGCACCTGGGCATAGTTTGACACCCTCGATAGATCCCTCGTGTGCTGCTGTTGGGGAACGTTGCCGAAAATTAAAATTTTCCTACGGTTTCACCAAGATCCATCTATGAGTTCATCTAAGCAACGAGTCATGGGAGAGAGATTGCATCTACATACCACTTGTAGATCGTGTGCGGAAGCGTTCACTAGAACGTGGATGATGGAGTCGTACTCGCCGTGATCCAAATCACCGATGACCGAGTGCCGAACAGACGGCACCTCCGCTGTTCAACACACGTGCGGAGTGGATGACGCGTCTCCTCCTTCTTGATCCAGCAAGGGAAAGGAGAGGTTGAAGAAGATGGCTCAGCAGCAGACAACGGCGTGGTGGTGGTGGAGCAGCAAGATTCCTACAGGCTTCGCCAAGCTCGTGACGGAGGAGGAAGAAGTGTAGCAGGGGAGGGAGGCGCGAACTTCAGTGCGGCTGCCCCTCCCCTCCCTTTATATAGGCCCCGAGGCGCCCGGCCTGGAGATCCAATCTCCAAGGGGGGCGGCGGCCAAGGGGGGTGGAGTGCCCCCCAAGGCAAGTGGGGCGCCCCCCCCCACCCTAGGGTTTCAACCCTAGGCGCAGGGTGTGGGCCAAGGGGGGCGCACCAGCCCACTATGGGTTGGTTCCCCTCCCCACTTCAGACCATGGGGCCCTCCGGGATGGGTGGCCCTACCCGGTGGACCCCCGGGACCCTTCCGGTGGTCCAGGTACAATACCGGGTGACCCCGAAACTTTCCCGATGGCCGAAACAATACTTCCTATATATAATTCTTTACCTCCGGACCATTCCGGAACTCCTCGGGACGTCCGAGATCTCATTCGGGACTCCGAACAACATTCGGTTTACTGCATACTCATATTCAGACAACCCTAGCGTCACCGAACCTTAAGTGTGTAGACCCTACGGGTTCGGGAGACACGTAGACATGACCGAGACGGCTCTCGGGCAATAACCAACAGCGGGATCTGGAGACCCATGTTGGCTCCCACATACTCCTCGATGATCTCATCGGATGAACCACGATGTCGAGGATTCAAGCAACCCAAGATTCTATTCCCTTTGTCGAGACGGTATGTTACTTGCGAGACTCGATCGTCGGTATCCCAATACCTCGCTCACCTCAAGTTATCGGCAAGTCACTTTACTCGCACCGTAATGCATGATCCCCACTGCACACTTGGTCACTTTGAGCTCATTATGATGATGCACTACCGAAAGTGGGCCCAAGTGATACCTCTCCGTTATCACGGAGTGACAAATCCAGTCTCGATCCGTGTCAACCCAATGTACACTTTCGGAGAAACCTGTAGTGCACCTTTATAGTCACCCGATTCGTTGTGACGTTTGGTACACCCAAAGCACTCCTACGGTATCCGGGAGTTACACGATCTCATGGTCTAAGGAAGAGATACTTGACAATGGAAAAGCTCTAGCAAAGCGAACTACACGATCTTGTGCTATGCTTAGGATTGGGTCTTGTCCATCACATCATTCTCCTAATGATGTGATCCCGTTATCAATGACATCCAATGTCCATAGTCGTGAAACCATGACTATCTATTGATCAACGAGCTAGTCAACTAGAGGCTCACTAGGGACATATTGTGGTCTATGTATTCACACGTGTATTATGATTTCCGGATAATACAATTATAGCATGAATAAAAGACAATTATCACGAACAAGGAAATATAATAATAATCCTTTTATTACTGCCTCTAGGGCATATTTCCAACAGTCTCCCACTTGCACTAGAGTCAATAATCTAGTTACATTGTGATGAATCGAACACCCATAGAGTTCTGGTGTTGATCATGTTTTGCCCATGGAAGAGGTTTAGTCAACGGATCTGCGACATTCGGATCCGTATGCACTTTGCAAATTTCTATGTCTCCGTCTTGAACATTTTCACGGATGGAGTTGAAGCGGCGCTTGATGTGCCTGGTCTTCTTGTGAAACCTGGGCTCCTTGGCAAGTGCAATAGCTCCGGTGTTGTCCGCAGAAGAGTTTGATCGGCCCCGACGCATTGGGTATGACTCCTAGGTCGGTGATGAACTCCTTCACCCAAATTGCTTCATCGCTGCCTCCGAGGCTGCCATGTACTCCGCTTCACATGTAGATCCCGCCATGACGCTCGCTTGCAAATGCACCAGCCATCGCTCCACCATTCAACATATACACGTATCCGGTTTGTGACTTTGAGTCATCCAGATCTGTGTCGAAGCTAGCGTCGACGTAACCCTTCTGACGAGCTCTTCGTCACCTCCATAAACGAGAAACATGTCCTTTGTCCTTTTCAGGTACTTCAGGATATTCTTGACCGCCGTCCAGTGTTCCTTGCCGGGATTACTTTGGTACCTTCCTACCAAACTTACGGCAAGGTTTACATCGGGTCTGGTACACAACACGACGTACATAATAGATCCTATGGCCGAGGCATAGGGGATGACGCTCATATCTTCTTTATCTTTTGCCGTGGTCGGGCATTGAGCCGAGCTCAATCTCACACCTTGTAGTACAGGCAAGAACCCATTCTTGGACTGATCCATTTTGAACTTCTTCAAAATCTTATCAAGGTATGTGCTTTGTGAAAGACCTATGAGGCGTCTTGATCTATCTCTATAGATTTTGATGCCTAATATATAAGCAGCTTCTCCAAGGTCCTTCATTGAAAAACTTTTATTCAAGTAGGCCTTAATGTTGTCCAAGAGTTCTATATCATTTCCCATCAAAAGTATGTCATCTACATATAATATGAGAAATGCTACAGAGCTCCCACTCACTTTCTTGTAAACGCAGGCTTCTCCATAAGTCTCAAGATAAACCCAAACGCTTTGATCATCTCATCAAAGCGAATGTTCTAACTCCGAGATGCTTGCACCAGCCCATAAATGGATCGCTGGAGCTTGCATACCTTGTTAGCATTCTTAGGGTCGACAAAACCTTCCGGCTGCATCATATACAGCTCTTCCTTAAGATAACCATTAAGGAATGCCGTTTTGACGTCCATCTGCCATATCTCATAATCATAGTATGCGGCAATTGCTAACATGATTCGGACGGACTTAAGCTTCGCTACGGAGAGAAAGTCTCATCGTAGTCAATCCCTTGAACTTGCCGATAACCCTTAGCGACAAGTCGAGCTTTATAGATGGTGACATTACCATCCGCGTCCGTCTTCTTCTTAAAGATCCATTTGTTCTATCGCCGATCATCGGGCAAGTTTGTCAAAGTCCATACTTTGTTTTCATACATGGATCCTATCTCGGATTGCATGGCTTCAAGCCATTTGTTGGAATCCGGGCCCGCCATCGCTTCTTCATAGTTCAAGGTTCACCGTTGTCTAACAACATGATTTCCGGGACAGGGTTGCCATACCACTCACGGTGTGGAACGTGTCCTTGTGGACCTCTGAGTTCGGAGCAACTTGATCCGAAGTACCTTGATCATCATCATTAATTTCCTCTCCAAGAGGGTGTAGGCACCACAGAACATTTTCCTGGCTGCACTACTTGCCGGTTCAAGAGGTAGTACTTCATCGAAGTTCTACTTTCCTCCCACTTACTCCTTTCGAGAGAAACTCTTTTTCCGAGAAAGGATCCGTTCTTGGCAACAAAGATCTTGCCTTCGGATCTAAGGTAGAAGGTATACCCAATGGTTTCCTTAGGGTATCCTATGAAGACGCATTTTTCCGACTTGGGTTCGAGCTTTTCAGGTTGAAGTTTCTTGACATAAGCATCGCATCCCCAAACTTTTAGAAACGACAGCTTAGGTTTCTTTCCAAACCATAATTCATACGGTGTCGTCTCAACGGACTTAGACGGTGCCCTATTTAAAGTTAATGTAGTTGTCTCTAGTGCGTATCCCCAAAATGATAGCGGTAAATCGGTAAGAGACATCATAGATCGCACCATATCCAATAGAGTGCGATTACGACGTTCGGACACACCGTTCTACCGAGGTGTTCCAGGCGGCGTGAGTTGTGAGACGATTCCACATTTCCTTAAGTGTGTACCAAATTCGTGACTTAAATATTCTCCTCCACGATCTGATCATAAGAACTTTATTTTTCGGTCACGTTGATTCTGAAGGAAATATGCCCTAGAGGCAATAATAAAGTTATTATTTATTTCCTTATTTCATGATAATTGTTTATTATTCATGCTAGAATTGTATTAACCGGAAACATGATACATGTGTGAATACATAGACAAACAAATAGTCACTAGTATGCCTCTACTTGACTAGCTCATTAATCAAAGATGGTTATGTTTCCTAACCATAGACATGTGTTGTTATTTGATTAATAGGATCACATCATTAGGAGAATGATGTGATTGACATGACCCATTCCGTTAGCCTAGCACTTGATCGCTTAGTATATTGCTATTGCTTTCTTCATGACCTATACATGTTCCTGTAACTATGAGATTATGCAACTCCTGCCATCGGAGGAACACTTTGGGTGCTACCAAACGTCACAACGTAATCGGGTGATTATAAAGGAGTACTACAGGTGTCTCCAAAGGTACATGTTGGGTTGGCGTATTTCGAGATTAGGTTTTGTCACTCCGATTGTGGGAGAGGTATCTCTGGGCCCTCTCGGTAATACACATCACATAAGCCTTGCAAGCATTGCAACTAATAAGTTAGTTGCGAGATAATGTATTACGGAACGAGTAAAGAGACTTGCCAGTAACGAGATTGAACTAGGTATTGGATACCGACGATCGAATCTCGGGCAAGTAACATACCGATGACAAAGGAACAACGTATGTCATTATGAGGTTTGACCGATAAAGATCTTCGTAGAATATGTAGGAACCAATATGGGCATCCAGGTTCCGCTATTGGTTATTGACCGAGAATAGCTCTAGGTCATGTCTACATAGTTCTCGAACCCTTAGGGTCCGCACGCTTAAGGTTTCGATGACAGTTATATTATGAGTTTATGAGTTTTGATGTACCGAAGGAGTTCGGAGTCCCGGATGAGATCGGGGACATGACGAGGAGTCTCGAAATGGTCGAGACGTAAATATCAATATATTGGACGACTATATTCAGAGCTCGGAAAGGTTCCGAGTGATTAGGGTATTTTTCGGAGTACCGGAGAGTTACGGGAATTCGCCGGGGAGTATATGGGCCTTATTGGGCCATACGGGAATAGAGGAGAGAGGCCAAAAGGAAGGAGGCCTTCCCTCCCTCCGATTGGACAAGGCGCAGCCCCCTTTCCTTATTACTCTCCCCTCTTTCCCCTTCTCCTACTCCAACAAGGGAGGTGGAATCCTACTAGGACTAGGGAGTCCTAGTAGGACTCCACACTTGGCGCGCCCCTCCTAGGGCCGGCCTCCTCCCCTTGCTCCTTTATATCTGAGGCAGAGGGGCACCCCATGAGACACAAGTTGATCTACGGATCGTTCCTTAGCCGCAGTGCGGTGCCCCCTCCATCCTATTCCACCTCGGTCATATCGTCATGAGTTTAGGCGAAGCCCTGCGCCGATAGAGCATCATCATCGTCACCATGCCGTCGTCTTGTGGAACTCATCCCCGACACTTTGCTGGATCGAGTCCGGGATCGTCATCTAGCTGAACGTGTGCTGAACTTGGAGGTGCCGTACGTTTGGTACTTGGATCGGTCGGATCGTGAAGACGTACGACTACATCAACCGCGTTGTCATAACGCTTCCGCTTACGGTCTATGAGGGTACGTGGACAACACTCTCCCCTTTCGTTATTATACCATCACCATGATCTTGCGTGTGCGTAGGAATTTTTTTGAAATTACTACGTTCTCCAACAGTGGTATCAGAGCCAGGTTTTATGCGTTGATGTTATATGCACGAGTAGAACACAAGTGAGTTGTGGGCGATACAAGTCATCTTGCTTACCAAAGATGTCATACTTTGGTTCGGCGGTATTGTGAGATGAAGCGGCCCGGACCGACATTACGCCAGACGCTTACGCGAGACTAGTTTCACCGCTGCGAGCACTCGTTGCTTAAAGGTGACCGGCGGGTGTCTGCCTCTCTCACTTTAGTTGAACCGAAAAGTGGCTACGCCTGGGTCCTTGCGAAGGTTAAAACAACACCAACTTGACAAACTATCGTTGTGGTTTTGATGCATAGGTAAGAAAGGTTCTTGCTCAGCCCATAGCAGCCACGTAAAATTTGCAACAACAAAGTAGAGGACGTCTAACTTGTTTTTGCAGGGCATGTTGTGATGTGATATGGTCAAGACGTGATGCTATATTTTATTGTATGAGATGATCATGTTTTGTAGCCGAGTTATCGGCAATCTGGCGAAGCCATATGGTTGTCGCTTTATTGTATGAAATGCAACGCCATGTAATTGCTTTACTTTATCACTAAGCGGTAGCGATAGTCGTAGAAGCAATAGTTGGCGAAACGACAACGATGCTACGATGGAGATCAAGGTGTCGCTACCGGTGACGATGGTGATCACGACGGTGCTTGGAGATGGAGATCACAAGCACAAGATGATGATGGCCATATCATATCACTTATATTGATTGCATGTGATGTTTATCCTTTATGCATCTTATCTTGCTTTGATTGACGGTAGCATTATAAGGTGATCTCTCACTAAATATCAAGAAGTGTTCTCCCTGAGTATGCACCATTGCGAAAGTTCTTCGTGCTGAGACACCACGTGATGATCGGGTGTGATAGGCTCTACGTTCAAATACAACGGGTGCAAAACAGCATGCACGCAGAATACTCGAGTTAAACTTGGCGAGCCTAGCATATACGATATGGCCTCGGAACACGGAGACCGAAAGGTCGAACATGAATCATATAGTAGATATGATCAACATAGTGATGTTCACCATTGAAACTACTCCATCTCACGTGATGATCGGACATGGTTTAGTTGATATGGATCACGTAATCACTTAGAAGATTAGAGGGATGTCTATCTAAGTGGGTGTTCTTAAGTAATATGATTAATTGAACTTTAATTTATCATGAACTTAGTCCTGGTAGTATTTTGCAAATTATGTTGTAGATCAATAGCTCGCGTTGTTGCTTCCCTATGTTTGTTGCTTTCATATGTTTATTTTATGTTCCTAGAGAAAACTGTGTTGAAAGATGTTAGTAGCAATGATGCGGATTGGATCCGTGATCTGAGGTTTATCCTCATTGCTGCACAGAAGAATTATGTCCTTGATGCACCGCTAGGTGACATACCTATTGCAGGAGCGTATGCGCACGTTATGAACGTTTGGCTAGCTCAATATGATGACTACTTGATAGTTTAGTGCACCATGCTTAACGGCTTAGAATCGGGACTTCAAAGACGTTTTGAACGTCATGGACCATATGAGATGTTTCAGGAGTTGAAGTTAATATTTCAAGCAAATACCCGAGTTGAGAGATAGGAAATCTCCAACAAGTTCTATAGCTAAAAGATGGAGGAGAATCGCTCAACTAGTGAGCATGTGCTCAGATTGTCTGGGTACTTCAATCACTTGAATCAAGTGGGAGTTAATCTTCCAGATAAGATAGTGATTGACAGAATTCTCTAGTCACCATCACTAAGTTACTAGAACTTCGTGATAAACTATAGTATGCAAGGGATGATGAAAAACGATTCCCGAGCTCTTCGCGATGTTGAAATCAACGAAGGTAGAAATCAAGAAAGAGCATCAAGTGTTGATGATCGACAAGACCACTAGTTTCAAGAAAAGGGCAAAGGGAAAGAAAGGGAACTTCAAGTAGAATGACAAGCAAGTTGTCACTCCCGCGAAGAAGCCCAAAGCTGGACCAAAGCCTGAAACTGAGTGCTTACACTGCAAAGAAAATGGCCACTAGAAGCGGAAAATACCCTGAATATTTGGTGGATAAGAAGGATGACAAAGTGAACAAGAGTATATTTGATATACAGGTTATTGATGTGTGCCTTACTAGTGTTTATAGTAGCCCCTGAGTATTTGATACTTGTTCGGTTGCTAAGATTAGTAACTCGAAACAGGAGTTACAGAATAAACAGAGACTAGTTGAAGGGGAAGTGACGATGAGTGTTGGAAGTAGTTCCAAGACTGATATGATCATCATCGCACACTCCCTATACTTTCGGGATTAGTGTTAAAACTAAATAAATGTTATTTGGTGTTTGCGTTGAGCATGAATATGATTTGATCATGTTTATTGCAATACGGTTATTCATTTAAAGTCAGAGAATAATTGTTATTCTGTTTACATGAATAAAACCTTCGATGGTTATACACCCAATGAAAATAGTTTGTTGGATCTCGATCGTAGTGATACACATATTCATAATATTGATGCCAAAAGATGCAAAGTTAATAATGATAGTGCAATTTATTTGTGGTAATTGCCGTTTAGGTCATATTATGTAAAGCGCATGAAGAAACTCCATGCCGATGGGATTTTGGAATCACTTGATTATGAATCACTTGATGCTTGCGAACCATGCCTCATGGGCAAGATGACTAAGACTCGTTCTCCTAACAATGGAGCGAGCAACAGATTTGTTGGAAATCATACATACCTTGATGTATGTGGTCCGATGAATATTAAGGCTCGCAACAAGTATCATTATTTTCTGACCTTCATAGATGATTTGAGCAGATATGCGTATATCTTCTTGATGAAACATAAGTCTGAAATAGTTGAAAAGTTCAAAGAATTTCAGAGTGAAGTGGAAAATCATCGTAACAAGAAAATAAAGTTTCTGCGATCTGATCGTGGAGATGAATATTTGAGTTACGAAGTTTGGTCTTCAATTAAAACAAAGTGGAATAGTTTCACAGCTCACGCCACATGGAACACCACAACATAATGGTGTGTCCGAACGTCAGAATCAAGACTTTATTGGATATGGTGCGATCTATGATGTATCTTACCGATTTACCACTATCGTTTTGGGGTTATGCATTAGAGACAGCTGCATTCACGTTTAATAGGGCACCATCTAAATCCGTTGAGATGACACTGTATGAACTATGGTTTAGCAGTAAACCTAAGCTGTCATTTCTTAAAGCTTGGAGTTGCGATGCTTATATGAAAAGGTTTCAACCTGATAAGCTCGAAGCCAAATCGGAAAAGTGCGTCTTCATAGAGTACCCAAAGGTAATTATTGGGTACACCTTCTATCACATATCCGAAGGCAAGTTATTCATTGCTAAGATGGATCCTTTCTGTAGAAGAAGTTTCTCTCGAAAGAAGTGAGTGGGAGGAAAGTAGAACTTGATGAGGTAATTGTACCTTCTCCCTTATTGGAAAGTAGTTCATCACAGAAATCAGTTCCATGATTCCTACACCAATTAGTGAGGAAGTTAATGATGATGATCATGAAACTTCAGATCAAGTTGCTACCAAACCTCGTAGGTCTTCCAGAGTAAGATCCGCACCAGAGTGGTACGGTAATCCTATTCTAGAAGTCATGTTACTAGACCATGATGAACCTACGAACTATGAGGAAGCGATGATGAGCCCAGATTCCGCGAAATAGGATCCATATATAAGAACAAAGCAGGGACTTTGGTTGACCTGCTCGATGATCAGCAAGTCAAGTTAAATAAATGGATCTTCAAGAGGAAGACGGACACTGATAGTAGTGTTACTATCTACAAAGCTCGACTTGTCACAAAAAAAGGGTTTTCGACAAGTTCAAGATGTTGACTACAATGAGATTTTCTCAACTGTAGCGATGCTTAAGTCTGTCCGAATCATGTTAGCAATTGCCACATTTTATGAAATCTAGCAAATGGATGTCAAAAACTACATTCTTTAATGGATTTATTAAAGAAGAGTTGTATATGATGCAACCAGAAGGTTTTGTCAATCCTAAAGGAGCTAACAAAATGTGCAAGCTTCAGCGATCCATCTATGGACTGGTGCAAGCATCTCGGAGTTGGAATAAACGCTTTGATAGTGTGATCAAAGCATATGGTTTTATACTGACTTTTGGAGAAGCCTGTATTTACAAGAAAGTGAGTGGGAGCACTACATCATTTCTGATAAGTATATGTGAATGACATATTGTTGATCGGAAAAAATGTAGAATTATTCTGCAAAGCATAAAGGAGTATTTGAAAGGAGATTTTCAAAGAAGGACCTCGAAGAAGCTACTTACATATTGAGCATCAAGATCTATTGAGATAGATCAAGACGCTTGATAAGTTTTTTCAATAAGTACATACCTTGTCAAGATTTTGAAGTAGTTCAAAATGGAACAGTCAAAGAAAGAGTTTCTTGCCTGTATTAGAAGGTGTGAAATTGAGTAAGACTCAAATCCCGACCACGGCAGAAAATAGAAAAGAGAATGAAAGTCATTCCCTATGCCTCACCATAGGTTCTATAAAGTATGCTATGCTATGTACTGCACCTATTGTATACCTTGCTCTGAATTTGGCAAGGAGTACAATTGTGATCTAGGAGTAGATCCTTTGGACATTGGTCAAGAACATCCTTAGTGAGGACTAAGGGAATATTTCTCGATTATGGAGGTGATAAAAGAGCCCGTCGTAAAGAGTTACATCGATGCAAGCTTTTTACACTGATCCAGATGACTCTAAGTCTCAATCTGGATACATATTGAAAGTGGGAGCAATTAGCTAGAGTAGCTCCGTGCAGAGCATTGTAGACATAAAATATTTGCAAAATACATACGGCTCTGTATGTGACAGACCCGTTGACTAAGCTTCTCTCACGAGCAAAACATGATCATACCTTAGTACTCTTTGGGTGTTAATCACATAGTGATGTGAACTAGATTATTGACTCTAGTAAACCCTTTAGGTGTTGGTCACATGACGATGTGAACTATGGGTGTTAATCACATACGAGATGTGAATATTAGTGTTGAATCACATGATGATGTGAACTAGATTATTGACTCTAGTGCAAGTGGGAGACTGAAGGAAATATGCCCTAGAGGCAATAATAAAGTTATTATTTATTTCCTTATTTCATGATAACTGTTTATTATTCATGCTAGAATTGTATTAACCAGAAACATGATACATGTGTGAATACATAGACAAACAAATAGTCACTAGTATGCCTCTACTTGACTAGCTCATTAATCAAAGATGGTTATGTTTCCTAACCATAGACATGTGTTGTTATTTGATTAATAGGATCACATCATTAGGAGAATGATGTGATTGACATGACCCATTCCGTTAGCCTAGCACTTGATCGTTTAGTATATTGCTATTGCTTTCTTCATGACCTATACATGTTCCTGTAACTATGAGATTATGCAACTCCCGTTTACCGAGGAACACTTTGGGTGCTACCAAACATCACAACGTAACTGGGTGATTATAAAGGAGTACTACAGGTGTCTCCAAAGGTACATGTTGGGTTGGCGTATTTCGAGATTAGGTTTTGTCACTCCGATTGTAGGAGAGGTATCTCTAGGCCCTCTCGGTAATACACATCACATAAGCCTTGCAAGCATTGCAACTAATAAGTTAGTTGCGAGATAATGTATTACGGAACGAGTAAAGAGACTTGCCAGTAACGAGATTGAACTAGGTATTGGATACCGACGATCGAATCTCGGGCAAGTAACATACCGATGACAAAGGGAACAACGTATGTCGTTATGCGGTTTGACCGATAAAGATCTTCGTAGAATATGTAGGAACCAATATGGGCATCCAGGTTCCGCTATTGGTTATTGACCGAGAATAGCTCTAGGTCATGTCTACATAGTTCTCGAACCCGTAGGGTCCGCACGCTTAAAGTTTCGATGCGATGCTTATATTATGAGTTTATGAGTTTTGATGTACGAAGGAGTTGAGTCCGGATGAGATCGGGGACATGACGAGGAGTCTCGAAATGGTCGAGACGTAAATATCAATATATTGGACGACTATATTCGGAGTTCGGAAAGGTTCCGAGTGATTCGGGTATTTTTGAAGTACCGGAGAGTTACTGAATTCGCCGGGGAGTATATGGGCCTTATTGGGCCATACGGGAATAGAGGAGAGAGGCCAAAAGGAAGGAGGCCTGCGCCCCCCCTCTGGTCCAAATTGGACAAGGGGCGCAGCCCCCTTTTCCTTATTGCTCTCCCCCTCTTTCCCCTTTTCCTACTCCAACAAGGGAGGTGGAATCCTACTAGGACTAGGGAGTCCTAGTAGGACTCCACACTTGGCGCGCCCCCTCCTAGGGCCGGCCTCCTCCCCCCTTGCTCCTTTATATACGGGGGCAGAGGGGCACCCCATGAGACACAAGTTGATCTACGGATCGTTCCTTAGCCGTGTGCGGTGCCCCCCTCCATCATATTCCACCTCGGTCATATCGTCCCGGAGTTTAGGCGAAGCCCTGCGCCGGTAGAGCATCATCATCGTCACCATGCCGTCGTGCTGACGGAACTCATCCCCGACACTTTGCTGGATCGGAGTCCGGGGATCGTCATCGAGCTGAACGTGTGCTGAACTCGGAGGTGCCGTATGTTCGGTACTTGGATCGTTCGGATCGTGAAGACGTACGACTACATCAACCGCGTTGTCATAACGCTTCCGCTTACAGTCTACGAGGGTACGTGGACAACACTCTCCCCTTTCGTTGCTATACCATCACCATGATCTTGCGTGTGCGTAGGAAATTTTTTGAAATTACTACGTTCCCCAACAGATTCTGTACCTCATTCTGAAATTTCTTGAACTTTTCAAAGGTCTCAGACTTGTGTTTCATCAAGTAGACATACCCATATCTACTTAAGTCGTCTGTGAGAGTGAGAACATAACGATATCCTCCGCGAGCCTCAACGCTCATTGGACCGCACACATCGGTATGTATGATTTCCAATAAGTTGGTTGCTCGCTCCATTGTTCCGGAGAACGGAGTCTTGGTCATTTTGCCCATGAGGGAGGCATGGTTCGCATTTGTCAAATGATTCATAATCGAGAGACTCTAAAAGTCCATCAGCATGGAGCTTCTTCATGCGCTTGACACCAATGTGACCAAATGCAATGCCACAAGTATGTGGGACTATCATTATCAACTTTACATCTTTTGGTATTCACGCTATGAATATGTGTAACATTACGCTCGAGATTCATTAAGAATAAACCATTGACCATAGGGGCATGACTATAAAACATATCTCTCATATAAATAGAACAACCATTATTCTCGGATTTAAATGAGTAGCCATCTCGTATCAAACGAGATCCAGATACAATGTTCATGCTCAAACTTGGCACCAAATAACAATTATTAAGGTTTATAACTAATCCCGTAGGTAAATGTAGAGGTAGCGTGCGACGGCGATCACATCGACTGGAACCATTCCCGACGCCAAGATCGTCACCTCGTCGCCTTCGCCAGTCTCCGCTCATTCCGCAGCTCCTGCTGTGAGTTACAAATATGAGCAACGGCACGGTATCAAATAACCGGGAGTTACTACGAGTACTCGGTAAGGTACACATCAATTACATGTATATCAAATATACCTTTGGTGTTGCCGCCTTCTTATCCGCTAAGTATTTGGGGCAGTTCCGCTTCCGGTGACCCTTCCCTTGCAATAAAAGCACTCAGATCTCGTGCTTGGGTCCATTCTTTGACTTCTTCCCGACAACTTGCTTAATGGGCGCGGCAACCTCCTTGCCATCCTTCTTGAAGTTCTTCTTGCCCTTGCCCTTCTTGAACCTAGTGGTTTTATTGACCATCAACACTTGATGTTCTTTCTTGATTTCAACCTCTCACGACTTCAAAGATTGAGAATACTTCGGGAATGGTCTTCACCATCCCCTGCATATTGTAGTTCATCACAAAGCTCTTGTAGCTTGGTGGGAGCGATCAAGGATTCTGTCGATGACCGCCTCGTCCGGGAGGTTTATGTCCAAATGGGATGACGGTTCTCGCAACCTGACATTTTGAGTATGTGCTCACCGATGTAACTGTTTTCCTCCATCTTACAACTATAGAACTTGCTCGGAGACTTCATATCTCTCGACCGGGCATGAGCTTGGAAAACTAGTTTCATCTCTTGAACATCTCATATGCTCCGTGTTGCTCAAAACGCTTTTGGAGCCCGGTTCTAAGTCAGTAAAGCATGCCGCACCGAACGAGGGAGTAATCATCGTACGAAGTCCGCCAGCATTCATAATGTCTTGGTTCTTCTCGATGGGAGGCGTCACCTAGCGGTCCTTCTAGGACATATTGTTTCCTAGCAGCTATGAGGATGATCCTCGTGTTAGGACCCAGTCCGTATAGTTGCTTCCATCATCTTTCAGATTGTTTTTCTCTAGGAACTCGTTGAAGTTCAGGTTGACATGAGCGTTGGCCATTTGATCTACAAGACATATTTGCAAAGGTTTTAGACTAAGTTCATGATAATTAAGTTCATCTAATCAAATTATCTTAATGAACTCCCACTCAGATTAAACATCCCTCTAGTCATCTAAGTGTTACACGATCCGAGTCGACTAGGCCGTGTCCGATCATCACGTGAGACGGACTAGTCATCGTCGGTGAACATTCTCATGTTGATCGTATCTTCCATACGACTCGTGTTCGACCTTTCGGTCTCCATGTTCCGAGGCCATGTATGTACATGCTAGGCTCGTCAAGTTAACCCTAAGTGTTTTGCATGTGTAAACTGTCTTACACCCGTTGTATGTGAACGTAAGGATCTATCACACCCGATCATCACGTGGTGCTTGAAGCGACGAACTTTAGCAATGGTGCACGATTAGGGGGAACACTTCTTGAAATTGTTGTAAGGGATCATCTTATTTACTACCGTCGTTCTAAGTAAACAAGATGCATAAACATAATAAACATCACATGCAATTATATAGTAGTGACATGATATGGCCAATATCATATAGCTCCATTGATCTCCATCTTCGGCTCCATGATCATCTTGTCACCGGCATGACACCATGATCTCCATCATCATGATCTCCATCATCGTGTCTTCATGAAGTTGTCACGCCAACGACTACTTCTACTTCTATGGCTAACGCTTAGCAATAAAGTAAAGTAATTTACATGGCGTTCTTCAATGACACGCAGGTCATACAAAATAAAGACAACTCCTATGGCTCCTGCCGGTTGTCATACTCATCGACATCCAAGTCGTGATTCCTATTACAAGAACATCATCTCATACATCACAATATGTCATTCATCATTCATCACAACTTCTGGCCATATCACATCACATGACAATTGCTGCAAAAACAAGTTAGACGTCCTCTAATTGTTGTTGCATCTTTTACGTGGCTGCAATTGGGTTCTAGCAAGAACGTTTTCTTACCTACGAATAACCACAACATGATTTTGTCAACTTCTATTTACCCTTCATAAGGACCCTTTTCATCGAATCCGCTCCAACTAAAGTGGGAGAGACAGACACCAGCCAGCCACCTTATGCAACTAGTGCATGTCAGTCGGTGGAACCGGTCTCACGTAAGCGTACGTGTAAGGTTGGTCCGGGCCGCTTCATCCCAAAATACCGCTGAAGCAAGATAAGACTAGTAGCGGCAAGCAAGTTGACAAGATCTTCGCCCAGAACCAAATTGTGTTCTACTCGTGCAATAGAGAACTACGCATAGACCTAGCTCATGATGCCACTGTTGGGGAACGTTGCAGAAAATTAGAATTTTCCTACGGTTTCACCAAGATCTATCTATGAGTTCATCTAAGCAACGAGTCAAGGGAGTGAGTTTGCATCTACATACCACTTGTAGATCGAGTGCGGAATTGTTCTAGGGGATGGTGATGATTGAGTCGTACTCGCCGTGATTCGGATCACCGATGACCAAGTGCTGAACGGACAGCACCTCCGCGTTCAACACACGTCTGCAGACGGACGACGTCTCCTCCTTCTTGATCCAGCAAGGGAAGGAGAGGTTGAGGAAGATGGCTCCAGCAGCAAGACGACGGCGTGATGATGGCGGACGACAGTTCTCGGCAGGCTTCGCCAAGCACACGCGGAGGAGGAGAGGTGTTGGGAGGGAGGGCTGCGCCTTCAAGTGTGTTGCAGCCCTCCCTCACCCCTCTATTTATAGGGGAAGGGACAGGGCGGCCCCTCTAGATGGCATCTAGAGGGGGCGGCGGCAAGGGAGGGACTTGCCCCCAAGCAAGGGCGCCTCTAGGGTTCCCCCAACCCCTAGGCGCATGGGCCCAAGGGGGCCCAGCCCACCAGGGGCTGGCTCCTGCCCCACGCAGCCCATGTGGCCCCAGGGGTGGCCCCTCAGTGGACCCCGGAACCCTTCCGATGGCCCCAGTACAATACCGATATGCCCTCAAACTTTCCGGTGTCCATTTGACAACTTCCCATATATAAATCTTTACCTCCGGACCCTTCCAAACTCCTCGTGACGTCCAGATCTCATCCGGACTCCGAACAACATTCGTAATCACATACAAGTCTTCCTAATAACCCTAGCTTCACCGAACCTTAAGTGTGTAGACCCTCACGGGTTCGGAGACACGCAGAACATGACCGAGACGGCTCTCATGTCAATAACCAACAGCGGGATCTGGATACCCATGTTGGCTCCCACATGCTCCTCGATGATGTCATCGGATGAACCACGATGTCGAGGATTCAAGCAACCCCGTATACTATTCCCTTTGTCAATCGGTACGTTACATGCCCGAGACTTGATCGTCGGTATCCCAATACCTTGTTCGGTCTCAATGCAAGTCACTTTACTCGTATCGTAATGCATGATCCCGTGACCAAACACTTGGTCACTTTGAGCTCATTATGATGATGCATTACCGAGTGGGCCCAGAGATACCTCTCCGTCATACGGAGTGACAAATCCCAGTCTCGATCCGTGTCAACCCAACAGACACTTTTGGAGATACCTGTAGTGCACCTTTATAGTCACCCAGTTACGTTGTGACGTTTGGTACACCCAAAGCACTCCTACGGTATCCGGGAGTTACACGATCTCATGGTCTAAGGAAGAGATACTTGACATTGAAAAAGCTCTAGCAAAATGAACTACACGATCTTGTGCTATGCTTAGGATTGGGTCTTGTCCATCACGTCATTCTCCTAATGACGTGATCCCGCTTGTCAATGACATCGATGTCCATAGTCGTGAAACCATGACTATCTGTTGACCAACGAGCTAGTCAACTAGAGGCTTACTAGGGACGTATTGTGGTCTATGTATTCACACGTGTATTACAATTTCCGGATAATACAATTATAGCATGAATAAAAGACAATTATCACGAACAAGGAAATATAATAATAATGCTTTTATTATTGCCTCTAGGGCATATTTCCAACAACTGCCGCCTTGGTCACATTGGTGTCAAGCGCATGAAGAAGCTCCGTGCTGATGGACTTTTGGAGTCTCTCGATTATGAATCATTTGACACATGCGAACCATGCCTCATGGGCAAGATGACCAAGACTCCGTTCTCCGGAATAATGGAGCGAGCAACCAACTTGTTGGAAATCATACATACTGATGTGTGCGGTCCAATGAGCGTTGAGGCTCGCGGAGGATATCGTTATGTTCTCACTCTCATTGATGACTTGAGTAGATATGGGTATGTCTACTTAATGAAACACAAGTCTGAGACCTTTGAAAAGTTCAAGGAATTTCAGAATGAGGTAGAGAATCAACGTGACCGAAAGATAAAATTCCTACGATCGATCGTGGAGGAGAATACTTAAGTCACGAATTTGGTACACACTTAAGGAAATGTGGAATCGTTTCACAACTCACGCCGCTGGAACACCTCAACAGAACGGTGTGTCCGAACGTCGTAATCACACTCTATTGGATATGGTGCGGTCTATGATGTCTCTTACCTATTTACCGCTATCATTTTGGGGATACGCTCTAGAGACAACTACATTCACTTTAAATAGGGCACCGTCTAAATCCGTTGAGACGACACCGTATGAATTATGGTTTGGGAAGAAACCTAAGCTGTCGTTTCTAAAAGTTTGGGGATGCGATGCTTATGTCAAGAAACTTCAACCTGAAATGCTTGAACCCAAATCGGAAAAATGCGTCTTTAGAGGATACCCTAAGGAAACCATTGGGTATACCTTCTACCTTAGATCCGAAGGCAAGATCTTTGTTGCCAAGAACGGATCCTTTCTCGGAAAAGAGTTTCTCTCGAAAGGAGTAAGTGGGAGGAAAGTAGAACTTGATGAAGTACTACCTCTTGAACACGAAAGTAGTGCAGCTCAGAAAATGTTCTGTGGTGCCTACACCAACCGGAGAGGAAATTAATGATGATGATCAAGGTACTTCGGATCAAGTTGCTCTTGAACTTCAGAGGTCCACTAGGACACGCCCGCACTGTGAAAGTGGTACGGCAACCCTGTCCTCGAAATCATGTTGTTAGACAACGGTGAACCTTGAACTATGAAGAAGCGATGGCGGCCCAGATTCCAACAAATGGCTTGAAGCCATGCAGTCCGAGATAGGATCCATGTATGAAAACAAAGTATGGACTTTGTGACAGACTTGCCCAATGATCGGCGGCGATAGAAAACAAATGGATCTTTAAGAAGAAGACGGACGCGGATGGTAATGTCACCATCTATAAAGCTCGACTTGTCGCTAAGGGTTATCGGCAAGTTCAAGGGATTGACTACGATGAGACTTTCTCTCCCGTAGCGAAGCTTAAGTCCGTCCGAATCATGTTAGCAATTGCCGCATACTATGATTATGAGATATGGCGGATGGACGTCAAAACAGCGTTCCTTCACGGTTATCTTAAGGAAGAGCTCAGTATATGATGCAGCCGGAAGGTTTTGTCGACCCTAAGAATGCTAACAAGGTATGCAAGCTCCAATGATCCATTTATGGGCTGGTGCAAGCATCTCGGAGTTGGAACATTCGCTTTGATGAGATGATCAAAGCGTTTGGGTTTTATCTTGAGACTTATGGAGAAGCCTGCGTTTACAAGAAAGTGAGTGGGATCTCTGTAGCATTTCTCATATTATATGTAGATGACATACTTTTGATGGGAAATGATATAGAACTCTTGGACAACATTAAGGCCTACTTGAATAAAAGTTTTTCAATGAAGGACCTTGGAGAAGTCGCTTATATATTAGGCATCAAGATCTATAGAGATAGATCGAGACGCCTCATAGGTCTTTCACAAAGCACATACCTTGATAAGATTTTGAAGAAGTTCAAAATGGATCAGTCCAAGAAAGGGTTCTTGCCTGCATTAAGGTGTGAGATTGAGCTCAGCTCAATGCCCGACCACGGCAAAAGATAAAGAAGAGATGAGCGTCATCCCCTATGCCTCAGCCATAGGATCTATTATGTATGTCATCTTTGTGTACCGGACCTGATGTAAACCTTGCCGTAAGTTTGGTAGGAAGGTACCAAAGTAATCCCGGCAAGGAACACTGGACAGCGGTCAAGAATATCCTGAAGTACCAAAAGGACAAAGGACATGTTTCGTTTATGGAGGTGATGAAGAGCTCGTCAGAAGGGTTACGTCGACACTAGCTTCGACACGCATCTGGATGACTCAAAGTCACAAACCGGATACGTGTATATGTTGAATGGTGGAGCGATGGTGGTGCAACCGCAAGCGAGCGTCGTGGCGGGATCTACATGTGAAGCGGAGTACATGGCAGCCTCGGAGGCGGTGCATGAAGCAATTTGGGTGAAGGAGTTCATCACCGACCTAGGAGTCATACCCAATGCGTCGGGGCCGATCAAACTCTTCTCGTGACAACACTGGAGCTATTGCACTTGCCAAGGAGCCCAGGTTTCACAAGAAGACCAGGCACATCAAGCGTCGCTTCAACTCCATCCGTGAAAATGTTCAAGATGGAGACATAGAAATTTGCAAAGTGCATACGGATCTGAATGTCGCAGATCCGTTGACTAAACCTCTTCCATGAGCAAAACATGATCAACACCGTAACTCTATGGGTGTTCGATTCATCACAATGTAACTAGATTATTGACTCTAGTGCAAGTGGGAGACTGTTGGAAATATGCCCTAGAGGCAATAATAAAAGGATTATTATTATATTTCCTTGTTCATGATAATTGTCTTTTATTCAAGCTATAATTGTATTATCCGGAAATCGTAAAACACGTGTGAATACATAGACCACAATATGTCCCTAGTGAGCCTCTAGTTGACTAGCTCGTTGATCAATAGATAGTCATGGTTTCCTGACTATGGACATTGGATGTCGTTGATAACGGGATCACATCATTAGGAGAATGATGTGATGGACAAGACCCAATCCTAAGCATATCACAAGATCGTGTAGTTCGTTTTGCTAGAGCTTTTCCAATGTCAAGTATCTCTTCCTTAGACCATGAGATCGTGTAACTCCCGGATACCGTAGGAGTGCTTTGGGTGTACCAAACGTCACAACGTGAATCGGGTGACTATAAAGGTGCACTCTGGTATCTCGGAAAGTGTCTCTGGGTTGACACGGGCGAGATCGATTTGTCACTCCGTGTTACGGAGAGGTATCACTGGGACCACTCGGTAGTGCATCATCATAATGAGCTCAAAGTGAGCAAGTGTCTGGTCACGGGATCATGCATTACGGTATGAGTAAAGTGACTTGCCGGTAACGAGATTGAACGAGGTATTGGGATACTGATGATCGAATCTCGGGCAAGTAACATACCGATTGACAAAGGGAATTGTATACGAGATTGTTTGAATCCTCGACATCGTGGTTCATCCGATGAGATCATCGAGGAGCATGTGGGAGCCAACATGGGTATCCAGATCCCGCTGTTGGTTATTGCCCGAGAGCCGTCTCGGTCATGTCTACGTGTCTCCCGAACCCGTAGGGTCTACACACTTAAGGTTCGGTGGCGCTTAGGGTTGTATGAATATGAGTATGCAGTATACCGAATGTTGTTCGGAGTCCCGGATGAGATCCCGGACGTCATGAGGAGTTTCGGAATGGTCCGGAGGTAAAGAATTATATATAGGAAGTGGTATTTCGGCCATAGGGAAAGTTTCGGGGTCACCCGGTATTGTACCGGGACCACCGGAAGGGTCCCGGGGGTCCACCGGGTGGGCCACCCATCCCGGAGGGCCCCATGGGCTGAAGTGGGGAGGGGAACCAGCCCATAGTGGGCTGGTGCGCCTGGCCCACCGCGCCTAGGGTTGAAACCCTAGGGTGCGGGGCGCCCACTTGCCTTGGGGCACTCCACCCCCTTGGCCGCCGCCCCCTTGGGAGATGGGATCCCCAAGGGCCGGCGCCTGGGGCCTATATAAAGGGAGGGAGGGGCAGCCGCACTGAAACTCTGGCGCCTCCCCTCTGCTACACCTCGTCCTCCTCCCGCAGCAGCCTTGGCGAAGCCTCCTGGGAGTTCACTGCATCCACCACCACGCCCGTCGTCTTTGGATCATTATCAACCTCTCCTTCCCCTTGCTGGATCAAGAAGGAGGAGACGTCTCCGTCCCGTCGTGTGTTGAATGCGGAGGTGCCGTCCGTTCGGTGCTAGGATCTCCGGTGATAGGATCACGGCGAGAACGACTACTTCATCCCCGTTCTTTTGAACGCTTCCGCTCACGATCTACAAAGTGGTATGTAGATGCAATCTCTCTCCCATGACTCGTTGCTTAGATGAACTCATAGATAGATCTTGGTGAAACCGTAGGAAAAATTTTAATTTTCTGCAACGTTCCCTAACAGCCATCTCGCATTAAACGAGATCCTGATACAATGTTCATGCTAAAACTTGGCACTAAATAACAATTATTGAGGTTTAAAACTAATCCCGTAGGTAAATGTAGAGGTAGCGTGCCGACGGCGATCACATCGACCTTGGAACCATTCCCGACGCCAAGATCGTCACATCGCCCTTCGCCAGCCTCCGTTTATTCCGCAGCTCCTGCCGTGAGTTACAAATATGAGCAACGACACCGGTATCAAATACCCGGGGAGTTACTACGAGTAATCTTGGTAAGGTACACATCAATTACATGTATATCAAATATACCTTTAGTGTTGCCGGCCTTCTTGTCCGCTAAGTATTTGGGGCAGTTCCGCTTCCAAAGGCCTTCCCTTTGCAATAAAAGCACTCGGTCTCGTGCTTGGGTCCATTCTTTGACTTCTTCCGGCAACTTGCTTATCGGGCGCAGCAACATCCTTGCCGTCCTTCTTGAAGTTCTTCTTACCCTTGCCCTTCTTGAACTTAGTGGTTTTATTGACCATCAACACTTGATGTTCTTTCTTGATTTCAACCTCTCACGACTTCAAAGATTGAGAATACTTCAGGAATGGTCTTCACCATCCCCGCATATTGTAGTTCATCACAAAGCTCTTGTAGCTTGGTGGAGCGATCAAGGATTCTGTCAATGACCGCCTCGTCCGGGAGGTTAATGTCCAGTTGGGACAAAGCGGTTGTGCAACCTGCACATTTTGAGTATGTGCTCACCTTGTGAACTGTTTTCCTCCATCTTACAACTATAGAACTTGTCGGAGACTTCATATCTCTCGACCGGGCATGAGCTTGGAAAACCATTTTCAGCTCCTCGAACATCTCAAATGCTCCGTGTTGCTCAAAACGCTTTTGGAGCCCGGTTCTAAGTTGTAAAGCATGCCGCTGAGCGAGGGAGTAATCATCAAGACGAGACTGCCAAGCATTCATAATGTCTTGGTTCTGCAGGATGGGTGCATCACCTAAGCGGTGCTTCTAGGACATATTGTTTCACGGAAGCTATGAGGATGATCCTCGTGTTCGGACCCAAATTCAGATAGTTGCTGCCATCATCTTTCAGCTTGGTTTTCTCTAGGAACGCGTTGAAGTTCAGGTTGACATGAGCGTTGGCCATTTGATCTACAAGACATATTTGCAAAGGTTTTAGACTAAGTTCATGATAATTAAGTTCATCTAATCAAATTATCTTAATGAACTCCCACTCAGATTAAACATCCCTCTAGTCATCTAAGTGTTACACGATCCGAGTCGACTAGGCCGTGTCCGATCATCACGTGAGACGGACTAGTCATCGTCGGTGAACATTCTCATGTTGATCGTATCTTCCATACGACTCGTGTTCGACCTTTCGGTCTCCATGTTCCGAGGCCATGTATGTACATGCTAGGCTCGTCAAGTTAACCCTAAGTGTTTTGCATGTGTAAAACTGTCTTACACCCGTTGTATGTGAACGTAAGGATCTATCACACCCGATCATCACGTGGTGCTTCGAAACGCACGAACTTTAGCAACGGTGCACGCTTAGGGGGAACACTTCTTGAAATTGTTTTAAGGGATCATCTTATTTACTACCGTCGTTCTAAGTAAACAAGATGCATAAACATAATAAACATCACATGCAATTATATAGTAGTGACATGATATGGCCAATATCATATAGCTCCATTGATCTCCATCTTCGGGGCTCCATGATCATCTTATCACCGGCATGACACCATGATCTCCATCATCATGATCTCCATCATCGTGTCTTCATGAAGTTGTCACGCCAACGACTACTTCTACTTCTATGGCTAACGCGTTTAGCAATAAAGTAAAGTAATTTACATGGCGTTCTTCAATGACACGCGGGTCATACAAAAATAAAGACAACTCCTATGGCTCCAGCCGGTTGTCATACTCATCGACATGCAAGTCGTGATTCCTATTACAAGAACATGATCTCATACATCACATATATCATTCATCATTCATCACAACTTTGGCCATATCATATCACAAAACACTTGCTGCAAAAAACAAGTTAGACGTCCTCTAATTGTTGTTGCAAGTTTTACGTGGCTGCAATAGGGTTCTAGCAAGAACGTTTTCTTACCTACGTGAAAGCCACAACGTGATTTGTCAACTTCTATTTACCCTTCATAAGGACCCTTTTCATCGAATCCGCTCCAACTAAAGTGGGAGAGACAGACACCCGCCAGCCACCTTATGCAACTAGTGCATGTCAGTGGGTGGAACCTGTCTCACGTAAGCGTACGTGTAAGGTTGGTCCGGGCCGCTTCATCCCACAGTACCGCTGAAGCAAGATAAGACTAGTAGCGGCAAGCAAGTTGACAAGATCTACGCCCACAACAAAATTGTGTTCTACTCGTGCAATAGAGAACTACGGATAGACCTAGCTCATGATGCCACTGTTGGGGAACGTTGCGTAAAATTAAAATTTTCCTACGGTTTCACCAAGATCCATCTATGAGTTCATCTAAGCAACGAGTCATGGGAGAGATATTGCATCTACATACCACTTGTAGATCGCGTATGGAAGCGTTCACTAGAACGTGGATGATGGAGTCGTACTCAGTGATCCAAATCACCGATGACCGAGTGCCGAACGGACGGCACCTCCGCGTTCAACACACGCGTCTGGAGCGGATGACGTCTCCTCCTTCTTGATCCAAAGCAAGGGAAAGGACAGGTTGAAGAAGATGGCTCCAGCAGCAGACAACGGCGTGGTGGTGGTGGAGCAGCGATATTCGGCGAGGCTTCGCCAAGCTCGTGACGGAGGAGGAAGAGGTGTAGCAGGGGGAGGGAGGCGCCAGAACTTCAGGGTGCGGCTGCCCCCTGCCCCCTTTCCTTTATATAGGCCCCCAGGGGGGGCGCCGTCCCTTGGAGATCCAATCTCCAAGGGGGGCGGCGGCCAAGGGGGGTGGAGTGCCCCCCAAGGCAAGTGGGGCGCCCCCCCCCCCACCCTAGGGTTTCAACCCAAGGCGCAGGGGGTGGGCCAAGGCGCACCAGCCCACTATGGGCTGGTTCCCTCCCCACTTCAGCCCATGGGGCCCTCCGGGATAGGTGGCCCCACCCGGTGGACCCTGGGACCCTTCCGGTGGTCCCAGTACAATACCGGTGACCCCGAAACTTTCCCGATGGTCAAGCAATACTTCCTATATATAATTCTTTACCTCCGGACCATTCCGAACTCCTCGTGACGTCCGGGATCTCATCCGGACTCCTAACAACATTCGGTTTACTGCATACTCATATTCATACAACCCTAGCGTCCACCGAACCTTATGTGTAGCCCCTACGGGTTCGGGAGACACGTAGACATGACCGAGACGGCTCTCGGGCAATAACCAACAGCGGGATCTGGATACCCATTTTGGCTCCCACATACTCCTCGATGATCTCATCGGATGAACCACGATGTCGAGGATTCAAGCAACCTCGTATCTATTCCCTTTGTCAGACGGTATGTTACTTGCCCGAGACTCGATCGTTGGTATCCCAATACCTCGTTCAGTCTCGTTACCGGCAAGTCACTTTACTCGTACCGTAATGCATGATCCCGTGACCAGACACTTGGTCACTTTGAGTTCATTATGATGATGCACTACCGAGTGGGCCCAGTGATACCTCTTCGTTATACGGAGTGACAAATCCCAGTCTCGATCCGTGTCAACCCAACAGACACTTTCGGAGAAACCTGTAGTGCACCTTTATAGTCACCCAGTTACGTTATGACGTTTGGTACACCCAAAGCACTCCTACGGTATCCGGGAGTTACACGATCTCATGGTCTAAGGAAGAGATACTTGACAATGGAAAAGCTCTAGCAAAACGAACTACGATCTTGTGCTATGCTTAGGATTGGGTCTTGTCCATCACATCATTCTCCTAATGATGTGATCCCGTTATCAATGACATCCAATGTCCATAGTCGTGAAACCATGACTATCTATTGATCAACGAGCTAGTCAACTAGAGGCTCACTAGGGACATATTGTGGTCTATGTATTCACCGCGTGTATTACGATTTCCGGATAATACAATTATAGCATGAATAAAAGACAATTATCACGAACAAGGAAATATAATAATAATCCTTTTATTATTGCCTCTAGGGCATATTTCCAACAGCTGCATGCTGCAGCAATTTGGAAAAAGCTTCTGCACATATGATGAAGAGATACGGAGATAAAGGATCTCCTTGACGTAGGCCTCTCTCGGGAAGAAAGAGATCCGTTAAGCTTCCGTTCACCTTGACCCTGTATGAGACTGAGCACACACATTCCATCACCAAGCTTACCCATGTTGCAGCAAAGCCCATGGTAAGCATCATGCGTTCCAGAAAGCGCCATTCCACCCTGTCATACGCCTTACTCATGTCAAGTTTCACTGCCACCAGTCTTTGTCGCCCTCCCTTCTTTTTATGCATCAGGTGGGTTATCTCATAGGCAAGTAACACATTGTCCGTGATCATCCTTCCCGGGACAAACGCAGATTGTGTTGGAGAAATCAGGTCTGGTAGTATCCCTTTCATACGGTTAGCCAAAACTTTCGAAACGAGTTTATATAAGACATTGCATAGGCTGATCGGCCGGTATTGTGTGAGTGACTCTGGGTTTTTCACCTTTGGAATCAACACTACCGTTGTCTCATTCCATCCCATGGGCATGATACCACCATTTAGCACTGTCAGGACCTCCTCTTGTACTTTAGCACCCACCATATCCCAAAACTTTTTATAGAACAGGGCCGGCATGCCGTCCGGTCCAGGAGCTTTGAGGTCACCGGTAGCATCAAGAGCATCTCTTATCTCCTCCGTGGTGAATGGCTTAGTGAGGGATACCTTCATCTCAGGCGTAACCGACACATTTATATGGCGGAAAATGTCATCATTTAGGGGGCCTGCAGAAGATACAAATAGACTTCGGTAAAAATCAGTGATGAAGGGTCCTATTTCTTCCTTCCTCTCCACAACACTTCCATTATCCCTCTTCAACCTCCGGATCATATTCACCCTCCTTCTCTCCGAAGCGTGGGCATGGAAAAAGCCAGTGTTTCGATCACCAAATTTGAGCCAATTGACATGCGCCCGCTGTTGCCAGTACACATTATATTGGTCCTCCAATCGGCTTAGTCTGTACCGCAGCAACTGTTCGCGAGAGACTTGTAGTTGGTTAATGGCTCCTCTCCGACACCGCTCCAGCTCCCTTCGGACCCCCTTTATTATGTGCTTCAGTTCGCCCAGGACCTCCCTGTCCCATTTCAGTAGTCTTGCACCGACTCTCTTCAAGACCTCGCCAACTTCTGTCTCTCCTTCCCAGAACGCATTATTCCATGCCTCCTCCACAACCTCATGACACCCTTCCTCCTGTAGCCACCGTGCCTCGAAGCGGAAACATCTTTGACCCCTTCCAACATCCGGGGATTTATCTTGCACATTTAGTTCAGCAATAACGGGGCGGTGGTCAGAATGCCTCGGATCCCCGTTAATGATTTTGTGCAATGGGAACAAGCACCTCCACTCTACATTTGCTACTGCCCTATCCAGCCGCTCCTTTGTATACCCGGTCGCGTCCCTCCAGTTATTTCTCCACGTGAACGGGTCGCCGACAAAGCCCAAGTCCTCAAGCTCACAGTGTTCCAGGGTCCTTCTGAAGGCTAGCATGCTTCCCTAGGCCCGAGCCGGCCCTCCTTCCTTCTCTCCCGCAAATAATATTTCGTTAAAATCACCCATGCAAACCCACGCTAGCTTGTCCTGCCCATGCAGATTTCGAAGAGCCCTCCGTGTACTCTCCTTCTCCCCCGCCTTTGACTCTCCATACACCCCGGTGAACCTCCATTTGCTGCCATCCTCCTGCACCACATCAGCAGTAATGTGGTATTTCCCCTTCCATCTTAACTGAACATCTATCCCTCTCCTCCAAAAAAGCGCCAGCCCACCACTCCTCCCCACACAGTTCACTGCCACCATGTTCACCATATTCAATCTCCACCTCAAGAATTCCACTTCCTTCTCGGTCATTTTGGTTTCCGAGAGGAAGAGGATGCCAGGCTCTTCGGCCTTCTGGAGTTCCAGAAGGCTACGAACTGCCGCGGGGTTCCCAAGCCCCCGACAGTTCCATGAGATAACTTTCATTGCTGCTCGCAGGGCTGTTCTGACAGCCCCGCTTTATTTTCCGCCAGTGTGGCCACCTCGGTTTTGCTTTTCTTCACATCCCCTGCCATCTCTGTACCACATTCCATAGCATCACCTCCCCTCTTTGACCCCAGGTTTACTCCCAACAGTGATCCTTCCGCTTGACTACCCTTACGTGGCTTCCTCTTGTATTTCGTCCCACCTTGCTTCCCTTCTTGTTTCAGATCTGTTGTCATCATCACGGTTTCCTTTCTTTCCCCACTGCTCTCCTCCACCCTCACACCCTCTCCTTCTTCCTTCTCTACAACAGTGTTTACTTTCTCAACCAGAGCTAGCGTTAGCGTAGTCTCCCTCACTCCCGGCATATGCCCACTAACTGGTACCTCCGAGGTGCAAGCACTGCTAAAGTTTAGTTGCTTTCTGATAGATCCCTCATGTATCTCTTCCACCCCATCACTACTCTTTTGCTCAACCTGCATAGGATCTGTAGGCTTCTTCAACGGGCTAGTGAACTCATCATCCGGTATTTCCTTCTCTGTAATTTTATGCCCGCCTCCAGGCTTATCCTTGCGCCAACTGTCACTGTCACTACATGTTCTAACTCTAGAGGTTCCTAGGTTCAGACTCCTACCACTCCCACTGCCCCGTCCATCAAACTTGCCTCTTCCGTGACTCCAGCTCCCCCTGCTGTTCTCACTCGTAGGCCTGGGGATATAGGCCTTAAGCCATGAGCCATATTGCTTGGTTTCCCCCTTCTTCAACCTGACCGAGCAGTCCTTCTCCACATGGTCAAGCATGCCACAGACGTAGCATAAATCTGGTAGAAACTCATACTCGAAGCGACGCCATTTCTCCTCCTCCCTCTTCCTCTTCTCATCTGCGGTCACTGCCCTTTTCCCTTCCTCCTTATCCTCCTCATCATCCAGAACAAAGCCTCTCATAATTGGCTTTGATATATCCATGCGGATCTTGATCCGAAGATACTTTCCTACTGCCATGCCATCAGTCCCCGCATCAACCTCCAGGGCCTCTCCAATAATGTCCCCGATTGCTAGGCCAGCCTCCCTACACATCATCCCGAGGGGAAGGTCATAGACTCGAACCCATATTGGTATTGTCTTGAACTTGTAGTCCTTGACAGTTTTTCTCGGGTCATAATCCTCGACCACTAGCAATGAATTTCCAAACATCCAAGGGCCCTCATCCAGGGCTTTTCTTTTTCCTGAGTGCTGACGGAAGGTAAACATGTAGATGTTATCCCCAAGATCCTTGCACTCCAAACCTCTCAACGGGCACCAAACTTTCCCAAGGGCGTTCTCCATGCCTTCTGCATAAGCTGGCTTGTCGGACAGAAGTTTTGCTAGAGCTTGTGGTTCCATGACCCCACTCTTTGCTCCTCCTGACCAGGCGATTTTCCTACCTTTGCTCTCGAGATCTGACAACTTGAGGCTCTTCATCAAACCTTCCACACGATCCATCTTCACCAGCACTGACCGGGGAAGAAACCAGACCAAATCTCTCGATTGGGGGAGGGGAACTACAATTCGGTGTCTCACGACGGCGCACCTAGCAGCAGACCTGAAGACTGCAGGGGGGTGGACGCGGGGGAGGGGGCGAGGGGCGACGGTAGCGAGCTCACGAGGGGGGCGGCGGCCGGCGAGGGCGAGGCACCTCGGGGGCGGCGGCGGCCGGAGAGGGCGAGGCACGGCGGCTGACCCTCACAATCGCCTCAGCGAGACCTAACCGTCACACCTGGGACGGACTTTTTACCCCCTGACACTGCCTTTTTGCAATCTTGCAAATCAAAGGTGACCCGCACAATGCAGTGAATAAAAATTTGATTCTTCATTACGTCAAATATTTGTTATAAGCTTGAACAACAAGATGTGGTTTAGTATTTTCCTAAAGGTACAAATCATGAGAAACAAACGGTAGTCCCAGAAGAGCAATATTTGCAACAAACAAACTCTAGTCAAGTAATGGCAGAGCTGTGAAACACAAAACTGCTTTGCCCTGCTGTCTTCTTGATCCCGGCCTCATGCATCACCTCACCCATTCTCGTCGCAGCACACCAATTCCCATTTTCTAGATAAATATTCCTGATAGTCACATACTGGTCGGATTGCTGAGGACCAAGAGCCACTAGTTTTCGCCCAATCTCAGCAACAAGCTCCACATTTCCATGGAGCTTGCAAGCACCAAGAAGCGCGCCCCACACAGAAGCATCAGGCAAAAAGGGCATCCGCTCTATCTTCTCAATGGCCTCCATAAAACGGCCAGCATGGCTTAACAGGTCCACAACACATCCATAATGGGCCATCATCGGAGTCACCTTGTATTCAGTCACCATCGTCTGGAACCAGTATAACCCAATCTCCACTAATCCTGCTCGAGCACAACCTGTCAGTAGAGCAAGAAATGTAATCTGATTTGGCAAGAACCCTCCAACTATCATCATGTTGAACTTGACCAGTGCTTCAGTCTCTTTCCCATGATTAGCCAGTGCAGACAGCAGCGCATTCCACGTACATACCTCCTTCTCGCATACAATCTGAAAGGCTCTCCTGCAACAGTCAAGCTTCCCATACTTCCCATACATGTCGATCAACGCCGTGCCCAAGAACGCTGTGAGGTCAACCTCATGCCGAACGACATACGCGTGAACAGCCGTCCCGACCGCGAGCCCCTCGGCACCATCCAAGTTGGCACAAGCCGAGAGCACGCTGACCAGTGTGGCCTCCCCGAGCCGGCCCTTGTTGTCTACCAAAAATCCCCTGAAGATTTCGACAGCATCCCAGTGGCACCCATTCCTGGATAACCCAGAGATGAGCGTCGTCCACGACACCACATCCCTCACCACCATCCGCTCAAAGAATTCTCTAGCCGCAGCCACGTCGCCGGCGAGACACAGCACATCAAGCATGGCGTTAGAGGAGGCGAGATCCGGGCTGGCCATTTCGTCAAACACCTTAGAAGCGTCACGCGCGAGACGGCCAGCTCGGCCATAGGAGCTGACGAGCGAGCATGCAACGAAGCGATCGGCCGTAAGCCCGCGGCGGAGGCACTGCGAGTGGAGGGCCCTGGTGGCTGGTCCGGAGGCGGAGGCGGACCTGAGGAGGGAAGGGAACGTGTGGCCGTTGGGGCGCGCGCCGGCGGCGAGCATGGCCGAGAAGAGGCGGAGGGGGGCGCATAGCAGGGTAACGGTGGAAGCGGGGAGGCGGAGGTGGGCATGGATGAGGCAGTTGTAGGGGAAGGTGGCGGCGGCGTGGGAGGTGGAGAGCGCGCCGGAGGTGAGGAGGAGGGCATGGACCTGGAGGAGGCGGCGAGGGGCGGGGAAGTGATCTTGGAGGAGGCGTTCGAGGACGGCGAAGGAGTACGGGGAGCCCGTCCACATATGCTAGCCGGAAGCCGGCGAGAGGAGGCCGGCGGCGTAGGAAGGGAAAGCCGGCGGTAAAATCAAATCAAATCAAATATGCACGCGTTTGGGACTTGGATGTTTTCACCATTTTCGGTAACTTTAGCACAAAATTACCCCCCCCCCCCCCGGGTGGGCACAACGCCAAACGTGAGGGCGTTTGTGCCACACAACGCAACGCAGGTAAGGCCCTTTTTGGTTCTAAGTCCTAGCATTTTTCCTAGTTCCAATTAAAAAGTCTTTAATCCCTAAAATGTTCATTTTTGTTTGTTTCTAAGGACTAAAAAATTCCTAGTTCGTTGCTAGAGGTTATTAAATAACATGTAAAAGACCATGTGACGCTTAGTATACAGAAAAATAACAACCAAACAACACCATAGGGCGGCGGGGCAATGGGTGCAAGGAGGGGCATTGTTGGAAAAGTCTCAAAAAGTCCAAAAAGACTCTCTTTAAGAGTCTTCTTCATTTAGTCCCAAAAAACAACTTTTAATCCCTAGTAGTCCCTCTTATTTAATTAAAAAGTCTTTAACAATGACTTTTTCTAGTCCATATATCAAAAAGTCACAGGAAACAAACACCCCCTAAGTTTTTTTGGCAGTCCATAGCTTTACCGGGAACGCTATGGCCGATGGTGTTTCTGCAGTAAGAACAAACGTCATGTCTTATGGCGTTTAACGCGTCCCACAATCACTTATCTAGTCAAAGAAGAAACACTAGTAAGTTTGACGTGTCTAGATAGGACATAAATACCATAATTTTAGCATTATCATTTATCAAAAGGGTTAGATCATGAAATAAAATTTAAAATAGTTTATTTTGTGCTAAAGTTATCGAAAACGGTAAAAACAGAGATTTCAGCTGGATTTGGATGCATCACATAACGAGAGCAGCTCAGGAAAGTGTGCAAGAGCTGAGGCCAACTCCAACCTAAGAATGCATTTCGTCTGCCCGTGTCTATTTGGATCCGCGCCGATACAAAAACACGGTCTAACGCATCGATTAAAACAGACAGATGTCCATTCCACCTCGATCCATTTTCGGCTCTAATTTGGGTCGAGTTTGCGTCCACACGGACACAACGTGGCGCCCTCCCTTTGTCCTCCCTGACCGCCCGTCCATGGCACAACGACCATTGCCCCCCAAACACCTCGGCCTCATCGCCTCGCTGTCGCCACCCGCCCGGCCTCTTCGCCATTACCCCACTTTCGCCACCGACACGTCCATTTTGGATCATGCTTTTATATTGATATTTATTGTGTTATTGGATGTTATTACACATCATAGCACAATACTTATACATTTTCTCTCTTATTTTACAAGGTTTAAATGAAGAGAGAGAATGGCGGCAGCTGGAATTCTAGACTATAGAAGGAGAAAATCTGAGAGACCTATTCTGCACAACTCCAAAAGTCCTAAAAATTTACGGAGAATTATTTTGGAATTAATAAAAAATATTGGGCGAAGAAAGTACCAGAGGGGCCCCACCAGGAAGCCACAAGGGTGGGGGCACGCCCTACCCCCCTGGGCGCGCCCCTGCCTTGTGGGCCCCCTGGCAGGCCTCTGGTGCCCATCTTCTGCTATATGATGTGTTTTGACCTGGAAAAAATAAAAAGGAATCTTTCGGGACGAAGCACCGCTGTCTCGACGCTGAACTCTGGGCAGAAGCAATTTAGGGCTCCGGCGGAGCTGTTCTGTCGGGGAAACTTCCCTCCGGGTGGGGAAAATCGAAGCCATCGTCATCACCAACGATCCTCTAATCGAGAGGGTGTCAATCTCCATCAACATCTTCACCAGCACTATCTCCTCTCAAACCCTAGTTCATCTCTTGTATCCGATCTTTGTCTCAAAACCTCAGATTGGTACCTGTCGGTTGCTAGTAGTGTTGATTACTCCTTGTAGTTGATGCTAGTTGGTTTATTCAGTGGAAGATCGTATGTTCAGATTCTTAATGATAATCAATACTCCTCTGATTATGAATATGAATATGCTTTGTGAGTAGTTATGTTTGTTCATGAGGACATGTGAGAAGTCTTGTTATAAGTAATCGTGTGAATTTGGTATTCGTTCGATATTTTGATGAGATGTATGTTGTCTTTCCTCTAGTGGTGTTATGTGAACGTCGACTACATGACACTTCACCATGATTTGGGCCTAGGGGAAGGCATTGGGAAGTAATAAGTAGATGATGGGTTGCTAGAGTGACATAAGCTTAAAACTTACTTTATGCGTTGCTTCGTAAGAGGTTGATTTGGATCCATATGTTTCAGCTATGGTTAGATTTATCTTAATTCTTCTTTCATAGTTGCGGATGCTTGCGAGAGGGGTTAATCATAAGTGGGAGGCTTTTCGAAGTAAGGACAGCACCCAAGCACCAGTCCACCCACATATCAAATTATCAAAGTAACGAACGTGAATCATATGAGCATGATGAAAACTAACTTGACAGTAATTCCCATGTGTCCTCGGGAGCGTTTTGCATTATATAAGAGTTTGTACAGGCTTGTCCTTTGCTACAAAAAGGATTGGGCCACCTTGCTGCACCTTAGTTACTTTTGTTGCTTGTTACCCGTTACGAATTATCTTATCACAAAGCTATCTGTTACCGATAGTTTCAGTCCTTGCAGGGAATACCTTGCTGAAAACCGCTTGATTTCCTTCTGCTCTTCGTTGGGTTCGACATTCTTACTTATCTAAAGGACTACGATAGACCTCCTATACTTGTGGGTCATCAAGGCTCTTTTCTAGCGTCATTGCTGGGGAACGAAGCGCTTTTGGTAAGTGGAATTTGGTAAGAAAACATTTATATAGTGTGCTGAAATTTACTGTCACTTATTGCTATGGAAAATAATTCTTTGAGGGGCTTGTTCGGGGTATCTTCACCTCGACCGGTAGAGCAAAGAGTTTCTCCTCAACCTACTGAACCTACTGAAAATATTTATTATGAAATTCCTTCAGGTATGATAGAGAAACTGCTGGCTAAACCTTACGCGGGAGATGGAACATTACATCCTGATATGCATCTAATCTATGTGGATGAAGTTTATGGATTATTTAAGCTTGTAGGTTTGCCCGAGGATGAAGTCAAGAAGAAGGTATTCCCTTTATCTTTGAAGGGAAAGGCATTGACATGGTATAGGCTATGTGATGATATTGGATCATGGAACTACAACCGATTGAAATTGGAATTTCATCTAAAGTTTTATCCTATGCATCTGGTTCATCGTGATCGGAATTATATATATAATTTTTGGCCTCATGAAGGAGAAAGTATCGCTCAAGCTTGGGGGAGGCTTAAGTCAATGTTATATTCATGCCCCAATCATGAGCTCTCAAGAGAAATTGTTATTCAGAATTTTTATGCTCGGCTTTCTCGTAATGATCAATCCATGCTCGATACTTCTTGTACTGGTTCTTTTACGAAGAAGAATATTGAATTCAAATGAGATTTATTGGAAAGAATTAAAAGCAACTCTGAAGATTGGGAACTCGACGGAGGTAAAGAGTCAGGTATAAACCTCAAGTTTGATTGTGTTAAATCTTTTATGGATACCGATGCTTTTCGTGAATTTAGCACTAAATATGGACTTGACTATGAGATAGTAGCTTCTTTCTGTGAATCATTTGCTACTCATGTTGATCTCCCCAAGGAGAAGTGGTTTAAATATCATCCTCCCACTAAAGTAAAAGTAGTGTAACCTATTAAAGTTGAAGAAGAAACTATTACTTATAATGTTGATCCTATTGTTCCTACTACTTATATTGAGAAACCACCTTTTCCTGTTAGGATAAAGGATCATGCTAAAGCTTAAACTGTGTACCTAAGAGTTATACTAGGACACCAAACACCCCCTGAACAAATTAAAGTTGAACCTAATGTTGCTATGGTTAAAGATCTCTTGGTCGATAATATTGATGGGCATGTAATTTATTTCTGTGATGAAGTTGCTAGAATTGCTAGACCTGATACTAAAGATAAACATATACCTATTGTTGGCATGCCTGTTGTTTCTGTTAAAATAGGAGATCGTTATTATCATTGCTTATGTGATGTGGGTGCTAGTGTGAGTGCAATTCCTTTTAGTTTATATCAAGAAATTATGAATGATATTGCACCTGCTGAGATAGAAGATACTCATGTTACTATTAAGCTTGCCAATAGAGATATTGTATCACCAATTGGGATTGTTAGAGATGTTGAAGTCTTGTGTGGGAAAATAAAACACCCTACTAATTTTCTTGTTCTTGGTTCCCCACAAGATGATTTTTTGTCCCATTATATTTGGTAAACCTTTCTTGAACACTGCCAATGCTAAGATAGACTGTGAGAAAGGAATTATTACTGTAAGTTTTGGGGATGTGTCTCATGATTTTAATTTCTCTAAATTTCATAGACAACCCCATGATAAAGAATTGCCTAGTAAGGATGGAATTATTGGTCTTGCTTCTATTGTCGTACCTCCCACCGATCCTTTAGAACAATATTTTCTAGACCATGAGAATGATATGTTTATGAATGAAAGAAAGGAATTAGATGAAATATTGTTTAACCAAATGCCTGTTTTGAAACACAACTTGCCTGTTGAAATCCTTGGGGATCCTCCACCACCCAAGGGTGACCCCGTGTTTGAGCTTTATCAATTACCTGATACTTTAAAATATGCTTATCTTGATGAGAAGAAGATATATCCTGTTATTATAAGTGCTAACCTTTCAGAGCATGAAGGAAAGAAATTATTGAAAACTCTGAAGAAGCACCGTGCCGCTATCGGATATACTCTTGATGATCTTAAGGGCATTAGTCCCACTCTATGTCAGCACAAAATCAATATGGAGCCTGATGCTAAACCAGTTGTTGATCATCAACGACGGCTAAATCCCAAGATGAAAAAAGTGGTAAGAAATGAAATATTAAAGCTTCTGTAAGCAGGTATAATTTATCCTATTGCTGATAGTAGATGGGTATGTCCCGTTCATTGTGTCCCTAAGAAGGGAGGTATTACTGTTGTTCCTAATGATAAGAATGAATTGATTCCGCAAAGAATTGTTACAGGTTATAGAATGGAAATTGATTTTCGAAAATTAAACAAAGCTACTAGAAAAGATCACTACCCTCTAACTTTTATTGATCAAATGCTAGAAAGACTGTCCAAACATACAAATTTTTGCTTTCTAGATGGTTATTCTGGTTTTTCTCAAATACCTGTGTCAAAAGAGGATCAAGAAGAAACCACTTTTACTTGCCCTTTCGGTACTTTTGCTTATAGACGTATGACTTTTGGTTTATGCAGTGCACCTGCTACCTTTCAAAGATGTATAACTGCTATATTATGTGACTTTTGTGAAAAGATTGTTGAGGTCTTCATGGATGATTTCTCCGCTTACAGAACTTCTTTTGATGATTGCTTAAGCAACCTTGATCGAGTTTTGCAGAGATGTGAAGAAACTAATCTTGTTTTAAATTGGGAGAAGTGTCACTTTATGGTTAATGAAGGTATTGTCCTGGGGCATAAAATTTCTGAAAGAGGTATTGAAGTGGACAAAGCTAAAATAGATGTTATTGAAAAGATGTCGTGTCCTAAAGATATCAAAGGTATAAGAAGTTTCCTTGGTCGCGCTGGTTTCTATAGGAGGTTTATTAAAGACTTCTCTAAAATTTCTAGGCCTCTCACTAATCTCTTGCAAAAAGATGTTCCTTTTGTTTTTGATGATGATTGTGTACAAGCATTTGAAATACTTAAGAAAGCCTTGATTTCTGCACCTATTGTTAAACCACCTGATTGGAATTTACCCTTTGAAATTATGTGTGATGCTAGTGATTATGTTGTTGGTGTTGTTCTAGGGCAAAGAGTTGATAAGAAATTGAATTTTATTCATTATGCTAGAAAAACTGTAGACAGTGCCCAAAGAAATTATGCTACTACTGAAAAAGAATTTTTAGCAGTTGTTTTTGCTTGTGACAAGTTCAGATCTTATATTGTTGATTCCTAAGTAACCATTCACACTGATCATGCTGCTATTAAATATCTTATGGAAAAAGAAAGATGTTAAACCTAGACTTATTAGATGGGTTATCTTGCTGCAAGAATTTGATTTGCATATTATTGATAGAAAGGGAGCTGAGAACCCCATTGCAGACAACTTGTCTGGGTTAGAAAATGTTCTTGATGACCCACTGCCTATTGATGATAGCTTTCCTGTTGAGCAATTAGTTGTCGTAAATGGTTCTCGTAATACTCCATGGTATGCTGATTATGCTAATTACATTGTTGTTAAATTTATACCACCTAGTTTCACATACCAGCAAAAGAAAAAGTTTTTCTATGATTTAATACATTACTTTTGGGATGGCCCACACCTTTATAAAGAAGGAGTAGATGGTGTTATTAGATGTTGTGTACCTGAGCATGAACAGGGACAGATCCTACGCAAAGTGTCACTCCAAGGCCTACGGAGGACACCACGCTGGAGATAGAACTGCACACAAGGTATTACAATCCGGTTTTTATTGGCCTACTCTTTTCAAGGATGTTTGTAAGTTTGTCTTATCTTGTGATGAATGTCAAAGAATTGTTAATATTAGTAGACGCCAGGAAATGCCTATGAATTATTCACTTGTTACTGAACCATTTGATATTAGGGGCTTTGATTATATGGGACTTTTTCCTTCCTCCAATGGGTATACACATATTTTAGTTGTTGTTGATTACGTTACTAAGTGGGTGGAAGCTATTCCAACTAGTAGTGCTGATCATAACACCTCTATTAAAATGCTTAAAGAAGTTATTTTTTCGATGTTTGGAGTCCCTAGATATTTAATGACTGATGGTGGTTCACATTTTATTCATGGTGCTTTCCGTAAATTGCTTGTTAAATATGATGTTAACCATAGAATTGCATCTCCATATAATCCTCAGTCTAGTGGCCAAGTAGAATTGAGCAATAGAGAGATTAACTGATTTTGCAAAAGACTGTTAATATATCTAGAAAGAATTGGTCTAAGAAACTTGAAGATGCATTATGGGCTTATAGAACTGCTTATAAAAACCCTATGGGTATGTCTCCATATAAAATGGTTTATGGAAAAGCATGTCACTTACCTCTTGAACTAGAACATAAAGCTTATTGGGCAATCAAGATCTCAACTATGATTTCAAACTTGCCGGTGAGAAGAGGTTATTTGACATAAGCTCGCTTGATGAATGGAGAACACAAGCCTATGAGAATGCCAAGTTGTTTAAAGAAAAATTTAAAAGATGGCATGACAAAAGGATACAAAAGCGTGAGTTTAATGTAGGTGATCCTGTTTTGCTATACAACTCTCGTCTAAGATTTTTTGCAGGGAATCTTCTCTCTAAATGGGAAGGTCCTTACATTATCGAGGAGGTTTATCGTTCTGGTGCCATCAAGATCAACAATGCCGAAGGCACTAACCCGAAGGTGGTAAACGGTCAAAGAATCAAACATTATATTACAGGTACTCCCATAAATGTTGAGACAAATATTATTAATACCATAACACCGGAGGAGGACATAAGTGATACTTTCCAGAACGTTTCAGACTCTGAAAAAGGAATATGTATGTGGTACGGTAAGTAAACCGACTCTAAAACTGTTCTAACAGCAATTTTTCTCCATTTTGGAATATTTAAAAAATAGGAAAATTAAAAGTAGTCTGAAGAGTGCACGAGGAAGCGACAAGGCAGGAGGGCGCGCCCCTGTGCCTTGTTGCCACCTCGTGTGCCCTCCGAACTCTATTTTCTTGTGGAATACTCCTTTTGATCGGTAAAAATTCATTATATAATCTCCCAAAAGTTTTGACCAAAGTATCACGGCAATATCTCATGTTTTCGTTTTGAGTTGTTTTCTGCCAGAGTTTTCAAGGCCAGGCATCATGTATTCCTTGTTGGGGAAACTTGTGTAAAATAAAAAAATTCCTACGTTCACCAAGATCCATCTATGAGTTCATCTAGCAATGAGTGAGAGAGATGCATCTACATACCCTTTGTAGATCACAGGCGAAAGCTGCTCAAGAGAACGGGGTTGAGGGAGTCGCTCTCGTCGTGATCCAAATCACCGGAGATCCTAGCGCCGAACGGAAGGCACCTCCGCGTTCAACACACGTGATCAGCGTGGCGTCTCCTCCGTCTTGATCCAGCAAGGGGAAGGAGAGGTTGATGAAGATCTAGCAACCTGACGGCGTGGTGGTGGATGCAAGAAGATTCCGTGAGGCTTCGCCAAGCAACCGGGAGGAGGAAGAGGTGTAGCAGGGGAGGGAGGCGCCAAGTGCAAGGGTGCGGCTGCCTCCCTCCCCCTCTATATATAGGGTCCCTGTGGGGAGCCGGCCCCAGGAGATGGCATCTCCTAGGGGCGGTGGCCAAGGGGTGGAGTGCCCCAAGGCAAGTGGGCGCCTCCCTAGGGTTCCCAACCCTAGGCGCAGAGGGGGGGCCAGTGGGGCGCACCAGTCCACCAGGGGATGGTTCCCCTCCCACTTCATCCCATGGGGCCCTCCGGGATAGGTGGCCCCACCCGGTGGACCCTCGGGACCCTTCCGGTGGTCCCGGTACAATACCGGGTGACCCCGAAACTTTCCCGATGGTCAAAAACAGCACTTCCTATATATAATTCTTTACCTCCGGACCATTCCGGAACTCCTCGTGACGTCCGGGATCTCATCCGGACTCGAACAACTTTCGGTTTGCTGCATACTCATATTCATACAACCCTAAGCGTCACCGAACCTTAAGTGTGTAGACCCTCATCGTTGGGGAACGTAGTAATTTCAAAAAATTCCTACGCACACGCAAGATCATGGTGATGCATAGCAACGGAGGAGAGTGTGTCCACGCACTCGTGAGACCGAAAGCGGAAGCGTTATGACAACGCGGTTGATGTAGTCGTCGTCTTCACGATCCGACCGATCCAAGTACCGAACGTCGGCACCTCCGTGTTCAAAGCACACGCTTAGCTTCGATGATGATCCGCGGACTCCGATCCAGCAGGTGTCGAGGATGAGTTCCACAAGACGACGTGGCAGGACGATGATGCTGCTCGACCGGCGCAGGGCTTCGCCTAAACGCCGCGACGATATGACCGAGGTGGAATATGGTGGAGGGGGGCACCGCACACGGCTAAGGAACGATCCGTAGATCAACTTGTCTGTTCTAGGGTGCCCCCCTGCCCCAGTATATAAAGGAGCAAGGGGGGGTGCGGCCGGCCCTAGGAGGAGGCGCGCCGGAGGAGTCCTACTCCCACCGGGAGTAGGACTCCCCCCCTTTTCCTAGTTGGATTAGGACTTGGGGGGAGGGACAGAGGAAAGGGGGGCGCCCCCCCCCCTTCCTTGTCCTATTCGAACTAGGGGGGAGGGGCGCGCGGCCTGCCCTGGCCGGCCCTCCTCTTCTCCCTCATGGCCCACTAAGGTCCATTAACCCCCGGGAGGGGTCCGGTAACCCCCCGGTGTTCCTAAAATCCCGATTTCACCCGAACTATGCGAAGTCCAAACATAGGCTTCCAATATATCAATCTTTATGTCTCGACCATTTCGAGACTCCTCGTCATGTCCGTGATCACATCCGGGACTCCGAACAAACTTCGGTACATCAAAACTCATAAAACTGTCATCGTAACGTTAAGCGTGCGGACCCTACGGGTTCGAGAACTATGTAGACATGACCTAGAACCATTCTCGGCCAATAACCAATGGTGGAACCTGGATGTTCATATTGGTTCCTACATTTTCTATGAAGATCTTTATCGGTCAAACCGCATAACAACATACGTTGTTCCCTTTGTCATCGGTACGTTACTTGCCCGAGATTCGATCGTCGGTATCCAATACCTAGTTCAATCTCGTTACCGGCAAGTCTCTTTACTCGCTCAGTAATACATCATTTCATAACTAACTCATTAGTTACAATGCTTGCAAGGCTTAGGTGATGAGTATTACCGAGAAGGCCCAGAGATACCTCTCCCGCAATCGGAGTGACAAAACCTAATCTCGAATTATGCCAACTCAACATATACTTTTGGAGACACCTGTAGAGTACCTTTATAATCGCCCGATTCACGTTGTGGCGTTTGGTAGCACACAAAGTGTTCCTCCCAGAACGGGAGTTGCATAATCTCATAGTTGCAGAACTTTGTATAAGTCATGAAGAAAGCAATAGCAACATACTAAACGATCAAGTGCTAAGCTAACGGAATGGGTCAAGTCAATCACATCATTCTCCTAATGATGTGATCCCGTTAATCAAATGACAACTCATGTCTATGGTTAGGAAACATAACCATCTTCGATTAACGAGCTAGTCAAGTAGAGGCATACTAGTGACACTGTTTGTCTATGTATTCACACATGTATTATGTTTCCGGTTAATACAATTCTAGCATGAATAATAAACATTTATCATGATATAAGGAAATAAATAATAACTTTATTATTGCCTCTAGGGCATATTTCCTTCACCTACGGGTTCGGGAGACATGCAGACATGACCGAGACGGCTCTCCGGTCAATAACCAACAGCGGGATCTGGATACCCATGTTGGCTCCCACATGCTCCTCAATGATCTCATCGGATGAACCACGATGTCGAGGATTCAAGCAACCCCGTATACCATTCCCTTTGTCAATCGGTATGTTACTTGCCCGAGATTCGATCGTTGGTATCCCAATACCTCGTTCAATCTCGTTACCGGCAAGTCACTTTACTCGTACCATAATGCATGATCCCGCGACCAGACACTTGGTCACTTTGAGCTCATTATGATGATGCACTACCGAGTGGGCCCAGTGATACCTCTCCGTAATACGGAGTGACAAATCTCAGTCTCGATCCGTGTCAACCCAATGTACACTTTCGGAGATACCAGTAGTGCACCTTTATAGTCACCCGATTACGTTGTGACGTTTGGTACACCTAAAGCACTCCTACGGTATCCGGGAGTTACGCGATCTCATGGTCTAAGGAAAAGATACTTGACATTGGAAAAGCTCTAGCAAAACGAATTACACGATCTTGTGCTATGCTTAGGATTGGGTCTTGTCCATCACATCATTCTCCTAATGATGTGATCCCGTTATCAATGACATCCAATGTCCATGGTCAGGAAACCATGACTATCTATTGATCAACGAGCTAGTCAACTAGAGGCTCACTAGGGACATGTCGTGGTCTATCTATTCGCACGTGTATTACGATTTCCGGAAAATACAATTATAGCATGAATGAAAGACAATTATCACGAACAAGGAAATATAATAATAATCCTTTTATTATTGCCTCTAGGGCATATTTCCAACTGTCTCCCACTTGCACTAGAGTCAATAATCTAGTTACATTGTGATGAATCGAACACCCATAGAGTTCTCGTGTTGATCATGTTTTGCTTTCATGAAGAGGTTTAGTCAACGGATCTGCGACATTCAGATCCGTATGCACTTTGCAAATTTCTATGTCTCCATCTTGAACATTTTCACGAATGGAGTTAAAGCACGCTTGATGTGCTCGGTCTTCTTGTGAAACACAGGCTCCTTGGCAAGTGCAATAGCTCCAGTGTTGTCACAGAAGAGTTTGATCGGCCCCGACGCATTGGGTATGACTCCTAGGTCGGTGATGAACTCCTTCACCCAAATTGCTTCATCTTGCTGCCTCCGAGGCTGCCATGTATTCCGCTTCACATGTAGATCCCGCCACGACGTTACGCTTGGTACCGCACTACCATCGCTTCCACCATTCAACATATACACGTATCCTGTTTGTGACTTAGAGTCATCCAGATCTGTGTCGAAGCTAGCGTCGACGTAACCCTTTACGACGAGCTCTTCGTCACCTCCATAAACGAGAAACATGTCCTTAGTCCTTTTCAGGTACTTCAGGATATTCTTGACCGCTGTCCGGTGTTCCTTGCCGGGATTACTTTGGTACCTTCCTACTAAACTTACGGCAACGTTTACATCAGTGCGGTACACAGACATGGCATACATAATAGACCCTATGGCTGAGGCATAGGGGATGGCACTCATCTCTTCTTTATCTTCTGCGTGGTGGGACATTGAGCCGAGCTCAATTTAGCACCTTATGTCTGAGCAAGAACCCTTTCTTGGACTGATCCATTTTGAACTTCTTCAATATCTCTTCAAGGTATGTGCTTTGTGAAAGACCTATGAGGCGTCTCGATCTATCTCTATAGATCTTGATGCCTAATATATAAGCAGCTTCTCCAAGGTCCTTCATTGAAAAACTCTTATTCAAGTAGGCCTTAATGTTGTCCAAAGTTCTATATCATTTCCCATCAAAAGTATGTCATCTACATATAATATGAGAAATGCTACAGAGCTCCCACTCACTTTCTTGTAAATGCAGGCTTCTCCATAAGTCTCATAAACCCAAACGCTTTGATCATCTCATCAAAGCGAATGTTCTAACTCCGAGATGCTTGCACCAGCCCATAAATGGATCGCTGGAGCTTGCATACCTTGTTAGCATTCTTAGGGTCGACAAAACCTTCCGGCTGCATCATATACAGTTCTTCCTTAAGATAGCCGTTAAGGAATGCCGTTTTGACGTCCATTTGCCATATCTCATAATCATAATATGTGGCAATTGCTAACATGATTCGGACGGACTTCAGCTTCGCTACGGGAGAGAAAGTCTCATCGTAGTCAACCCCTTGAACTTGTCGATAACCCTTAGCGACAAGTCGAGCTTTATAGATGGTAACATTACCATCCGCGTCCGTCTTCTTCTTAAAGATCCATTTGTTTTCTATCGCCGCCGATCATCGGGCAAGTCTGACAAAGTCCATACTTTGTTTTCATACATGGATCCTATCTCGGATTGCATGGCTTCAAGCCATTTGTTGGAATCTGGGCCCGTCATTGCTTCTTCATAGTTCAAAGGTTCACCGTTGTCTAACAACATGATTTCCGGGACAGGTTGCCATACCACTCTGGTGTGGAACGTGTCCTTGTGGACCTCTGAAGTTCAAGAGCAACTTGATCTGAAGTACCTTGATCATCATCATTAATTTCCTCTCCAATCGGTGTAGGCACCACAGAACATTTTCTGAGCTACACTACTTTCGGTTCAAGAGGTAGTACTTCATCGAGTTCTACTTTCCTCCCACTTACTCCTTTCGAGAGAAACTCTTTTTCGAGAAAGGATCCGTTCTTGGCAACAAAGATCTTGCCTTCGGATCTAAGGTAGAAGGTATACCCAATGGTTTCCTTAGGGTATCCTATGAAGACGCATTTTTCCGACTTGGGTTCGAGTTTTTCAAGGTTGAAGTTTCTTGACATAAGCATCGCATCCCCAAACTTTTAGAAACGACAGCTTAGGTTTCTTCCCAAACCATAATTCATACGGTGTCGTCTCAACGGATTTAGACGGTGCCCTATTTAAAGTGAATGTAGCTGTCTCTAGAGCGTATCCCCAAAATGATAGCGGTAAATCTGTAAGAGACATCATAGATCGCACCATATCTAATAGAGTGCGATTACGATGTTCGGACACACCGTTACGCTGAGGTGTTACAGGCGGCGTGAGTTGTGAAACGATTCCATATTTCCTTAAGTGTGTACCAAATTCGTGACTTAAATATTCTCCTCCACGATCTGATCGTAAGAACTTTATTTTTCGGTCACGTTGATTCTCTACCTCATTCTGAAATTCCTTGAACTTTTCAAAGGTCTAAGACTTGTGTTTCATCAAGTAGACATACCCATATCTACTCAAGTCATCAGTGAGAGTGACAACATAACGATATCCTCCGCGAGCCTCAACGCTCATTGGACCGCACACATCGGTATGTATGATTTCCAATAAGTTGGTTGCTCGCTCCATTGTTCCGCAGAACGGAGTCTTGGTCATTTTGCCCATGAGGCATGGTTCGCATGTGTCAAATGATTCATAATCGAGAGACTCTAAAAGTCCATCGAATGGAGCTTCTTCATGCGCTTGACACCAATGTGACCAAGGCGGCGATTGCCACAAGTATGTGGGACTATCCTTATCAACTTTACATCTTTTGGTATTCATACTATGAATATGTGTAATATTATGTTCGAGATTCATTAAGAATAAACCATTGACCATCGGAGCATGACCATAAAACATATCTCTCATATAAATAGAACAACCATTATTCTCGGATTTAAATGAGTAGCCATCTCGCATTAAACGAGATCCCGATACAATGTTCATGCTCAAACTTGGCACTAAATAACAATTATTGAGGTTTAAAACTAATCCCGTAGGTAAATATAGAGGTAGCGTGTCGACGGCGATCACATCGACCTTGGAACCATTCCTCGACGCCAAGATCGTCGCCTCGTCCTTCGCGAGTCTCCGTTTATTCCACAGCTCCTGTTGTGAGTTACATATGTGAGCAACGGCACCGGTATCAAATACCCAGGAGTTACTACGAGTACTGGTAAGGTACACATCAATTACATGTATATCAAATATACCTTTAGTGTTGCCTGCCTTCTTGTCCGCTAAGTATTTGGGGCAGTTCCGCTTCAAGTGGCCCCTCCCTTTGCAATAAAAGCACTCAGGCCCAGGCTTGGGTCCATTCTTTGACTTCTTCCCGGCAACTAGCTTACCGGGCGTGGAAACATCTTTGCCGTCCTTCTTGAAGTTCTTCTTACCCTTGCCCTTCTTGAACTTAGTGGTTTTATTAACCATCAACACTTGATGTTCTTTCTTGATTTCAACCTCTGCTGACTTGACATTGAGAATACTTCAGGAATGGTCTTCACCATCCCCTGCATATTGTAGTTCATCACAAAGCTCTTATAGCTCGGTGGGAGCGATCAAGGATTCATCAATGACCGCCTCGTCCGGAGGTTAATGTCCAATGACAAAGCGGTTGTGCAACCCAGACATTTTGAGTATGTGCTCACCGCGTAACTGTTTTCCTCCATCTTACAACTATAGAACTTGTCGGAGACTTCATATATCTCGACCGGGCATGAGCTTGGAAAACCATTTTCAGCTCCTCGAACATCTCATATGCTCCGTGTTGCTCAAAACGCTTTTGGAGCCCCGGTTCTAAGCTGTAAAGCATGCCGCACTGAATGAGGGAGTAATCATCAGCACGAGACTGCCAAGCATTCATAATGTCTTGGTTCTCTAGGATCGGTGCTTCACCTAGCGGTGCTTCTAGGACATATTGTTTCTTGGCTGCTATGAGGATGATCCTCAGGTTCCGGACCCAGTCCGAATAGTTGCTGCCATCGTCTTTCAGCTTGGTTTTCTCTAGGAACGCGTTGAAGTTCATGGTGACATGAGCGTTGCCATTTGATCTACAAGACATTTTGCAAAGGTTTTAGACTAAAGTTCAAGATAATTAAGTTCATCTAATCAAATTATATAATGAACTCCCACTCAGATTTGACATCCCTCTAGTCATCTAAGTGTTACATGATCCGAGTCGACTAGGCCGTGTCCGTCATCACGTGAGACGGACTAGTCATCGTCGGTGAACATCTCCATGTTGATCGTATCTTCCATACGACTCATGTTCGACCTTCGGTCTCTTGTGTTCCGAGGCCATGTCCGTACATGCTAGGCTCGTCAAGTTAACCTAAGTGTTTTGCATGTGTAAAACTGTCTTACACCCGTTGTATGTGAATGTAAGAATCTATCACACCCGATCATCACGTGGTGCTTCAAACGATTTAACTTTAGCAACGGCGCACGCTTAGGGAGAACACTTTCTTGAAATTATTATAAGGGATCATCTTATTTACTACCGTCGTTTTAAGTAAACAAGATGCATAAACATAATAAACATCACATGCAATTATATAGTAGTGACATGATATGGCCAATTTCATATAGCTCCTTTGATCTTCATCTTCGGGGCTCCATGATCATCTTGTCACCGGCATGACACCATGATCTCCATCATCATGATCTCCATCATCGTGTCTCCATGAAGTTGCTCGCCAACTATTACTTCTACTACTATAGCTAACGGTTTAGCGATAAAGCAAAGTAATTACATGGCGTTGAATCAATGACACGCAGGTCATACAATAATTAAGACAACTCCAATGGCTCCTGCCGGTTGTCATACTCATCGACATGCAAGTCGTGATTCCTATTACAAGAACATGATCTCATACATCACAATATATCATTCATCATTCATCACAACTTTTTTTGGCCATATCACATCACAAAACACTTGCTGCAAAAACAAGTTAGACGTCCTCTAATTGTTGTTGCAAGTTTTTACGTGGCTGCAATAGGGTTCTAGCAAGAACGTTTTCTTACCTATGTGAAAGCCACAACGTGATTTGTCAACTTCTATTTACCCTTCATAAGGACCCTTTTCATCGAATCCGCTCCAACTAAAGTGGGAGAGACAGACACCCGCTAGCCACCTGACGCAACTAGTGCATGTCGATTCGGTGGAACCTATCTCACGTAAGCGTACGTGTAAGGTCGGTCCGGGCCGCTTCATCCCACAATACCGCTGAAGCAAGATAAGACTAGTAGCGGCAAGAAAGTTGACAACATCTACGCCCACAACAAACGGTGTTCTACTCGTGCAAAAGAGAACTACGCATAGACCTAACTCATGATGCCACTGTTGGGGAACGTTGTGTAAAATACAAAAATTCCTACGTTCACCAAGATCCATCTATGAGTTCATCTAGCAATGAGTGAGAGAGATGCATCTACATACCCTTTGTAGATCGCGTGCGAAAGCGTTCAAGAGAACGGGGTTGAGGGAGTCGCTCTCGTCGTGATCCAAATCACCGGAGATCCTAGCGCCGAACGGAAGGCACCTCCGCGTTCAACACACGTACAGTCAGCGTGACGTCTCCTCCGTCTTGATCCAGCAAGGGGGAAGGAGAGGTTGATGAAGATCCAAAGCAGCACGACGGCGTGGTGGTGGATGCAAGAAGATTCGGCAGGCTTCGCCAAGCAATCGGGGAGGAGGAAGAGGTGTAGCAGGGGAGGGAGGCGCCAGTGCAAGGTGCGGCTGCCTCCCTCCGCCTCTATATATAGGGTCCCTGTGGGGAGCCGGCCCTAGGAGATGGGATCTCCTGGGGCGGCGCCAAGGAGGTGGAGTGCCCCCAAGGCAAGTGGGCGCCTCCCTAGGGTTCCCAACCCTAGGCGCAGAGGGGGCCTAGGGGCGCACCAGCCCACCAGGCTGGTTCCTCCCACTTCAGCCCATTGGGCCCTCCGGGATAGGTGGCCCCACCCGGTGGACCCCGGGACCCTTCCGTGGTCCCCAGACAATACCGGTGACCTCAAACTTTCCCGATGGTCAAAACAAGACTTCCTATATATAATTCTTTACCTCCCACCATTCAGAACTCCTCGTGACGTCTGGGGATCTCATCCGGACTCAACAACTTTCAGTTTGCTGCATACTCATATTCATACAACCCTAGCGTCACCGAACCTTAAGTGTGTAGACCCTACGGGTTCGGGAGACATGCAGACATGACCGAGACGGCTCTCCGGTCAATAAACAACAGCGGGATCTGGATACCCATGTTGGCTCCCACATGCTCATCGATGATCTCATCGGATGAACCACGATGTCGAGGATTCAGCAACCCCGTATACAATTCCCTTTGTCAATCGGTATGTTACTTGCCCGAGATTCGATCGTCGGTATCCCAATACCTCGTTCAATCTCGTTACCGGCAAGTCACTTTACTCATACCATAATGCATGATCCCGTGACCAGACACTTGGTCACTTTGAGCTCATTGTGATGATGCACTACCGAGTGGGCCCAGTGATACCTCTCCGTAATACGGAGTGACAAATCCCAGTCTCGATCCGTGTCAACCCAATGTACACTTTCGGAGATACCGTAGTGCACCTTTATAGTCACCCGATTACGTTGTGACGTTTGGTACACCCAAAGCACTCCTACGGTATCCGGGAGTTACACGATCTCATAGTCTAAGGAAAAGATACTTGACATTGGAAAAGCTCTAGCAAAACGAACTACACGATCTTGTGCTATGCTTAGGATTGGATCTTGTCCATCACATCATTCTCCTAATGATGTGATCCCGTTATCAATGACATCCAATGTCCATAGTCAGGAAACCATGACTATCTATTGATCAACGAGCTAGTCAACTAGAGGCTCACTAGGGACATGTTGTGGTCTATCTATTCACACGTGTATTACGATTTCCGGATAATACAATTATAGCATGAATAAAAGACAATTATCACAAACAAGGAAATATAATAATAATCCTTTTATTATTGCCTCTAGGGCATATTTCCAACATTCCTCCTCCTCCAACAATGTGGACGACGATGCTTGGTTGATGTAGATGGAACTCGGGAGGGCGGAGACTGAGGAAGCCAGGATGGAAGAAGATCAAGGGGATTCGCTTGAGGTCCACCCTCAGGCTTCGGAGATAGGCACTCTGGCTGGCATCTCCACTATTCCCAATCCACATCAAGCCATAGGGACTACAAGTAACCATGAAGGCCAACAAATACAAGAAGGACTTCCTCCCAGGAGGCCCTTAAATAGGTTACATCGGTACAACTTTCATAATCTGGTTTATAATTATGGAGTGGAGAATACACCTCGCACACACATACCTTCCAATTGGGACATATCCCGTCCAAGTGAAAGTGATGCAGGGAAAAGCTCATGGTGGCCAGAAAACAAGCATCTTTTAGAAGAGATTCAGAAGAATGCAATTATGGTTCAACGTGTACTCCAAGAATTGCAGGATCTCAAGTGTAGCTTAATCAAGCTAACCGAAACTCCATCATCACCACCTCCGAAGAAAGAGATCTAAATACATGGGTATGGGTACTCCCCTTGGTAACTGCCAAGCTTGGGGAAGATGCCCCGGTATCATATCACCATCACACCTTTACTTCTATCATTTTTCTTAGTTCGATCCTTTTGGTTATATCTTGATCTAGTAGAATAAAATTTTGGTATGATCAAGCTTTGAGTTTTCTTTTGAGATCTATCTATGTAATCGAGTCCGTGAGTTATATATAATAAAGAGTAGTTTTGAGTTGAGGGCTTTGCTTTCTTGCTATGATCTTGAGGGAATAAAATAAGAGAAATAATGAAAAAGAAATAAAAAGATCATATAATGATCTTATGGAGAGTGATGACTTCACATATAAATAGTGTGATGAATAAAATTGTTGAGAGTTGACAAACATAGTTTTGGTCATTATTGCAATTAATAGGAAGTAATAAAGAAAGAGAGGTTTCACATATAAATATACTATCTTGGACATTTTTTGTAATTGTGAGCACTCATTAAAATATGACATGCTAAAAAGTTGATGCTGGACAAGGAAGACAACATAACGGGTTATGTTTTCTTATATCCGAATAGAAGTTATATTGTCATGGATCCTCCAACATGTTGAGCTTGTTTTTCCCTCTTATGCTAGCCAAACCCCTTGCACCAAGTAGCGATACTACTTGTGCATCCAAATATCCCTTAAACCCAGTTTTGCCATGAGAGTCCACCATACCTACCTATGGATTGAGTAAGATCCTTCAAGTAAGTTGTCATCGGTGCAAGCAGTAAAAATTGCTCTCTAATTATGTATTATCTATTAGTGCAAAGAAAATAAACTTTATACGAACTTGTGATATGGAACAAATAAAAGCGACGGACTGCATAATAAAGTTCTTTATCACAAGCAGCAATATAAAGTGACGTTCTTTTGCATTTAGATTTTGTGCATCCAACCATAAAAGCGCATGAAAACCTCTGCTTCCCTCTGAGAATGGCCTATCTTTTACTTTTATCTTCTACTTATACAAGAGTCATGGTGATCTTCACCTTTCCTTTTTACACTTTTTTCCTTTTGGCAAGCACTATGTGTTGGAGTAAGATCCAAATATATATATCCACTCAGATGTAGGCTATCATAAAGTATTATTGTTGACATTACCCTTGACCTTGAGGTAAAAGGTTGGGAGGCGAACCGGTAAGCCCCTATCTTTCTCTGTGTCCAACTGAGGTTTGAACCCATAAGTATCGCGTGAGTGTTAGCAATTGTGAAAGACTAAATGATAGTTAAGTATGTGGACTTGCTGAAAAGCTCTTGTATTGACTCTTTCCGATGTTATGATAAAATGCAATTGCTTCAGTGACTGAGATCATAGTTTGTTGGTTTCCAATGAAGTTTTTGATTCATACTTTACCTTGTGAATGAATTGTTACTTTAGCATAAAAAATTATATGACAATATATGTTGTTGTTCTAAAGATGATCATGATGCCCTCACGTCCGTATTTTATTTTATCGACACCTCTATCTCTAAACATGTGGACATATTTTTTGATTTCGGCTTTCGCTTGAGGACAAGCGAGGTCTAAGCTTGGGGGAGTTGATACGTCCAATTTGTATCATGCTTTATATTGATATTTTGTAACGCCCCGGATTCGATGCGCCAGGTGTCTGTCAGTTATTCGCCGTCGTTGCCATGTCATGTGCTTGCGTGTCTCTCTTTGCCATGTCATCATCTGCATTTCATATCATGTCATCATGTGCATTTCATTTTGGATACGTGTTCGTCTCATGCATCCGAGCATTTTCCCCGTTGTCCGTTTCGCCATCCTGCACTCCTATGTCTCCCAAATACCTTTTACCTCTTTTTCGTGTGCGGGTGTTAAACGTTCTCGGAATGCCCCGAGGTTTGTCAAGCGGCCTTGGTATAGCACCCGTAGACCGCTGTCAAGTTTCGGATCATTTGGAGGTCGTTTGGTACTCCAACGGTTAACCGTAACCGCAAAAGCCTCTTTTGTTGCAGCCCAACTCCCCTTCAAAGTGGCCCAAAACCCACCAAACCCTCCATGCTCTCGATTCGTTCGATCACGATCGCGTGGTCAACCGCACCTCATTTGGACTCTCCTAGCTCCCTCTACCTATAAATACACCTCCTCCTCCTTGAATTCATGGATCAAATCTCGGTTGAAACCCTAGCCCCGCTCAGGCCACGGACATGTCCAACCCACGGACATGTCCGCCACCTCGCCCGGCCAATCCCGTTCGCCACGTCGTCAGCGCCGCCGCCCTCGCCAAATCGCAGCGTCGCCACCTCATCCCATGCTCCTCTCTCTCTCCTCCATGCTTGTCATGGCCCGTCAGAGCCTCCGGCCGAGCCGCCCAGCCATGACCGCGACCGCGCCGCCCGCCTCCCGCACCGCCATGCCGCTTTGCCGCTGTCGCCGACCATGGAGCTCACTCCGCCCGCCCTCATGAGCTTCGCCGTATGCCGTGGCCGCATTCTTGCCTCCGTGAGCTAGCTCGGCCGCCCGACTCTTCAGCTGCGCCCGACCCGCCGCCAGCGCCTCCCTCATGGCGCCGCCACTTCGCGTCGCCCGTGGCCAGCGTCACGCCGCCCGGCGCCTCTCGCCGCGTCTCCCACGCCTCCGGCGACCTCGCCGCTGCCGGCGGCCGCCCCGTCGTCCGATCCGGACGGGTGGGATGAGATCCACCCGTCCCGGAACCAAACGCCCCGATCCGGGTTCCCTCGTCCGGGTCCACCCCGTCCATTTTTTCCCCGAGGTAAAATCCACTAAGTCCCCAGATTTCCAACATTTTGTTCCATTTTCATTGCATCGTAACTCTGTGCATGTAGCTCCGTTTTGCGTGTGTAATATGTCAAAATGTTCGTCTCGAAGAGTAGACCATTTCATCTCATTGCATGAAATTCATTTGAGCTCATCTTGATGCCCTAAATTCTGTTGCAAGAGTGCTATGTGATGTTAGTTTCTGATTTTTATCAGAACTTGCACTTTTGTCATTTTTGCCATGATTGATGTGTGCATCCTATGGATTTGAGTCCTACATGTGTTTTGTAATATGCCATGTCTTCTTTCCAGTGGTGCTTGCTATGTATTTTTGTGATCTATGTGGTGACTAGCACAAGCATGCAAACTAGGTGTCTTGTTGTTGCTGATTTCAGCCCTGTTTCGCTGATATTTTGATGCCATGTTTACTAGATGCTACCGAGAGATCCATGCATATTTTGAGATACTTCAGTAAGGATGTTTTGTAAAGCATGTCTTGCTCTATCCATCCATACCCTTGTTTGCAATTATGGAGTGCCATAGCTTGAGTCAATCGAGCTCTACTTTTGCTATAAAATGTTCCTGGCAGATTGTTTACATGTTATTCAATTTTGCCAATGTTGTTATAGTTGATCCTTGCATGATATGATGTTGTTCTTGCCATGTATAGCTTCTATGATATGTCTTCCTACTGTTGGTTGCCTTGCCATGCCATGTATTGCTCTGTGGTGAGTGGTTCAAGCTCACCAACATGCCTACTTATTGTTGTTCCTGCCATGTTTAAATCTGTAATATAACTTTCCATGTTTACATGGGTGCCATCATATTTTCTGATCCTTTTTGGCTTATGGTCATTAAAGGACTTTTGTTCTATGCAATTAGTAGATTCATTCCATGCCTTTGTTTGCCATGATAAGTTCCTGTAACATGTTGTTTCATAGCTCTAAACATTGCAACCTGATGTTATTTCTGCCAATGCCTGAAACTGTTATTATTTGCAATCTTTCCATGTGTGTTTGAGCATGTTCTAGTCATTTATGGAGATAGCTCAGTGCTCATGTTTTGTAATGCTTTACCTGTAGATCATGCCCATGCCTTTTGTTATTATGTTGGGGTGCTATAGCATGTTATTTTGATGCTTGCCATATGCCTAGTTGCTGTTTTGGACAGGTTGTTGTCTTAACTTGTATAGGGTGTATGTGTTGATCCGTTGCTCCGTTTTGGGTGGTCTCTATATGAAACTTGCTTGATTTTGCATGTAGTTTCATATTATCATGTTGAATCCTTGTTTTGAGGTGTTTGCTTGATGTTTGTATGCATTTTGCATCAATGCCATGTTTAACTTGTTTTGCTCATATCTTCTAGACCGTAGCTCCGAATCCAATGAACTTTATATGTAACTTGACTAGAATTTCGTGTAGATCGTCGTGGTGCATCTTAACTTGCTGTTTAACTACTTGAACATAAGGTTTATTCAGATCTGGACCAATTTCGAAATTTGCATATGAGGACTTCTAGGAATTGTTATATGTTGTTCCCGGCCTCATTTAAACTTGCTTTGATGTGTTGCTCTTGTTTGCATCATCTCTTGCCATGAGTAGCCTCATCTAGATTTGTCATGCATCATGCTTGTTGTGCATCATGTCTTGTTCTTGTGTGGTGTGTTTACTATGTGGTGTGCTTCTCCTTGTTAGTTCCTGTTTCGTTGCGATCGTGAGGATTCGTTCGTCTACGCTTGGTTCGGCTTCTTCCGTTCGTCTTCTTCATGGACTCGTTCATCTTCTTCATGGACTCGTTCTTCTTCCTTGCGGGATTTCAGGCAAGATGACCGCTTCTACTGGATCTCACTACTATCATTGCTATGCTACTTGATTCGTTTCTATCGCTATGCTTTGCGCTACCTATTACCTGTTTATCAAGCCATCCCAAATTGCCATGTCAGCCTCTAACCTTTTGCACCCTTCCTAGCAAACCGTTGTTTGGCTATGTTACCGCTCTGCTCAGCCCCTCTTATAGCGTTGTTAGTTGCAGGTGAAGATGAAGGTTGTTCCTTTTTGGAACATGGAGATGTTGTTCCTTGTTGGAACATGTTTACTTGTTGGGATATCACAATATATCTTATTTAATTAATGCATCTATATACTTGGTAAAGGGTGGAAGGCCCGGCCTTATGCACAGTGTTTTGTTCCACTCTTGCCGCCCTAGTTTCCGCCATATCGGTGTTATGTTCCCGGATTTTTGCGTCCCTAACGCGGTCGGGTGATTTATGGGACCCCTTGACGATTCGCTTTGAATAAGACTCCTCCAAAGAAGGCCCAACCTTGGTTTTACCATTTGCCTCACCACCACCTACATTTCCCTTGGGAGTAATTAACCCAAGGGTCATCTTTATTCAGCCCCCACAGGGCCGTTGCTTCTCTAAGTCTTTGGCTTTGAACCGAGTAGATCATGGGCCACCTTGGGGCAACTTGAGGTTTGGTTTTACTCGTAGGATGTCTCATCCGGTGTTGCCACGAGAACGAGATATGTGCAGCTCCTATCGGGATTGTCGGCGCATCGGGCGGCTTCTTTGGTCTTGTTTTATTGCTGTGAAATGTCTTGTAGCAGGATTAGAGGCGGACGGGCTTCCCGGAGAAGGTCTATTCCTTCGTTGATCGCGAGAGCTTATCATGGGCTAAGTTGGGACACCCCTGCAGGGTATAAACTTTCGAGAGCCGTGCCCGCGGTTATGTGGCAGATGGGAATTTGTTAATGTCCGATTGTAGTAAACCCGAAGTTGATCTTAATTAAAATACACCAACCGTGTGTGTAACCGTGAGTGTCTCTTTTCGGGGTTGATCGAGAGGAGAACACGGTTTTACGGGTTATGTTTGGCGTAAGTAGGAGTTCGTGATCACTTCTTGATCATTACTAGTTGTGACCGTTCCTTTGTCTCTCTTCCCGCTCTCATTTGCGTATGTTAGCCACCATATATGCTTAGTCGCTGCTGCAACCTCATCACTTTACCCCTTCCTTTTCCCATTAAGCTTTGCTAGTCTTGATACCCATGGTAATGGGATTGCTGAGTCCTCGTGGCTCACAGATTACTACACCACCCGATTGCGTGTACAGGTTTTGCGATGATCATGACGTGAGAGCGATGTTTGCTTGTATTGGAGTTCTTCTTACGCTTCTTCTTCGATCGGGGATAGGTTCGGTCGGCAGCACTGGGCTAGCTGGGTGGATGTCGTTTGAGATTCAGTTTATTTTTCATCCGTAGTCTGATGTGGATCTTGTATATGATGTTGTATTCTTGTGGCATTTGTGCCTTATGTATGTATCCCCACTATTATGTAATGTTGATGTAATGATATCCACCTTGCAAAAGCGTTTCAATATGCGGGTCTATCCTTGGTGGGACCTTCGAGTTCCTTTTGGATAGGGTCGCATATTGGGCGTGACATATTTATTGCATTATGGGCTGTTATTACACATTGTAGCACAAAACTTATGCCTTTTCTCTCTTATTTTACAAGGTTTACATGAAGAGGGAGAATGCCAGCAGTTGGAATTCTAGACTGGAGAAGGAGCAAATCTGAGAGACATATTATTCACAACTCCAAAAGTCCTAAAAATATACGAAGAATTATTTTGGAATTAATAAAAAATATTGGGCAAAGAAAGTACCAGAGGGGCCCCACCAGGAAGCCACAAGGGTGGGGGCGCGCCCCCCTGCCTTATGGGCCCCCTGGCAGGCTTCCGCCGCCCATCTTCTGCTATATGATGTGTTTTGACCTGAAAAAAATAAAGATGAAGCTTTCGGGATGAAGCGCCGCCGTCTCGAGGCGGAACCTGGGCAGAAGGAATCTAGGGCTCCGGCGGAGCTGTTCTGATTGGGAAACTTCCCTCCGGGAGGGGAAAATCAAAGCCATCGTCATCACAAACGATCCTCTCATCGAGAGGGGGTCAATCTCCATCAACATATTCACCAGCACCATCTCCTCTCAAACCCTAGTTCATCTCTTGTATCCGATCTTTGTCTCAAAACCTCAGATTGGTACACATTGGTTGCTAGTAGTGTTGATTACTCCTTGTAGTTGATGTTAGTTGGTTTTTTCGGTGGAAGATCATATGTTCAGATCCTTAATGATAATTAATACTCCTCTGATTATGAACATGAATATGCTTTGTGAGTTATGTTTGTTCCTGAGGACATGGGAGAAGTCTTATTATAAGTAATCATGTGAATTTGGTGTTCGTTCGATATTTTGGTGAGATGTATGTTGTCTCTCCTCTAGTGGTGTTATGTGAACGTCGGCTACATGACACTTCACCATGATTTGGGCCTAGGGGAAGACACTGGGAAGTAATAAGTAGATGATGGGTTGCTAGAGTGGCAGAAGCTTAAACCCTAGTTTATGCATTGCTTCGTAAAGGGCTGATTTGGATCACTACAAGAAATATGCACGTTTATGACAAAAATTATTGACCGTGATCAAATTGGTCATAAATCTATGACCTTTATTTGCAAAGTGGTCAAGGAGTGTCCGGGAGGGTCCAAACCCCAGTATTTTTAAGACCATCTGTGTCAAAAGGTCATAATCCCATTACAGAAAATGGTCATGAGGATCTATAACATTGTTTGTGGACATATTTTCACCTAACTGCCACTGGTGCAGAGCCGTCCGATACAAACGGGTTTTAGCCCCTTTCAATGACACAATTTTAAACTAACACCTTACATGTCTATCACACACAGTGATAAGTGGGTCCATCGCACACAATTGAACACAAAAGCAGTGTGCAATGTGGATTAGCATCATAGTTCACGAATACTGTGTAATGTGCGAGTTATTGCACAAGATTAAAAAGAAAAACCCGTGTATGATGTGAATGCCATCACACAATTGGATCTACAAAACTGTGTGCAATGTGTGATCTTAACAACGTGTTAATTAGTCCTAAAATCAGCTAGACAGTAATCAATTTACTACGATCACTATTTCATGAATGAACAAACGTAACACAAGACATCACCCATTCAAAATCCACTATATGATTTGTTTCCAACAGGTACGTAACATCGACATGTTTTAAGCTTTTTCATACAACATACACAAGTGCAAATGTACTATCTCACACCACACGACAGCCAACACATACAACTAGCAATCACATCTAATTATGTCGTCAAGCTTCATCTGTGTCTAGTTCATCCACGACATCAACTGCCAAACCTTCTAAGATTTCTTGCTGTATCTCACCTGAAAAACCAAGAGAAAAGGGTGACAAGGTTGAAAGAAGTACATGACTACATTTTTATTTCAAGTTAAAGGTAGCGATTTAATCATTCAACACTACAGAAGTTAGTGACTTATCAGTTCTGTGAGCTTCTCAAGAAGTTCTTGGAACATCGTACTGCTTTGTGGGTCGTTGCTTGCACTTGGACAGTGGCAGTAAGAACAAGTCCATTATGAAACAAAATGAAGAACAACAGTGGAAGCTTCTAAAGTGCAATTTTCCAAAGCATTGGCTTCATACATGTCATCTTTTTCATGCACCATACCAGCAAACATCCATAAAATGATCACAAGCTACATTAATTAATCAAATGCTCAGACAAGTGAGTATCTTGTCTAGTTGATTCCCATCACATGCACGCTACAGCTAACTACAAGAAGTAACAGAGGATAAACACAATTTTCACCGAACAATGAGGAACAAAAATTGAACAAAAACTAGGTTATGTAATAAGTATACTTGCAACAAAGATACAATAGGTTATGTAAATAAAAGAGTTTCATCCATTCAAGAAAAAACAGTGATCGCATCATAGTTCTATGCATCACCAGTCTCATTAGTTTCAGAGCACTATGCTTCTACTCCCTCCGTAAACTAATATAAGAGCGTTTAGATCACTAAAATAGTGATCTAAACGCTCTTATATTAGTTTACAGAGGGAGTAGTATGAAGAAACATCGCATCATAGAGACTGTCCACTGAAACACACATAGATGTGTCAGTCCTCAACCCTGATGAATATGTACGTGGCATGCATGCCTACACTATCATGAAACCTCTAAGCTATAAATGAACTGAAACCCACCAAGATGCAACTGCTACCCGCGGATTCATACACAAATACCCCGGGGCCATTCATATCATCAACAGTACTACATGCGCCCATATGAATGTATTAATCAGAGGTTCAATTCTGAATAATTAACCAGACAACAAGGGGATACCTGCTTGAATTTACCTGCAACTCGGTGGTGCGTGCGTGCATAGGTGACCAAGGCCGTGCAGACGAGGAAGCAGTAGAGGATGTGCAGCTACGACGATTTAATCGAGCTGGAGCGTCTGCCCCATAGCACCCAACCCATGAAACACCCTCCCGCGAAGCTGCCGGCTGCCTCATGACGGCGGCAGCGGGGGCCATTTGACCACGGTGGGAGCTACGAGGGGGAGGGTTCAGGTCTGTGTGCGTGGGGTTTCAGAGCTTGGAGCAGGATGGCATCAGATCGAAGGGATGGCGAGTAGACGGCGCCGGAGATTGGTGGAACCGCCGAGGCCAAGGGGTGAAGCAGAAATTCACCTGGGGAGGGCTCAGGGCACCGTGGATCCGTGTGGACCAGCCGAAGACGCTGCAGATCTGCCGCGTGGTCGCTGTGGATCCGGCTGAGAGCAGCTCGAGCAGTAACCGCAAGGAGGAGGCGGGTTTGGTCTCGGATCCGCCGGCGGCGCCATGGGCTAGTGGATCTGGGGCCAAATGAAGGGAAGGGAGAGATGGTGAGGGGAGGGGGGGGGGGGTGGCCGGCGGGACCGGAGGAGGTCGTCGGTGAGGGCCAGCTGGGGTGGGGGAGAGAGGGGGCGGCGGCTCTCTGGAATGGAACGAGAACGAGAGAGAGGAAGAGATTGGGACGTCGGTGCCGGGTGGGGCGTCCCGGCCGGAGTGTAGACCGTTGGATCTCACGCAGATCAACGGTGGTCACGCATGATCCGTGGGAGGCTCCTCTCGACCAATCAAAACACAACATTGTCTACAATTGTTTCCTTTAATTATCTATATATAGAACAGGTTAGCTAAATAGATTAAAAAATTGTCAGACATTCTCAGATTTTCGCCATGGCAAAATTCTGGTCATATCATAACACCATGCCGAATTTCATATTTTTCATACCTCATTTACATTTTCTGGAATTAAAATATCAGTAAAGTCTATTTTCGTGGTTGGCTATTGCCACATAAATCTTTGAAATTTCTTTCCATTTCTTGTATAAGACATAAAAATATACTTAAGACACCAAATATGTTTTTTCAAATCATTTTAATGCACTTTTTCATGTACTTATAGTTCAAATTTGAATTATATCCATTACATGAATGTAAATGTAGTTAAAGACTAAAATATAGAAAATGAATCCAAAAAAGTGCCGAACACGATGGTTTATGTAGTACATATTGAGTGTAGAAAAAATGGGTTAAAAGATGAAGGAAATATTGTTTCCCCTTCAACTAGGTGCATTCACCCTCGAAAGCACGATTATTCCCCGGAGATGGTTCGATTTCTAAAGAGTGTATATTAAAAAAATTGCCAAACCATTTCCATTTTGTACCATAATATACTGAGGTCATATCATGACACCATGCCAAGTTTCGTAATTTTCACACTTCATTTACATTTTTTAGAATTAAAATAGCAGTAAACTCCATGTTCGCGGTTGATTCTTCCCACATAAATATTTGAAATTTATATTCATTTCTTGTATGAAGCATGCAAATATACCCAATACCCTAAATATGTTTTTTCGAATCATTTTTATGCACCTATCATGTACTTATAGTTCAAATTTGAATTATATCCGTTAAATGCATGTAAATGTAGTTAATGGCTAAAATATAGAAAATGAATTCGAAAAAAGTGTCAAATTTGAACACGGTGGTTTATGCGGTATATATTGAATGTATAAAAATATGGGTTAAAAGATGAAGGAAATATTGTGTCCCCTTCAACTAAGTGCATTCACTCTCGAAAGCACGATTATTCCTAGATGGTTTGACTTCTAAAGAGTGTATGTTAAAAAACTTGTCAAACCATTTCTAATTTTTTACCATAATATATTGAGGTCATATCATGACACCATGCCAAGTTTTGTATTTTTCACACTTTATTTACATCTTTTATAATTAAAATAGCAGTAAACTCCACGTTCGCGATTGATTCTTGCCACATAGATATTTGAAATTTATATTCATTTCTTGCATGACGCATGCAAATATACCCAATACCCTAAATATGTTTTTTCAAATCATTTGTTTGTACTGTTTCATCTACTCGTAGTTCAAATTTGAATTATATTAATTAAATGACTAGAATGTAGTGAATGACTCAAATATAGTAAATGAGCTCTGAAAATTGCCAAGTTTTAACATAGAGAATCCTATGATGTATGTTAAGTGTAGACACAAATTCAAGGTCATATGACAAAAGAAAATGTCAGTTCGCCTCAAACTTGGTGCATTCAATCTCAAAACCATGATCGTTCATTGAAGGTTGTTCGATTTGCAAAGTTTGTGCATCAAAAAATTGTGAAACATTCTCAATTTTTACCACGACATACTAAGGTCATATCATCACACCATGTCAAATTTCATATTTTCCAGACTTCATTTACATTTTCTATAATTAAAATACCTATGAACGCTATATTCCTGGTTGACTCTTGCAACATATATCTTTGAAATTTATATTTATTTCTTGTATGAGGCATACAAATATACTCAAGACACTAAATATGTTTTTTCAAACCATTTGTGTGCACTGTTTCATGTAATCATCGTTCAGATTTGAATTATATTTGTTAAATACTTATAAATGCAGTTAATCACTCAAATATAGCAAATGAGCAATGATTCGTGCTAATTTAGTCCACTGCGTTTTCATTGTACAAATACATAGAACCTCTTGATATTAATTTTATTTATATATTTCAATCGAATAATAAAAATGAACTGAAATTTTTGTGTAAAGCTTAGTCCACACACTTTTTCGAGTCCCGCCCATATTTCCCTCCATCCTCCCATAGACGCGCTCGATGCCAAATCCTAACCCTAGGCATTTCTTCTCCCACTCCTCCTTCACAGCCGCCGCCACTCCTCCTGCCAAACATTCCACAGATCCACCGCTCACCTCCGCCCAGAGCCGCTCCACCCGGCATCCAGCCTAGCCCCCACCTCCTCTCGCTCACGAGACGGCGGCGTGAAGCCTCGCTGCCTCACTCCCCGATAGATCGGTCGCGCTCTCAGCAACCCTGATGTCCTCGGAGGATGACGACCTCGCTGGATCACGGTCTTCTTCCGCCACCTCCGCATCAACAACGGCCTTGACTTCGCGTACGCACGGCAGTACAGGAGGGTCGTCCTCGATAGAGGCAGCCCAACGGCAGGCGACGACGCAGGGAGCAGCAAGCAAGACCTGGTTGGCTCGCTAGAGATGCTTCTTCATGTCCATGATCTACTTCAGCCCATTTGCTTGCGTGAGTTCGAACACTATTCTAAATTTCCGTCCTGAATCCAGTGGTGAAGAGCCGGTCCTTCTTTTATGTTAATTACCATGTTTTGCAGCATGGAGGACAGATCTGGCGGACAGATTCCTTAGTTGGAGAAAATTTCAAATTATCTGAGGCCCTGTCTGTTACATCAAAGGGTCTTTTGTCAAAAGATAGTGAAAAATCTTCTAAACAAAGGCGTCATCACGCCCTCGTCAAGCTTTTAACAAGAAGGTTTGTCATATCTTTTGGTGACTAGTCAAGTTGTTGGTTGTATATTGTAATAGGACATCCCTTGCATCAGTCTGCTACTTGTTAGATTTAGTCACTTATAACTGTGAAAAATACATTGCATGCTCACACGACGTAGATAGATTATTAGTTGCAAACATCACCAATCTGGCGCACTTGTTTGTTTGATCTGGTCTGTATTGTATGATACGTCCATTTTGCATCATGCTTTTATATCGATATTTATCGCATTATGGGCTGTTATTTCATGTTATGTCACAATACTTATGGATATTCTCTCTTATTTTATAAGGTTTACATGAAGAGGGAGAATGCTTGGTAATTTGGAATTCTGAGGGAAAGGAGCAAATATTGGCGACCTATTCGTGTAACTCAAAAGTCCCGAAACTCCACGGAATGTCTTAAAATAAATAAAGAAAAAAGAAAATCGCCAAAGATGAAGGCCGGGGCCCACACTGCTCACGAGGGTGGCGCCCGCCCTCGGGAGCGCCTCACCTCGTGGGCCCCCCGGTGGCTCTCCGATGCCCATCTTCTCCTATATGAAGTCTTTCCATGAGAAAAAATGAGAGACAACCTTTGGGACGAGACTCACGCCACGAGGCGGAACCTTGGCGGAACCAATCTAGGGCTCACGATGGAGTCGTGCCGGGGACACTTCCCTCGGAGGGGGAAATCATCGTCATCATCATCACCAACGCTCCTCTCATCGGGAGAGAGGCAATCTCCATCAACATCTTCACCAAAGACCATCTCATCTCCAAACCCTAGTTCATCTCTTGTATCCAATTCTTGTCTCCAAGTCCGGGATTGGTGCTACTAGGTTGCTAGTAGTGTTGATTACTCCTTGTAGTTGATGCTAGTTGGTTTATTTGGTGGAAGATCATATGTTCAGATCCTTTATGCATATTATTACCTCTATGATTATGAACATGAATATGCTTTGTGAGTACTTACGTTTGTTCTTGAGGACAAGGGAGAAGTCTTGCTATTAGTAGTCATGTGAATTTGGTATTCGTTCGATATTTTGATGAGATGTATGTTGTCTAACCTCTAGTGGTGTTATGTGAACGTCGACTACATAACACTTCACCATTATTTGGGCCTAGAGGAAGGCATTGGGAAGTAATAAGTAGATGATGGGTTGCTAGAGTGATGTGAGCTTAAACCCTAGTTTATGCGTTGCTTCGTAAAGTGATTTGGATCCATATGTTTCATGCTATGGTTAGGTTTACATTAATACTTTTGTTGTAGTTGCGGATGCTTGCAATAGAGGTTAATCATAAGTGGGATGTTTGTTCAAGTATGAACAAAGACCCAAGCAATTCCACCCACATATCAAATTATCAAAGTACAGAACGCGAATCATATGAATGTGATGAAAACTAGTTTGACGAGATTCCCATGTGTCCTCGGGAGCGCTTTTCCTATTATAAGAGTTTGTCCAGGCTTGTCCTTTTATACAAAAAGGATTGGTCCACCTTGCTGCACTTTATTTACTCTTGTTACTTATTGCTTGTTGCAATTTACCTTATCACAAAACTATCTGTTACCACTTATTTCAGTACTTGCCGAGAATACCTTGTCAAAAACTGCTTATCATTTCCTTCTGCTCCTCGTTGGGTTCGACACTCTTACTTATCGAAAGGACTACGATAGATCCCCTATACTTGTGGGTCATCAAGACTCTTTTCTGGCGTCGCTGCCGGAGAGTGTAGCGTCTTTGGTAAGTGGAATTTGGTAAGGAAAAATTTATATAGTGTGCTGAAATTTTCTGTCACTTGTTACTATGGAAAGTAATTCTCTGAGGGGCTTGTTCGGGGTATCTTCACCCCGTCGGTAGAGCAAAGAGTTGCTCCTCAACCCATCTGAACCTATTGAAAATGAAACTCCTTTTGAAGTTCCTTGGTATGATGGAAAAACTGGCAGCTAATACTTTTACAGGAGATGGAACAAAGCATCCTGATGAACATCTACTCTATGTGGATGAAGTTTGTGGATTATTTAAGCTTGCATGTATACCCGATGATGTTGTTAAGAAGAAGGTCTTCCCTTTATCTTTGAAGGAAGACACATTGACATGGTATAGGCTATGTGATGATACGGGATCATGGAACCATAAAAGATTGAAATTGGAATTTCATCAAAAGTATTACCCTATGCATCTTGTTCATCGTGATCGCAATTATATATATAATTTTGGCCTCATGAAGGAGAAAGCATCGCTCAAGCTTGGGGAGGCTTAAATCAATGTTATATTCATGCCCCAATCATGAGCTCTCAAAAGTGACAATTCTTGAATTTTTATGCTCGGCTTTACGATAACAATCGCACCATGCTCGATACTTCTTGTCTTTGGCTCTTTTATGATGAAGACTATTGAATTCAGATGGAATTTATTGGATAGAATTAAACACAACTCAAGATTGGGACCTCGACGAAGGTAAGGAGTCGTGTATGACACCTAAGTTTGATTGTGTTAAATCTTTTATGGATACCGATATTTTCCGTAAGTTTAGCACTAAATATGGACTTGACTCGAGATAGTGGCTTCTTTACGTGAATCTTTTGCTACTTATGTTGATCTCCCAAGGAGAAGTGGTTTAAATATCATCCTCCCATAGAAGTAAAAGTAGCTGCACCTATTAAAGTTGAAGAAAAGACTGTCACTTATAATGATCCTATTGTTCCTACTTCTTATGTTGAGAAACCACCTTTCCCTGTTAGAGTAAAGGATCATGCTAAAGCTTCAATCGTTGTTAAGTAAAAGCAATATCGTAACTTATACACCTCCCGAGCAAGTTAAAGTAGAACCTAATATTGCTATTGTTAAAGATCTCTTGTCTGATAATATTGATGGGCATGTTATTCAATTACGTGGTGAAACTGCTAGAATTGTTAAACCGTGTGCTAAAGATAAACATAGACTGTGGTAGGCGTGCACATTATTTACATTAAAATAGGAGATCATTGTTATCATGGCTTATGTGATATGGGTGCTAGTGCTAGTGTTATACCTATTACCTTGTATGAAGAAATTAAGCATGAAATTGCACCCCGAGATAGAAGATATTGATGTTACAATTAAACTTGCCAATAGAGATACCATATCGCCAATTAGGAATTGTTAGAGATGTTGAAGTCTTGTGTGGGAAAACTAAATATCCGCTGATTTTCTTGTTCTTGGTTCTCCACAAGATAGCTTTTGTCCCATTATATTTGGTAGACCCTTCTTAAACACTATTAATGCTAGGATAGATTGCAAAAGAATGTTGTTACTATTGGCTTGGATGATATGGTTCATGAGTTTAATTTCTCTAAATTTAGTAAACAACATCGTGAGGAAGAATTGCCTAGTAAGGATGAAATTATTGGTCTTGCTTCTATTGTCGTACCTCCTAGTGATCCTTTGGAACACTATTTGCTGAACCATGAAAATGAGATGTTCATGAATGAAAGAAGGGAAATAGATGAAGTATTCTTTAAACAGAACCTATTCGCAACATAATTTGCATGTTGAAATCCTAGGGGATCCTCCTCCACCCAAGGGTGATCCGTGTTTGAGCTTAAACCGCTTGGTGATAATCTTAAATATGCTTATCTTGATGAAAAGAAAATATATCCTGTTATTATTAGTGCTAACCTTTCAGAGCATGAAGAAGAAAGATTATTGAAAACTCTAAAAAAGCACTGTGCCGCTATTGGATATACTCTTGATGATCTTAAAGGCATTAGTCCCACTCTATGTCAGCATAAAATAAATTTGGAAGCGGATGCCAAACCAGTTCGTGATCCTCAACGTTTGAATCCAAAAATGAAAGATGTGGTAAGAAAAGAAATACTTAAGCTTCTGGAGGCATGTATAATTTATCCCGTTGCTGATAGTCAGTGGGTAAGTCCTGTCCATTGTGTCCCTAAGAAGGGAGGTATTACTGTTGTCCCTAATGATAAAGATGAACTGATTCCACAAAGAATTATCACAGGTTATAGGATGGTAATTGATTTCCGCAAATTAAATAAAGCTACTAAGAAAGAACACTACCCCTTACCTTTTATTGATCAAATGCTAGAAAGATTATGCAAACATACACATTACTGCTTTCTAGATGGTTATTCTGGTTTCTCTCAGATACCTGTGTCGGCCAAAGATCAATCAAAGACTACTTTTACATGCCCTTTTGGTACTTTTGCTTATAGACGTATGCCTTTTGGTTTATGTAATGCACTGCTACCTTTCAAAGATGCATGATGGCTATATTCTCTAATTTTTATGAAAAGATTTGTGAGGTTTTCATGGACGACTTTTTCCGCCTATGGTTCCTCTTTTGATGATTGCTTGAGCAATCTTGATCGAAGTTTTGCGTAGATGTGAAGAAACTAATCTTGTCTTGAATTGGGAAAAGTGCCACTTTATGGTTAATGAAGGTATTGTCTTGGGGCACAAAGTTTACGAAAGAGGTATTGAAGTTGATAAAGCCAAGGTTGATGCTATTGAAAAGATGCCATGTCCCAAGGACATCAAAGGTATAAGAAGTTTCCTTGGTCACGCCCGGGTTTTATAGGAGGTTCATTAAGGACTTCTCAAAAATTTCTCGACCTCGACTAATTTATTACAAAAGATGTACCATTTGTCTTTGATGATGATTGTGTAGAAGCATTTGAAATACTTAAGAAAGCATTAGTCTCTGCACCTGTTGTTCAGCCACCTGATTGGAATTTACCCTTTGAAATTATGTGTGATGCTAGTGATTATACTGTAGGTGCTTTTCTAGGGCAAAGACTTGATAAGAAGTTAAATGTTATCCATTATGCTAGTAAGACTCTAGACAATGCTCAAAGAAATTATGCTACTACCGAAAAGGAACTTTTAGCAGTTGTATTTGCTTGTGATAAATTCAGACCCTACATTGTTGATTCTAAAGTAACTATTCACACAGATCATGCTGCTATTAAATATCTTATGGAAAAGAAAGATGCTAGACCTAGACTTATTAGATGGGTTCTCTTGCTGCAAGAATTTGATTTGCATATTGTTGATAGAAAAGGAGTCGAGAACCCGTTGCGCATAACTTATCTAGGTTAGAGAATGTTCTTGATGACCCACTACCTATTGATGATAGCTTTCACGATGAACAATTAAATGTCATAAGCACTTCTCGTAGCACTCCATGGTATGCTGATTATGCTAATTATATTGTTGCTAAATTTATACCACCTAACTTCACATACCAACAAAATAAAAAGTTCTTTTATGATTTGAGACATTACTTTTGGGATGATCCACATCTTTATAAAGAAGGAGTAGATGGTGTTATTAGACGTTGTGTACACGAGCATGAACAGGAACATATCCTACGCAAGTGTCACTCCGAAGCTTATGGAGGACACCACGCTGGAGATAGAACTGCACATAAGGTATTGCAATCTGGTTTTTATCGGCCTACTCTCTTCAAGGATGCATGTAAGTTTGTTTTGTCTTGTGATGAATGTCAAGGAATTGGTAATATTAGTAGACGTTAAGAAATGCCTATGAATTATTCACTTGTTATTGAACCATTTGATGTTTGGGGCTTTGATTATATGGGACCTTTTCCTGCCTCTAATGGATATACACATTTTTTAGTTACTATTGATTACGTTACTAAGTGGGTAGAAGCTATTCCAACTAGTAGTGCTGATCATAACACTTCTATTAAAATGCTTAAGGAAGTTATTTTTCCAAGGTTTGGAGTCCCTAGATATTTAATGACTGATGGTGGTTCACACTTTATTCATGGTGCTTTCCGTAAAATGCTTGCTAAATATGACGTTAATCATAGAATTGCATCTCCTTATCACCCACAGTCTAGTGGTCAAGTATAATTGAGTAATATAGAGCTCAAATTAATTTTGCAAAAGACTGTTAATAGGTCTAGAAAGAATTGGTCCAAGAAACTTGATGATGCATTATGGGCCTATAGAACTGCATATAAGAATCTTATGGGTATGTCTCCGTATAAAATGGTTTATGGAAAAGCATGTCACTTACCTCTCGAACTAGAACATAAGGCATATTGGGCTATTAAAGAGCTTAACTATGATTTCAAACTTGCCGGTGAGAAGAGGTTATTTGATATTAGCTCACTTGATGAATGGAGAACCCAAGCCTATGAAAATGCCAAGTTATTTAAAGAAAAAGTTAAAAGATGGCATGACAAAAGGATACAAAAGCGTGAGTTTAATGTAGGTGATTATGTATTGCTATACAAGTCTCGTTTAAGATTTTTTGCAGGAAAACTTCTCTCTAAATGGGAAGTTCCCTACGTTATCGAGGAGGTCTATCGTTCCGGTACCATAAAAATCAACAACTTCGAAGGCACAAATCCGAAGGTGGTAAACGGTCAAAGAATCAAACATTATATCTCAGGTAATCCCATAAATGTTGAAACCAATACTATTGAAACCATAACCCCGGAGGAATACATAAGGGACACTTTCCAGACCGTTTCATACTCCTAAAAGGAATAGGTATGTGGTACGGTAAGTAAACCGACTCCAAAACAATTTTTAAGGCAATATTTCTCCGTTTTGGAATATTTAGAAAAATAAAAAAATAAGTGGAAGTCTGGGAAGGACATGAGGCCTTCACGAGGGTGGATGGCGTGCCCCCCTACCTCGTGAGCACCTCGTGTGCCCTCCGGACTCCGTTTTCTTGCACGATACGTATTTTGGTCGGTAAAAATTCATTATATATTCTTCCGAAGGTTTTGACTCCCGTATCACACAAATATCTCCTGTCCTTGTTTCGAGCTGTTTTTCTGACAGATCTAGATCATCATGACGTCCCCAAGTGCTTCCAAGGACAAGTTCTTCGAAAAGGTGATCAACCCTTACCTCACGGAGGTGCTGCAAAACCCTCAAACCATTGAGATGCGTGATGGGTTGCTGCACATCCGCGATGTTGAGGGACCCAAGGGAACCGGAAGCGTGGAGGCAAGGCTCGAAGCAATGGAGCAACAAGTTTTCAAGTGCTAGGGGATGGTGGAGGCGTGGAATTAACGCTAGCCACAAGATGCTCATGAGTTCACCAACAACTACCAAAGGATGCCAAGAACACCGAGGAAGCCATCTTCAAGCTACATGAGAAGATCGAGCACCTCCAAGCCCAAACCTATGATCTGCAAAATCAAAACTGTGAGTATGAATATAGATTCAAAAGGATGAGTTTGGCTGCAGATTTGAGGATTCCGGAGACTCGATCATCCTTCTATGATGGTGAGCCTATGCCATGGAAGGTGGACGACAAGCCCGCATCATCAACAACACCTCCACTTCCTCCAACAACAAAGAAGGAGATATAATCACATGGGTATGGACACTCCCCTGGCAACTGCCAAGCTTGGGGGAGGTGCCCCAAAGATCGTATCACCATCACAACTTCTACCTTTCTTGTTTTTCTTAGTTCGATCCTATTAGCGTTATCTTGATTTAGTAGAATAAAGTCATGGCATGATCTAGTTTTGAAGTTTTGCTTTATGATCCCTCTATGTAATCGAGTCCGTGAGCTATATATATAATAAATATTAGTGTTGAGTCAAGGGCTTGATTACTTTGCCATGATCTTGGGTGAATAAAAGAAAAGAATAAAAAGAAACAAAGAGTTCGTATTGATCTTATTGAAAGTAATGACTTCACATAGAAAGAGTATGATGATTAAAAGTTGTTGGGAGTTGGCAAATATGGCTCTGGTCATCGTTGCAATTAATAGGAAGTAATAAGGAGAGAGAGAGGTTTCACATATAGATATATTATCATTGACATCTTTTATGATTGGGAGCACTCATTAAAATATGACATGCTAAAGAGTTGATGTTGGACAAGGAAGACAACATAATGAGTTATGTTTTCTTGTATCCGAGATAAAGTATGTTGTCATGGATCCTCTAACATGTTGAGCTTGCCTTTCCCCCTCATGCTAGCCAAATTCTCAGCACCAAGTAGAGATACTACTTGTGCTTCCAAATACCCTTAAACCAGTTTAGCCATGAGAGTTCATCATATCTACCTATGGATTGAGTAAGATCCTTCAAGTAAGTTGTCATCGGTGCAAAGCAATAAAAATTTCTCTAAATATGTATGATTGATTGATGTGGGAGAAATAAGCTTTATACGATCTTGTGATATGGGAGAAACAAAAGCGACGGACTGCATAATAAAGGTTCATATCACAAGGGGCAATATAAAGTGACGCTCTTTCGCATTGAGATTTTGTGCATCCAACCATAAAAGCGCATGGCAACCTCTGCTTCCCTCTGCGAAGGGCCTATCTTTTATTATTATCTTCTACCTTATGCAAGTGTCACGGTGATCTTCGCCTTTCCTTTTCATTTTATCCTTTGGCAAGCCCTGCATGTTGGAAAGAACATGATATATATATATATATATATATATATATATATATATATATATATATATATATATATATACCTAATTGGATGTAGGGGAGCATGAATTGTTATTGTTGACATTACCCTTGAGGTAAAAGGTTGTGGGGCAAAACTATAAGCCCCTATCTTTCTCTGTCTCCGATTAAAACTCCGTAACCACAAGTATTGCGTGAGTGCTAGCAATTATGAAGGACTAAGTGATAGTTGAGTATGTGGACTTGCTTTTAAGCTCTGACATAGACTCTTTCCGATGTTATGATAAATTGCAATTGCTTCAATGACTGAGGTTATACTTTGTTGGTACCCAATAAAGTTTCTGATTCATACTTTTGCATTGTGACAAGATCATCACTTGAACATAAGTAATCATATGACAAATCTATATATGTTGCTCTTATGAGAATAATCATGATGCCTTCATGTTCGTATTTTATTTTTATCGGCGCCTCTACCTCTAAACATGAGGACATATTTATTGTTATCGGCTTTTCGCTTGAGGACAAGCGAGGTCTAAGCTTGGGGAGTTGATACGTCCATTTTGCATCATGCTTTTATATCGATATTTATCGCATTATGGGCTGTTATTTCACGTTATGTCACAATACTTATGGCTATTCTCTCTTATTTTACAAGGTTTACATGAAGAGGGAGAATGCCGGTGGAATTCGGGTGGAAAAGGAGCACATATTGGAGACCTATTCTGTGCAACTCCAAAAGTCCTGAAACTCCACGAAATGTCTTAAAATAAATAAAGAAAATCGTCGCCAAAGATGAAGGCCAGGGGGCCCACACCCTGCTCACGAGGGTGGGGGCGCCCCCCCCTGGGGAGTGCCCCCCTACCTCGTGGGCCCCCTGGTGGCTCTTCGATGCCCATCTTCTCCTATATGAAGTCTTTCCATGAGAAAAAAATCAGAGACAACCTTTCGGGACGAGACTCCGCCGCCACGAGGCGGAACCTTGGCGGAACCAATCTAGGGCTCCGGTGGAGCTGTTCTGCCGGGGACACTTCCCTCCGGGAGGGGGAAATCATCGTCATCATCATCACCAACGCTCCTCTCATTGGGAGAGGGCAATCTCCATCAACATCTTCACCAGCACCATCTCATCTCCAAACCCTAGTTCATCTCTTGTATCCAATTCTTGTCTCCAAGTCCGGATTGGTGCTAGTAGGTTGCTAGTAGTGTTGATTACTCCTTGTAGTTGATGCTAGTTGGTTTATTTGGTGGAAGATCATATGTTCAGATCCTTTATGCATATCATTACCCCTCTGATTATGAACATGAATATGCTTTGTGAGTAGTTACGTTTGTTCCTAAGGACAAGGGAGAAGTCTTGCTATTAGTAGTCATGTGAATTTGGTATTCGTTCGATATTTTGATGAGATGTATGTTGTCTAACCTCAAGTGGTGTTATGTGAACGTCGACTACATAACACTTCACCATTATTTGGGCCTAGAGGAAGGCATTGGGAAGTAATAAGTAGAATATGGGTTGCTAGAGTGACAGAAGCTTAAACCCTAGTTTACGTGTTGCTTCGTAAGGGCTGATTTGGATCCATATGTTTCATGCTATGGTTAGGTTTACATTAATACTTTTGTTGTAGTTGCGGATGCTTGCAATAGAGGTTAATCATAAGTGGGATGTTTCTTCAAGTAAGAACAACACCCAAGCACCGGTCCACCCACATATCAAATTATCAAAGTACCGAACGCGAATCATATGAACGTGATGAAAACTAGCTTGACGATATTCCCATGTGTCCTCGGGAGCGCTTCTCCTATTATAAGAGTTTTTCCAGGCTTGTCCTTTGCTACAAAAAGGATTGGTCCACCTTGCTGCACTTTATTTACTCTTGTTACTTATTGCTCGTTGCAATTTACCTTATCACAAAACTATCTGTTACCACTTATTTCAGTACTTGCCGAGAATACCTTGCTGAAAACTGCTTATCATTTCCTTCTGCTCCTCGTTGGGTTCAACACTCTTACTTATCGAAAGGACTATGATAGATCCCCTATGCTTGTGGGTCATCACTGTACTGTATAGGTCTTTTGTATTCTGCTAGATCCCATGATATCTATTCATGCATGTGATGTATCCTTGCTGATGGTTCTGAAATGTACATTACCTGCTTGTAAAGAAATGCATCTTTAATTAATCACCATACTTCCGTTGCTGTGAATTGATCAGTAGTGCAAATAATTTCGCAAATGCATTGGGATTGTATTTTTGGTCTGTTCCTACAGAATTAATATGTTTAGCTTTGCACCTTTGACACTATTTGACCCCCCCCCCCTTGTGCATTTTGATGGACAATCTCTCTATTTTCCTCTATGCTAACTCTGGTTCATGATTGCTAATATTTGCTTCTTATTATTTCAGCCTGGAGAGCTCTTTTTATAGAGTTTCTCGCCCTGTTCTTCATGCTGCTACAACAATAGTCCAGGAAATGGGTAAAAGCAGATCAACTACTTACTATGTGGGTGCTTATGATGAGGAAGCCAATCTTCAAGCTTATTCAGATAATGTCAAGTCTCTTGATATTGATCTGAATGAGAACTCACAACCTGAAGGTATTATGATTCTATCATAGAGTTCTGTTTCAGTTACTATTAACACATTGAAAATCATATGCACTTTACGTTGATTATACTAGAGTTATTAATGGTTATCGAGCGATCAGGGTCTCTATGCTTCAAGACGAGTACTCTGTTGTGCCATGCGTGCTTCCGCCGTGGCATGACAGGTAGTCAATCACCTGCTCATTTTAACTGCGAGAAATTCATAAAAGAAATCCTTAACTGCTACTAATCTCCCCTTACGTTTCAGTTTTGCATTTTTTGGTGCATTGCTTGGACTGAATTTCGTGGAAACATACAAATGGATGAATTTTGTGATTGGATACAATTTTGTGGCGCGTGTCATATATATACATGGTGATGAATTGATCATTACTACTAAGATTCCACACATTAATAAAATCAATCACTAGGACTGGTGCTACCTCTTGAGCACTACGTTGGATTTCCTTGAAGAGGAAAGGGTGATGCAGCAGAGTAGAGTAAGTATTTCCCTCAGTTTTTGAGAACCAAGGTATCAATCCAGTAGGAGGCTACATGCGAGTCCCTCATACCTGCACAAAACAAATAGCTCAACGCAACCAACGCGATTAGGGGTTGTCAATCCCTTCACGGTCACTTACGAGAGTGAGATCTGATGGAGATAATAGATAATATTTTTGGTATTTTTGGTATAAAGATGCAAAGTAAAATAAAAGGCAAAGTAAAAAAGCAAAGCAATAATAAAGTGATGGAAGATTGATATGATGAGAATAGACGGGGGCCATAGATTTCACTAGTGGCTTCTCTCAAGAGCATAAGTATTCTACGGTGGGTGAACAAATTCTTTGTCGAGCAATTGGCCAATTGAGCATAGTTATGAGAATATCTAGGTATGATCATGTATATAGGCATAACGTCCGAGACAAGTAGACCGACTCTCACCTACATCTACTACTATTACTCCACTCATCGACCGCTATCCCAAAGATGCATCTAGAGTATTAAGTTCAAGAAAAGCGAGTAACGCCTTAAGCAAGATGACATGATGTAGAGGGATAAATTCATGCAATATGATAAAAACCCCATCTTGTTATCCTCGATGGCAACAATACAATACGTGCCTTGCTGCCCCTCATCACTTTGGGAAAGGACACCGCAAGATTGAACCCAAAGCTAAGCACTTCTCCCATTGCAAGAAAAACCAATCTAGTAGGCCAAACCAAACTGATAATTCGAAGAGACTTGCAAAGATAACAAATCATACATAAAAGAATTCATAGAAGATTCAAATATTGTTCATAGATAATCTTGATCATAAACCCACAATTCATCGGTCTCAACAAACACACTGCAAAAAGAAGATTACATCGAATAGATCTCCACGAGAGAGGGGGAGAACATTGTATTGAGATCCAAAAAGAGAGAAGAAGCCATCTAGCTACTAACTATGGACCGAAGGTCTGAGGTAAACTACTCACACTTCATCGGAGAGGCTATGGTGATGATGTAGAAGCCCTCCATGGTGGATTCCCTTTCGGTAGACTCCTAACAGGCCCCAAAATGGGATCTCGTGGGTACAAAAGGTTGCGGCGGTGGAATTAGGTTTTTGGCTCCGTGTCGATCGTTTGAAGTGCGTAGGTATATATAGGAGGAAGAATGCGTCGGTGGAGCTTAGGGCCCACGAGGGTGGGGGCGCACAGGGGTAGGCGCGCCCCTACCTCGTGTCCACCTCGTGGCTTCCTTGACGTAGGGTCCAAGTCTCCTGGATCATGTTCGGCGAGAAAATCACGTTCCCGAAGGTTTCATTTCGTTTGGACTCCATTTGATATTCCATTTCTTCGAAATACCGAAATAGGCAAAAAACAACAATTCCGGGCTGGTCCTCCGGTTAATAGGTTAGTCCCAAAAGTAATATAAAAGTGGAAAATAAAGCCCAATATGGTCCAAAACAGTAGATAATATAGCATGGAGCAATCAAAAATTATAGATACGTTGGAGACGTATCAACTGGTGCTATTGATCTAGTCAGACACTCAGACCACCTTGTTGTATTGTACTTCATAGTTTGTAGTTTGTTAGTGTGTACTGCTTGTGCCGGAAGAAGATGTTAGTATGTGTATTCTGTGTTAGGAAGTGGGCGTTCATACAAGTCATGTTTCGTTCTGCAATGCATGCTCTTTATTTCTTGAATCATGTCCATCAGGTTTTCATACTGGTACATTTCTCTGAAGATGAAATTGCGTCTATTTGCACAAGTACTATGTTCATAGCAGTACACAATTTATACTGCTACAAATTTTTGGGGCTTAGCATTGTAGTATATCTTATTCAAGTTATTGTTCCTTGACCATGGAAAACATTTTTTTCAGGCAAGAAGGATGGCATGGAATCAACAGATGATCCGGTTAGTTCCTTCTAGATATGGTGAATGGGTACGATCTACCAACCAGCTTATGTATCTCTGGGTACTATTCTCTTATGTAATGCTTTTTTTCCTTGTCATGACCACTCTTTTTTATGTTCTGTTTCAGTTCCCTGTTTTCTATGGCATCAAAGTGCATGTCTATCTCTGTAGCATGTAATTATGCAGCGTGGGCTCTTAGATATCGACTGTTACACTACCTCCATTCCTGAATATAAGATATTGGGGTAGTTTAAATTACACTGCCCCAATGTCTTATATTTATAAATGGAGGTAGTACATATCTAGCTTCAGGAGCTTGTTGCATTTGATCAGAACATGTATTTCTATTAACATGTACTTTATGGAGTTAACTGTTACTTGACTTTGTCTCAAGTCTACTCCCTCCGTCCCAAAATATAAGATCATTTTGTAAGTTGTTTTAGTTTGCAAAACGATCTTATATTATGGGACAGAGGGATTAGCATTTACGGTTATGCACATTTTCTTTTGAATACGGAGAAATTAGAAAGCTTTATGAATTGAATGACATGATTGACTTGTCAAGTAGGAGTGATGTGTTTGTTGTGATGGTCTACAAACATGTGCACGTGGACTCCTAAAGTGACCAAACTAGTAATTGCGTGTATTGAATCTTCTAACACTCTGTGGCCCCCTTAGGTATGGATCCACATCCATGCATGTAACGCCCCCTCCTCAATCTTCTTTTTTAATTGGCAATGTGATGCTCAATTTGATCTTTGTTGATATGTTATTTTTCTTATTCCAGATCTAGCTTGCACTGTCCAGGTGGTATGCTTCTTCTGAGATCATGTCCAGGTATTAATGCTCTTCCTCTCCCATTTTGTTTTACAAGAAATTTAATAACAATATTCATGTGAGTGATCTTCATGGATTGCTTGTTCCTATGGTGTTGTTCTGTGAAGATAGTTTTAATAAAAAATGAGATCACTTCAAAAATTGAGTCTGATTGTTACTCCTTAGATTCAAACTGATGAATTATGTTTAGAGTGACATATGAGGTAGTGTCTGCTCATGCATACTTTCATGTCTGCCTATGTTGTTTGCTTCGAGGTCAACATCCACCTAGTTTGCAATGATAAGTTTGGTTTGGTTTATGAGCTTTCTGCTGTGTTGTGCTGCTAATGGCGTTGCTGTTTATACATGATTCCCTGTAATGATTCCCATCTGTTGACCTCGGGGTTATTGTTTATTATTCTGAGTGAGTTTTTTTTTGCAATGTGTGAGGTGCTAATGTCTAGCTCCTAACACATTGCAAAATTTTGAGGAGTATGTTTTAACGTCTCGTGTGGTTTGATGTGGATTTAAAAGTCAGTCGCTGAATATAAGACAACCATTTATCTTTTGTTTCCTTATATTTTGTATACAATTGTATGTTTTCTCATGTTTGATCTTTCAAAATGCCAGGATGATATATGAAGTACGTACATGCTACTAAGGAGAAGCAGAGGGCAGAAGAAGCTTTGATTCTCATTTGATGTTATGTGATCCTTTGATTTTTGTGTCTTTTTCAATCTTTGTATGAACAATTTTCGTATGCACATTTGCACTTGTTAGTCCTTGATGTGTAGATGTGTTGATGGATGATGTATTGTATTTGATGTGATACCTATTGCTGAAAAGAAGACATATGTTTTCCCTAATATATTGTATATCTTGTCATTCATTTTATTTATGGGCTTATCTCGAAAATATTATGCCATAGTATTTTATTGATGGGCCTATCTTGAAAATGTGCATGCTCTTCTGCTGCTCAGCTGAAAAGTATTGGGCCTTCAAAATGAATGGGCCTAGCCCATGTAGGCTAGGTATGTGGGCTGGGCCATTGAAATTTATGATGATTTTTGTGGCGCAAAATTGACAACAACCTTCAAAACGAATGGGCCTAGCCCATGTAGGCTATGTATGTGGGATGGGCCATTGAAATTTATGATGATTTTATTTCGTCGCAAGCAATGCCACGTGGATGCCACATCAGATCTTAGGTAACTGGGTAATGACCTAAATTTTTGTCAAGGATTTATTGACGATTTTGTTTTGGTCAAAGTACCTATGACCAAAATTTTAGAAAGGTCAAGTTTGTTCATTCTTGACGGCCAACTGTTGACCTTATGAATATGGTCGCAAAAAGGCCACAAAATGTAGATAATGACGATTCAGTGACCAAAATGGCGGGTCATAATCGAACGAATTTCTTGTAGTGGATCCAAATGTTTCATGCTATGCTTAGATTTATCTTAATTCTTCTTTCGTAGTTGCGGATGCTCGCAAGAGGGGTTAATCATAAGTGGGAGGCTTGTCCAAGTAAGGACAGTACCCAAGCACCGGTCCACCCACATATCAAATTATCAAAGTAACGAACGTGAATCATATGAGCATGATGAAAACAAAGTTGACAGTAATTCCCATGTGTCCTCAGGAGCGCTTTGCATGATATAAGAGTTTGTCCAGGCTTGTCCTTTGCTACATAAAGGATTGGGCCACCTTGCTGCACCTTAGTTACTTTTGTTGCTTGTTACCCGTTACGAATTATCTTATCACAAAACTATCTGTTACCGATAATTTCAGTGCTTACAGAGAATACCTTGCTGAAAACCGCTTGTCACTTCCTTCTGCTCCTCGTTGGGTTCGACAGTCTTACTTGTCGAAAGGACTACGATAGATCCCCTATACTTGTGGGTCATCACCGCCTCATCCACCGATGGCCCCATCGCCACTGCATTCATCAACGCCCACTCTTGCCGGCATCGTGGCCAATTCTCTCCGCCACCGGAGTACTGATGTCTACTACGCAACTTTATTCTTGTAGACTCGTGTTGGGCCTCCAAGTGTAGAGTTTTGTAGGACAATAGCAATTTTCCCTCAAGTGGATGACCTAAGGTTTATCAATCCATGGGAGGCGTAGGATGAAGGTGGTCTCTCTCAAACAACCCTGCAACCAAATACAAGAAATATCTTGTGTCCCCAACACACCCAATACAATGGCAAATTGTATAAGTGCACTAGTTTGGCGAAGAGATGGTGATAAAAGTGTAATATTGATGGTATAAATATAATTTTATAATCTGAATAAATAAAAACAACAAGGTAGCAATTGATAAAATGGAGCAAAATGGTATTGCAATGCTTGAAAATGAGGCCTAGGGTCCATACTTTCGCTAGTGCAATCTCTCAACAATGCTAATATAATTGGATCATATAACCATCCCTCAACGTGCGATGAAGAATCACTCCAAAGTTCCTATCTAGCAGAGAACATAAGAAGAAATCGTTTGTAGGGTACGAAACCACCTCGAAGCTATTCTTTCCGATTGATCTATCCAAGAGTTTGTACTAAAATAACACCAAATAATTTCAGATTCATAATACTCAATGATAACACACAAGTATAGGGGATCGCAACAATTTTCGAGGGTAGGATATTCAACCCAAATTTATTGATTCGACACAAGGGGAGCCAAAGAATATTCTCAAGTATAGCAGCTGAGTTGTCAATTCAACCACACCTGGATAACTTGGTATCTGTAGCAAAGTATTTAGTAGCAAAGTAGTATGGAAGTAATGGTAACAGTGGCAAAGGTAACAGTAGCAGTTTTGTAGTAATTGTAACAGTGGCAATGGTAAAGTAACTAAGCAAAGATCAATATGTGAAAAGCTCATAGGCATTGGATCGGTGATGGATAATTATGTCGGATGCGATTATTCATGTAACATTTATTACATAGGGTGACACAGAACTAGCTCCAATTCATCAATGTAATGTAGGCATGTATTCCGAATATAGTCATATGTGCTTATGGAAAAGAACTTGCATGACATCTTTTGTCCTACCCTCCCGTGGCAGCGGGGTCCTAATGGAAACTAAGGGATATTAAGGCCTCCTTTTAATAGAGTACCGGACCAAAGCATTAACACTTAGTGAATACATGAACTCCTCAAACTACGGTCATCATCGAGAGTGGTCCCGATAATTGTCACTTGAGGTTGCGGATCATAACACATAGTAGGTGACTAATGACTTGCAAGATAGGATCAAGAACTCACATATATTCATGAAAACATAATAGGTTCAGATCTGAATTCATGGCACTGGGCCTGACATACGTCTCCAACGTATCTATAATTTTTGATTGCTCCATGCTACTTTATCTACTGTTTTGGACTATATTGGGCTTTATTTTCCACTTTTATATTATTTTTGGGACTAACCTATTAACCGGAGGCCCAACCCAGAATTGCTGTTTTTTTGCCTATTTCAGTGTTTCGATGAAATGAAATATCAAACAGAGTCCAAACGGAATGAAACCTTCGGGAACGTGATTTTCTCACCGAACGTGATCCAGGAGACTTGGACCCTACTCCAAGAAGTAACAGAGGCGGTCATGAGGGCGGGGGGCGCCCCCCTACCTCGTGGGCCCCCTGTCGCTCCACCGACATACTCCTTCCTCCTATATATACCTCACGCACTTCAAGCGATCGTAACAGGAGCCAAAAACCTAATTCCACCGCCGCAACTTCTTGTATCCACTAGATCCCATCTTGGGGCCTGTTCCGGAGCTCCGCCGAAGGGGGCATCCACCACGGAGGGCTTCTACATCAACACCATAGCCCCCTCTTTTTGCGGTGTGTTTGTTGAGACCGATGAATTGTGGGTTTATGATCCGGCTTATCTATGAATAATATTTGAATCTTCTCTGAATTCTTTTATGTATGATTGGTTATCTTTGCAAGTCTCTTTGAATTATCCGTTTGGTTTGGCCAACTAGATTGGTAGTTCTTGCAATGGGAGAAGTGCTTAGCTTTGGGTTCAATCTTGCGGTGTCCTTACCCGGTGACAGAAAGGGTTGCAAGGCACGTATTGTATTGTTGCCATCGAGGATAACAAGATGGGGTATTTATCATATTGCATGAATTTATTCCTCTACATCATGTCATCTTGCTTAAAGCGTTACTCTGTTTTTAACTTAATACTCTAGATGCATGTTGGATAGCGGTCGATGAGTGGAGTAATAGTAGTAGATGCAGAATCGTTTCGGTCTACTTGTCTTGGACGTGATGCCTATATCATACCTAGATATACTCATAACTATGCTCAATTCTGTCAATTGCTCAACAGTAATTTGTTCACCCACCGTAGAATACTTATGCTCTTGAGAGAAGCGACTAGTGAAACCTATGGCCCCGGGTCTATTCTCATCATATCAATCTCCATCACTTTAATACTTGCTTTGTTTTTACTTTGCCTTTTACTTTTTCACTTTGCATCTCTATACCAAAAATACCCAAAATATTATTTATCATCTCTATCAGATCTCACTCTCGTAAGTGACCGTGAAGGGGTTGACAACCCCTATTGTTTTGTGCAGGTACGAGGGACTTGTGCGTGGCCCCCTACTGGATTGATACATTGGTTCTCAAAACTGAGGGAAATACTTACGCTACTCTACTGCATCATCCTCTCCTCTTCGAGGAAAACCAACGCAAGCTCAAGACGTAGCAAGAAGGATTTCTGGCACCGTTGCCGGGGAGTCTACGCAATAGTCAACATACCAAGTACCCATCACAATCCCTATCTCTCGCATTACATTATTTGCCATTTACCTCTCGTTTTCCTCTCCCCCACTTCACCTTTGCCATTTTATTCGCCCTCTCTTTCCCAATCTCCTCCTCTTTTTCCCGTTTTCCTTCCCGTTACCATGGCCGAATCAAAAAGAACTACGGGTTTTCTCCCGAGCTCTAGTGCCTTGGATAACCCCTCTATCCTATCTAAGCTCATAAATAATGATGCTGTAGAAAGACCCACCGGGGTCTCCAATGAGAGCTTGAATAATTTTGATGAGGATGCTCTGGAATTTTTCGCTATTTACTTGATGAGTCTTTAAAAGATGCTTGGGATAGGTTACTTAGGATTCGGGCTAGTTATGTGCCACAATATCAGATTGAAATTTACTTAAAAAGTTTTTATGTTGGGTTGCCTGCTTCCTTTAAACAAGTTTTAGATTCCATCTTTGAAGAAGGTTTTCTTGAAGGGGATGCTATAGATACCTATGAAAGAATGAAAACTATATTTGGGCATCCCATGAATGATAAGGTTGAATCAACTACCCTCTTGTGCTTTTACCAAAATGAAATTATTAAAGAGATGAAGTCTAGTTTAGAGGCAAATTTACGTAACGTGCTTAATCATAATTCTTCCATTAATGGCCATGTGCTTAACTTAAATAGAAGAATGAATGCCATAGAAAGGAGATCCTCCTCTCCGGGTACCAAAGATGGCAATACTTAGATCTATCCTTGCTTTTATGCCTAGCTAGGGGCGTTAAACGAGAGCGCTTGTTGGGAGGCAACCCAATTTTATTTTTAGTTTGTTGTTTTTGCTTCTGTTTAGGAATAAATAATCCATCTAGCCTCTGTTTAGATGTGGTTTTATGTTTTAATTAGTGTTTGTGCCAAGTTAGACCTATTGGATCTTCTTGGATGATAGTTATTTGATCTTGCTGTAATTTTCAGAAACTTTGCGCTCAGTGCCCGAATTATTAAAAAACACCAGAACGTGATAAAATACTGATTCCAATTGCTGCTGATCAATAAACAAATTTTCTAGGTCTTCTAACTTTGGTAGAATTTTTGGAGTTCCATAAGTTTGCGTTAGTTACAGATTACTACAGACTGTTCTGTTTTTGACAGATTCTGTTTTGCGTGTGTTGTTTGCTTATTTTGATGAATCTATGGCTAGTAAAATAGTTTATGATCCATAGAGAAGTTGGAATACAGTAGGTTTAACACCAATATAAATCAAGAATGAGTTCATTACAGTACCTTAAAGTAGTCTTTTCTTTTCTTTCTCTAACGGAGCTCACGAGATTTCTATTGAGTTTTGTGTTGTGAAGTTTTCAAGTTTTGGGTGAATTCTTTTGATGGATTATGGAACAAGGAGTGGCAAGAGCCTAAGCTTGGGGATGTCCATGGCACCCCAAGATAATCCAAGGACACCAAAAGTCAAAGCTTGGGGATGCCTCGGAAGGCATCCCTCTTTAAATCTACTTCCATCGGTAATTTACTTGGAGCTATATTTTTATTCACCACATGATAAGTGTTTTGCTTGGAGCGTCTTGTATTATTTGCGTCTTTGCTTGTTAGTTTACCACAATCATCCTTGCTGTACACACCTTTTGAGAGAGCCATACATAAATTAGAATTTGCTAGAATACTCTATGGGCTTCACTTATATCTTTTGAGCTTGATAGTTTTGCTCATAGTGCTTCACTTATATCTTTTGAGCGTGATAACTTTTGCTCTAGTACTTAACTTAGATCTTTTAGAGCATGGTGGTGGATTTGTTTTAAAGAAACTATTGATCTCTCATGCTTCACTTAGATTATTTTGAGAGTCGTTAATAGCATGGTAATTTGCTTAATATTAATATACTTGTTATTCAAGATATGTGAAACTTTCTTTTGAGTGCGTTGAATACTAAGAAAAGTTTGATGCTTGATAATTGTTTTGAGATATGGAGGTGATAATATCAAAGTCGTGCTAGTTGAGTAGTTGTGAATTTGAGAAATGCTTGTGTTGAAGTTTGCAAATCCGTAGCATGCACGTATGGTTAAAGTTGTTTAACAAATTTGAAACATGAAGTGTACCGCTTGTGCATCCTTATGAGTGGCGGTCGGGGACGGCGATGGTCTTTTCCTACCAATCTATCCCCCTAGGAGCATGCGCGTAGTACTTGATTTTGATGACTTCTAAATTTTTGCAATAAGTATATGAGTTCTTTTGACTAATGTTGAGTCCAGGGATTATACACACTTTTACCTTTCCGCCTTTGCTAGCCTCTTGATGCCGTGCATTGCCCTTTCTCACCTTGAGAGTTGGTGCAAACTTCAGTGCATCCAAACCCCGTGATATGATACGCTCTATCACACATAAACCTCCTTATATCTTCCTTAAAACAGCCACTATACCTACCTATTATGACATTTCCATAGCCATTCCGAGATATATTGCCATGCAACTTTCCACCGTTCCGTTCATCATCATCATGACATACTTTACTTTTGTCATATTGCCATTGCATGATCATGTAGTTGCCATCGTATTTGTGGCAAAGCCACCATGCATTATTTTTCATACATGTCACTCTTGATTCATTGCACCATCCTGGTACATCGCCGGAGGCATTCATATAGAGTCATATCTTGTTCTAAGTTTCGAGTTGTAATCCTTATGTTGTAATCAATAGAAGTGTGATGATCATCATTATTAGAGCATTGCCCAAAGAAAAGAGAAAGGCCAAAAATAAAAAAAAGAAAGGCCCAAAAAAAAGAAAATAAATAAAAAGGGCAATGCTACTATCTCTTTTTCCACACTTGTGCTTCAAAGTAGCACCTTGTTCTTCATGTAGTGAGTCTCATATATTGTGCTTCAAAGTAGCACCATGTTTTTCATATAGTGAGTCTCATAAGTTGTCTTTTCATACTAGTGGGAATTTTTCATTATAGAACTTGGCTTGTATATTCCTACGATGGGCTTCCTCAAAATGCCCTAGGTCTTCATGAGCAAGCAAGTTGGATGCACACCCACTAGTTTTATTTTATTGAGCATTCATAGCTCTAGTGCATCAGTTGCATGGCAATCCCTACTCCTCATGTTGACATCAATTGATGGGCATCTCCATACCCCGTTGATTATCCTCGTCAATGTGAGACTTTCTCCTTTTTTGTCTTCTCCACACAATCCCCATCATCATATTCTATTCCACCCATAGTGCTATAACCATGGCTCACGCTCATATATTGCGTGAAGGTTGAAAAAGTTTGAGATTATTTAAGTATGAAACAATTGCTTGGCTTGTCATCGGGGGTATAGAAGTTGGGAACATCTTTGTGTAACGAAAATGAAGCATAGCCTAACTATATGATTTTGTAGGGATGAACTTTCTCTTGCCATGCTATTTTGAGAAGACATGATTACTTTGATTAGTATGCTTGAAGTATTATTATTTTTATGTCAATATGAACTATTGTCTTGAATCTTTCGGATCTGAATATTCATACCACAATTAAGAAGATTTACATTGAAATTATGCCAAAGTATCACTCCGCATCAAAAATTCTCATCTTATCATTTACCTACTCGAGGACGAGCAGGAATTAAGCTTGGGGATGCCTGATACGTCTCCAACGTATCTATAATTTTTGATTGCTCCATGCTACTTTATCTACTGTTTTGGACTATATTGGGCTTTATTTTCCACTTTTATATTATTTTTGGTACTAACCTATTAACCGGAGGCCCAGCCCAGAATTGTTGTTTTTTGCCTATTTCAGTGTTTCGAAGAAACGGAATATCAAACGGAGTCCAAATGGAATGAAACCTTCGGGAACGTGATTTTCTCACCGAACGTGATCCAAGAGACTTGGACCCTACTCCAAGAAGTAACAGAGGCGGTCACGAGGGTGGGCGCGCCCCCTTCCTCGTGGGCCCCCTGTCGCTCCACCGACGCATTCTTCCTCCTATATATACCCTCGTACCCCAAACAATCGTAGCAGGGCCAAAAACCTAATTCCACCGCCGCAACTTCCTGTATCCACGAGATCCCATCTTGGGGCTTGTTCCGAGCTCACGGAGAGGGCATCCACCACGGAGGGCTTCTACATCAACACCATAGCCCCTCCGATGAAGTGTGAGTAGTTTACCTCAGACCTTCGGGTCCATAGCTAGTAGCTAGATGGCTTCTTCTCTCTTTTTGGATCTCAATACAATGTTCTACCCCTCTCTCGTGGAGATCTATTCGATGTAATCTTGTTTTTGCGTTGTGTTTGTTGAGACCGATGAATTGTGGGTTTATGATCCGGCTTATCTATGAATAATATTTGAATCTTCTCTGAATTCTTTTATGTATGATTGGTTATCTTTGCAAGTCTCTTCGAATTATCCGTTTGGTTTGGCCAACTAGATTGGTAGTTCATGCAATGGGAGAAGTGCTTAGCTTTGGGTTCAATCATGCGGTGTCCTTACCCAGTGATAGAAAGGGTTGCAAGGCACGTATTGTATTGTTGCCATCGAGGATAACAAGATGGGGTATTTATCATATTGCATGAATTTATTCCTCTACATCATGTCATCTTGCTTAAAGCGTTACTCTGTTTTTAACTTAATACTCTAGATGCATGCTGGATAGCGGTCGATGAGTGGAGTAATAATAGTAGATGCAGAATCGTTTCGGTCTACTTGTCTTGGACGTGATGCCTATATACATGATCATACCTAGATATACTCATAACTATGCTCAATTCTGTCAATTGCTCAACAGTAATTTGTTAACACACCGTAGTTTACTTATTCTCTTGAGAGAAGCCACTAGTGAAACCTATGGACCCCGGGTCTATTCTCATCATATCAATCTCCATCACTTTAATACTTGCTTTGTTTCTACTTTGCCTTTTACTTTTTCACTGTGCATCTCTATACCAAAAATGCCAAAAATATTATTTATCATCTCTATCAGATCTCACTCTCGTAAGTGACCGTGAAGGGATTGACAACCCCTAATCGCGTTGGTTGCGAGTAGCTATCGTTCTGCAATGCACGAGGGACTTGTGCGTGGCCTCCTACTGGATTGATACCTTGGTTCTCAAAAACTGAGGGAAATACTTACGCTACTCTGCTGCATCATCCTCTTCTCTTCGGGGAAAACCAACGCAAGCTCAAGACGTAGCAGGCCCTAGTGACAAGCATTAAGCATAGCAAAGTCATAGCAACATCAATCTCAGAACATAATGGATACTAGGGATCAAAACCTAACAAAACTAAATCGATTACATGATAAATCTCATCCAACCCATCACCATCCAAAGAAGCCTACGATGGAATTACTCACGCCGCGATCAAGGTGGTGATACGTCTCCAACGTATCTATAATTTATGAAGTATTCATGCTATTATATTATCTGTTTTGGATGTTTATGGGCTTTACTAAACACTTTTATATTATTTTTGGGACTAACCTATTAACCGGAGGCCCAGCCCAAACTACTGTTTTCTTGCCTATTTTCAATGTTTCGAAGAAAAGGAATATCAAACGGAGTCCAAATGGAATGAAACCTTCGGGAGAGTTATTTTTGGAAAGGAAGCAATCCAAGAGACTTGGAGTAGACGTCAGGGAAGCTTTGAGGAAGCCACGAGGCAGGGAGGCGCGCCCTACCTGTCGTGGTTCTAAGTCTGACAGTAGAATAGGGGGTAGGTAATGTAGAGGCAAGATCTCAGCTATGGAGGAGTTGTACACACAAGTTTTACGAGTTCAGGCCCTTCTCGGAGGAAGTAACAGCCCTACGTCTCGGAGCCCGGAGGCGGTCGACTGGATTATATGCATGTGAGTTACAGAGGGTGCGAACCCTTGTCCCAGAAGAGGGGGGTGGCTTATATAGAGTGCGCCAGGACCCCAGCCCCCCTCCGTTACATAGGATTCAATGTACATAAATAGGTGGCGTTACAGGTAACGCCTGTATTGAAGTGCTACAAATGATCATTAAGTATATGAATAAATGCCCGACCGTTGCTGTGTAGAGCGACTTTAGGTCTTCTTATACGTCGAGTGGTTTTATGGTCGAGTGCCCTGGATAGCGAGAGGTCTTCGAGTGAATGGTAGGTCGAGTGGACTTTACTCGACACCTTTGCTGGATCCCTTCTTCTGATTCTTGAACTTCTTTGTTCTTAGGACAAGGACCTTAGGTAGGACGTATAGGTCAGGCCTATTACCCTACCCCAGGTTTGTGTCCACCATTTTACCCCCAATACCATCACATATCTTGCTGCATTCGTCTCCATGTGTGAGAATTTCCTGGGGTGCCGACCGCACTGGGGTCTTTTCAAGCACATCTTTACCATCCGATCCCAAACTGTGAAGAAAGCGAACTCGAACGACGAGAAGACCCACGTTATTCAGATGTGTGGGGGTGTGGGCATTCAGAAGAGGAAGAGGAGTTCTTTCCCTCCGATGACTCTTCCAGAGTCGGTCAGGGGCTGACAGTCGACCTGATTCTACTACCAGGATATCGCGACCCCAGGCCAGTTGACCGGGCTTCCCCCTTTCTCTTTTGATCGTGTTCAAACTCCATCTTCATTGAAAGTGACTGCTGCGGAGAAGGCGGAGACAGGCATGCTGGTCGAGAAAGTAGTCCAACTGATCAACCAAGGTGTCACCGGTATGGACCTGCTCGAGGTGTTCCTCAGTCGGCGGATCCAACCTCTCCAAGCTCGAGACCACTCCATGTGGATGTACTCCGGGGCTGGCGACACTGCTCGGGTTCATCCGGAGGAGGTGGAGGCAAAAACAGTGGCCGAGTGGTTGAAGGGGATCACCGGGAACAAGGACAACCCCAGGGGCGCTAGGAGAGTCGACCCTTTCAGCGACAGCAACCTGCCAGACAAGGTCTGGTCATCATAACTGAATTTTTGAACGTATTTTCCGGTGATTGTTGATCCGACCGACTTATGATCGATCCCTTGTTTTGCGGATCTACACGGAGATGTATTCAATGCCCAATGGTGAACAAGCTGCGAGCAAGACCAAGAGGGCGAGGACAGTGCCGAGGAGAGCGGCGAGGGGGAGTCTCCAGCTGACGATGATGAAGACGAGAGCGACGAGTCGGACGACGAAGAAGTGGCCGACTCACCGCCTCGTTCTGAACGTCGATCCAAGCTGCGGCATGACCCCGCGAGCAAGCGCGGCAAAGCTGTGGCGTCGAGTGTTCCATCTCACAAGCGCGCTCGGTCCTCGACTCCAGAATTGACTGAGAAGGTCACCAAGCAGCCCAAAATTAATCTTTCGAAGGCTCGGAAGACCTTGCCTAGAATCAAGATGGACGTCCCTGTTGCCTCTGGGTAAACGTTCTTCTCGTATTTTCTTGTTCCGACCGATTTTCCTGTTCCGACCGGTTTTCTTGTTCTGACCGAGTGGATGATGAACTTGTATAGCCCAACCTCAGCTGTGACTGATATGGATATTGACAAGACTCCAGCCGACGAGGAAGCTGAGGACGCCGTCACCTCCAAAGCCAGTAAGTCTGCCCGACTCGAATTTATTTGGTCGACTGGATGGTTTGTCAGTTATCCTTATGGCTTTCTCTGTTAATTGCAGTTCCACGAGACGTTGTTGTGCTCCCGGACGATGAAGAAGAGGTACCGCTGAGAGGGAGGAGGAGGAAGGACAAGGAACTGGGCGGAAGGCGCTGAAGTCCGTGTTCCTCGGTCGATTGTGGCGCTTTGGGGCGAGGGTCGAGCGATTGATGATCCGGCTCGAACCAACGTCACCTTCGTTGTTCCGTTGTCGATCGATTGCCCCTCGGGATCAGCCGCTCGGACTTCACCGCGCCGATACAACTCCTCGCCTATGATCCGTGGCTGCTTGATTGCTCGCCTTCATCACTTTTTTATCAGATATCAAACTCCGGACGATCCACCATTGCTGCCAAGGAAGCTCTTCTTCGATTGAATCTGGTGATGGGACAAATGAAAGTGGTGCATGAGGCTAGTCAGTAGCCTTCAACGCTGGAGCTGCTCTGCAAGCCAATGTCGTGTTAGTTGATTTTCCGATCGACCGTATTTCTTGCCTGATCGCCCACTGGGGTGTGGCTGTTTTGAAATTGCATGTCTCTTTGTGTCGATTCGAGCTGAATCTTTGCACTAGTGGGGGCACGCTGAGTACACCCACTCGGTGTAGTCCCCGAGATCATAGTTGACTGCGGGCAGTCGACTGTGGTCTGAGAACAGGAACTCTTTTTTACCAAATCAGTGGGGGCACGCTAAGTGCACCCACTAGGTGTAGTCCCTGAGACTGCCGTTGAATGTTTGATTCGGTGGTAGTCTTAGAGTAGCTATCATTGTGATGTCTTTTTATCTCTGTCGACTGATATGGCTTTAACTGCAGAAATCTTGTGATCTTGGGACTCAGCTTTTCGCAATGAACAAACAAACAAATCAGCCTCAACCTTGATCCGAATTGGCCAAGAAGAATCTCAAGACCGCCGTGATTTAAGTAGCTGCCATGGGAGGTAACCAATTGCCAACTGTATATCCTGCTGCTGGCACTTTTCCTTTCCATTTTTTGAACCGAGTGACTCCACTCGAGCAGATGTATGTAGTGAAAACCGCCAACTCCAAGCCCGTCTGAAGAATGTTATTTCTAGTAATCTTATTGGCGACCTTTGTCACTATCATTTTTAGTCCATTGATTCAATGTGTTGCGAATGCTCGCAATCCTCAATCAGATCCTAGAATTCATCCTTTCGGCTCTGATGTCATTTTAAACATGAGCAGAATCTCGACCAATCAAATTGTTGTCGATTTTACCCCTAAGCTTACTCAACTTATCCATCCTTAATCAGAGCGTTTGCTTCTGATCCTTTGATTTGGAAATCATAGTTCCTTTACATGCGAGCTTTGAATTAGTCAGTCATTCTATAATCTAATCTCCTTCCATTCCTTCTTCCTCTGGTTGAGTACCGATGTTCACATCAGATCCCTTGAGGACCACCGGATCCTTTGTTGAATTTTATCCGACAACGTCCTTCATACTCAATCACTTTGGAAGTTCTTCTCTATGATGTAATGCCATTGGTAATTCCTATCATCTGATTTGGCCAACCATGCTCTGCTTTCGAGCTTGTGTATTTACTTTTGAAACTTGTGGTATATGTTACTAATATGCCCGATGGGTTGAACCTATGCCTTCCCCTAATCCGTGAGAACTCGAAAGTTTTCACAATTCATACTCTTTCGGTGTTCTATTAGAGAAAATTTCAACACTACAACTTCGTTGAAGCCAAGAAGTGAATGGAAGGTTATGCATTATAGAAGTAGGAGTCGACCATGAACTTTGTGTTCATGCCCATGGACACGATGTAGATCTTATCATTAAAGCTTCTCTTAAATTAATTATTCCCTTGGTTTAAGTACATCTTATATCTGGGATCTGGCCTTTTGCAATCGTGGTTCCGACCATGATCTCCTTTAAATACAATTTCTCGTGCATGTTTAAGCACTTATATTCTATAGAGCAATACCCCAGTCCAAGCTCTACTTTGGACTGTCGTCGAGTATTATCCTCCTGGTATCTCGAGATTATCTTGGAACTGCGTAACTTCTTATGAGGTCTTCATCAAGTACTACATTCTCACTGATTACAATTTTTCATGGGCTCTGAGTTATTAAACACTCAAAGACACCGATAACTGAAGCGAGTCCACACTACGGTTCAACAACTCTTAGTAATGTTCTTTAAGTACGAGTTTGTACCAGATCACGCCATTCCTAGCTTGTTTGGCTATATCATTATCATGCTAAATTTTAACTGTGCTACCTGGTCCTTCTTCCCGGGGGACAAATTCTGACGATGAGCTAATCTCACATTGATCTTCCTCGGCATATCATTTCTCCTTGCACAACAAACTTGATTTCGAGTTTGTGTCGTACCCATGGTTGCAATAACCTTTCGCTTCATAATTCGTTTGACTTGATGTCGTCGCCGATCGATTACATCTTCATGAAATCTCTCGACAAATGTGTCATGATAATCATCAGCATTCTGAGCTCTTCCAGGATATCAATTGAATTCATGATGAGAAATACCATCCTTGCCCTCGATGAATTGTGTTATCATCGACCACTCTATTGCCTTACGTTCAACACAAACTTGTTCGTGTTTGGTGTTATACCTTGAGTTCATTGCTATCCAACATTTGTTCTTCTTTACCTTGGTGTATTAACATCTGTTATGTCAAGAATGTCGTGAGAATTTCTCCACCACTTGAGAATTCTTGATATATTATTACTTCTCGCCATCTCCGTTCATTCCTTGGTCCCTCCCTGTTGTTTCTAACCGGAATACCGATTAACCGGACTATGATGTGTGAATTCAAAACTTCTAGCAACCCTATTGTTTGAAGTTAATGGTCGATATTTCATTCTTAGACCATTGGTTATCGAATCACCATTCTAACATTTATCATGCTACCTAAGTCCATATTTCGGGTGAACCTTTCAACCAATGTTTAACTGGGTATGTTTTCCTCGAGCATACCTCATTATATCATTTGATCTGACAAATGTTATCTCTTTGTTCACATGATTGTGGAAATCCATCTTTTGGAAAACTCGATGAATTGTCGTTTACATCAGCCACCCCCTCATCCTCTCCTTGGTTTAATGATGAACTCTGGTTTCAGAACTCGCTTCCCTAGATCATTTCCGAGAATCTCATAATGTCATCTCGTCAAATTGTGTTGCACCTTTTCTTCTCGGGCATCCTGATGTCTGAGGTATCCTGACACCAATCAGATCTGAATCTCGGCCAGATATGATGGTTGGGACATATTTCCAAAAGTTATAACATTGGTCTCTACATAACCCGGTAAGGTGGTGTCTTTGCTTAGCACCCCTAGCCAGAGGACCTTTTGTTATAGTTTCCTTTTTAGCAATGTTAACCATTCTTCCAAGGGGAAATTGAAAGACTTATTCTATAAGCTGTTCCTGATGAATCCATTGAGTATCTAAAGTCTGACCTTTGCTTGAAAACCATGTCAATACTATCTTGAAGCATGTCTATGGTACTCCGATCTTCGATAAGAACATTTAAAGCACCATGCTAAAATTTCTTTATCAATTATCCAAACACCGTTGTATGGGCAATGTTATGAAATTCCTCTCCCCTTACCTAAATGGTTTTCTACTTCTATCCTGTCATGGATAACATGCTCTGTTTGTCCTTGGGAAGGATATACCCCTGAAATATGTGTTTAAACACAGTTTCCTTTCCATTTTTCTGTTTAATTTCATAATCATGTTATTCTTTCCATTGTTTGGTTTGACCTTTCTTGAGGTCTATATGATCTAAGCAGTAATATTCTCCTGCTTATGTAAACACCTCGGTATACAATTCTGCCAAGCAAGACCTTTTTACTATTGTTGATGACATTCCGGTAGCCACCGATGGACGAGAACTTTGCCTAATGGTCCGCCTCGTTCAACGAGCAGGAAAATGGTTCTGTTGGTCCCTCGCCCTTGGTACCGACATTGTTGCCGACATAACTGATAGGCTACCCTCTGACATGTCTTGCTATCATGACCGTGCAAGATGTCAACGCCCTTCCTACTTTTAACCACATGGTGGGCCCATAACCCACTCCATAGGATTGAAACCTGACTCTCCTGTACACCCTGTTTCCAAAGTAAATCCTCGCACTTGGCTTCGTATGCAATTCACGAGCCACATTCCTAGTGATCTATTCTGGTATCAGACGCAATACTTATTCATGTTGCCCTGAAACCCTTTCACCTTCTAACTAGGCATTGAACGATTGCCTGGCTGCTTGAAACTTCTTATGGTACCTTCTTACTTTGCTCTCGATATCTTCTTAAGTTTCAATTCGAGAGTTACTTTCTGCCACCTTCCCCGATGTTGTCTACCAGATAGTCAGCCTTGTAGAGGTCCGTTCTTCCGGGATACCCCGCCTAATACTTTCATAAGTACGATGGAGTTCCTGAAGAAGGGTCCCGACTTCATCATGATGACCTGAAGAAGAGAAATAAAGACGTCAATGTAATGGATCGACCTCTTCGAGAAGAGCAACCAAGACCGAGAAGAATCGTTAGGATTTCGTAACCAGAACTTTCCCCCTTACGCCCCTCTTAAATCTCGGGACGGGATTTCTTGTAGTGGAGGAGAATTGTGACGCCCGGGTAATTGAGCTACAGTAACCTCCTCGTAATGATGCCACATCACCCCAGTTACTGTTGACAAATCTCGCGTTAGTTCAAAACGATTTGAATTCAAAATTGAATTAGAGGCAAACAACAAAAGTTTTTAATACATTAAACTAAAATGTTCGGAGTGTGCAAATAAATGCTTAGGTATTTATGGTGAGGGAACCATGCTTTTATAATAAACCTAAATACATAAAATGAATTAAAACAGAAAAGAGAAATAAATAAAAGAAAAGGAAAATACAAAGCAGAAAACAAAAAGATAAAAGAAGAGAACCCCCCTTCCCACTGGGCGGTCGGCCAACAGTAGCCAAAGCCCAAACCGCCAGCCAACCCCACGCCCCATTAACCCCCCGAAACCCTAACCCCCACTCGTTCCATTTTCCCACACTCACGCCCCCACTCTCCCTCTCCCCCGATCCAATCGGGATCGGGCTCGCCGCCGCCCGCCGTTGCCCAGGGAACCCCATCGCCAGCCGTCGCAAGCCCCGCCCCTCTCGAACTCCTCCGTACCCCTCCTCTCCCTCGAGCGGCATCACCTGAAGCCACGGCCTCGCCTAGTCACTGACCCCGTCGCCCCCGACGCCCGTCGCCACCACCACGACGCCGCCGTGCGCTACCGCCTTGCCCTCGTCCGGCGCCACCCAGATCGCCGCCTCGACGAAGGCCACGGTGCCGGAGCTCCCTCACCGGCCTGCTTCCTCCCCCCATCGGACTGCCTCCTCTTCGCCACCTCGTCTCCGACTTCCCACTCGACCCCCTACTGCCCTGTGCCCTGCAACCCCTAGTGAGGCCCCCTCCTTCTCCTCTGTCTCGCTCACGCCACTTGGCGCTCCTCTCTGTTGCCGCCGCCCACGTCACGCTCGTTGCCGCCTCAGCCCTCATTGCGCTGCGTCGCTTGCGTCCGTCGCCGTGCTGGCCGCCCACACTCTGTCGCCCCTTGCTGCTTTCATTGCCGCCGTGGCCGGCGGCCCCTTGTTGGCCTCGGGCCTCCAAGCGGGCGCACGTTCTGCCCGCGCCCGTAACCGCACCGCCCAGTGCCCGTTAAGGCCCCTAGGGCCTATGACAAATGGGGCCCAGCCCCAGAACATTTTTTTAAAGTAAAAGAAAATAAAATAAAAATAAATTATTAATTAATTAAGTAATTAATTAGTGAATTAATTAAGTTAATGAATCATGTATAATTAATCTAATTAACTAGTTAGTTTACTTAAATAGTAATTAGTTTAACCTAAACCCTAATCAACCTAATAGTGTATGACAGGTGGGTCCCACTGGGCCCACACGTCAGTTTGACCAGTCAACACCTCTGTTGACTGCTGATGTCATGATGACATCAGCAAACACTATTTTGGATAATGTTGAATTAAATTAAATTAATTAAATTCTAAAAATGATTTAAAACTTTAGAAAATCATATAAAATAAACCGTAGCTTAGATGAAAATACTTTCTACATGAAAGTTGCTCAGAACGACGAGACGAATCCGGATACGCATTCCGTTCGTCCGCCACATGTCCCTAGCATAGCGAACACACAACTTTCCCCCTCCGATTCATCTGTCCGAAAACGCGAAACACCGGGAATACTTTCCTGGATGTTTTCCCCCTTCGCCGATATCACCTTGCTATGTCTTGAGCTTGTGTTGGTTTTCCCCGAAGAGGAGAGGATGATGCAGCTGAGTAGCGTAAGTATTTCCCTCAGTTTTTGAGAACCAAGGTATCAATCCAGTAGGAGGCCACGCACAAGTCCCTCGTACATGCACAAAACGATAGCTACTCGCAACCAACGCGATTAGGGTTTGTCAATCCCTTCACGGTCACTTACGAGAGTGAGATCTGATAGAGATAATATTTTTGGTATTTTTGGTATATAGATGCAAAGTGAAAAGTAAAAAGGCAAAGTAAAAACAAAGCAAGTATAAAAGTGATTGAGATTGATATGATGAGAATAGACCCGGGGGCCATAGGTTTCACTAGTGGCTTCTCTCAAGAGCATAAGTATTCTATGGTGGGTGAACAAATTCTTTGTTGAGCAATTGATGTAATTGAGCATAGTTATGATTATATCTAGGTATGATCATGTATATAGGCATCACGTCCGTGACAAGTAGATCGAAACGATTCTGCATCTACTACTATTACTCCACTCATCGACCGCTATCCAAAGATGCATCTAGAGTATTAAGTTAAAAACAGAGTAACGCCTTAAGCAAGATGACATGATGAGGAGGAATAAATTCATGCAATATGATAAATACCCCATCTTGTTATCCTCGATGGCAACAATACAATACGTGCCTTGCAACCCTTTCTGTCACTAGGTAAGGACACCGCAAGATTGAACCCAAAGCCATGCCTCCCATTGCAAGAACTACCAATCTAGTTGGCCAAACCAAACGGATAATTCAAAGAGACTTGCAAAGATAACTCAATCATACATAAAAGAATTCAGAGAAGATTCAAATATTATTCATAGATAATCTGGATCATAAACCCACAATTCATCGGTCTCAACAAACACACCGCAAAAAGAAGATTACATCGAATAGATCTCCACGGGAGAGGGGGAGAACATTGTATTGAGATCTAAAAAGAGAGAAGAAGCCATCTAGCTACTAGCTATGGACCCGAAGGTCTGAAGTAAACTACTCACACTTCATCGGAGAGGCTACGGTGTTGATGTAGAAACCCCCCGTGGTGGATGCCCCTCCGTGAGCTCCTAACAGGCCCCAAGATGGGATCTCGTGGATACAGGGAAGTTGCGGCGGTGGAATTAGGTTTTTGGCTCTGCTACGATCGTTTGGGGGTACGTAGGTATATATAGGAGGAAGGAGTACGTCGGTGGAGCAACAGGGGGCCCACGAGGCAGGGGGCGCGCCCCCCACCCTCGTGACCGCCTATGTTACTTCTTGGAGTAGGGTCCAAGTCTCCTGGATCACGTTCGGTGAGAAAATCACGCTCAAGGTTTCATTCCGTTTGGACTCCGTTTGATATTCATTTCTTGAAACTACAAAAAGGCAAAAAAAAGCAATTAATTTGGGCCTCCGGTTAATAGGTTAGTCCCAAAAGTAATATAAAAGTGGAAAATAAAGCCCATTATAGTCCAAAACAATAGATAAAGTAGCATGGAGCAATAAATAATTATAGATACGTTGGAGACGTATCACACCTCCTACTACGTTGGGGCACACCTGGCACCGTTACTTCTTATGTCATGCATCGATATGCGTCTGTTTGCATTGTATTCATTGTTTCTTCCCCCTCTTCTCTCCGGTAGACTACGAGACTGACGCTGCTACTGGTACCCCGATCGACTACGGTGTTGACGACCCCTCCTTCTTGCCGTGGCAACCAGCAAGCCCCCTTGATCACCAGATATCGCCTATTCCTTCTCTATACTGCTTGCATTAGAGTAGTGTAGCATGTTACTGCTTTTGGTTAATCCTATTCTGATGCATAGCCTGTCATTGTTGCTACAGTTGTTACCCTCACCTGATATCCTACTGCTTAGTATAGTATGCTAGTGTTCCATCAGTGGCGCTACACTCTTGTCCGTCCGCCATGCTATACTACTGGGCCGTGATCACTCGGGAGGTGATCACGGGCATATGCTATATACTTCATACTGTTACATTACTTATGATACTGTTTGGAGATGGGGGCCGAAGGGGCAGGTGGCTCCATCCCAGTGGAGGTGGGCCTGGGTTCCCGACGGCCCCGATCGTTACTTTGTGGCGGAGCGGCAGGCAGAGTTGAGACCGCCTAGGTGAGAGGTGGCCTGGCCCTGTCGGTGTCCGCGGTTACACCATTAACACGCTTAACGAGATCTTGGTATTTGATCTGAGTCTGGCCATTTGGTCTATACGCACTAACCAACTACGTGGGAAAGTTATGGGCACTCGACGTCGTGGTATCAGCCGAAGCCTTCGTGACGTCAGCGACTGAGCGGCGCGCGCCGGGTTGGACCGCGTAACGTGACTTCCTTTGTAATGGAGGTTGCTAGGTCTGCTCTCCGGCCGCGTACGCAACGTGCAGGTGTGCTAAGGGCGATGGGCCCAGACCCCTGTGCGCTTAGGTTTAGACCGGCGTGCTGACCTCTTTGTTTGCCTAGGTGGGGCTGTGACGTGTTGATCTTCCGAGGCCGGGCATGACCCAGGAAAGTGTGTCCGGCCAAATGGGATCAAGCGTGTTGGGTTATGTGGTGCACCCCTGCAAGGAAGTTAATCTATTCGAATAGCCGTGATCTTCGGTAACAAGACGACTTGGAGTTGTACCTTGACCTTATGACAACTAGAACCGGTACTTAATAAAACACACCCTTCCAAGTGCTAGACACAACCCGGTGATCGCTCTCTAACAGGGCGACGAGGAGGGGATCGCCGGGTAGGATTATGCTATGCGATGCTACTTGGAGGACTTCAGTCTACTCTCTTCTACATGTCAAGAAGACGGAGGCTGCGAGCGTAGTCTTCGGCGAGATTAGTTATCCCCTCTTATTACGGCATTCTGCAGATTCACCCACCGATATAGCCCTTTACACATATACCCATGCATATGTAGTGTAGCTCCTTGCTTGCGAGTACTTTGGATGAGTACTCACGGTTGCTTTTCTCCCTCTTTTCCCTCCTTTCCCTTCTACCTGGTTGTCGCAACCAGATGCCGGAGCTCAGAGCGGGACGCCACCGTCGACGGCGACTCCTACTACACCGGAGGTGCCTACTACTACGTGCGGCCCGGCCAGCGGCGACCGAGAGTAGTTAGGAGGATCCAGGCAGGAGGCCTGCGCCTCTTCGATCTGTATCCCGATTTGTGCTAGCCATCTTATGGCATCTTGTTTAACTTATGTACGTACTCGGATATTGTTGCTCTACTGACTCATCTATGATCGAGCACTTGTATTCGAGCCCTCGAGGCCCCTGGCTTGTATTATGATGCTTGTATGACTTATTTATGTTTTTAGAGTTGTGTTGTGATATGTTCCCGTGAGTCCCTGATCTTGATCGTACACGTATGCGTGCATGATTAGTGTACGGTCAAATCGGGGGCGTCACAGGCTTAAATGCCCTCACTTAGCCATAGGAGTTTTATAATAAAACATGGACGCAGCCCCTGGTATATGAACCTGAGTGCTGTCAGCGTTTGATCGGGAAGTACCGATCCTTCATGAATGCGGAAAAATCTCCAACGATTTGTGACCTCCGAACAGTGACCGGCTCTCGCCGCATCATAATGATCGGTTTCGGCTTTCTCTCTTGAGGTGCTCATCCGATTTAGACCAGGGCACAATCGCAGTAGTTCTCCCTTTACTACCCTAGCCGATGTAGCGGAACGTAGGGTAGCAAGCACAGGAGCCGGGCAACCCAACTATTGACCAAAGACATGATTCGGAGCCAATGCATATAATGCTAAATTCGGGGTGCCGAACTTATCTATAAGAAGTGTTCGGACTTTGTTGCCGCATTATGGGGCGATGCGGAGCCCCTGGGGAATATGAAACGTACCAAAGTGCATGGGTGCAAGAATATAAGTAATTAATGGCAAAGGAAAACAGAAAGAGAGCAGACGTAGTATCTGGGGCCCCTTGACTTGGGCCGTGAACTGTTTGCATTATAGTTGGGTTAATGCGTCAAAGCGCATTTAAACAAATAGTGCAAGAAGCAACCGGCTATTTAACATGCCATAACCAAAGGAGAGCTGCATTTGGGTACTGAAAAACAGGTAGAGTGATCGTTGGATTGTCCTCTAGGGTTTCCCCTGTATGCCTGTGCTCTGTGCCAATCTGGTGTACTTGTCCTTTGACAGGACTAGTAATCAGGCCATCGAAGGAGGCCTGTATAAAAGAGACCTGGAAAAAAAGAAAAAAAAGGAAATAGTAAAGATACAAGTGAGTCCGGGGTCGGTGTAGTCGAACTGTGCACTGCCAGCTGGTTGTGCCTCCGTCGATGCCCATGGGATTTTGAGTGCGTAATTATGTACGCGTGGTGTGAATGCCGCTACCTCATTGGGACTAGGACGGAGGCCGCATTGCTAATCAAGCTCTTGATGAGCCGAGCTATCTTGTTGCAGTGTGGTCCGGACCCTCTTGGTGATGTCCAGGGGCTCGGCAGTCAAATTATAGTTCTGCTTGAGAAGGCCACTCTGTACCTCTGCTGCTAGGGAGGCTGTGTGCTCCTCTGTACGGAGGGAGCGTTCGGTGTTTCCATTGACTGTTATGACGCCGCGTGGACCGGGCAACTTGAGCTTGAGATAAGAATAGTGTGGCACCGCGTTGAATCTAGCAAACGCAGTTCGTCCGAGTAGTGCATGGTAGCCGCTGCGGAAGGGGACGATATCGAAGATTAGCTCTCCGCTTCGGAAGTTGTTCGGGGAACCGAAGACCACTTCCTGCGTGATTGAGCCCGTACAACGGGCCTCTATGCCTGGTATGACTCCTTTAAAGGTAGTCTTTGTGGGTTTGATTCGTGAGGGATTAATGCCCATTTTGCGCACTGTATCCTGATAAAGCAGGTTGAGGCTACTGCCCCCGTCCACTAGGACTCGTTTTAGGTGAAATCCGTCGATGATTGGGTCGAGAACCAGTGCGCCGAGCCGCCATGGCGGATATTAGTTGGATGATCTCGCCGATCGAAGGTGATCGGGAATGACGACCACAGATTAAATTTTGGGGCGACTAGCTCTACCGTGTAGACGTCCCTGAGTGCGCGCTTGCGCTCCCTTTTGGGGATGTGTGTAGCGTATATCATGTTCACCATTTTGACTTGAGGGGGAAATTTCTTCTGCCCCCGAGTGTTCGGCTACCGGGGCTCTTCGTCATCGTCCTCACTTTGTGATCCCTTTTCCTTGTTCTCGGCATTTAAATTGCCGGCCTATTTAAAAACCCAACAATCTATGTTGGTATGATTGGCTTGTTTGTCTGGGGTGCCATGTATCTGGCACGGATGGTCGAGTATGCAGTCCAAGCTGGATGGTCCCTCACTGTTCCTTTTGTAGGGCTTCTTCCGCTGGCCGGACTTGGAGCCACTGAATCCGGCGTGAACCATAGTGTCATCGGTGTTATCGCCATTGCTTCGGCGTTTGTGTCTATTGCGCCGGAGCTTGCCGGTGCTGTTTTTGGCCTCGGAGGGGCCTGCCTCGCTGGCTGTGTTTTTGCTACGAGCCAGCCAGCTGCCCTCACCCACGCAAAAGCAGGTCATGAGTGCCGTGAGGGCTTCCATGGATTTCGTCTTTTCTTGGCCAAGGTGGCGGGCGAGCCATTCGTCACGGATGCTGTGTTTGAAGGCCGCTAGGGCTTCGGCATCCGGACAATCAACGATCTGGTTCTTTTTGGTTAGGAACCTAGTCCAGAATTTTCTGGCTAATTCTCCAGGTTGTTGAACTATATGACTTAAGTCATCGGCGCCTGGTGGCCGGACATAAATGCCTTGGAAGTTGTCAAGAAAAGCTTCTTCCAAGTCCTCCCAACTGCCGATGGAATTTTCAGGCATGCTATTTAACCAATGTCTAGCTGTCCCTTTTAGTTTTAGTGGGAGGTATTTGATGGCGTGGAGATCGTCTCCTCGGGCCATATGGATGTGGAGAATAAAATCCTCGATCCATACTGCGGGATCAGTTGTTCCATCGTATGATTCAATATTGACGGGCTTGAACCCCTCGGGGGATTCGTGATCCAGTACTTCATCTATGAAGCAGAGAGGGTGTGTGGCGCCTCTATATCGGGTCGCGTCACGGTGCACCTTGATGAAGTCCTTCTGCGGTTATCGGCCCGGGCGTGACTAGGTTTGTCACGTCCGAATAGGTAGCCGTCATCGTTAGTCGAAAAGCATCCTCGCGATCCATAGATTGATCTGGTGTGTCCTGCTCTGCTGTCCAGGTCCTGCCAAAGGTCGTATGTATAGTCCCGAGCTGTTTTGTCTCTGTTTTTGCGAGGTGGTGGGGCGGGCTGGTGTTCGGCATGAGTTGCCGTTTTCTCTCGACCACGAGGTGGTCGGCCCGCCGCACTATCCCGACCACGCGGTGGTCGTTCCGCATTGCGCGAGGGAGGTATGGGCTCCGGCGCCTCCTCGTCGAACTGAGGTAGTTGTCTGTGTTTCAGGTAACTCTTGGCTGGACGCTTGAGGCCATATTCTTCGGCTGCCAGGACATCAGTCCATCTGTCAATGAGTAGGTCTTGATCAGCTTGAAGCTGCTGCTGCTTTTTCTTCAGGCTTCTTGCAGTAGCTATCAGCTGGCGCTTGAAGTGTTCCTGCTCGAGGGGTGCCTCCGGCATGATCAAATCCTTGTTGCCAAGGCTCTCCTCGTCCTCGGAGAGTGGACGGTAACTATCGTCATCCGGGTCGTTGGGCATGGCCTGTTTATCAGGATTAACTTGCCCGTTGTCTTTTTCCCCCTGTTCGGATGTTGCTCCAAGAGGGTCTTCATTGTTTTCAGCGTCGTCCATAGTGTTATTTTCTCCGGTGCCAGTGTTGCTATCTTGAGCAACGTGACCTAGAATGGCGTTTAAGGCGCCGGCCTTTGGACTGTGTCTCAGAAGTTTTATTCGCAACTGGATCTTCTTTGTCATCGTCGCTAGCCTTTTTAGGTGTGTCAACCATGTACACATCGTACGAAGAGGTGGCCGTCCAACGTCCAGTGAATGGCGGGTCTTGGTCTTGCTCCTTGTCAGCATCGTTTTCCATACCGTCGATGTCTTCGGAGCCATAATCAAGCATGTCGGTTAAGTCCTCGACGGTGGCTATGAAGTGGGTGGCGGGTGGGAAGCGAAATTCTCCATCATCAGCCTCTAGTTTGAACCGGACATAGTTCGGCTGTGAGTCCCCCGCCAAGGACATGTTTTTTAATGAATTTATCACATCTCCCAAGGGCGAGTGTTGGAAGATATCTGTGGCGCTGAACTCAAAGATCGATAACTGATCCAGCTCTGCGCCCGCAGGCGTGCGTGGTTCGGAACTTATAGCCGGAGACGAGTCTGGAATTCCGTTGTCAAATACATTGCAAGGTGCTGAGTCCGTGTGCGGCTCCAACACCGCAGATTCTATGGTTTCAGATGGCGCAATCTGCTCCGGATCTAAGGTCAGTAGCGATTCTGAGGAACCATCTCTGAATATGGTCCGATGATGATTTAAGTCATGTTCATCGGAGCGGGGAGCGGTCGCCGTGGTCTCAAATCCATTGAAGATCAGGTCTCCACGGATATCCACGACATAGTTCAAGCTTCCAAATCTGACTGGTGGCGGGCGTAGCTATCGATCTGCTTCCGGATGGCTGGCGAGTTGGCCCGCAAAGACGGTCCGCCGAATACAAAAATCTGTCCGGGGAGGAAGATTTCTCCTCGGACAACGCCACTATAGACGATCGAAGGGGCCATCGAACCTTTCGTCGACGGCACAGTGGAACTCTGAATGAAAGCACCAATGTAAGTGTCAAAACCGGCGGATCTCGGGTAGGGGGTCCCGAACTGTGCGTCTAAGGTCGATGGTTACAGGAGACGGGGGACACGATGTTTCCCCAGGTTCGGGCCCTCTCTATGGAGGTAATACCACCTTCACTGCTTGATTGATCTTGATGAATATGAGTATTACAAGAGTTGATCTACCACGAGATCATAATGGCTAAACCCTAGAAGCCTAGCCTGTATGACTATGGTAATGAGTATATCATTTCCGGACTACACCCTCCGGTTTATATAGACACCGGGGGTATCTAGGGTTACATAGAGTCAGTTACATAAGAAGGAATCTTCATAGTTGGTCGCCAAGCTTGCCTTCCACGCCAAGGAGAGTCCTATCCGGACACGGGTACAGTCTTCGGCCTTCATGTCTTCACAGCCCACCAGTCCGGCCCATGGATAACAGGCCGGACGCCCGAGGACCCCTTAGTCCAGGACTCCCTCAGCCTACTCTACAACGATTGTTTCGAGGTCAAGTAACCACTATTCTCTGCCATTCTTTTTCGGCAATGTTTCCGGATGGTGAGACATTTTTTCAACCGTATTTGGGAGGGAGTGATGGGGTATGATGATTCCTTCAAATGCAAGCCTGATGCCCTTGGAAATGTTGATTTCTCCTCTTATCAGAAATGCACCACAACTGTTCGGATGCTTGCATACATAATTCCTGGTGATCTTGTGGATGAGTATGTCTGCATGAGTGAGTCCACATGCCTCGAGGCATTGTACAAATTTTACAAAGTTGTGGTCGCAGTGTTTGGCCCAGAGTACTTGGTAGAACCAAATGATGTGGATGCGGATACAACCTGGTTATTAGCCATAAATGAATCGAGAGGCTTTCCAGGAATACTTGGAAGCATAGATTGTATGCACTGGGAGTGCAAGAACCGACCATTTTCTTGGCAGAGGCGATATAAGAGGCATGTTAAAGCTTGCACAGTCATAATTGAAGCAGTGGCATCACAAGATCTCCAGATTTGGCACTTTTTTTGGCATGGCAGGTTCTCACAATGACATCAAATGTGCTTCAGCGCTCTCTGGTGTTCGCGAGGCTTTCTGAAGGCCAATACCCATATGTCAACTTTGAGGTCAATGGCCACCAATACAACAAAGGATACTACCTAGCTGATGGTATCTATCCTCAGTGGTCTACGATTGTCAAGACAATCTCCGAGTCCGTAGGAAAGAAGAGGGTTAGGTTTTCCCAAGAATAAGAGAGTGCAAGAAAGGATGTGGAGCGTGCTTTTGGTGTGTTCCAATCTCAATGGGCTATTGTTCGGTGCCCTTCTAGAACATGGAGCACTCGGAGAATGTGCAAGGTGATTACTGCTTCTGTGATCATGCACAACATGATCATAGAGGATGAACGTGATGACAACCTCTTTGACGAAGGGTGGGGTTAATAAGGTGAAAACGTTGAGCCTAAGGACGGAGCGGCAACGTATGCGCAGTACACCCAATTTCATCAAAAAATGTGTCATTGGACTACTCACATTCAACTTCAAGATGATTTAATCAAGCATAGGTGGACTCACATAGGAAGCCAATAGATGTAGCTGCTCTTTTTTCAATGCATTTGCTATTATTTTAAATTCATTTGGTTGTAGGCTTGTGGTTTTTATTTACGGTGTTGTAAAAACTATGTGACTTATTTGTTTAATAATGTGCAATATTTTTTATTTTTTATTTGATTTATATGTTAGAATGTCCAAATTTATAAATTTTGCAAAAAAAGGGGCGAGGTGGACCAAACGGGTCTACCGGTTGGGTGCAATGCCCAAAAATGCAAGGACAAGAGGTGAACCCCGCCCCTAATACCGACTTCAACGAACAAAATGCGGACAAAACCCGCGCCCATTTGGGTCTATACATTGGATTTGGCCTAACCGGCCGACCCAAACGGACGTGGAGTTTGTACGCTTTTTATTCTTTTGGGTGTCCAGGAGGGACGGTGGCGTCCACCTTGTCCGCTCTTTTCTAGTAAGTGCGCCCAACGGGGTGACCCATTTGGTCATCACCGTCGTTTTTTATATGTAAGTTTTCTCATTTTAGATATTTAGACATTTACAACAAATAAACAAATGAATGGAACATTGCACATTATTAAACAAATAAGTCAGATAGCTTACAGCCAAATAAATAGAAATCACATAGTTTTACAACCATATAAATGTAAAATTATAGAAAACAATTGGAGGGAAAAGAGCAAATACAACTATTGATTTACTATGCGAGTCCACACATGCTCAATCAAATCATCTTGAAATTGAATGTGAGTTGCCTGATAACGCATTTCACGATGAAAATGGATGAATTGTGCAAACATTCCCGCTCCGCCTTCAGGCTCAACCAACTCACCATGGTAATCCCACCCATGGTCATAGAGTCTGTCATCATGCTCATCCTACTATGATCATGTTCTAGCATCGTGCCGAACAATAGCTTAGTGATATTGGAGCAAACCAAATGCACACTACACATCCTTTCTAGGACTCTCTTGTTCTTCGGCGAACCTAGTCCTCTTCTCTCCTTGGGACTCAGATATTGTCTTCACAAACATAGACCACTGAGAATAGATACCAACAGCTAGGTACTACACTCCTGCCAGTAGTTCCTCCAGTTCCTCTGACTGTCCAGATAAGACCGTCAAAATCTATATGATTAATGGCAAATACTACCCTAATAAACTAGTGTATAAAATATACTCCCTCGATAAAGAAGTATAAGAACGTTTAGATCATTACTTTAATGATCTAAATGTTCTTATATTTCTTTACAAAGGGAGTAGTATTATTTTAAAGAGAATGTAGTAAAATAGGAACTTGTTTAGGAAATTTTTTTGTTCCAGTATTAGTACTTTTCATGGAACCTATTATATTTTGTATATAAATTTACTAGGGGTGTACATAACCATTATACACTCTAGCTTAGAATATAACATCGAAAATAGGCATGACAAATCTAACGTTTTCTACAGCAATTTATATTGGCTCGGTGATGATAAATTTAGATTGCAAGCACGACAATTCTCTGGCAAAAAAATATGAACTGATATGGATTTGCCATACTCGCCAATTAAACTTGTCATTCGGCAGACATAATTTACAAAGAAAAACATTCGATTTTGTCATTCCTAAAAAATCTGTCTGAGTCCTATAAAATTACACTCTGTGGATTAGAAAATGCTTACTAGTTGGAGATAAACGGTAGTAGAACCATAATTGCCTGACAAGTTGGGAGCCGACTAAAGAAGCCTAAAGAGATCACCGAACAAGAGGCGGCACGGCATTATTCCAGCATCTCTCGCAGAATCATCCTCTCGCCTCCCGCTCAGCACGCTGCTCCAAGCAATCATCCAGCCGTTCCCCCCTCCCATCCCATGGTGGTAGCCGAGTTGCCTTGTCCGCTTCTACTTTTGCCTTGCAGTCACTAGCCAAACTCACCCTTTTGTACGTGCACCCCTTCACATTAGCATATTTAAGGTTAACTCCTAAGAAGCTCCCGAAAAGGAATATTACGCGGTAGATTCCTCCAGAGAGTAAGTAAATATGGATTACATCAGGAGGCGACGTGAAATAAATCCACACAACAGCTCTAATAAAGCGCTCTTCCCCGCCGGCGTCGAGGATTCAGGCCGACGGCAAACGGCGGGCTCGCTGTCTACGACGAGCTCATAGATAGAACCCAAGGCGCGGCGCCATGGTGATCTCGGTCCCCAGCCACCGGCGCACCATCCGCGACGCAATGCTCGGCGGGGGCCGCCAGCTCCACAAGCCCCTTCGCTGCGCCTTCTACGACGGGATTCCCGGCGAAGGCCTCGCCGCCGCGCTTGCCGAGGCCACTGGGAGCGTTTCCCTCTCCCGCACCCCCGCCACCGACGGCAACGCCGGAGGGAAGGCGGCGAGGAACGTGCTCATCCTCATGAGCGACACCGGCGGCGGCCACCGCGCCTCCGCCGAGGCTCTCCGGGACGCCTTCCGCCTCGATTTCGGGGACGCCTACCAGGTCCGACAAATTCCCTCCTTCCTTGTCCCCCAAGCCTTAATCCTCTGCTCTTTCGCAGGTACAGCTTCAGTTTCGCTCTCCAAAATGCCATTTTGTTATTAGATTAAATTTGGTTTGCTGCTGGTTGGTCGGCGCAGGTGTTCGTCAGAGATTTGGGGAAAGAGTACGGTGGCTGGCCGCTGAACGACATGGAGCGGTCGTACAAGTTCATGATCCGCCATGTCCGGCTCTGGAAGGTGGCCTTCCACGGCACCTCCCCGCGCTGGGTTCACGGAATGTACCTCACCGCCGTCGCCTACCTCTACGCCAAGTACGAACTCGATCGCTCGTAGGCTTGCCGTTGATTCGACAGCGACAATGCACGATCGGACTGTGCTTGTTGTTGTTGTGACAGGAATTAGGAATTTTTGTTCTTGTTTCAGTGAGGTGGTGGCCGGGATGATGAAGTACAAGCCGGACGTGATCATCAGCGTGCACCCACTCATGCAGCACATCCCGCTGTGGGTGCTCAAGTGGCAGAGCCTGCAGCCCAAGGTCCCGTTCTTCACCGTCATCACCGACCTCAACACCTGCCACCCGACATGGTAACCAACCGGCACGGTGCAAATTGGGGATTTTCTTGACTGATCAGGATTCAGGAGTAGCATCTGAAACCATGAACTTGGCAGGTTCCACCACGGCGTGACAAGGTGCTACTGCCCCTCGGCCGAGGTGGCGAAGAGGGCCCTGACCCGCGGTCTCGACCCGTCCCAAATCCGCGTGTACGGGCTGCCGATCAGGCCATCCTTCTGCCGCGCCGTGCTCGACAAGGTCGGCATGTCTTCGAGCCTCGCATTCTTCTGCCATTGCCGGGTCCAATCAGCTCTTGAACTCTGCTTGGTTGGTTGACAGGATGAGCTGAGGAAAGAACTTGGCCTGCACCCTGAACTGCCCGCTGTTCTACTGATGGGAGGTGGCGAGGGGATGGGCCCGGTGGAGGAGACAGCCAAGGCCCTCGGCCAAGAGCTTTACGATCACCGGAGACGCCGGCCGGCCGGGCAGGTCGTGGTCGTATGCGGCAGGAATCAGGCGCTGCGGTCCACCTTGCTGTCTCTGCCATGGAAGGTCCCTGTCAAGGTACTGCCATTGCAGATGCTGAATGTAGATGCGCATTTCAGATGGATGCCGTGAGTGACTGTTTGGTTGGTGCTGACTGAACTTTTTGAGTGTTTTGTCTTCAGGTTATGGGGTTCGAGAAGCAGATGGAGAAGTGGATGGGCGCTTGCGACTGCATCATCACAAAGGTAATCAAGGTTCCTTCTTGCCAATATGTTATGCCTCTTGACTCTTCCATTACTGGAACTAGAGCCTGACTGATGCATTTCTGTGGCACTTGCAGGCTGGGCCTGGCACAATTGCAGAAGCCTTGATAAGAGGACTTCCAATTATTCTCAACGATTTTATCCCCGGACAGGTCTATGCTTGTGCCACTACACTAGTTTTGAATTATATACGACTATACGACCCTATCAAAAAGATTTAGTCGGTCCAAACAAATTAGGCTAGCTCAACTTTTTTTTTCTTTTGAGTGTTGATTATATTTACATTATTGGGTAGGCTATGCGTGCCGACTAAATTTGCCGTCACCACATCAACTAAAATTACCATAAAAAACGTTTTGAATTGCCATTGTGCAAAATCTGAACGTTCGGGATTTATCCTTTCTGAAAAGATTTAGCCGATCTAGTAAAAAAATTACGGGGTAACTAAACTAGCTCAACTAACTACGAGTGCTGATTATATTTCCATTATTGGGTAGGCCATCTGAGAGTGACTGTTTGTTGCCATTGTCATTGACTAGTGATTACTTCCACCGAGATCTCATCAAATATGTCTCTAGCTAACATTTAGCTCTTATCTCTTATCACTCAGGAAGTGGGGAATGTGCCTTACGTGGTCGACAACGGCGCCGGTGTGTTCTGTAAGGACGCAGGCGAAGCTGCAAGACAAGTTGCCCGATGGTTTACCACAGAAACTGACGAGCTCAGGAGGTACTCCCGCAATGCGCTGAAGTTAGCGCAGCCCGAAGCAGTGTTCGACATCGTGAGGGACATCCACAAGCTCCAGCCGCAGCCTGCCGCTCTAACCCGGATCCCCTACTCGTTGACCTCGCCATTCTCATACCATATATGAACCTGCGGAACCTCTTGCAGAATATACCCTGCAAAGTGAATATGCCTTCAAACTTGGTTATGCCTGGGCTTGGCCGCCTGCTGAAGAACCTGTATATACGGAAAAAAATCATATGAGACCAGGTTTCATATAAAGCAGGTGAGACCCGTCCTAATGGATGACACGTGGCATTCACAAATCACAAAGCATCTAATCTTTCCCCTTGATTTCAGGTGGGAGGTAGGGTAAATGCTTTGTGATTTGTGAATGCCACGTGTCATTCATCATGATGAGTCTCACCTGCTAATTCGTGAGACCTAGTCTCATAGAATTTTTTTCCCTGTATATACCATGTACACAACTGGATGGAACATCTATATTGGTGCTTCTGTAGTTCTTGACTGCTTGTATTGGACTATTGGTAATTGGAATGTGAAAAGTATCTTTCTGGACAAAGTTATTGCTTGACAAACATTTACTCCATCCGTCCTGAAATAAGTGTGTCAATTTTTTTTTTTGCGATAAAACTTTCAATCTATTCATCTTCCATCACGGCAGTACAACGAACACTAGAAATAATAAAAATTACATTCAGATCCGTAGACCACCTAGCGACGACTACAATCACTGAAACGAGCCGAAGGCGCCATTGCCGTCACCGCTTCCTCGGAGTCGGGCACAACTTGTTGTAGTAGACAATCGGGAAGTCGTCGTGCTAAGGCCCCGTGGGACCAGCATCGTAACAAAGAATCAACCGATGAAGAATAACGTAGATCGAAAGGATCCAACCTGAAGACACACGAACATAGACGAACCACAACCAAATCCGAGCAAATCCACCGAGGATAGATCCGCCGGAGACACACCTTCACACGCCCACCAACGATGCTAGACGCACCACCGGAACGGGGACTAGGCGGGGAGACCTTTATTCCATCTTCAGGGAGCCGTCACCGTCTCGTCTTCCTAAATAGGACACAAACCCTAACAAATTTTGAAGAAACGACTAACAACGGAGCCCTCCCGCCGGCCCTTGCCAGGATCCACCACGCCCCCATAGCCCTAGGGTCACCGGAGACGAGGCGGAGGCGGAGCCGGCGAGATGCACGAACCCTAACTTTTCTTGGAGGAGGAGGCGGCGGCTAGAAAGAGAAGTGTGTCAACTTTGTACTACGCTTATTTTGGGACGAAAGGAGTAGTACCTAGTAGTTATAGTGCAGTTGCTTGTAAAAGACTAGTTGATTTCTTTATATGAAATCGTAGCGAGAGGGCTCCTCTTTTGCTAAAAAAACATACATTGCTAAAGGTATTGTCATTGTCATACATGTTTTGCTGCCCGAGTTTGATACCAATATTACATACTATGGGCTGGATTCTCGATATACACGCATTGGAGGATAACTCGCAAGCTCAATAACTCAACCAACTACAAACACCAGTATAAAACCTCGTGGAGTCAAGCTTAAGGGCGTGTTTGGATTCTCTCCACTCTCCAACTCCGCTCCTGAAGCCGGTGGAGCCGTGCCGAACGCCCGAACTCTGCGGATTTGGAAATCTGGAGTGGAGCAGGCTACAGTGCAATTCCACGGAGCTACAGTTTTCAGGATCTCAGATCTTTAAAATCACAGAGTTGGTAAGATTTACGAAAGGATTGCCACTGCCAAGTGGAAAACGGTTCGAGCGGCAGCGCCCGACTCGCTCGCTTATACGGTTCTGCCTCTCCTCGTGAATCGGGAGCGAAGCTGCTTGCCGAACAGTTTTTTTCTAATGCTATTTTTTTACAAGGAGCAGCATTTTGGTGGAAGAGCGGGAGTTCGAGGATTCAGAGGAGCTGCACCATTTTCGAACAAGCTCTAAATCAACCAAACTCTCAGTTAAAACCGTATTCCACTACAGTGGTCCGTGGAGTATCATAATCACGCAAGGAGAAAGCAAGATCTAAAGGTGGGGAACTCATCTCATCAAGAAACTGAATTTGTAAAGTTTTTTTCCTCATGCTGATATTGTTGCGTGCTCGATCAATATTTCCCTATCTAAATTCCAATATACTGACGGCGACGACGACAGCTCGTGTCATCCCGGTACAAATCACAACACCCAAATTGGCCGTGCTCTTGGAGTCTTGGAGAATCCGGCGACCAGTTGGCAGACTATAGATTAGTTCGACCACTAACATCCAGTTTCTCAAGTCACCGTGTCCAAAAGTCCAAACAAGCTAAGGCTGGGGAATGGAGCAAGAAGCGCCCGCCAAGACGACGGAGCACGTGCGAGAGGTGACCCTCCGGCCGCTCGACCTCGCCGACATCGACGTTATGATGGCGTGGGTGTCGGATCCGGAGGTTGCGACCTTCATGACGTGGGATCCCTACACGTCCCGCGAAGCCCTGCTCGCGTTCCTCCGGGACGCCGCGCTGCCGCACCCCTGGTTCCGCGCCGTATGCCTCCCCGACGGCGACCGCCCCGTGGGCTCCGTGTCCGTGTCGCCGACGGCGAACGCGTGCCGCGCCGAGCTCGGGTACGTGGTGGCGCGCGCGCACTGGGACAAGGCTGCGGGCCCGCCGAGTCAGCGACACTCGCATCGTCGTCCTTATAACGTTTTGGTTTCCCGCGAGGAATCAATGCTAAGGCTGCCGCCGGTCAGTCTTTCATTGATTCCTCATGGATGGCGCGGCGACGCCCTCCTGCCGCCTCGCGTACACAGGTCGCCCACCCCCGGCCGCTATAAAGCAACGCCTCCCCCTCGCCTGTGACCACACACCGCCCATAGACAGTCGCCGAGCTCTGCCTCTCTCTCTTCCCGTGCGCAGCCACCGCCGACGTTCCTCCCCTTTCTCCCCGTGCCCAGCCACGACGATGGGCGAGCGTTTCCCCGGCGATGGGGCGGCGACCAATGGCTTCGGACGCCGCTTGTTGCACGAGTGGGAAGCCAACTTGCTGTTCGAGGTGAACATCCTAGCGCCTCCCGATATGCGCGCGCCGGGGCGGTGGAAGCTCAGCGCCGGTGGCGTCCCCATCCCCCCGCTGCCCGACGTCACCGTGCGCCCCGACTACTTCACCGACGAGGTCGGCCGCGTGCGAGCGTCGCTGACGGAGGAGCAGCGGGCCCTCCCGTAGTACGCCGCCGACAACCGCGAGGCGTGGCGGCGTACTTCCAGCACCGTCAGGCGCAGCGGCTGGCCACCACCAACAACGCGCCGGTGGTGCGGGGGACCAAGAACAGCAAGGGCCGCCGCCTGTGGTGGGGCGCTCCCGGCCGCACGCTCCACACCGTTCTACCCTGCCGCCCCGGTCCGGAGCGGCGGCCAATGGATGCCGAGGAGGATGACGTCCTCTTCTTCCTCCTCCTCCCGCTCCTCCTCTCACTCCTCCGGGTCGCCGGCGCTGTTCAGCGTCAAGGCCGAGCCCGCGAAGACGCGCGCACCCGCAGCACCGGCATCGTCATCAACGAGGGCGGGCGCGCCTCCTCCTTGGCTCCTCCCTGCTTCATCAAGCCGAAGACAGAGCCAGGACTCGTCGCCGCCGTGAAGACGGAGTCCGGGCTCACCGCCGTGAAGACAAAGCCAGGGCTCGCCGCCGTGAAGACGGAGCCGGGGCTCTCCGACGCGGCGGTCTTGAAGTGGGCGCGCGAAGACTGGGCGCGGACGGAGTTGGAGCGCCAGTGCCGTGCCCTAGAGGAGATTGCCGCTAGGCACCGTGGCCGCGACGAGGGAGGCGTCGTCGTTCTCAACGATGACAGCGACGACGATGCTGTAAGTGCATCTAGTGCCCCTTAGTGATTTTGGTGGATTGAAGACTTATATGTTAAGGAACTAATGCGTTTGTGAGTGTACACAGGTCTATAAGTCTATGAGGAGTTTGATATTTACAGAGAAAGTCGACCCCTAAAAATGAAGTTCTTCGACTGAAGACTTTGATATTCTGAAGACTTTCAGAAGACTTTGAAAGTGAAGAAATTGGTGTGACCTTGAAGACTTGGTATTCATTTGAGGAACATGAAGCGTGAATACTTTTGTTTTCGTAGTTTCATTTTCTCTTTCTTGAGTCATAGGAAACACCGCATCAATTAAAGGGGTCGAGGAAATACTAAGGAAAAATTTCCATGTGATGCTCAACTCAAAATCCTACACCTACCAATCCTTCGAGTGAAGCCTTTGGAAATCTCATACAGTTCAGTCAATTTCTTCAAAGGATGTAGACGAAGTTCTTCCTCGTCACGAGGAATTTGTTCGACCGAGGAGTTAGGAATTCGCCAGTCTTGGATTGCCTACACAAAGTGAGGAACACGATAGCCCCGAGGAATTCGATATTCAAATTTCCGACCGTTGCTATCTTCTTGGCACCTGTCCCAAAATATCTTATCCACCTAACGGTCATATCATTGAAGGGCATTTATGTCTTATCATGTCGGGCTGCTCCCTAGGCTATAAATAGCCGCCCCCTACAACCACTAGCTGGTTGGCTGCTCCGAGAGAACTTTACACTTGTCATTTGAGAGCAACCCATCCTCCGAGGACTTTGTGCGAAAATCATCGAGTGAGGAAAAACCCCAAGAACCAAACCCCTACAAACCCAAAGTGATTGAGCATCACTGAAGAAATTGATCCTGCATGGATCCGACGCTTGTTACCTTTGAAGATTGTGCTTCTTCCAGACGGTTAGGCGTCATGGTCTAGAGCATCCAAGAGGAATTGTGGATCGCCGAGTGACCGAGTCTATGAAGGTTTGGAAGTCGCCTGAAGACTTACCACGAGTGATTGGACGAGGTCTGTGTGACCTTAGTTCAAGGAGAATACGGTGAGGACTTGGTGTCCTGAGCTGCATGCTCGCCGATCGGGTGTCCGGACCGTGTGTCCTCGAGTTTAAATACTCACCGCTCAACCAGACGCATAACCGAGACATCGCTTGAACTGGTCTACCAAATCATTGTCTTCACCAACCTAATCGGTTCTATTTCCTCAACCCTTTCATTTCCTCATTACCGTGTTGAGTGTTTGTTCATATCTGTGTTTGAAGACTTTGATCAAGACTTTCTCAATTTCCTCAGTTCAATTTCTTCACCGCTTTGTCTTCATCTTGTGTTATCCTGTGATTACGCTTTTGTACTCTGTCTGTCTTCATTTCATCATGATGACCATGCGTGTTTTCTCTCGTTATGCTTACTTAAGTACTTTTTCCGCAAGTAGTTCTTCGCTAAGGAATTTCCTCACCGCAAATTCCTCGATGAAGAATTCATAAAAATCGCCTATTCACCTCCCCTCTAGTCGATATAACGCACTTTCAATTGGTATCAGAGCAAGGTACTCCCTTGTTCTGTGTGATTTTGGTTTAACCACTTGGAGTTTTAGTTATGTCGACCGCAGGTATGAAGAAAGTGACATGCCCTATCTTTGACGGTCACGATTATCCCAAGTGGAAGGCCATGATAAGGAAGCGCCTCATGGCAATGGACAGCGAGTTGTGGACCGTCACTGAAATTGGTCTTACTTGATTCATGCAAGATGGCGAACGCAGTGATATTCGCAAGTACACTCGACTTGACATCATGGCAAAGGATATCATCCGTTCTCGCCTATCCAGAGATGAATTCAAGCGCATTATGCATCTTTGCAATGCGAAGCTTATCTGGGACCGAATCTCCGACGTCTATGAAGGTCATCGAACCCTTCATGATCCCTGGTTTGAGGACTTCAAGGAATCACTCAAAACGATGACTTTCGAGCCGTAATCATCATCGCTCGCATCATGTCTCATGGCAAAGGGTGACGAGGTAACCGAATGTTCCTCATCTGAATTTAGTATTTGTGAATCGATGATGATGAATCGATGATGATATTGAACCTAGCTATACTAAACTTGTTTGCATTGCCACCAAACAACAACATGCCTTGGAAAAGGTTCAAAACATGCTAGATAAGAGTGATGATATGTTAGGTGAAGAAATGGATCGCACTAAAGCCCCGATCGAAAATCTTCAGAGACTTGATCTAGGCTTGACCTTCAAGGTCATCATAACACTCTCTTATCTCGATCATGAGAAACTTTCTTATGAATCTCTTCAAAGAAAGCAAGATCTTGAGAAGCTAAGAGTGAGTTATGAAGATCTTCGTAAGAGCGCGATTCATTACTTGCTCAACAAATCAGCACTTCTCGTGAAGAATTTGTTCCTCCATGCTTAAAGTGCATTGAACGTGAATCGCTAATTCTTCACCGAATGTTCAAATGCTTCAACTGTTACAAATTCTTGATTGCCTCTCGCTATCACTAATTCCTCATCCGAGGACATTGCTAGTATCACCGATTTACGATGTATGAAGGAATTGTATATGACAGGCATGTACAAAAGCCTCAAAGGGCATCAGACTCTTTGTGATGTGCTTAAAAGCGAGATCCTCAACAGAACCCTAGAAAAGAGGGTATTGCCTTTGAGAGGAAACTCAATGCCGATGGAACATATTGGAAGCCCGAGCAGTACCCCAAAACCTCATGGGTTGTTGCAAAGGGACCTCCATTGATCCATCTAACTTATCTGACTTTACATGCGAATCTCCTCATTCTTCCGATGAGTCATTTGACTCCAATTATAAACTGTTCAAAAATCAGAATGGTGAAGTATTTGCTAGATATGTTGGCACTAACTGCAGGAACGGTTCCCCTATGAAGAAAATCTGGGTTCCCAAGATGTGCCTTGAAAGTCTTCAGGTGAGTGTCCTCATGACACCACCTATGAAGAATAGGAACCCCAGATCAAATTCTTCATATGGACCAAATTCTTCATATGGATCCAAGTACTCATACGGACAAAATTCCTCACGTGGATCAAATCCCTCAAAAGGATCAAAGTCCTCATATGATTATCATCGTGCTAACAACTCTGTTTCGCAGGGTAGAGCTAAGGGCTATGAATATGTGCATTATTCTTCAAACCAATATGTTCATAAGTCCTCGAAGAATTTCTCTGCTTATTCATATGCTTACTCTAACCCCTCTTATGTGAAACGAAATGGATTGGCCTCTATGCCACCATTCTCGTATGGTGCTCGCAGAGTGATGAACTCTTTCCACCCCTTCAGATGTGGGTGGTGAAGAAAAAGAACTAATCTCTTCTGCAGGGTCAGGTCTCCAGACGTGCCTTAACGTCTGAAGAATTTCTTTGGGACGACAAAATTGCTCGAAGGACGCAGCTAATCATGATGAAATGAACTTTCATTTCACACGTCCTCATACCGCTTATCTGTTAATACCGATCGATGAAATTCATCTCGATGAACTTGATATCATATTCTTCACCGATGAAGTATATGAGATCGTAAGTTGTACTAATTCACCCGCAGGATGATCAACCCAAAGCCACCGAGTGGGTTCTCGATAGTGGATGTACAAATCACATGACCGGTGACAAGAATCTATTGATGGATGCTCCCTTATCACCGTCACATCTCAAGCATATCATCTTTGGCCGACAAAGGCAAAAGTCGTATTGGGTCTTGGTAAGGTTGCGATCTCTAAGGACATACACATGGACAAAGTCATGCTTGTTGAGCCCTTAGGATACAACCTCTTGTCAGTCTCAATGCTTTGCGATCTTGATATGGTTGTTATCTTTGGCAAGTATCGTTGCGTTGTGATTATGGAAGCTGACAATTCCAAAGTCTTCGAAGGCTTTAGGAGAGGAGACTTGTATATTGTTGACTTCTCTACAGGACCACAACCAGCCGTGTGTCTACTTGCAAAAGCTTCAAGGCTGGCTATGGCATCGACGACTTGGTCACGCAGGCATGAGGAATTTGCACACGCCATGCGAAGAAGAAGCATGTCATTGGCATTGAGAATGTCAAATTCCTAAAGGATCACTTATGCGGAGCCTGTGAGGCTGGAAAAATGACCAAGGCCAAGCATCCAGCAAAGACTATCATGACCACTACTCGTCCCTTCGAATTGCTTCACATGGACCTCTTTGGTCCCAATTATTACTCAACTGTCGTTAATGATGCATCTCTATATGGCTTTGTTATTGTTGATGATCACTCTCGTTACACATGGGTACACATTGTTACTTACAAAAATCAAGTGCAGGAAGTCTTCAAACGATTTTCCTCGAGGGCTTCAACTAACTTTGGTGTGAAGATCAAACACATCAGAAGTGACAATGGAACTGAGTTCAAGAATTCGGTCTTGATGCCTATATTGATGAACTTGGTATTACTCATGAGTTATCCGCTCCTTATACTCCTCAAAGAAATGGCGTCGTGGAGCGCAAGAATGTAACTCTTGTTGAGATGGCTCGCACTATGCTTGATGAATACAAAACGCCTAGTCGTTTTGGATTGATGCAATTGATACTGCGTGCCACATCATCAACAGAGTATATCTTCACAAATTCTTCAAGAAGACCGCCTATGAACTCCTCATGACAAGAAACCCAATGTAAGTTATTTCAAAGTCTTCGATTGCTAAATGCTGGATTAGAGATCCTCATCACAATTCTAAATTTGCACCGAAAGCACATGAAGGTTTTATGCTTGGTTACGGAAGGACTCGCACACCTACAGAAGTCTTCAACATCGCTTCTTCACAAGATTGTTGACACTTTGTAGATGTGCGGTTCGATGAAACTAATGGCTCGCAAAGAGAGCACCTACCTTCTGTGTTAGATGAACCAGCACCTGAGGATTCAATCAAGTTCAAGGCAACTGAGGATGTCATTCCTACTGAAGAATCTGCTGAAGAATTCATTCCTGTACGCGAAGAACGTCGAGCTGATGCACCTGAAGATACTGCTGAAGAAAATGGTTCTGAGGAAAATGATCAAATTCCTCAACGACAACCAGCTCATCCTCGTGTTGCAAAAGAAGTGCAAGTTGACAAGATCATCGATGACATTAAAGCGCCAGGTCCTCTCACACGCTCAAAAGCTTCACATTTATCTAAATTTTGTGGGCACTATGCTTTTGTCTCTATCACAGAGCCCACAAAGGTAGATGAAGCATTTACGAGCCGAGTGGATTCAGGCTATGCAAGAAGAATTACATCGCTCGAGCTCAACAATGTCTCGAACTGGTCAAACGTCGAGATCCTCGCAAGCATAATATCATTGGCACAAAGTGGATCTACCGCAATAAGCAAGATGAAAATGGTCTTGTGGTGAGGAATAAGGCACGACTAGTAGCTCAAGGCTACACACGAGTTGAAGGAATTGATTTCGATGAAACTTTTGCACTGTTGCTAGACTTGAGTCTATTCGCATATTACTTGCTTATGCTAACCATCATGATATCATTTTATATCAAATGGATGTGAAAAGTGCATTCCTCAATGGTAAGCTTGAGGAAGAAGTATATGTTGCTCTACCCCCGGGTTTTGAAGATCCAAAGAATCCTGACAAAGTCTTCAGACTTAACAAGGCCCTCTATGGCCTCAAGCAAGCCCCTCGGGCGTGGTATGATACCTTGAAGGAATTCTTCGTGAAGACGGCTTCACACCCGGTTCACTCGACCCTACTCTCTTTACCAAATCTTATGATAGTGAACTGTTTGTGTGCCAAATCTACGTTGATGATATTATCTTTGGTCTTGACCAAATAAGTTATAGTGATGAATTTGCCTATATGATGAGTGAAGAATATCAAATGTCTATGATGGGAGAGTTGAAATTCTTCTTAGGTCTTCAAATTAATCAACAACACAATGGCATATTCATATCTCAGAGAAATACCTCAAAGATGTCCTAAAGAAATTCGGCATGCAAGATTGCAAAGGCGTCAAAATTCCTATGCCCACAAATGGCCATCTATGCAATCGATGAAAATGGTATTGACTTCGATCACAAGGTATACCGCTCCATGATTGGTTCTTTATTGTACTTATGTGCATCTAGGCCAGATATAATGCTTAGTGTTTGCATGTGTGCCCGATTTCAAGCTACAATCAAGGAATCACACCATAAGGCTGTGAAGCATATTCTTCGATATCTAGCTCACACACCAACACTAGGATTATGGTACCCCAAGGGCTCTACTTTTGATCTCATTGGATATTACGACTCGACTATGCTTTGGTGATCGTGTGGACCGCAAGTCAACTTCGGCACTTGTCATTTCCTCGGACGATCTTTTGGTCCGTTGGTCCTCGAAGAAACAGAATCTGCGTATCACCGCTTCATCGCGGAAGCTGAATACATTCTTTGTTGGCTCTTGTTGTGCTCAATTGCTATGGATGAAGCAAACTCTCAAGGACTACGGCATCAACGTGAAGAATGTGCCTCTCTACCGTGACAATGAGAGTGCCATCAAGATTGCTCACAACCCGATTCAGCACTCGAAGACAAAGCACATTCAAATTCGTCATCATTTTCTTCATGATCATGTGTTGAAGGGCGACATCTCCATCGAAAGCACGTGAAGATCAAGAACAGCTAATGATATCTTCACTAAGCCCTTGGATGAGAAGAGATTTAGCAAGTTGCGGTGTGAGCTAAATATCTTAGAATCTTGAATGTTCTTTGAAAAAGACACACATCCTAACACTTATGCAAAATTGATGACTTAGATGTGCAACACATGAAGAAACGTTTTTCTTCAATCAATGAAGAATAACACTCTAAATGTGAAGAAATTAATGAAGAATTTGATACTCAGAACCCTACGACAATTGTATGCGGTGTCTGAAATCATCATTCTTATACGGTGGGTCACGCCACCACCAAAGTTGAAAATCTTCAATTTGAGTTTTTCCTCACTTTTGAAATTCTTCAGTTTTTCAAATTCTTCAACTTTTCAAAATCTTCACTGTTTCGCTGCTTTTTCTTCATTGGCTATATATATATATGGGTTTATGTCCTCTCTGACATTCACTTATGGCTATTTCTTCAAGTCGCTTTTTTCTGCTAAGTGAATGTGATCGGACCCTTCCCTCTCTATGCTATACTCAACCCAATATATTCACAAATTCTTCATGTGCATTCTATTTGAAACTCGTTCAAAATCTTCACTGTGTCCTCACCTATGCCTCAGTTCACAGCTGAAGAGGCTGGTGTTGAGGAAATTGAAGATGAAGATGTGGATATTGGGTGCACCACGCCAGTGATGAATGATGACTTTTGGGAGAGTCTACATCCCAATACTCCTCTCTTCACCCCGCTCCAACAGATTCCTCAGTCCCTGCACAAACAGTCCAAATGGACTCAAGAAACTCAACCCAGCTCAGGCATGAAGAAATTCCAGCCACTAGTGCCGATGAACTCTGCCGATCCTCGATCGCACTGTTGAGGAACAAGAAATCCCTCACCCTAAAGAACCTGAACTTGCGATTCACGAGGTGGTGATGCAACTCACCGACACCTCTCTGCCCAAGCAAAAGAATCCGTTCTCAAGCAAACAAAAGTTCAAGGCTGAAGATTTCTTTGCCGAGCACGTATTCTTCACTAACTATAATCCATATGATTCTCCTCGCATTAGGAAGAGGCATTTCTGGACTGCCAGCCAAGCCAACTTCTATTTCTCAGTGCTCTTCAACAAAGACAAAGTCTTCGATCATGCTCATATTCCTCATGTGGACATGGAGTCTCTGCCAGGCTTTGAGCCAGTCCTCAGTGTTCTTCACGACGCAGGACTGTTGAATTTCTGCACCGATATCCGTGACTAGAATGAAGAACTCATTCTTCGCTTCTATGCAACGTTGCACATCATCGAGACGCCAAGACGTGAACTCTTGGGTATTAGACCGATGTCCGAAAATACTCACTACAAGGCACCAAAGAATCAATTGCTTCGTGCTCTACCACTCAGTCCTCCACTTGATGGTGCTCGTTGTATCTACAACGAACCGTAACTTTCAAATCACTATATGCAAGTGCCGATGAAGCCTTTGAAGCCAAGGCAGGCCCAAGAACCAAATTCCTCGTCAAGGAATTATTGTATGTGCCTCGGACTGTCTATCGGATTCTGACGAAGACAATGAGTCCTATCAAAGGCCACGACTCGAGTGATGAAGAAGTCGTTGGCATCATGAAGAATATGCTTTTCAACATCATCCATGGCGTTCCCGTCAACTTCCATGATTTCTTCATGAGGACTCTGGCAAACATTGCTATGTCACCATTTGGGTTGAAGCCTTATGCGCCTTGGATAATGAGATTCATCAGGACAAGGTCTTCACTCAATTACAAGGCTGATACTCTGAACCACTGCAGCTACTTGCCCCCGATTTAAGTCCTCAAACGGACATTTACCTCAGCTGATGAAAAGGGCAAGGCTACTCATGATCGATGAAGGCATTCGTCCATTGGATGGATAGCCAGTTTAGCAAGATCCTACTCCACCAATGATGACTCTGCCACACATGACTCTGCCAAGCAAATACCTCGGTCAAGCAAAGTCCTCAAGCCATCGCACCGTGGTGATGACCGATCGTGAGTTACTCCTCGGTATTCATCGAAGGTTGATAGCAATCATAAATGGGTCAAGCGTCAGTTTGGTTCAATTCTTCACAACATGACCTCAACGCACAATGCAGTGAAGAAAAACCACTACTACCTCCATGAAACCTTCAAACGCACCTGGGCTGTTTTTTCACATGTCTACAGTGCGGAAGAACTGACGTCAATGGGACTCAAGGAAGAATTTGACTGGTCTGCACCTCCTCCGAAGAAATACAAGAAGGTCAAAGTTCCTTCCTTGGTGGCCAAATCCTATTCTTCATCGCGCGACACTGATGAAAATGAAGACTTGGACGACACCGCGGCAGGTCCTACTACAAAAACCGACCCCAACAACGCTGGCGCTCCTTCTTCAACTTGAAATTCTTCAGAGCATTAGTCCTCGGTTTGATCCTTTTGGTCATTCGATGACAAAGGGGGAGAAATTTGAGTTAGTCTTCAAGCGGGTCTATTTTATTGCCTATATACAACAATTTATTTTTGTTAAGTTACAACTCTCGTTCTTCTGAAACTTTTATTGGATCGAGTTGTAATCTTAAAACCGATGGTGCTTTGATACTTCTGATGCATTATGCTCTTGCACTATGCTCTGATTCTCTTGAGCTCCTTGAAAATCTTCATAGCAAATCTATTTGAGCTCTGATACTCTTGATGCGTTATTTTGCATGCTTGTTCCTCACTAATATTTTCGCACGCATGCTGAATTACATCAAGCACCATATTTCATCATGCATTTCAAATTCTTCATATTATATGTCAAATGCGTGTATGAATTACAAGATATAGGGGGAGATCTCCATGATTCAACTCTTCAAATGTACATTGCCTCAAAAGCAAATTCCTCACTATGCACATCTTCGTGGGGAGTTCTTCTATATCTTGCAATCAAATTCCTCATTATCGTGATTTACACTTCATATGTTTATCCCGTTGAAAACTTAACCTATATTGTCATCAATCACCAAAAGGGGAGATTGTAAGTGCATCTAGTGCCCTTAGTGATTTTGGTGGATTGAAGACTTATAGGTTAAGGAACTAATGCGTTTGTGAGTGTACACAGTTCTATAAGTCTATGAGGAGTTTGATATTTACAGAGAAAGTCGACCCTAAAAATGAAGTTCTTCTACGAAGACTTTGATATTCTGAAGACTTTTTGAAGACTTTGAAAGTGAAGAAATTGGTGTGACCTTGAAGACTTGGTATTCGTTTGTGGAACATGAAGCGTGAAGACTTTTGTTTTCGTAGTTTCATTTTCTCTTTCTTGAGTCATAGGAAACACCGTACTATTAAAGGGGGTCGAGGAAATACTAAGGAAAAATTTCCATGTGATGCTCAACTCAAAATCCTACACCTACCAATCCCTTCGAGTGAAGCCTTTGGAAATCTCATACAGCTTCAGTCAATTTCTTGATGACATAGACGAAGTTCTTACGGTCGCTAAGGAATTTGTTACATTGAGGAGTTAGGAATTCGCCAGTCTTGGATTGCCTACACAAAGTGAGGAACATGATAGCCCCGAGGAATTTGATATTCAAATTTCCGACCTTCTTTGTCTTCTGGCACTGTCCCAAAATATCTTATCCACCTAACGGTCATATCATTGAAGGGCATTTATGTCTTATCATGTCGGGCTGCTCCCTAGGCTATAAATAGCCTTCTACAACCACTAGCTGGTTGGCTGCTCCGAGAGAACTTGACACTTGTCATTTGAGAGCAACCCATCCTCCAAGGACTTTGTGCGAAAATCATCGGGTGAGGAAAAACCCCAAGAACCAAACCCCTACAAACCCAAAGTGATTGAGCATCACTGAAGAAATTGATCCTGCGTGGATCCGACGCTTGTTACCTTTGAAGACTGTGCTTCTTCCAGACGGTTAGGCGTCATGGTCTAGAGCATCCAAGAGGAATTGTGGATCGCCGAGTGACCAAGTCTTTGAAGGTTTGGAAGTCGCCTGAAGACTTACCACGAGAGATTGGACGAGGTCTGTGTGACCTTAGTTCAAGGAGAATACGGTGAGGACTTGGTGTCCTGAGCTGCGTGCTCAGCCCGGGTGTCCGGACTCGGCCGCTCAACCCAGACGCATAACCGAGACATCAGTTGGAACTGGTCTACCAAATCATTGTCTTCACCAACCTAATCGGGTTCTATTTCCTCAACCCTTTCATTTCCTCATTCTTGTGTTGAGTGTTTGTTCATATCTGTGTTTGAAGACTTTGACTGAAGACTTTCTCAATTTACTCAGTTCAATTTCTTCAGTCTGTTTGTCTTCATCTTGTGTTATCCTGTGATTACGCTTTTTGTACTCTGTGCTGTTTTCATATCATCATGATGACCATGCGTGTTTTCTGTTATGCTTACTTCTGAGCACTTATTCCGCTGCAAGTAGTGAAGGAAATATGCCCTAGAGGCAATAATAAAGTTATTATTTATTTCCTCGTATCATGATAAATGTTTATTATTCATGCTAGAATTGTATTAACCGAAAACATGATACATGTGTGAATACATAGACAAACATATAGTCACTAGTATGCCTCTACTTGACTAGCTCATTAATCAAAGATGGTTATGTTTCCTAACCATAGACATGTGTTGTTATTTGATTAATGGGATCACATCATTAGGAGAATGATGTGATTGACATGACCCATTCCGTTAGCCTAGCACTTGATCGTTTAGTATATTGCTATTGCTTTCTTCATGACCTATACATATTCACCGTAACTATGAGATTATGCAACTCCGTTTACGGAGGAACACTTTGGGTGCTACCAAATGTCACAACGTAATCGGGTGATTATAAAGGAGTACTACAGTGTCTCCAAAGGTACATGTTGGGTTGGCGTATTTCGAGATTAGGTTTTGTCACTCCGATTGTCGGAGAGGTATCTCTGGGCCCTCTCGGTAATACACATCACATAAGCCTTGCAAGCATTGCAACTAATAAGTTAGTTACGAGATGATGTATTACGGAACGAGTAAAGAGACTTGCCGATGCGAGATTCAACTAGGTATTGGATACCGACGATCGAATCTCGGGAAAGTAACATACAGATGACAAAGGGAACAACGAATATCGTTATGCGGTTTGACCGAAAAATATCTACGTAGAATATGAAGGAACCAAAATGGGAATCAAGGTTCCGCTATTGGTTATTGAACGAGAATGGTTCTAGGTCATGTCTTCATAGTTCTCGTACCCGTAGGGTCCGTGACGCTTAACGTTACGATGACAGTTTATTATGAGTTTATAAGTTTTGATGTACCGAAGTTTGTTCGAGTCCCGGATGTGATCACGGACATGACGAGGAGTCTCGAAATGGTCGAGACATAAAGATTGATATATTGGAAGCCTATATTTGGATATCGGAATGGTTCCGTGAAATCGGGATTTACAGAACACCGGGTTACTGGACCCCTCCCGGGGGATAATGGGCCTTAGTGGGCCATGAGGGAGAAGAGGAGGGCCGGCCAGGGCAGGCCGCGCGCCCCCTCCCCCCTAGTCCGAATAGGACAAGGAGAGGGGGCGGCGCCCCCCTTCCTCTTTCCCCTCCCCCCTTTCCTTCTCCAACAAGGCAAGAGGGGGGGGGCTCCTACTCCCGGTGGGAGTAGGACTCCTCCAGGCGCACCCCTTGGGGGCCGGCCGCACCTCCCCCTCCCTCCTTTATATACGGGGGCAGGGGGGCACCCCAGAACACACAAATTGATCTACGGATCGTTCCTTAGCCGTGTGCGGTGTCCCCCTCCACCATATTCCACCTCGGTCATATCGTCAGCAGAAGTTTAGGCGAAGCCTGCGCCGTAGAGCATCATCATCGCCACCACGCCGTCAGGTCGACGGAACTCATCCCCGACACTTTGCTGGATCGGAGTCCGGGGATCGCCATCGAGCTGAACGTGTCTGAACTCGGAGGTGCCGTACGTTCGGTACTTGGATCGGTCGGATCGTGAAGACGTACGACTACATCAACCGCGTTGTTATAACGCTTCCGCTTACGGTCTACGAGGGTACGTGGACATACACTCTCCCCTCTCGTTGCTATGCCATCACCATGATCTTGCGTGTGCGTAGGAATTTTTTTGAAATTACTACGTTCCCCAACAGTGGCATCCGAGCCTGGTTTTATGCGTTGATGTTATATGCACGAGTAGAACACAAGTGAGTTGTGGGCGATACAAGTCATACTGCTTACCAGCATGTCATACTTTGGTTCGGCGGTATTGTCAGATGAAGCGGCCCGGATCGACATTACGCGTATGCTTACGCGAGACTGGTTTCACCGCTGCGAGCACTCGTTGCTTAAAGGTGACTGGCGGGTGTCTGTCTCTCTCACTTAAGTTGAACCGAGTGTGTCTACGCCCGGTCTTTGCGAAGGTTAAAACAGCACCAACTTGACAAACTATCGTTGTGGTTTTGATGCGTAGGTAAGAACGGTTCTTGCTCAGCCCGTACCACGTAAAATTTGCAACAACAAAGTAGAGGACGTCTAACTTGTTTTTGCAGGGCATGTTGTGATGTGATATGGTCAAGACGTGATGCTATATTTTATTGTATGAGATGATCATGTTTTGTAACCGAGTTATCGGCAATCGGCAGGAGCCATATGGTTGTCGCTTATTGTATGAAATGCAACGCCATGTAATTGCTTTTACTTTATCACTAAGCGGTAGCGATAGTCGAGAAGCAATAGTTGGCGAGACGACAACGATGCTATGATGGAGATCAAGGTGTCGCGCCGGTGGCGATGGTGATCACGACGGTGCTTCTAGATGGAGATCACAAGCACAAGATGATGATGGCCATATCATATCACTTATATTGATTGCATGTGATGTTTATCCTTTATGCATCTTATCTTGCTTTGATTGACGGTAGCATTATAAGATGATCTCTCACTAAATATCAAGAAGTGTTCTCCCTGAGTATGCACCGTCGCGAAAGTTCTTCGTGCTGAGACACCACGTGATGATCGGGTGTGATAGGCTCTACGTTCAAATACAACGGGTGCAAAACAGTTGCACACGCAGAATACTCAGGTCAAACTTGACGAGCCTAGCATATACAGATATGGCCTCGGAGCACGGAGACCGAAAGGTCGAACGTGAATCATATAGTAGATATGATCAACATAGTGATGTTCACCATTGAAACTACTCCATCTCACGTGATGATCGGACATGGTTTAGTTGATTTGGATCACATAATCACTTAGATGACTAGAGAGATGTCTATCTAAGTGGGAGTTCTTAAGTAATATGATTAATTGAACTTAAATTTATCATGAACTTAGTACTGATAGTATTTTGCTTGTCTATGTTTACCGTAGATAGATGGCTCGTGTTGTTGTTCCGTTGAATTTTAATGCGTTCCTTGAGAAAGCAAAGTTGAAAGATGATGGTAGCAATTACACGGATCGGGTCCGTAACACGAGGATTATCCTCATTGCTGCACGTAAGAATTACGTCCCGAAGCACCGCTGGGTGCCAGCTCGCCGCCGATGCAACCGACGACGTTAAGAACGTCGCAGAAAGCAAAGTCGATGACTACTCGATAGTTCAGTGTGCCATGCTTTACGGCTTAGAACCGGGCCTTCAACGACGTTTTGAACGTCATGGAGCATATGAGATGTTCCAGGAGTTGAAGTTAATATTTCAAACAAATGCCCGGATTGAGATATGAAGTCTCCAATAAGTTCTATAGCTGCAAGATGGAGGAGAATAGTTCTGTCAGTGAACACATACTCAAAATGTCTGGGTATAATAATCACTTGATTCAACTGGGAGTTAATCTTCCCGATGATAGTGTCATTGATGTAATTCTTCAACCACCGCCACCAAGCTACAAGAGCTTCGTGATGAACTATAATATGCAAGGGATGGACAAGTCTATTCCCGAGCTCTTCGCAATGCTAAAAGTCATGGAGGTAGAAGTCAAAAGGAGCATCAAGTGTTTATGGTTAACAAGACCACCGGTTTCAAGAAAAAGGGCAAAGGAAGAAGAAGGAACTTCAAGAAGAAACAGCAAACAAGTTGCTGCTCGAGAGAAGAAACCCAAGTCCGGACCTAAGCTCGAAATCGAAAGTGCTTCTACCGCAAGCGCATCGACATCGAAGCGGAACTGCCCCAAGTATTTGGCGGATAAGAAGGATGGCAAGGTGAACAAAGGTATATGTGATATACATGTTATTGATGTGTACCTTACTAATACTCGCAGAGTACACAGGTATTTGATCTCGGTTACATTGCTAATATTTGCAACTCAAACAGAACTACGGATTGCCGAAGATTGGCTAAGGACGAGGTGACGATGCGCGCTGGGAAATGGTTCCAAAGTCGATGTGATCGTAGTCGGCACGCTACCTCTACATCTACCATCGGGATTAGTTTTAGACCTAAATAATTGTTATTTGGTGCCAGCGTTAAGCATGAACATTATATCTGGATCTTGTTTGATGCGAGACGGTTATTCATTTAAGTCGAGAATAATGGTTGTTCTATTTATATGAATAATATCTTTTATGGTCATGCACCCTTGAAGAGTGGTCTATTTTTATTGAATCTCGATAGTAGTAATACACATATTCATAGTGTTGAAACCAAAACATACAGAGTTGATAATGATAGTGCAACTTATTTGTGGCACTGCCGTTTGGGTCATATCGGTGTAAAACGCATGAAGAAACTCCATCTTGATGGGCTTTTGGAATCACTTGATTATGAATCACTTGGTACTTATGAACCGTGCCTCATGGGCAAGATGACTAAAACGCCGTTCTCCTAACTATGGAGCGAGCAACTGATTTGTTGGATATCATACATACTGATGTTTGTGGTCCAATGAATGTTGAGGCACGCGACGTGTATCGTTATTTTCTCACCTTCACAGATGATTTGAGCAGATATGGGTATATCTACTTGATGAAACATAAGTCTGAAACATTTGAAAAGTTCAAAGAATTTCAGAGTGAAGTGGAAAATCATCGTAACAAGAAAATAAAATTTCTACGATCCGATCGTGGAGGAGAATATTTGAGTTACGAGTTTGGTTTGCATTTGAAACAATGCGGAATAGTTTCGCAGCTCACGCCACCCGGAACACCACAACGAAATGGTGTGTCCGAACGTCGTAATCGTACTTTACTAGATATGGTGCGATCTATGATGTCTCTTACTGATTTACCGCTATCGTTTTGGGGTTATGCTTTAGAGACTGCCGAATTAACGTTAAATAGTGCACCATAAAAATCCGTTGAAACGAGACATTATGAACTATGGTTTAGCAAGAAACCAAAGTTGTCGTATCTTAAAGTTTGGGGTCTGCGATGCTTATGTGAAGAAACTTCAACCAGATAAGCTCGAACCTAAATCGGAGAAATGTGTCTTCATAGGATACCCAAAAGAGACTATTGGGTACACCTTCTATCACAGATCCGAGGGCAAGATTTTCGTTGCTAAATTCGGATCCTTTCTAGAAAAAGAGTTTCTCTCGAAAGAAGTGAGTGGGAGGAAAGTAGAACTTGATGAGATAATCAGATTCTGCTCCCTTATTGGAAAATAGTTCATCACAAGAACCGGTTCTGTGACAACTACACCAATTAGTGAGGAAGCTAATGATATTGATCATGAAACTTCAGATCAAGTTTCTCTTTGAACTCACGAGGTCAACTAGAGTAAGATCCGCACCAGAGTGGTTCGGTAATCCTATTCTAGAAGTCATGTTACTTGACCATGGCGAACCTACAAACTATGAAGAAGCGATGGTGAGCCCAGATTCCGCAAAATGGCTGGAAGCCATGAAATCTGAGATGGGATCCATGTATGAGAACAAAGTATGGACTTTGGTTGACTTGCCCGATGATCGGCAAGCCATTGGGAATAAATGGATCTTTAAGAAGAAGACTGACGCTGATGGAAATGTAACTGTCTATAAAGCTCGACTTGTTGCGAAAGGTTTTCGACAAGTTCAAGGGGTTGACTACGATGAAACTTTCTCACCCGTAGCGATGCTTAAGTCTGTCCGAATCATGTTAGCAATTGCTACATTTTATGATTATGAAATTTGGCAAATGGATGTCAAAACTGCATTCTTGAATGGATTTCTAGAAGAAGAGTTGTATATGATGCAACTGAAGGTTTTGTTGATCCAAAAGGAGCTAACAAAGTGTGCAAGCTCCAATGATCAATTTATGGTCCGTGCAAGCCTCTCGGAGTTGGAATAAACGCTTTGATAGTGTGATCAAAGCATATGGTTTTATCTGAGACTTTTGGAGAAGCTCAGATTTACAAGAAAGTGAGTGGGAGCTCTGTAGCATTTCGATATTATATGTGGACGACATATTATTGATTGGAAATGATATAGAATTTCTGGATAGCATAAAAGGATACTTGAATAAAAGTTTTTCAATGAAAGACCTCGGTGAAGCTGCTTACATATTGGGCATCAAGATCTATAGAGATAGATCAAGACGCTTAATTGGACTTTCACAAAGCACATACCTTGATAAAGTTTTGAAAAAGTTCAAAATGGATCGAGCAAAGAAAGGATTTTTACCTGTGTTACAAGGTGTGAAATTGAGTCGACTCAATGCCCGACCACAATGCAGAAGATAGAGAGAAAATGAAAGATATTCCCTATGCTTCAGCCATAGGCTCTATCATGTATGCAATGATGTGTACCAGACTGACGTATGCTTAGCAATAAGCTTGGCAGGAAGGTACCAAAGTAATCCAGAGTGGATCATCGGACAGCGGTCAAGAACATCCTGAAATACGAAAAGGACTAATGATATGTTTCTCGATATGGAGGTGACAAAGAGCTAGTCGTAAATGGTTACGTCGATGCAAGCTTTGACACCGATCCCACGATTCTAAATCGCAAACCGGATACGTGTTTTTATTAAACGGTGGAGCTGTCGGTTGGTGCAGTTCTAAACAAAGCGTCGTGGCGGGATCTACATGTGAAGCGGAGTACATAGTCGCTTGAAGCAAAGCAAATGAAGGAGTCTGGATGAAAGAGTTCATTTCCGATCTAGGTGTCATACCTAGTGCATCGGGACCAATGAAGATCTTCTGTGACAATACTGGTGCAATTGCCTTGGCAAAGGAATCCAGATTTCACAAGACGACCAAGCATATCAAGAGACGCTTCAATTCCATCCGGGACCAAGTCCAGATGGGAGACATAGAGATTTGCAAGATACATACAGATCTGAATGTTGCAGACCCGTTGACTAAGCCTCTTCCACGAGCAAAACATGATCAGCACCAAGACTCCATGGGTGTTAGAATCATTCTTTGTGTAATCTAGATTATTGACTCTAGTGCAAGTGGGAGACTGAAGGAAATATGCCCTAGAGGCAATAATAAAGTTATTATTTATTTCCTCATATCATGATAAATGTTTATTATTCATGCTAGAATTGTATTAACCGGAAACATGATACATGTGTGAATACATAGACAAACATATAGTCACTAGTATGCCTCTACTTGACTAGCTTATTAATCAAAGATGGTTATGTTTCCTAACCATAGACATGTGTTGTTATTTGATTAATGGGATCACATCATTAGGAGAATGATGTGATTGACATGACCCATTCTGTTAGCCTAGCACTTGATCGCTTAGTATATTGCTATTGCTTTCTTCATGACCTATACATATTCCTCGTAACTATGAGATTATGCAACTCCGTTTACGGAGGAACACTTTAGGTGCTATCAAACGTCACAACGTAATCGGGTGATTATAAAGGAGTACTACAGGTGTCTCCAAAGGTACATGTTGGGTTGGCGATTTTCGAGATTAGGTTTTGTCACTCCGATTGCCTGAGAGGTATCTCTGGGCCCTCTCGGTAATACACATCACATAAGCCTTGCAAGCATTGCAACTAATAAGTTAGTTACGAGATGATGTATTACAGAACGAGTAAAGAGTCTTGCTGGTAGCGAGATTGAACTAGGTATTGGATACCGACGATCGAATCTCGCAAGTAACATACCGATGACAAAGGGAACAACGATATCGTTATGCGGTTTGACCGATAAAGATCTTCGTAGAATATGTAGGAACCAATATGGGCATCCGTGTTCCGCTATTGGTTATTGACCGAGAATAGTTCTAGGTCATGTCTACATAGTTCTCGAACCCGTAGGGTCCGCACGCTTAACGTTACGATGATGCTTTATTATGAGTTTATAAGTTTTGATGTACCAAGTTTGTTCGAGTCCCGGATGTGATCACGGACATGACGAGGAGTCTCGAAATGGTCGAGACATAAAGATTGATATATTGGAAGCCTATATTTGGATATCGGAATGGTTCCGTGAAATTGGGATTTAACGAAACACCGGGGTTACCGTAACCTCCCGGGGATAATGGGCCTTAGTGGGCCATGAGGGAGAAGAGGAGGGCGGCCGGGGCAGGCCGCACGCCCTCCCCCTAGTCCGAATAGGACAGGAGAGGGCGGCGCCCTTCCTCTTTCCCTCCCCTTTCCTTCTCCAACAAGGCAAGAGGGGAGTCATACTCCCGGAGTAGGACTCCTCCAGCGCACCTTTGGGGCCGGCCGCACCTCCCTCCCTCCTTTATATACGGGGCAGGGGCACCCTGCAACACACAAGTTGATCTACGGGTTGTTCCTTAGCCGTGTCTGGTGTCCCTCCACCATATTCCACCTCGGTCATATCGTCGCAGAAGTTTAGGCGAAGCCTGCTACCGGTAGAGCATCATCATCGCCACCACGCCGTCGTCTTGTGGAACTCATCCCGACACTTTCTTTGGATCGGAGTCCGGGATCGCCATCGAGCCGAACGCAGTCTTTGAACTCGGAGGTGCCGTACGTTCGGTACTTGGATCGGTCGGATCGTGAAGACGTACGACTACATCAACCGCGTTGTGATAATGCTTCCGCTTACCGTCTACGAGGGTACGTGGATCTCCCCTCTCGTTGCTATGCCATCACCATGATCTTGCGTGTGCGTAAGAATTTTTTTGAAATTACTACGTTCCCCAACAAGTAGTCTTCGCTAAGGAATTTCCTCACCGGCAAATTCCTCAGTGAAGAATTCATGAAAATCGCCTATTCACCCCCCCTCTAGTCGATATAACGCACTTTCAGATGCGTCGCCACCGGTCTGTCAGGGCGACCTTGGGCAGGGGTCTAGCAGGGGCGGCCGTGTGAAGGCGGAGAAGGACGACGAGGACAACGGCGGTGGCGGCAACCTCGCCGCGCTTAGCGCATTCTTCGGCCTATAGTTGCGGCCTTTGTTTATTTTTTAAGTATTTCAGTTTCCTATGTAAAAAACTATTTAAGTCGCCTAAGTAATGTCATATTCGCCGAATCTTAGCCGAATCTTTTTCCTGTTTGCCCAATTTTAGCCGAATTCCTTTTCAAAAAAATATATAAAACGTCTTTTGGGGACGACCTTGGGGCCGGCGGCTGGGAACCCGAAAACCCCCAGGCCGATTTTAGCGCCGGTTCGCCTTCAGGCGGCGATTTTACGAGCCACCTGGGGGCCAAGGGCTAGAGATGCTCTAAGCACATCACCATGGCGGAAGCTAACCTTCCGCCAAGCAAGGCTACTAAGCACGCGGAAGCCAACCTTTCGTCAAATGACTGCCTAATTTGCTTAATAAAAATATTAATTTTCTGTCAAATGCAAATATACTATTCAGTATTACCTTCCTCCAAAATGCTAGCTAGCCGTTGCAATTAGCACATTACATTCCACTAAATACTACTCCCTCCGTCTCATAATGTAAGATGTTTTTTGGTATTAGTGTAGTGTCAAAAAACGTCTTACATTATGGAACGGAGGAGTAGTTATCATGGTCAGATGCAAAGTAGAGACAGTAAGTGGCGGCTTTTTGTTGGTCATGCAGATGTTCGGACTTCCACAAAATCCCTTCAGTTTATCTCGAATTTGTCAGAAAAAATATATCCAGACCACTCGACAGACTGATGTAGGACTGCGTTGGATGACAAACTGCGTCCGAGCAGCACGGCCCGGACACTTGCGGAAGGTTTGAGGGTCTGCTTTGGAAATGCCCTGGCATGGTAGCATCAGGCTGTTTTTCTCCTCACGATGGTTGTTGCGTGCTCGATCAATATTCTTGTATCTAAATTCCATTATACCGAGGGCGAACACGACAGCTCGTGTCATCCCAGTACACATCACAACACCCAAGCTGGCCGTGCTTTTAGAGTAGTCTCGGAGAATCCGGCGACCAGTTCGTAGACTATTGATTCGTTCGACCACTGTATATCCCAGCTTCTCAAGTCACCGTGTCCAAAAGTCCAAACAAGCTAGGCAGGGGAATGGAGCAAGAAGCGCCCGCCAAGACGACGGAGCGCGTGCGAGAGGTGACCCTCCGGCCGCTCGACCTCGCCGACGTCGACGCCATGATGGCGTGGGTGTCGGATCCCGAGGTCACGACCTTCATGACGTGGGACCCCTACACGTCCCGCGATGCCCTGCTCGCGTTCCTCCGGGACGTCGCGCTGCCGCACCCCTGGTTCCGCGCCGTATGCCTCCCCGGCGGCGACCGCCCCGTCGGCTCGGTGTCCGTGTCGCCGACGGCGGACGCGTGCCGCGCCGAGCTCGGGTACGTGGTGGCGCGCGCGCACTGGGGCAAGGGCGTGGCCACGGCCGCCGTGAGAAGGTGTTCGGGGAGGTGGAGGGGCTGGAGCGCGTGGAGGCGCTGGTGGACGTGTGCAACGTGGCGTCGCAGCGCGTGCTGGAGAAGGCCGGGTTCCGGCGGGAGGCCGTGCTGCGGAGGTACTGCGTACGTGGTCAAGGGCGCCGTCAGGGACATGGCCATCTACAGCTTCATCTCCACGGACACACTGCTCGTTTGATTCATGCGTGTGGTTCATATTGATGTGAAGAGAAAATTGGATACCGTGTGCGATGTACATGGCTCATAGAGATTAAAAAAGATTAAAATGTACTGCTTGTCTTTGTTCAATTCTTCTCTACACTTGGCGTGCAAAAGTACTACTATTTGGGAGAACGGCGTTTCGGTGCCCGGGTGCATCTGCACCCGGTCAAAAATAATCGTAAAAAATTCAGAAAAATTCCAAAACAAATTTGGGTGGTAGACAATTTGATGCATGAGGTGCAACTTCAATTTTAAAACATTTGAACTTCATGCAGCTCTCAGCAAAAAAGACAAATCAGACTAGAACAGTACACATTTTTACAAACCTCCGATTTGTCTTTTTTGCTGAGAGCTACACAGAAGTCCAAATGTTTTAAAAATTGGAGCGTACCTCACGCATTAAATTGTCCACCACCCAATTTTTTTTGGAATCTTTTTAATTTTTCTAGTATTTATTTGATTTTTTTCATGAGCGCAGGTGTAGATGAGCTCGGGCTCAGATTCGAATTTTCCACTATTTGGTGTTTTTTTCGGGTGAAATTTGTATTACTATTTTTTTGCGAAACGAAATTTGTACTATTACTCAAGTGGTAGCAAAGCTACTGTCTGAAGTACAAAGATCAATAACCTTTCACAAGCCAGAGTTCAACGAAACGACATTTCGTCCTTCACTTCTATCATACTTAGCTAAAGAATCATTAACATTATTTTAAGTACGATTAATATGTGTGAAACGAGTCATCCGAAGACTCCTCAAATGCTTGATCTCCCGTACCAAAGAGGCAAAAATTGATCTATTTGTTGCTTCATCAGTTATCGGGTTGACAGCCGCTAAGGAGTCCATCTCCACAAGAGTGGGAATCTCCGTTCTTTGGATAGCAATTGATAGGCCTTCCATGCAAGCAGTAAGCTCTGACTCCAAAGCATTTTTGCATGAGAAGAGTTCCCTGCATGATGAGAAAATAATGTTGCCCTGCATGCTGACCATGACCGCTTAAGTGTAAATTACATGCTTGGCTTTTGGTACAATATCAAATCTGGACATCAGATCGATGTGCTTGGCATGGGTTGTGGACAGTCCATCCACCTGCTACACATGCCTCCAAAAGGAAGACGATATGGAGCACATCCACATTCAATGTGGATACGCGAGGGACATTTGGCATCGGTGCTTGTTGGACCTCAATATCACAGTTAGACGGCTGGAAGTAGATGATACTTTCCTTGATTGGTGGCTGCAAGCAAGAGTGACCTTTCAGAGAGCGAATAGAAGAGGATTTGACACATTCATCATTGCGGTTGCTTGGTCATTTTGGAATCAGAGGAATGCTAGAGTCTTCAATCGTCGAGAGCAAATCAAGTTGGCAATCCATTTGCACAAGCACATCATGGAGAAGGTCAAGGAGTGGACGGCTTAGGTGTGGGTGTTCTCAATTGTTTTGTAAGAGAGTAGGCTTAAGTTAGTAAGGTGTTGGTGTTGAGTTGTAAGCTTGCGGTGATGTTCGCATCCCCCGTCAAGCTCTTGTAATTATGCTTTCCACTTCTATAAAAGTATGGTATGCCTTTAGCGTACTCTCGAAAAAATTCCACTTTGAATTTAAATTCAAAGTATAAGTGAAATAAAGAAATTCACAAACATGAAAACTAAAATGTTCATAATGTTGCAAATAATCCATAGTTAATTATGGTGGAGAAACCAACATTGTATTAAGGGGTTAAGTGCCCTAAAACATTTAAAACAGAGGGCATAAAAACAATTTAAATGCTTTTAGAATTATAAAAAAATTCTAATCTAATTTATTTAAGTGCCAAACTTTTTGTGACAGTGGCCTAATTAGTGTACAATAATTTAGGAGCAAGTTTAGTATGTTATAAAACTATTTTGCTTTTTGAAAATAAAACAAAACAAAAGGAAATAAAAAGAAAAGCAAAATAATAAAAAAGGAAAAGAAGCCCCCCTGCCCCTGGGCCTTAGACCACAGGGACAGGCCCAGCCGACCCGTCCCAGCTCCTCCTCCTGTCGTCTTCCTCCCCTCCACTGTTCTTCCGACCGAGCCCCGCAGTCGCCCCCGACCACCTCGCCGGCAGCGCCGACGAGAGGATAAGGGCGCATGCCCCCGACTCCTCGGTCCCTTCTCCCACTCACTCCCCCACTCCCCCTCACTTGCGCTCTCCCTCTCCAGATACGCCCCTCGCCCGAGCACGCCCATGGCCTCTCCGCCGTGCTAGCCGCGGCCACCGTCGTCCCCGCCCCTCTCCGACACGTCCAGGAGCTCCGCCGGCCTCATCTACGTCGTCTGCGTGGAGCAGATCGAGACGGACGGCCGCACAACACCGCCCTCCTCCTTGGGTCCCCACCGCCGTTCGACGTCGACTCCGGCCACCTCAAGCCGTCCCCGGGCCTTCTCTGCAATGCCCGTGAGCCCCTGCTCCTCCTTCCTCTCTCCCATGTCCCTCTTCGTAGTCGTAGCCGCCCCGTCGTGTTGCCGTGCTCTGCCATACACCATGGCCATCGCCCGAGCGTCGTGCGTGCTCCCGAGCGCCTGCGCCAGCCGTTGGCACGCTCCAGAGTGCGTGCAACGTCGCCCCGAACCCACACTGACCCCCTAGGCCGCCCCGCCGTGTTTTCGAATGGAGCTCGAACGCCTCCGCCGCCCTTGCCACTCACCGCCATCGCTGGTGGCCTCCTCCGGCGACGCCACCCCCACCATCCGACACGGCTTGCTCCGCGCGTTCGGGCGAGCCCAACCGCATGTCAAACGGCCGCCCGTAGGCGATTTCCGGCGAGGCCAGTGGCCTCCGCCGCGTTTCTGCGTCACCGGCCGCACTGACGTGGCCTGGCCTGGGGCCACCCGAGTGTCACTGACTGGTGGACCCCAGGGGCCAAGCTGACCCCATTGGCTGGTTTGACCAGTTAACGGTGCTGACTGGAGCCCCAGTCACTGACTGGTGGGCCCCCCTAAAACTAATTAAACTAATTAGGTTAATTTAATTAGTCACTAACATGTGGGCCCTAGCGGTTATTAACTTTGTTATTAAAATTAAACCCCTGTTAACCCTTTGTCAATGACATGTGGGACCCAGTGATCAGGTTTGACCTAGACCAGCTGGGCTGACTGCTGACGCATTAAATTAATTTTTGAATTAATAATAATTTTAGAAAATATTTAAATATTTGAAAAAAATCATATTAAATAATCTATAAGTCAGATGAAAATAATTTTTATATGAAAGGTTCTCGGAAAAAGATAACGAATCCAAATATGCAATCCGTTCATCTGTCACATGCCTCTATCATGATGAACATGGATCCTTCCCCTCCGATTCATCTGTCCGAAAAATGCCGAACACCGGGAAAACATGTAGTACCGCATTAGGTCACCCCTAGCACTGCATATTGTCATGTCATGCATCATGATGCATATTGTTTGCATTATATTTACTGTTTCTTCCCCCTCTTCACTCCGTTAGACGCCGAGATCGGCGCTGCTGCCGAGTACGACTACACTCCTGACGTTCAGCCACTCTCAGCAGAGCTTCCACGCAAGCAAAACCCCCTTGATCATTCCTATACCGCCCATTTCCTTCTCTCTCTTGCTTGCATTAGATTTTGCAACTGTAATTGTATGATCCTATTATGATGCATAGCATGATTTTGTAACCTGCTATTGTTACCTTACCTGCTTATCCTATATGCTTAGTATAGGTTGGTTAGTGATCCACCAGTGACCCCTCACCTTGTCCCTATTGCCCTCGCTTTATGACCGATGACTCGATCAACGTGATCGACACCCTGAGCCCGACACATCACATCACACCCTCTTAGTCGTACGACACTACAGGGTTACTATCGGGCGCCGAGGGTGATACCTCGTATAACACTTCCGATGAGATCTCTGTAGTGTAGTTAATCAGTCATTATCTACGGATGGTGATTTCTCCTTCGCCACTTCCGATAACGACTCTGTCATGCAATGCATCAAGAGTGAACCCCGAGGGTGATTCCTCCAAGTTCACCTTGACAGTTACATGAAGTGGAATCCATCGAGGGTGATTCCTCGAATTCCCCCTTGGTGTTATGGACACACGGTTACTTTGACTTTACCCTAGAACCATGATGAAATTGGGTCGGCCCCGAGGGGTACCCGCGAGTGACGTGAAGTCGGGTTGACCTGGAGCGTACCCACGAGATAACTACATGGCACGACCGAGCATTAGCCCTAGTCGTAAGTCTGTGAGACGGGGCGACGGGACCACATATCATGGGTCATTGATCGTTACAGCGCGCTCCCAAGACACTGACGGTTTGGATATGTGATCCGAGTAGGCCTCTGGCCTTTTCGCACTGACCACCACGCGGGAATAAGTATGGGCACTTGGCGTCGTACGATTCTCCAAAAGCTCTTCGGGCGTCAGCGACTGAGCGGCGCACGCCCGGTTGGACGGTAACCACCTGCGCTTGTATAAGGGTTTGGGTCTGCTCCGGGCCGCGTACGCAACGTGCAATAGTGCAAATGGCGATGGAGACCCAAGACCCCTGCGCGCTTAGGATGTAGACCGGCATGCTGGCCTCTCTATTGAGTTTAGGTAGGATTACGACATGTCGATCAGCCGAGGCCGGGCATGACCCAAGAAAGTGTGTTCAGCCGGAGTTAATCGAGCGTGTTGAGTAAGTTTGTGCACCCCTGGAGGAAAGTTAATCTATTCGAATAGCCGTGTCCACTGTAACAGACGCTCGGAGTTGTATCCTGATCTATACAACTAGAACTGGATATTGGAGATGTGAAATGGATATGATGGCTTCGAGATTGCTTTGTCGCAGGGAGTCGAGAAAGGATCTCTGGGCGATACTACAACATACTTATTACTTATGTTATGTTACTCTACTATCTTCTGATGCTGCAAGATGCTTCAAGATGCTAGTCTTCGATAGCCTAGGCTTTCCCTACTCTTCTGGCATTTCTGCAGTTCAGTTCAAAGATATAGCCCCATTCCGTTGATACCGATGCATACTTAGCATAGATCTGATGTAAGTCTTGCGAGTACTTTGGATGAGTACTCACGGTTGCTTTGCTACTTCTTTTCCCCTATACTCGATTGCTACGATCAGATGACGGACCCCAGGAGCCCGATGCCACTACTACCCCAAGGGTGCCTACTACTACGTGGAGGCCGACGACGACCAGGAGTAGTTAGGAGGCTCCTAGGCAGGAGGTCTTGCCTTTTCGATCGTTGTTGATGTTGGTGCTAGCCTTCTTAAGACAGACTTATTTACCTTATGTCTGTACTCAGATATTGTTGCTTCCGCTGACTCGTTTGTATCCGAACTTATGTATTCGAGCCCTCGAGCCCCCTGGCTTGTAATATAAAGATTGTATGACTTTATTTTGGGTTTAGAGTTGTGTTTTGATATCTTCCCATGAGTCTCTGATCTTGATCGTGCACATTTACGTGTATGATTAGTGCACGATTAAGTCAGGGCGTCACAACCATCCGACGTCTCGTGTGTGACGGACGAGCTCGGGGAATGGTGCTGCGGCGGACGATGGGCCGAGGAGCCTGTCCTGACCGCGGCCATAGCAGCGGTCGAGAGAATGGCCGGCGTGGGGCGGCACATACCTGACATGAGGAGGGTGTGCGCCTTGCCGATGATGGACTCCTTGTCGTTGATGTCGGCCTGGTGCTGCGCCGCATGCCGCAAAGCACACTCGGCGGCGGCCTTCTTCTCCGTCGCAGCAGTTCGTCGGTTCCTCCTCTTGGCCGATTCGGCGTCGAGCTTGGCGAGCTCCGCCGGCGTGAGCTCCGACCGAGGCTTCTTCACATGCTTCTTTTTCTTTGCCGCGAGGCGGGCGGCAGCGGGCGGGTCGACGGGATTCTCCTTGTCAGCCATGGTGGATGGAGGGAGGGGAAAAGGGTGGGGCACGGTAGCGTTTTGGAGGAACAAGAGGAAAAGTGACCGCATGTGCCACTGACAGGCGGGCCAGGGGAGGACAAGGGCGCGTGTCCGTCCTTCCACGCGCTGCCCCTTCGACCGTAAACTCGGCTCAAACTTAGGCCGAGAATGGATCAAAAGCGAACAGGAAACAAACCACGGTCCATTTGCTTCCACGCCTTAGAGTGCTTGTTTTGTCACTATACCCCGAACTAATGCTGGCGGACCATGCGCTCGTCCGACTTGGGATTGAGTAGGGTGCAGGTGAGCGGCGGCGGCCGGGGAGCGAAGACTCTGGCCGGCGACGTGAACCCAAGCTTCGACAGCTTGCCGTTTCCCTCTGTGTTCATCGCCGCTTCGGCGAATCGTCTCCTCTTTCTCCGCTGCCGTGGCGCCGGTGCCCACCACCTGTTCGACGGGATGCCTGAGACGCGCACCGACAGGAAGGAAGCGGACGCGGAGGACCACATCAGCGCACTCCCGGACGCGATCCTCGAGCAGGTGTTGTCGCTCCTCCCCGCCCACGAGGCCGTGCGTTCGTGCGTGCTCTCGCGCCGCTGGCGCGTGCTCTGGAAGTCCGTGACCGACCTCCGCATCACCGACGCCGGCAGCTGGAGCAGCGCCGCCAAGTTCAACAGGTTCGTCAACTTCGTGCTGCTCTTGCGCCCCGCCTGGAGCCTGCGCGAGGTCGAGCTCTGCACGTTTTCGGCGCAACATGCTCGACCCTTTCCCTTTGTCCACACCAAGGAACTGGTCCGGTACGTCGAGGAGTGGATTGGGCACGCTGTCGTGTGCGACTTTCAGGTGCTCAGGGTCCTTGTCAGCCCAACAACCGAACCGCTGCGGCTCGTCGCCGTGCCTCTGATCTCCCGGTACTTGACGACCCTGCAGCTTCAGTGTGTAGAGCTGGACGACGATGCATTGGATTTCTCAAGCTGCCCTGTCTTGGAGGACCTAAACATGAGCTTATGCACAATTTCTGCTCAGAGGATGTCATCACACTCGCTGAAGCGTCTCTGCGTCGCTGAATGTAGCATTACACCGGATTTCCGCACACGGATTGTTACCCCAGGTCTTGTTTCGCTGCGCCTGTGTGTTCAGTGCTGGCGGGCTCCTCTGCTTGAAAGCATGCCATTACTAGTAACAGCATATGTCAAAATTAGCCCCCTCCCGCTAGATCATCGACGGTTTGGCTACCATGGAGATAGCAGTTCTAACCATCCTGACGGCAGTGAGAAGTGTGTGCTTCTCAACGGTTTGACCAATGCTACGCATTTGGAGTTGGAAGCTGCAGATGGAGTGGTATGTTCACATTTCGACCTTAACCCCTAGCTTTTTACGGCATTCACTATTGTGCAGCATCTGTGTGTTCCCTTACTTTGTTCATACCATTTATGTAGAAACAAGCTTCTTGTGTTTGCTAGTTGTTGCCTCCCATTCTGTTCTCAAAGTTATACTACCATTTCAGTATACACATCCCTAAAAGTTGGTTTTGGTGTGGGTGTATTATCGCGCACTATGGTTTAGGGACTCCAGGCTGTTTTGAAAATTTGAAAGCAGTTTGAGTCAAAGCTTGTTTTAAATTTGAAAGCTGGACCATATAGTTGTTTGTTATCTCTTGATTTTGCTATAAATTCTGCAATGTATTCACTTTATCTTGGACTCTTTTTTTTTTTTGAAACTTTCATGGGGAGGGAAAGGCTCCCCACCTGTATCTTGGATATGAATTAGACGGTTACTTGTTCTTTATTTATGCAGCATATTTTCAAGCTAGACTTGGCATGCTGCCCTATATTCAACAAGTTAAAGACCTTGCTACTCAATGAGCGGGTTGTTGGTCGTGACTTTTGTGCACTACTTTGCTTTCTTCAACACACACCAGTTTTAGAGAAGCTCATTATTCTACTGCACAAGGTATGTGTCTTTTAATCTCGTAGTCGATGTGTTACCAAACTTATGATGCACAATTGATTGACCTACATAGTTTTGTCGGCTGTAGGATCAAAAACCTATGGTGAATATGGAAGAAAGTCACCTTCAATCTCTACGCCTTAAAACTGTTGAATTCAGATGCACAAAGGTTGATGAAAGTGGTTCACATTTGTTCAAAGATGCTGACTCTTGATAACTTCAGTATCCAGAAGAACGAACACTAATATTCCATTCCATGTAAGTTAAATATGGATATTTTGGCATGCGTATTTTTATAACATTGTATCTGTTTATATTAGTCACAAAGCAATGACTGAAGAAGTCAATAACTAGGAGTAATGTTTTGGCATTTTAGCATTGGTTAAGAAAATGGTAATTATGCATTCATTTTGTAGCAACTATTATCCAAAACAGTACTAGAGATGTATCAAAACGAATCATCATTTATGCAAAAGATCATATTATGTATCAAATTATTTCACACATGTGAAGGCCGTCGGCAGTTTATCACTATTGGGATGGTTCTACTCTTTTAGCATTGTTTCTTAAAATGGAAAATTTAATTCATTTCGTAACTGCTCATATGTTGTGCTCTTACAAAATTTATGTTTTTCTTAAACAAGCAAAATTTATGTTTATACTGTTATAGCTAGAATTAGGATATCTGATTGGTCGAGAAAGAACTGGGTTATGTAGGGGTAAACAGTACGAATTTAATCTGATTTATTCTCAGAAATGAAACCTAGTATGATTTTATGTTTGGCAGCAACATACCTGAAATTATTTATGTCATAGGTTCTGTTCGTAATTTGGATAATAGATGTTAAATCGTGTGTGTAACAGCTCTCTTGAATCTGCAAATTATATCTACTATTTGGCTGTTGCCTTGAAATACACATCAAAATTCAAAATAAAGAAGCGATTCTACCTTGCTGCCTAGAAAATGAGTGTGACATTGTACTCCCTCTGTTCGGAATTACTTGTCGCAGAAATGGATGTATCTAGACGTATTTTAGTTCTAGATACATTCATTTCCGAGACAAGTAATTCCGAACGGAGGGAGTAGATGCATAAAGGTATTGATTTTATTCTTTTTTTTGAGTTTACAGTATGTTAGAAGATAAAGCTTAACAATATTTTCATGTTGATATGATGTTTGAGTTGAAGTACTTGATCCTTCAATCAGGAACTGATAGCGCTCAGAAGCTATTACAAATATCTCTAAAATGTAATATGCATTCGGGATTTCCGGTGCAGGGTGGTGCCTATATAGCTGGTGCTCCCATAGTCAATCATTTGGATTTTCTGTTTTCTTCTCCTACGTACTTACACATCTATCAAATTCACCGGTCCTTATCTTGGTGCCCACTTGATCTTCCACCTTTTCTCAACTTGGTACTTTCTTTTCGAGAAAACGCAAGAGAGCTTGCATTTCATTGCTTTGGAAAGAAAGAGGGTTTTAGTTACAATCCTCCAAGGAGGGAATTACAGTGCCCAAAGGCACATCAGTGAACGTCCCAAGTTTGCGGTACGATGGCTCGTAGCCCTAGGGCGCCGGCTCTGGCCCAGAGGGCGGCCTTGTCCTTGATCTTCGTGAGCAGGTCGGTCGCCGAGGGCCGTCCTCTGTCGAAGACGCAGTCGTTATGATGCTTCCAGATCATCCATGGGACGAGGAGGGTCGCGGAGGCGAGGCCCTTGTGCATGGGTTTGTGGGTGTGCTGCCACACCGTGTGCCACCAGTCGTTGAGAGAGGTCTCGCTGTCAGGCGGGGGGCAGGGGAGCCGGAGCCAGTGCAGCACCTCGTACCAGATCTGCCGGGCAAAGGGGCAAGCTAGGATGAGGTGGTGCATGGTCTCGAGGGCCTGGTCGCAGAGGGGGCATCGCGCGGGGTGTTGCAGGCCGCGGCGGGCGAGGCGGTCGGCCGTCCAACATCGGTCCAGGCGGGCGAGCCAGTGGAAGAATCGGACGCGCGGGGGTGCCCAGTTCTTCCATGTGAGCTTCCAAGCGTCGCAGCCCATGGAGTCATTGAAGGTGACGATGTAGGCCGGGGTGCATGGACAGGGGTGCGTGGAAGATGGAAGTTAGCTATGCACGTGCCAAAAGCCCAAAACCATCACTAGGTTTCAAGATCTTATGAGTTTTAACTCTAGCCTATCCCAACTTGTTTGGGAACAAAAGGCTTTTTTTTGCCAATGAGAATAAAAGGCTTTGTTGTTGTTGCCAACTGCATATGTCATCAAGAAATTCCAAAAATAGTATTTTGTTTTAAATATCTAATACTCTGCTGACTGGTATCGGGAGAGAACCTAGTGCAATTTGATCTTCATCGAGAATATAAAAGTTTTGCAGTTCTTCGTGTTGGTGCTTCCGGTACACAGCTTTAGTTCTGCTTGAAGTTACTAACTAATGGGTTGTTCCAGATTTGTAGTTCTACTTCAAGTCATTATTGGTTTGTTCACTCAGACGATCGTATCATGTGCCACTTCTCTCTTCTCAGTCCTTATTACTGGAGGAAATCAGCACATCTTCACTAGAGGCAAGATTTGTATACTAAGATTCCGCTTGAGGTGCTCTTTTGATGGCTGTCATGTAGGGAAAATTGGTAGGATGTGATATTAGTATTTTGGTTAAACTCCTTTATAATAATCCGAACAATTCTAGTTTTCCCAAAGCAAGGTCATGTTAGCAAGTTTGTATAGGCTTACTTTCTGGTTATATTATCAGAACTTACCGTGCTCTTGTCATCTTTTTACAGGGTTCAGTTTTGCGACAGATTAGGGATTATGATGATGGGTCAACCAGCTAGCTCCGAATTATGAAGAAGTATATTGTCTTGGTTTGCAGGAACCTCACTGCCTGTTCATGCTCATAGAATTGGAGCTTTAAACTGATTATACTGGCTACTTAGATATAAATATACTGATATAGTTCAACCTGGCATAACAACAATCCTTACTCCGTTACTCGTAGCCTTCATGTAACTTGTGGCGACTTTGAGAATTGGTTGAGTATGTGAGAGAAACTGAGTCGTCCAAAGTTGTAGAACTTTCTGATTTGCCTGCTTGTCAATTCATGCTTGTTTGATTTGCACTTGCAAGTAAAAGTTCTTGGCCTTTTTTTGAAAGCATAATCCCTCTTTTTTAAGCTGTGATCAAGGTTACGTCGGATAACTCAGTAGAGGAATCAACCCACTATAGGAGGCTCTTCTATCCATTCACAGGTAATAGAAAATCTAGCCATCCGAGCAAGTTCATGAGTGAAAGTATTCACTTCCCTATGGCAATGTTTGAGTGTTGCTTGCACAAAATCACATGCTAAGTTAAGTGGTAACAATCGTCAAAGATAGCAGATGCCGCTCCTGGGGGTCGACCTCATTCTTTCATAGTTGAGAACTTGAGATCACCTCATCGGGACTCTGCTAAAAAAAGAATAAACAGAAGACCAATGGGTTCAGCATATATAACGCCTGGGGCCCCGTTCTATCTGCTTGTGACCCGCGACGATCATCTCTCCATTGTTGCCATGTATCACAGCTCTGACTGATGCATGTGATAGGTCTGCATCAAAGGCGGCATGGACATTTAGCTTTACCTCGCACAAACATAGTCGAAACTTTGGACTTTAGAAATAAGACTGTGGGGAGTAAGAATAGGTAGAGTAGAGACATCTTTATCTGTTGTCGTTAGAGCACGGCTGAATACACAATTCTTTCAGGCTGTGTTCAGTTGAGAGGGATTTGAAGGGGGTTTGGCAGGGATTGAATGAAGCACTGCTTCACCTACATGTTATGTATGACATGATCTACTGATAATGTCATCCATGGCAAGTAGCGTCCATATCTCTTGACTTTTTTACAGCGGACGGGCGTGCGCTTCACACCCTCCTCTCCTGGATCGCAGTTCGGACATTGAGGTGTCACTTTAATGTGTCTATTTGATTGAGAGAACAACACCGAAGTGTACGCCAGAGAAAGAAAAAAAAAGGTTGTTCCGTTGCTCGGAAGTGAACAGGTTCCGACTCGTCTTCGAGACCGCGACCGACTTCACCTCAGACTATGTGTATGTGGAGCTCGCTCTACATATACGCGAACGCGCGTGCTACGTTCTTTCTCCACGCCACGCATTTCGTTCGTCGCGATTGAAAAATCAATCTCTCTCTCGTTCTCGAATCAAGAACCAGCCATGGATATGGGCACGAACTCGCTGCCGTCGCCGTCGTGCCCCGACGGCAGGAAGCGGCGCGTGTGCTACTACTACGACCCGGGCATCTCCAACGTCGACTACGGCGAGCGACACTTCATGGTGCCCCGCCGCGTCGCGATGGCCCACTCCCTCGTCGCCTCCTACGGCCTCCTCAACCACATGACTCGCCTCCGCACCAGGCCCGCCAGTCCGGAGGAGCTCCTCGCGTTCCACGACCAGAAATACGTCGACCTCCTCGGCAGGCTCACCCCCGCCGCGTACATCAGCGACGGCGATCTCCGGCGGACGGCCGAGGAGCATGGCATCGGCCCCGTGCGCCGCTGGGACGGCACCTGCACGAACGACAACCCCGCCATCGAAGGCCTCATGGGGTACTGCCTGAGCTACGCCGGCGGGTCGCTGGCCGCGGCGCGCGCGCTCTGCGGGGGCGACCACGACGTCGCCATCAACTGGTCCGGCGGCATGCACCACGCGTGCCGGGGCCACGCCAACGGCTTCTGCTACGTCAACGACATCGTGCTCGCCATCAAGCAGCTGCCCGGCCGCTTCCGGCGCGTGATGTACGTGGACATCGACGCGCACCACGGGGACGGCGTGGAGAAGGCCTTCGCGGACTCCAACCAGGTGATGACGCTGTCCTTCCACCAGTACCAAACCGATTTCTTCCCCGGCACCGGGAGCATCGACGACGTCGGCGAGGGGGCCGGCAGGTACCACGCCCTCAACGTGCCGCTCAAGAAGGGCATGGACGACCAGGGGTACCATGGGCTGTTCAAGCCGATCGTCGGCAAGGCCATGCAGGTGTTCCAGCCGGACGCCGTGGTGCTGCAGTGCGGCGCCGACTCGCTCTCCGGCGACCGGCTCGCTGGCCTCGAACTGTCGGTGGGCGGCCACGCGGAGTGCGTCAGGTACCTGCGGGGATTCAACGCGCCGCTGCTCCTCCTCGGCGGCGGCGGCTACACCATTAACCACGTCGCCTCCTGCTGGTGCTACGAGGTACGTACGCACATGCATGAACTCACTCGTGATTGAGCAAAGTAACGCTAGCTAGCTCTATCTAATGGCAAACGACCACTCTGTAATTTAATTAATTTGTTGCGTTGTATCCATTCCATACAGACGGCGGTGGCCGTGGGCAAGGAAGACGAGATCGCCGACGAGATACCACACCATCCGTACGATCACTACTACAGGAGCCAGGGTTACAAGCTCCGGTATCGCACGGAGGCGCCCGGCAGCCGCAGCAGCGGGGAGAATAAGGACGCGGCCGTCATTAGGGTGAAAGCCCTGGAGCACCTCTCGGCGATCAACTGCGCGCCGAGCATACAGTTCCACGAGCCATGCGGCGCGGCGGCCCAAGGCATGGACGTCGACGACCTGTGCCACGACGACGACGACGAAGAAGAAGAAGAAGAAGAAGACCCCATGGACAGGCTGCACCGGCTGTGCGACAACGCGGACCTCCGCGGGTTTTTCGTAGAATTGGGGCGGAAGAGACTATCGTCGCAAAAATGCTAGACGTAAAAACAAATACCGGTTTTGCTATATCTGAGCTAGTTGAGAAATACTTTGGTTTCATTCAACTCCTAGACTGTTGCAAACCAACATGGTTAGAGGGACTGTGGTATTCCCAGCTTATTAGGGTTCAAATCCTGATACTCGTATTTATTTCTGGATTTATTTCAGGATTTCCGATGATGCGTATTCAGTGGAAGGAGACATTCCCGTCAACGATGAAGTTCCTACAGTGACTTCATAAATTTCAAGATGATATGCCGGCTCAATCTTCCGGAGGTGCTCATATGAGTAGGATGTACATGTATGCATTCATAGAGATGAGTGTATGCGTGTGTATATAAGCGCTTGTGTCTGTACTAATGTTCCAAAAAAACTCCTAGACTGTTCGATCAGAAAACTCTTCATCATTCGTGAAGCAGCGCCACGCTCAGCTTTTGTAGCGATGGCTAGTCCGGCTCGTTTCTCATTTTGTTGTTCTCGGTTGTCTAATAAGGCCTGTGTCACGTGTTATGTTTTTTTGTTATTCAAACCCATTTATATTAAGCAAATTCTATTTGACGCTGTAGGTGCCCGTTACTTTATACTTCCTTCATTTTTAAATATTTGTTTCTTTTAAAGATTTTAAATAGACTATCACGTATATAGAGTTATAGACATATTTTAGAGTATAGATTCACTCATTTTGTTTCGTATATAGTCACTTGCTGAAATCTTTAAAAAAACAAATATTTAAAAACCAAGGGAGTATTTTGCAAGCGGGCACCTGCAACGCCCCAAGCTGGGCCGGCCCGATAACGCCCGAACGTGCTATATTTTTATAGATCGTTCGGGCTGTAGGCCTAACGCCCGAACGACCCCGCTCGCGCACTTCTCTCCCTTATCCTCTCACTCCACCGCACTAGACTTTCCCCATTCTCCTATCCACTCCTCTCCAGGCTACTCCTCGGGCCAGCAGCAGCCGTCGACAGGGAGCGCAACTCGCCTTGTGGCGCGGCAGAGCAGGCGACGGAACAGCCAGAGGATGAGGAAGCTGGTGGAGGCGCGGTGTGACGACAGCGGTGCGTGGTGGCTCGCGGAGGACGATCAAGCGAGCGGAGGCGGCGACTCCCAGTCCCAGCCAGCACGGATCAGCGGGGCTCCGACGCCGTGGGAGTTCGTCGTGGCCGCCGACGGGGCGCCTGAGGCTATGGCTCAGACGGAGGTGACGTGTCGCGAGCACTCGGCGGCTGGGGCACGGCGCGGATGTAGCTGCGTGGTTGTGCCTGGAGTGCGAGGAAGCGGGCGGGGGCAGCGGCGCTGAGGCCCGCTAGACTCCGGTGGACGTGGCCCTTGGTCGCCGCCGTCCGTTGGTCTCTTCGTCCGGCGAATCGACGCCGGATTTGTAGGGTCCAACGGCGCGGGGTGGCTCTGGTGACCTTGCGCAAGGACGGCGCGCGTGGGGAAGACATGCACCATGGCCAACCTAGTGGCGTCGCTGGGGCTCGGCAATGACGATGGAGTTCGAACTTCGTGGCCCGTGACGAGGCGGCCGTCGGCGCCAGAGGTCGACTCCCCTGGTCTACCCGCAAAAAAAAACTCCCCTTGTCAACGTCTCCTTCCTAGAAGGTATGCATATATTGTTGCCTCTACTCTGCTAACGCTATCCTTACATGGAAACCTGCATAAATCATGCTTATTAAGACTAAATTGTGAGTGTTGCTTTACTGGACAGAAGAGGAGATTATTCTTTTAGAGAATTATGGCGTTTCTTTTGGTTTGTAACCATCATCAATAACACATGGGCAACTATTCAGTAACTAGTAGAGTGCCCGTGCGTTGCCACGGGCTCTTAAAAAAGTTTGCAGGAGTTACATGTTAAATTCCACACGTATAAACAATATAACAGAAACATAATTATTTAATAACTGAAGTTTATTTTTGCAATGTAAATTGATAACATAAGAAAAATTAAAGACATGTCCATGTAACAAACTGAGCGATGTTCCAACTAAACATCTATTACAAAACTATTAATATCTAGATGACGCGCTTAAGAAATTCTTTCATAATATCCGGTAAGTTTCCTTTAGCTTCATTCCTACGATGTTTTAGCAAGTATAACAAAAGTTGCTTCCTCAATTCATACCCATCCTGCACAAACGCATACATGTAGTTAGTATGAAAATTTCATGCCGAAGGTCTTAAAACATGTAACGGACAATACTCATCGCGCAAATCGGCTTGACCAAATCTTCACCGTTCCACCAGAGCATAAAATGAAAAACAAAATAGCTGCATAAATTCCTGTAAAACTTTAAATTAACAATGTAAAGAATATAGTAATAACAAAAGTGAATTTTTTGTTATGAATTCATTATCCATCTATACTCGTTGAAACACCGGACGGAAATAAACGTTGCCATTTACATAGATCATAACTCCAACCAGGCAGCTTTATTTCGAGTGCTTCTTTGAAATCCCTTGCAAAACTTTTTAATTTCAGTGCATACCTCAATTTTTTCTCCTCTAACGATTGTGATGTTTGAATAGGATCCATAATATATAGACGACGTGCCTCTTTGTCGATGACGTACAAAATGTATTGGCCGATGGATGCATAGGGAAGATAAATCTACAAATGGAGGTATTAGAAACAACAATAAACCATGATAACAATGGACAAAATACTTTACTTACCTTGTTGCACGATGAGATGTCGTTGTCCATCTCAGACCAGCTATCAAATAATGTTGCCAACCTCTGGATAGTTTCCTTCTCGCAAAACTTCTGACCTCGTGTTGACTCTAGCATCATGGACTAAGTAAAAAAAGAAATATTGTTTCAACATGTTGATAGTAATGACACATAGAATGAAGAGTTAAGATAATTTACACAAAATCATAGATCCATGTAGTGCACAGGAGGGTCTGTGAACAATACCCCCTCGTCACATGCCAGCATACACACAACTGTGTTGAAGCAGTCATTGTCCATGGTCTGCTCCATGTTAAATATGCACTGAAGTTTCTTAAGTCTTAAGCCCATTGGATCGGGTGTCGAGCTCCGGACCAATACCTTCCTATAAATTGGATGATAAGAAGAATAATATTATAAATTCGCACATTAAATATTGATACATGATACTTACTCCAAACACCCGGCATCATCGATAGACATGACGTAGTTGCAAAGGCCGGCAAGTAATTCACGTTGGTTCGTGGGTATGATAGTGACATGACGTAGTTGCAGAGGCCGGCAAGTAATTCACGTTGGTTCATGGGTATGATAGTGATTGGGGCAGGACGTTTGTCTTTGACTACGTCAGATGGATTCTTCAGGATCTCAATATCAGAATTAGCTAAAGTTTCTTCATCGTCAGGCCCGTGCGTTGCTACGGGAAAAATCCGAATAACCATGAGTTGTCACCGAATAATAGAAATAAAAACAGATTGATCAAGTTATTCTTTTTATTTAGAAATACACGTTAAGCATGGTGGCATCCAGTTTTCATCGTACAACGGCAAATACGAACTCTCTTCCACTCAGCCTGTAGATGGGACAACCTGCAGGTGCCCACTTCCTGCCACATATGTCCACTTATTTAAGTGGGATTAACTGGGCTGTCCACATACTGTATGTGGTATTATGTGGGCTGCCACATACCACATAATTCATGAAACATGAAAATACAAAACTTGAGATGTAAGACAACTTAACACAAAGGCAGGTAAGTCTAGATTGAAGTAAAGAACATGTCCACACATGATACAACACAAACTACAATCTTCGGCAGTACAAGACTGGAGGTTAACACAGACGGCAAACATTTCCTCAGATTATAGCTATACATGAATGAGCAGGCTAGTACACATGAATCAGCAAGATTGTTTGTTCATATCTTCAGGATTTTTAAATGTCAATCTGTCCATTTCTTCAGGCTTACTTGCTTCTTCAACTCAGCTGACTAAAAGCTAACAAAAAAAGAACATGAATAAGCACTCTGAGTCAGAATTCGAAACTTGGCAAATTTTAGAAGTACAATACGGAGTATGAGCTGAGTTAAATAAAAGTACATTACAAAGATGCCAATTTTTACATAATTAGAGAACACAAGGATGCATTCAGTAAATCATAGGAGAAAAGAACTTAAGGAAATTTCGGTAACACTTGTAAACTTGTTTTGTTATCTTCTGCACATCATTCAGGTCCTACTGGAAGGTGTGCATGATACTTCTATGCAAAAGAAACAACACTGTGTAGCACATGATCCGGATTTGAGAAGGTTAAATGACTGAATTATTTTTTGATTCAGGCCAAAAAATAATACACTGTGTAGTACATGTACGCACAACAGAATAGATGATTCAGGCCAAAAAAGCATAAGAAATTTACCATTGTGTCTAATCAAGCTATATATACATACCTTGATCTTCTTCCTCTGGCATGCATAAAATTGGATACATAAATAAGAAAGCCCTCCTGACAAATCTGATCAGTCGAGTCTTTCAGTTACTCTTTGCAGACTCTGCACAAATATGCACTCTGCACCATCAGTACAACCAGTAAGTCGTTGTAAACCTGTGGCCGGTGCCCTTGTTATAAATGCATTCTCCTTCCATCTTCCATCGGCCCAGCATATGCTAATGCATAGCTCGAAAGATGAAACCCTGGAGAGGGATATGATGACAAAGCACCGTCATCGTCCGATCACACGAATCTAGAGTTTCCTCCGAAGCGGCATAAATTGCGGCTGAGAATACCTCGGCGATGCCCATAGGAAGGAAACGACACTCGAAAGCTTCGCCATCACCGGCTCTGGAAACTCCGGAGAAAAGCTTTCGCCCAGGCCCAGATCAACCTCTCGAGCTCCGCACAACATGCACCAGCAAGTCCAAAGTCGAGCCACCATGGCCAAATCCGTCCGGATCTAACCACCTGCTCACCAGGGCACCGCGCTGGCCACCCTGCTACCTCACCACGCACCGCCGAAGCACACGCACACACGCAGCCGCCCACACAACCACCTGTCCAGGACGCCGCTGAGGAGCACACCAGCCGGAACCGCGCAACGCAGATACACCCAGCCCCTCCCCCCTTCTTGATTAGCCCACCAACGAGCCCTCGTGGACAGATGTGGTCCAATCAAGCCCTCCCTCCAACTCCTCGGTAGGCTGCTGCCCAGCCATCCCTCTACCGCAGGACTACCACGTCAGCGCTCCCCATGTTGTTGTTGAACTTATAACCATACGATTTGTATTGCCTGACAGATTAATATTTACCAGATAAACACGTAAAGAAGATAAGCCGCTCTTCATTCCTATAAGCCCTTAGTAGACCATCAGATCCTTCTTTTTGCACATGCACGCCATATTATTGCAGAGATGGTGGGGGAAGCAAAGAAGTTATGCCTCTCTGTGCGTGCATTGCGAGGAACCCCCAACAAGTATTGAACTCTTGATATGAATCCTTGTCGGGAGGGGCAAGCAAGGATGATAAATCATCTAGAGTAACCTGAAAAGGTTAAGTGATGTTGCTGCACCTCAAGTGTTCTTAGGAATCCTCGTGGTTCCTCTTGATTATGCATCTTCATGAACAAAACAAAATCTTGAGCTCTTCGTTCCTATAAATTTTCAGTAACAAGATAAATTTTAACACAAGAAAACTGAGTATCTTGACAAAAAAATAGTAAAAGTCAAATTTCACTAAAACGAGATATTTTATTAGCTCTAGAAAAATTGAGTGCAAGGGTAAATTTTAGTATCCTGAGAAAAGTTTTAGTATGAATATGAAACAAAATTAGTCCTAAATAAAGAAAGTTAATGACAAGGTACATCACGTAATAATCCACACTGAAGGTATACAACAAGAAACATGCATTTTATGTCATGATTCAGCAGTAATAAAGAAGTGAAAACTACCCATGTTTATCACCATTTGTAACACTATTTAGTTTATGCAAGAAAAGAATGTACCTTTGCAATCTTATTTTCGTCTATCCTAAACATGATAATATATCACAAGCCATCAAGGCTGGACATCTTTGGTTGCCAGCCTGAATCTCTAGGAAAAATCTGAATGTGGTCAATGCAATCCGAACCTTCGGCGAACCAAAGGAGTAAGAATGTAGTGATTCACATAGCATCCCACCAGCCCAGCGCACAAAATTATGAACATATTTTGGCACCATACCGAGTCCTGATTTTTGGCATTTAACTGCAATCAAGACCAACTAAGAAAAGCAGCATCCTAAATGATTTTTAGTAAAAATGGAGTAGCATTTCACCACAACGGTGTAGACATTTGAGGACCCTCGCCTCCACCCAAGATCAAAATCTAATGCCAAATTCTCCAGTAAATCTGACAAATAAAACCCAGCCCAACTCATACTAATAAATTCCCCGCACATGCACAGATCTTAAACCCCAAATCCGCACAAACTTGACCGAGATTGCTTGGGGTGCATAGGGATTCAGTAAGAGAGGGGGTGGGGGGGGGGGGAGCTCATGGATGAAACTGGAGAAATTTCTGTGCTTGAAGATGCAAACTCCAGCGAGCACCAAACCACGAAGGTCGTGTCCAACGCGTCACTCCACCAGACCGCTGCTTCCGTCGATGGGCTGTCCACCATCTCGTACGTCTTGAGCACAAACAACACTGGCCCGCCGCCTCCTCCAGCTCCAATGCACCACCACGACGCCTTCGACCTGCAGCAATAAGGGCAAGTACAATAGTCTAGATAGTATCTATCTGTAGCGGCTCTCCATATCATCTCTAGATATCGATATAGACAACTTGTACAATGGGCTGTCTTTCTAGCTGCCTATAACATTCAAAATTAGAAGAACTTCACAAAGTAGTTACTTATTATTCCAATATGCAGAATCAACAAGCAAGTAACTTGCAGAGACTCCTGCGACCATGCACAATGCTAGGTTCATTTCACGCGGTGGCTACAAAGAGGAAAATTTGCAAAATCAATCAAGACATGAAAATCTGAATAGAAACGGAGCAAAGAATGGATCGATCCCAATTCCTAGCAGGCAAATGCATCGCAAGCTGAGGTGACGTGATTTCGCCCATCCTTTGAATAAATTGCTAGCTAGTTTGAGACGCTGGGCATGGATCCAAGATAAATGTAGCGGATTTGATAGCGAACTCTGACCTCATCATGCTCGGATTGTTGCTGCCCAAGCACCGCCGCCGCCGCTTGTCGCAGCCTTTGCCCTCGAGGATTGCCGGCGCCGGCGACATCCAGAAGCTCCTCATCGACGACCACGTCAGGCTCAAACCGCCTTTCCTCAGCCACCGACAGACGCGGCCCATGTCACCTTACCACTGACAAAAAAGGCCCACAAATAGCCAGCTGACACCAAGCGGACGACCAGGTCAAAATCGGAGTCCAGGTCAATCGATGCCTGAATCGCTCCTGAGCGATTTTTCCCCAGGGAGCTTAATGATATAGGATATATGTATGGGGAGATTTTAAACAAAGTGACATTAGTATACCTTTTCTGATTCTTCTTGGAGGAGTAACGGGCTGTCATCATAACTTTCACTATCACTAACCATCTCAGGCAATTCTGCACAGAGAAAAACAGGATCAATTCATTTGATTTTTTTTTTGACAAAACCATCAAAACAAAATGATAATGATGCATTTGTCTGAGTTGTCTGTCGGCTACAAAGGAAAGCATCGGTGCAAAGCACCGATTGGGCTAATGAAAGCTGAAAATGTTCATACAACAAAATTGAAAGATGAACTGTTGAAAATTGTGTATCGATTCAAGATAGTGCACTATATCTCTAAATACTTCAAGTTGTCTACCAGACAGACGCAACGGGGCTAACCCCCACCCCCCCCCCCCCCACCCACCACCACCACCACCACCATCTCCACCCAAGACGCCACCTAGACCATCCCTCTATACACCCCTCCCCCTTTCTACGGCGCAGGCAAACCTCGCTAGCGATGCGACGACATGTGGCAGACCTGGCTGACAACATACATTAGAAAACATACTGCTCATCGACAACATCCGTAGTCCGGAAAACTATGGAACAGTGCACTATTCAGCTGTAAGCTAGCTTATCATCTCTCAACAGTACCTACCAGGAATATTATTTCCATCCGGGTCGAGAGAGTTTTCCTTTTATAACAAACCCTGGTGCTTGTGGATCAGCTTTCACAACAACTCTCTAGATTCTGGAGCCTCATCATCTTTCGCCCTCGTTGCTAACCTCATCCCTATCTAAGATCACTTACAGTGAGGACTGTTCCACTGCCACCATAGACGGATGCATATCCCCTCCCATGCATCCGCCAGATGAAATGTTTGGCAAGTTAATGTAACCATTAGAGAATGAAATCAATTAGAAATAAGAAGTACAGAACATTGCAATCTATTCCCTCGGTACGTGAGCGTAACTGAAAACTGATAAATTGGAAGGCAAGGAATCCGTTTGCCTTTCGTCATCCATGATTATCTGATCACAGTTACGAGGAAACGAAAAATCTGTACCATGTCACATACCACATGGAAATCTTTCAACCATCAGTACAGGAAGACCCTGATACAGAGCCACCGAGATTCAAAATAGTTCTATCAGTTCCGCTGTACGCCGTAACCACCTGCAGCATACACGGTTGTTCTATACTCGATGTACTGGACTACTGGCGAACACCAACACCACTGAAACTCTTCGGCGCGGATTCCAACTGACGAATGACCGGCTCATCTGGACACAGAGGCAAAACGTTGTGTCCCAATATACATAGTTATATATTGTGGGCTCAGTTGTCCAACTCATTTATGTTGAAATGTCTAATGTAAAATTACTTTTTAGCATGATAATTATAAAACGGCATTGCATTACATATAAACTACCAATGAGATGTACCAGAACAATTGTCGCGAACCATAACAGAGAATTGTTACTACATACTCATATTCCGCGAGCATAATTTTCTTTATCTCTTCATATTCCGCAGGCCAACAACATGGTTTAAACTATCTCGATAATAGAATTCATAGGTAGACAGAGGTTTGCAAATATACTCACAAACTTCGATGGAACTACCTTCAGGATTCCAACAATTATAGTTGATGTATTTTTTTTGTGGGGAGTTGCTCTCAAAATTGTTCTGTATGAAGCGCAAGTTCAATTCTGAACAACAGCTAATTACAAATTAAAGACTTGCTCCATTAACTCACTTGACAAAGTTGGGTAGTTTATTTACACAAAAGCTCTGTTCACTGCATAATTATCACGCAGGTTGAAGTGGGTTATTTGCCTGTGATTTAATAATAAGCATATAAAAGCATCATGTGATCTTATCAGTTTTGAGAAGCAAACCTTGGCACCGTGGCACCGCCAACTCTTCATCTAACATTGTATAAACTCTCTCCATGTATGACGTGCAAAATAGACCGAGTTGAAAGATGAGAAATCACCTGCCGTTGCATAATAAGAACATATGTGTCAGTAATTAAAGCGCCTCCGTGGTAATGGGATGAACAAGGCAGAGGCTGAGCCGTTCGTGCCGCTGCGCCCTGCCACTACTTTGGATGATATAGTAGCAGCGGGCAGTGAGTCCATCGCCACTCTCAGACCAGCTACGCCATGCTCTTGCACCGCCGCCGTCACGTCGATCGTAAGCACCCGGTGTCGATCGTTTGAAGAGAGAGGACCAGAGATGGCACAACCTAGCTCGCTTGATCTGTCACGCTGCTGCAGCCGCTGCCCGAGCCCCCTTTGCATCTCGTCCTCCACGGCAGCCAACATAATCCCCCCTTGATATTCTTGGGTTTACTCTTCGTTTTGCTGCTCGTGACGGTACACATGTGCCTGCTTGTCTTATTCCTCTTCGTGGTCTTCCAGAATCCTGATCCAGCAGAACGTAGCAATCTTCTTCTTCTTCTTTGGCTATCGTCCCTTGAACAGCAGCCAGCAGATCTTCTTCGATCATCATCAAGAACACACCACTCTTCGTTTTGCTGCTCGTGACGGTACACATGTGCCTGCTTGTCTTATTCCTCTTTGTGGTCTTCCAGAATCCTGATCCAGCAGAATATAGCAATCATCTTCTTCTTCTTTGGCTATCGTCCCTTGAACAGCAGCCAGCAGATCTTCTTCGATCATCATCAAGAACACACCACGTTGCCTTCCTACCAAGAAGAAAAATATGTACGAGAACTTTGCAGCAAGAAAAATATGAACGAGAACTTTGCAGCAAGAACACACCACGTTGCCTTCCTTCTCTGCATCCTTCATCATCTCCTTCTTCCGAGAAGACAAGCACCCATCCTGGAGATCTCTGCCGCAGAGGAATTTGCGCAGCCACCGCGCGTCACCCGCTGCCTGATGTACGTCCTCCTCGCTGAATAGCCGGTCGACGCAGAAGCAGAGGAAGCATTAAGGCCCGAGGCCGAAGTAGGCCGTGAAGCCCGTCGCGGTGTTGGATAGGACCGGCGGCGGCGGCGGCGCACGAAACCCTAGTGCGTACGAGGGTGTCAGGGAGAGGAGCGGCTCACGCTCGAAGAAGAGGTCGGTTCGGTGGAGCAGTAGGGGCGGTGGCAGAGCGGGATATGGGGCGGCAGCGGCGGGGTGGGTGATGGGGCGGCGGCGGCGGGGCGTGAGATGGGCCGGCGGCGGTGGAGCGGGGGAGGAGGGAAAGAGAGAAACGCCCCAGCGGGAGGGGTGGATCGAGAGGAGCGTGCGTCGAGCGGATCGAGAGGAGAGTAGGTTTTTTTTTCGCTGGTTAATTTTCGCCGGTTTGTTTTCGGTGGTTTATTTTTGATCGTGTCAGATAATTACGACGGGAGGTTGGGAGTGTGCGGCACTCGATCGCGGGGTTTTCTTCGATTTTTTGCGACTGAGCGAGAGGTGGGAGCAAGTACAAAGAAGTATCAAAAAAGACCATAGTAGGTGGGACGAAAATAAAACCCGAAACGCGACAGATTTGTGTACCTTACACTACTTCCTCCTGTTTGCACTGATGTGTGAATTCCTCAAATTGTGAAGCAGCCTGAATGTTATCATCAGATTCTAATTCACTTTGGCATGTCTCAAATTCTGTTATATTTTCTCTTAGCTGATTTCTGAGTCAAGTTGTGATAAATTAGTTAGCTTAGCTATGTATTGAAGTTAGTTTAGTTTGGTGCGTACCCGAGCTTCTGCTTAAAATAGTTACCATTGTATTAGACATATATTTGACATCTTATTTAGCAAGATATTCCTCGAGAATAGACACAGTTTTCATCTTGTCAACTACAACTCCGACGTACATTTTTTGCCTCCAAAACCGCCATGTCTCACTATACATTTTTTCTTAAATTTGCCCTCTCGCTGTAAAACTTTTCTTAAATTTTTCTGGAAGATGGCAAATATATTTATCGAATCGTTGCAAATTTTAGTTCTCGTGTCATGGAAAATTCATTGCTTTCTTGTCATGGCACATTTTTTACTGTTTTCTACCATGACATTTTTTTGGTAGACCATGGCAACTAATCTTATACTTTTTGCCATGTAAACATCAAACATTGAGTTAATTGATCATGGCAAATTTAGTTAATACATCATAACAAACTTGCTTCCTGGAAGATGGCAAATATAGTTATCGTATCATGGCAAATTTAGTTCTCGGATCATGGCTAATTCATTGCTTTCTTGCCATGGCAACTTTTGATTTTTTTTTAAATTGTCATTGTAATTCTTTAAATTGTCAAAAACAACACAAAATGGCAAATATTGCCATGGCAAGTTTTACTAATTATTTCACCTTTATTAACATGGCGAATTTACCTAAATCCCCATGGCAACTTTTTAACTTTTATTGCCATGGCAAGTTTACTATTTATTTGCCATGGAAAATTTACCTTTTATTAACATGACAAATTTACCTAAATCCCCATGGCAATATCTAAGTTTTACTGCCATGGCAAGTTTCTACTATTTATTTGACTTTTATTAACATGGCAATTTTAACTAATCCCCATGGCAATATCAAAATTTTATTGCCATGGCAAGTTTTACTATTTATTTGCCATGGCTAGTATACCTTCATTAACATGACAACTTTATCTAAATCCCCATGGCAATATTTAACTTTTATTGCCTTGGCAAATTTACCTAAATTCCCACTGCAATTTTTAATTTTTATTGCCATGGCAAGATTTACTATTCATTTGATCTTTATTAACATGGCAGATTTTACTTTTATTTTTGCATGCCAATTATTAATTTTTCTACACCATGGAAAAATTAACCTTTTTATTGCCATGGCAAATTTACCTTTCATTTCCCATGAATTTTTTTATTTAATTTGCATGGCAATTTTAATTTTTGTCACTCATGGCAAACATACTTCTATGCAGCATGGCAAGTTTTACTTTTATTTTGCCATGGCAAAAATACTTAGAAAACATGGCAATTATTACTAAACAATAGATGGTGCATTTTTTTGTTTTGTGCTTTGGCAGATTTATATAGTAAAAATAACACACAAATTTTTAATATATATTTTCTTTCCATCATGGTACAGATGCAAACTGCCATGATTTTTTTCCTTTTTGTGCCATTGCATATTTCCCCCTTTCCATCGTGGTACAGATGCAAATTTTGTTTATAAAGATGATGGCAATTTTTGGTTTCAAACCATTGGGATTCTTTTTGTAGTATCTTGTTTTCCATTTTCTGTCTATCATGACATTTTTCTTTGACTTTTTCAGTGATGGCAAGTTCATATGCATCCATATTGCACATTTGCCATGTTTTTGATTGGTAAACAACAAAAATTGCCATGGCAAATTCATACATTTTGGCATCTTTGCAAAAAAAAGAACTTTCTGGTTCATTCATATTATAGCGGAAGAGATCTCATGGTTCATTCATACTTTTTTTTGTTTTTGCAGCATTTTGTGACTTTTTTTCATTGCATGGAAAAATCTAGCCTTTATTAGTCACATTCAATAGTGGGCTTTTTGGTCACAGTAAAAATTGGCACAATTTGGGCTTTATTTCACAACAAAAAGGCCTTTAGGCCCTCGAGGTAGGGTGTTCGGGCTGGGTGATTCTCGTCCCGATCGATGCCTCTCCCACGGGACCGAACGAATCGTTCGATGACCGAACATTCGGCAGTTATCGAGGTCCTATATTTTTTGCAAACTCACAAAAAAATTGTTCTGTGATCGGCTTCGAACCCGCAACCTTGTGTTTGAAGTGAACAGCACTAGCCATTCGGCCATCCCAACCGGTCATGAAAAATATTCATTTTGCTGTTTTTATTTCCTTCTGCAATCGTGGTTTTTCTCATTCGGTTTTTCATTTCTTCCTTCGTTCAAAATCGATGAACCTTTTTACCAAAACCCATGAACTTTCGCAACTTTTGCAATTCCTTGGATTTGAGTAGTAAGCGGCATCCCCTCTAAGTTGTGAGTAAGCGGAACCATTCTTTTTTTGTTCTTCTCCAGATTCTGGCCGGTATCACCGGGTTATTCAAATAAGTCGTGTTTTCTGTGCTTTTCCCATGTTACAACTTTCGTACCAATTCGATCGATCCGTTCAAATTCATGACTTTTTAAATCGATGAACTTTTCTAAAAAATGGATGAACTATTTTGCAAATTTGATGAACTTTTTTCAAATTCAATGAACTTATTTCATATTTTAATATATTTTTTTCAAATTCAATGATTTTTTTCAAAAAATTGATGAACCTTTTCAAATTCAATGTACTATTTTCAAATTGATCAACCTTTTTTTCAAATTTTGATGAACTTTTTCCAAAATTGGTGAATTGTCTTAAAGTTTTTGTGAACTTTTCTTAAAATGGACGAGCTTTTTTCAATTTTTTTTGTGAACTTTTCTTAAAAATTGATGAGCTTTTTTCAAAACCGATGGACCATACAGCCATGCCGGCTCAAGGAATGGACGTCGATTTAATTTCGCCACCACGCATTTAATTTAATTTCCTCGCCAATGCATTTACCACCACGACAATGAAGAAGAAGAAGACCCCATGGAGAGGCTGCACCGGTGCTACCTCTTGAGCACTGCGTTGGATTTCCTTGAAGAGGAAAGGGTGATGCATCACAGTACCGTAAGTATTTTCCTCAGTTTTTGAGAACCAAGGTATCAATCCAGTAGGAGGCTACGCGCGAGTCCCTTTCACCTGCACAATACAAATAACTCCTCGCAACCAACGCGATAAGGGGTTGGCAATCCCTTCACGGTCACTTACGAGAGTGAGATCTGATAGACATGATAGGATAATATTTTTTGTATTTTTGTGATAAATATGCAAAGTAAAATAAAAGCAAAGTAAAAATCAAAGAAAATAACTAAGTGTTGGAGGATTAATATGATGAAGATAGACCCGGGGGCCATAGGTTTCACTAGTGGCTTCTCTCAAGAGTATAAGTATTTTACGGTGGGTGAACGAATTACTGTTGAGCAATTGTGAGAATTGAGCATAGTTATGAGAGTATCTAGGTATGATCATGTATATAGGCATCACGTCCGAGACAAGTAGACCGACTCATGCGCATCTACTACTATTACTCCACTCATCGACCGCTATCCAAAGATGCATCTAGAGTATTAAGTTCAAGAAAACAGAGTAACGCCTTAAGCAAGATGACATGATGTAGAGGGATAAATTCATGCAATATGATAAAAAACCATCTTGTTACCCTCGATGTTAACAATACAATACGTGCCTTACTGCCCCTACTGCCACTGAGAAAGGACACCACAAGATTGAACCCAAAGCTAAGCACTTCTCCCATTGCAAGAAAAACCAATCTAGTAGGCCAAACCAAACTGATAATTCGAAGAGACTTGCAAAGATAACCAATCATACATAAAAGAATTCAGAGAAGATTCAAATATTGTTCATAGATAATATTGATCATAAACCCACAATTCATCGGTCTCAACAAACACACCGCAAAAAGAAGATTACATCGAATAGATCTCCACGAGATAGGGTGAGAACATTGTATTGAGATCCAAAAAGAGAGAAGAAGCCATCTAGCTACTAACTATGGACCCGAAGGTCTGAGGTAAACTACTCACACTTCATCAGAGAGGCTATGGTGTTGACGTAGAAGCCCTCCGTGATGGGTGCCTCCTCCGGCGGAGCTCCGGAATAGGCCCCAAGATGGGATCTCGTGGGTACAGAAAGTTGCGGCGGTGGAATTAGGTTTTTGGCTCCGTATTTAATCATTTGGGGGTACGTAGGTATATATAGGACGAAGGAGTACGTCGGTGGAGCAACAGGGGGCCCACGAGGGTGGAGGGCGCTACAGAAGTGTGCGCGCCCTACCTCGTGCCTTCCTCCTTCGTTTCTTGACGTAGGGTCCATGTCTCCTGGATCATGTTCGATGAGAAAATCACGTTCCCGAAGGTTTCATTCCATTTGGACTCCGTTTGATATTCCTTTTCTTCGAAACTCTAAAGTAGGCAAAAAAAACAGCAATTCTGGGCTGGGCCTCCGGTTAATAGGTTAGTCCCAAAAATAATATAAAAGTGGATAATAAAGCCCAATAATGTCCAAAACAGTAGATAATATAGCATGGAGCAATCAAAAATTATAGATACGTTGGAGACGTATCAAGCATCCCCAAGCTTAATTCCTACTCGTCCTCGAGTAGGTAAATGATAAAAAAGATAATTTTTAATGCGGAGTGCTACTTGGCATAATTTCAATGTAATTTTTCTTAATTGTGACATGAATATTCAGATCCGAAAGATTCAAGACAAAAGTTCATGTTGACATAAAAATGATAATACTTCAAGCATACTAACTAAGCAATTGTGTCTTCTCAAAATAACATGGCCAAAGAAATTTCATCCCTACAAAATCATATAGTTTAGTCATGTTCCATTTTCGTCACACAAAAATGCTCTCATCATGCACAACCCCGATGACAAGCCAAGCAATTGTTTCATACTTTAGTAATCTCAAACCTATAAACTTTCACGCAATATATGAGCGCGAGCCATGGACATAGCACTATGGGTGGAATAGAATATGATGATGGGGGTTATGTGTGAAAGACAAAAAAGGAGAAAAAGTCTTACACCAACGAGGCTAATCAATGAGCTATGGAGATGCCCATCGATTGATGTTGATGCAAGGAATAGGGATTGCCATGCAACGGATGCACTAGAGCTATAAATGTATGAAAGCTCAACAAAAAAAACTAAGTGGGTGTGCATCCAACTTGCTTGCTCACGAAGACCTAGGGCACTTGAGGAGGCCCATTGTTGGAATATACAAGCCAAGTTCTATAATAAAAAATTCCCACTAGTATATGAAAGTGATAACTCAAGCTATCATGAAGATTATGGTGCTACTTTGAAGCACAAGTGTGGCAAAGGATAGTAGCATTGTCCCTTCTCTCTTTTTCTCTCATTTTTTTGGGCCTTCTTTTTTATGGCCTTTCTCTTCTTTTTTATTATTATTCCTCACTTGGGACAATGCTCTAGAAAATGATGATCATCACACTTCTATTTATTTACAACTCAATTATTACAACTTGATATTAGAACAAAGTATGACTCTATATGAATGCCTCCCATGTCTTTGGATATGCAATGAACCAAGAGTGACATGTATGAAAGAATTATGAACGGTGGCTTTGCCACAAATACTATATCAACTACCTGATCATGCTAGCAATATGACAATGATGAATATGTCATGTTGAACGAAATGGTGGAAAGTTGCATGGCAATATATCTCGGAATGGCTATGGAAATGTCATAATAGGTAGGTATGGTGGATGTTTTGAGGAAGATATAAGGAGGTTTATGTGTGAAAGAGCGTATCATATCACGGGGTTTGGATGCACCGGCGAAGTTTGCACCAACTCTCAATGTGAGAAAGGGCAATGCACTGTACCAAAGAGGCTAGCAATGATGGAAGGGTGAGAGTGCGTATAATCCATGAACTCAACATTAGTCATAAAGAACTCACATACTTATTGCAAAAATCTACAAGTCATAAAAAACCAAGCATTACGCGCATGCTCCTAGAGGGATAGATCGGTAGGAAAATACCATCGCTCGTCCCCGACCACCACTCATAAGGAGGACAATCAAAGAACACCTCATGTTTCAAATTTGTTACATAACGTTTACCATACGTGCATGCTACGAGACTTGCAAACTTCAACACAAGCAATTCTCAAATTCACAACTACTCAACTAGCACGACTTTGATATTATTACCTCCATATCTCAAAACAATCATCGAGCATCAAACTTCTCTTAGTATTCAAAACACTCATAAGAAGGTTTTTACTATTCTTGAATACCTAGCATATTAAGATTATTTAAGCAAATTACCATGATATTTAAGACTCCCAAAATAATCTAAGTGAAGCATGAGAGATCAATAGTTTCTATAAAACAAATCCACAACTGTGCTCTAAAAGATATAAGTGAAGTACTAGAGCAAAACTATATAACTCAAAAGATATAAGTGAAGCACAAAGAGTATTTTAATAATTTCCAAATCATGTATGGCTCTTCTCAAAAGGTGTGTACAGTAAGGATGATTGTGGTAAACTAAAAAGAAAAGACTCAAATCATACAATACGCCCAAAGCAAAACACATATCATATGGTGAATAAAAATATAGCTCCAAGTAAAGTTACCGGTGGAAGTAGACGAAAGAGGGGATGCCTTCCGGGGCATCCCCAAGCTTTGGATTTTTGGTGTCCTTAGATTATCTTGGGGGTGCCATGGGCATCCCCAAGCTTAAGCTCTTGCCACTCCTTGTTCCATAATCCATAAAAAATCTTTCACCCAAAACTTGAAAACTTCACAACACAAAACTCAACAGAAATCTCGTGAGCTCCGTTAGCGAAAGAAAGCCAAAGACCATTTCAAGGTACTGTAATGAACTCATTGTTTATTTATATTGGTGTTAAACCTACTGTATTCCAACTTCTCTATGGTTTATAAACTATTTTACTAGCCCTAGATTCATCAAAATAAGCAAACAACACACGAAAAACAGAATCTGTCAAAAACAGAACAATCTGTAGTAATCTGTAACTAACGCAAACTTCTGGAACTCCAAAAAGTCAGCCAAAATAGGACGACCTAGGAAATTTGTTTATTGATCAGCATCAATTGGAATCAATATTTTATCACGTTCTGGTGATTTTTAACAATTGTTTTAGTGAACAGAAAGTTTCTGGAAATTTCTGCAAGATCAAATAACTATCACCCAAGAAGATCCTATTGGTTTAACTTGGCACAAACACTAACTAAAACATAAAAACACATCTAACCAGAGGCTAGAACAAATATTTATTCCTAAACAGAAGCAAAAAAGTAAAAAAACTAAAATAAAATTGGGTTGCCTCCCAACAAGCGCTATCGTTTAACGCCCCTAGCTAGGCATAAAAGCAAGGGTAGATCTAGGTATTGCCATCTTTGGTAGGCAATCCATAAGTGGATCTCATGATAGATTCATATGGTAATTTTATTTTCTTTCTAGGGAAGTGTTTCATGCCTTTCTTTAATGGAAATTGGAATCTAATATTCCCTTCCTTCATATTAATAATTGCACCAATCGTTCTAAGGAAAGGTCTACCAAGAATAATAGGACATGAAGGATTGCAATCTATATCAAGAACGATAATCTACGGGCACATAATTCCTATTTGCAAAAATAATAACATCATTAATTCTTCCCATAGGTTTCTTAATAGTGGAATCCGCAAGGTGCAAGTTTAGAGAACAATCATCAAAATCATGGAAACCTAGCAAATCGCACAAAGTTTTGGGAATAGTGGAAACACTAGCACCCAAATCACATAAAGCATTAAACTCATGATCCTTAATCTTAATTTTAATAGTTGGTTCCCACTCATCATAAAGTTTTCTAGGGATAGAAACTTCTAACTCAAGCTTTTCTTCATAAGATTGCATCAAGGCATCAACGATATGTTTAGTAAACGCTTTATTTTGACTATAAGCATGAGGAGAATTTAGCACGAATTGCAACAAGGAAATACAATCAATCAAAGAGCAACTTTCATAATTAAATTCCTTGAAGTCCAAAATAGTGGGTTTAGCAACATCTAGGGTTTTGATTTCTTCAATCCCACCTTTATCAATTTTAGCATCAAGATCTAAAAACTCCGAATTTTTGGAACGCCTTCTAGGTAAAGGTGGATCATATTCATTCCCATCATTATCAAGATTTATATTGCAAAACAAAGATTTAATTGGGTACACATCAATAACTTTTAGATCTTCATCTTTATTTTCATAGGAACTAGAAGAACACGCTTTAATAAAAGGCATCTTTCGTAGCACGCATCCTAGCGGTTCTTTCTTTACACTCATCAATGGAAATTCTCATAGCTTTGAGAGACTCATTGATACCATGCTTAGGAGGAATAGATCTAAGCTTTAAAGAATCAACATCAAGAGAAATTCTATCAATGTTCCTAGCCAATTCATCAACTTTAAGCAATTTCTCTTCAAGCAAAGCATTAAAATTCTTTTGCGAGTTCATAAACTCTTTAACACCAGTCTCAAATTCAGAAGGCATCTTATTAAAATTTTCATAAGAGTTGTTGTAGGAATTTCCATAATTATTAGAGGAATTACTAGGATAAGGCCTAGGATTAAAGTTTCCTTTATACGCGTTGTTACCAAAATTATTCCTACCAACAAAATTCACATCCATAGATTCATTATTATTCTCAATCAAAGTAGACAAAGGCGTATCATTAGGATCAGAAGAAACACTCTTAGTAGCAAATAATTTCATAAGTTCATCCATCTTTCCACTCAAAACATTAATTTCTTCTACCGCATGCAGTTTTTTATTAGTAGATCTTTCAAAGGTGCCATTGAGAATAATTAACCATAATATTATCTAGGAGTTTAGTAGCTTCTCCTAAAGTGATTTCCATAAAAGTACCTCCCGTGGCGAATCTAAAAAGATTTCTAGAAGCAAAATTCAATCCAGATAAATTTTTTGTATAATCATCCACAAATTCAAACCATGAGTAGGGCAATTACGTATCATTAATTTCATCCTCTCCCAAGCTTGTGCAACATGTTCGTGATCAAGTTGCTTAAAATTCTAATATCGTTTTTAAGAGAGATGATCTTAGCGGGAGGAAAATACTTAGAGATAAAAGCATCTTTGCACTTGTTCCAAGAATCAATACTATTTTTAGGCAAAGACGTTTTTAAGAGAGATGATCTTAGCGGGAGGAAAATACTTAGAGATAAAAGCATCTTTGCACTTGTTCCAAGAATCAATACTATTTTTAGGCAAAGACGAAAACCAAGCTTTAGCATGATCTCTAAGCGAAAAAGAAAATAGCTTCAATTTAACAATATCGTTATCAACATCTTTCTTCTTTTGCATATCACACAAATCAACGAAGCTATTTAGGTGAGTAGCGACATCTTCACTAGGAAGGCCGGCGAATTGATCTTTCATGAAAAGATTCAACAAAGCAGCATTGATTTCACAAGATTCAGTATTGGTAAGAGGAGCAATTGGAGTACTAAGGAAATCATTATTGTTGGTATTGGTAAAGTCACATAATTTGGTATTATCTTGAGCCATCGTGACAAGCAAGCAATCCAACACACGAGCAAACAAAAAGCAAGCGAAAAAGAGACGAACGAAAAAGAGAGGGCAAATAAAACGGCAAGGGTGAAGTGGGGGAGAGGAAAACGAGAGGCAAATGGCAAATAATGTAATGCGGGAGATAAGGGATTGTGATAGGTACTTGGTATGTTGACTTTTGCGTAGACTCCCCGACAACGGCGCCAGAAATCTTCTCTGCTACCTCTTGAGCACTGCGTTGGATTTCCTTGAAGAGGAAAGGGTGGTGCAGCACAATAGCGTAAGTATTTTCCTCGGTTTTTGAGAACCAAGGTATCAATCCAGTAGGAGGCTACGCGCGAGTCCCTTTCAGCTGCACAATACAAATAACTCCTCGCAACCAACGCGATAAGGGGTTGTCAATCCCTTCACGGTCACTTACGAGAGTGAGATCTGATAGACATGATAGGATAATATTTTTGGTATTTTTGTGATAAAGATGCAAAGTAAAATAAAAGCAAAGTAAAAAATCAAAGGAAATAACTAAGTGTTGGAGGATTAATATGATGAAGATAGACCCAGGGGCCATAGGTTTCACTAGTGGCTTCTCTCAAGAGCAACAAATTACTGTTGAGCAATTGAGAGAATTAAGCATATTTATGAGAGTATCTAGGTATGATCATGTATATAGGCATCACGTCCGAGACAAGTAGACCGACTCCTGCCTGTATCTACTACTATTACTCCACTCATCGACCGCTATCCCAAAGATGCATCTAGAGTATTAATTTCAAGAAAACAGAGTAACGCCTAAGCAAGATGACATGATGTAGAGGATAAATTTATGCAATATGATAAAAAGCCCATCTTGTTACCCTCGATGGCAACAATACAATACGTGCCTTGCTGCCCTCATCACACCGAGAAAGGACACCGCAAGATTGAACCCAAAGCTAAGCACTTCTCCCATTGCAAGAAAAACCAATCTAGTAGGCCAAACCAAACTGATAATTCGAAGAGACTTGCAAATATAACCAATCATACATAAAAGAATTCAGAGAAGATTCAAATATTGTTCGTAGATAATCTTGATCATAAACCCACAATTCATCGATCTCAACAAACATACCGCAAAAAGAAGATTACATCGAATAGATCTCCACGAGAGAGGGAGAACATTGTATTGAGATCCAAAAAGAGAGAAGAAGCCATCTAGCTACTAACTATGGACCCGAAGGTCTGAGGTAAACTACTCACACTTCATCAGAGAGGCTATGGTGTTGATGTAGAAGCCCTCCGTGATGGGTGGAGCTCCGGAACTGGCCCCAAGATGGGATCTCGTGGGTACAGAAGGTTGCGGCGGTGGAATTAAGTTTTTGGCTCCGTATCTGATCGTTTGGGGGTACGTAGATATATATAGAAGGAAGGAGTACGTCGGTGGAGCAACAGGGGGCCCACGAGGGTGGAGGGCGTGCCCTGGGGGGGTGGGTGCGTCCCCCTACCTCGTGCCTTCCTCCTTCGTTTCTTGACGTAGGGTCCAAGTCTCCTGGATCATGTTTCGGTGAGAAAATCGCGTTCCCGAAGATTTCATTCCATTTGGACTCCGTTTGATATTCCTTTTCTTCGAAACTCTGAAATAGGCAAAAAACAACAACTCTGGGCTGGGCCTCCGGTTAATAGGTTTGTCCCAAAAATAATATAAAAATGGATAATAAAGCCTAATAATGTCCAAAACAGTAGATAATACAGCATGGAGCAATCAAAAATTATAAATACATTGGAGACGTATCAACCAGCTGTGCGACAACGCGGACCTCCATGCATTTTTCATAGAATTGGGGCGGAAGCATAGGCTATCGCCGCAAAAATGCTAGACGTACAAACAAATACCGGTTTTGCTATATCTCAGCTAGCTGAGAAATACTTTGGTTTCATTCAATTCCTAGACTGTTCGATCAGAAAACTCTTCATCATTCGTGAAGCAGCGCCGCGCTCTGCTTCTGTAGCGATGGCTAGTCCGGCTCGTTTCTCATTTTGTTTTTCTCGGTTGTCTAGTAATGCCTGTGTCACCTGTTATGTTTTTTTTGTTATCTAAACCCACTTATATTAGGCAAATCCTATTTGGCGCTGTAGGCGCCCGTTACTTTGTACTCCCTCCGTTTCTAAATATTTGTCTTTTTAAATATTTAAGTAGACTATCACATACGAATGTATATAGAACTATAGACATATTTTAGAGTATAGATTCACTCATTTTGCTCTGTATGTAGTCACTTGCTGAAATCTCTAAAAGACAAATATTTAGAAACGGAGGGACTATTTTGCAAACAGGAGCCTGCAGCGCCCCAAGCTGGGCCGGCCCATATATTTTCCGCAAACTCGCAAAAAATATGTTATGCGACCAGCTTTCGAACCCGCGCCCTTGTGTTCGAATTGAACGACACTAGCCATTTGGCCATCCCAACTGGCTGTGAAAAATATTCATTTTGTTGTTTCTGTTTCCTTCTGCAATCGTGGTTTTTCTCATTCGTTTTTTCATTTCTTCCTTTGTTTTTCTTCAAAATCGATAAACCTTTTGAAGGAAATATGCCCTAGAGGCAATAATAAAATTTTTATTTTTATTTTCTTATATCATGATAAATGTTTATTATGAATGCTAGAATTGTATTAACTGGAAACTTAGTACATGTGTGAATACATAGACAAACAGAGTGTCACTAGTATGCCTCTACTTGACTAGTTCGTTGAATCAAAGATGGTTAAATTTCCTAGCCATAGACATGAGTTGTCATTTGATTAATGGGATCACATCATTAGAGAATGATGTGATTGACTTGACCCATTCCGTTAGCTTAGCACTTGATCGTTTAGTATATTGCTATTGCTTTCTTCATGACTTATACATGTTCCTATGACTATGAGATTATGCAACTACCGGATACCGAAGGAACACTTTGTGTTCTACCAAACGTCACAACGTAACTGAGTGATTATAAAGGTGCTCTATAGGTGTCTCTGATGGTACTTGTTGAGTTGGCATAGATCGAGATTAGGATTTGTCACTCCGATTGTCGGAGAGGTATCTCTGGGCCCTCTCGATAATGCACTTCACTATAAGCCTTGCAAGAAATGTGACTAATGAGTTAGTTGCGGGATGATGCATTACGTAATCCAGTAAAGAGACTTGCGGTAACGAGATTGAACTAGGTATTGAGATACCGATGATCGAATCTCGCAAGTAACATACCGATGACAAAGGGAACAACGTATGTTGTTATGCGGTTTGACCGATAAAGATCTTCGTAGAATATGTACGAACCAATATGAGCATCCAGGTTCCGCTATTGGTTATTGACCGAAGATGAGTCTCGGTCATGTCTACATAGTTCTCGAACCCGTAGGGTCCGCAAGCTTAACGTTCGTTGACGATCGGTACTATGAGTTTATGTGTTTTGATGTACCGAAGGTAGTTCGGAGTCCCGGATATGATCACGGACATGACGAGGAGTACCGAAATGGTCGAGACGTAAATATCGATATATTGGAAGCCTATGTTTGGACATCGAAATGGTTCCGGAAGAGTTCGGGCATTTACCAGAGTACCGGGAGGTTATCGGAACCCCCCGGGGAGTATATGGGCCTTATTGGGCCTTAGTGTAATAGAGGAGAGGAAGGGAAATGGTGGAGGGCGCGCCCCCTAGCCCAATCCGGATTGGGCGAGAGGCTTCCTTCCTCTCTCCTCCCTTCCTTCTCTCCTACTCCTACTACTTGGAAGGGGAATCCTACTCCGGTGGGAGTAGGACTCCCAGTATGCCGCCATAGTAGAGGGCGACCCTCCACTCCTCCTTTATATATGAAGGGCAACCCATGGACACACAAGTTGATCATTGATCTTTTAGCCGTGCGGTGCCCCCTCCATCATAATCTACCTCGGTCATATCACAGCGGTTTAGGCGAAGCCTCGCTACTTAGCTTCATCATCACCGTCATCAAGCCGTCGTGCTGACGAAGCTCTCCCCCGACACTTTATTGGATCGTGAGTTCGTGGGACGCCACCGAGCCGAACGTGTGCAGATCACGGAGGTGACGTACTTTCGGTACTAGGATCGGTCGATCGTGAAGACGTGCGACTACATCAACCGCGTTGTCATAACACTTTCGCTTACGGTCTACGAGGGTACGTGGACAACACTCTCCCCTCTCGTTGCTATGCATCACCACGATCTTGCGTGTGCGTAGGAATTTTTTTGAAATTACTGCGTTCCCCAACACCTTTTTCCCCAAACCCATGAACTTTCATTCAAATTCATGAACAATTTTTCAAAATCGACGAAGTTTTTAAAAAAAATGGATGAACTATTTTGCAAACTTGATGAACTTTTTTTTTCAAATTTAATGGTTTTTTTATCAAAAAATTGATATACCTTTTCAAATTCAATGAACTATTTTGCAAATTGATCAATTTTTTTTTAAAATTTGATGAACTTTTTCCAAAATAGATGAATTGTCTTAAATTTTTTGTGAACTTTTCTTAAAATGGATGAGATTTTTTCAATTTTTTTTGTGAACTTTTCTTAAAAATTGATGAGCTTTTTTCAAAACTGATGAACTTTTCAAGTGATTTTTAAATTTAAGTTAACGTTTTATTAAAAGCAATAACTAGAACTGTTTTCTGTTAACGGACACCCAAGACGTGCTTGGTCCAGTGGTTGCTTTGTTAGTCTGTGGATGTGAGGTGGGGAGTTCGAACACCAGCTCCCACGCTGCTGGTTTTTCACGTTTTCCTTTTGTCAGCAAGTAATGGGCCAGATTTGAAACCGGCTTGTCAGCAGGTAATGGGCCAGATTTGAAACCGGCCCAATCAAGAACGTGCAGGCGCCAAGTTGTTTAACCCGGGCATTTCCTATACGGCGCCCGTTACAGGCGTCGGCGCAAACGGGCGCACACCCCGCCTCCTTCCATCGCTGCTACATGGGCCAGCCCATTTAACCTTTTTTTTTCTTCTGTTAAATTCCAAAAAATGGTGCATGCAACAAGATTCGAACACAAGACCACTGGTTTCGACAGCAAAGGCACTAACCATCAAGACTTCTTCACGCTTGCAACTAATCTCTTCGTTTCTCTTCTTATGTCGTCCTCAGTTCGTGGAAGCTCGTCTTTTGGAAGCTACCAACTTGGTTTTTTTGTTTTTGTTTTTTTCTGGACAGCTTTTTGTGATGGGTTTTTATTTCATTGTTCGTTCTCTTTTAATTTCTTTACATTTGTTTTTTCTTTTTCGAATGCATGAGCATATTTTTTTCAAAAAGCGATGATCTTTTGAAAGTTTTGTGAGTTTTTTTGTCAAATTTGAAGAACTTTTTGATTTTATGTGAATTTTTCAATAATGAATGAAATTTTTTCAAATTGATAAACTTTTTTCAAATTGATAAACTTTTTTCCAAAATCGATGAACCTTTTTCCATTTTTTATGAACTTTTTTCATGATTGGTGAACTTTTTTCGAATTCGTGAACCCTTTTTGAAAATCTGTGAAATCTTTTTCAAATCGATGAACTTTTTTTCAAAATCGATGAACTTTTTCCGACTTTATAACTTTTTTTTTCAAAAAAATTGAACTATTTTCGAATTCGTGAACCCTTTTCTGAAAACCCGTGAACTCTTTTTCAAATCGATGAACTTTTTTCCAAAGTCGTTGAACTTTTTTTTTAATCTTGATGAACTTTTTTCATGGTTGGTGAACTTTTTAAAAAATTTAAATTCCACAATTTTTTAAAACGTGAACAATTAATGAGAACATGAACACAAATTTATATACGACAAGGGATTTTCAAATATACACTGAACATTTTTTCGGTGTACGATGAACAATTTTTAACTACACAGCGAACATTTTTCTGGTATACATTGAAATAATTTAAAACATATTTATACATTTTTTTGATATAAGATGAACAAATTTTATACATTGAACATTTTTGTAATATAATCTGAACAATTTTTAACTACACACTGAACAATTTTGTGATATGCGCTGAAAAACCATTGAACATTTTTTGATGTACATTGAACAATTTAAAATTGTGAATAAAATTTGAAAAGGTGAATAAATTTAAAACTATGAACACATTTTGAAATCACTCACAAAAAACGAAAAATACATTTTTTTAAATTCCATAAACTTTTTTCAAAATTGATGAACCTTTTTTCACAATCGATAAACTCTTTTTCAAAATCGATGAACTTTTAATCATTTTTATGAACTTTTTTCCAAAATAGATGAATTCTTTTTCATATTTGATGATTTTTTTTAAATCAATGTTTTTTTTCAAATTCATGAACTTTTTATGTTTCTGGAATTTCTTTACAAAAAAATAAAAAATTTGAATTCAAGATTTTTTTAATTTTTTTTGTCAAAAGTCAACAATTGACCGGTCAACTGGCCAGCTGTCGACCGGTGAACTGTGATCGAAGGGAGCGAAGGAGGCGATCAAGGGGAGCGAAGCAGGCGATCCTAGGCCGACCCAGTTCACAGCCGCGTGGGCGCCCGAACTGCCAACGGGCGCTAAAGGCGCCCGTTAGGAGCCGCGCCCAAGGCGCCGACAAGGGCTCCCTTCCCCACCCCCTCTTTGGACGGTTTGTTTCCCTGTTGGAAAATTAAGCCCAAAACTATGAAATTAACCCGGGAGTTTTCCCTTTTTTCATAGATCCGTTTATTCAAAACATTTTATCTTTTAAACCATGCGTCCAAATCTCGAACGGTTTTCACCATTGAATTTCTCGCATCGAAATCTTTAAAACTAGATCCCATGTTGATAGGTTTTGACGAACTTTTTCTAAAAAAAAACGGACGAAAAAACGGGCGAAAAAATCAAACCAGGAGCAAGGTTTTTTCCCCTTTCCGAAAGAGGCCGCCTGTGCCTCTCGCAAAATCACAACCGTGCCTCTCGTGGAAGCAAAACCGTGACTCTCGTGGAAGAAAAAAAAACAGAAAACGCGTTTTTTCCGTTTTTGAGAGGCACGGCCGTGACTCTCGCGAAAACACAACCGTGCCTCTCACGAAAGCAAAACCGTGACTCTTGCGAAAGCACAACCGTGCATCTCACGAAAGCAAAACCGTGACTCTCGCGAGAAAAAAATAGAAAACGCATATTTTTTTCCTTTCCGAGGGGCACGGTCGTGACTCTTGCGAAAGCACAACCATGCCTCTTGCGGAAGCAAAACCGTAACTATCGCGAAAGAAAAAAACAGAAAACGCGTTTTGTTTTTCTTTTCCGAGAGGCACGGCCATGACTCTCGTGAAAGCACAACCGTGCCTCTCACGGAAGCAAAACCGTGACTCTCGCGAAATAAAAAAAAACGTGTTTTTTTTCGTTTTCAAAAGGCACGGCCGTGACTCTCGCTAAAGCACAACCGTGCCTCTCACGGAAGAAAAATCGTGAATTTCGCAAAAGAATAAAAAGAAAACACGTTTAAAAAGACAAAAACACGTGCGGAAAAACCAAAACGTCGAAAAAACCCAAAAAAATCGTTTAAAAAGCTGAAAACGCGTGCAGAAAAATAAAATAAAAAACAAAATCCGAAGAAAGCGTCCAAAGTGCGATACGTGGCGAATGACTGAGAGCACGCCAAGCAATGCTAATCGTTGCGAGGCTCCCAAAGGAGCGCTCGTTAACTAGTTGTTCTCCCAAAACTAGACAAAAAAAGAAACCTCTCAAGGCCAGCCCATAGCGCATATTTGGCCAACACGAGCCAAAAGAAACAACAAAAGAAAAGGAAATTGGCCTATCGCGCACCTAAGCAATCAACTTGAATATAAGACAGACATAACTACATAGATCTTGAAGCAACAATGATCTAACGGCCAAGGAGTCGAGTGAGTTTTAACAGTTCTGTATGAACCTAAACAGAGAAAAAATAAAATGAAAAATAAATAAATAATAAAAACAATGGTAGAAAAAAAAATCAAGGCCTATGAATTGCTACTAACTGAAGAACAAAAATATACACACAAGTCACTTCACTCTACCTGTTCGTTCCCATCCTGTAGAAAAAAATCAAAAAGAAAAAAAAGAAACGGACCTAACCTTGTGCAACAACCGGCGAAATAAAGCCCAACACACCAAGAAAATGGACCTCCGCCCAGCCCACCACCTGAAGCCTGCCCCGACGAAAAAAACAAAGACAAAAAAACAGGCCCACCCAGTTCGTTCCCTATGTGGGCTGATATTATACAAGAAGCAACAGGGTTGCACGGATCCTAAAGCAATACAAAGATCTAAGGGTCAACAAATCGACTGAGACTTCACTAGCAGAGCCGTATAGTAATTGTGAATCTTGGGGTCCATAGTCTAGTGGCAGAGGAACCCAAAGAAGGCAAAGGAGAGAGCCAGAGAGGCACACGGGTGCGTGGAGGAAGCTGTCGTCTTCTTCCTCCGACTACTCTTTGCCGCCGGCGTGCGGGGAAGCTGCGGCGGGCCAGTAAGGTGAAGTCGTCTTGGAGCGAGAAGCTCCCCCTTCTGTTCCCGCTTTTCTTTAACGAGTCGTCCCGCTTCGTTCCAGTTGCCGCACCCGTAGGTCGTTGCTCCGCAGAACCTACGCCCGCCACCTGTTCGGCCAAATGTCTCACCGGGGCACGGGAAGCCGTGCGGACGTGCGTGCTCGCCCGGCGCTGGCGCCACATCTGGAGGCTCATCCCTCGCCTGCGCATCACCGACGTCGACGCGTTTCGGAGTCTCGAGAAGCTGAACGACTTTGTGGACCAGCTGCTTCTGCCCCGCGACCGCGGCTCCACTATCGACGAGTGCGAGTTCGATCTCCGTGGGTTATTGCAACTTGAGGACGCACATGTTGACCTCTGGATTCGGCGTGTTTTGAAGTGCCATACCCGGCTGCTACAAGTCCATCTCTACGCTAATCTACCAGCCACTCAGGGACCATTAATCGTCAGACTGGACAATCGACCTCTCTTCTCCCCGCACCTGTGGCGATTAGAGCTCAATGGTGTCTTCTTGGAAGATAGCTTGCTTGATTTTTCGACCTGCTTGGTGTTGAACGATCTAGAGATCACTAATTGTGTCATCGATACTGATCATATCTTGTCCCAATCCTTGAAAAAACTTAGCATCATGGGCTGTGAGCTTTGTTGGCGACTTCACCCAACTCTCATATCTGCTCCAAGTCTTATTTCACTGCAGCTAAATGATTATATTGGTGTGACTCCAGTCCTTGAAAGCATGCCGTTACTAGAAACAGCAACTGTGAATCTTGGCCACCAGAATGAGCAATACTGTGATTTCTGTGATAAAGGTGGCTTTGGAGATTGTGAATGTGGGATATGTTATATGTATCCAGACAATGATTATACACCCAATGTCTCTGTGCATCTTGTGGGTCTGTCCAGCGTTACATGTTTGGAATTGATAGCTTCCTCTAAAATGGTATGCTTGCAGTTCATTCGAGCTTACATGTTCAAATTTCATATCCACTGCATTATCATTCCATCTTGTATGAACATTACATATTATTGTTCTTACTTCTTTGTGCTTTCCACAGGTTACAATGAAAAGGGATCTTCGATACTGCCCTGCATTCAGTAAGCTAAAAACTTTGTTACTCAATGACTGGTGTTTAGTTGCTGACTTACAAACACTACTGCACTTTCTCCATTACGCACCAGTTCTAGAGAAACTCACTCTTCAAGTCTGTAAGGTATATATATCTTCTAAGTAAGTATGATGTGTATTGCCTTTATGGAACTATGATCCATGATTGATCTTTAAATGTACTTTATTTCCTATAGAAACCCAAATCAGATATGGAATTGGAAGGCAATGACTTTTTGGAACAATCCCTTGTGCTGAAGTACCTTAAGATAGTGGAAGTTAGATGCCAAATGATTGACGAGCAGGTTCATAATCTTTTGAAGACCTTGAGCTTCAGCAGCAAATCCCTGGAGAAAATTAATGTCCAAAAGCTGTAGCAAGTATGATTTTACTGTAAATAACTTCACTCTTCATGCTGTTTAAGTTATACAAAAGCAAACAATGAAAACCTGTCTTGATAGTTTGATAAGTGTTAGTTACAGACATCCCAATTTTGTTCCATGGTAGAACCCCAGCACTTTGTGATAAACTTATTTGTGGGCCGGTATTGTCATGCAACAAAAATATGGTCGGTAAGATGATGTACAGCTGTTTGATTTGCATTATGACATGCATTATTTATTATTCTTGTGGGATGCAACAGGCAAATTTGGTAGGGGAGAATATCATACGGAAACCAATATTCAATGAAAACTTTGTGAAAACCATATTTTAAAGTTTAAAAAAAATCTGAAAAAATGTGAGATGTTAAGAAGGTGATGTTTTATTGCTACACAAAATTTCAAGTTGAAAAACATTACGAGAGCTATGAAAAAGACAAATTCAGCCCTGAATAGTGACATTACTATTCGGCACTATTCAACGCTGATTTTGTCTTTTTCATAGCTCACATCTCGTAATGTGTTTCAACTTGAAATTTTATGTGGCAATAAAACATCATCCTCTTAACATCCCACATTTTTTTCAAAAAATTTTGAAACTTCAAAACATCTTTTTCTCGTGGTTTTCACCGGTTTCCACCGAATGTTGGTTTCCGTATGATATTCTCCACCGAATGTGTCATCATATTTATTTCTGTGTTTTGAGTCATAGCATTATTTTGTACCAGTTAGTACTATATAGCTAGTAGTACGGTAGTCGATAGTACTGCATGTTGTGTTGTGTAGAACATACTGGAGGATCTCTAGAAGCTCCATATTAGTAATAAGAGAAAAAAAATCAGTTCAGCATAAGAGGCAGGATTGCTTTACTAGGGACATTTTTTTTATAACTAAAGACCAGTTGAATACATGTCCAAGTCCAACTGTGCAATTCAAGTTCAAGTTGATTGTTTGTTAGTCCGGTTGAAGTTCCATTTCACTTGACTTAACACGCTACATTCATTTGTCCTGGTTTTGATACCAGCCGAATGAAATATCACATTTTTCACAATGCTATTCCTTTTGAACACTGAACTTATACAGTATAATATTTGTAATTTTTTGGCAGGTTTCAGTTTTGAGGGACGAGGTTAACAAGACCAGGGCTACTGATGGACCAACTACTTGATATTCTATGTGTTTGGATATTACTACCTAGATGTAGCTGGATCGCATAATTATTCCTGTGTAGTTTGCAGGATGACTTATGTTGTGTTAACTGATAACCTAAGATGTTATCTTGGGGGGAAGCCCAAGTAAGTCTCTCTATTCTCCTTCAACTATTCGAGGATATAGCAGGACTCATTCCTTGAGTTAAGACTGATTTTTAGGAAGAAATATGGCTTTTTCAGCTGTCGCTGCTAGCTGCTCGCTTGCATCATATGTGTGCACATGAGGCCTAAGTCAGAGTGCGGCGAGGCCTCGAGCCTGATGTAGGGAAGTTGTTTGTAATCTGAATTTGAATACATGGGATGCATGTGTAGTCTATATGTTCAGTTTTGTTGGAAGGGTCTATATGTTAAACCTTTGTTTGTAGACGATTGGTACCATCACAAGATCATGCCATGATTGCTTTATGTTGCAAAATTTGCAAGTTATGGGGTAGTCTCACCATCACAATAAAAAAGGTTCACAACAACCCCTTTTTCGCCACTCATCCCTCAAACCAAAAAATAAAGGCCATCTCTAACCACTTGACATCTCTCCCAACCAAACAGAAAATGTCAGTACCTTAGTCAGATGGTTGAGGATACCTACTACGGAGTACAACTTAAACTTATCCTGCAAACCAAACACACCCTTTAGAGACGCGAAGCGATGATAGTTGCAGACCCCGGCATTATATCGCACGATGCACGACCCCACCTGATTCGCGCTCTCTCATTGTCATATACCACGGGATGATTCTGCACTGTAATGTCTGCAAAACAGAATATCAATGGGAAACCCATTACAAACTGATGAACGCTATCCTAGTTTCGGAAAGTAGAAATGCTTGATAGAACTTCAAACCTCCAATTATGTTCAATTCCTCCATACCGTGTTCTGAACCATTGAGGATGCCCGAGCACACATTTCCTCTTTCCTGTGATCGATAAAAAAGAGTAATAAATATATTGGCTAAAGATCTTCCTATTCATTTCTACTCCCTCCGTTCCCAAATATTTGTCTTTCTAGACATTTTAAATGGTTACAACATACGGATGTATGTAAACATATTTTAGAATGTAGATTCATTCATTTTACTTTGTATGTAGTCATTTATTGAAATCTCTAGAAAGACAAATATTTGAGAACGGAGGGAGTAGTAGTCACTAGAGTCACCGAGCCAAGCCAAGGTTTGCCGTGACAACGATATAGTTTTCAGGAGGGATGTCCAGAGTGACTTGGCTAGCGCCATGGGTAAAGGTCAATTCAAGTGGTTCGAATTCATGCTTGACATCGTCAGACAGATTGGTTTGGTTCGTTGTATCTCCAGCATCGAGGCAGTTCAGGATCGTCAGACACCTTCTCAAGTGATGAATCCTGGAGAGTGACCTCCACCTGCAAGACCCAAAATTGGTGACATGTCTACTTAGGTAGCGTGAATTATTAAGTAGCCCCAAGAGTGGTTTTGGTCACTGGTTGATATATTTTCATTTTTTTTGTATTTAACAGACTTTCAGAAATTTTAAAAGTGTTCGATTTTTTTATGTGAGCATATTTCTATTTAAACGAACAATAAACATACATTTTTGTTTATATGAACAGAAAGAACAAATTTTCTATTTAATAGACTAGCAAAAGGGCCCGTGCGTTGCAACGGGAAAAAAGAATATCACACGCTCTTAATTTATAAAAAATGGTCTATAATCTGAGTATTCATAGCTACGACCCAAACAAAGATGGTCTTTGCCTACAAAAGGGCAAGTTCAAGATTCCACATGTCTTTGTAGATTTAATACGTATAAAGAAACGGGCAAGTGATCTTCAATTTCGTCTCCAGTCCGGATTTTGCTGAGATGTTCATCCACAATCTAGATCAGTACCGATATGAAAGAAAGACGAATAATGCAATGTTTATTAAGATTGCACCCTGGATAGTATTTTTTAAATAGTTAACAGGTAAAATAACATCATATTCAGATTGCATATATTTTTCTAATCAAATTCCATATATAACATGTTAAATTTGAAGTTATGGTTTAGAAGATACGAATATTTTAAAAAACATTTAATATGTACTGCGGGTTTAATATAAGAAACATCAGGGGGTTTTCTATAAAATAGTATGACGGACTAAGAATACCTATTTCTTTTATTAGTAGGTATATAGATGTTCAGAAATTTAAATATATTGATGTGAGCATTTTTCAACGAATAATTTTTTGACATATCTGTACAAAAAAATTTAAATGCGAATACTTGTACTTTATGAACAAAATTTTAAAAAGCAAACTTGTTTTGAAATTTTGAACAAAATTTAATAAGTGTGAGATTTTTTTTCATAAATAAACAAGAAACAAAAAAAGGAAAAACAAATAGAAAAATGAAAAAGAAATAGTGATAAAAGGACCGGTTCAACAATGGACCGGCCCAACCACGAACTGAAGTAGAAGAAAACAAATAAAAGAAGTAAATTCGCACAAGCATTAGGATTTTCTAGTTGGTTAGTGTGGTTATCCTGAGACCTAGATGTCTTGAATTTGATTCATGTTGGCTGCGCTATTTTCTGAAGTTCGATAAAAAGTGGGTACGATGCCTCGTATGTGTCATAACATATGCAGATGGGTATACGGTTTGATGAAATGACCATACTACCTTTATACAGTTTGTGGAGTTGCGCACACGGATAAATTAGTCTTGAGGGTCCCCCACAAAAAAATGAGTCTTGAGGGACATGGTACATGATAAATCTATTAAACATAGTGAGACAAGATGTAAACATCTGACACATTACAACGATATAACCAGTTCTTGGGCTAAGGAACTACACTGAAAGTAAAGGCAGACAGCAGAACATATGCTTCTAGTCTAGACAAAAGAACACGAGACAGATCACTGTGATAAACCAGGTCCAACTAGCTGAGATAGTTCAAACAAGTTCTACAGCTCATTCCACGCTGTTTCTAAAATTAGGCCTCTTCGAAGATTGAAAACAGTGCAACATTGCAGAGACAAAAGACCAGACTTTGGCCTTGCAATCATGAATAATCATCATCATTTGCCGGGAAGGCCGAGAGATATGTCCGAAACTGAAGCCTGTAAAAATACCAGATAAGGCAGAATCAGTTGATTGTGATCTCATCTCGAGAAAATAGCGCACAACAAATTGACTAGTGTAATTTTAGGTACAGAGTGCATAATCTGTGCAGCTTAATCCAATCATTTCAATGCCGTGGATATCTGATTGAGACAAAACTTTGACTGACCACATATGACATAATACCTGTACTTTCCTAGCTACTCAGTATTACATATCCACCACTTTCACCCGATCACAGTTGTGCGATGGCGGAAAGCGTCGTACCTCAACCCGAGGGGACGCCGTACGTGTTTATAGGCAGGGGCGCACCTCCCTGATAGCGCATACAGTTTGGATTACATCTTGGAGAAGAAACTAGATAGAGATAAGATTACAAAGAGGAGATAAACTCTAGCTAACTACCTAACCGAACTACCAAGATAACTATCAGGAGAGAATATGCGGCAGCTCCTTGTCACGTATAAGGAATATGTTGTTTGACACCCTCCCTTAATCACAACTTCATCAAGTTGAGATTATACTTGAAGTTCTCAAAGCTTCGTATGGGCAAGGCTTTAGTAAACCCATCTGCAATCTGGTCTTGGGAATGTATAAACCGAATGTCTAGGAATTTACTAGCAACTCTTTCTCTGACAAAATGAAAATCTATCTCAATATGTTTCATTCTTGCATGAAAAACTGGATTTGCTGAGAGATAAGTTGCACCCAAATTGTCACACCACAGACATGGAGCTTGAGTGGTTTTCACACCGAGCTCCCTAAGAATGGATTGTACCCATATAATCTCTGCAGTAGCATTAGCTAGTGCCTTATACTCTGCTTCTGTGCTGGACCTTGAAACAGTAGCTTGTTTTCTGGCACACCAAGAGATCAGATTAGATCCAAGGAACACCGCAAAACCACCGTAGAGCGTCTATCATCCAAACATCCTGCCCAATCTGAGTCGTGAGAATGCACTAACAAGAGTGGAAGATGACTTGCTAAAATTGAGGCCAATACCCATAGTATCTTTCACATATCTTACTATCCGCTTTGCAGCAGTCAAATGAACTGTGGTTGGTGCATGAAGAAATTGACACACCTTGTTGATGACAGAAAAGAAATATCAGGTCGAGTGAGGGTTAAATATTGAAGTGCACCCACCAGACTTCTCAGATCTTGTGCTATCTTCCCGAGCTCAAGGGTGTTCCTTCCGTGAGAGACAATTTTTCTCAGACTAGACAAAGGAGTAGTAGTAGGTTTACAGCCTTGCAACCCAGCTTTTCTTACCAAATCATTTGCATATTTTTCCTGGAGAGATGAAGCCCATCCTTGTGCTTCTTCACTTCAATCCCTAGGAAATAGTGTAAGTCCCCAAGATCCTTTAGAGCAAATTCAACACTTAAGTCCTTCAACAGTCCTGTTATTGCCTCATCGATGAACTTGTGACAATAATATCATCAACATATATAAGAACAAATATTGATGTATTGGACTTATTGTAAATAAACAATGAAGTGTCGACTTTGAAGGAACAAATCCAAGCATTTGCATCTTCTTGCCGAGACGAGAATACCATGCTCTAGGGGCCTGCTTTAGTCCATACAATGCTTTGTCAAGCCTGCATACATAAGAGGGTGCATGTTTGCTTTCAAACCCGTGGAGGTTGTTTCATGTAAACCTCCTCTTCCGTAACACCATGAAGGAACGCTGCTCGCACGCCTAACTGTCGAAGACTCCATCCCTCGAAACAAGCAATAGATAGGACAAGACGAATAGTTGCAGCTTTTACAACCGGACTAAATGTGTCCTCATAGTCTATGCCATATCTTTGTTTAAAACCCTTAGCAACTAGCCTTGCCTTGTAGCGATCAACTGCTCCATCGACTTTCGTTTGATCCTAAAAACCCATTTGCAATCAATGAGATTTTTACCTTGCCTTGGAGGAACTAAGTGCCACGCTTTTATTTTTCTCAGAGTGCCACATATTCCTCATGCATTGCTTTTCTCCACTTCTCATCACCAAGGGCCTCCTCAAGCGTGTTTGGCTCACCGGTTCACCAGAGAGCGTACCAAACCATATTTTGTTATGTGTTTGTAATTAATCGGCTTAGTTACCCCGATCGCAACTGTACGGCAACAGTGATGCAATGATGTTGTTTTGGCGCCACGTAAGATCCAAGCAGATGAGTCCACCCGCCGCTGCATCCGAGGCGGATCCGCTGCTACCGCAATTTTGGCGTGTTCCGCTCGGACGATCTTCCGTGGCTCGTGGTCGGGCGTTGAAGAGGAATCCGCATGAAGATCCCGCCCGACCGGCGACCACGGGCCGGGCCGAGACATGCACTGATCCCTCGCCGCCGCAGCCGGGCCCGCGCCATCCGACGCTTCGCATCGCGCCGCTTGTATCTGACCCGGTGGGTGCCAAACCGCGAGCCGATCGGGCCGGTGGAAGCCGGACGCATGGCAGCCGCCGATTGGCGCGGCCGGTGAAGCCGCCACCACCAACCTACAACAGCCGCGTGGCCAATGCGGAGTCGGTCGCGGTTGGCGCGCCAGATCCGGAGGCATCCACCCGCCGCACTGGTGAGCTGGATCCCGAGGCGGATTCGCCGCCAGAATGGCGCGCCGGATCCCGAGGCGGATCTGCTTCCTCCGCCGCGTGACACACGCGATATGGACAATGTGTTGCACCGCTTTTCTTCAATTTCTTCACTGCTTTTCTTCATTTTACGCCTTTGTTTTCACCGCTATGATCTCCTGGGGCATCACAAGACTTATGCAAATGGTTAGGAGGATTAGTCATCAAATGATCATCGCAGTTATCGTGCCCCCCTTGATCATAACCAGAGAGGTGAGGTGGAAGGAGTAGGATTTCTTGACGGAGTAAGGCGCCGGCGTTGGGGTGCAGATCAAAGAGGGGAATTTTGTCTCATCAAAACAACATCTCTAGAGATGTAGACACGACCGTAAGAGATGTCTAAGCATTTGACACCTTTGTGCCGAAAGCGCTATACCCAAGGAACGCATAATCGCTTGGAGCGAAACATAAGCTTGTGGTTGTTGTAAGGGCGGAGGTTTGGCCAAAGATGCGCATCCAAATACACGAAGAGATTTATAGTCCGTTTTACGTGGAGAAGTCGTTCTATGGGAGTTTCATTGTTGATAACTCTGCTAGGAAGCATGTTGATGATGTGAACGGCGAAGAAACGCTTCATTCCCAAAATTTTAGGGGCATCGAAGCTCCAGCCAAGAGTGCAAGGCCAACCTCAACTATGTGCCTATGTTTGCGTTCTGCAGACCCATTTTGTTGGTGAGCGTGAGGGCATGACACATGATGGGAAATGCCTAGTGTTTGGAAGGAGTTTAATTTTTCGTATTCTCCTCCCCAATCTGATTGGACAGCAAGAATTTTTCTGTCAAACTGGCGTTCAACAAGAGCCTGAAAGTTTTGAAAGACTTGGAACACTTCTGACCTTTTTTTAAGGAGGTAGAGCCAAGAAAACTTGCTATAGTCATCAATAAAGCTAACATAGTATGTGTGTCTACCAACGGAGCTTGGGGCAGGACCCCACACATCGTAAAAAATTAACTGCAATGGTTGAGTAAAAACACCGTGGAAATGGGATAAGGGAGTTGATGACTTTTTGCTCTCGACAAGCATCACAAATGGTTTCAACATTGCGCTCACCAACAAACGGGAGCTTATTCTTTTGAGTAAACGATCAACTAAAGAAAATGAAGCATGCCCTAAACGGTCGTGCCATCTTGTGGTGAAAGCTTGATAGCACCACAAGCTTGTTTATTGTATCTTCGGCTCCGGAATCAACGGATAGAGTCCCCGAACACATCTACCTCGATAGAGAGTTTTCCTCGTGACCTGATCCTTGATCAAAAGAAGGGGTGAAACTCAATATAAACATGATTGTCAAGAGTGATTCGATGAACTGATAGAAGGTTTTTGTCGGTGCTAGGGACATGCAAGATTTTCCTAAGATGAAACTGTCTACGTGGGGTACGAAAAACTGAATGACCAATGTGACGTATCCTCATACCTGCACCACTTGCGGTGTGGATTTGGTCTTTGCCGTGATATTTTTCTTTGAGCGTTACTTTCTCCGATTCACGGTGAGATGGTTTGTCACGCCATTGTCGAGATACCGATTGGTATCGACACCGTGACGAGCCGTCGGCCAGCGGCGATCTTTCTTCATCTTCCGACGAGGCCTCGTCCTCATCGAACCAGTACCAGTCCTTCATTGTGTGTCCCGGCTTGCCGCATATCTGGCAGCCGAACCGTCCGGCGCGATCTGGAGGACCATGGCGGCCTCGGTGTTGGTGGAGTTGGCCCGTCTGCTGGAGTTGAACTCGCCGTTGCCGCCGCCTCCTTGCTTCATTGGGGCGAGGCGGGCCACGATGACGGAGTAGCCACTGCTACCACGCATCGCGTTAGCTAGACGACTTGAAGCCGCCCGATCCTTGGTAATCGTACACCCTCTCGATCAAAATTACTCAAAGATTGAAAAGAGCTCATCGAGAGATACCGGGAGGCGCGCAAGGCCGAGGGCGGAGACGAAGCGGCCGGTAGTCCATGTCGAGGCCGTGGAGGATGTAGGAGACGAGTTCATCGTCTGGAGCGGCTTCCGGCGGCAGCCAGTTCATCTGGGCCGCGCATCTCGGCGAAGTAGGTGGCGACGGTCTTGTTGCCTTTTGCGCGTTCACCGTAGAGGTTCGATGTTGTTCACGCTGACCGAGGGATCGCGAGGAGAACATCCCCGACAAGCATGCCTAGAGCTCGCTGCTGCAGTGGTGATCGCGGTCACCGCACGAGCACCTCCTTGGTGAGGTTGTTCGGCAGTACCGAGCACTGGCTGGTCCTCTCTCTCGCGCCAGACGGCGTAGAGAGGGTTCGCACGATCGATTCCTTCCCATCTTTGTCCTTGGTGGGGAGGATCTGGCCGACTCGGTGTAGTGCCGTCGACGTAGCCGAAGACACCCGCGCTTTAGCTGCGGCGTGATCTGCGCCGCGCCAGAGGGCGTGGTTGGTGCGGGAAAGCCTCTCCGTGACTTGGCCGTTGAGGCTAGCCTGGGAGACACCGGAGGAGGACGACATGATCTGCACTGGATGGAGTTTTAGGGTTTAGATGTTGTGGAAGAGAAGGGCTCTGATTACCATGTGCGATGGCGGAAAGCGTCGTACCTCAACCCGAGGGGACGCCGTACGTGTTTATAGGCAGGGGCGCACCTCCCTGATAGCGCATACTGTTTGGATTACATCTTGGAGAAGAAGCTAGATAGAGATAAGATTACAAAGAGGAGATAAACTCTAGCTAACTACCTAACCGAACTACCAAGATAACTATCAGGAGAGAATATGCGGCAGCTCCTTGTCACGTACAGGGAATATGTTGTTTGACAACAGTAAGAATGTCTAAACTGACTGGCCACAAGAGAACAACAGAAGTACAAAATATGTGCTGCTAGTTAACTTACATGTGGACAGTTGCGCAACCACTTTAATGTTAATCTGCGTGACACTGACAAATCGACTCAAGAATTTTAAAATCCTGCAAACCCTCCCATCAACATCTCTACATCTGATTTCCACAGTATTAAGGTGTTCGGATATTGCAGGTAATTTTTCCAGTGGATAGCAGTTTCCTGCCAGCACAGTTATAAATTCCTGTCTCTGTAGTGAACAAAAAAGAATCATCAAGATTTGATCAATGATGCATATGAGAAATGTGGATCAAGATCTATAGATAATGCATAGAAAATGTCCATTGAGATAGATAAATACAACTGAAACCACAGCATAAGCAATCAATTATGTATGGTAACTTGAATAACATACTCTTACAGACAGAGAAAGCATATACCTTAGATAGTTGAAGAGTTAGCTTCTCAAGAACAGGTGAATGCTCGAGAATGCAAAGTAGTGCACGGAAGTCAATAGCCACACACCAGTCATTCAGCAACAATGTCTTCAAGTTACTAAATGTAGGACACCACCTCAAATCTCTTCCAAAAATAAGCTGATGAAAGTATGAACAGTTCAAGATTTAGGATTAAAGTGATGATTTACTGGAAGTGAAGTGCATAGCAGGTTCGGATAGGCATTTGAAAAAGTCACACCTTGAGAATGTAATGCAGGACATATATACTTCGTATAAAGCACGTGCTACATTCAGCATGTTCGTTTCTATACATTTATACATGGAAATAATTCACATATTGACCATGAATGATTAAATTAAAGTTGTATATAAATATTCACTTAGCACTTGTATCCAGAGGCCAACTAATTCACATGTGCCGTGCCAAACTGGAAGAAGAAAAAGACATTATTTAGAAGCCTATGCCTATCTTCTGGCAATCCATGTAAATACAAGTGTTAAAAAGTCGTCGGTATCTAAAGATGGATACAGGATCTTCAAAACAAGCTAGCTAGGAGCGAAAGAAAAACAACACACACTTGTAGGAGACCGAGAGTAAAGATGGGAGTTCCAAGCAAGTATACCATTCCGGCGTGAGCTACCAGCTCCAAATTCACAGCAGTGGACAAACCTCCAAGAAGCACGCAGCGGCCGCTATGGTCATCATCACCAGTACACTCTGCACAGCTGCCACAGCACTGCCCCAGCTCACCTCCTTTGCAGCAATCACTCGAGTACGCCGCCGGCCTCACAAGTGCGGTTTTCAGTGAAGGCATGCTTCCAAGCAAAGGAACGTTACCACCGAAAGAGTCGAGCAGCAGCCAGACGAGGCTGGGGATTGTTATCCTAGGCCGGCAATCACAGAGGAAATCACAGCCTTTGATGCTGAGACGCTTCACCGACTGGGACGAGATCTTGCAAAGGGATAATATACAGGACGCCATGATCAGATCCTCCAATGCTGGGCAGCTTCCGAGGTCAAGAATATTTTCTTCTAAAGCAGTGTCAGTGAGCTCCAGCTTTCTCAAATGCCGGGAGACCAGAGGAGGGTTTCCCAGTCTGATGAAGGAAACGTTGAACACCTGAGCTTGGCCCGACAAAATCCGTCGGATCCAAACTTGGACGTGCGCGTCGTCTTCCTCCACCAATCCGTCGAAGTCCAGCTTGGCCTCTTCCAGAATCGGGCCATGGTCGCCGGGGGGCAGCAGAGCGTCCAAGAAATCCTTGAGATGTTGGGGCCTGTCCCACCCGTCGTCGGGGCTGATGCGCAGGCGGCGGATGGATCTCCAGGCGTGGCGCCAGCGAGCGGCGAGCACGCTCGTCCGCACCGCGTCATTCGCCGGCAGGAAGCCAAGGACGTGCTGGAGGATGCCGTCCGGCAGAGCGCTGATCCGATCTTCGCTGCCCGGCATGGATGCTTTACTGGCCACCGCGCTGGATCGATGCTGTTGTGCCAAGAAAACAATGACGAAACGAAGCAAAGAAGCGGGGAAAAACACAGGTGGAAGACGAGCTTACCTCGCCGAGGCTTAGCTTGAATGAATCGTCCAACCCCAACGGAGAAGACAAAGCGCGTGAGAGCTCTGTATTTCAGCTCAGCTCAAGGACGAGATGGAGTGGAGTGACGGACTGGTGGAGAGCACAGAGCAGTTATTGCTACCGGGAAGAAGCTCGCCTAGTACTAGAGTTGTTGGTGAACGGATGAGAGTGGACGTGCTGAACGCAGCGGCATCTGATGACCGCATGCTTTTTTCACCGGGATCTATGCATGGTTCGGTGTTAATTGGCATTACGAGTGAAATACCGTCGTAGGTCTGCAGGAAACCTGACTTGACAGACGAAGCTGATCCACAAAAAGGTTGACATGATCTGAAAAATTGCAGTTATTTACTGTGGCGGCTTGGCGGGTGGTTGGAACTTGGGGGTGATGGGCTCTGTGCATGCCTGCGTTCTGTCCTTGTCTATGCGTCGTACACGCTTGTCAGGATCGCTTTCATCACTATCACCCCCAGCAGTTTGGATTAACAGATTGGTGCCCCTCTGTGATGAAGAACGCACACTGATCCTCTCAAAGCCCTCTAACATATATATATATATATATATATATATATATATATATATATAGGACAAATGTTTCCTACAAGCAGTGGTAGTATTCTACCAAACTGCGTTTTGTATGTTGTATGTAGTATCTATCGAAACCGAGATTATGTACGTGTAGTATGTAATATATAACAATGATTAAGTAGTATATATACTAATTTTTAGGTAGTATGTACCATGTTTTGAGTATGCTCTTTTTACGTCTGAATATGTATGTATTTCATAAATATAACAAAAACTATGGGCTCATATGCAATTTTTTCATGTAACTTGCTTTGAAATATCTTAGATATATTATATAAACATATTTAAAATAATAAAATAATATATATAATAGCACATGGTAGTATATAAGATATGTGGGTAACTACCACCGGATGGTAGGATGGATTTTCCCTATATATATATATATATATATATATATATATATATATATATATATATATATATATATATATGACACATTTTTCCTACTACTGGGTGTAGTTACTCTCACTTTTGTTTCATACGTTCTATGTAGTATCTATCATATCGGAGAGTATGTACGCGTAGTATGTAGTATATAAGAATGTTTAGGTAGTATATATACTACTTTTTTGTAGTATGTATCGTATTTTATGATACTTTATTTCACGTATAAATATGTACGTATTTCATAAATACAATAAAATTATGAGCTCCCTTACCATTTTTTCATATAAATCATTTGGGAGTATCTTAGATATAGTATATGAACATATTAAAAATAATAAAGTAGAGTATATACTACCACATGATAGTATATGAGAAATGGGTGTAGCTACACCCGGTAGTATGATGCATTTTTCCTATATATATACTGCAAAACCATGTCCTACACCCATATACTCTAACTAGCAGCCTACCCTGATCCGAATTGCAAGGGCCTGCACGCCGTCGATGGTGTGGGATCAGATGCCGCTGCGTTCAGTGGTGCACTTCTTCTGAACGGATCCTCTAACATCATGAAGGGATGTCACGAATCTACAGTGCAAATTAAGTGCAAAACAGAGAAGGGATGGCATGATACTGTAGCAATATGTACTGTATAAAGTTACTGTTTATAGAAAATAAATATAAATTTGATTTTATTGCATCATAATTTTGTTTTTATGTAATTTTTATAAATGTATACAGTAAATTTGTAATTTGCAAATTAATTTAAGTTATTTTAGTTTTAATCATATGGATGTGAAGAGGGATGTCAGCGTACTGTAGCTTTCCTGACATACGTTATGTTAGAGGATCTCGTTCCGAGTTGTTGAGTGTCTTGATTGCGGAACCTCACGGGCTCACTGCGCACCGCTGCTCTTCTGGCCATGGCCACTGGCCAGCGTGTGATGGCTGATGGGACCATACGCTCGCCGTAGCTTTACCTTGCAGTCTTGCAGAGTACTACTGTACACTCGCGTCCTTGCGGGGCCGTTCTTCAAGACGTAAACTTTCTTTGAACGGAATCGTCTGCATCGCCTCCAAGTTTATGCCGTGCCAAGGCCAACACCAACGCGGCGGCCAACCAAAACCAACACTGGTTTTTGTCCTTTTTTTGGGTTCATTTGGGCCTTCAGTTTGGCCGGTGTTCACTCTGTCCGTACTGCGAACAAAAATGCTACATCTATGTAAAACTCTACGAAGCCTTACGCAATTTCTCTATAACTAATCTCTCCGGCCCCCCGATTTCAACTAGGTGGGGCCCCTTCCTAATTTTCTCCAAACAACAACTGCCATCTCAGTTCCTACGTTAATCACGTAACAACCCTTACGTAGATGAAGCATTGCTGGTGAACAAAAATGCTACATCTACATAAAACGAAAGCCTTACGCAATCTCTCTATAACGAATGATCAAGGAGCTTTATGAAGGAGCGGTGTATTTCAACTTCATCCAAACGGACTCCCGCACCCCCGGGTTGTCCCGCTCGGGCGACCACGGGGGCGATCCAATCTAGCCGCCGAGGCAACCCACCAGTCTCCTCTTTGTCTCGCCGCCGCCTGAGGCCTTGCCAGCGAAGACTGCGCGGGTTCGAGGACGGCGGCGGGGCGTTCTCTCTCTTCCGGCTTGGATCCCGTCGGTGGCGGCTCGCTGAAGGCCTTGAGCGGATCAGCGTGTCGACTTCAGCAGGGTTGCGGCGCCCTCAACCAGCGCCCGATCCAGGGCGGGTGGTCACCGCGGTATCCCCTGTGACACTACTAGAAAAACGCTTATACACAGTAGCATAGTAGTAGCGCTGGAAAGAAGTAAACACTGCTGCTATTTAGCAGCAGCGCTTTTCCTAGAAAGCGCTACTAGTAACACCATAGTAGTAGCGCTGTGAAGCAGAAGCGCGCTACTACTATGTGGGACCAGACGAGGCCACCGACTATTTTTATAGTTGTAGCGGTGTACAGAAAAAAGCGCTACTACTAACAGTTTAGTAGCAGCTCTGCTTTTTCTGGCCGCCTCGCTAGTGGGCCCCACTTAGTAGTAGCGTTGTTCCAGGAAAGCGCTACTACTAAGTCCAATAGCAGCAACGCTTTTTGCAATGTAGCACTACTGCTAGTTGCGGCTGGTGCCACCTTTTCCACCCCCTTCCCCTCCTCTCCCCCACTTTAGCCTCTCTCCCCCTCCTTTCCCCTCTCCCCTCTCCACTCTAGCTCCACCATTGTTTCTCTTCTTCTCTTTTCCTCCTACCTCTCTTCTCTCCTCATTAATGGCACCCTTCTCCATAAAGGGCCTCTCTCTTTCTCCTACACCTCTCTTCTCTCCCCCATTAATGCCCCCATCCACCATAACCCCTCTCCATTAGTTAGCTAGCTAGATTCACCTCTCCTCCCCAACAACTAGATCTAGCTAGCTATTTAGCCAACCACACGTGCTCTGTCGATCGTTCTCTCTCATCATCTAATTAACTGCGTGCTCTCGGTCTCTCTCAGGAGATATATATATAGGTGAGTAAAAAGTTGTTCATTTTAAGAATGGGAATATGTGTGTTTGGGATATATATATATGGAGAGATTTGCGCTAGTGACATGCCCTCGAGTTGCTTATATTTTGTCGAAATGTCGATTTATTTCCGTTTTGGTGAATTTCGAGCAAACTCATATGTCCTATTTTTAGGCAAGGTCATGCCAAAATTATATATATATGACTTTGAAGCATGCATTATTTATTTCATTACCCTTTTGCTTGTTATACCATGCAGTCGGTCTTGAAGGTGAGTGGATGGAAGGTGGAGCGGTACATGCAATCCGCGGTGATGGACATGTATGCAAATAATCGGACTAGGATTAGATGTCCGTGTGCAAGATGCAAGGAAGGAGTCCTTTTGGACCCTTTTGATTGTGGCACTTTGAAGGCGCTTTTCTTGATGAATGGTTTCATGGATGGCTATACTCAGTGGATAAGTGAAGAAGATGATAATGATGAGGACGTCCACATGGCAGGGAATAACGACATGGGGCTAGACGAAGACATGACCGATCGACAAGAAGACGATGGCACCGGACATGTCGGCGGGGAAGAGTCCGGAAATGACGACGGCGGCGGAGAAGATTCCGGACATGACGAAGAAGAGTCCGGACATGGCGCCGGAGAAGAGGCGGCGGTCACGCCGCAGTCTTCTGTTGGGGAACGTTGCAGAAAATTAAATTTTTTCCTACGGTTTCACCAAGATCCATCTATGAGTTCATCTAGCAACGAGTCATGTGAGAGTGATTGCATCTACATACCACTTGTAGATCGCGTGCGGAAGCGTTCAATGGTACGGGGATGATGGAGTCGTACTCGCCGTGATTCAGATCACCGATGACCTAGTGCTGAACGGACAACACCTCCGCGTTCAACACACGTGCGGAGCGGATGACGTCTCCTCCTTCTTGATCCAGCAAGGGGGAAGGAGAGGTTGATGATGATCCAGCAGCACGACGGCGTGGTGGTGGATGCAGCAGAACTCCGGCAGGGCTTCGCTAAGCAACTACGGGAGGAGGAGGAGGTGTAGCAGAGAGGGGAGGTGCCAAGGGCTTCAGGGTGCGGCCACCCCTCCCTCCCCTCCCTTTATATAGGTGCAAGAGAGGGGAGGGCAGCCTGCCCCTTCCTCCAAGGAAGGGTGCGGCCAAAGGGGAGGAGTCCATCCTCCCCAAGGCACCTGAGGTGCCTTCCCCTTTAGGACTCTCCCTCTTTCTTATCTCTAGGCGCATGGGCCTCTTGGGGCTGGTGCCCTTGGCCCATATAGGCCAAGGCGCACCCCTACAACCCATGTGGCCCCGGGCAGGTGGACCCCGGTGGACCCCGGACCCCTTCGGCACTCCGGTACAATACCGATAAAGTGCGAAACTTTTCCAGCGACCAAAATAAGACTTTCCATATATAAATCTTTACCTCCGGACCATTCCAGAACTCCTCGTGACGTCCGGGATCTCATCCGGGACTCGAACAACATTCGCTTTTGCTGCATACTCATATTCATACAACCCTAAGCGTCACCGAACCTTAAGTGTGTAGACCCTCACGGGTTCGGGAGACATGCATACATGACCGAGACGACTCTCGGCAATAACCAACAGCCGGATCTGGATACCCATGTAGGCTCCACATGCTCCTCGATGATTTCATCGGTTGAACCACGATGTCGAGGATTCAAACAACCCGTATACAATTCCCTTTGTCAATCGGTATTTTACTTGCCCGAGATTCGATCGTCGGTATCCCAATACCTCGTTCAATCTCGCTGCCGCAAGTCACTTTACTCAGATCAGTAATGCATGATCCCGTGACCAAACACTTGGTCACTTTGAGCTCATTATGATGATGCACTACCGAGTGGGCCCAGTGATACCTCTCCGTCATACGGAGTGACAAATCCTAGTCTCGATCCGTGTCAACCCAACAGATACTTTTGGAGATACCTGTAGTGCACCTTTATAGTCACCCAGTTACGTTGTGATGTTTGGTACACCCAAAGCACTCCTACGGTATCCGGGAGTTACACGATCTCATGGTCTAAGGAAAAGATACTTGACATTGGAAAAGCTCTAGCAAAACGAACTACACGATCTTGTGCTATGCTTAGGATTGGGTCTTGTCCATCACATCATTCTCCTAATGATGTGATCCCGTTATCAATGACATCCAATGTCCATAGTCAGGAAACCATGACTATCTGTTGATCAACGAGCTAGTCAACTAGAGGCTCACTAGGGACATTTTGTGGTCTATGTATTCACACGTGTATTACGATTTCCGGATAATACAATTATAGCATGAATAAAAGACAATTATCATGAACAAGGAAATATAATAATAATACTTTTATTATTGCCTCTAGGGCATATTTCCATGATCTCCCACTTGCACTAGAGTCAATAATCTAGTTACATTGTGATGAATCAAACACCCATAGAGTTCTCGTGTTGATCATGTTTTGCTTTCATGGAAGAGGTTTAGTCAACGGATCTGCGACATTCAGATCCGTATGCACTTTGCAAATTTCTATGTCCCCATCTTGAACATTTTCACGAATGGAGTTGAAGCGACGCTTGATGTGCCTGGTCTTCTTGTGAAACCTGGGCTCCTTGGCAAGTGCAATAGCTCCAGTGTTGTCACATAAGAGTTTGATCGACTCCGACGCATTGGGTATGACTCCTAGGTCGGTGATGAACTCCTTCACCCAAATTGCTTCATGTGCTGCCTCCGAGGCTGCCATGTACTCCGCTTCACATGTAGATCCCGCCACGACGCTTCTGCTTGGTACCGCACTTCTTGCTCCACCATTTAGCATATACACGTATCCGGTTTGTGACTTTGAGTCATCCAGATCTATGTCGAAGCTAGCATCGACGTAACCCTTTACGACGAGCTCTTCGTCACCTCCATAAACGAGAAACATGTCCTTTGTCCTTTTCAGGTACTTCAGGATATTCTTGACCGCTGTCCAGTGTTCCTTGCGGGATTACTTTGGTACCTTCCTACCAAACTTACGGCAAGGTTTACATCAGTCCGTACACAAGATGGCATACATAATAGATCCTATGGCTGAGGCATAGGGGATGACACTCATCTCTTCTTTATCTTTTGCCGTGGTCGGGCATTGAGCTGAGCTCAATCTCACACCTTGCAAAGACAGTAAGAACCCTTTCTTGGACTGATCCATTTTGAACTTCTTCAAAATCTTATCAAGGTATGTGCTTTGTGAAAGACCTATGAGGCGACGATCTATCTCTATAGATCTTGATGCCTAATATATAAGCAGCTTCTCCAAGGTCCTTCATTGAAAACACTTATTCAAGTAGGCCTTAATGCTGTCCAAGAATTCTATATCATTTCCCATCAAGAGTATGTCATCTACATATAACATGAGAAATGCTACAGAGCTCCCACTCACTTTCTTGTAAACGCAGGCTTCTCCATAAGTCTGCATAAACCCAAATGCTTTGATCATCTCATCAAAGCGAATGTTCCAACTCCGAGATGCTTGCACCAGCCCATAAATGGATCGCCGGAGCTTGCATACTTTGTTAGCATTTTTAGGATCGACAAAACCTTCCGGCTGCTTCATATACATCTCTTCCTTAAGATAACCGTTAAGGAACGCTGTTTTGACGCCCATCTGCCATATCTCATAATCATAGTATGCGGCAATTGCTAACATGATTCGGACGGACTTAAGCTTCGCTACGGGAGAGAAAGTCTCATCGTAGTCAATCCCTTGAACTTGCCGATAACCCTTAGCGACAAGTCGAGCTTTATAGATGGTGACATTACCATCCGCGTCCGTCTTCTTCTTAAAAATCCATTTGTTTTCTATCGCTCGCCGATCATCGGACAAGTCAGTCAAAGTCCATACTTTGTTTTCATACATGGATTCTATCTCGGATTTCATGGCTTCTAGCCATTTGTTGGAATCTGGGACCGCCATTGCTTCTTCATAGTTCGAAGGTTCACCGTTGTCTAACAACATGATTTCCAGGACAGGGTTGCCGTACCACTCTGGTGCGGAACGTGTCCTAGTGGACCTACGAAGTTCAAGAGCAACTTGATCCGAAGTACCTTGATCATCATCATTAATTTCCTCTCCAATTGGTGTAGGCACCACAGAACATTTCCTGAGCTGCACTACTTTTCGGTTCAAGAGGTAGTACTTCATCGAGTTCTACTTTCCTCCCACTTAATTCTTTCGAGAGAAACTCTTTTTCCAGAAAGGATCCGTTCTTGGCAACAAAGATCTTGCCCTCGGATCTTAAGTAGAAGGCATACCCTATGGTTTCCTTAGGGTATCCTATGAAGACGCATTTTTCCGACTTGGGTTCGAGCTTTTCAGGTTGAAGTTTCTTGACATAAGCATCACATCCCCAAACTTTTAGAAACGACAGCTTAGGTTTCTTCCCAAACCATAATTCATACGGTGTCGTCTCAACGGATTTTGACGGTGCCCTATTTAAAGTGAATGTAGCTGTCTCTAGAGCGTATCCCCAAAATGATAGCGGTAAATCAGTAAGAGACATCATAGATCGCACCATATCCAATAGAGTGCGATTACGACGTTCGGACACACCATTACGCTGAGGTGTTCCAGGCGGCGTGAGTTGTGAAACGATTCCACATTTTCTTAAGTGTGTACCAAATTCGTGACTCAAATATTCTCCTCCACGATCTGATCGTAAGAATTTTATCTTTCGGTCACGTTGATTCTCTACTTCATTCTGAAATTCCTTGAACTTTTCAAAGGTCTCAGACTTGTGTTTCATCAAGTAGACATACCCATATCTACTCAAGTCATCTGTGAGAGTGAGAACATAACGATATCCTTCGTGAGCCTCAACACTCATTGGACCGCACACATCGGTATGTATGATTTCCAATAAGTTGGTTGCTCGCTCCATTGTTCCGGAGAACGGAGTCTTGGTCATCTTGCCCATAAGGCATGGTTCGCATGTGTCAAATGATTCATAATCTAGAGACTCCAAAAGTCCATCAGCATGGAGCTTCTTCATGCGCTTGACACCAATGTGACCAAGGCGGCAGTGCCACAAGTATGTGGGACTATCGTTATCAACTTTACATCTTTTGGTATTCACGCTATAAATATGTGTAACATTACGCTCGAGATTCATTAAGAATAAAACATTGACCAACGAAGCATGACCATAAAACATATCTCTCATATAAATAGAACAACCATTATTCTCGGATTTAAATGAGTAGCCATCTCGCATTAAACGAGATCCTGAAACAATGTTCATGCTCAAACTTGGCACCAAATAACAATTATTAAGGTTCAAAACTAATCCCGTAGGTAAATGTAGAGGTAGAGTTACGACGGTGATCACATCGACTCTGGAACCATTCCCGACGCGCATCGTCACCTCGCCCTTCGCCAGCCTCCGCTTATTCCGCAGCTCCTGCCGTGAGTTACGAATATGAGCAACGGCACCGGTATCAAATACCCAGGAGTTACTACGAGTAATCGTAAGGTACACATCAATTACATGTATATCAAATATACCTTTGGTGTTGCCGGCCTTCTTATCCGCTAAGTATTTGGGGCAGTTCCGCTTCGATGACCCTTCCCCTTGCAATAAAAGCACCTCACCTCGTGCTTGGGTCCATTCTTTGACTTCTTCCCGGTAACTGGCTTACCGGGCGCGGCAATATCCTTGCCGTCCATATTGAAGTTCTTCTTGCCCTTGCCCTTCTTGAACTTAGTGGTCTTATTGACCATCAACACTTGATGTTCTTTCTTGATCTCAACCTCTGCTGACTTCAAAGATTGAAAATACTTCAGAATGGTCTTCACCATCCCCTGCATATTGTAGTTCATCACAAAGCTCTTGTAGCTTGGTGGGAGCGATCAAGGATTCTGTCAATGACCGCCTCATCGTGGAGGTTAATATTCACTGGGTCATACGGTTGTGCAACCTGCACATTCTGAGTATGTGCTCACCGATGTAACTATTTTCCTCCATCTTACAACTATAGAACTTGTCGAGACGTCATATCTCTCGACCCGGGCGTGAGCTTGGAAAACTAGTTTCAGCTCCTCGAACATCTCATATGCTCCGTGATGCTCAAAACGCTTTTGGAGCCCCGGTTCTAAGCTGAATAGCATGCCGCACTGAACGAGGGAGTAATCATCAGTACGTGTCTGCCAAACGTTCAAATCGTCTTGCAGTGCTGGGAGAGCAGGTGGGTCACCTAGCGATGCTTCTAGGACATATGCCTTCTTGGCAGCTATGAGGATGATCCTCAGGTTCCGGACCCAGTCCGTATAGTTGCTGCCATCATCTTTGAGCTTGGTTTTCTCTAGGAACGCGTTGAAGTTCATGTTGACATGAGCGTTGGCCATTTAATCTACAAGACATATTATTCAAAAGTTTTAGACTAAGTTCATGATAATTAAGTTCATCTTAATCAAATTATTGAATGAACTCCCACTCAGATTTGACATCCCTCTAGTCATCTAAGTGTTACACGATCCGAGTCGACTAGGCCGTGTCCGATCATCACGTGAGACGGACTAGTCATCGTCGGTGAACATTCTCATGTTGATCGTATCTTCTATACGACTCGTGTTCGACCTTTCGGTCTCCGTGTTCCGAGGCCATGTATGTACATGCTAGGCTCGTCAAGTTAACCCTAAGTGTTTTGCATGTGTAAAACTGTCTTACACCCGTTGTATGTGAACGTGAGGATCTATCACACCGATCATCACGTGGTGCTTCAAACGACATTTAACTTTAGCAACGGTGCACGCTTAGGGAGAACACTTCTTGAAATTGTTGTAAGGATCATCTTATTTACTACCGTCGTTCTAAGTAAACAAGATGCATAAAACATAACAAACATCACATGCAATTATATTAAGTAGTGACATGATATGGCCAATATCATATAGCTCCTTTGATCTTCATCTTCGGGGCTCCATGATCATCTTGTCACCGGCATGACACCATGATCTCCATCATCATGATCTCCATCATTGTGTCTTCATGAAGTTGTCACGCCAACGACTACTTCTACTTCTATGGCTAACGCGTTTAGCAATAAAGTAAAGTAATTTACATGGCGTTCTTCAATGACACGCAGGTCATACAAAATAAAGACAACTCCTATGGCTCCTGCCGGTTGTCATACTCATCGACATGCAAGTCGCAGAACATGATCTCATACATCACAATATGTCATTCATCATTCATCACAACTTCTGGCCATATCACATCACATGTCAATTGCTGCAAAAACAAGTTAGACGTCCTCTAATTGTTGTTGCATCTTTTACGTGGCTGCAATTGGGTTCTAGCAAGAACATTTTCTTACCTATGAATAACCACAACGTGATTTTGTCAATCTTCTATTTACCCTTCATAAGGACCCTTTTCATCGAATCCGCTCCAACTAAAGGGGAGAGACAGACACCCGCCAGCCACCTTATGCAACTAGTGCATGTTAGTCGGTGGAACCGGTCTCACGTGGCGTCACGTGTAAGGTTGGTCTGGGCCGCTTCATCCCACAATACCGTGGAAGCAAGATAAGACTAGTAGCGGCAAGCAAGTTGACAAGATCTACGCCCACAACAAAATTGTGTTCTACTCGTGCAATAGAGAACTACGCATAAACCTGGCTCATGATGCCACCTGTTGGGGAACGTTGCGTAAAATTAAAAATTTTCCTATGGTTTCACCAAGATTCATCTATGATTTCATATAGCAACGAGTCATGGGAGAGTGATTGCATCTACATACCACTTGTAGATATCGTGCGGAAGCGTTCAATGGAACGGGATGATGGAGTCGCATCGCCGTGATTCGGATCACCGATGACCTAGTGCCGAATCGGACAGCACCTCCGCGTTCAACACACGTGACGGAGGCGGATGACGTCTCCTCCTTCTTGATCCAGAAAGGGAAGGAGAGGTTGATGATGATCCAGCACGACGGCGTGGTGGTGGATGCAGCAGAACTCCGGCAGGCTTCGCTAAGCAACTACGGGAGGAGGAGGAGGTGTAGCAGAGAGGGAGGTGCCAAGGGCTTCGGTGCGGCCACCTCCCTCCCTCCCTTTATATAGGTGCAAGAGAGGGGAGGGCGCAGCCTTGCCCCTTCCTCCAAGGAAGGGGTGCGGCCAAAGGGGAGGAGTCCATCCTCCCAAGGCACCTCGGAGGTGCCTTCCCTTTAGGACTCTCCCCTCTTTCTTATCTCTAGACGCATGGGCCTCTTGGGGCTGGTGCCCTTGGCCCATATAGGCCAAGGCGCACCCCCTACAGCCCATGTGGCCCCCCGGGGCAGGTGGACCCCCCCGGTGGACCCCCGGACCCCTTTCGGCACTCCCGGTACAATACCGATAAAGTGCGAAACTTTTCCTGCGACCAAAATAAGACTTCCTATATATAAATCTTTACCTCCGGACCATTCCGGAACTCCTCGTGACGTCCGGGATCTCATCCGGACTCGAACAACATTCGGTTTGCTGCATACTCATATTCATACAACCCTAAGCGTCCACCGAACCTTAAGTGTAGACCCTACGGGTTCGGGAGACATGCAGACATGACCGAGACGACTCTCGGGCAATAACCAACAGCGGGATCTGGATACCCATGTAGGCTCCCACATGCTCCTCGATGATTTCATCGGTTGAACCACGATGTCGAGGATTCAAACAACCCCGTATACAATTCCCTTTGTCAATCGGTATTTTACTTGCCCGAGATTCGATCGTCGGTATCCCAATACCTCGTTCAATCTCGTTGCCGCAAGTCACTTTACTCGCATCAGTAATACATGATCCCGTGACCAGACACTTGGTCACTTTGAGCTCATTATGATGATGCACTACCGAGTGGGCCCAGTGATACCTCTCCGTCATACGGAGTGACAAATCCCAGTCTCGATCCGTGTCAACCCAACAAATACTTTCGGAGATACCTGTAGTGCACCTTTATAGTCACCCAGTTACGTTGTGACGTTTGGTACACCCAAAGCACTCCTACGGTATCCGGGAGTTACACGATCTCATGGTCTAAGGAAAAGATACTTGACATTGGAAAAGCTCTAGCAAAACGAACTACACGATCTTGTGCTATGCTTAGGATTGGGTCTTGTCCATCACATCATTCTCCTAATGATGTGATCCCGTTATCAATGACATCCAATGTCCATAGTCAGGAAACCATGACTATCTGTTGATCAACGAGCTAGTCAACTAGAGGCTCACTAGGGACATTTTGTGGTCTATGTATTCACACGTGTATTGCGATTTCCGGATAATACAATTATAGCATGAATAAAAGACAATTATCATGAACAAGGAAATATAATAATAATACTTTTATTATTGCCTCTAGGGCATATTTCCAACATCTTCGACGCTACTAAGTGCAGTCGTGCAGGACGCTCATGTTCGAGACCTCCTTCGCAAGAGTACGACTAGCGAGAGAGCTGCTTCTAGAGAGGAGTCCAAGCTGGCTCAACTTGAAGTAGACTCAAGGACTCCATTGTATGACGGATGCGATCCCGAGGTGACCCACTTGAGTTTCACGCTCGAACTTCTAAAGATGAAGGCCAAAAACAAATGGACAGACAAAAGCCTTGATGAGCATTTGAAGTTTCTACATAATAAAGTTCTTCCCGCGGGGAACCTGTGTCCTACTAGTGTCGAGGAGGCCAAGAAAATCGTTTGCCCTTTTGATTTGCTGCACATTAGGTACCATGCATGCATCAACGATTGCATCATTTATCGGGGGGAGCACACGGAAAAAACCAGTTGTCCAGTGTGCAATGCTTCTCGATACAAGAAGGCAGGAAAGAAAGCTCCTCAGAAAGTTGTATGGTACTTTCCGATCACTCCCCGTCTGCAGTGGTATTTCGTAGATCCTAAGGAAGCAAAGCTCATGCGCTGGCACGCGGAGAGGAAGAAGCCCGGCGATGGAGATGATCCGAGGTTGAGACACCTCGTAGATGGTAGCCAGTGGAGAGCATTCAACGCCGTATATGGATTTGCTGCAGAAGATCCAAGGAACATCGTGCTTGGTGCGAGTACGGATGGAATGAATCCGTTTGGAAACCAGAACACCAACCACAACACATGGCCCGTGTTTGTATGGACGTACAACCTCCCCCATGGAAGTGCACGAAGACAAAGTACATACACATGAGTATGCTGATTCAAGGGCCGAAACAACTGGGAAATAGTATTAACCTGTATATGGGGCTTCTGCAAGAGGAGCTAGACACATTATGGAAAACACTGGCATGGACATGGGACGCCAGCAAAGGAGAATATTTCCATATGAGAGCCGCGCTGATGACGACGGTGCACGAGTATCTCGGTTACGGGTACACCTCAGGCCAGGTGTGCCACGGATACTTTGGATGCACGAGGTGCATGGATGATACAACGTCTCAGCAGCTTACGTCAACGAAAGATGGCGGGTCCGGGAAAATCGTGTACATGGGGCATCGTGGATGGCTCGAGAAGGATGACCCGTGGAGAAAGGTGGATATCTATTCAATGGGTTTGCTGAGCTTCGAGGACCTCCACGTAAGAGGAGCGGCGCCAAAATCGACAAGCTGTTGAGAAACTGGGAACAATGCCCCGCGCCGGGAAATATCAAAAAGGCGCCGGAGCCGCTGCTGAAGGTATGGAAAACGAGACCTGTTTTCTGGGACCTGGAGCACTAGCCCAATCATGACACACCACATTGCCTTGATCCAATGCATATCATGAAGAATGTCCTCGAGAGCTTGCTTGGCACACTGATGAACATGCCGGAGAAGACCAAGGATGGGCCGAAGGCAAGGAAAGACTTGGAAGATTTGAAGATCAGGAAAGATCTCCACCGTAAAAAGTTGATGGAGGAGACGGAGACGGAGACAGAGGAGGGGGAAAGGGGCAGAAAAGTCAACAAGAAGGAGGAGAATTATTGCCCCCTTCTTGCTTCACCTTAAGTGCGAAGGAGATCGATCAATTCATCAAGTGCCTTATGGGAATCAAAGTCAGTTCCGGTTACTGTGGGAAGATAAGCAGATTTCTAGACCCCAAGAAGAAAAGGTTCAGCGGGATGAAGTCTCATGACTGTCACGTGATGATGACGCAGATACTCCCGGTTGCCATTAGAGGGATAATGGAGAAGCACGTCCATGACACGCTTACTGGTCTCTGCAACTTCTTCGACGTTATATCTCGAAAGTCCATAAGTGTGAAGCAGCTCCGAAGGCTACAGGAAGAGATCGTTGTCATACTATGTGAGCTTGAGATGTACTTCCCGCCCGCGTTCTTTGACATCATGGTGAATCTGTGTGTCCACATCATGGATGACATCATCAACCTCGGGCCAACATTCCTTCACAGCATGATTTCGTTCGAGAGGATGAATGAGGTCATCAAAGGATTCGTTTGTAACTTGTCCCGTCCAGAAGGGAGCATCGTCCAGGGGTATCTGATGCATGAGTGCGTCTCCTTTTGCGAGAATTATATAAGCATCGGAGACCCTGTTGTTGGTTTGCCCGTCAAGAATCACGATGGGAAGCTCGAAGGAGATGGTCACAACAACGACCGGAGGGAATTGCACGTGGACTATTCGGATAGACAGAACGACTTTGACAGGGCTAACTTAGTAGTGCTACAACACCTAGATGTGGTAGATGATTATGTGGCACAGCACAAAGAAACCATCGCAAAGAAGTACCGTGATAAGGGGATTCTCAAGACGGACGAAGAAGTTACTGTAGAGCACAACGCCACTTTCTTACGCTGGTTTAAACAGCAAGTTCTTAAAAATCCCCCAGAAGAGGGCAGTACGGACGGGTTGCTCGTACACGCCTTAGCACATGGCCCCGCGCCCAAGCTCGCGACCTATCAGTCCTATGATATCAATGGGTACACGTTCTACACGGAGGCCAAAGACATGGACAGTGATTACCAGAACTCTGGGGTGACAATTCAATGCGTGATTGACGCCAACGGCACAACTGAGAGATTCTATGGAAGGGTCGAAGAGATCTGGGAGCTTGACTATGCTGGAATGCACGATGCGACGATGTTCCGTGTTAGATGGGCCAAGGACGTCGTAAGAGAAAACAAGTATTTCACCACATGTCTATACCAGACGCAAAGAGCACTCCCGTGAACGTTAACGTCATCGCCAAAAATGAGACATGGGTACACGCTAAGCACGTGACACAATGCTTCTTCATAACCGACCAGGCCAATCCCAACCGTATTGTCGTGAGGTGATCCAAAAGGAGCATCAGCGGAATGGATGGAGTAGCCAACGAGGAAGACTATGACCAATACGGCAACCCGATGAGGGAAGATGACGATGACAATGAAGCATACGTGAAAAGAAGAATCGATACTACATTACCTAAGAAAGATCGTAATCCATGGCTCTGGAAAAGTCACAAGGAGGGGCTCAATTACTCGGCAACGAACAAGAAAGAGAAGAAGCTCAATGTGAAACGTCGTCGACGTAGCTGATCAGAAACCTACATCTATATATATGTATCTATTTTGTGTACGCACTTAAGTAACTGTTATTGGTCAACTGATATGTTACCACCACATGCATAGTTCCGGTGATATTCGCGCATTGGGGGAGAGGGAGACGCCGTGGTCGGGAGAAAAACAAAAAAAAAAGGGAGAAAGCAGTACAAAAGAAAAAGAAAAGTAAACAGAAAATAAAAGGAAAATAATAAAAGAAAAGAAAACTAAAAACTAGAAAAGGAAAATAATAAAATAAAATAATAAAAATTAGAACAGTTAGCAGTAGCACTTTTTTAGGACCCAGCGCTATAGCTAAGATAGCTATAGCGCTGGGTCCTAAACCAGCGCTACTACTATGTGCCATTAGCAATAGCGCTGTTTTACAACCCAGCGCTATAGCTAAGATAGCTATAGCGCTGGGTCCTAAACCAGCGCTACTGCTATTTTGAGTTAACCACCGCGAGGGCTCAAATTTTGCCAAGTCCGCCAAGTCCCAACCCCACTCTCCCCACACCCTCTTCCCCCACTCTGTCGCCGTTGCTGCCGCCCTGCCCACCCTCGCGCCATCCATCGCCCTCGACCGCCGGCCGTCGCCCCTGGCCGCCATCGACCTGGTCGCCGACCGTCTCCCGAGCCCACCCTCGACCTCACCGGCGTCTCCCGTGCCAGCCCTCGACCACAACGCCGCCCCCGCCTCTCCCACCTTGGCGCAACTCGACCTAGCCACCGCCACTGGTCACGTCTGCCCCTCGATCACGCCCGCCTTGAACTGAGCTCCCTTGCCGTAAGCCTCTCCTCTCCCCTGTCCTCCTCTCTCTCTCCTCTCCCCCGCTCGAGCCTTTGTTTAGGGCAAATTTAGCCTCTGTTTAGGGCAAATTTAGCAAATTTTAGGGCAAGTTAGCAAATTTAGCAAACAAATTTAGCAAATTTAGCAAATTAGGGCAGTAGTTGATTAGCAATTTTTTTTGTTTTTTAGCAAGTTAGCAAATTTTTGTAGCAAGTTAGCAAAAAAATAGGTATAAAAACAGTAGCAAAAAACTAGGTATAAAAACAGTAGCAAATTAATAAAACAGTAGCAAATTAAAAACTGTAGCTAATTAGGGCAGTAGCAAATATAGCTAGGGCCAATTTTTTTAGCAAATGAGCAAATTTAGCTAGGGCAAATTTGTTTAGGGCAGTAGCTAATGGCTAATTTGCTAAGTCTTGGAAATTTGTCATATAATGTTGCCATTTTCTCTTGAGATAGCACCAAATCTGTTATATGAACTTGTGCCAATTGTCGAAAAATATCTGAGTGGCCTATGTTTTGCCGGAATGTTGATTCATTTCTGTTCCGACAAATTTCAGGCGCTCCATATGTCCACTTTTTAGCAAAGGTCATGCCGAAAATTTCCGTGATTTTTGGCATGACTTGTGCTAGAAACGAGGACATATGGTGTACCTGGGATTTGCCAGAAGGGGAATGAATCAACATTCCGACCAAACATAGGCCCCTTTTTCCCTCTTCATTATATCTTTTAGCTACAATTGTTGATCAATAGGAAACATGTCTACCGACGCCGAAGTCGTGGGTGGTTCTGCTCGCCTCGAATACCCCATCGAGGCAGCAAATCACTATTTCGATTACCTGGACGAACACCAGATGGGGTTGCATGGTGGCGGCTGTGGCACCAACCCCGACACCGACGCCGACACCGACACCAAAGATCGGCACCGCACCATAACACCCCGAGATCGGGCAACGATGTCGTCGTAGCCGGTAAAGCCCCGAAGAAGAAGAGGACATGAAGACGAAACGAGCTTGGCATCGGAAAAATTGTGGTCACGGAGATGCACCCCAAGAAGTTAGAGCCAATGGAGCCGGAGGAGCCGCGCTCGTGCTAGGGCAATCAACTTGGATGCATCCTCAGAGAAACCGCCAACATCAACGACGAGAGGTTGAGGCAGATACCACATATGGAGAACATGCTCCTAAAGAAGTTGCACAATAGGTTCTTGTTCCCCCGCCGGAATGAAGACAAATATAAAGATCCGTGGGAAGACATCGCCATGACAAAGATAAACGACAAGGCGATGGTGATGTTCACCAACGACTTGTCCGCCTGGAAAGTTTGGGTGAAAAAAAGCGATTGTGAAGAATGAACCGTGGTCCAAGATTCATGCTGATAATTCGTCAATAACGGAAGAGGACTTTGCAGAATTCAAGGAGAATTGCGGTAAAGAAAGTGTCAAGGCAAGGTCGGAGAAAATGAAGGTGCTCCAGGCAAGGAACACGCCTCCCCACCGCCTCGGAAGCCGTGGTTACGAGGGGGAGCGGCACGTATGGGCCAAGGAGGACGCCGAACGTGAAAGTCACGGAATCCCAGACCCCTTGGCGGAGTTCACCGACCCGCTGGAGCATGACTGGATCAGGGCCCGGTACAAGTGGGACAAAGACAAAAAGCTCTTTTACATGGACCCGAACACGAGGGAGTTCATGAGACTTCTGGTAATTTTTATATTACCACATTATCATATTATAGCTTCCAATCAATTCGACTGCAATTTTTGTCACATTAGTAAACCATCCGCGTTCCTTTTGCAGAAAGAGCAGCACCAAAAGGTAGCCAAAAGCGACGAGTCGTCACAGCCTTTGGTGAGGCCCAAGTGGGACACCCCATTCAACCGGGCCCTAAACATACTGAAGAAGGTCCCGGTGGACAAGCCGCCGTCCTATGGACATGTGCACGGTGTCGGAGATGGCGCCTCGTGGAAGACGTGCTACCACGAGGAGCCAGAGGAAAGAAAGAAGAGACGCTCGGTCGTCACTCAGCAGAGCATCGAAGAGAAGGTCAAGATAGCGGTCGATAAGACCAAAGCTGAGACCAAAGAAGAGTTGCTCGGGGCCGTCAATGCAGCGGTCACTGACGCGGTGGTCAGCTTGATTCCGGCACTTTTCGATTTCACGAAGAACAATCCAAATGCACGGCCGGAGGACTTTCCCATTCCCAGCTTTGTCGGGATCAATTCGGTGAACACCAGAGCACCAACACCTGTTCAAGCAACCGCAAAAGGTCCCGCTCCTGTTCATAGCAGCCCGACCTCCGTCTCTTGCATGCTCGGTGGGCCTTCATCGCTGGCTGAGTTCGACGCCCTCACGGTAATTACGCATCATACCCTTTTCACCAGCATGTCTATAGTCTTTCGTTTCATTTTCCTTTCGGATGTTTGACGTCGTAGACATGTCTCCTTCATAGGCCGACGACACCCCGTGCACCGTACTCTATGACATCAAGGGCCAGAAGGTGGTCGTGGGAAAGGCAACGATCGTGAAGCCGAAGGACCGCATGTTCCACAACCGAGAGATGCCCGATGGCGTCTTCAAGGTTAACATGGCCAGTGTCTTTGCGGGCTTCGAGGATTTGCCTCCTCCTGTACCAGTCAATGACAACGAGACCCCTAAGATGATTGGCGCATGCAAGGGCTGGTTCTTGCCTTGGCTGAAGTCTCTTCTTCGTCTCGAGGTGCCCAGTATCACGCCAACGCCACCTTCTCAAGAAGGTATGAAGTCCACCCCACCTACCACATTACCTGCACCTGTCGTGGCGAGTGACAGCGGACGACGCGAGGGAGAGTCTCCATTAGTGCCAGATGATGTAGCCCCGGCTGTTAAACAAGCAAATGTTGATGATGACATGGAGGATGATGATGATGACCTAGACAAGTATTTCAATACCGCCTATGATGATGGAGGATTGATGGCTCAGGACGGTGAAGACTCAGACTATGAGCATGGAGATGCTGACTTGATGTTGCCTGATTTGCCGGAGCCGGAACGTCCTAAGGCGGAATGCAAAAAGTCTCTCTTCAAGCGATCCTCGCAGGAGACGCCTCCAGATGCCGCCTGTACCCAGCAACCCCCCGAGGCCCGTCCACTGATTAGCCCGACGACACTGGGGTGGTGGTTAGGGAAGGTATGGTGGGCTCACTACCGCCACCCGCCAATAAGCAAAGGAGGAGACTGGACAGGAAAGGCCCTAAAGGTGCCAGAGCTGCTTCAAGCAGCCAGCCGCTTCTGAAGCCCCGGGTAGTAGACAGAATACCTGTCCAAGGTGCGCAACGCTTCCATGTCGCCGGCGAGCCGATCCTACCTGCCAAAGCGCTAGAGCACATACTGAATAATGATCTAAGGAGACTCCATGAAGATGTGCTGGCCAGAGAGAAAAGCCTTCTGGTCGTGGAAAAACCAGGATACCCGCTTTACGCGGCTCAGGTGCCGGGTGGGAAGTTGTACGTCGAGAGATGGCCCGCGAATAAGTTCATCCTGCGATTTGACTACATCCACGACATGTTCCACATGACCAAGCTGGATTTCCACTTCATCCGCATGTATGCGATGTATCTGAACTACTTCATCAGGGTCGAGAACATCAAATATATCTGCGTCGCTGACCCGTTCTATATGTACGAGAGCTTCTTGACAGTTTGCAAAGAGCACCGTGACTATGCGAGCAAGTACCTCAGCGACTTCATGATCGCTAATAAGGACAAGAAAGCGATTCTCGTGCCTTATCATCCCACGTAAGTCATCCGCACATATCCTTTCGTAAGTGTTAATCATTCGTTTGCAAGCATGGAGGCTAATTTGAGGTGTACTTAATTTGCGCAATGGGAGGGGGGTGCCGTCCTCATCATTCTGTACCCGGAATACTCCCATGCAATGTACTTGGACTCATCGAAGTGAAGGAAATATGCCCTAGAGGCAATAATAAAGTTATTATTTATTTCCTTATTTCATGATAAATGTTTATTATTCATGCTAGAATTGTATTAACCGGAAACATAATACATGTGTGAATACATAGACAAACAGTGTCACTAGTATGCCTCTACTTGACTAGCTCATTAATCAAAGATGGTTATGTTTCCTAACCATGGACAAAGAGTTATTATTTGATTAATGGGATCACATCATTAGGTGAATGATCTGATTGACTTGACCCATTCCGTTAGCTTAGCACTTGATCGTTTAGTATGTTGCTATTGCTTTCTTCATGACTTATACATGTTCCTATGACTATGAGATTATGCAACTCCCGTTTATCGGAGGAACACTTTGTGTGCTACCAAACGTCACAACGTAATTGGGTGATTATAAAGGTGCTCTGGTGTGTCTCGAAGGTACTTGTTGGGTTGGCGTATTTCGAGATTAGGATTTGTCACTCCGAATGTCGGAGAGGTATCTTCGGGCCCTCTCGGTAATACACATCACTTAAGCCTTGAAAGCATTGCAACTAATGAGTTAGTTGCGGGATGATGTATTACTGAGCGAGTAAAGAGACTTGCGGTAGCGAGATTGAACTAGGTATTGAGATACCGACGATCGAATCTCGGGCAAGTAACATACCGATGACAAAGGGAACAACGTATGTTGTTATGCGTGACCGATAAAGATCTTCGTAGAATATGTAGGAGCCAATATGAGCATCCAGGTTCCGCTATTGGTTATTGACCGAGAATAGTTCTAGGTCATGTCTACATAGTTCTCGAACCCGTAGGGTCCGCACGCTTAATGTTACGATGACAGTTTTATTATGAGTTTATGTTTTGATGTACCGAAGGTTGTTCGGAGTCCCGGATGTGATCACGGACATGACGAGGAGTCTCGAAATGGTCGAGACATAAATATCGATATATTGGACGACTATATTCGGACACCGGAAGTGTTCCGGGTGATTTCAGAGAAAACTGGAGTGCCGGAGGGGTTACCGGAACCCCCCGGGGAAGTATTGGGCCTTAGTGGGCCTCAGGGGAGAGAGAGGGCAGCAGCCCAGGAGGTGGCGCGCCCCCCATGAGGAGTCCGAATTGGACTAGGGAGGGGGGCGCGGCCCCTCTTTCCCTCTCCCTCCCTCTCTTCCTTCCCTCTCTCTTCCTAGTTGGACTAGGAAAGGGAGTCCTACTCCCACTAGGAGGAGGACTCCCCCTTGGCGCGCCCCTAGGGCGGCCGGCCTCCCCTTGCTCCTTTATATACGCAAGGGCAGGGTGCACCCTAGAACACACAAGTTGATCTTCGTGATCGTTCCTTAGCCGTGTGCGGTGCGCCCCTCCACCATATTCCACCTCGGTCATATCGTAGCGGTGCTTAGGCGAAGCCCTGCGATGGTAGAACATCAAGATCGTCACCACGCCGTCGTGCTGACGGAACTCCTCCCTAACGCTTTGCTGGATCGAAGCCCGGGGATCGTCATCGAGCTGAACGTGTGCTAGAACTCGGAGGTGTCGTAGTTTCGGTGCTTGGATCGGTCAGATTGGGAAGACGTACGACTACTTCCTCTACGTTGCGGCAACGCTTCCGCTTCGGTCTACGAGGGTACGTAGACAACACTCTCCCCTCTCGTTGCTATGCATCACCATGATCTTGTTTGTGCGTAGGATTTTTTTTTTGAAATTACTACGTTCCCCAACAGTGGCATCCGAGCCAGGTTTTATGTGTTGATGTTATATGCACGAGTAGAACACAAGTGAGTTGTGGGCGATATAAGTCATACTGCTTATCCGCATGTCATACTATGGTTCGGCAAGATTGTTGGATGAAGCGGCCGGACCGACATTACGCAGACGCTTACGCGAGACTGGTTCTACTGCCGTGCTTTGCACACAGGTGGCTGGCGGGTGTCAGTTTCTCCAACTTTAGTTGAACCGAGTGTGGCTACGCCCGGTCCTTGCGAAGGTTAAAACAACACCAACTTGACAAACTATCGTTGTGGTTTTGATGCGTAGGTAAGATTGGTTCTTGCTAAGCCCGTAGCAGCCACGTAAAATTTGCAACAACATAGTAGAGGACGTCTAACTTGTTTTTGCAGGGCATGTCGTGATGTGATATGGTCAAGACATGATGCTAAATTTTATTGTATGAGATGATCATGTTTTGTAACCGAGTTATCGGCAATGGCAGGAGCCATATGGTTGTCACTTTATTGTATGCAATGCAATGCATACGTAATGCTTTACTTTATCACTAAGCGGTAGCGATAGTCGAGAAGCATAAGATTGGAGATACGACAACGATGCTACGATGGTGATCAAGGTGTCGCGCCGGTGAAGATGGTGATCATGACGGTGCTTCGAAGATGGAGATCACAAGCACAAGATGATGATGGCCATATCATATCACTTATATTGATTGCATGTGATGTTTATCTTTTATGCATCTTATTTTGCTTTGATTGACGATAGCATTATAAGATGATCCCTCACTAAATTATCATAGTAAAAGTGTTCTCCTGAGTATGCCCTGCTATAAAGTTCTTACGTCTTTGAGACACCACGTGATGATCGGGTGTGATAGGCTCTACGTTCGAATACAACGGTGCAAAACAGTTGCACACGCGAATACTCGAGTTTAACTTGACGAGCCTAGCATATAATGAATATGGCCTTGGAACACGGAGACCGAAAGGTCGGCGTGAATCATATAGTAGATATGATCAACATAATGATGTTCACCATTGAAACTACTCCATCTCACGTGATGATCGGACATGGTTTAGTTGATATGGATCATGTGATCACTTAGAGGATTAGAGGGATGTCTATCTAAGTGGGAGTTCTTTAGTAATATGATTAATTGAACTTAAATTTATCATGAACTTAGTACCTGATAGTATCTTGCTTGTCTATGGTGATTGTAGATAGATGGCCCGTGTTGTTGTTCCGTTGAATTTTAATGCGTTCCTTGAGAAAGCAAAGTTGAAAGATGATGGTAGCAATTACGCCGGATCGGGTCCAGTAATTTGAGGATTATCCTCATTGCTTACGTAAAAGTTACGTCCTGGAAGCACCGTTGGGTGCGTGCCCTGCTGGCGATGCAACCGACGATGTTAAGAACGTCTGGCGAGCAAAGCTGATGACTACTCGATAGTTCAATGTGCCATGCTACGGCTTAGAACGGGACTTCAACGACGTTTTGAGCGTCATGGAGCATATGAGATGTTCCAGAGTTGAAGTTAATATTCGTAAGAATGCGGATTGAGAGATATGAAGTCTCCAATAAGTTCTATAGCTGCAAGATGGAGGAGAATAGTTACGTCGGTGAGCATATACTCAAGATGTCCGGGTATTGTAATCACTTGATTCAACCGGGAGTTAATCTTCCGGATGATAGTGTCATTGATGAAATTCTCCAATCACTTCCACCTAGCTACAAGAGCTTTGTGATGAACTATAATATGCAAGGGATGGATAAGACAATTCCCGAGCTCTTCGCAATGCTAAAGGCTGCGGAGGTAGAAATCAAGAAGGAGCATCAAGTGTTGATGGTCAACAAGACCACTAGTTTCGAGAAAATGTGCAAAGGGAAGAGGAAGGGGAACTTCAAGAAGAACAGCAAGCAAGTTGCTGCTCAGGAGAAGAAACCCAAGCCTGGACCTAAGCCCTAAATCGAGTGCTTCTACCGCAAGCGGTAGTCATCGGAAGCGGAACTGCCCCAAGTATTTGGTGGATAAGAAGGATGGCAAGGTGAACAAAGGTATATGTGATATACATGTTATTGATGTGTACCTTACTAATGCTCGCAGTAGCACTGGGTATTGATATCGGTTACATTGCTAATATTTGCAACACGAAACAGGGGACTACAATTGCGAAGATTGGCTAAGGACGAGGTGACGGCGCGCGTGGGAAATGGTTCCAAAGTCAATGTGATCGCGGTCGGCACGCTACCTCTACATCTACCTTCGGGATTAGTATTAGACCTAAATAATTGTTATTTAGTGCCAGCGTTGAGCATGAACATTATATCTGGATCTTGTTTGATGCGAGACGGTTATTCATTTAAATCAGAGAATAATGGTTGTTCTATTTATATGAGTAATATCTTTTATGGTCATGCACCCTTGAAGAGTGGTCTATTCTTATTAAATCTCGATAGTAGTGATACACATATTCATAATGTTGAAGCCAAAAGATGCAGAGTTGATAATGATAGTGCAACTTATTTGTGGCACTGCCGTTTGGGTCATATCGGTGTAAAGCACATGAAGAAACTCCATACTGATGGACTTTTGGAACCACTTGATTATGAATCACTTGGTACTTGCGAACCGTGCCTTATGGGCAAGATGACCAAAACACCGCTTCTCGGTACTATGGAGAGAGCAACAGATTTGTTAGAAATCATACATACAGATGTATGTGGTCCGATGAATGTTGAGGCTCGTGGCGGATATCGTTATTTTCTCACCTTCACAGATGACTTAAGCAGATATGGGTATATCTACTTAATGAAACATAAGTCTGAAACATTTGAAAAGTTCAAAGAATTTCAGAGTGAAGTTGAAAATCATCGTAACAAGAAAATAAAGTTTCTGCGATCTGATCGTGGAGGAGAATATTTGAGTTACGAGTTTGGTGTACATTTGAAACAATGCGGAATAGTTTACGCAACTCACGCCACCGGAACACCACAACGTAATGGTGTGTCCGAACGTCGTGTCGTACTTTACTTGATATGGTGCGATCTATGATGTCTCTTACAGATTTACCGTTATCGTTTTGGGGTTATGCTTTAGAGACGGCCGCATTCACGTTAAATAGGGCACCATCAAAATCCGTTGAGACGACGCCTTATGAACTATGGTTTGGCAAGAAACCAAAGTTGTCGTTTCTTAAAGTTTGGGGCTGCGATGCTTATGTGAAAAAACTACAACCTGATAAGCTCGAACCCAAATCGGAGAAATGTGTCTTCATAGGATATCCAAAGGAGATCTGGATACACCTTCTATCACAGATCCAAGGCAAGACTTTTGTTGCTAAATTCGGAAACTTTCTAGAGAAGGAGTTTCTCTCGAAAGAAGTGAGTGGGAGGAAAGTAGAACTTGATGAGGTAATCAGTACCTGCTCCCTTATTGGAAAGTAGTACATCACAGAAACCAGTTTCAGTGACACCTACACCAATTGGTAAGGAAGTTAATGATGATGATCATGGAACTTCAGATCAAGTTGCTATTGAACCTCGTAGATCAACAGAGTAAGATCCACACCATAGTGGTACAGTAATCCTATTCTGGAAGTCATGCTACTAGATCATGATGAACCTACGAACTATGAAGAAGCAATGGTGAGCCCAGATTCCGCAAAATGGCTTGAAGCCATGAAATCTAAGATGGGATCCATGTATGAGAACAAAGTGTGGACTTTGGTTGACTTGCCCGATGATCGGCAAGCAATTGAGAATAAATGGATCTTCAAGAAGAAGACTGATGCTGACGGTAATGTTACTGTCTACAAAGCTCGACTTGTTGCAAAAGTTTTTCGACAAGTTCAAGGGATTGACTACGATGAGACCTTCTCACCCGTAGCGATGCTTAAGTCTGTCCGAATCATGTTAGCAATTGCCGCATTTTATAATTATGAAATTTGGCAAATGGATGTCAAAACCACATTCCTGAATGGTTTTTCAAGAAGAGTTGTATATGATGCAACCAGAAGGTTTTGTCGATCCAAAGGGAGCTAACAAAGTGTGCAAGCTCCAAAGTGATCCATTTATGGACTGGTGCAAGCCTCTCGGAGTTGGAATAAACGCTTTGATAGTGTGATCAAAGCATTTGGTTTTATCTGAGACTTTTGGAGAAGCTTTGTATTTACAAGAAAGTGAGTGGGAGCTCTGTAGCATTTCTAATATTATATGTGGATAACATATTACTGATTGGAAATGATATAGAATTCTGGATAGCATAAAGGGATACTTGAATAAGAGTTTTCAATGAAAGACCTCGGTGAAGCTGCTTACATATTGGGCATTAAGATCTATAGAGATAGATCAAGACGCTTAATTGGACTTTCACAAAGCACATACCTTGACAAAGTTTTGAAGAAGTTCAAAAAGGATCAAGCAAAGAGAGGGTTCTTGCACGTGTTACAAGGTGTGAAGTTGAGTAAGACTCAATGCCCCACCACCGCAGAAGATAGAGAGAAAATGAAAGATGTTCCTATACTTCAGCCATAGGCTCTATCATGTATGCAATGCTGTGTACCAGACCTGATGTGTGCCTTGCTATAAGTCTAGCAGGGAGGTACCAAAGTAATCCAGGAGTGGATCACTGGACAGCGGTCAAGAACATCCTGAAGTACCTAAAAAGAACTAAGGATATGTTTCTCGTTTATGGAGGTGACAAAGAGCTCATCGTAAATGGTTACGTTGATGCAAGCTTTGACACTGATCCGGACAATTCTAAATCGCAAACCAGATACATGTTTACATTAAACGGTGGAGCTGTCAGTTGGTGCAGTTCTAAACAAAGCGTCGTGGCGGGATCTACGTGTGAAGCGGAATACATAGCTGCTTCGGAAACAACAAATGAAGGAGTCTGGATGAAAGAGTTCATATCCGATCTAGGTGTCATACCTAGTGCATCGGGTCCAATGAAAATCTTTTGTGACAATACTGGAGCAATTGCCTTAGCGAAGGAATCTAGATTTCACAAGAGAACCAAGCACATCAAGAGACGCTTCAATTCCATCCGAGATCTAGTCCAGGTGGGAGACATAGAAATTTGCAAGATACATACGGATCTGAATGTTGCAGACCCATTGACTAAGCCTCTTCCACGAGCAAAACATGATCAGCACCAAGACTCCATGGGTGTTAGAATCATTACTGTGTAATCTAGATTATTGACTCTAGTGGAAGTGGGAGACTGAAGGAAATATGCCCTAGAGGCAATAATAAAGTTATTATTTATTTCCTTATTTCATGATAAATGTTTATTATTCATACTAGAATTGTATTAACCGGAAACATAATACATGTGTGAATACATAGACAAACAGAGTGTCACTAGTATGCCTCTACTTGACTAGCTCATTAATCAAAGATGGTTATGTTTCCTAACCATGGACAAAGAGTTGTTATTTGATTAATGGGGTCACATCATTAGGTGAATGATCTGATTGACTTGACCCATTCCGTTAGCTTAGCACTTGATCGTTTAGTATGTTTCTATTGCTTTCTTCATGAATTATACATGTTACTATGACTATGAGATTATGCAACTCCGTTTACGGAGGAACACTTTGTGTGCTACCAAACGTCACAACGTGAATCGGATGATTATAAAGGTGCTCTCTGGTGTCTCCGAAGGTACTTGTTGGGTTGGCATATTTCGAGATTAGGATTTGTCACTCCGAATGTCGGAGAGGTATCTCTGAGCCCTCTCGGTAATACACATCACTTAAGCCTTGCAAGCATTGCAACTAATGAGTTAGTTGCGGGATGATGTATTACGAGCGAGTAAAGAGACTTGCCGTAGCGATATTGAACTAGGTATTGAGATACCGACGATCAAATCTCAGGCAAGTAACATACCGATGACAAAGGGAACAACGTATGTTGTTATGCGGTTTGACCGATAAAGATCTTCGTAGAATATGTAGGAGCCAATATGAGCATCCAGGTTCCGCTATTGGTTATTGACCGAGAATAGTTCTAGGTCATGTCTACATAGTTCTCGAACCCGTAGGGTCCGCATGCTTAACGTTACGATGACAGTTTTATTATGAGTTCATGTTTTGATGTACCGAAGGTTGTTCGGAGTCCCGGATGTGATCATGGACATGACGAGGAGTCTCGAAATGGTCGAGACATAAAGATCGATATATTGGACCACTATATTTGGACACCGGAAGTGTTCCGGGTGATTTCGGAGAAAACCGGAGTGCCGAAGGGGTTACCGGAACCCCCCGGGGAAGTATGGGGCCTTAGTGGGCCTGAGGGGAGAGAGAGGGCAGCAGCCCAGGAGGTGGCGCCCCCCCCCCCATGAGGAGTCCGAATTGGACTAGGGAGGGGGGGCGCGGCCCCTCTTTCCCTCTCCCTCTCCCTCTCTTTCCTTCCCCCTCTCTCTTCCTAGTTGGACTAGGAAAGGGGAGTCCTACTCCCACTAGGAGGAGGACTCCCCCCCCTCCTTGGCGCGCCCCCTAGGGCCGGCCGGCCTCCCCCTTGCTCCGGTATATACGGGGGTTGGGGGCGCCCTAGAACACACAAGTTGATCTTCGTGATCGCCTTGGCAGTGTCTGGTGCCCCCTCCACCATATTCCACCTCGGTCATATTGTAGCGGTGCTTAGGCGAAGCCTCGCGACAGTAGAACATCAAGATCGCCACCACGCCGTCGTCTTGTGGAACTCCTCCCCGACGCTTTCTGGATCGAAGCCGGGGATCGTCATCGAGCTGAACGTGTGCTAGAACTCGAAGGTGCCGTAGTTTCGGTGCTTGGATCGGTCGGATCGGGAAGACGTACGACTACTTCCTCTATGTTGCGTCAATGCTTCCGCTTCGGTCTACGAGGGTACGTAGACAACACTCTCCCCTCTCGTTGCTATGCATCACCATGATCTTGTGTGTGCGTAGGAAATTTTTTGAAATTACTACGTTCCCCAACACGAAGAACCTCAGGAAAAAGGTTTACAAGCACATAAAGAGTGTTCTCGATAGTGTCTTGTTAACCTTCAGCCTGTCTGGTGGATATATCAAGGTGAAAAAGTACAGGAATCGCGGGCTGGCTTTCGGTCATAAGACCGACTTCTGCTGCATCCAACAATCGCACACCAGTATGGCTGATGGATTCTACATCATGCATCACCTGCTCGAGTACAGAAGGGATAATCAACACCTTCGCATGTCACCTACTACCAACGATGCCGAGATTGTCAGCTGGGCCACAAGCATAGGAACGACACTGGATCATCAAATCAGAGTTGAGTTTTATCACATATAGTGTGAACTTTCCCAAGTGATCATGAAGCAGGTCCTCGAACCAACAGGGATGTTCTACCATGGGCCAATCACGCGGGAAGATGTCCGAGCACTGCTACCCGCTCAACGTCTGGACCTGAAGCCTTTCAAGAAGCTCGGGTGCTTCCTCCCTGACTATGAAGATTGGACCGCCGACATGGAGGACTGATTGTTGATGACAGTGTGTCACTACTATCTTTCTATGGCAAAACTTTGAATTTATGCACGGCGAAACTATGTGATGTAACTAAACCGTGGTCCTGAACTAGCGTAGATCGCTCGAGTTAATTAGTTTGGGTATGAGGAACTTCGTCATTTATGTTTACTATTGGTTGCTTGTATTTTGCTAATTATGCCTCCTTATTTTCTTAAGTACATTATGTTGCATATTATCGTTCAATTCATCAACTCACGATGCAGGTACATAGATTAGAGATGGCGAAGGGCTACTATGCCGTGTACGTTGGGAGGGTTCCAGGAGTTCTCGACCAGCGGCCACCGCTCAAGCCCAGGTGCACAGGTACCCGGGTGCTAGCCATAGAGGGTTCGACAGCAGAGCCGAAGTGGAAAGTAGTTACTTCAGGTGGACACTCCAGCATGAGCAGGGGCGGGACCGCCGGTACTACATAGTCACGCTCTTGCTCATGCTGGTCACTCTTCTCTTCTACATCATGGTTTAGATAGAGATGATGAAACTTGTGTGTGTGTCATGACCATGCAGTTGCACTTATTCGAGACATGACATGATCGCACTTGTGTATCACTATTCGAGATTTGATGATATTTGTGTTGAATGATGATGATGGTATGACGAGACTACTGTATGTCTATGATATGATGAGAATAATGTATGTTTACTATGATCTGATGAAACTACTGTATAGAGCATGTATAAATACAACACAAATACGTAGAGGGGTGCAAATTGGTGAAAGCAGGAACATTAGCGATGGCTACTGAAAGCACCTAGCGAAGCGCTGGTTTAGCAAAGCGCTTCACATGAACAAGCGCTACAGATAGTTATCAGTAGCGCCGGTCAAGGAAGCGCTACTGCTAACAATATTTACCGGTAGGCTGCCCATACCAGCCATCGCTACAACTTAGTCAGAGCGCTAGCGACTAGCTGGACCCAGCGCTACTGCTATGCATATTTCAAGCGCTACTACTAGGGTTTTTCCTAGTAGTGTGAGGCGGAGTTTCATGAGGGGAGCCCGGGGGCGGCAGTCAGGGCGGCGCCCCTACTGCGCGGCGGCGATCGAAGCCTCCATGGCCGACGGTGATATGAGGTTGGGTGGTGGCGGTGGCGGCGCTCCACTCAATGAGGGTGGCGGCTGCGTGCAGATGGATGCTGTCGATGGCTGCGGATCTGGCATCCTGTCCAGATCTGCCACGGCTTGGCCTTGGCCGGCATGTGGCGCGAGGAGGACTGGTGAGGGGCGGCTGGAGGCTCCCTGCTGGCATGCCGACGGCGGCCCTCGTCTCCACGGTGAGGCTCCATTCGGCTCCACCCAGCTGCAAGATCGGGGGGACGCGACTTCCGGTGAAAATCACGCCGACTACGGTCATGGAGGACGATGGCGGCGTCTGTGACGTCGTTCCCTTCTCGAGGCATCATTGTTGCAGGTCGTGGCATCCCACTCGTGATGCTCCGGGGGAAACTCTAGATCTGGGTCAACCGGATCGGACGATGATGGCACCTTCAATGCCGTTGTCCCTCCTGGGGGCATCGTTTTGGAGCAACAGCTAGCTGGAGGGGACAAGAGGAGGAGCAATGTTACATCTACCGCAAGGCCGACGAAGGATCCCGGCGGCATGGCACTGCGGAGGTTCGGCGACGGGCGTGTGTGGACGGATACATGCAGGATGGTGGCATTGTCTGGCGCCGTGGTGGCGTCGACGGCAGGCCTGGCAAGGTTGATGCGTCAGTTCCTGCTCTGGAGATGGACCAGTGGAAGATGGCGGCGGCAGCCTCTGAGAGTGCGCCGGACCGGTGTGCGACCCAGTCCCGGTATGTGGCTGGGCTGGGGCATCCGGCTTTAGATGCTAGGCTTTGGTGCGATGTCTGTTTGGTATTCGGCTCAGACATTCGGCACACCTTCATCAAGGGGATAGGAGTAGCAACAGGTGTTGCCTAGATGATGGCTTCAGTCTTACTGATGTATTACTTTGTATGGTCTTTGTGAATAAATAATAAAATGCATCGTCGAGATGCTGCAAAGGCCGGGGGTATATCCTCCTTCTCTAAACAAAATCCACGTAGCTAGAGAGCATAGGTGGAGGAGAGTGTTGAACGGAAGTGCATGGCCCATATTTCTTCGCTCTTCATCAGTTTGTTTTCTCCATCGGTTTGGATTGTAAACACGTATAGGCAGGCGGTTCGGCCGGCTCCGGAATCACGATCAACACTCTCCTCTGGACTGAGTGGTACAAATAGATTCTTACAGCATTCTCAAAGTCCAGCACTAATCCGTGTGGGAGACTTTCGACCCATTAGCCTGGTCCACAGCCTGCCCAAGATAGGCTCCAAGCTTCTCGCTAACAGACTACGGCCGCGAATGAATGAGCTCGTCCAAGCAAACCAATCGGCTTTCATTAAGGGGAGGAACCTTCACGACAATTTTATGCTCGTCAGACAGGTGGCTCGCTCACTCCATCGCAGAAAAGCAAAGGGAGTTATGCTTAAACTGGACATCTCGCGTGCGTTTGACACTCTGTCTTGGCCATTCCTCTTTGAGGTTCTCCGCGCCAAAGGATTCTCGGATACTTGGCTATCTTGGATAGCGATCTTACTCTCCACGACATCTTCTCGAGTGGTGGTTAATGGTCACGCGGGACAGAAATTCGCACACGCTCAAGGGCTACGGCAAGGAGACCCGGCCTCGCCACTTTTGTTCGTTATCGCCATGGATGTCCTCACATCCCTCATCACCAAAGCCCAGGAGTGTGGTGTGCTGAGTAGAATGTCGGGCTGTACACCCATGCAACGGCTCTCTATATATGCCGATGATGTCGTGCTTTTCGTCTGGCCCACGGTCTCGGATCTTAGGTTTGTTAAAGAGGCCCTACACATCTTCGGGACCACCTCTGGATTGCACATCAATTATACAAAATCCATGGCCATCATGATCAGAGACGAGATTGGCGACAAGGAATTGGTCCAGGATGCAATGCGGTGGAGCTTGGAATCTTTTCCCTGCAAGTACTTGGGGCTGCAGCTCTCCATTTGGCAGCTGACGCACTCTGAATGGCAACCGATAGTGGACAACGTACTCAATTCCATGCCTGGATGGCAGAAAGGTTTAATCACTAGAGCTGGAAGATTGGTGCTTGTTCATGATGTGGTGATGGCTCGCCCCACTCACCATCTTATCGTTTCGGACGCACCCAAGTGGGCTATCGAGCAAGTGAACAACCATTGCAGAGCTTTCTTTTGGGACGGATCAGAGGAAATCCACGGAGGGAAGTGTCTTGTTGCCTGGCAAAGAGTGTGCAGGCCAAAGGAGCTAGGTGGCCTTGGTCTTCTCGACTTAAACCGCCAAGGCCTGGCTTTAAGATTGCGTTGGGAATGGCTTAGACGTCACGGACCCAGGCAGACCGTGGTATGGGCTCTCGATGAACACGGATCCGCAAGTGCAGTTGGCTTTTGACAGCCTGGTCCATTGGAAACTTGGGGACGGCCACACGGTGTTGTTTTGGAAAGACAGATGGATGAGAGGTGCCACAACCAGGGAGATTGCTCCGAGCATCTGGGGCAAGGTTCGTACGCAAACGGTGAACAAGCGAACAGCGCATGATGGATTGCTCAACCATCGCTGGGCCTCAGACATCTCCGGTGAGCTCTCCACGGATGATCTCGTTCAATTGATCAGCCTTTGGGAGATTGCCATCATGACGCAGCTCACTCCCACCGCGAGGGATGAGGCTGTTTGGCCCTGGAGCTCCAAGCAGGTGTATACTTCGGCCTCAGCGTACCAAATGCTCTTCAAGGGTGCGATCAGTGTGACCTATGCGCATTGGATTTGGAAGTGTTGGGCACCTCTCACCTGCAAGATCTTCATGTGGCTCGCTATGCAACATAGAATATGGACATCCGATAGGAGGCTGCGGCATGGGCTACAGGATACTCCCTCACCGTGCTATCTTTGTGGTCAGGAGGAGGATAACGTTGATCATCTGTTGATCCAGTGCGTCCACTCGCGCCAAGTATGGCACAACATTCTTTCCAGCACGAGGGTTTCCCCGGCCCTAGCACCGGTGGTGAGCGATACTTTATGGTGGGGCGGTACCCGAAAACGGATCGACAAGGAGACACGCAAAGCTTTTGATAGCTTGGTGATGCTAGTGTGTTGGCATCTTTGGAAGCAAAGGAATGAACGTGTTTTCCGCTCGGTGGACACGCCCATCTCGGTGGCTAATCTTGCAAACAGGATTCTTGACGAACTTCGCACTTGGGCGAGGGCGGGAGGACGTGGAGTTGACACCATCTTGTGGGGAGTTAACGAAGTGTGTGGAGTTGGAGTTCTAACGTGGCCTTGGTCGGCTTGTGGCCATGGGCTATGCATCACAAACTCTTGTACATTGTTTTCTCTCTTCTATAAAGCTAAGGTACGCAATTTGCGTACTCTCGAAAAAAAATCCTCCTGGCTTTGACATCAATCATGTAATTCGCTCATCATATCAATGAGATTCACCCCCGAAAGAGATGTTTACCTTAAAAAAAAGGTCCAGCACAAAATAACTTCTCTTGGTTAACCTTTTTCTGATTTTTGACAGCTTACTTTCAAATAATGGAACGTGGTAACAACAATGCGGATGTTAAGCCCATCACAAGAGAACAATTCACGTTACCAGCTTGTGCCGAACTGTACCGCTGGATAAATCAGGTTCAACTGGATATTGAGCGAAGTACAAACAATAGTGCAATATGCATTACATCATATGATAAATCGGGTCCAACTGGATGGTCTGAAGCTCTAAGCCAGGTCTTCGACACGGGATTCACATAAGATGCACATAGACAAAAGATGATAAATAAGACAACATTGTCACATCCTACTGAAACCTTCCATTATCGGACTGTCAAGGGATGGTAGATCTACCGCTAAGTACCTTTTCTCACCCTTACACGAAACAGAATCCTGCACAAAAACAAAAAGACACGATAAGGCAAGAGTATATACACATGTATAATGGCATACACAGAAACAACAGTGCTCAGCTAGTTGACCCTTAAATGGAAATACTAGAAGACTTGCATGAATATTTGATGAGATTCACTCAACGAGCTGCAGCTTATCTCATAGGAGGATCTTTGCTAGAATAGTTCATATTTATGCCCGCCATTTGTATGGTACTAGCGAGTCATGAATCTATGTGCTGGATTTACGCTCCTATGAGACCTCATCAAACTATTTGTATTCTACTTTTTGACAAGTTGTGAACTTATGTGATGTATTTGTGACGTCCACACCAGATGATTGAATTCTGCATGTAAATTGTGGCAACCCCACCGGTACAATTATAGATCTATCTGATTATTTCATCAAGTTCTAACTGCCGTAGGTTCAAATAACAATAATTTGTGCCAAAACTTCGAGAACAGTTTTCTAGCTATGAACGTATCCAAACAGGTCCCTTCCTCCCTCAGACCCCCGCGCCGCCCCAGCGGGCAACCGGGCGGCCCTCCTCCTCGCCTCCCAGCCCTCCTCCCACCTCCTCCCGCCCGCTGCCGCCCGGCTGGCGTGGCTGGCGTTGCCAGCATGGCTCGTGGCGAGCCGGCGGTGGCCCTCTTCCTCTTCCTCGTGGTTCCCGGCTCGGCGGCGGTTTCCGGCGATGGTGCACCTCGGCGGGTGGTGCTCCGATGTAGATCGGGCACGAATGCACGGCGGCGTCCTTCCTTGGCGGTTGGCGGCGTGGGTCGGTGGCGAAGCCTGCAGAGCCAGATCTAGGCCCTTTTGGGTCCGATCTGGGTCGAGGCGGGTTGGTCCGCCTCCGGCGGGTCTCCTCCGGCTGGGCTGTCGGGATGCGGTCGTTGGGATCGGCGGCTCCGCGCTGCGTCGGCTGCAACGCGGCGGGAGCTTAACGGGCCCGTTCTAGGCCCGGCTGGGCAGGGGGTCCGGCGTGCTCCCGCGCCTGCGTCCGGCTCACATCGCTTGTGCGATGGAGGTTGTCCCTCCCACGTGGCTGTGGTGCTCCCGGTCCCTATCGGCGGTGGTCTCGTTTGGTTCGGCCGGCCTTGCAGTGTCTTCGATGGAGAGGCGACGGTGGTGTCCTCGTGATTGTGGTGGCGTGGGGTGGTGGGCGGTTGGCGTGGTGGAGCCGCCGGTTGGTCTGGGTTGTGGGTTTGAGTGGTAGGCGAAATCCTCTCGGGTCCGCCCGGCACCGACGCTGATGACGCTGCGGGCGCCATCAACCTTCTTGAAGGGCGTCGGAGTACCTCTCCCCGCTTCCCTCCGTGTCTGGGAGAAATCCTAGGATTCGTCAAGGAGCAGCGTCGTCGTCGTCGCAGCCCTTCCTGAAGGTGTTGCTTGGTTCGCGGCGACTCGATGGCATTGGGCGTGGTGGATATCTCCGGTGGGCGCCAGCAGTTGCGGGATGCTTCAGCTTTTCGTTCATCCGGTGCTGCGGCATTTCTTTCTTTTGCTTTTCTCTTGTTTTTCTTTTGGGCATGGTTGTGCTGTTTGCCCCAGCGTCGAACTTCTGATTGTATCGGGTGGTTGCTATATTAATATAGCGGGGCGCAAGCCTATTTCGGTAACGTATCCAACATGTGTGACAACTACTAAAAAAGAAAACACCTGGTTAAACTGCTCAATGACAAGAATACAGAGATTGTGTATTCTTCTCATCACATCAAACAGCAAAGTTTCAAAACAAGCAATAAACACATCTCAGAAAATAACCAATGGCACACATGCACACCAGGGAGATGAGAGTCAAAATGAAGGAGATGGATATGGACATGACAGCCAATAGCCATTTTGAGAACTGTGTAACAAGCTGAAAGAAAAGAAAGCAAATGATTAAAGATGCAGGACTTTCTAGGCCAGTGGCAACAAGGTTTAGTACAAAAATGTCAAAAGAATGTCACAACAAAGAAAAGTGAATTAAGGAATGAAACAGGGGGTGGCCAGTTATAGTGAATCTGTAAGGGTGGGAGCCGCCTGCGTGTGGACGGCCTAAGGTATTTTCTGACTTGTCCCTATAAAAAGTAAATCATCATGTAATTATTTTCTCACTATTCTTTAATGAATGTGCAGCGTTCCTGCTAGGATTCCAGAAAAATGAAATCAGGAACCATGACAGGCAGTCAGACACTGATAGACAAGTTATGTCCCAGTCTCACCACAAATAAAGAAAAAAAATCAACAGGGATTCAAGTTCTTGACTGAACAACTGAACGGTAGACAATTCCGTAAAGAGGGGAATGAAAAGCTCGTCTCCCATGAGTCTTGAGAACATGTCAATGACTAGTACCGACCATTCAACAAGACAGTCAACATTTTGCGTACAGTGTAACTGCTTAGAACTATTAAGCACAGGCATGAATGTCACTAAAAAGAGCCAAGCAAGAAGCCAGCGTTCTTATTACTGTTGTATGCAAGAAACCAGCATTCTTATTACTGTTGTACGCAAAAAGCCAGCGTTCTTATTACTGTTCAAAATTAATCAAATCAGAATTGTATTACAGATTAGAGTAATGAATAAATCCACATGCCGTGTGTTCTTCCTTTTTGTTCCCCACAAAGTGTCATGCATGGTTTCCATGTCTTAGAAAATTTGGTGTTCCTAACAACTTTTTCAAATGAATTTTTTCATTGCTTATTTTGTTTATGACAGATGAAGGCAAATTTTGAGAATATGCAAAGCATGAAGAGTGCTGCCAGTCAACTTACGTATGTTAAGTGTACACAGGAACTTCAGAACTTCGACAGCGTTCTCATCAACAACAGAACACTTGACATCGACTACCTTTAGGTGTTCAGATATCACAGAAGATCTCTCCATTGAACTGTAGCTTCCTTTCATTTTAACATTAGCTCTTAGTCCCTGGGAAACTAGAAACATTAACAAGATCGAATAATGAAATGATAACTTCAATACATCAAGCCAGCAATTCTCTGCGTATAACATATATACCTTGAAAAGATGAAGACTGAGCTTCTCTAGAACGGGCGAGTGTTTGAGAATGCAACTTAGAGCACCAAAGCTAGGGCCCATGCACCAGTAGTCATTGAGTATTCGATTCTTTAGTTTGTCGAATGTAGGGCACCATTTCAAATCCCTTGTAAAAATAACCTGGACAAAATACAAACAAAAGGTTCATGTATAATACATATTGTGAACATATACGAATTCAAAAAATATTGTTAACATATAAAAATGATGATCTAGGAACCCCAGCTGGTGATAATGCATACATTATGTCGTAATGTCTGTTTATTGTCTATGGATGTAAAAAACACAACCGAAAGAATCTCCAACATGTAGCGTTTAATAAATTCGTATCAACACAGGCATATCTCAATTTTGGCTAAAGATGCTGTAGTCCTGAATAACCTGACATGAACGACTCGTCTATAATATCTCAAACCTCGCGCTCCTAATAGCTTACCATTGAAGCCTATAGTTGCAGAAACATACTGCATATGAGGAATATCCCGCAATAATTCTCAGTTTCTTACAAAATCACTCTAATGGGTTTGACGTTTGATGCCCAGAGAAACAGAATATCTGATTCTAGGTAGAAATATAGCAAGACAAAAATGGATGACAAACAAGACTAGGAGTTCAGGAGTGAGGTGCACTCATACCATTCCAAACGAAGATATCAACTCCAAATGCTTAGCATTAGAGATAGCACCGAGAACCACACAATTTCTGCTGCCATCATTATTTGCATGACAGTTCGTACATGCATCATGTTTAGCGCCACAGTACACCCCAGATTGGCTTTATTTCTGACAGATATCTTGTGAGGTATGGTGCCCGTGAGCGCCAAGAGTCAGAAATGCTGTCTCTAACAATGGCATGCTTTCAAGCAAAGGGGTAACACTTGAAAACCCCAATAGTTTCAGTGATACTCCCTCCGTAAACTAATATAAGAGCGTTTAGAATACTAAAATAGTGATCTAAACGCTCTTATATTAGTTTACAGAGGGAGTACAAGGCATGGAGCAGAAACTCGGACCCGGTCATCCAGATAGGATCGGCAACGAAAGATACTCAAACACTTCAGGGACAGGGACGATATCTTGCCAACATTGATGACAGAGAAACCAATCGTGAGATCCTCCAATGCTGGGCAGCTAGAAAAATCAAGAGTAGTTCCTTGTAAGCCAACACCAGAAAGGACCAATGTCCTCAGACACCGAGAGAAAAAGGGCAGGCCATCTAGCCAACGCCAGAAAGGAGCCTTATTGCCGACGACGCGCAGGCCAGTGGTGCACTTCCAGAGGTGACGCCAGCGCTGGGCGAGCACGCACGTCCGCACCGCCTCCTGCGCCGGGGGGAAGGACAGGATGTGGTGGAGGATCCCGTCCGGGAGGGCGCCGATGCAGTCGATCCCCGGAGGCATTCGGTCGAACAGGCGGCGGGCGCCGACGCTGCGGGGGAAGAAGCTGCCAGGTAAAGCAACGAAGGGCGCAAGGAATGGGGAGAGAAAGATTGGCTCACCTGGTCGCCGGCCGGAGGTCCGATGAGTCCGAGTCTGATGTCTCCGAGGAGGAGTCCGTCGAGCTCATGACTGCCTACCCCGGCAGCTCGCCGGCCGCCACCCGCACTGCACACCTTGTCTTCGACCGGCCGCTTCTCCCCTCTAAGAAAAACCAAAGGTTCATCAGTGGATGCGGACGATCCTGGTATGCATGGAAAGCTTGAGCAATGGCGATTCTAGCGCCGTAACATGCATGAGCTGATTTTGTGCTCTCGAGAAAAAGATTGAGGAGAGAAGATAAATGTGGTCTTACTCTTGCAGCTATGTGGATTCGGTGGAGCGTTGCGGAGAGAGAGACAGAGAGCGAGTGACCTTTGTCAAGGAATAGTAGAGTAGTTTCACGCGGAGGATAGGAGCCGGCTCCGTTAGACTAGCCACGGTGAAGAATAACATACATTGGTAACATATACACGGACGCGGATTTATAGCACATAGGTGCTTCATCCACCGAAATTTTATCCGGCCGTTACTCTCCTCAGATCAAGCCATTAAATGATGAAATCAGTTCAGCGGGATAGATACGTTGGATATACAAGAATTTATTGACTATGTATTAGAGCAGAGACTGCTATGGCTGCTTTCAATGTTTTTAGACGACCTGGTTCCAATCATCAATGCCGTGGCTTCGAATATTGGAAGTACTTCCGTGTGAAATTACGAGGACAATGATGCAGACATAAAGATTAAAATTTTGAAACAATAGAGTGGTTAGGACTGACAGTGCATCGCATCAGCAACACATTTACAAATTGGAGCCTAAGAAATTCATCGGGTCTCGTACACAGACTGTAGGGGCCAAGCTTGCAGAGAAAATCAGTGTACGAAGCTTCCTGGATCGTTAATTAGCTAAGCCCTGATCCTAAAACTGATAATACATTCTGACAGCTACATATCAGCTAACTAGAGATATCATAGGTTCAGGGAACAAGTGAAATGTAGCAAGAGAAGCTTACATTAACGATCATGATCTCTGGGTACTTAATTAGCTAGTAATTAACTTGGAATGAACGCTGTGAATGGGTACTGACAACTACAGACGCTGGCAAGAAAAATTAATTCACTGCGTAATTTTGATTAGCTGAACTCCCTTTATCAGACCCATCGATGCACACGAAAAATCACTGCCCCTCATACAAAATTCCTAAAAAATAACTTGACAGTGAATCTTGATGCACTGATTAACCATCATCACATACAGTACATTTTAGACAACATGATTCGTCAGCAAATACATTCCAAGACAGTAGATCCATCAGCAAATCTACAACACTTACAGTGATAATACTTCATGACATTGTTCTATGATGCATAAAGAAATAATTGTAATTACAGATCCATCAACAGAGTGGAATTTCACGGATTAAAATGCACCGAAATTTCAGATAAGACCAGGATAGTTCACCCCAAATTCTGAAGGTGAAAATTGCAAATCACAGTCATGGAAACCCCACTAATTTCCCAGATTTGTCCTCGTCGAAAAAAAAAAACAGATTTGAACACCACAAATCTGACCTCGTACAAAAAAAACCGAGGAAACTTTTCAGAGAGAAAAACGAGGAAAGAAAACAATTTGGAGAAGAGCTCGCCGAATCGGTGCTTGTCTGGTCACCGTCCTTCATCCCCTAAGTCTCAGCCCGAGCCAGATCTGCAGTGATAGGCCATCGGCCTCATGCTTCCGAGTACCTGGATTCATCGGGCCGTTTGTGAGGTGGCCTGGGTGGTCGGATCCGTCGGTGGCTGGGGGCGATGTGGCAGCGGAGCTTCGTCCTGAGCATCGGTGACGGGTGGGTGGCGTTGGAGGCGGTGACGGATCGGGATTAAGCATGAACAAGCAAATTTGTCAAGCCAAAAAACCTGGATCGAAAAATTGATTTGAATAAAGGGTGACAAGTAGATTTACTAACCCAGTGATGCTCGCACTTGTAGAAGTGTTTCCCGGGGTTCTTTGGTGTCTGGGAAATCCACCACTCGACATCGCCGTTGTTGCACCACGGTCATCGGATGAGAGGGAGAGGACCCTGCTCTTGGAGGAAGGGAGCGAGTGAATGCGAGGTCGAGGATGAGGCACACATCTAGCCGGTACAGAGAGGTCGCAGTGTCTAGATCTGAGAGGAGAACAATGGGGAACGAATAGAGGATGAGGAAGGGGAACAGTGGTCGGGCGGCATAGATATCAGCCAGCCCGTCTACTTCAATGCGCGTCGGGTGGGCCGTGAGCTGAACAGAACAGCTCTTACAGGTGGGACCAGCTCGTACGAAAGCACATGCATATACGAGTTAGCTCGGAACGAGTATTCCGGGGATACGAAGCTTAATACAACGCATTTAATTCGATCGGTCCGAATCTATATGTGCTGCAACGGTACAGATGTGCATGGGTGGAGCACCTGGGTGCTCCAGTGCATTTTCCATATACACATCCTATATACCTAAGAGATTCACCCCACTAACCTATTTATCTAAACATGCAAGTTATCCACATCATCAACCATGTCATCTCAATTGCGTTAACCATTGTATCAGTTGTAGCTCGATGCCTACAGCCGCGACTATCTCCACCGACCCTCTAATGTGCGGGCTACTATTAATGCCCAATTGACCATCACCCGTTACGTGGGTTCAGCGCAATCTCCTCCTCTTCCCATCGCTCATTTTCTTTTCTCCCCTCCTGGCGCTCACATCTTCCACGCAAGAGGCAACCCATCGACCCCCTCCAAAAATCTTATCCCATCTACTCTACAGGGCGGCGGCGGCTGGGATCCCATCTCCACGCCAGGTGCTCTCCGGCACGACCGCCGATTTGGCTTGCCTCCATTGCACTCCAGGATTCTCTGGGGCTACGTTTCGCCGGTGTGTTGCTTGCATCATCAAGACGGCGGAACCCTAGTCCTTCCCCACGTCTATGTCTTTGTTCCATCCAATGTAGCTCTGGTGCTGCTCCTCCACCTGCCATCTGTGCCACCCAAACCAGCCGCAACCTCTTGCGTCCGCCGCCCACACATGTGCCGGCCAAGTTGGCCGCACAACCACAAGCGACCCACATGGGAAGCGTCGCTGATCCTATAGATGCCACCGTGGCTGCCTCGTTGCAATCGGGCATCATGCAGAGGCATTTCTACTACAAACTCCATCTAAGTTGTGAATATTTTCCCTTTTGACTATTTCTATATAATTAAGTGTTGCACATGAAGAGTTCTTCGTGAGTAATCAAGATTGGTTCATGAATATCGCAATTTCCCTTTCGATTCATGTAATCTCTCTATTCCTCTTCACAATAGTGTCTGGATCCATCATCTTTCTTTTCATTTATTTTTGGAGATGGCTCCCTACACCTATATATCTTGATTTTGCAGCAGGTCGCACGCCGTCAGGAATCCATCAATTCCTACTTCTGCTACTACACGAATGTACGCACTGATGTTTATTCATGTGTTGGATCTTTCAAGCCCTTATTGCTGAATTCCAAGTCCTTCACCTTCCCTTACTGTTGTGCATTATTAGGATGCCACTTGATCTCTATTCAACTTTCTGTCCGCTGGTAATCCTACACCATAGAGGTAGGCGGTGATGCTATGATAGCTTCTTGCTGCATTTTTATTCATCCACCGAGATTAACATTATGCACTATATGATGAGATCATCTGCTCAAGATTTCTTGTAGTTAATGTTGTCATTTTTTGATTATCTCTATATTAGAATCTGTATGTTCTGGCAATAAAATGTTTTGTTTGTTTTATTCCCGTAGGTATACAGTGCATTCTAGGCATTCCCTTATATTTTACCCAAACCAATATGACCTCACTGATGACTGACAAGCTTCTCTGCCCTTGAATCGGCATCTCGCATACGAATGACTGATGAAGATTTTCTTTACTCTTGAATCCGACAAATCTTAATATTGCAAAGCTGTCAGGTTTGATGCTTCAAGTTCTCATGCATGTAATTCGTATAAAGGTTTAATATTGCAAAACTTCCTTCACTTTCAGCATCATTGCCGCCTGCGTGCGCCTCAACCTACACATAGATCGGGAGAAAAGGATGGCGGAGACTAGATAAAGGAAGAGGACAAGTGGAGATATCAATTTCGTATGATGCAACATGGTCAGGTAGATATGCAGCCGACAGAGGCGTTTGCTTTGTCAGGGGAGGAGAGCTCCTGCGTCATACCTGAACTACACCATGATCTGCTGCCATCAAGATACACACCCAGATCCAAAAAAATAGTTTCAACTTGCAGATTTGTTGTTTACTAACCAATTTTCTCTAGCAGGCGGCGTCAATCATATTATTGTACCCCTTTGATATAGGCGATATCCCCGTCCAGTGAAGGTAACTCCTACTCCTTTGCTTTGTTAGCTGTTGGGTGCATTACTTTTGCAAGCATTGCTAAAGAAGCCTTCTAAAGAAATTACCTTACAAAAAGTGCTCAAATCTTCTCTAATGGAATTCCATCAGTAATCCTCTCTGTCATTCAACAAATCTTATATTTGTAATCTATGATGTTTGCTGAATGTATCTCTGGATAATCAAAATATTTTGCTAATTGCAGGTACTTTTTTCTATATTCGGCGATCGAGTCTTAATCATTCTGATGTTTTACTGTCGTGAGTTACATCATCATATACGCACACCCGAGAGTGTAGACAAGTATAGGCTTGTGAGCAGTCAAAGGAAGATGATAAAAAAATAGTATATGATATGTTGTGCTGTCAAGATTCGAGTGCTATTTTCCCAATATATAGACTTAAGAACATCTCCTGCTTTAATGGTCGTAACAAATTGTTATTCTTTTATTGCTTCAGTGCTACACCTACAGTCTAATTATGTCCGGCTTTGTGTCGTAAGATTCACTTCTAATCCTTTTTTATTGTCATAATCTTTTGACACAACGTACATGCCTTTTGTTTGTAACAAGGTATCCTGACTTCCCAAGCCATAATTCTTACAATATTAATTAGAATAGAATGTACGGAATGCATAATATGCTTATGGGATGCTATGTTCCGTTATTGAACCAAAGTTCCACTATGCAAAGTACCAAAGTTCCACTATGCAAAGTTTAAGAGTTTTCTCCCTTACCTGGCATTGTCTTATGAAGTCTAATTGGCTCACAACCTTATTTCATTTTAAAACTTACCTTTCTCGCTAATTTTTGTATAATTATTTCATTCGCAGAATGTAGTAGATTGAATAAATTTGCAGAATTATGATACAACCTGAACTGGTATGCTTCTGTTCTCACCATCATGCAAATCTTCTTGCACGCTATTCTGTTTTGTCCTCCCTGTTAATGCAGATGACTACTCACTATTGTGGCCAGATGAAGATAAGGAATTTCATGCAAGTGACAAAGAAGAAGCATTACCACCACCCAAGGAGATCTGCAATGTTTATTTTTTTTGTGTTTCTTTATCTGCTCTTTGTGTGTCGGTTATTTTGGTTGAGCGGATGGTTGAGTAGTCACTGGAACGGAAACACCGGCAAACATTGATATGATATAAAACACACAATCTTTGTATTTTTCTTCCCAGTTGTGAATTGTTCAGTTTTATGAAATGATTTTATTTTAGCTGGGAGATGACTGGTTAACAATTATATTCAAATTATCTATATTTCATTTCTCTAATATATCCTATTATTTCTTTCTACAATTCCCGCAGCAATGCGCGGGGTATCATCTAGTATCCCTAGATTATATTACTACCTTCATAGTGGGTAGTAACATAGGTGTGGTGTCATAGAATACAACATACTTATATTTAGAGTGTAAACACATTTTAGAGTGTAGATTCACTCATTTTGCTCCGTATGTAGTCACTTGATGAAATCTCTAAAAGACTTATATTTAGGAACGGAGGTAGTAAATTATAGACTCATATTGCATTGGGACATGTGATGCTACAGTAACTAGCTAAGTTACTCAAACTACCTCTCTCTTCATTAACTCATTGCCACATAGACAAATTTGCTGAGTTGGATTCGAAGTTACTGCTGAAGTTACTCCCACTATGGCTAGTCTTGCATTGTCACGCCTCGAGATTGGGCCTAGGCGAGACAGCCGCCGCGAGCCTATAGACCAGAGGCCTATAGTCACGCAAGGCGTAATTAAGCAGGCATAAACCACCAGTGGATCACAAAAGCTCATATATTTGACTATAATTTTTCTTTTACATTTACAAACATCTCAAATGAATAATTCTATATCCGCTTCCCACCCACTGGTCCAGCCTAATTTTAGATGACGACATCCTTTGAACATGCTTAAGTTACATCGTCTGCATCTAAAAAAAACAAAGAAAGCAAGGGTGAGTACGACAAGTCATACTCAGCAAGTAGATACTTCCCTATTCAACAAAAGCAATGGTATGATGGTGTAGATCAACAGACGTACTGAATCCAAAGGATAAACAAGGTAATAATCATTGGAATATGTTTTACTAGAGATGTGAAAAAGGAATAGCATCGAAAACGGATAAGGAAATTATTGGCATCACATATGACCGCAAGCTTCCCAACCCGGGAGTCACAGGAGTGAAATTTCACACTTTTACGCTCTTAAGAGGGGTACTCCGACGTCGACAGCCTCGACTAGAACCACACAGGTTCTAGAAGAGCAGAGCTCTTTATTCCCCCAAGAACCGACCACTCGACTTACTAGTGTCGATCGCTCCTACGGATCCATCATCGACACGCTTCCGAACGAGTGGCGTTCTTAGCGGAGAACTCAGACAGTCCCATACCTGAACTGTGACCGGTATAATACGTTTGCCTCGTGACACCAATATAGACAGATAGAGTATTATATGTGATTGGATCAACGACATAATTACTGAAACATCAGTTAAGATAATACACTCATGCCTTTTCATGAGTTCCTTTAAAACACACGAATTCCATTAACAAATGGATTACGAGGGTAACATGTCCCTCTCTCAATTGAAACAAGGATCAACAGAGGATCAATAAAGATCAAGGTGCAACAATATAATCAGATACTCAAGGAAGAGAACAATAAGGCATGATCAGGGAGTTTAGCGAAGCAGCTACTTGCCTCGATAACAAGATTTCTCTTCTAGAATAGTAATCGGCCACCAGATAATACCCCATCATATATGCTAATATTTTCTAGACGTATGGCTCAACTCTTCCGTCCAGCAACACCTATATGCTCCATATATATTTCCTCCATGCCTTCTCTCTCTCTCACACACACACACGCTCTCTCTTCTTCATTCTCTCTCTCTCTCTCTGGTCTCTTTCTGTCTTCTCACTTTCTTTTGCGTGGAGCTAGGTTGTGAAGCAGCAACGTGAGTGCTCTATTTATAGGAGCTGATGGTTGGGCAAAATATTTGAGCCGGGCTGTCCCTTGAAGCTGACCTTTGGAGCTGGTAAAAGTCGCTGGCCGACGTCTTCATGGATATGCAAAAGGTCATTTGCTGCCGTCTGGTGACGCGTAGGAGTCCACGTCCAGACTTGTGCTTCATAGCCTCTAGGATGCTGCCAGCATATGCATGCATCTGCCCACGTTTGCTTCCATTCTTCTCCTGTACGTGTAGTTGATTCACTAGAGATTTCTCAACACCTGACACATGCATGCATGTCCTCTAGAACCAAGCCACGTTGCCTCACTCATTATTACATGCATGTACCTAGTTGACTTGGAACTCTAGTACTAGGAAATATCTATCGACTATCATTTCTACTGACCCAATTCCATCTAGTCTAATTCCATGCTAACCCCTTTAATTATCTAGTTTGTACTACCATCTAGTACCACATGCAAACACCACCACGTGAGTAAATGGATGCTAGTCTCATGCACAAATACACGCCCTATCTGATTGTGTGGTTATACCATCTAATTTCTTATTGCGGGAGAAAAATATATGTCTATCATATTTCTTTGAAACATTGATCAAGCATATCTTATTCAGTTAGTTATTATTTATCAGATAATACAAATCTCATAATTCATCTTAACTTTAGAACAGAAAATAATAACCCTAAAAATCTGGGTTATTACATGCACGCTCGAGTCATCATAAGAGCAAGTTCAGCAGTCCCCGAAACCCTCTCCGATCGTAACTGCCTCCAGCAGCGCCCTAATTTACTTCCCGTCTTTTTACCTCCCCAAAAACGCTGCCACTCTCCCCTCTATCTAGGGGAACTATGACCTCCCCAATCCCCTCCCCGACTTTGCTCCGGAAAGCTCCCTCCCGCCACCACATCGTAGGTTCGTTCCCTCCTTAGTTTTCTCTCTGATCCGGGCAAAAAATAGTGAATCTAGGCTAAGGAGTCATGGCGCTATCGGGGAGTGATACAGGGGTGGCGTGGCCGCCGTGTGAAGACTGGGACGTGCTGGAAGGGAGGAGCTAGGCGGTGCTTCTAGAGAGATGACATGGATCCATTCATGGTGTGGCTTGCTACCCGCTTCTCCTAGAGAGAACAGAGAGAAAGAGAGCAGAGATAGAGAGATGCGCTGATTGTTGCACATTTATATAGATGTATGGTGCTTCCTTTTATGATGTATGATATTGTATGATGTGTTGGTGTAGGATCGAAAGTATGTCTAGAGGGGGGGGGGGTGATTAGACGACTTGACCAAATAAAAACTTATCATTTTCCCAATTTTAGTCTTTGGCAGATTTTAGCTATCTTAGCGCAAGTCAAGCAATCTTAACACAATTCAAGCAAGCATGCAAAGAGTATATGAGCAGCGGAAAGTAAAGCATGCAACTTGCAAGAATGTAAAGGGAAGGGTTTGGAGAATTCAAACGCAATTGGAGACACGGATGTTTTTGTCGTGGTTCCGATAGGTGGTGCTATCGTACATCCACGTTGATGGAGACTTCAACCCACGAAGGGGTAACGCTATGCGTGAGTCCACGGAGGGCTCCACCCACGAATGGTCCACGAAGAAGCAACCTTGTCTATCCCACCATGGCCGCCGCCCACGAAGGACTTGCCTCCTTTGGCGGTAGATCTTCACGAAGTAGACGATCTCCTTACCCTTACAAACTCCTTGGTTCAACTCCACAATCTTGTCGGAGGCTCCCAAGTGACACCTAGCCAATCTAGGAGACACCACTCTTCAAGAAGTAACAAATGGTGTGTTGATGATGAACTCCTTGCTCTTGTGCTTCAAATGATAGTCTCCCCAACACTCAACTCTCTCTCACAGGATTTGGATTTGATGGAAAGAAGATTTGAGTGGAAAGCAACTTGGGAAAGGCTAGAGATCAAGATTCATCTGGTAGGAATGGAATATCTTGGCCTCAACACAAGGGTAGGTGGTTCTCTCTCAGAAAATGTGTATTGGAAGTGTAGGTTCGTTCTGATGGCTCTCTCCACGAATGAAGAGTAGGTGGAGGGGTATATTGAAGGATATATGCTCTAGAGGCAATAATAAAGTTATTATTTATTTCCTTATTTCATGATAAATGTTTATTATTCATGCTAGAATTGTATTAACCGTAAACTTGATACATGTGTGAATACATAGACAAACATAGTGTCACTAGTATGCCTCTACTTGACTAGCTCGTGAATCAAAGATGGTTAAGTTTCCTAGCCATGGACATGAGTTGTCATTTGATTAACGGGGTCACATCATTAGGAGAATGATGTGATTGACTTGACCCATTCCGTTAGCTTAGCACTTGATCGTTTAGTATGTTGCTATTGCTTTCTTCATGACTTATACATGTTCCTGTGACTATGAGATTATGCAACTCCCGTTTACTGGAGGAACACTTTGTGTGCTACCAAACGTCACAACGTAATTGGGTGATTATAAAGGAGCTCTACAGGTGTCTCCGAAGGTACTTGTTGAGTTGGCGTATTTCGAGATTAGGATTTGTCACTCCGATTGTCGGAGAGGTATCTCTGGGCCCTCTCGGTAATGCACATCACTATAAGCCTTGCAAGAAATGTAGCTAATGAGTTAGTTACAGAATGATGCATTACATAAGGAGTAAAGAGACTTGCCGGTAACGAGATTGAACTAGGTAGTGGGATACCGACGATCGAATCTCGGGCAAGTAACATACCGATGACAAAGGGAACAACGTATGTTGTTATGCGGTTTGACCGATAAAGATCTTCGTAGAATATGTGGGAGCCAATATGAGCATCCAGGTTCCGCTATTGGTTATTGACCGGAAACATGTTTCGGTCATGTCTACATAGTTCTCGAACCCGTAGGGTCTGCACGCTTAAGGTTTCGATGGCGATGCTTTATTATGAGTTTATGAGTTTTGATGTACCGAAGGAGTTCGGAGTCCCGGATGAGATCGGGGACATGACGAGGAGTCTCGAAATGGTCGAGACGTAAAGATCGATATATTGGATGACTATATTCGGACATCGGAAAGGTTCCTAGTGGTTCGGGTATTTTTCGGAGTACCTGGGAGTTACGGGAATACGGGGGAAGAAGTATATGGGCCTTATTGGGCTTTAGCGGAGAGAAAGAGGCAGGCCGCGCGTCCCCCCAATGACTAGTCCGAATTGGACTAGGGGGAGGGGCGGCGCCCCCTCCTTCCTTCTCTTCCCTCTCCCCCTTCCTTGTCTCCTACTCCTACTACATGGAAGGGGAAGAATCCTACTCCCGGTGGGAGTAGGACTCCTCCAGGGTGCGCCATAGGGGCCGGCCCTCTCCCCCTCCTCCACTCCTTTATATACGGGGGCAGGGGGGACCTCTATACACAACAACAATTGATCTCTTGATCTCTTAGCCGTGTGCGGTGTCCCCCTCCACCATAGTCCTCCTCGATAATATTGTAGCGGTGCTTAGGCGAAGCCCTGCGACGGTAGAACATCAAGATCGTCACCACGCCGTCGTGCTGACGGAACTCTTCCCCGACATTCTGCTGGTTCGGAGTCCGGGGATCTTCATCGAGCTGAACGTGTGCTAGAACTCGGAGGTGCCGTAGTTTCGGTGCATGACCGGTCGGGCCGTGAAGACGTACGACTACATCAACCGCGTTGTTCTAACGCTTCCGCTTTCGGTCTACGAGGGTACGTGGACAACACTCTCCCCTCTCGTTGCTATGCATCACCATGATCTTGCGTGTGCGTATGATTTTTTTTGAAATTACTACATTACCCAACAGTGGTATCAGAGCCTAGGTTTTATGCGTTGATGTTATATGCATGAGTAGAACACAAGTGAGTTGTGGGCGATACAAGTCATACTGCTTACCAGCATGTCATAGTTTGGTTCAACGGTATTGTTGGATGAAGCGGCCCGGACCGACATTACGCGTACGCTTACGCGAGACTGGTTTTACCGCCGTGCTTTGCACACAGGTGACTAGCGGGTGTCTGTTTCTCCAACTTTAGTTGAACCGAGTGCTACGCCCGGTCCTTGCGAAGGTTAAAACAACACTAACTTGACGAACTATCGTTGTGGTTTTGATGCGTAGGTAAGAACGGTTCTTGCTCAGCCCGTAGCAGCCACGTAAAATTTGCAACAACAAAGTAGAGGACGTCTAACTTGTTTTTGCAGGGCATGTTGTGATGTGATATGGTCAAGACGTGATGCTACATTTTATTGTATGAGATGATCGTGTTTTGTAATCTAGTTATCGGCAACTGGCAGGAGCCATATGGTTGTCGCTTTATTGTATGCAATGCAATCGCCCTGTAATGCTTTACTTTATCACTAAGCGGTAGCGATAGTCGTAGAAGCAATAGGTGGCGAGACGACAACGATGCTACGATGGAGATCAATGTGTCGCACCGGTGACGATGGTGATTACGACGGTGCTTCGGAGATGGAGATCACAAGCACAAAATGATGATGGCCATATCATATCACTTATATTGATTGCATGTGATGTTTATCTTTTATGCATCTTATTTTGCTTTGATTGACGGTAGCATTATAAGATGATCTCTCACTAATTATCAAGAAGTGTTGTCCCTGAGTATGCACCGTTGCGAAAGTTCTTTGTGCTGAGACACCACGTGATGATCGGGTGTGAAAGGCTCTACGTTCAAATACAACGGGTGCAAAACAGTTGCACACGCTGAATACTCGAGTTAAACTTGACGAGCCTAGCATATACAGATATGGCCTCGGAACACGGAGACCGAAAGGTCGGCGTGAATCATATAGTAGATATGATCAACATCTTGATGTTCACCATTGAAAACTACTCCATCTCACGTGATGATCGGACATGGTTTAGTTGATTTGGATCACGTGATCACTTAGATGACTAGAGAGATGTCTGCCTAAGTGGGAGTTCTTAAGTAATATGATTAATTGAACTTAAATTTATCATGAACTTAGTCCTGGTAGTATTTTGCAAATTTTGTTGTAGATCAATAGCTCGCGTTGTTGCTTTCATATGTTTATTTTGATATGTTCCTAGAGAAGATTGTGTTGAAAGATGTTAGTAGCAATGATGCGGATTGGATCCGTGATCTGAGGTTTATCCTCATTGCTGCACAGAAGAATTATGTCCTTAATGCACCGCTAGGTGACAGACCTATTGCAGGAGTAGATGCAGACGTTATGAACGTTTGGCTAGCTCAATATGATGACTACTTGATAGTTTAGTGCACCATGCTTAACGGCTTAGAATCGGGACTTCAAAGACGTTTTGAACGTCATGGACCATATGAGATGTTCCAGGAATTGAAGTTAATATTTCAAGCAAATACCCAAGTTGAGAGATAGGAAATCTCCAACAAGTTCTATAGCTAAAAGATGGAGGAGAATCGCTCAACTAGTGAGCATGTGCTCAGATTGTCTGGGTACTACAATCGCTTGAATCAAGTGGGAGTTAATCTTCCAGATAAGATAGTGATTGCCAGAATTCTCTAGTCACCATCACCAAGTTACTAGAACTTCGTGATGAACTATAGTATGCAAGGGATGACGAAAACGATTCCCGAGCTCTTCGTGATATTAAAATCGACGAAGGTAGAAATCAAGAAAGAGCATCAAGTGTTGATGATTGACAAGACCACTAGTTTCAAGAAAAGGGCAAAGGGAAAGAAAGGGAACTTCAAGTAGAATGACAAGCAAGTTGTCACTCCCACGAAGAAGCTCAAAGCTGGACCAAAGCCTGAAACTGAGTGCTTACACTGCAAAGAAAATGGTCACTGGAAGCGGAAATACCCTGAATATTTGGTGGATAAGAAGGATGGCAAAGTGAACAAGGGTATATTTGATATACAGGTTATTGATGTGTGCCTTACTAGTGTTTATAGTAGCCCCTGAGTATTTGATACTTGTTCGGTTCTAAGATTAGTAACTCGAAACAGGAGTTACAGAATAAATAGAGACTAGTTGAAGGGGAAGTGACGCTGAGTGTTGGAAGTAGTTCCAAGATTGATATGATCATCATCACACACTCCCTATACTTTCGGGATTAGTGTTAAACCTAAATAAATGTTATTTGGCGTTTGCGTTGAGCATGAATATGATTTGATCATGTTTATTGCAATACGGTTATTCATTTAAAGTCGAGAGAATAATTGTTGTTCTGTTTACATGAATAAAACCTTCAATGGTCATACACCCAATGAAAATAGTTTGTTGGATCTCGATCGTAATGATACACATATTCATAATATTGATGCCAAAAGATGCAAAGTTAATAATGATAGTGCAACTTATTTGTAGCACTGCCGTTTAGGTCATATTGGTGTAAAGTGCATGAAGAAACTCCATGCTGATGGGATTTTGGAATCACTTGATGCTTGCGAACCATGCCTTATGGGCAAGATGACTAAAACTCCATTCTCCGGAACAATGGAGCAAGCAACTGGCTTATTGGAAATAATACATACTGATGTATGTGAACCGATGAGTGTTGAGGCTCGTGGCGGGTATCGTTATTTTCTGACCTTCACAAATGATTTGAGCAGATATGCGTATATCTACTTAATGAAGCACAAGTCTGAAACATTTGAAAAGTTCAAAGAATTTCAGAGTGAAGTGGAGAATCATTGTAACAAGAAAATAAAGTTTCTACAATCTGATCATAGAAAAGAATATTTGAGTTACGAGTTTGGCCTTCATTTTTAAACAACGTGGAATAGTTTCACAGCTCACGCCACATGGAACACCACAACATAATGGTGTGTCCGAACGTCGTAACCGCACTTTATTGGATATGGTGCGATCTATGATGTATCTTACTGATTTCCCGCTATCGTTTTGGGGTTATGCTTTAGAGACGGCCGCATTCACATTAAATAGGGCACCATCAAAATCCATTGAAATGACGCCTTATGAACTGTGGTTTGGCAAGAAACCAAGGTTGTCGTTTCTTAAAGTTTGGGGCTGCGATGCTTATGTGAAGAAACTTCAACCAGATAAGCTCGAACCCAAATCGGAGAAATGTGTCTTCATAGGATACCCAAAAGAGACTATTGGGTACACCTTCTATCACAGATCCGAAGGCAAAACATTCGTTGCTAAGAATGGATCCTTTCTAGAGAAGGAGTTTCTCTCGAAAGAAGTGCGTGGGAGGAAAGTAGAGCTTGATAAGGTAATTTGTACCTTGTCCCGAATTGGAAAGTAGTTCATCACAATCAGTTCCAAAGTGATTCCTATACCAATTAGTGAGGAAGGCGATGATGATGATCATGTAACTTCGGATCAAGTTACTACCGAACCTCGTAGGTAAACCAGAGTAAGATCCGCACTGAGTGAATGCGGTAATCCTGTTCTGGAAGTCATGTTACTAGACCATGATGAACCTACGAACTATGAGGAAGCGATGATGAGCCCAGATTCCGCGAAATGGCTTAAGGCCATGAAATCTATGGGATCCATGTATGAGAACAAAGTATGGACTTTGGTGGAGTTGCCCAATGATTGGCAAGCCATATTGTATAAATGGATCTTCAAGAGGAAGACAGACGCTGATAGTAGTGTTACTATCTACAAAGCTCGACTTGTCACAAAAAGGTTTTCGACAAGTTCAAGGTGTTGACTACAATGAGATTTTCTCAACTGTAGCGATGCTTATAAGTCTGTCCGAATCATGTTAGCAATTGCCACATTTTATGAAATCTGGCAAATGGATGTCAAAACTGCATTCCTTAATGGTTTTCTTAATGAAGAGTTGTATATGATACAACCAGAAGGTTTTGTCAATCCTAAAGGTGCTAACAAAATGTGCAAGCTCCAACGATCCATCTATGGACTGGTGCAAGCATCTCAGAGTTGGAATATATGCTTTGATAAGTTGATCAAAGCATATAGTTTTATCTGAACTTCTTGATGTAGCCTGTATTTACAATAAAGTGAGTGGGAGAACCGCCGCCTTTACGATAAATATATGTGAGTAACATATTGTTGATCGGAAATGATGTAGAATTTTTCCGGAAAGCATGAAGGAGTATTTGAAAGGAGTTCTTTAAAGAAAGACCTCGATAAAGCTACTTACATATTGAGCATCAAGATCTATTGAGATAGATCAAGGCGCTTGATAAGTTTTTCAAAAGTACATACCTTGTCAAGATTTTGAAGTAGTTCAAAATGGAGCGATCAAAGAAAGAGTTCTTGCACTGTTGCAAAGGTGTGAAATTGAGTAAGACTCAAATCCCGACCATGGCGAGAAAATAGAAAAGAGAATGAAAGTCATTCCCTATGCCTCGATTATATGTTCTATAAAGTATGCTATGCTATGTACCAGACCTATTGTATACCTTGCTCTGAATTTGGCAAGGAGTACAATAGTGATCTAGGAGTAGATCCTTTGGACATTGGTCAAGAATATCCTTAGTGAGGACTAAGGAAATATTTCTCGATTATGGAGGTGATAAAAGAGCCCGTCGTAAAGAGTTATATAGGTGCAAGCTTTTACACCGATCCAGTTGACTCTAAGTCTCAATCTGGATACATATTGAAAGTGGGAGCAATTAGCTAGAGTAGCTCCGTGCAGAGCATTGTAGACATACAATATTTGCAAAATACATACGGCTCTGAATGTGACAGACCCGTTGACTAAGCTTCTCTCACGAGCAAAACATGATCACACCTTAGTACTCTTTGGGAGTTAATCACATTGCAACGTGAACTAGATTATTGACTCTAGTAAACCCTTTGGGTGTTGGTCACATAACGACGTGAACTATGGGTGTTAATCATATACAGATATGAATATTGGTGTTAAATCACATGGCGATGTGAACTAGATTATTGACTCTAATGCAAGTGGGAGACTGAAGGAAATATGCCCTAGAGGCAATAATAAAGTTATTATTTATTTCCTTATTTCATGATAAATGTTTATTATTCATGCTTGAATTGTATTAACCAGAAACTTGATACATGTGTGAATACATAGACAAACATAGTGTCACTAGTATGCCTCTACTTGACTAGCTCGTGAATCAAAGATGGTTAAGTTTCCTAGCCATGGACATGAGTTGTCATTTGATTAACGGGGTCACATCATTAGGAGAATGATGTGATTGACTTGACCCATTACATTAGCTTAGCACTTGATCGTTTAGTATGTTGCTATTGCTTTATTCATGACTTATACATGTTCCTATGACTATGAGATTATGCAACTCCGTTTACGGAGGAACACTTTGTGTGCCACCAAGCGTCTAGCGTAATCGGGTGATTATAAAGGAGCTCTATAGGTGTCTCCGAAGGTACTTGTTGAGTTGGCGTATTTCGAGATTAGGATTTGTCACTCCGATTGTCGGAGAGGTATCTCTGGGCCCTCTCGGTAATGCACATCACTATAAGCCTTGCAAGCAATGTAGCTAATGAGTTAGTTACAGAATGATGCATTACATAACGAGTAAAGAGACTTGCCGATGCGAGATTGAACTAGGTATTGGGATACCGACGATCGAATCTCGGGCAAGTAACATACCGATGACAAAGGGAACAACATATGTTGTTATGCGGTTTGACCGATAAAGATCTTCGTAGAATATGTAGGAGCCAATATGAGCATCCAGGTTCCGCTATTGGTTATTGACCCGGAAGCGTGTTTCGGTCATGTCTACATAGTTCTCGAACCCGTAGGGTCCACACGCTAAGGTTTCGATGGCGGTTTTATTATGAGTTTATGAGTTTTGATGTACCGAAGGAGTTCGGAGTCCCGGATGAGATTGGGGACATGACGAGGAGTCTCGAAATGGTCGAGACGTAAAGATCGATATATTGGACGACTATATTCGGACATCGGAAAGGTTCCGAGTGGTTCGGGTATTTTTCGGAGTGCCGGGGAGTTACGGGAATACGGGGGAAGAAGTATATGGGCCTTATTGGGCTTTAGGGGAGAGAAAGAGGCAGGCCGCGCACCCCCCCAATGACTAGTTCGAATTGGACTAGGGGAAGGGGCGGCGCCCCCTCCTTCCTTCTCTTCCCTCTCCCCCTTCCTTGTCTCCTACTCCTACTACATGGAAGGGGAGGAATCCTACTCCCGGTGAGAGTAGGACTCCTCCAGGGTGCGCCATAGGGGCCGGCCCTCTCCCCCTCCTCCACTCCTTTATATACGGGGGCAGGGGGGCACCTCTATACACAACAACAACTGATCTCTTGATCTCTTAGCCGTATGCGGTGCCCCCTCCACCATAGTCCTCCTCGATAATATTGTAGCGGTGCTTAGGCGAAGCCCTGCGACGGTAGAACATCAAGATCGTCCTGCACGCCGTCGTCTTGTGGAACTCTTCCCAACATTCTGCTGGATCGAGTCCGGGGATCGTCATCGAGCTGAGCGTGTGCTAGAACTCGGAGGTGCCGTAGTTTACGTGCTTGATCGGTCGGGCCGTGAAGGCGTCTGACTACATCAACCGCGTTGTTCTAACGCTTCCGCTTTCGGTCTACGAGGGTACATGGACAACACTCTCCCCTCTCGTTGCTATACATCACCATGATCTTGCGTGTGCGTAGGAATTTTTTTGAAATTACTACGTTACCCAACATATATATAGCCTCCACACAAAAACTAACCGTTACACACAATTTACCAAACTCGGTGGGACCGAATTGTTAAACTCGGTCGGACCGATTCAGCAAATCTAGTGACCGTTAGGATTTTTGGTGGGACCGACATGCAACTCGGTAGGACCGATATGGTTAGGGCATAACGTAATCTCGGTGAGGCCGACTACACAAACTCGGTGGGACCGATTTTGGTAATAAGCTAACCAGAGAGTTGGTCAGGTAAATCGGTGGGACCGATTCGCTCATTTCGGTGAGACTGAAATGTTACAAAAAGGAAACAGAGAGTTTACATTGCAATCTCGGTGGGACCGATCGCTCATCTCGGTGGGACGAAGCGTTCTGAAGGGAAACGGAGATTACAATCCCATCTCGGTGAGACCGAGATCCCTATCGGTGAGATCGATTTGCCTAGGGTTTGTGGCGTTGGCTATGACATCGTAACTTCGGTGGTATTTGGATAGAAAGAATCGGTGGGGCGAGTTTGACTTTTTGTTTGGGTAATATGTGGATGTGAGAAAGTAGTTGAGGGTTTTGGAGCATATCACTAAGCACTTTGAGCAAGCAAGCCATTAAGCAACACCTCATCCCTCCTTGATAGTATTGGCTTTTCCTATGGACTCAATGTGATCTTGGATCACTAAAATATAAAATGTAGAGTCTTGAGCTTTGAGCTTGAGCCAATCCTTTTATCCTTAGTATTTTGAGGGGTCCACTTTCCTCATCCATGCCATGCCATTCATTGAGCTTTTTCTGAAATATTTATCTTGGAATAATGTTAGCGCAATGAGCTATATGTTGTTAGGAATTACCAAAACCACCTAGGGATAGTTGCACTTTCAATCTCCCCCTTTTTGGTAATTGATGACAACATATAGATCAAAGCTTCGAAAAATGATAATAAGAGTGAAAAACATTGTCTCTTTGAGAAGTATGTGAAAAGCAAGAGCTCCCCCTAAATTTGTGCATAGTTTAAGATTTGCTTTGGACTGCAAATGCACAAAGGGTTAGGCTCATGGGTTACTCTTCCATGTCACATACATCTTGGTGGAGCGCTCAAAATGATAACAATAGAATACATGCACTCATCACCAAGCAAAGTGAATGATCATATAGAGATAAAAGGATAATGTCATCCAACAAGCATTAATGTAGCATATGATCAAACACATGATCATCCAAGTATCCACAGACAGAAAGTATCTCAATCAAGCAAATAAAGTTCAACCACCAAAGAAAGAGAGAATAAAAGCAACGCTCTCTCTAAAAGCCTATGATCTATACATTTTCTCCCCTTTGGCAACAAGTTACCAAAAGTTCATAGAAAATGCATATCACTAAATCGTCTCTCGTGCTTGATCTTGGTGGTGGTGTAGGCAGGCGCCAAGGCAGAAGGCATCGGTTGATGTAGATGGAGCTGGTGGAGTAGGTGTCTTTGGAGCTGGTGGCCTTGAAGGCTGGGCTGGTGCAGATGAAGTGGCTCTGGTGTTTGTCACTGGCACTACAGCTGACCTATGTGCTCTAGGCACTCTGGCAAATGCCTTAGTGGTTTCCTTGCCCTTCCTCTCCTGCATATCATCCTGAAGTTGCTCAACAACAGACTGGATCTCTGTTACCTTCACATCCATGTCATAGAACTTCTGCTGCATGATCCTCTCCAGGCTCTCCTGGTTTTGAGTCAAGGTGGCCAGCCCCTTCTCAATCCTCATAGTGGATGCAATTAAGTAGCCAAGTTGATCATGTTTGCTCTTCAAGAGATAATGAGATGCCTCTTCCATTGTTGGCATCTTGTCAGCCTTCTCAGTCCTTGCCTTCTCCTTATTCGCTTGAGCTTGCACAGAAGATGGTTCATCTTCATTCATAGCCACTTGGTTGTCCTCAAAGTCTGGATAGATAGGCATGTGCTCCTTGTCCAACAAGTATGTGCCAGTGCCCATCTTGGAGTTAATCAGCTCCACGGATGCGTGGGGCATACCCACAACTTCTCTTTTGGTCGTGGTTGTCCTATTGATAGTTTCAACTATAAGACTCATGACCTTGAACTTTTGTGGCACATCAAATAAGTGTAGTAGATTTATTGCATGGACTCTGATCATGTTGTGATCACCTGACTTGGGCAAGAGAGTGTGCCTGAGGATCCGAGTTAATGGTTGGCAGTCTGACGAAAGGTAATGTCTTGATCCAAACTTATGTGAATCTATAGCAGCATCTGGGATCTCCTTGTACATATGTGCCATAGTGTTGTGATCCATCTTCTTCTTGGCATAGACATCCAAGTCATCTTCTTCCTCCTTAGGTGCATTGATCAGATTAGTCCATTTTTCAATTGATGATTGGTAACTAGTACCTTCAGACATCCATACTATCCTGCCATCTGGATAAAAATGTGCTGTGGAGTAGAATTGCATTATTAGCTCATCATTCCACTTTGTGAGCTTCTGCCCAACAAAGTCTGCCACTCCACAAGCACTGAAGCTGTCATACACACCAGGATAGTGTTCTTCATTCTCCTTGATGTATTCCTAGTTGACCCATCTCATGTCACACACTATTGGCTTCTTGTCCAGCAAAATTGTTTCATAGAAGTCCTGCTGTTCCTTTGTGTGGAACCTGTAGTCTACAATAGTTCTCCTTCTGGTGGCATATGGATCTGACTCTTAGCCTCAATCCCGAGTCCTTCCTGATCTTCATGTTCTCAGCTACAGGATGGGCATCATTATGATCTGGAATTTTAGGCTTCAATTTTCTCAAAACATGTGTCTCATCATCTTCTTCTTCAGCAACAGTTTCAGGCACTGGGGCCTTGTTCTTCTCAGCAGCTGGAATGTTCCTGGTACTCCTCTTGGGTGCAGTCTTGGGTTTGGAGGCAGCCTTGGGTGCTACTTTGGGCTTTGATGAAGCTGCCCCTGACCTAATAGCATCACCCATAAGCTTCGAGCTTTGGGTGTTGGTGCAAGATCCTCTTCTTCTTCCTCCTCTTCCATCATGGAAGGCTTTCCAATTACTCGCCATGGTCTTCTTGACCCTTTCCTTCCTCTTATTCCCTTCGCAACATCCTCTTTGGGTTCAGCTTCACGAGATGCTTGAGTGGAGGTTACGGCTTTAGACATGGGCTGTCTTCCTGCTGGCCTTTTGGTCTTGAGACACTGGCTTAGTTCTTTCTTGGTGAGCCATATTCTTTCTTGAGCACCTTCTTCTTGGAAGTGGCCTCATCCTCAATAGCCACATAGTCTTCATCCTCAGATTCTGAGGTTCTCTTCTTTCTGGCCCTGGTGGCAGCTTTGGGTAGGTTGCTTGGGGTGCTCCTGCTGCCCTCATCATAGCTGCTAGAGGGACTAGTGCCCTCACTCATGTGAACCTGCTCCTATTCCCTATTCCGGCTGTCACTTTGATCAGACATATTGCAATCACTGACAACAGACCCTGTGAGTAGTTATAGATGAGATAGAGTGGATGAGCATCACAAAATACAGAGGTTTTTGCAAAATAATGAGTCAAAAACTTAGTTTTAGTTTTCCACAGAAAGCATTTCGGATCTACCGATTTGCAAACTCGGTGATACCGAAGCAGCTTTTGGAACCTAAACTAGTGAACTCGGTCAGACCGAGTCACAGTTTGGTGGCACCGATACTGCTAGGGTTTCACAAAGTCCTGAACTCGGTCACACCGATTTGCAATTCTCGGTCAGACCGAGAGTTACATGTGCAATGGCCTTAGCCGAATCGGTGGTATCGAGTTCCACAACTCGGTTGGTCCGAGATGGTTTCGGCGGAAACCTAACCCTAAATTTTCAATTCAATTCTAATCTACGGAGTGTTTTGACTTGATAGGATAGTTTCAATAGTGGCAAGATTCATGGCGAACACAATGTGCTAGGAATCAGATAAGGATAGCACAGTGATCAAGTTCATACCCTAATTCGGTGATGAACTTGCTACGGCGGCAACACCGGGGATGATTTCCGTTGACGGCGGCGGAGACCAGTGGCAGGAGGCAGCTGGCGACGAGGAGGACGATCCGGAGACCCTGGAGGCAGAGCGGGCTGAGCGCGGGCGATAGAGTTCGAAGAAAATTTCCAAAATTTTGCCCGTGGCTATATATAGCCCGACCCTGTCGGTGTGACCTAGTGGAAAAACTCGGTGGCACCGAGATGCATAACTTGACCGAAAAGTTCAAATCGGTTGCACCGAGATTGAAAACCTAGATCGACTTAGTGATCTCGCTATGACCGAAATGGATGAATCGGTCATACCGAAACGCACAAAGAAGTTTTGGAAGTTTAAGTGTATGATGAATCGGGGACTCGAGTGCTCCTCACTGCAGTGGTTCGAATCTGACTTGATCAAATTTTGTGATGTAGCATGAATAGAGTTTGAGATGAGAAGAGCATAGATAGCTAGAGAAGGTTCTTAGGCATTCTTGTCCATCCACTTGGCAAAAAGAAAAAGAAAACAATCAAAACAACAAGTGGATGTCCTCGAATGAGTAAAATATGCAACCAACATGCTCACACAATAAAATGGCAAATGAAATATGTGGCAAAGCATGCACAACCAATTCTAGCATCTATCAAGCAATTGGCGGTGACTAGGTCATCTATATATGAGCATATTGACTTAGGAGTCAAATGAGAACATTTGATCATAGGTCATACTCATCGTTTAAGCGCAAGTGGGGTTACCACTTTTACATAATGCATTGTTGTGTTCACACCATTAGAGTTGCTTTACCTCAATTTTTAGAGTAAAGCTCCCCCTAGATGTGATATTCCCCCTTAGAGGGATAAACTAACCTTGGGTTTTGTCGATGATGACTTCATGTAGGTGTTGAAGATGTGGATGCTCAATGTTTATGTAGATCATTTGGAGCAATCCTTTGGAGTGAGTTGCACTTTCAATACCTACACGGGTTAGTCCCACAAGGAACAAACAAGGATATCCATAGACATAGAGTGATGCAAACACAAGATAATGTCTATGAGAGCATTAGGTTACCTTGTCCCTTGTCTTACCAACAAGAGGGTTTGTGACTCCTTAAACTAGTGCAAGATGTGGAAGTTGATTGCACTTGTTCTTGCCAAAATGATATGAGTGAAATATGTTGGTGAGTCACCCTCAAGAACTCTCTAGTTATTCTTCTTGGGATCCACATCATCTTGATGGGAATCCTCGGAGTTGTAGTCGTACTTGATGAAGTAGAACTTGATGTAGTCTTGGGAACCCACTTGACCAAGGCCTTAGGAGCTTCTTCAAATGCATCAATTTCTTCTTGAAGCTTGTCCTTGCCATTTTGCTTGTGGTCTTGTGGTGGAAGATCATCTTGAGCTTGTGTCCCTTTGAAAGATGTAGGATCATACTTCTCTTGTTGGGGAACAAACTTCGTCTTGGGGTATTGATCTTCTTCCCACTCAACTCCATTGGGATTGAACTTTCGTTCAAAACCAACACCTTGATTCTTCCGGTGCCTTCCTTGCTTGCGTACAATTCCTCAAATTGCTTACTCCCGGCAAGGCTCTTGTAAACACCTTTCTCTATGATTCCCTTCAATAAGCTATTTTATTGCTCAAGTGTAACTTGGCTAAGAGAATCATTAGTGGAATCAAGAGAACTACTAGAAGCAACAACATTGGATTTAGCATGATTATTGTTACTAGTAGAGGAAGAATCCTTCTTGTTCTTGTTACTAGACTTGACTTGAGGCATGTAAGTAGATAAGAGTAAACACTTGGCAATGTAAGAAGAACTTTTCTTGCGAAGATCATCATTGATTGCCTTTAAGAACTCATGCTCTTGCTCAAGGTTGAGCTTTTCAAAGAGTAACTTCTCATGAGTCCTTAAAAGTTCTCGATGATCTCCTAAGATAGTTTCATGAGCTAACTTAAGAGTGTTTAGTTCTTTAGTTAGAAGCTCAATCTTCTCCTTATCATTGTCATTCGTTTTATCTTGATTAGCATGATTAATTGATGTTTCATCATAGTATTCATCACTAGAGTTGTTAACAAGTAAATCGTCATCACCTAACAAGTCATCTTCATCACTATTGAAATCAACATACTCGGGGTGTGTTACCTTTGGACCTTTGGCCATGAAGCATCTTCCAATTCCTTCATTTGGTGAATCAAATATGTCGTAGGAGTTGGTTGACACAAGTGCTAGACCGGCAACACCTTCATCTTGAGTATATTCAGAGTCGGAGTGATAGCTTCTCTCGGAGTGATTTTCTGGAAGTCGAGTCGGATACCCATTCACCAACATGAGCTTGATGTCTTTGTTTTGTGTAGCTCCTTGATGACTTGTCCTTCCTTTCCGAATCCTTGCTTCTCCGTGAGGGTCTTCGTTCATAACGATCATCTCTACTCCTTCTCTCTCTTGGTGGTGATTCTTCTCTTCTACTTCTTCTTTTTGGAGAATCTTCTCTTCTTTTGTAGGGTGTCGTACACTCATTGGAATAGTGTCCGTGTCTTCCACAATTGTAGCAATTACGCTCTCGACTAGAAGATCTTTTGTCATTGTAGGACCTTGACTTGGAGCTTCTCTCTTTGCTTCTACTCTTGTAGAATTTGTTGAAGTTCTTCACCATTAAGCTCAATTCTTCATTGAAGGTTTGTTTCTCACTTGATGATGTGGCGGCTTCACATGAGGCTTTGTAAGCACCACTTGATTTGTTGTGAAGTTCCTCCTTATCCTTGAGTGACATCTCATGAGCAACAATTCTTCCAATGACTTCCGTTGGCTTGAGGTCTTTGTAATTGGGCATCATTTGGATCAATGTGCACACGGTATCATATTTTCCATCCAAGGCTCTTAGGATCTTCTTGATTATGAATCTATCGGTCATCTCTTCACTTCCTAAGCCGGCAATCTCATTTGTGATAAGAGCAAGCCTAGAGTACATTTCAGCGGCACCTTCACCATCCTTCATTTTGAACTTGTCAAGTTGACTTTGAAGCACATCCAACTTGGATTCCTTGCGGAGTCGGTACCCTCATGCATATCAATCAAAGTATCCCAAATTTCCTTTGCATTCTCAAGGCGGCTGATTTTGTTGAATTCTTGAGGCACAATCCATTGAAGAGGATATCACAAGCTTGAGCGTTGTATTGCAACATCTTCAACTCTTCCGCTTAGCTTCACGGTTCGGTTCTCTCCCATCAAAGAATTCACCTTGCAAGCCAATACACACAATAGCCCAAATGGCGGTGTTATGTCCAAGAATATGCATTTTCATCTTATGCTTACAACTAGCAAAAATAGTACCATCAAAGTAAGGACCTCTCTGGTGATAATTTCCCTCGCTAGACGCCATACTCTCCTAGGTTGTGAAACCAAGGCTATGACCACCAAAAGCTATGGAAATTAAAGCAAATGGAGACCAAAGCTCTGATACCACTTGTAGGATCGAAAGTATGTCTAGACGGGGGGTGATTAGACTACTTGACCAAATAAAAATTTATCCTTTTCCCAATTTTAGTCTTTGGCAGATTTTAGCTATCTTAGCACAAGTCAAGCAATCTTAACACAATTCAAGCAAGCATGCAAAGAGTATATGAGCAGCGGAAAGTAAAGCATGCAACTTGCAAGAATGTAAAGGGAAGGGTTTGGAGAATTCAAACGCAATTGGAGACACGGATGTTTTTGTCGTGGTTCCGATAGGTGGTGCTATCGTACATCCACGTTGATGGAGACTTCAACCCACGAAGGAGTAGCAGTTCTTGTGAGTCCACGGAGGGCTCCACCCAAGGGTCCATGAAGAAGCAACCTTGTCTATCCCACCATGGCCGTCGCACACGAAGGACTTGCCTCACTAGCGGCAGATCTTCACAAAGTAGGCGATCTCCTTGCCCTTACAAACTCCTTGGTTCAACTCCACAATCTTGTCGGAGGCTCCCAAGTGATACCTAGCCAATCTAGGAGACACCACTCTCCGAGAAGTAACAAATGATGTGTTGATGATGAACTCCTTGCTCTTGTGCTTCAAATGATAGTATCCCCAACACTCAACTCTCTCTCACAGGATTTGGATTTGGTGGAAAGAAGATTTGAGTGGAAAGCAACTTGGGGAAGGCTAGAGATCAAGATTCATATGGTAGGAATGGAATATCTTGGCCTCAACACAAGGGTAGGTGGTTCTCTTTCAGAAAATGTGTATTGGAAGTGTAGGTTCGTTCTGATGGCTCTCTCCACGAATGAAGAGTAGGTGGAGGGGTATATATAGCCTCGACACAAAAACTAACCGTTACACACAATTTACCAAACTCGGTGGGACCGAATAGTTAAACTCGGTCGGACCGATTCAGCAAATCTAGTGACCGCTAGGATTTTCGGTGGGACCGACATGCAACTCGGTAGGACCGATATGGTTAGGGTTAGGGCATAACGTAATCCCGGTGAGACCGATTACACAAACTCGGTGGGACCGATTTTGATAATAAGCTAACCAGAGAGTTGGTTAGATAAACTCGGTGGGACCGATTCGCTCATTTCGGTGAGACCGAAATGTTACAAAAAGGAAACAGAGAGTTTACATTGCAATCTCGGTGGGACCGATCGCTCATCTCGGTGGGATCGAAACATTACGAAGGGAAACAGAGAGATTACAATCCCATCTCGGTGAGATCGAGATCCCTATCGGTGAGACTGATTTGCCTAGGGTTTTGGCAGTGGCTATGACATCAGAACTCGGTGGCGCCGGATAGAAAGAATCGGTGGGGCCGAGTTTGACTTTTGGTTTAGGTCATATGTGGATGTGAGAAAGTAGTTGAGGGTTTTGGAGCATATCACTAAGCACTTTGAGCAAGCAAGCCATTAAGCAACACCTCATCCCTCCTTGATAGTATTGGCTTTTCCTATGGACTCAATGTGATCTTGGATCACTAAAATATAAAATGTAGAGTCTTGAGCTTTGAGCTTGAGCCAATCCTTTTATCCTTAGTATTTTGAGGGGTCCACTTTCCTCATCCATGCCATGCCATTCATTGAGCTTTTCCTGAAATATTTATCTTGGTATAATGTTAGCTCAATGAGCTAAATGTTGTTAGGAATTACCAAAACCACCTAGGGATAGTTGCACTTTCAGTTGTACTGCTGATTGCTGCACATTTAGATATAGATCAGAGAGATAGCTTGCTACTGGCTGTTGCTGCTATCGCTAGTAATTTGCTACTGGCTGCTGCTGCTATTTGATTTTATTTGTATTTTCTACTGATTGCTATTGATTGTTGCAAGTTATTTACTACTAGGAGATAACATTTACATAGCTATTTGCAACTGATTGCCGGTAGTTATTTGCTACTGGTTGTCGCACATCTATATGATGTATGGTTCCTTTGTTTTTGTTTCAGATTTTGGTAATGGACAGCCAGAGTTATTTTGATCTTTTGCAAAGTGATGTCGGATTGAATGATTTGCACTGGACTGAAGAAGAACAAATTGATCTCGAAAAGCATGAAGAACGATAAAGTGATCTCGAAGGGCCTGAAAAACCTACCTGTCCTATGAAAAAAAAGAGGACGGTGCATTCTATACCTGTGAAGAAAAACTTAAAATGAAACATGAAGAGTGACTACTATGGTGAAAACGAAACAGATGCACCAGTTTCATACCTATTACACAACATCCTCGGGGTGAAGGTACAGTTTTAAGCAAAATAGTCCTTGTGGAGGTTCTGCAAGCGTCCCGCAAAATCACGCCGAAGAGATTGGCGTCCTGGTTGTGAACCTCCATGTCGTGGGGCATCCAACCGGGCTTTTTCTTCCTTTCCTACGATTGCAGCCATCATGAGTTCCTCGTCTTCGGAGGAGGTATCTTCGCAAATTATCAGGCCAAGCTTCGATGGCGACTCATTTCATTGTGGAGAGATGGCGAAAGAGAAGTAGAAGAGGAGGCATAATCATGATTGTGAGAGATATGAGGGGTGATCATGTATTTATAGAGCCGAATACTAGCCGTTGGAAAACTAGCCATTTGAAAACTAGCCGTTGGTAGTTATGAAATATTTTTAAAATATAGAATAAGGGAGTTGTTTAGGGGAACTGCTGGAGTTGAGCAATTTTTAGGGGAGAATTTTGTTAAGGGAGTCCCCTATTTTGAGAAATAGGGGAGAAATTTTAGGGGGACTGTTGAACTTGCTTTAGGGAGCAACTCTAGCATAGGCGGCACAATAATTGTTAATAATGATATTGACTGAAAAGTTCGTCATTCAGCCTCGAGTCACCATAATTTGTAGAGGACGCTTCATATACCACCTGTGATACTCTATATTTTTAGGCTTTGGGTGTCGATACCAAGCTTATATCATCCACCAACCGCTCGTAGACCATTCTTGAGCACCGTCAATGCTACTATAGATTGCACTAAACAAACGGTCGGTGTTAGCTTTGGTCATGAGTCTCATGAGTTCAATTTTTCCAAGTTTAGTAGAAAACCTCATAAAAAGAATTTCCTTGTAAGGATGAAATTATTGGTCTTGCTTCTATTGTTGTACCTTCCATTGATCCTTTAAAGAAACATCTGCTAGACCATGAAAATGATTTGCTTATGCATGAAAGCAATGAAATAGATAGAATCTTGTTTGAACAACAACCTCTGCTTAAACACAATTTGCCTATCGAAACACTAGGAGGTCCTCCTCCACCTAAACGTGGTCATGTGTTTGAATTAAAACAACTACCTGGCACTTTGAAATATGCTTCTCTCGATGAGAAAAAGATATATCCTGTTATTATTAGTGCTAATCTTTCGTAACATGAAGAAGAAAGATTATTGAAAATTCTAAGGAAGCACCGAGCTGCTATTGGATATACTCTTGAAGATCTTAAGGGCATTAGTCCCACTCTATGTCAACACAAGATTAATATTGAACCTGATGCTAAACCCGTTGTTGATCACCAACGTCGGTTAAATCCGAAGATGAAAGAAGTGGTAAGAACGGAAATACTAAAACTTCTGGAAGCAGGTATAATCTATCCTATAGCTGATAGTAGATGGGTAAGTCATGTTCATTGTGTCCCTAAGAAATGAGGTATTACTGTTTTTCCTAATGATAAGAATGAGCTGATTCCACAAAGAATTGTTACAGGCTATAGATTAGTAATTGATTTTAGAAAATTAAACAAAGCAACTAGAAAAGATCATTACTCTCTGTCTTTTATTAAACAAGTGCTAGAAAGATTATCTAAGCACACACACTTTTGTTTCCTAGATGGATATTTTGGTTTCTCAAAAGTACATGTTTCCCAACCTGATCAAGAGAAGATCACTTTCACTTGTCCTTTTGGAACTTATGCTTATAGACGTATGCCTTTTGGTTTATGCAATGCACCTGCTACCTTTCAAAGATGTATGACTGCTATATTCTCTGACTTTTGTGAAAAGATTGTTGAGGTTTTCATGGATGACTTCTCAGATTATGGGAAGTCTTTTGATGATTGTTTAAGCAATCTTGATCGAGTTTTGCAGAGATGTGAGCAAACTAATCTTGTCTTGAATTGGGAGAAGTGCCACTTTATGGTTAACGAAGGTATTGTTTTGGGCCATAAAATTTCTGAAAGAGGTATTGAGGTGGAAAAAGCTAAGGTTGATGCAATTGTGAAAATGCGATATCAAAGGTATTTGTAGTTTCCTTGGTCATGCTGGTTTCTATAGGAGATTTATCAAAGACTTCTCTAAAATTTCTAGGCCTCTTACAAATCTTTTGCAAAAGTATATTCCTTTTGTTTTTGATGATGATTGTGTAGAAGCCTTCAAAACACTCAAGAAAGCCTTAATTTCTGCACCTGTTGTTCAACCACCTGACTGGAACTTGCCTTTTGAAATTATGTGTGATGCTAGTGATTATGTTGTTGGTGCTGTTTTAGGACAAAGAGTTGATAAGAAATTGAATGTTATTCACTATGCAAGTAAAACTCTAGACAGTGCACAAAGAAGTTATGCTACTACTAAAAAAGAATTTCTAGCGGTTGTGTTTGCTTGTGATAAATTTAGATCCTATATTGTGGACTCAAAAGTAATAGTTCACATTGATCATGCTGCAATAAAATATCTTATGGAAAATAAAGATGCTAAACCTAGGCTCATTAGATGGGTTCTGTTGCTACAAGAATTTGATTTGCATATTACTGATAGGAAAGGAGCTGAGAACCCCATAGCTGATAACTTGTCTAGGTTGGAGAATGTTTTTGATGACCCACTACCTATTGATGATAGTTTTCCTGATGAGCAATTAGCTGCAATAAATGTTTCTAATAGCACACCTTGGTATGCTGACTATGCTAATTATATTGTTGCTAAATATATACCTCCTAGCTTCACATAACAACAAAAGAAAAAATTCTTCTATGATTTAAGACATTAATTTTGGGATGACCCACATCTTTATAAAAAAGAAGTAGATGGTATTATTATACGTTGTGTACCTGAGTATCAACAGGAACAAATCCTACGTAAGTGTCACTCCGAAGCTTATGGAGGACATCATGCGGGAGACAGAACTGCTCACAAGGTATTACAATCCGGTTTTTATTGCGTACTCTCTTCAAGGATGCTCGTAAGTTCGTTTTATCTTGTGATGAATGTCAAAGAATAGTTAATATCGGTAAGTGTCAAGAAATGCCTATGAATTATTCACTTGTTGTTGAACCATTTGATGTTTGGGTATTTGATTACATGGGACCTTTTCCTTCCTCTAATGGGTATACTCATATTTTGGTTGCTGTTGATTATGTTACTAAGTGGGTAGAAGCTATTCCAACTAGTAGTGATGATCACAACACCTCTATTAAAATGCTTAAGGAAGTTATTTTTCCCAAGGTTTGGAGTCCCTAGATACTTCATGACTGATGGTGGTTCACACTTTATTCATGGTGCTTTTCGTAAAATGCTTGCCAAGTATGATGTTAACTGTTGGGGATATTACTGCTGGGCGTAAACTGGCCAGGAGAGGCCGGATTAACTTGAAGCCCATGAAGACAGACGGTGACACTGAGTAGAGGCCCAAGGCCCAGAACCGATTTAAGGCCTGTATCTATAAACCGGCATTGATATGTAACTTGCATTGTAAGGTAGAAAGAGCGGAGACCGATCCGGACACGTTTATGAGCCGGCCTCGGGACTCTGTAAACCGACGGGCGTCAACCCATGTATATAAGGGGACGACCCGGCGGCGGTTTAGGACGACAGACAACAACTCGAGACTCAGGCAAAGCGTATTCGCTCCCTGGTCATCGAAACCCCATCAATTCCACCACAACTAGACGTAGGCTTTTACCTTCACTGTAAGGGGCCGAACTAGTATAAAACTCTCTTGCATCCCTTGTCCGCTTTAACCCCTTTAAGCTAACCCGTAGCGATGGCTCCACGACTAAGTCCTTTCATGAGGACATCTGCCGTGACAAAACCACGACAGTTGGCGCCCACCGTGGGGCTATCACACGATGGTTTCAAGTTCTTGGAGGGCAGCTTCAAAGGACTCAAGGGTTACACTGTGGGCTGGATGACCAAAAGTCGTCGCGACAAGCTCTACATCGATGATGCAGGGTGGGACCTCGAGGCCGGCTCAATCAAGTACGGGTACCGGGTCCCCTTTGGTGGCATACACATTTTCATTGGCAAGATCGGCGAGCCGGGCCCTGAGCCGGACATCTGCACCGACATCGTCGAAACGTCTCAGCGTGCGCGATCTGCCCGGGTCAAGCCTGCCATAAAGCGTGCCTTCGTGGGAGTCATCCATGGAGGGGAATACGAGGACATATCGGAATCTTGTGGTGAAACCGTCGTGTATACCGGCGACGAGTCATCGACCGGAGAGACCGAGTCGTTATATCAGCTACAAGATGGCCGGATTGGAGGCTGTTCCGATGGCGATAGTATTCCAGACCCCTCTGATCTACCAAACCGGGTTGGAATCTTCATGGCCGGTACACAACCGGCGCTCCACTCTTCGACCGCACCGGCAATGATCTCCGGATCGGTAGCGGCGATGGCAGCCGGGGCAGGAGGCCCCATGCGGCCGCCGGCTCAGGTTTTATCTGATCTATTTGATGCATTGGCAACACTGATGGCGGAAGCTAACCCGGCGAATCAGGATGCGCACAATGCGGAAATCGCGAAAGTAAGGGATTAGATTACTCAGGCCAAGGCCAATTTGGTAGTTGAGGATGCCAGGATGGCCGCGGAGCGGGCTGCTTTGGATACGCAGGCTTACCGGCTTATGTTGGATCAGAATGCATCGCATGAAGTCCTAAAGAGAAGGCACCGGTCTCGCCTGCCTCCGGTTTATGATGCTAGGAACCTCTTTAACACCCTGTGCGAGGACCAAGAACCACGGTAGCAAACCGGGCGGAGGCACCTGGGGCGGGGGCGCCGGTTCAGCCCTGTTTGATGGATCCGCCTCGTCAGAACAACATTGTGACGCAGCCTGTCACAACGCCACCGGGTCATTACTCTACTCCGATGGACAATCTTGTTCTTTGTCGCTTCACTACCGGAGGCTATCCCACTTGAAGGTGATTCTCCGGCGGCGGTCGAGATGCGTCGGGTTAAAGAGCTTCTTCGGACAACCTTGGTGCAACAGGAGGCTTATTCATACAGTCGTGATCGGATTCATTCCACCCCCCGTCCAAGCCGGAGTTTCAGCAGGCGTATGGATGAACCGGCCATGTCAAGCAATGTGCGGAACAGCGAACCGCCCCGTGGCCACAACCTGGTAGGGGGCGCTGGTGATGCTCAGGAGGTGGTGGACCGGGCTCGTGCACGCAGGGAGGCCGAGTTAGCAGCGCAACATGAAGCCCGTCAGCTTACTCCGGTTCGTCCAACCACGTAGATAGAACCAGGAGTTACCTCTAGCTCTTTGGGGGTGCCGTGTCTCGTCCCAGCATTACGCAATGTACGCCTGCCCAAGGATTTCAAGGGCCTGCGCAAGGTGCCAAATTACACCGCCGATTTACCTCCAGAGACATGGGTTGGAAGCTATGAGATGGCCATGGAGATGCTAGATGTGGATGATGCAGCTTGTGCGAAGTACTTCACCATGATGCTAGAAGGGACGACTCGTACTTGGTTAAAGAGTCTACCGGCTAACTCTATCAGATCATGGGCCGAGTTGAGAGCCCGATTTATCCAGAATTTTAAGGATACATGCAAGCAGCCCATGTCGATTGTGGACTTAGCTGCCTGTGTACAGGAGGAAGGAGAATCAACAACCCAGTGGGTGCGCCGGGTCTCGAAAATTTTGCATTCATTGGACCGCATCAACGCTGACACCGCAGTTCTAACTTTGGAAGGCAATTGCCGGTTTAAGCCTCTGAAATTAAAGTTGGGATGGATGAAACGCCATTGCAATGACATGGGAACCCTCTTGGCCGCTTTAGTAAAGTATGCTGACTCTGATAGTACCAAGGATCCCGAGTCTGATGATGATAAGGCATGGAAGGGAAAGAAGAGCGGCAACGCCAAGGGGCAGCATCACAGCCCGGCGGGTCATGGAAACGACGGCAAACATAAAGTGGATCACATCATGGACTTTGTGGCCAATGCCAGCGCACAGGATAAGGGCCAATGGCGCAAGGGTAAACCGCCCCAGCGCGGTGGAGCACCTAACCCTAACCCGGACCGCCTGTCTTACCTATTGAACCAGCCCTGCCCGAAACATGGGACGAAGGAGATGCCGGCCACACACCTCTGGAAGGACTGCTACATCATGCAAGAGTTCAAAAATTCTAATGCTTTCCGGTATGATCACGGACCGGGTGACAGCTCAGGCCCCGGGTCTCATGGGCCGGGTTATGGCGGAGGAAATTCTGGTTCAGGCTTCCACGGTAATCAGGGCGGACATAACAATCAAGGTAATCAGGGCAACCAAGGTGGCTACAATAATCAGGCAATCAAGACATCGGCGGTCGGGTTACCGAGCAATCCGAAGCAGTTGAATAGTGGGCAATATCATGTCTTCACCACTAGCTTGGACAAGCGTGACCAAAAGCTTCATAAGAGGGCAGTAAGCTCCATTGAACCGGCGGTGCCCCGTTACCTACGCTGGTCTGAGCAGCCGATTGTATGGAGCAGAGAAGATCATCCACCCCGGGTTGACAGTCCGGGTCATCTGGCATTGGTGGTGGCACCTCAGGTAGGAGGTTATAAGTTCAAAAAGGTACTCATGGACGGAGGGAGCAGTATCAATATCCTGTATTATGAAACTTTCCGTCGCATGGGGTTAACAGATAAAAATCTTAAACCGTCCAATACGGTGTTCCATGGTGTGGTGCCTGGTAAATCGGCGTATCCTGTTGGTAAGATAGCTCTAGAGGTGGCTTTTGGGGACGAACATGACTCGAGATCAGAAACTTTGACCTTTGAAGTAGTGAAAATCAGAAGTCCGTTTCACGCCCTGTTTGGACGGCCGACTTATGCTAAGTTCATGGAACGGCCTTGCGATGTCTATCTTCAGCTCAAGATGCCGGGTCACAAGGGAACTATAGCTGTCCATGGGAGCCGCAAGATCGCTCTAGAGTGTGAAGAAGGTGATGCGGCTTACGCTGAGTCGGTCTGTGCCACAAAAGAGTTGAAGTTTTACAAGGACAATGTTGACCCGGCAGATATGACTTCATTGAAGAAGCCAACTACCGAGCATGATCCGGCCTTGAAGTTTAAATCGGCTGATGAGACTAAGCTTGTTGACTTCGTACCTGGCGATTCGTCCAAGCGATTCAAAGATCGCCGCTAACTTGGATCTGAAATAGGAAAGCGCGCTCATCGAGTTCATCCGTGAGAATTAGGACATATTTGCATGGAAGCCTTCTGACATGCCAGGTGTACCGAGAGAACTGGGTGAGCACACACTTAATGTTGATCCTAATTATAAACCGGTCAAACAGCTTCTCCGCCGGTTCAATGAAGAAAGACGCAAGGCTATTGGAGAAGAAGTGGCAAGACTCTTGTCGGCCGGTTTTATCGTTGAAGTCTTCCATCCTGAGTGGTTGGCTAATCCGGTGGTGGTCCTTAAGAAGAACGGCACTTGCCAGATGTGTGTGGATTACACATATCTCAACAAAGCTTGTCCAGCAGATCCTTTTGCCCTTCCCCGTATTGATCAAATTATTGATGCTACGGTGGGTTGCGAGCATTTGAGCTTTCTGGATGCATATTCCGGTTATCATCAGATCAAGATGGCAGTTAAGGACTAGGAGAAGACGACCTTCATAACCCCCTTTGGAGCCTTCTGCTATGTATCTATGCCCTTTGGGCTCAAGAGCGCCGAGGCGACTTATCAATGGCGTGTGCAGAATTGTCTTCATACACAAATAGGCCGTAATGTTCATGCCTATGTGGATGATATTGTGGTCAAGTCAAGGAAGAAGGAGACGTTGATTGATGACTTAAAGGAAACCTTTGATAACCTGCGGGTTTACAAGATGATGCTTAATCCGGCTAAGTGCGTTTTAGGTGTACCGGCAGGCAAGCTCTTGGGCTTTCTGGTGTCTAATAGGGGCATTGAGGCTAATCCGGAAAAGATTAATACCATCACCTCCTTGGCTAAACCGAAGTGTATCAATGACGTTCAACGCTTGGCAGGCCGGATTGCCGCGTTGAGCCGGTTTATCAGCCGCCTTGGCGAAAAGGCCATTCGTTTGTATCAGATGCTGAAGAAAACGGATAACTTCGTCTGGAGTGACGCCGCGAATGAAGCATTTGAGGATTTAAAGCAGCAGCTAGCTAACCCGCCGGTTCTTCTTTGCCCGGTTGACAAGGAGCCATTGTTGCTATATGTGGCAGCTAATGCTCGGGCTGTTAGTGTGGCTATTGTGGTGGAGCGCAAGGAGGTAGGAAAGGAGTATCCGGTTCAGCGTCCAGTTTATTATATCAGCGAGGTACTCATTGAGTCCAAGCAGAGGTACCCACACTGGCAGAAGCTGGTATATGGGGTTTTCATGGCAAGCTGGAAGCTCAAGCAGTATTTCCAAGGTCATCCCATCACGGTGGTCAGCTCTACTCCCTTGGGAGATATAATCCAGAACAGGGAAGCAACTGGCCGGATTGCCAAGTGGGCCATAGAGCTCGGGCCTCACAGGTTGAAGTATATACCACGAATGGCGATCAAATCTCAAGCACTTGTGGATTTCATCAATGACTGGACAGAACTATAAGCGCCTGAAGATAAGCCGGATCACACTTATTGGACTATTCACTTTGATGGGTCCAGGCAATTGGAGGGCTCGGGGGCTGGAGTCGTATTAACTTCCCCACGAGGTGATAAGTTTTGTTATGTTCTCCGTTTAATGTTCCCTTGCACTAACAATGCAGCTGAGTATGAAGCTTTACTCCATGGTCTTCGGATGGCTAAGGAGATGAACCTAAGCCGTGTTAAGTGCTTCGGTGACTCGGGCACAGTGGCTCAACAGTGTCCGCACTTGGGATTCCAAGGACCCACTCATGGCAGCATATCGTCGTGAGATGGACATTGTTGCAGGTCACTTTAAAGGTTATCAGGTGGATCACGTGGACCGGTGGAAGAATGAAGCGGCGGACACTTTAAGCCGCCTGGGTTCTCAATGTAAACCGGTTCCGCCTAATGTCTTCTTGGATGTTCTGCCTAATCCGTCCGTCAAGCTCCCCGGTGAAGAGGATTTGGCTATTCCTGATCCGGAAGCTCAGTTGGTGGCGGCTCTGCATGTTATCCCGGATTGGACGGTTCCTTATCTCGCATATATGAACCTGGGTGAGTTACTAGAGGATGAGACATTGGCCAGGCAGATAATCTGGCGGTCCAAGTCTATGACTATTATCAATGGAGAGCTGCATCATTGCAGTGTGACAGGGGCGTTTCAGCGTTGTGTGTCTCCTGAAGAAGGCTGTGAAATTTTACGCGAGATCCACGAAGGAGATTGTGGTCACCACGCCGGTTCAAAATCTTTGGTGGCTAAGGCGTTTCGTCACGGTTTCTATTGGTTAACAGCTCATGCTGATGCCGAGGACTTGGTCAGACGATGTGATGGCTGTCAGAAGTTTTCAAGGCGCGCTCATGTAGCGTCTCAAGAATTGAGGATGATTCCAATTACTTGGCCATCTGCGACTTGGGGGATGGATATGGTTGGGCCTTTCAAGAGGTCCAAAGACAAGAAGACCCACCTTTTGGTGGCGGTTGACAAGTTCACAAAGTGGGTGGAGGCAGAACCAGTTAGCAAGTGTGACGCGGCCACGTCGGTTCAAATCATCAAAAAGGTGATTTTCCGGTTTGGCTTTCCACGTAGCATTATCACTGACAATGGTACCAATCTATCAAAGGGTGCCATGAAGGAGTTCTGTCAACGTGAGCAGATACGGCTTGATGTATCATCAGTGGCTCACCCATAGTCCAATGGTCAAGCGGAGAGGGCCAATCAAGAAACTTTGAGAGGCATCAAACCCCGGCTTATGGTTCCCTTGCAGCGGACGCCGGGTTGTTGGGTTGAGGAGCTACCTTCAGTGTTATGGAGCATCAACACCACGCCCAACAGGTTGACAGGATACACACCGTTCTTCATGGTTTATGGAGCAGAGGCAGTTCTTCCTAGTGACATCCGTCATGACTCACCTCGTGTAGCGGCATATGTTGAAGCTAACAACGAGAAGGCACAGCAAGAAGCTCTCGACCTGTTAGATGAGGAACATGACATAGCGGCCGCCCATTCGGCGATTTATCAGCAAGATCTACGTCGCTATCATAGCCGCCGGGTTAGAACCAGAACCTTTCAAGAAGGAGATTTGGTGCTTCGTCTCATCGAGGATCAGATGGATATGCACAAGTTATCCCCACCTTGGGAAGGACCTTTTGTGGTCAGCAAGAATCTACACAACGGGTCATACTACCTAATCGATGTTCAAGAGCGCAAAGACTCACGTAAATCGGAGGAGGAGACCAGCCGGCCGTGGAATATTGCTCATCTTTGGCCTTACTATACTTGAGCTATAGGCTCTGCCTATGTACATATTATGACCATGTATATATTATGATCAATATAATAAACCGGAACCTCAGCTAAAGCGGGGTATCTGTTGTTTTCTTACATCATGTGTGGTTACATGGAGCTTCTGTTTCTAAAGCGGCGTCCGGTTTACCCCTTGGTTTAGCTTCTCAAAGGCTTTATATCATATCACTTGGGGGCTTGGTCGTATCCGAACCATAGCTACACCTTTTGATAGGCGTAATGCCACATCATCACTTGGGGGCTTGGTCGTATCCGAACCATAGATACACCTCTTGATCGGCGCAATGCCACATCATCACTTGGGGGCTTGGTCGAACCTGAACCATAGCTACACCTCTTGATCGGCGTAATGCCACAGCATCATTTGTGGGCCTGATCGAACCCGAACCATAGCTACACCTTCTTGGGGGCTTGGTCGTGTCCGAACCATGGTTACACCTCTTGATCGGCTCAAAGCCCCGCCTACCATGGTTTTTATTTGCCTTTGTTTGGGTTCTGTTCTCTTTTTTGATAAAGATTTTTTGTTGCTTTTTAGACCGGCCTTAAACAACCCGGTCAACTGTCAATTACAAGTTGACGGTATACGATCAAATCATAATCCGGAGACTATTTGCCCGGTCTGATTTTCAATTAAATTTTATTATGGAGTAAACCGGTGTTTATCATAACCCGGAACAGTTTACATTGCAGATAAATATGCACAAAGGCATATCAGAACAAATATTTTAACTAAGCCTATTACAAGGCTTTCTAGTGCCCAACCGGATAATTGTTTTCTCAAAATACATGTCGCAACATGTAGAAGACTAAGCCGGCCTCCGGTTCATGATTGTTCACTAGCTTGGCCTGATGGTTGTGGGTCATCTCGCGCCGGTTCAACTTCTTCTTCTCTACCCAGTGGCTGGAAATCAACAGTTGCCTAGTTAGGGCTTGGAATACAGCTTCATCACTTATCAGCGTTGACGGTTCAATGTCAGGGGCATAAGTGTGCTTACGGATTGACGGGATGAGATTCTGAGCTTCAGGGATTGCTGCAGCAACCCGCTTGTTCTTGTCATCATAGTTTGCTTGATAGTATGACAGGTCCGCTTCTTCAACTAGTTGACAAGCCAATGGGCGTACCTCCTGGTTTATGATCCGGAGATCATCTTCGCCGAATTCTGTCCCGTCTTCCTTCAAACTGGGATAACCTTGGGCCGCTTCAATTGGATCAAAGTCAGGTACCCATGCCTTTGCCCGGGTCAGTGCAGCCAAAGCGCCCGTCCTAGCAGCAGAATTTTTTTAGTTCGTCAACCCGGGCAGGAAGCATGGATAACCTTTCTAAGGTATCTTTAATTAAGGTGGGAGGAGGATTGTTGTGAGAAGCAGTATATATGATCCGTTGCGCGCCGGTATAAAGCTGCTCCATCAGAGTATATGCTGCTTTTAACTTCTTCTGAACGTCAGATCCCAAGTGGCCAATACGAGTTCCTATATCATTGCAAGGATTAGTAAGCCGGCAGATACATGAAAGAATATGGTCAAATCGGGAGTTACGGATGCTTACCAAACACGGTTGCGGTCATGGCATGAACCTGCCGCTTTGTGCTGGTCAGTTCATCAACCACCGGTTTAAGAGCAGCTTCTGCTTTCTCAGCCCTTTTGATCAAATCAGATTTTTCACTTTCCCACTCCGACCGTTTCTTGTTGAAGACTTCTTTCAGTTTCTCCATAGCACTGGTCAACTCTTGCTTCGTCTTGGAGGTTTCATCTTGTTGCAATTTAAGGTTTTCCTGAAGATCAGTGGTTTGGCTCTCTTTTTTGCTCAGCTCAGCCTACAAAGAGACATTCATCTGGTTAGGTAACCGTAAATACTTGAAGTACCAAGCTCATAACAAGTTATGCCCTTGGCACTTGGGGGCTAATGCATATTTGCTCCGTCAGACAATTTTTTCGAAGTCCCAAGCACAATACAAGTATTAAGCTTGGCACTTGGGGGCTAATGTGTATTTGCTCGTAACTTGCTAAAAAGGGAATTCTTCTACAAAGTCTCGCTTCATCTATATACAGTTAAACCGGCCCTTGGAGGCTACAAAAACAATACAGAAAGAGAAGCATGTATAAAGTTACCTCATATTTTTCTTTCATCATATTGACCAGACCGACTTCATAGTCACAGCTGGTGAACAGACGGTTCAGATAGCCGGAATGAAGGTCTTGAGTGTTCAGATGGGCGTAGGTGGACAGATCGGCATTCCATTTGCCTTTGCCGATTGCAGAAAATTCCTCCTTGGCGGTATGCTTCGACAAAGTGACAGGATTCCCTGGATCCGTATAATAACGCCTTGATGTCGAACATCATCATCCTTCTCCTCAGCAGCTTGTACTGGGGTTGCCGGTTTGTCGATATTCTTTGCTGGACTTGCCGGTTTGTCAGTCCGGAGAGAACTGGCCGGTTGGTCAGCATGGCCTATGGTGTCAATTTCTGCCTGCTCAGCAACAAAGTCATAGTCTTGAGGCGGTGGGTCATTCAGCACATCATCAAGGTTGGCTTCTGCAGGATCTGGAGTTTTCTCCGGTTCAGCAGTTGTGTCTTCTTCTGTCGGTTTGTTTAGGCGAGCTTTCTTGCTTGGTCTGGGCTTAGCGGTGACGAGGTAAAACATGAAGGTCAGTATAGCGTATAAAATGCATGTCAAGAATAAAACAAGTGAACAACTTACCCAGTAACCGTTTTGAGGGGTGGAAGTTTGGTGGCTGACGACTCGTCAGAGGATGAATGAGAAGTGCCCTGATAATTGGAATCAGACGGATTAAGAGGTCGACGAAAACAACCTACTTTGGGGCATGACATTTCAAGGGAATTAGAGACCTCTGATCGGCGTTTCCGAACCGGACTGTTCGGTAAACCGGCGGAGGTAACTTCCTGGCCGCTATGCCGAGTTGTGCGGCGAGCCTCGTGCTGTTGTGTCTTCACAAGAAAGTTTGGATCCAAATAATCAAGAGGATGTGAAAATTTAATTTTCCAGTTTGCTCGACGGGTTTTTAGTGAAGGCAAAGGGTTTGAATCGGAGGAAAGAACGATTACCTCTACAACATCGGCGTGACTGACTTCAGCGTCGTCCTGGAAATAATCATCATCAATAAGGCGTATGAAAAATGAACCAAGTGAGTCAAGTTCTACCTCAAAATCCGGGTTACCCACATCATCGTCAGCTGGTGGATCGGAGGATGCAGTGGTTCTCTTCCGGTTGGCAGGTCTTTTCACAGCTTTGGTCTTTTGGCGGGTTGGCTTCACCGGTTTGTCTTGCGGAGGTTTTTTGTTCCAGAACGGATCATCTCCCTGCCAAAAAGTCATCACATTTTCAGAGAATATTGGGATAGAAGCAATTTCAGATAAAGCATATGGTAGGATTCTTACAACTGGCGGTTTGTTGATGGTGCAGAAGGGGAGTAGTCCGGTTTGAGCACGATCACCAAGACGTGTGCGGCGCCCCCTCTCCCTCTGATTCTAGTTCATGCTCCGTCCACATCCGTTGTGCTTGGCGAAGCCCTGCAGATAGATTCACCACCACCATCACCACTTCGTCGTGCTGACGGAACTCATCTACTACTTCACATCTCTTGCTGGATCGAGAAGGCGAGGATGTCATCAAGATGAACGTGGAAGTGTCGTATGTTCTGTACTTGATCGGGACGGATTGTGAAGGTGTACGACTATATCAACCACGTTGATAAACACTTCCTGATGCGGAGCATCCGTCAATCATCCCCATGGACTCTACATCAACACATCAAGCCCCACTTGGACCCATGACAAGAGCTAGAGCACGTGCTATGCAAACCGAGGTGAACTCCTTCCTAGTTGACATGCATATGGATACAAGTGGAACTTGGATGCTACCTCACCAAAATACTCTATGCCTCATTAGGTACGAAGAGGAACCCTCCCAAGCAGTTGTGGAACATCACCAAGGCCAAGGAGAAGTGACCCAAGTCACCAAGGATGAAGACCAAACCCAACCGAAGCTGGACAGCAAGTCCCAGGCGACCCCGTGCGCACGGGCCCATGAAACCCCGTGCCCAAAGACCCTACAGGAAGTGGCGCTGGAGCACCCCCGTGCGCACGGGCCTGTATCGTGCGCACGGGCCCAACTTACCCCGTGCACACCGGCCCTACAGGATGGGCGGCTAAGATGCTGTTTTGGATCCCCTCTTCTTCCACTTCGACCCCAAGCCTATATATTTCGTACCTAGGGTTATGTTTAGACTTAGCAAAGTATATGTGAGATATTGTGAGCTTTGCTCCTTCCCTCTTGTGGATCAATACCCCTTTAGGGAAGAATCCTTGTGGATTTCAAGACCTCCATAAGGAGAAGACTATCATCAAGACCTCACCTCCTCTAGGAGTGGCAAGAACCTTTACCTAGTGCTTGTTAACTTGGATTGTTCATGTATTATTGTGGATCTATGTGTTTGCTATTCTAGTGGATGTGTAATTGGGTTTTGTTGGAGTGAATTCCTCTTTGTGTTCTTGGTTTTCATCCTCTTTTCCCCCTCCAAGTGTGAAAAGATCCCTCTTAGGGTTCCACCCTACATCATCTTGGTATCATGAGCAAGGTTGATTCACATCTTGGAGTCCCAACCCTCCATTTTCTAGCTTGATTTTGTTGTTTTTCGTCTTAATCCGAAAATCCCCACCAAAAATAGCCCCAAAATTTTTATTGCAATTTGTTTGATCTTGTGATATTAATTTGGTTGATTTGATCCACGAATTTGGTGTTTGGCAAGTGGATCTACCCCTCTACCACCTCCAATAACCATCACTACAAAAAAATACACTTCTGTGATGATACGTGTTTGTCACAGTAGGTCGCGTTTTTTGTCATGCATGTACATCCATGACAAATTTATGACATAATCAAGATAGTCATACTGTCTTTGTAGTAGAAGTGTTCCATGACATTACCAAAATTTTCATCACGGAAGTGTCCACTTCCATGACGATAAATCCAGCGTCACGTAAGTGCTTTTCGTCAAGGGTGACCGACCACGTGGCATCCATCGTAGCAGGAACGCCGTTAAGCTATCGGGTCGGGTTTTGGATCCGATAACCCGTTAACAACCCGACCAATGGGGATTTTCCACGTGTAAAATCATCATTGGCTGGAGAAAACACGTGTCGGCTCATCGTTGGGACAGATGTCATCCACTCATTGGATGTAAGGCGCCTATGATACGTCGACACGTGGCACGACCCAACAGAGGCCCATTCCTGTGAAAAGGCCGGCCCGTTTTACTTGGTCAAAAGGTGGCAGGCCGGCCCATGTAAAGCCTGTTAACGGCATGTTCGCATATAGCCCATTTACATCCCTCTAACCCTAGGCCCGTTACGCCCTATCCGAATTAGGCCCAGTAGCGTCATCTGGGCCACCCAATATGATTCCAGCCCATTTTCACTTCTGGCCCATGTATGGCCCATGACGTCTTTCGGCCCATATGAGGCCCTATGTAACTCTTGGCCTATTAACGGCCCATGGTGAAACTGGCCCGTAATGAACAGTGTATCACTTTACACCCATTAACGGCCTATGGTGAAACTGGCCCATAATGAACAGTGTATCACTTTATACCCATTAACGGCCCGTTATTCCGTTGGGCCATGTCGGGGAAGCTGATCATAACCCACGAACACCTATGGGACCGACGGACCGAGTCCCTTTCGGTTCGGTGGGGGGCGGAGATTGCACGAAGAGCAGATCGAGGCGAAGCACACGAGCAGTTTACCAAATGAGCTCTCCCAGAGATAATACTCTCTGCTGCTTGTCCGATTGTATTGTGTTCTTGCTAGGGAGCACATGGAGCTACAAAACCTAAGCGTGAGTGTCTACGGTCTCGAATGAGTCGAACCAACGAACCGAACCCCCTCTCGTTGCGCATGGGCCTCCTTTTATATGCTCAAGGGTCTCCGGCAGTGGCAACGTAGATGAGGGTACAAATGGAAAAAGCGATGGTTGGTACACCTACTTATACGATGTACGATGTACTCTACCTAACCACGACGGCAAGGGACAAAGCATTAAATGCCCGTCCCTGCCGCCTAAAAGGCAACAGGGATCGGTTGTGCCACCGTTCGCCACGATGGCAAGCTTGTCAGCGCTGCTTATCGCTGCTCCCCGCTGGCTGCACAGCCTCTTGACACGCGCGCATGGAATGGTCCCATGGCGACACGTTAGTGGATGAGCTGGAGCGGAGATGAAGAGAGGTTACTGCGCGGCAAGTGCCTTGCCGCGGCTGAATCCTGTCGCGCGCCGGAAGCTTGTCGCTCACCGAGCCTTCGACAAGCTCCTCTTGCCGGGGTCTTGTCTTCTGCATGCCTTGAGTGGCCTTCCCGGCAAGCTCCTCTTGCCGGGGCCTTGTTTACTTGGTTAAATACTTTGTTCTTGAATGGCCGCAAAGGAACCATGGAGGACCTTGGCGGTGACCAGGCAAGCCTTGCCGCTGGTCTTTATCGCCTGCACGAAGTTCGGGATACTAGGGTACCCTACTCTAGTACACCGACAGAGCCCCGAACTGGGCCACACGGTGCCGGCTGTTGGGCCGGGCCCAAAAGCAGCGTGAACGCAGCGCTGCCTAGATCACGCCGTAACTCGCTCCGGACCCACCGCGTCCCCCACGAACAGCACGTGTCGAACGTGGCGTCGTGGGAGAGATCGTGGGGGCTTTCTTTAATTGGAAAAGCGGAATGTCCGCCCCCTCTCCCTCCTTATAAACAGGGGAATCAGGGGCAGGTCGCCCACCTCGCCATTGCTGTCTTGTCTTGAAAACCACCGTCGCTCCCCCCTTCTTCTCTAGTCTGAGGAGAGCAACGCCCCGCCCCCATCGCCACCAACGCCATCAACACCGTCGACTTCCTCCACCACCTCCGCCATGGCTCCGAAAGCCGACAAGGGGAAGGGCGTGAAGTCGGCCGAGGTGCAGCGGCTCGCGGCGCTGCGGAAGGAGCGGGCCATCTTCCCCCCTCAGCTCGATGCAAAGGAGCTGAGGGAGGGTTACTACCTCTTCTGGTCGACGGAGGCAGGCGCATCCAGCGCGCAGGGTACTCTCGGCCGCATTCGAGTTGGCTCCGGCGGGTACCCTTTCTTCAGCTCTTCTTCTATTGCAGCTCTGCCCGCCTTTTCTAATTCTTTTGTGATATCATGAACACATACGGTCTCCGCCTCCTTGATTTCACCCCCAACGCTGTCTTGACCATGGCGGTTTCGCACACCTTCTTGCGAAAACTTTGTCGGAGTCCACCCAAATGTAGCACTCTTCCGCCACTTCTTCATGCCCTGCGTCGAGAGAGGAGAGCCACTTGCCGGAGGGATAGCTTGGATCTCCAGGATCGGCAAGAAAGAAGCCTATCTGGAAGGAGAGCTCCGTAGCAAGTGGGAGGAGTGGAGAGCCGATTGGTGCTGGATCGTTGAGGAGAACCCACAGCCCTTCACTGCCCAGCGTCAAACTCCCATAGTCTTGTGGCAACGATTGGAGCAACTTGGCGCCCAGGATGCTAGGTTGAAGATAGGCTGTGACCGGATTTTGCGCCTCTCGGGCTTGCGGACTCATGTGGGCGCGATTGGCGCGAATTTCCTTCGCCCGCGCCATCCTTGCAGGAGAGGAGGAGACCTGCTTGGGAGTTCCAAAATGCGGCGGACATCATGAGGCTGCGCCCGGGCCTCAACTGGAATTTTACTGTCTTGGAGCTGGATGCGATGCTGCTAGAGCTGTTCAAGCACGACGCCGATCACCCCGAGTGGTTTAGGTTGCCGAGGGGGGTCGTCGTTAATGCAACAACTCTTCGCTGACCGCATCCGTGCCATGATGCCGTTAATGCGATTCTCATGGAATCGTTCCAACTGGCAAGAGCCTTCCGACGACATCGTCGCGGCGGTTCTTCGACAGCTTGGAGGAAATGCTAATCCGCCCGGACGAAAGCGTAAGAAGCTCACCCGTGACACCACCGACGAGGAGATGGTGCGCGTACCACAAGGTTGGAGGAGGCGGCAGCCTGCTTGTTGGCGTGTTGGGTTCACCGTGGAGGAGGCAGAGGCAGCAGAGGCGGCAAGCCTTGCCGATCGAGAGGAGCTTGTCGGTGAGGAGGAGCAGGCCGAGCCCGAAGTTGAGCCAAGCGGGTCTGCCGAGGGCGCCTCCTCCACACCTTCAAGTAGCTTGCCGCAACCGGAGCCCCCGGCTCAACCAAGGAGGCGTCTCCGCAAGACCGGGGACGAGACGGGGCGGCAGACGGGCCAACAGCCGCAGCGCCGCGCGAAGCGCTCCACCATGGCAAGCATCACTGCTGGAGCACCCCCACACCGTTGCAACAACCGAGGCGGGATCTTCTCGGGCCACCGCTGCCACTCGCCAAGCGGTCAAGAGAACCTACCCCTCCGCCTCTTCGCACGGAGGCGAGCCGAATTTGATCTCTCGCTCGGCTCCGACGAGGAAGAAGAAGAAGAGTAAGTTTCTATGCTGTGCTTGTATTTCTTTAATTTGGTTACTTTGTCTTGTATCTGATTTGCCTCATTCTGAACTCTTTCCTTTTTCAGGACGCTGGCTCAGAGGGCGTCGAAGAGAGCCAAGACGCCGGTGGTTGTCATCGAAGACGATCCCCCCGTGGCGACAGGAGGCGCGTCTGAGACCCCGTTGTCGGACCCGGCAACCCTTCCTCAAAGCAGCCCCCAGCACAGCCCCCAGCGTAAGTATTTGGTTTATTTCTTACGGTTAGGTGTGCATGGGTGATCCTTCTTTGCTGATATCTGACTTGTTGGTTTGTGTAGGAGCAGAGCAGCCTCATCAGGAGGGACCGGAAGCCGCTCCTGAAATTCCATCTGCTTCAACCACGCCGCCAAGGGAGAATTCTCCGGCAAGGGAGGCTTCTCCGACAAGGGAAGCTTCTTCGACAAGGGGCAGCACCGGCGATCCTCCGATGGTGGAGACCGCGGCCACAGATCCCATCGCAGGTAATTCCCTTGACCGAAAATTTCCCTTGGGTTCTTTTTCTTCTGTTTTTCTTTTTGAACTTTTGCTTGACTGTTGTTTCTTTCTTTGACTGATCGTCAGACCCATCTGCCGAAGAGCCAATGGAGACTGAGGTCGCCGGCGAGGACGCCTTGGCAACAGCAGCGACGCCGCCACCATGGAGGAAGAGGCTGGCGCCGATGGATCTGCCCGGCGAGGAGGCCGCCAAGGCTGCCGCCCAAAGGTGGCGAGGGTCGAGGCGATCGCCTGACGACCACTGAGGCCTTGAGGAGCGCCAGGCGCTACACCGACCACCGATCCCTCCGCTACCGGTGCAGCGTCAGGCTCCGAAGAGCCCCAGTCCGGCGCCTATCTGAAGGCCGGGGATGGTATCTTCATCAAGCTGCCCTGGGCGTCGAGCTCCAGGGCACCGGTCGAAGGAGAGACCTTCGACGGAGAGCTGCTCGCCTCCGCTGGGCTGACGCTAGTTGACGCGCCAAGCAGCAGCAGCAGCGAGTCTGAGGAGGAGAGTGCTTGAAGAAGCTCTTTGTCGCTCTACCGCGCCCGACAAGCCAAGTTGGAGTCCCGGAAGCACTTGTCGCGAGGGCGGGAGCGGAACATGGAGAAGCGGCGCAAGAGCTCCGGCGCCAACCAAGAAGCTCTCCTAACATAGCGGAAGAGCGGGAGCAACTCTCTGAAGAGCGCACAGCCTTCATCCTTGAGAAGGCTGAGGTCGAGGAGCAAGCACCGGCTCACCGGGCGAGAAGCTATTCCTGCAAGAAGGCGAAAGCCGGCGGCAATGAAAATCAACCTTGACAGCTATGAGGAAGAGCTTGCATGCGAGCAATCACTTGGCGGAGCTCTCAAAGAAGCAAAGGATGCTGCCGCAAATGCCGAGGCCACCAAGAAGGAGTTGGAGACAAAGTGACGCGGAGGCCGGTCTGCGGAGAAAGCGGCGAAGAGCTCGCCAGCTGAAGCACGGCCGAGAAGGACGCCTACACTCTTGGCGAGTTGCGGGGCCGTCTCGCTGAGAGGATAAAAGAGCTCGATGCCGCCAAGGACTCCAAGGCAGATCTTGAGCTGAAGCTGACCACCCTGATGGAGACGCTGGATGGCGCCAAGGAGCGGGAGGTGGCCCTGCTGGAGAAGATCAAGACCAACGAGGAGCTGCTGACGAGTGCCACGACCGCCCAGAACACCTTTAGAGAGAACATGATGCACTGGATGGAGGGTCTTGTGGATACTGCCGCCGCCATCGACAAGGAGCTGATGGAGCTGGGGATGGTGGACATTGGGTACTCTTCCGACGAGCGCCTCCAACCCAGCGCCAAGCTCAGCCTGTTCCTCAAGGGCGTGGTGACGGCTCTCTAGCGACTCCGGGAAGAGATCCCAAAGCAGCTGGCCGAGGAATCGCGCCAGATCTGCGAGGAGCCCTCCAGAAGGTGTTGATGAAGGTGGCCTTCCGCAACTCGGGCCTCAACTTCGCCGGAGTCCTCAAGTCCTTGCCGCCGGATGCCGATGTGGAGGCACTCAAGGCCCTTGTCGCACCCATTGTGGACAAGGTGGGCAAGATCAAGAGGGTTGATGGCGACCGCGTAGACTAGGCCGCCAAATTTATCTTTCCCTTGTCGCTGCCGATCATGTTTAGAACAATTTATTAGATCTGCGACAAGCTATTTTGTAATATAACTCTATCTTAGGCAATGATCGCAATGTTATTTCCTTTACTTGATTCCTTCCTTTGTATGTTTGTACCCTACGCTTTTAGGGAACTTGTCGGCGCGGGCACCTTTGCATGAAGGCCGAAAAGTGCGGAACGTCAAAGACCTTCTTTGGCGGTGCCGCCTCCGACAACAACCTTATCGCAACTAGTTGCAGCTCACTTAAGTTGTTGAGCGGACTCGAAACAAAGTAAGGGCGCGGCTAGCTACGAGTTGGTTCCTCCGCGCACAGGTTTTCCATACAAAGTACTATCGTTCGAGGAAGATAACTTAAAAATTTAAAAAACTGATTGCTCAAACTTTAGCAACTTAGCTTTTCCGTCGTTTTCTTCTCGGTAAGGCGAAATTTCCTCGAGCGACGCTTGGTGGCCCACACCGTTATCTTCTCCTTCCCCCCTGGCTAACTTGTGGTGCGAGGGAACCTTCCTTTCTTTGAGAAAGAGAAAGAAGAGAAAATAAAGTCATGGAGCCTAGTGGCTCGTTATTGCTTACCGGGTGTGGATGCTGCACAAAATGTTAGATAACACATGCGAAAAGGATTATGAAAGCATGTATTTGACAAGTTGTGCGCAACACATGAGCTTTACTTATGCAGAGTCTGCGCCCGGCTTTGTACAAAGGATTACATGCAACATCGGCAAGACTTATACAAAAGGTGGTTGCGGAACAGGTTCCGCAACCGCGCCTTCTGAGTAAAACTTACGAAGATGCTCTATGTTCCGTGAGTTGCTCACGGAACGCCATCTTGATCTCAAGGAAGGACGGCGCCGAGCCTAGTGACTCGTTTCACCCGGTAAGGGCCTTCCCACTTCAGCGTCAACTTGCTGGAATTCTTGGCGGATTGAACGCGCCCGAAGAATAAAGGTCGCCTTCCTCGAGACTTGGCATTAACTTTGCGGCTATGGTAGCGGCGCAAAGCTTGCTGATATCGAGCAGCTCGTACATCAGCCTGAAGACGATCCTCCTCAAGGAGCAGCGCGTCGTCTTGTCGCAGCTGCTCTTGCTCGAGCTCATCATAAGCGAGCACTCGAGGTGACCCGTATACGAGTTCCATGGGGAGAACTACCTCTGCTCCATAGACTAGAGCAAAAGGTGTCTGGCCGGTAGCTCGATTTGGCGTCGTCCTGATCGACCAAAGAACCACCGGCAGCTCCTCAATCTAGTTTCTTCCGCACCTGTGCAGCCTGTCGAAAGTTCTGGTCTTGAGCCCGCGCAGCACTTCGGCATTTGCCCTCTCTGCTTGATCGTTGCTTCTCGGATGAGCAACAGAAGCAAAGCAGACCTTGGCGCCAAGATCTTGGACGTACTGCACGAAGGTGCGGCTCGTGAATTGTGTGCCGTTGTCGGTGATGATCCTGTTCGGAATCCCGAAACGGCAAACAATCGACCTGAAGAACTTGACTGCTGACTGTGCTGTCACCTTCCTCACTGCTTCCACCTCTAGCCACTTTGTGAACTTGTCGATTGCGACGTACAAGTACTCAAAGCCCCCGACAGCTCGGGGAAAGGGGCCGAGAATGTCGAGCCCCCAGACCGAAAATGGCCAGGATAAAGGGATCGTCTGGAGAGCTTGAGCTGGCTGGTGTATCTGCTTGGAATGGGCCAGCACGCTTCACACTTGGTTACTTGTGCGGTTGCATCCGGAGGGCTGTCGGCCAAGAAACCTTGTCGGAAAGCTTTGCGGCCAAGTGCTCTTGCGCCAATGTGGTGACCACATATGCCTCCGTGTATCTCTCGCCAACAGCTTACGCCCATCTTCTGGTGAATACACTTCAATTTCATACCGTTGAGTCTTCTTACATGCAGGTGTCTTTGTCGACAAAGCTGGTACATACTTGACTGCCGGGCTACTCTTTCCGCTTCTTCTTGCTCTTGGGGAGTTCTCACATGCAAGGAAATGGACAATCTGTTGTGCCCATGCTGGAGCTTACGGCTCGACAACAAGGACTAAAGGCACATCTGCTGCTGCGGGAACATCCGCTTCTACGGCAGGAACCTGCGGCTCGGCCGGAGCTTGATGGTCCCCGGCAAGCTTGCCGGAGCAAAGCTTGTCGGGAGCGTCTGCTTCAACGAAACAAACCCTAGGGCTTGTCGGAGCAGACTGCTCCTCAGCATTCTTGGTGTTGACCCTGGGGACCTTTTTGGTGGCGGCTTCAGGAAGCTCTGCCGGAAAATAGTCACCAGAAATCAACTTCCTCTTCTTGTTACATCCGATTGATGGTGTTACGGTTGGTTGAGTTAGCTTGAGCACAAAAATCCCTGGTTCCACAGGTAACTTGAGTGCGGTGCACTTTGACAGGCCATCAGCAATATCATTCTGAGCTCTTGGAACATGTTCCATTTGTAGGCCGTCAAAGTGCTCTTCTAGCTTTCTCACTTCATCAACGTAGGCTTCCATCAACGGACTCTGATAATCTTTGTTCACTTGTCGGACGACAAGCTGCGAGTCACCCCTGACAATGAGCTTCTCTATCCCAAGGTCTACGGCAATTCTGAGACCGGCAAGCAAACCTTCATACTTTGCTGTATTGTTTGTTGCTTGCTCCTTGGGAAAGTGCATCTGGACTACGTACTTGAGGTGCTCTCCGGTGGGTGCGACAAGCAGCACGCCAAGACCGGGCGCCTTTGCAGCGAGAAGGCACCATCAAAGTACATCAGCCATTCTTTGCTTGCCTCCTTGACGGGATGCTCGTCTCGAGTTTCTTCATCTTGCGTTGGCGCCCATTCTGCTATGAACTCGCCAATGCCCCGCTTTGGATAGTTGAAGTGCTTTCAAACTTGAGGCCAAAGCTTGATAGCCCAAAGGCCCACTCGACAATCCTGCCTGTTGCCTCTGGATTTTGCAGTACCCTCTTCAGCGGAAAGCGAGTGACAACTGTTATCTCATGTGCCTGGAAGTAATGGCGCAACTTTCTCGAGGCCATGTGGAGGCCGAAAAGCAATTTTGCACACCAGAGTACCTGGACCTAGCCCCCTGCAGAAGGGAGCTGACAAAGTACACTGGGCGCTGCACCATCCTTTTCTGCATCCTCTCGCAATCCTGCGCAGATCCGTCCTTATCGGGACCAGAGCTTGTCGGTGAAGCGCCTTGCTTGTCGCTGGATGTATCTGTCGTGGTTGCCGGCTCATCGTCTGCCTCCCTCTCCGCTACTAACGCAACACTAACCACTTGATTGGTCGCCGCTATATATAGCAGCAACTTCTCTTGTGGCCTAGGTGCGACAAGTATTGGAGTGGAGGACAGGTACTTCTTCAAGTCCTGCAGCGCAGCCTCCGCTTCGGGAGTCCATTTCATTGGACCTGCCTTTTTCAAAATTTTGAAAAATGGCGTAGGCTGCGTTCAGCAGAACTTAGAGATAAACTCTGCCGAGAGCAGCCACGCGAACCGCAAGCCTTCAGACATCCTTGACGCGCTTTGGTGCTTCAATCTGCTCAATGGCCTTGATCTTGTCGGGATTGGCTTCAATCCCCTGCTGAGACACGAAGAACCCGAGAAGCTTGCCGGAAGGAACTCCAAACACGCACTTCTCGGGGTTGAGCTTGAGGTTGATCTTGCGCAGATTTGCAAAGGTCTCATCTAAATCTTGAACCAGAGTTGCCCTGTCTTTGCTCTTGACCACTATGTCATCCATGTAGGCTTCTACATTTCTGTGCATTTGCGGTTCAAAAGCGTCATGGACTACTCTTGCAAACGTTGAACCAACATTCTTCAAACCGAAAGGCATCCGTATGAAACAGTATGTGCCACATGGGGTGATGAATGCGGTTTTCTCCTCATCCTCTTCTGCCATGAAGATCTGATGATATCCTGAATATGCATCAAGAAATGAAAGCAGATCACATCCAGCCGTGGAGTCAACAATCTGGTCGATGCGCGGCAAGGGAAACGGGTCTTTGGGACAAGCTTTATTAACATCCGTGAAGTCAATACAAAGTCTCCATTTCCCATTTGCCTTGCGCTTTACAACTACTGAGATTAGCCAACCACGTAGGATGGAGCACTCCTCTGACAAGGCCTGCTGCTTCCAATTTCTTGATCTCTTCTGCAATGAATTCTTGGCGCTCCACTGCCTGCTTCCTGACTTTCTGCTTGACGGACCGCGCGTGAGGACAGACTGCTAGGCGATGCTCAATTACTTTCACAGGAACACGGGGATGTCGGGGCGGTTGCCATGCAAACACGTCGACGTTCGCCCGCAGGAAAGCAACGAGCGTGCCTTCCTATTTAGGGTGGAGAGTGGCACTGATGGTGAAGGTACCACCAGTGCTGTCCTCCTTGGCGGGCACCATCTTGGTCTTTGGCGGAGCTGCCATTGTCTTCTTGCACTTGCCGGTGGAGCTCGATGGTGCGTCCTCGACGGTAGCGCAGCACTCCGAAGAGGTGCGCTTGCCGGAGTGGGCATCAGAGCTCTTGCCGGACTTGGTCTTCTTCTTCCCCCCGGGAGCTTCAGCGCCAAGTGACTTTCTTTCTGTTGCAGCTGCTGCTTCCCGGTAGATCTTGTCGGTGCAGATAAGAGCATCCTTCTTGTCGCCATGGACAGAAATGACACTTATCGGGCCTGGCATCTTGAGCAAGTTGTATGCATAATGAGAGGCTGCCATGAACTTGGCGAGTGCTGGACGACCAAGTATCCCATTGTAAGGCAATGGGAAATCAGCAACGTCGAATGTGACCCTCTCAGTTCTAAAGTTCAGATCGCTGCCAAATGTTGCCGGCAACGTGATCTTCCCCTTCGGCTTGCTCCTTCCCGGATTAATTCCTTGGAATGTACCAGTCTGCTCGCTGTCAGGGATCTGAAGCTTCTGGAGCACCGCGGAGGAGATCAGGTTCAAGCCGGCCCCGCCGTCAACTAGCATCTTGGTGACCTTGAGGTTGCGGATAGTTGGTGAGACCAACATCGGCAAACACCCGACCGCAGTTATGCGATCGTGGTGGTCCTCAATATCAAAGATGATAGGCGTCTTTGGACCACTTCAGGCCTGCGTGACTCTACAGATGGTTCTGCTGCATTAACTTCCCGCATCCACCGCTTGAGTTGGCGGTGGGAAGTATCTTGAAGCACCGCCGTCAACGCAGAGGACCTCTGTGGCTTTCTGAAACTCCTGCTCATCGGTCTCGTCGTCTTCTATATCTTCATCGTCGTCGTCTTCTTCATCCTTGTCGCGGCCGCGGGGAGGTCTGTCCCCTTGCCGCTGCTTGGCCTTGCCGCGGCGTCCTCCCTGGCCGGGTCGCTTCTTGCTAACTCCCCCAGCACCTTCCTGGGCCTTCTCCTTGTCGCGCGCTTTCGTACTCAGCCTTCTGCTGTTCAACAAGCTGCTCGACCTTCTTGCAGCTCTGGAGGTCATGGCCCTTGGTGCGGTGGATCTTGCAGTACTGCTTGTTGGAGCCGTCCTGCTTGTTGGCGGCTACCACAGGCTGGCCGTCGGCGCTGGCGGCAACCTCCTTGCCGGAGCCGCCAACCTCTTTGCCGGAGCCGCCAACCTTAGCCTTGTTGGCGCCACCTCCGTTGCCGGACTGCTCGACAACTAGTACATCTTTGCCCTTCTTTCTTCTGATTCCGCCGCCGGCTTTTCTTTGCCGGAGCGGTCTCCTCACTGTCAGATCCTGCTTCTGCATTCTCTCTGGGAGTCTCCTCCCTTCGTCAGCACATGCACACTTGTCGGCCAAGGCATACAGCTCACTGACGTCCTTGACTTTGCACATCGCCATCTCCTCCCTCATCCTGCGGTTCCGACGTTACGATGGAACGACCGATCACCACGGCAGGTGGACATCGGAATGTTGTAGTGCACACGGCTGAATCTCTGAATGAACTTGCGTAGGGACTCTCCTTCCTTCTCGGGCGGCAGATGAAGGTCACTTTCTTGGCCATGAGGCTTGTGGCCGCCTGTGAAGGCGCCAACAAACTGATGGCACAAATCTGCCCAAGAGGAGATGGAGCTGTCCGGCAAGTGCATGAGCCAAGATCTGACATTGGACTTGAGTACCAGCGGGAAGTAGTTGGCGAGGATCTTGTCGTCTCGTCCCCCCGCAGCTTGCACCGCGATGGTGTAGATGCTGAGGAACTCCGACGGATGCGTCCTGCCATCATACTTCTCTGGCACGTCCGGTTTGAAATTCTTCTTGCTGGGCCACTGGACTTGCCGCAGCTCACGAGTGAACGCTGGGCAACCTACTGCGTACGGCAAGTCGCCTGGTTCCCCTGGCGCATGCATATCGACAGAGGGCCCAGCTGCTGGTCCGACCGACGCCGCTTCTCTTGGCGCTCGATGCGAAGTTCGAGCGTCTTCTTGTTGCCGTTCATGAAGAACTTGGCGCTGATCGCGCGAGCTCGTGGATCTGATGGCGACGCGTGGAGTCATTTGTCGAGGTGGATCCGGCGAGTCGGCGATCTTGGCCTTCGGGGTGGAGAGTGCATGGTGGTTGCACCTCCACAGGTCTCGTCGCCACCGGCTCACGCCTTGTCGTCCTGCCGCAGCAATGATGCAGTTGGTTGCCGCGGAGCTTCGCCGTTGGCAAAGCCGATGAGACTTTGGATGGTGGCCCTCCATTCTTCAACCTTGTCGGCTGTTGGAGGGTAGTCGAGGAGCAGTTGAGCCCTCGCGAAGGCTTCCGCTGGAGTAGTGGGTGGCAATGGTGAACGGTGCGAGGAGCGGGATATGCTCGGACTTCTAACTATGTTAGAAGGAGCAGCATCCCGTCCAGGCGACCGCACCTCGCTCATGCTAGCATGTTGGCGTGCACGCTGGTCTTGAGGGCCTCGAGATCCTCCAGCTCGGTCTTGATCCAACGAGCGTATGGTATTGTGAATACCATGACGCTGTTGGTCCCGCGGCTCCTGAGATGGGCGCGGGGTATGCACGAACGCCGAAGTTTGCGCGGCCTTGTCCCTGGACTTGGCAGCGTCACGAACTCCTTCGCCGGCGCCCGTTCTTCCGCCGGCATCTACTCCACCACCCGTTTGCTCTGGTGATGGTGGGTTTGACGCGGACGGCTCCGCTGCTGCCGAAGCCTTCTTCTTCGGTGGCATGTTGATGAAGATGTTGAAGATGATGAAGATGTTGCTCGTGTGAACGCCGGATCAGGTTCACGCAGCCTCGACGCCCCCTACCTGGCGCGCCAAAGATGTCGGGGAAGCTGATCGTAACCCACGAACACCTATGGGACCGGCGGACCGAGTCCCTTTCGGTTCGGTGGGGGGCGGAGATTGCACGAAGAGCAGATCAAGGCGAAGCACACGGGCAGTTTACCCAGCTTCGGAGCTTTCCGGAGAGATAATACTCCTACTGCTGCTTGTCTGATTGTATTGTGTTCTTGCTAGGGAGCACAGGGAGCTACAAAGCCTAGCGTGAGTGTCTCTGGTCTCGAATGAGTCGAACCAACCGAACCGAACCCCCTCTACGTTGCGCATGGGCCTCCTTTTATATGCTCAAGGGGTCTCCGACAGGTGGCAACGTAGATGAGGGTACAAATGGAAAAAAAGTAGTTGGTACATCTACTTGTATAGTGTACAGTGTACTCTACCTAACCACTGACAAGGGACAAAAGCATTAAATGCCCGTCACGCCGCCTAAAGGCAACAGGAGGACCGTCGGTTGTGCCACCGTTATACGATGGCAAGCTTGTCGTGCCGCTTATCGCTGCTCCCGGGCTGCACAGCCTCTTGACACGCGCGCATGGAATGGTCCCATGGCGACACGTTAGTGGATGAGCTGGAGCGGAGATGAAGAGAGGTTGCCTGCCGCGGCAAGTGCCTTGCCGCGGCTGAATCCTTGTCGCGCCCGGAAGCTTGTCGCTCACCGAGCCTTCCCGGCAAGCTCCTCTTGCCGGGGTCTTGTCTTCTGCATGCCTTGAGTGGCCTTCCCCGCAAGCTCCTCTTGCAGGGGCCTTGTTTACTTGGTTAAATACTTTGTTCTTGAATGGCCGCAAAGGAACCATGGAGGACCTTGGCGGTGACCAGGCAAGCCTTGCCGCTGGTCTTTGCAATCGCCCGTGCAGTTCGGGATACTAGGGTACCCCTACTCTAGTACACCGACGGGCCGTTTCAGCCCATGTTATCTTTCGGCCTTCTCGAGCCCATTTATTCTTGGGCTCATTTCCAGATTCGTTTACTTACGGCCCGTTGCTATCATTTTTACGCTTAGGCCAAATTCAGCCCGTGGTTCTGATCGGCCCATTTGTGGTCCGTTAATCGTTGGGCCATTTTCATAGCGTCATCAAATCGGCCTATTAATGATGGCCCGTTATGGTCGGCCCATGAACGGACGATTCTAACTCTAGCCCGTTCTACGGCCATAATGCGGCCTGTTATTGGCCCATGTTTGTGTCGATCATCTTGCCCGTATAAGGCCCATTGATGATACGGCCCGTAGAAGGTCCATTGTTTCTACGGCCCATAGAAGGCCCATCGCTTCTCTGGCCCGTAGAAGGCCCATCGCTTTCTGACCCGTAGGAGGCCCAAAGGTCACCACAAAGAATATTAGCCCATGGTTATTGTGGCCTAGTTTAAAAAAATAGGTTATTGCAGCCACTAGCAAACCGCGGAAAAAGAACTGGAATGACTACAAGCAAACAAATAAACAAGACAACAAGGAAATAAATAAGCAAGCAGCTTACGCTAGGCTATCATGGCTATCACACATATTACATCCACTGGGCATCAAAGTTCGCCACCAGTGTAAATAATCACGCCGACAAAAGAATATACAAAACCGAGAGCACTTCAGAAGGCACTAGGCCTGGCCAGGTCGGGCCCCCCAAACAGCTGAAGAAGCTAAGTAGACCTTAGTTGTGTCAACAATAGATGCATCAACACTAGATTTAAGGCATGATGGTGCGCACGGCAGTCCTCTGACATCTTCATTGCATCTTTGACTTCAAGTCGGAGCTGAAATAAGCAAGCCTTTCCGCTTTAAGTTGAGACCAAGAAGTCGAATCGATTGAGGCAACATCGCAGAGGTTGTCTCACACCTCTTTGGTGAGTAGCTTCAACTCACTATCTTCATCAAGACAGACCTTGGGGTCATCTCGCTGTCCTCAAGATGGTCTGCTCACTATCTTCCCTAAAGTTCTGCACTTTGGCGTAAGAGATACGTAGTCTGAAAGAGAAACAAGGAGACACGTAACATGTTTCACAATTATATAAGCAAATAAATGGATCTATTCTGCATAAGGAACATGTTTTTCCAACTACAATTTGAAACTGGTAGTTGTTGCAAACATCCAATCAGATGTAAACAGCAAAACAAACAGCAGTGGAGGAAATGATGCCTATCAAAATCTATACTAGAACAAAGTTTGAAGGCTTGAGAAGGATGAACTTACATTACATGTTAACACGGGTTGGACAAAGTCCTTCTCCATGTTGATGGAAGGATAATTCAATAAATTCCCCAAAGAAAATTCTTTATAAGCGTTGCCATTATTCTACATTTTGCAAAGAGTAAATATAGATCAAATAATATTGGAAGAAACAGAGGATAATGAAGCTCAGGTGCATACTGATGATACATAATCAAATAGCAATTAATTAAGTACATCGTTACAAGGCAAAAGGGAGAGAGGTACTGACAAGAGCAATGCAGAGCCCACTATTGTTTTGAGATCGTATGATCCTCTGAGCAAGGAGATTCATCTGAAATTAGTTTTCATACAAGAGAGAAGGTAAGGCACAAGCAGAAATTTAGGAGTTCAAATTTTGAATTGATATCATAGACAGTACCTGATGCTGGGCTCCCAGCAGTTCTAATAGGGGTTTGGCCCTTTGGAGTAGGGGTAAAGTGTGGTGCAGTTGGGCCTGTGTTTTCTGTGGCTGCCGATCTATCTCGATTTAACAGGTATCACTACCTTTTCCAAATACCTAGTTTGTACTCCTTGAGGATCTGCACTCACCCTCTTCCTTTTGGACATCTATTATGAAAGAACAACATTTGACTGAAAAAACATAGTGTGACGACACATGGAATAGGTACAGAAAATGGATAGGTATGGCATATACTCATATACGATGCTTAAACTAAGCAGATGGTGTAACAAAGTAGAAGTAATGCCAGAGGTCAGATGCAAAATATGTGCGACCAATACAACTTTGCAAAGGTAGAGCAAGCACCTTGATGGGTGAATAAGATAGGCCATCCTCCACCATGCCAAGTTTGTTAGCCAGTGGATCGCTCCGCAATATTCCTCTCGTCGCCCATTCTCATATTCATTTTGATAATGTTCAATATCGACATGCATGAAAACATAAAAACAAGTGAGATTTTCTTTGTAATGCGAAGTGGTTCTAATCCAATACAGCCTCACTGTAAACCCCATTGTGCTATCTCTGCAAATATTTAAAAAGATGACATGCAATATGTAATATGTATTGTGCAATAAAATAATGTGGCCTAATACTCAAAATATGGGAGCTCGAAGTGATGACACTTCGCAGATGATAGCTTCAACATATAGTAAAGAAGAACAAGTCGACTGACCATGCAGATTCAAAATATAATAAGGGAGAATAACTCGACGACGATCGACCGCAAGAGAAGAGTATCATATTAAAGAAGAGCAGAAGAGCAAGCAGATTGAAGATATTACAAGTCTTTCAATACAATGTCGGTTGGCCACCCATGATGAACCAGAGCGCATAGAGAAATACTATTCTTTCCGGTCTCTCGATATGTGGGTCACATGCATTTCAAAACAAAAGTAGGAACATTTAGATAACCAATTAAACATCTCTCAGTTTTACTAATATCAGCAATAATATCAGATATGAATTTGTACAACTAAGCTTGTTTAGCTCGATGGGTGGAGTAGTGCTATTACGACATGAACCACGTAGGCTGATTGTGGTCATCATAAAATGGGGAAAACATAAGCATGATGAGTACAGTGTTGACCGTGGCAGTGGGATGACAGATCTGAAGCTGCAAACCGCGCAAAGGGTAGTTAGCAACCGATGTTTGCTTTGAAATGACAACTAAGATTTTGTATGGACAAGAAAGTACGGTTAACAAGTGACAAAGAAATGCAATTATGCTGTCTCTCTATATGTCGTGACATGCATTTGGAAACTCAAGTGGGACCTTTAGCTAACCAATTAAATGTGTCAGTTAACTAATATCAGTATCATATCACAATTGTATTTGAACAACTAAGCTTTGAATTACGAAAGTGTTGTGTTGTTTAGCTTGAAGGGTGGAGTAATGCTAGTACGACAGAAAGCACCTACGCAGATGATAGTAGAGTAGATAAAAGGGGAAAACCCTAAGCATCAAGAGAAAAATCAGGAAAGTGGAACTAGCTGGACCAGTGGGTGGCGCTCATGCTTTTCGAAACGAATATAGGAATATTAGGTGACCAATTAAACGTTCTCTATTTTAGTGATATGAGCATCATATCAGATTCATATTTCAACACGTAAGCTTTGGGTTGAGGTCTTGAGGAGCAGTGCTAGCACGACACGAAGCACCTACGATGATGGTAGTGAATATAAAGGGGGGAAACCATAAGCTTTTTGAGTATAGTGCCCGTGCCATGGCGGATCTGAAGGTGCAAACCGGACAACGCTACTTCACAACCAATGTTTGCTTTCAACTAGCCACTACGATTTGGTACGGATAAGAAAAGTACAGTAAACAAACTATGATCTATTTTCCGGGTGAGATCAATAACTTAAGCACATATGGAAGAGTACCACCTCTCTTGCGACACCGTGTAGGCCTATGCTGATGCGTTGAGGGTGCTGCGGGTGCGATGGCTGTCGGCGGCGGGGAAGAAGACTTTAGATGGCAGACGGCCGGGTCGGGGGATATATCCTGTTGCCGTGGACGAGGCGGTTGTAGGAGCGGCAACGGCAAGGTGGATGACGGCGCCGATGAAGCGAGAGGAGGCGATGAAAGGATCCTGGTCCAACGCCGTGGATGAGAGATGTCCATCTCTTGCAGTGGACGACGGGGTAGGGGTAGCGGCTCCGGCAAGGTGGAGGATGGGGTGGCGCATGAGGAGGCTGGCGCAGTGCGGAGGTTGTCGTGTCGCCCGATGGTGTATGAATGGGGAAATGGAGGAGGGGATCTCAAACTTTGGGGACGCTTCTCTGAAATGGGGGAAAGTTACGAACTTATCCCCCGTTTAAAATTTCGGACATCGCGTCAGTTGGGGATAGGACGGTAATCTCGCATCTCCCAAATATTTGCAGGTAACTATTTCGAGCGAGGAGAGGGTGTTTTGCCGCCCACGGTTGGCACCCACGGTGTATGAACGGGTTGACAGGTAGGGCGGTTGTGTCACGTCTGATGGAAGTTACACATCTGCCCCTATTTAAAATATTAGCCTACATCGATTTCGAACGAGGAGAGTTTGTTTTGCCGTCCACCGTGTATGAATGGGGAAATGGAGGAAGAGACACATGTCTTTCGGACGAGCTTGAATCAAATGTGTTTTGCCGCCCACGTTTGGCGCCCACCGTGTCTGAATGGGCTCAGAGGCCGTCGTGTCATGTCTGATTGAAGTTACTAGTCTAGCCCTATCGACAACAGTGTAAATCCGGTCGATAAGGATGTCAAGTGTCAGGGGTAGACAGTAATTTCCATCTTGCAAACACTTGCTTCGGGCAGCCCACAAATTATAGTGGGTGTTTAGCCACTTCGTTCAAAACTTGGGAGAAATAGCATTCACGTTTGCCCTGGGACCTGGCAAACTAAATTCAAATCCAATTTGTATTCGATTACGTAATCCACAGATAATTATACATTTTGTTATTTATTTCTTCAAAACCACAACAAAGATTTATTCCACCTTTATATATGATTATGATTTAGAAATGCCGTGATCTTCAAATTCAGTAGGTTGGATACACTCTGAGTCAAACAATTATTTCATCCAATACAATATGTTCACACGAAAAACAGTTCACCTTATGTCAATCATACAAGTACTGAGGATTACCTCGCCTAAAAAATTCGGATCATTACAACACATGGACAACATAGGGGGTCTTGCAACATAATCCATTCAGAGACATGACACAACATGCAAGTACAATAATCTAATGACAATTTGAACTGGTATCTAAAGAAGAACCGGGATTACCTTGGGCTTTAGATAGCAGAAACAACAGGACCTCCTCCGTCTTCAAATGCAACATTCTTATTTCCTCCAATTCTTGGGTTGCTTGCATAATGCGTGCCGCTAATTCCGTAATTTCCAGCCTCAAGATAAAGATTACCTCATTCATGGAAGCCACACCATCTCTTTCTGCCTCTAGTAGAGTCTCAAGCACTATAATATCTGTGCTCAGACTGCTCTCCGGCGTTGTTGCCTCTGAACTGCTACCATCTGGTAACATGGATGGCGCACTGCTTCCACAAATAGATTCTGGGGTTGTACATTGTGTCCTAGTGTGAACGACATCCTGAAAGGTTTCCGTTGCACATCAGTAAGAGATAGTTATCGTATGATCCAGGCAGTAAGCTTACATGGTAAACGACAGACGAATTATTGCCGAGCATGGCAAACTATATTTAAATGGTTTGAAGCAAGATCACCGAAAAAGAAATTAAAATGGTAAGATGAAACTAGGGATGTAAGTGGCAAATAAACGACATCCGCCAGTCCCATCTAGTTAGTTTTTGCTACCTCCTAGTTCATTTTCCTCAAAAAACAAAAACTCTTTTGAACTATCATACCACTAGTGGACTTTAATCGGCATTAAACGGGACCCAGTTGACATCCCTAGTTGAAAGGGAGTGTACAACCGCTATATTTAAATTGCCAAGGCATCTAAGCAGTTGAAATAATTTGAGAAAGCACTTAACAGTGTGGCCTCATATAAACTACGAAGACAGTCTTGTGATGAAGTTGAGAGGAAAAGTTAAGGACTCAAATGAAATAGGCATGCATTTCTTTACGATAGTACAAAGCACTTCTTGACATATTAACCAACTCAGGTATAGCGTAACAACAAATAAGCATTCGAATCAAGCAATACAGCAAAGCAGACAACTGAACTATTTGTAATTCGGTAGGATTACACGTTGAGGGCACAAGCCAAGAAAGCATCCCACTCGCATTACATTTCACATGTACTAAAACACACCGCTTACCATATGTTCTTTGTGAAGCCTAGCTGCTGTTGCAATGTTCTTTGAAGATATAAATCGACATCCCGTGGTTGCAAATCTAGTTGTTGTAGTTTATTCTGCACCATCTATTTAGGTAAAATTAATTTTAATCGCATGCACTGGTCTGAATTGATCATCAATGGTTCATCTAATCTAATGAAAGAAGGGTGTGTGCATACACGACAATATATCTGTTTCCCTCTATTTTTATGCTTGTTCGAGGTGCCAGCCCCAAAAGAACAAATATTTTGCTTGATGGGGTTGGCAGCTCCATAATTAATAGAAGCATCAAATTAGTCATGCAACATGGGAAGATCAAGAACACACAAACAAGTAACGAGCAGAGGCTCGGGAGCGGTGATGTAATAGCTAGCATCGAGAAAATGTAGGGTAAGGCAGACAAAAAGCAAGCGGAACCACATGCTAGTTTGCTAATGTGTAATTATGCATAGAGAACATTAAGCGATGCGATGGAACCAACAGGTGGCATCAGACAAAACTAAAGCATATTAACTATATGTGCACTTTGGTATGTAATTTAGCACATGTAACATGTTCCATCGCCAAGTATGTCCCTCTGATGTGCAAGCGTAATAACGCGTCTCATGAAAAACTGAATGATGCCTCAAGAAATTCAAAGGTGCGGTGCTTATGCCAGGAAAGTGAACGTAGGCACCGGCCGTTGGATAATAGTACCTGATTCTCGGTGGCGTATGGGTATCGTTGTCATACTTGATAGCTAAGGATCGTTGAGGGAGTCCTGGATTAGGGGGTGTCCGGATAGCCGGACTACCATCATCAGCCGAACTATCATTTGCCAGACTATCATCATCGAACGGACTCCAAGACTATGAAGATACAAGATTGAAGACTTCCCCCCGTGTCCGGATGGGACTTTCCTTGGCGTGGAAGGCAAGCTTGGCGATACGGACATGTAGATCTCCTACCATTGTAACCGACTCTATGTAACCCTAGCCCTCTCCGGTGTCTATATAAACCGGATGGCTTTAGTCCGTAGGACAACAATCACAACCCTTAAAATCATACCATAGGCTAGCTTCTAGGGTTTAGCCTCCTTGATCTCGTGGTAGATCTACTCTTGTAAACATCCACAATATCAATATCAATCAAGCAGGACGTAGGGTTTTACCTCCATCAAGAGGGCCCAAACCTGGGTAAACATCGTGTCCCTTGCCTCCTGTTACCATCCGCCTAGACGCACAGTTCGGGACCCCCTACCCGAGATCCGCCGGTTTTGACACCGACATTGGTGCTTTCATTGAGAGTTCCTGCGTAGCCGTCACCGATAGGCTTGATGGCCTCTTCAATCAACAACGACACAGTCTGGGTGAGACCTTTCTCCCGGACAGATCTTCGTATTCGGCGGCCGCGCTGCGGGCAACTCCCTTGGCCATCCGGAGCAGATCGAAGCTTCGCCCTGGCCGTCAGGTCAGGTTTGAAGCCTAAACTTCACGGCTGATATCCGCGGGGACTTGATCCTCGATGGATCCGAAACCACAGCCAGGCGTGCTGCCATTGTCACGATGGGTATGACCTAACTCTGCCACGGACGGCCCTTGAGGCCGCTACGAATCCGCTCCGACTCATAGTCCGGAGCCGATCGCTCGGATCGAGGACGGATGGCTGGACACCGCCTCGGAAGCCGCAATTCCCACGGCGATGGAGCCGAACACTTACCTTGTCCCACGTAAAACCCATGACTCCGAGGTGCCGGACTCCCTGCCGGACTCCGAACCTCATGCGCCCCTGCCAGTCGAATCCGATTGGGCGCCGATCATGGAATTCACCGCCGCGGACATCTTTCAGCACTCGCCCTTTGGCGATATCATAAATTCACTGAAGCATCTCTCGCTATCTGGAGCCACGGCGAACTACGGCCGGGGCGGTTGGGACGCAGACGACGAAGAAATTCAGATCCCACCCACCACCCACTTTCAGAGCCACCGTCGACGATTTAACCGACGTACTCGACTACGACTCCGAAGACATCGATGGTATGGACGACGATGCCGGAGACTACCAAGAACCAGTGCCTACAGGACACTGGAAAACCACCTCGTCATACGACATATACATGGTGGACACCCCAAAAGATGGGGACGGCGAAGAAACAGCGGAGGCTGATTCCTTAAAGAAACAGCCTAAGCACCGACATCAGCAGCGCCGCTCTAAATCCCACCAAAGCAAGAATGGAGATTCCGGCACAGGAGATAATAACACCCCAGAAAGTGCCGAAGACAATTCCCTCCAGCACGATCCAGCACAGGAGGAAGCAGAAGCAAGCCCTCAGGAGAGGGCGGCAGACGTAGAGGTCGAGGATGACAATTACTTACCTCCCTCCGGAGACGAGGCAAGCCTCGGCGACGACGAATTCGTCGTGCCTGAGGATCCCGTCGAGCAAGAGTGTTTTAGACGCAGGCTAATGGCCACGGCAAACAGCCTCAAGAAAAAGCAACAACAGCTTCAAGCTGATCAAGACCTACTGGCCGACAGATGGACCGAGGTCCTCGCGGCCGAAGAGTATGAACTCGAACGCCCCTCCAAAAGTTACCCAAAACACAAGTTGCTCCCCCGATTAGAGGACGCAGCATCACCAGCGCCTGTCTGACAGACCGACCACCTCGTGGCTGCGATAGAGAGGCGTGCAAGCCCTCCACCAAAACCGTACCCCGGCATCACTCTAAAAGCAGGAAGCCTCGGGGGAACGCGCTGGACTTGCGAGATATATTGGAGGACAAGGCAAGACAATCCAGATCTATCTATGGATCACGTGGACGCCCAACGACCCACGACGAATACCGTCGCACGGATACAACTACTCGGCCGGGCGAACACAGCGGACAACGCTCTCTCGAGCTACGTCGCGATATTGCTCAATACTGAGGCGCCGCACACCCACTATGCTTCACCGATGAAGTAATGGATCATCAAATCCTCAAGGGTTCAAACCCGTTAATATCGAATCCTACGATGGCTGTGAGACCCCGGTCTGGATTGAGGATTATCTCCTCCATATACACATGGCCCGCGGCGGCAATCTTCACGCCATCAAATATCTCCCGCTCAAGCTTAAAGGACCAGCTCGGCATTGGCTTAACAGCCTGCCCGCAGAGTCAATCGGATCTTTGGGAAGACACGGAAGCCGCATTCCTCGACAACTTCCGAGAACGCGTATGTGCGACCACCGGACGCAGATGACCTAAGCCACATAATCCAGCAGCGAACCGAATCGGCAAGGCAATTACGGACCACGGTTCCTAACAAAGAAAAATCAAATCGTCATTTGTCCGGATGTAGAGGCACTCTACGCCTTCAAACATAACATCCGCGACGAGTGGCTAGCCCGGCACCTAGGACAGAGAAGCCGAAATCTATGGCAGCCCTTACATCCCTCATGACCCGCTTACGTGCGGGAGAGGATAGCTGGCTCGCTTCGCGATAACAACCTCAAGAAAAACGCGGCGCAGTCCGGATACTAAGGACCGCAATGGCAGGTTGCGTCGAAACAAAAACAAACGCCGCATTAACGGCGACAGCAACGAGGATACGGCAGTTAACGCCGGATTCCGAGGCTCCAAACCCGGTCAACGGAAGAAGCCATTCAAAAGAATCACTCCGGGCCCGTCCAATCTGGACCGAATACTCGACCGCTCTTGTCAAATACATGGAACCCCCAAAAAGCCAGCTAACCATACCAACAGAGATTGTTGGGTATTCAAGCAGGCAGGAAAATTAATCGCCGAAAACAGTGACAAGGGGCTACACAGCGATGACGAGGAAGAGACCCGGCCGCCGAACAACAGAGGACAAAAGGGATTCCCCCCTCAAGTTCGGACGGTAAACATGATATACGCAACAGATATTCCCAAGAGGGAGCGAAAGCGTGCACTAAAGGCGTATATGCGATGGAGCCACGCCCCAAAATTTAACCCATGGTCCTCTTGCCCGATCACTTTCGATCGAAGAGACCACCCGACCCGATATCCGCCATGGCGGATTCGCGCATTGGTTTTAGACCCAATCGTCGATGGATTTCACCTCACGAGAGTCCCGATGGGACGGCGGCGATAACTGAACCTGCTTTATCGAGATACGGTCGCCAAGATGGGCATAGACCCTTCAAGGATTAAACCTACAGCAGCGACCTTCAAAGGCGTCATACCAGGTGTCGAGGCCAATTATGCAGGCTCGATTACACTAGAAGTGGTCTTCGGATCCCGGATAATTTCTGAAGCGAGGAGTTAATCTTGACATAGTCCCGTTCATGGCGGCTATCACGCTCTGCTTTCGGACGAACGCGTTTGCAAAATTCAACGCGGTGCCGCATTATGCATACCTTAAGCTCAAGATGCCAGGCCCTCGTGGAGTCATCACGGTCAATGGAAACACGGAACACTCCTCCGAACAGAGGAACATACAATGGCGGCTCATGGCGGAAATGCAGGCAGCCTTTTAAGGCAACTCTCGAGTCCGACCGTTAAACGACCAGACACGACCAAACGTGCCCGGAGCAACATCAACCAAGACCACTTGGCACATTCCGTGCACGCGTAGCAATGCGGCCCCAACCCGAGCCCTTGCAAAACTGCAAGACAAACTCTCCGCGTACATCATTACCCCTGGAGATACCATGGGCATAGGGGGAAGGGCACAACCACAACAGGTCCAGAGTGCGGTTCGACCACACCAGGGGCTCCCAAGTGTGTCACTCTTTTTTCTTTTATTTTCTCTTTTTTATACAGAACTCAGTCCGGCGGCGAACCTGCCGAACTCATGATGCAATAGCCAGGGAAGGACATAGGCCGCGACGGACACTCAGGTGGTCTCCATCACAAGCATTAAATTTGTTAAAATACAACATTCCACGGCCTACCCCTGGAGGGAGACGCCTTTAATTCGTCCAATCCCTTGCTTTCCGCACTATTTGTATCATTCCGCACTGATAGCATATCTTCTCGAATAAAATGCAGCACTTTTGCCTATAATTGCCTTAATTTATATATATATATATATATATATATATATATATATACATATATATATATATATATATGTTCATTTACGACATGTTGCACCCGTGCATCTTGATCTGACCAAATACACGGGGGCTTATGTCCTCCGCTTTATGGTGTGATAAAGTCCAGACACTTTCACAAGTGCGGCACCCGAACTTATAGCATTATATGAATCGGCTCCGAATCATGTCTTGGGTCAATAGTTGGGTTTGCCGGCTCCCATGTTTGGAACCTTACGTTCCCGTTCTATCGGCTAAGGTAAGCCTTTGGGAGAACCACTGCGATTGCGCCCCGGTTGAGCCGGGTTAACGCCTCAGTGGAGAAAGCCAAAACTGACCGACATGATAAGGCGTGAGACTGGTCGCTGTTCGAGAGGTCATTTCGGGTCCTTAAAGACCTACGCCGCTTCGAGCGAAGTTCCGGATTATGTCCGACGAAGGCGTGGATAGTGCCCCAATTCGGTCTTCCGAATACTAGGGGCTTCGCCGAAATTTAAAATTATAGAATTCTATGGCTAAGTGAGAGTGTTCAAGCACTATAAGTCCGGTTGCCTTGTTCGTTGTGTTGAGCGCCTCCCTAGATGGACCCAAAAATGGGAACAAGAGTGCTCAAGTTTATCCCGAACACCCGGCACTGCGTGGCATGGGGGCTGAAGCCGACGACTTGCCATCTCTCAGATTTAATAAACGGCCGCCCAGAAGGTAATAATATAAATTAAACAAGCGGTGCTTAGCGCATATGAACAACGTTTTCAGCGCACAGGATAACACATTGCGAATTCACTCAATAATTACATCCACAGGGCACTCATCCGCAATCTTGCGGGCACCCTTCAGACAGCCTTATAGTACAGTTCGGGCGTCGATGCTCCTTGCCCGCTGGTGGCGCGTCGATGATTAGCTTCTCCACATCCAGCTTGCCCCAATGCACCTTTCTTGCGGGCAAGGGCCCGACGAGCACCTTCAATACAAAGTGAGCGCTGATAACCTCCACCCGAGGGCACGCATCCACCAGCCATCGTGACGAGGCCGAAGTAGCTCCTGTGCATGGCCTCTCCGGCCACAGCGGACTATGAGCCCCTTCATGGCCTGCTCGGCCACCTTGTGAAGCTCGACCAGCTGCTTCAGCTGGTCGCTAGGGGCCACCGGATGGCCGACCTCAGCATACTGAGACCAGAAGACCTTCTCCGTTGAGCTCCTCTCCTCGGCTCGGTAGAATGCGGCGGCATCAGACACGCTGCGAGGCAGATCTGCAAACGCCCCTAGAGAGCTCCGAATTCGGGTAAGTATCACGTAATTTACATTCACATGCTTGCTTTGCATGAAAAATGCCTTACCCGCCGCTATCTTCTTCATCAATTCAACCTCCTGAAGGGACTTATGGGCCTCGGCCTTGGCGGTTTAGCACTTTCGAGGCCGAGGCAAGCTCGGACTCTCGAGTCTTTGAGTCATGCTCCAAACTCTCATGCTTTTCCATGAGAGCACGGAGCTCTTGCTGAACCACCGCCACCCTCGCCTCTTGCTTTTCTCGCTCTGCCCGTTCCGTGGCCGCATTGCGTTCGGCCGCGGACACGGCCTCCTTCAGGGCCGCCACCTCGTTCGTGGCCCCTGCAGTACCCATGTTATCCTTGTTATTTTTTGTCGCAACCTAAATCCTTTTCTGTAAGGTACAAATTCAAAGCGGTGTTACTCACCTTCTTTGTCTTGGAGCTGCTTCCTGGCGCGGCCGAGCTCTTGCCCGGACCGCTCGAGCTCCTGCTTCAACGCACCGACCTCCGCAGTAAGTGCGACAGAGGTCTGTAGCGCAGCCTGCAACCCATATTGACATAATTTGTAGCAACCCTGCGTATATCTTTTTTAAGATCCTCAATCCGGCTTTTCTTTCCGAACACCGAACCGAGCATCAGGGGCTACTGTCTATGCGGTATTACCATCCAAATTCTAACTTCTTACCTCAAAGCCTGATAGAAGGCTATTGCAGGCTTCGGTCAGCCCGCCTTTGGCGAGCTGCACCTTCTGAATCACCGCACTCATAATAGTGCGGTGTTCTTCCTCGATGGAAGCGCTCTGCAGCGCCTCCAACAAATTGCCCGGCGCCTCCGGTTGGACGGAAGCCGCCGGCGTCACGGTCTTGCCCTTCGATCGAAGGGGCCGCCTGCCGGACTTCGGAACCACTGCGGGTTCCGTTGTGGAGTCCGGCGCGAAGTCCGGGAGGGCGCCTTGTGGCGCCTCCGGAGCCTCCCCCTGGTGGGTCCCTTCTGGGGATCCCACCCCGGCGTCTTCGGCGTCGCGAGGGGTGGAGGCGGTCGGGATGGAGTCTACATCCGACGAAGCCAACGACCCGCTCGATGAAGCGGGGAGATCATCACTGGCCGGACTACAGGTAGCATGCGGCGTTAGAATGACACTATGTGGCAGTAAAAGAAATTATAAATCATTCAGGAATCCGGATACTTACGATCTCGCGGAGGCTGGCCCTTGAAGGCCATTCTTCCTCGCCAACGTTGATGTTGGCGGAGCCGTCCGAGGAACAGTCCTTCCCTCTTGGACCCTTCGGCCTCCCCTGTTGGGAAGCCTTCCTCTTCCTCTCTCCCTCCTCGGGAGAGAGTCCTCTTCCTCCTCCTCATTTTCGGGAGGAGTTCGCCCCGAGTCGTCGGACACCTGAAAGCGGGCACTCTTTCGAGCACCCGTGGCCTCCTTCTTGGCCTTCTTCTCCGGCACCACGTGCACGGTGCGGAACCAGCAATTTCGCTAGACGAGCGTCTACTGGAGTTTCTGGCATAGGAGCCGGACAGGTAATCTGCTCCGCCTTCTTCATCCAGTCCTGTCAAAGGAAAAGGGGAAGTTAAAACCCGCATAGAGTCAAACTATGAGAAATAAGTGTCCCGTAAGGGGGTAGAATCACTTACCTCGTCAGCCTGGCGCTGCGAGCGAAATCCGCGATCTTCAGTCGCGGATGTGGGGGCTTCGGCGCCCTTGAACAGCACCTTCCAGGGGCCTTCGTACGTTGTGTCGAAGAGCTTGTTCAGCGCCTGGTGCTATTCCGGATCGAACTCCCATAGATTGAATGCCCGCTCTTGGCATGGGAGAATCCGGCGGACGGGCATGACTTGGACCACGTTAACCAACCTGAGCTTTTTTACCAGCTTTTTGATACAGGTCTGGAGTCCCGTCAGCTCCTTCAAACTGCCCCACAGCAAGCCCTTCTCTTTCCAGGAGGTGAGCTGCGTGGGGATACCAGATCTAAACTCGGGGGCCGCCGCCCATTTAGGTCACGCAGCGGCTCGGTGATATAGAACCACCCCGATTGCCACCTTGGCCGGATTCCACGAAGGCCCCTTGAACCAAAGAACGTTGGGCATCTTGCCCAACATGGCGCCTCCGCACTCCGCTTGAATGCCCTTCACTACCTTCGGCTTGACATTGAAGGTCTTGAGCCACAAGCGAAGTGGGGCTGGATGCGAAGGAAGGCCTCGCACCTGACGATAAACGCTGAGATGTTGAGGATGAAGTTGGCGCCAGATCATGGAAATCCAGGCCGTAGTAGAACATGAGACCCCGAACAAAGGGGTGAAGTGGAAAGCCCAGTCCGCGGAGGAAGTGGGAAAGAAAGACAACCCTCTCATGGGGCCTGGGGGTGGGGATGAGCTGCCCCTCGTCGGGAAGCCGGTCTTGCCGATGTCATTTGGAGAGGTATCCGGCGCCGCTTGATTTGGCGATTTGCTCCTCCTTAACGGTGGAGGCCAACCATTTACCTCCCGCTCCGGACATGGTCGGGGAAGGTTGAGGACGAGATGCTTGTGAATCTTGGGCGATGGAGCTCGAGTCGCGGAGATGGATAAGCAAAGGAGGAAGAAGGCGTGGGTGAGAAGGTGAATCCTTATCCCTTATATGGGCGGGCGAAATCTCACGCGTCCCCACCGGCCTGGTAAAACTCGCTTATCTCCCAAAGCGTCACCATCAATGATGCGGTTGGGTTACCACGCCCGTATTGATGAGAATCCCGGATTAAGGAAACACGATCTCTGCTTGACAAGGCGTGCCAAGGAAACCGCTTCGCTAAATCTTGTTGAGGTGGTAAAGTAAAAAACAATTCGAGTAATGGCTTGGTAGTGGTGTGACGTCACGCCACGGAAAATGTCAGCAGATTGAACTTGTGTATGTATTATTATTCTCTCTACGGTGGAACGTGGAATTTATTTTGCAGAGCCGGACACTATCCTGGTGTTCACAATCTTCTATCATTTGGAGGAGGAACCCGCCTTGCAATGCCAAGCAATATACGCGTCGGACTTATCGTCATTGAAGCCTGGTTCAGGGCTCTTGAGGAGTCCTGGAATAGGGGTGTCCGGATAGCCGGACTACCATCATCAACCCGAACTATCATTTGCGGACTATCATCATCGACCGGACTCCAAGACTATGAAGATACAAGATTGAAGACTTCCCCGTGTCCGGATGGGACTTTCCTTGGCGTGGAAGGCAAGCTTGGCGTCTGGGACATGTAGATCTCCTACCATTTTAACCGACTCTATGTAACCCTAGCCCTCTCCGGTGTCTATATAAACCGGATGGCTTTAGTCCGTAGGACAACAATCACAACCCTTAAAATCATACCATAGGCTAGCTTCTAGGGTTTAGCCTCCTTGATCTCGTGGTAGATCTACTCTTGTAAACATCCACAATATCAATATCAATCAAGCGGGGCGTGGGTTTTACCTCCATCAAGAGGGCCCGAACACAGGTAAACATCGTGTCCCTTGCCTCCTGTTACCATCCGCCTAGACGCATACGATTCGGGACCCCCTACGAGATCCGCGGTTTGACACCGACAATCGTCGATGGTGCTCGTGTTGCGGTTGAGTTTGGGCGGTATGCGCCCGTTCTTTGAAGCGGCTCGATTACTTTCTGATTGCGGCGCTGTCGACATACAAGAAAGCTCATCTGTGGTAAGTGAACAGTTGCACGATAAAGAGAAAAACCGAAGGAGTAGAAATCGAAATAACCTGATGAGGCTATGGCATCGGTAAATCAGGGCCGATGGAGTTGAATATGGCGTCCGTGGAGCGGGTCCGGTGCAGTGGATGAAGGCTTCGGCGGGCACGTTGTACAGTGCTTTCGGTGAGGTGGATCTGTTGCGGCGGACGAGGGCTTGTATGAAGGGCGAGGAAGGCGGACGAAGTCGATGAAGGGCCTACACTGTGGTGGACGAGGGCGCGGTTAAGCGAATCCGGTGCGGTGGACCATGATGGCGATCCACGGAGATCTGGAGCGATGGACAAGCTAGTCGCTGAAGCGGCTCCGGTGAAGTGGTGAGTTGGCAGTTGGGGGTTCCAAGGTGCGGAAGGTAGATCCGGCGGGGTGTGAGGTCCACTGCTGCAGCGGAGGACTAGATTCGACGACTTGCCGTGGTTGGGGGTGTCGGGGAGGGGAAGGGGTGGGACTCTGGGAAAGAATGTTGGGGGAAAAGAGGGGAAAACAATGGAGTTACCAAAGCAGCCCTTTTCCGTTCATGTGGCAGGGGTAAAACAGGAATATCGCAGGGCTAAACTTTCGGGCGCGTGATATTTCGATGTGAGCGGGAAGTTTGAAAGCTTTTGGCGCCTAAAATTATAAGTATTCTGCTCTCGTGACGGCCGACTATGATATCATGGCGGCAATTTGTTTGTTTTGCATAAAAAAAATGTGCAAGTTTTGAAAACCAATGTCTCAACTCGAAACTTAGATTGTCCATTCAATTCAAATATGGATCATTGAGCTACTACAAGCAAATACCATCATGCGGTCCAATTCAAATGAAATTCCAAATGTGTTTATCCTAAATATGATGACAAAAGCAAAAATGTGTATGTGTATGAATAAAGTGGATGATTATAAAGTTTGAACATGCCCGTATGTGTATATCTCTAGGTTTGATATATGAATTTGAAATCACGAAATCCCGGCTTAAAAAATGTACCTCCGTTTAAATGAATTACAAAAGCTAATGATGACAGTATATCACGCATGTTCAAAAGTATCGTTATCTCATAGTACAAACTGTGAAACAAATTGATCAACCATGAGTGCACAATATCTCAATTACGCTAAAGTCCCTCAAATATAGACACCTCACTCTTTATCTGAAGTCAACCCCCCCCCCCCACCACCACACACACACACACACATAGAGAATTCGTTCTCTCCCCCAAACACCAACACACGAGCACATTAACACCCATCTCTCTTGTAAAGTCCGGACCCAACATAGGTCTCTATCACTTTGTCTGTCGGGCATGCACACATCTCTTCTCTCACTCTCTAGGTCTCCCGCTATCTCTCTTACCCAAGCACACGCACTGTGTAGAGTGTAGATTTCCCATACACACAAAACGTCGCCCCAAACGTCTATCTCCCTAGTTATGTGGTTCTCGCGCACGCACCTCACACACTACCCCCACTGCAAACAAGCACACTTTGTCTCCTTGTGCACCTCTCTCCTCTTTCTATCTCTCCCACATGCGGACCCGCCCCAGCTCCTTCCCTGTATACATATATGTCGTGACTCTTTGCATAGCTCCCTAATGTATAATCGTTCTCAATTTCGCACATTGTTCTCTACACCATCTATTCTAGATCTCTCATGAAGTCCCTATCACACACACGGTGACTCGCTTCCCTTGCGTCTCCGTTCATAGGCCAATTTCGGACAACATCAACATTGTCCCCCTATCTATACGCCATTTATGGACACAAACGATCCCTCTCGCCCCCTCTCTTCCTCTCTCTCTTTCTCTCCATCGCTAGCTCTCTCTCTCTCTCTCTCTCTCTCGCTCTCTCTCGCTCTCACACCCCTCTCCCACACACACGCGATGTCTCTTCCAAAAAGACTGCTCCCCAGCCCGCACCCGTGCTATCTCGCTACTACACATGTCACACCATTCCCCCTTCCCTTATACTAGGTTTACATCATCAGTGGTCTCTCTACTCCACATACACTCTCTCACTCTCACACACAAACGGGTGCACAAACACACACAGACACGCACAAACACCCATTTATCTGGATCCTCATCTCTCCTCATGTCCGCATGTGTATCTCACACACTCACTCTCTAATCATGTATTGTGTCTCCACGTTACACAACACAAAGCCCCATGTACATGTCTCTCTCTATCCTCCACACACTTAGACACAAAGAATCTGTTATCATTTCCTCAGTCTCTAACATATCACACACGCACACTGTCTCTCTCTCTCACAAACACGCTCAACAAGGGTTTCCCCGTGAATAACTTACCGTCTATTCATCAACAGTTGTGGCAGATCTGGCGAACACGAGACATGAAAAGAATAAATCTACATCGTGCTTAGACCACCTAGTATGACTACTAGGTCTAGAGCAGAAAGCCAAAAAGCGCGCCGCCGTCACCCCCTCCTTGTCGGCGACGGAAAATCTTTGTTTTACACAGTCGAGAAGTCATTGTGCTAAGGCCCCACATGCCGAGGCGTTGAATAGAATGTAGATGCTAGTTTACGGAAGCAAGTATCGATAATACGTTTGTATCTCCATACTTATATTTCTTCTCTTATAAAAAACCGAGTTGGTGATGATGGTACGTATGCCATCTTGCAATATAGACCGTCCGATCTATATCTGACGGATGGAAATTAAACTAAAAGATACCCGCACCCCTCTCCACATTTGCAGACAAGGCCTTCCCTCGTTCATCCTTATCTCCAACAAACCTCATTGTTGAGCAATTAAGAAAGGAAGCCTCTGGAACAAACTGGCCTGGTGGCCGCTGCCGGCGTCGTCAATCCCCATGCCTCTGCTCAGTCCGACTACCAACCACCACCACACCCCTCTCCTCTTCACCTTCTCTCATATTTCTCGAGATATCATTAGCTTTTACACATGGGATTACTCCCGCAAGGGTCAATCACAACAAGTGTTTTATAAAAAAATACATCTTGATGTTCCGTGCAATGCACAGATCTTGCTAGTACTCCTACACAAGACTAAGTTGGTGATGCTGGTGTATACGCCATCCGTCGTTTCTGACCATTAGATCTACATCTAACGATTGTGAGGTAAGTTGTTGCCTTTTCTCACCAACATCCCACTTGTCTACCAATTTGCAGACACATCCCTCCCTGACCTCACCAAAATAGCCCAAGGAATATATTCTAATTGAAACATAATATATCTCTAGTGACATATGTATATCAAAATTAGAGTGTTTTGTACCAAGATTGTGAATAAGTATTATTCTAATTATGATTCGTTGCAATGGACATGAACATTGCTAGTATTTCCAACCATGCATTTTTTCCTAGTATTCCATAGTTTGAGTTTTCCATCAAGATATTAGTCACTCATGGTTGATATTTACTTTCAATCATGTACACATATGCACTATGTAACTAGCCTTGCTTATTGGCTTCCAAAGCTTAACTTTCACTCCTACTTACAATATGTAGAGTATTTAACAAAAAACTACCACTTTCAACCAGCCCTAGGAAGAATCCATTGTACAAAAAATAGCAAAAACATACCCAAAATTTCTTAATCCATGCCAAAAACTACCTAGTACTCCTACCGATTAGGTTCGTTTAAACCCATTTATGACAGGGTTGGCCCACACGTCTGTGCTGACGAGGCACCTTAAACCAACACATTTTGTTTGACCGTTAACACGAGGCACCCACATCTGACCTTCTTTCCTGTTATTCCCCCTCAAATCATTATTTTTCCTGAACATTACTTCAAACAGTACTGATGCGTGTTAAATCGGTGGCGCCGGTGATGAGCGAGTTGGCCGCCCGCTCCGCCGGACGGGCGGACACCGCTTGGCCTCCTTGCAGGTTGGCGGCTGGCCCGGCGTGACTCACGAAGCGAGCAAGCGCCCGCTGGCCTTTGCTCGAGCCGGATGGCTGGCCTTAGCGCGGCGTCTTGAGCAAGCCGCTGTTGACGTGCCAATCTAGCTAGCAAACCTTGCGAGACAAGCGGTGGGACGGAGCTATCTTGGCTAGCTAGCGTCATGACGCCGAACGGAGCTGGCATCCGGCTGCCGCAACATGGGCTCTGCACCGTCGGCGGTTTTGACCTGCCTATACGCCGATGGCGATGGCTGTGTCCCATGGCCGAGGATGACTAGGTGGACGGGCCGGGGGTAGGAGGTCACTCGAGGATTTTTGTTGGTAAGAGCATGTACAATGGTTGATAAGGTAGTCTTATCTTAAGTCTGCCACGTATGCAAGTGGTAGTAGTTTCTTGGCATTTTAGTGGTTTCTTGCATTATTAGAGCAAGTACAATAGAGCTGAGTCAGCGGGCTATAAAAAATAAACTAGTATATTTCTGCTTAGTTGGAGGAAAAAGAAGAGGAGAGAGAAGGTAAGCGGGCTCTTCGTGAAGAGCCAGCTCTAGCACGTGCTCCTTGGAACTTTGTGAGAATGAGAAGTGGGCCACATAATAAAAAAGTAGTACACTCTTTTGATCTATTATTGTACATGTTGGCTATAAGATGGGCTGTAGATGACATGGCCTTTGGCTTATAGCCAGCAGCTGGCTATACTATTAACCATGCTCTTAGGGGTTTCTTGTAAGGAACAATGTACGTACTACTAGCGACAAAAGGCGATTCTAGGTTGCGTTGTACTCCAACAAGTACTACCAGTGGTCGCGGGAGTGTATACCTCGTTTTGTGGGTTCGATCCTGGCCGAACACACTGCGGCCTTTTAAAAAAAATAGTACTACTACACTTCGCTGCGAGCCAATATTTTACACGGGTAGTTTGAGTTTTGAAGTCAAACGGACGTGCGGCCCCACAATCTGGGTGCACTGGACAGCCGAGCAATGCTACATCCACGTAATGGTTTACGTAAAGTTACGAACTGATGTGATGTGGGACTATTTGATTGGATTAAATAAGAGGATTAGGCCCACCCCACCTGAAAATCAGCGGGGGCATATATAGATTAGATGGAAAGTATATGTAGCAGCTACGTAGCCCTTTGTAAGTCTAGGATTAGGCCTGGATAGCCTAGCCACGTGAACGGGTTTTCCTTCCCAGCATCCCGTGGCTCGCGTGCTCGCCCTAGCCGCACCTCGCTTGCAGCTTCCAGCTAGTAGCATATTTAAACTAGCGCCTCCCAATTAAGCCCGAGGAGCCGGGAAAAAGCCTGGCGGGGCATTGGGAACTGTGCAATATGGCTCTGTACGTAAAGTGCTCTACTACTACTCTGTAGCTCGTGGCATTGCACGCATGGACTTCACTCCATTATCGGCTCTACTATAAAAGAAATTCCTCTTGACGTGTTTTTTTTTGAAAGCGGAGGCAAAAGCTTTGCTTCATCTCATTCATAAAGAAGGAACTACTAACAAAGTTCGACGAGATCCATTACACCTCCACAAATGGAAGCGAAAAGCCTAGTCTCATTGTATGAAATAACTCAAATGTTACGCTTGTGATAATAAATCGTCACGATAAACAGGCTGCTAATGTGTGCGTGAGAGGAGCGGCTGAGTAGGCCAGCTACGTGATAGGAGTGGCTGAATAGAGCACCGAGAGTACCCACTAGGCCACTACGCAGGTGTACTTCCCCTGCATTGATAGTACAACGATGGTTCTAGAGAACAGTAGTACCCTCCACTTCCAACTGTAGCTCCTTGGCCCTGAGATTCAAGAGTTCAAAACTGGTGCACTATACTAGACTAGACTAGAAGTACAGTACATCACACTACTAGTTGAGAAAAGTAGTACTAGTATCGCTCTTTTATGCAATCACGTACTCCTCCTTCACATAATGTAAGAGGCGTTTTTGACACTAGTTGGCGTGTACAAAAAATGGCAAAAACATACCCAAAATTTCTTAATCCACACCAAAAACTACTACCTAGTGCCAAAAATTTCTTACTAGTGCTATTATTTACGTGATAATGCAATCCCATAACGTTCCATAATGCTAGTACTAGTAGTAAATAATAGCCTCATCCCTTATTTGAGGAGCGATCTACGCTTGGAAGGGGCGAGGCCCTCATGATACTACGCTCTTATCTCCTCCTCGCCAGTTCCCCTCCCCCCGAAGAGAAGGCAGTTCGTCGCTGCTCCCATGGATTCGCCAGGCGGTTCTCCTCCTCGTCGGGGCTGGGAGACCTTGGACGACGATCCTCTGGGAGAAATTGCACGCCGCTCCGACGTCCTCACCGCCGCAAGACTCGGTGCTTCCTGCACCAACTTTTTCAAGACGCTGCTTAAACAGGCTTGGGAAAAGGCCATGCTTGTTGGTCTTCCATGCGTCCTCGAGGAGAAGGTTCTTCTATGGGACAATCCTTCGAACAGTCCACTGCTCCCTGGCCATGGTTGCACGTTGACTCCGCTAGAGTTGCCAACGTTGAGAGATAGTCGGATTTTGTCCGATGAGCAGGCCAGTAATGGAGTTTGATCATGTAGTACTTAGTTATTCCATTTCCATCCCATAATTTCTCTGCTTCCCACCGTCTTATATATAGGTCTGGGTCGGTGCCAACAAAGATTGGCTTGCATACCTCCGGCCGGATACCACCATCATTTTGCACAACATCCACAATAGTGCGGCCGTTCCGGTAGACCCCTTCTCCACCATTGGGATCGGCCTTCCGGACTGGCTGGGCTTGAATACGTATGATGATTCCTACATGAGATTGAAGAAGATAGCAATTGCGGACCCGCCGACAAAGCGATGCGGCTACGACCATTACTATCTCATCGCGGTGTTCAACATAAGGATTGCCATCAATGCAAGAGGCAGTAACGGCAGAGGCTGGCGCATGTTGGCGGCAGCAAATTTGTACCCCTACACGTTCGAAGGTGCCGTGCGCCATCTAGGCCGCATCTTCGCGGTGAAAAGCCAGGGGACTTGTTTCATCTGGTTGCCATCCTACGGTACGAAAGATTACAAACAGAATGCACAAACCATCATTTGCATCCCTAACGGTACTCCATTATTTTGCAGGGACCAGTCATCCCCCAATCAAAATAAGATCGCCGATCCTGGATGTGCATTTGCATCCACGATTCATTCTAACCTGGAACCTTGTAGCTGACTTTGGCATATTGGGATCAACTATCTTAGTAGTCGTTACCCATGGTACCACTGATGTGCAACATGGTCACACAATCTACCATGATCGGACCGTCACCATCTACCCAGGTATTCCATTTTTTAACCCTCTCACCTTCTCTTTCATTGTTGTACTAGTAGTATACTTTGTAGTACTAGTAGGAGTACTTTTACCTTGGAGGACGCCAGATAGCTAGCTAGGCCCTTGAAGACTTGAACCCACTAGCTGCCACCATTTTTGTTTTTCCATGTCTTACTATCTCATCCATGTAGCCAAGAGTGGCTATATATAATAAGCAGGTTATTTTACTTCCTCTATACCGGAGTAGTACTATTTGCTGCACAGTATTACTGACCGCCATATTTGAGCACAACATTATTATGCACGGACCTTGACTATGTACGTCACCATGTGTCCAGATATGGGATGCCGCGTGTACCAGATGAACGGCGCCGAGTTCGACCCCCGTGATGCTACGTGGGTGCCGATGAACACTCTTGGATAGTACTCGCTTTTCATCGGGGACAGCTACCCCATTGTGAAGCGGATGCCCCCTTCCGTGCACGACACGGAAGCCCTGCCGTTCGTGAAGCATGGTTGTGTCTTCAGTGCGCACCGCCGGATGAACGACATGCTAGGACACGCTATCCCTAATTTATGCCGCTTCAGCTTGGATGAGTCTCCATCGTGTGGAACCGGACTAGAAAGCTACGACAATGATTCCCGTTGCCCACCGCTATGGATCATGCCATCCATGAAGAACACCTGGGACTGGAACCTGGAGGAGGAAATGTAGCCCATCTATAACGTGTAAGTGGAGTACGGTAATTGTGAATGGTAGCATTGTGAATATATGTAGACTAGTCGTGCACAAATTTATCACATGAATTGGAGATGAACTTGTGTGGCATACTGGCATTTGTCCTTTAGAATTTATTACTAGTAAATGTGTTATGTGTACATGCAACTTGTGTGGTTGTTGCACGTGCTCCAACACGCTCTTTGAGAAAAAAAGGTGGCACAGCTTTGGATATACGTGACGTGGCGGCATCATACAGTAGTGATACGTCTCCAACGTATCTATAATTTTTGATTGCTCCATGCTATATTATCTACTGTTTCGGACAATATTGGGCTTTATTATCCACTTTTGTATTATTTTTGGGACTAACCTATTAACCGGAGGCCCAGCCCAGAATTGCTGTTTTTTGCCTATTTCAGTGTTTCGAAGAAAAGGAATATCAAACGGAGTCGAAACGAAACGAAATCAACTGGAGAAGTTATTTTTGGAAGGAAAGCTACCGGATGAACTTGGACCCTACGTCAGGAGATAAGGAAGGTGCTCACGAGGGTGGGGGCCACGCCCCCCCTAGGGCGTGCCCCCTACCTCGTGGGACCCCCGAAGCTCCACCGATGTACTTCCTGCACCCATATATACTCTCGTACCCTAAAACTTCCAGAACAGAGATCAGATCAGAAGTTCCGCCGCCGCAAGCCTCTGTAGCTATGAGAAGTCAATCTAGGCCCTCTCTGGCACCCTGCCGGAGGGGGCCATCATCACCTGTGGCCATGGAGGAGTATCCCGGAGGGGACATCATCACCATGAAGGCCAAGGACCAGAGGGTGGAGGCCATGGAGGAGGAAGCACAAGGGGGAGAACCTCTCCTCCTCTCTTCCGGTGACGCTGGAGTGCCATCGGGAGGGGAATCATCACCAAAGTGATCGTCTTCATCAACATCACCATCACCATCACCATCCTCATCTCTTTTACGCGGCCCACTCTCCCGCAAACCACTATAATCCCTACTTGAACATGGTGCTTTATGCCACATATTATGATCCAATGATGTGTTGCCATCCTATGATGTTTTGAGTAGATATCTTTTGTCTTTGGGTTGATTGATGATCTAGATTGGTATGAGTTGTATGTTTTACTTTGGTGCTATCCTATGGTGCCCTCCGTGTCGCGCAAGCGTGAGGGATTCCCGTTGTAGGGTGTTGCAATACGTTCATGATTCGCTTATAGTGGGTTGGTGAGTGAACATAAGCACAAACCCGAGTAAGAGGGATTATTACGTATGGGAATAAAGAGGACTTGATGATTTAATGCTATGGTTGGGTTTTACCTTAATGATCTTCAGTAGTTGCGGATGCTTGCTAGAGTTCCAATCATAAGTGCATATGATCCAAGTAGAGAAAGTATGTTAGCTTATGCCTCTCCCTCATATGAAACTGCAATAGTGATTACCGGTCTTGTTAACAATTGCCTAGGACAATTTCGCACACCGATCCACCATTATTCCACACTCGCTATTTATATTATTTAGTAATATATTCTAACTTCATGATAACAACACCTACTTTTATGTTTTAGCTCTCCGACACCATGCAAAGTTATCCTCTTCATACCCACAACGTAGTTTTATTTCTCATTTCTAGTTGGAAGTAAACGTTCAGTGCATGTAGAGTCATATCAGTGGCAGATAGGGCTTGAGAGAATAATTATCTTACCTTTAGCTCTTTGTGGGTTTGACACTCCATACTTATCACTTCCACCTTTGGAAAGTGCTACGATGATTCCTTGCACTTGGGGATTATCAAGCTCTTTTAAAGGCGCCCGTTCTTAGGGAGCAATAGCGTGGGGTTGATATTCTCGTGTGTGCTTGTTTGCTTTCTTCACTAAGTAGATTTAGTTTTTCCTTTTTTCTTTCTGTTTAGTTGTGGGTGAAACGTACAAAAAAATTAAAAAATGAAAATACAAAAAATTATTACTTGCCTTTCATGCCTAAAAAGTTTTTCAAAAAGAGAAGTTATTGGAAGGTTATGCATTGAAGAAGTGAGGGTCGACCTTGAGCACTTGTGTTCATGCTCACAGAAACAATGTAGAATTTTTCATCGAAGTTTCTCTGTAAATAATTATCCCCTTGTATATATCCATTGTATTATAAAAATAATGTGCCAAGCTTTGGTTTTAGGATGATTAGATTGCTTGTTTGCTATGTGTAGAACAAAAACAGAAACTTTGTGTGTAGTGCGTGAATTTACATTTTTTACTGGAAAGTAAAATGGGTCTGAAACATTTTGCACTTTACTTCTGTACAAAATTTTCAAATTTTGATATTTATTTCATAATTTTAGGAGTTACAGAAGTTTACCAAACTTCCAGATTACTACAGACAGTTCTGTTTTTAACAGATTCTGTTTTGCGTGTGTTGTTTGCCTATTTCGATGAATCTATGGCTAGTACCGGAGGGTATGAACAATCGAGAACTTGGAATACAGTAGCTTTAACACCAATATAAATAAAGAATGATTTCATTACAGTACCAAAAGGTAGTGATTTGCTTTATTACACTAACGGATCTCACAAGTTTTTGTTAAAAGTTTTGTGTGGATGAAGTGTTCGAAGGTCGAGGAGATATCAATATGAGAAGAATAAAGAGAGGCAATAGTTCAATATTGGGTATGCCCAAGGCACCCAAATAAAATATTTCAAAGGATACTCAAGCATCTAAGACTGGGGATGCCCCGGTTGGCATCCCTCTTTCTTCTTCAACAAATATCGACATACCTCGGTTTTTGTTTTGTTCACATGATTTGTGTCCTTTGTGTTTTTCTTATTCTTCAAGAACCATGCTAGTATGAGATGTCCCTTCATCAATTTATAGAATACTTCATGTGCTTCACTTAAATCTTTTAAGTATGATCTTATAGAATTGCTCTTTGTGCTTCACTTAAATCTTTTGAGTATGGTTTCATAGAATGCTTCATGTGCTTCACTTATACATTTTGAGGTTGGATATTGGTTAGTTGTAGAATGATCCATGAACTTCACTTATATCCTTTGGGGTATGAGTAATACTATCATTTAAAAGTGGGTTTGGAAGAGTGTCAACTTTAGGAATTAGTGATCCCACTATTTTGGAGGTGTTGAATCTTAGTGTGATATTTATGAAAGTGGATTTGGAAGAGTGTCAACTTTAGCTAGTAATGACTCCACTATTTCAGAAGAGGTTCCAATTGAGTATGATAACAAAGTTTCTATCCATGATTCTACTGAAAATTATTATGAGGGAGGAATACGTGCTTGTAGGAGTTGCAATAATATCAAGTTTCCTCCCTATGTGCTTAAAGTTTTGAAGTTATACTTGTTTTGCCTTCCTATGCTAGTTGATTGTTGTTCTTAAAAATTGTGTGCTCACAAAATACCTAGGAATAGGAATTAGGTTATATTTAAATGTGCTAGTCATATTATTCAAGATGCTCTTCTTGTGCTTCAGTTCCTATCTTTTATGAGAGCATCATTGAAATCATCATGCCTAGCTAAAAGGCATTAAAGAAAAGCGCTTGTTGGGAGACAACCCAATATTTACCCTTACTGTTTTTGTATGTCTACATGATTAAGCTACTGTAGTAATCATGTTTTATAGCTTTTCTGTGAATAAAGTGCCAGGTAGGACCTTTGGGAAGACTTGGGTGAAAGTTAATGTGATCTTGCTGTAAAAAACAGAAACTTTGCGCTCACGAGAATAGATGTCATTTTTTACAGAAGAGTGATTTTGAGTTGATTCTTTTTGCAGAAGATTAATAGAAAAATTCCTCACGTCCACCAATTTATTTCAAAATTTTTGGAGTAGTATAAGTATGCTTATTGTTCAGATCATTACAGACTGTTCTGTTTTTGACAGATTCTGTTTTCATTGCATAGTTTGCTTGTTTTCTAGTTTCTATGGCTTATATTCCTAAATATAAGTTGTAGAAATGACATGGTACAGTAGGAATTGTGTGAGAACAATTATGAACCTTGTCTTTGACAGTACCAAAGTTAATGGTTTACTCTTTATCATACTAACCTATCTCACGAAGTTTGGTTAAGTTTTGTGTGATTGAAGTTTTCAAGCTTTGGGTGAGATATCGATATGAGGAGAATAAGGAGTGGAAAGACCCTAAGCTTGGGGATGCCCGGAAGGCATCCCCTCTTTCGTCTTCAAAACTATCGGTATACCTTACTCGGAGCTATATTTTTATTCGTCACATGATATGTGTTTTGCTTGGAGCGTGTTTTCGATTTTACTTGCTGTTTGAATAAAATCATTGGATCTGAAATATTGAATGAAAAATAATCCTCCCATGGCTAGTTAATTATTTGACTACTCAGTGTTCTTCACTCATATCTTTTGGAGTAGTTTTCCATTTACTCATGTGCTTCTCGTATATCCTATGAGTAAATGGTAGAATATATTGAATGTCATAAACCTGAATTTATATATGTTTCATATGCTTATGGGAGTAATGACTTCACACATAATAAGTATAGGTAGTAAACTTATTGAAAGTTAGCAAACATAGAATTGGTCACTTGAACAATTCATGAAAGAATATTGAAGGAAGAGAGGTTTCACATATAAATATACTATCCTGGACATCTTTTATGATTGGGAGCAATCATTAAAATATGACATGCTAAAGAGTTGATGTTGGACAAGGAAGACAACGTAATGAGTTATGTTTTCTTATATCTGAGATAAAGTATGTTGACATGGATCCTCTAACATGTTGAGCTTGCCTTTCCCCCTCATGCTAGCCAAATTCTTTGCACCAAGTAGAGATACTACTTGTGCTTCCAAATACCCTTAAAACCAGTTTCGCCATGAGAGTCCACCATATCTACCTATGGATTGAGTAAGATCCTTCAAGTAAGTTGTCATCGGTGCAAGCAATAAAAATTGCTCTCTAAATATGTATGATTGATTGGTGTGGAGGAAATAAGCTTTGTACGATCTTGTGATGTGGAACAAATAAAAGCGACAGACTGCATAATAAAGGTTCATATCACAAGGGTGTCGGAGTAAATGACCACGGGTAGCCTAGCCGGCTCCCCCTGGGACTTCTAAAAAAATTACAAGCCAACCAAGCCATCCAACATCCAAGACGCAGGGCCGCCTTCCCCCGGCTGGCCGACCCTCAGGCCGGCTGTTAGGAGGCGGCCCGGCCCCAAAACCTACAAAGAGAAGGCCACGGGAGGGCCGGCTCCCAAGGAGCCGGCTACCAGAGGGCCGACTCCGCGGAGCCGGCCACGAGAAGGCCGACTCCAAGAAGCCGCCCCCCCAGCAAGCGCCCAAGGCTGCACCCTCAGAATCTGCACCCACATAATGGTGATGAGACAGGATGTGGCTACAGTGAAGCCTGCCACCCCGTATCCCGGAGCACGCCTGGCCACAGTGCGTCGTACGGGGCGGCCATCACCCTTCCGGTGTGGCACTGTTGCCATGCTGACCATGACGTCACCGACGTCAGGTTGTTAGTACGACCCGCAGGCGGCGGGCCCCTCCGGTCAGAGAGATGCCCGAAGGTGGCTCGTCCTCCCCCAGTCGGCCTGAGATATGGCCGGCTTCCCATAAGCCGGCTTGTTCCCTCCCTCGAAGGAAGCGCCTCATTAAGGAGACAAGACGAGGTGAGACTACAGTGATCGCCGCTAAGGCGGCGGCACTATAGCCATGCTCACCCCGACAAATCCCTCGTCATCAGGATTAAGGCAACAGTAACCAGCCCCCGACAAGGCCCTTAGCGGTGGGGCCAGCTTGTCACCCAAGAAGCCGGCAGCCGGCGGGACCCACCAGTCGGTGGGCCCTAGCGGCCAAGGGAAGCCGGGCGGCGTGAGACACTGACGGGTTAGGGGCCCGCGCCACCGGATTACCATTGTACCCACAGGGGTAGGCCTATATAAACCCCCAGGCACCCATGCAAAGGGCTGATCTCTTAGAGTTTTAGACACCACATAGAGGGAAGAGGAGAGCTAGCCGTGCCCTTCTTCTTCCTCTCACCGAACAGCTCAAGGAGCCACTTGTAGCCACTTGTCCATCTAGTGATCATGCAGAGACCCCGCAGAGCAGCAGTAGGGGTGTTATCTCCATGGAGAGCCCCAAAGCTGTCTAAGATTCGCCGGCGTGCATGTCTTCGCCTCATCCCGTTTCCAGGCACCGGCGACGTCTTATTGGCTCCCACTATGATAAGCCACCCGTTGGCATATGTCGCACCTACCACCCGACATTTGGCGCTCACCGAGGGGCCAGGTGCACCGTCGTCCGGAGATCTGTTCTGGACAGGAACCTTCTTCCTCCCCCGCGAGCGTATCCAGCCCGGCACGCCCGATGGCGCTTGCCCCGACGCGCTGCAAGGCGTCGGTGACGCTTGCGCGGTGAGCTGCCTCGCCGATCTTCTTGGCGAAGCTCGCATCTCTGACGAGCCCGCCTCCGACGCGGGCACAGGCTGCCCCGAAAGCCACCTCGTCAGCCTCCTCAACCAACTCCATGTCTCCAGCGAGCCCGCTGTGGATCTGGAGTCGGTCGGCTCCACCGACCCGATGCATGTCGACTCCGACACGACATCACTCGATGCTTTCCCCGCCAACGTCGTGATCTTCAACGACCCGCTCCCCCAAGCCGACAGCTACGGCAGCGCCATCACCGAGGTGCTGGTCATCAGTCACGGCGGCCCTCTGGCGAGAACGCCCACGACGCCCTGCAAGCGGCGCTGCATGACCTGTCCGCCCCTCTCTCGGCCAACGCCGACGCCGAGGCACTGGAGGCGCGCCGCCTCGCCCTCCATGCGGAGGGCCAGAGGATAGCTTCCATGAGACGCCTCACCGAGGCCCACGAGCGCGAAGTCGACCGCGCCGCCTTTGGCCCGCCGCCTCCCGAATCGGCGTCGTCAAAGCAGCGGCGCAGTCGCCGCCGACATCTTTGGGAGTGGACCGCCCAGACTACGCCACGCCCCTCGAGAACCTACGCGCCGCCCAGGCGGCTGTAGAGGAGCTGAATGGGCTAGGGCCCGACGAGCTCCCCTATATGGCTAGGCGCATCCAGCAGCGATTGGCGGCGACGCGGAGCGGCATGAAGACGGCGCGCCCGTGCTGAAAGCCCTCCCAGCGCCCGAGAGCACGCGGCGCGGACGTCACGACGCCGATCATTGCGGGCAACACCCGCGCACCGAGAGAAAAGGAGCCGGCTGCCAGCCGCAGCCGAACCCGGATCTCCATCGAGCGCAATGCACAAGGCCGTCCTCGAGCCGTGGAGCGGCGAGGCAACCCGCCCCTCCTCCTCCTCGCGGGGAAAGATATCCCACCCTGCCGCCTGTCATGCATCCGACTCTCAGCGGCCGACTAGGCCGCCCAGCGAAGTCGGCGGCGATACGATGCCCGCCACCGGATCGACCGCCTAGCGCGATCCCTGGCATTGGAAGAAGAAGACAATGTCGGTCCACCTTGCTTCGGCCCCCGCATCCGCGACGAGCCCTTCCCTAAAGTGTTCTCGCTCCCAAGAGACACGCCCAAGTACAACGGCTCTGTGAAGCCGGAGGATTGGCTGATCGACTACTCCACCGCAGTCAGCATAGCAAACGGCAACATGCGCGTTGTCGTGAAATATGTGCCCCTCATGCTTCAGGGCACGGCGCAAACCTGGCTCAACAGCCTCAAACCGTACAACATCAATAGTTGGCTAGACTTCACCGAAGCCTTCATCCGCAACTTCACCAGCACCTACAAGCGGGCTCCCAAGCCCAGACAGCTCTCCTTGTGCGTACAAGGACCCACCGAGTCGACTCATGACTACCTCACGCATTGGGCCGAGCTCCGCAATTCCTGCAAGGGGGTGCATGAGGTTCAAGCCATAGAGTACTTCACCGCCGGGTGCCAAGAAGGCACCCTCCTCAAGCACAAGCTTCTCTATGACGAGCCGACTACCCTCGACGAGCTACTAGTCATTGCGGACAAGTACGCTACCGCCGCTCGATGAAGACCGAGCTCCGGGTGGACGCCTCCGGGAAGGTGCTCAACCCGGCTCCCAAAACGCCGGCTGGCGACTCCAAATGACGCCTGCATTCGTAACGACAACAAGCGCAAGGGCCCAATGCCGCCTCCAACCAGTTGGCAGGTGGCCACCGTCAAAGACGAACAAACCGAGGGGCGGCCTGAGCCCAAGAAGCCGAAGGGCGGCAGGCCGGCTTTCTCCTACGAGCAGGTCCTCGACGCCCCATGCAAGTTCCACAGCGGCGTGAAGCCGTCCAACCATACGACCCGGAAGTGCCACTGGCTCACCCGAATCACCAAGGGCGAAGGGCTGGTGCCACCTCCGCCAGCTGGACAGCCGCCTCCGGCTTCTCAACAGCCGGCCGCTCGACCAGAAGTCGGGGCCGTACAAGACGAGTTCCCCAACGAGCATGCCGCCTACGTCGTCTTCACAAAGCGGCTGAAGGCCCGGCAGCCGCATGTAACACTAAGAAGTCAACGCAGTCGCCTCCAACAACCCCAGTACATGCACTAGTCGAGAAAGGCCTGCTCCGGGCCGGGCCGACCACCCAGAGGTGATGCCGTCCCCGGGCTCTTATGCATTGGTCCTGGAGGCAACCCTAGCAATAGACAGGCTTGCTGCCTGATTCTCCCGCGTACTGATAGACGGCGGGAGCAACATCAACATCCTGTACCGAGATACCATGGAAAAGCTAAACATCAAGGCCAAGCACCTCATGCCAGGCCGGACCGTGTTCCATGGCATTGTACCCGGCCTGTCCTGCTCGCCAATCGGCAAGATCAAGATAGATGTTCTCTTTGGAGACAAGGACCATTTCCGCCGAGAAGCAATCTGGTTTGAAGTGGTGGACCTTGAGAGCCCCTATCACGCACTGCTTGGCCGACCTGCTCTGGCCAAGTTCATGGTTGTACCCCACTACGCCTACCTCAAGATGAAGATGCCAAGTACCAAGGGCATCATCACCATAGCCGTGATTACAAGAAATCCTCCGAGTGCGCTGCGACCCAATGGCCGGTGGCCAAGTCCCTTGTGGTCGCTGAAGAGAAGAAGATGTTGGACCGAGTCGTGGCCATGGCCGGCAAGCAGCCAGCCCTGTCCCCCGACCCCAAGGATTGTGATGCCCAAGGTTCTTTCCAGCCGGCCAAGGAAACGAAGAAGATACCTCTGGACCCAGAGCACTCGAAAAGGTTTGCCGTCATTGGGCAAACCTGGACAGCAAATAGGAAGGCGAGCTCGTCGATTTCCTCCGTGAGAATCGGGACATCTTTGCATGGTCCCCCAAGGACATGTCGGGTGTTCCGAAGGAATTCGCCCACAAGCTACACGTCCGAGCGGATGGAAAACCAGTCAAGCAGCCCCTCCGCCGGCTGTCGGAGGAGAAGAGAAGGATTGTAGGAGAAGAGATAGCCCGGCTCCTGGCGGCCGGCTTCATAATGGAAGTGTTCTTTCCGGAGTGGCTTGCCAACCTGGTCCTCGTGCCGAAGAAGAATAACAAGTGGCGCATGTGTATAGACTACACAAGCCTCAACAAAGCCTGCCCCAAAGATCCCTTCGCCTTGCCAAGGATTGATCAAGTGATAGACCCCACAGCCGGATGTGAGCTGCTGAGTTTCTTGGATGCCTACTCGGGCTACCACCAGATAAAGTTGGACCCGGCTGACCGCCTAAAGACCGCCTTCATCACGCCATTTGGAGCTTTCTGTTACCTGACTATGACATTCGGCTTGAGAAATGCCGGTGCCACTTTTCAGCGTTGCATGCCGAAATGCCTCCTCAAGCAACTCGGCAGAAATTCCCACGTCTATGTAGACGATATCGTGGTGAAGACGGAGAAGCGCGTCACCTTGCTGGAAGACCTCAACGAGACATCTGAGAACCTGCGCCGGTTTCAGATCAAGCTCAACCCCGAGAAATGCGTGTTCAGAGTACCAGCCGGCCAGCTCCTAGGCTTCCTGGTCTCCGAACGCGGCATCGAATGCAACCTAGTAAAGATCAAGGCCATTGAGAGAATGGAGATTCCCACCAAGCTGCGAGACATCCAGAAGTTTACCGGGTGCCTGGCCTCCCTAAACCGCTTCATTAGCCGACTTGGAGAAAAGGCTCTCCCCCTCTACCGACTCATGAAGAAAACCACTCACTTCGAGTGGAACGACCAAGCCGACCAAGCTTTCCATGAGCTAAAGAAGATCTTTACGCCGCTTTGTCTTGGCGGTGCCGACTGAGAAAGAGCCCATGCTCCTTTATATTGCCGCCACCAGCCGGGTGGTCCAGCGCCCAGAAGAAGGCCGAGCTCAGCCAGTCCAGAGACCGGTGTATTACTTAAGTGAAGTACTGTCCACCTCGAAGCAGAACTATCCGCATTACAAGAAGATGTGCTATGGCGTGTACTTCGCCGCCAAGAAGCTGAAGCCCTACTTTCAAGAGCACCCCATCACGGTCGTATGCACCGCCCCGCTCGCCGAGATCATAGGCAGCCGGGACGCATCCGGCCGGGTGGCAAAATGGGCCATTGAGCTGGCCCCTTACATGATCTTCTACCAGCCTCGCACCGCCATCAAGTCCCAAGCATTGGGCGACTTCCTCGTCGACTGGGCCGAGACCCAGTACCTGCCACCGGCTCCCGACTCCACTCATTGGCGGATGCACTTCGACGGGTCCAAGATGCGCACCGACTTGGGAGCCGACATCATCCTCACCTCTCCCAAGGGCGACAAGCTCAGATACACATTGCAAATTCACTTTGCCGCCTCCAACAACGTGGCCGAGTACGAGGCGCTCATACACGGGCTCCGGCTAGCCAAAGAGCTCGGCATCCGCCGGATCATGCTATGGCGACTGGATTTGGTGGTCCAGCGATCATCCGGTGATTTGGGACGCCAAGGACGCAAACATGGCAAGCTACCGCTTCCTCGTTCAGCAAATCAGCGGGTACTTTGAAGGATGCGAGTTCCTCCACGTGCCATGAGCCGACAACGAGCAAGCAGATGCCCTGGCACGAAAGGTTCAACTCGACAAGCTATACCAACCGGCGGCGTCTTTCTCCAACGCCTCTTCAAGCCGTCTATCAAGCCATCTCCAGAATCCGATTCCATCTTCGTGCTCCTTAACCCCGACGCAGCCGGATCCGGCTTGGGGAACCAAGAAGGCGGCCTGGGGACTTTGATAGGCGGCTCGGGGACTGCCATAGTCGCACCCGGCCGCGGGACTTCAGAACCCGGCCCGGGGACTATGGTAGTCGGCCCGGGGACTGCATCAACACCACATGCGGTGGCCAACTCCAGCTCTTCACCACCCAGCCCACCGCCCACAGTTGCGATGGCCGTGTTGGCTATAGAAGAAGTCACAGCTCCATCATGGGCTCAGCCCATCCTCAACTTCCTGGTAAACAGAGAACTGCCGGCTGACGAGATCGCGGCAAGACAAGTCCAACGCCGAGCCGGAGCATATACAATTGCTAACAGAGAGCTCGTCAGACGCAGTGTCACTGGAGTCTTCCAGCGCTGCGTCGAGCCAGAGAAGGGCATAGCAATCCTCAAGGACATTCACCAAGGCGAATGCGGCCACCACGCAGCCTCAAGATCCCTCGTCGCCAAAGCTTTCCGCCATGGATTCTTTTGGCCGACTGCTTTGGACGACGCCAAGGAGTTGGTCAAACATTGCAAAGGGTGCCAAGTCTTTAGCTCCAAGCAACACCTGCCCCGGCACTCAAGACCATTCCCTCACACGGCCTTTTGCCATCTGGGGACTGGACATGGTGGGCCCGTTCAAGACGGCGCGCGGCGGCATGACACATCTGCTCGTCGCCGTGGATAAATTTACCAAGTGGATCGAAGCAAAGCCGATTAAGAAGCTGAATGGGCCGACTGCCGTGACATCCGTCGCAGATATTACAACTCAGTACGGCGTGCCACACAACATCATCACCGACAATGGCAAGAATTTTGCCAAGGGAGCATTGGCACGTTTCTGCGCGACGCAGGGCATCCGACTGGACCTAGCGTCCGTTGCCCACCCGCAGTCAAACGACCAAGTTGAGCGAGCCAATGGCCTCATCCTTTCCGGCATAAAGCCCCGGCTCGTCGTGCCACTGGAGCGTTTGGCCGGCTGTTGGCTCGACGAGCTGCCGGCCGTCCTCTGGAGTCTGCGCACTACCCCCAACAAGTTAACCGGCTTCACCCCTTTCTTCCTCGTATATGGTGCCGAGGCTGTCATCCCAACTGACATCGAGTTCGACTCGCCTCGGGTGACCATGTACACGGAAGAAGAGGCCAAAGAAGCACGAGAAGACGACGTCGACCTGCTGGAAGAAAGCCGGCTGTTAGCCCTCAGCCGGTCCGCCATCTACCAGCAGTGTTTGCGCCGCTACCACAGCCGGAAGGTCAAGCCAAGATCCTTCCAAGAGGGTGACCTTGTGCTCCGGCTGATCCTGCGAACAGCCGGCCAGCACAAGCTCTCGGCCCCTTGGGAAGGCCCCTTCGTCATCAGCAGAGCATTGGGAAATGACTCCTACTACCTAATCGGCGCCGTAAGCGAAGGCACGAAGAGAGATGATTACGGCAAGGAGTCGGAACGACCATGGAACGCCAACCTCCTCCGAAGATTTTACAGTTAAAATGCAGTATGTATCACGCTACCTTTTGTACTAAGTATGAGACAATGGGCCCCGAGGAGCACTCGAGGGACTGCCACCTTTATCTATGAATGACGAGTATCATGCTTATGATTTTTTCATTACACTCTTCCTCCTCGTCCAAGCCTTTGGGTTCGACCCGATCGGCCGGGACCGCATATGAGTTATATTCAAGTTCCACCTGCGGTCGGACAAGTAGTGTGCGGCACCCAAGCCCTCTCTTGTCAAAACTTCGTAGCTCGAAGAACCGACTGTCCGGTGGCAAGAGTCAAAAGCGGGAAAGGATGCCCACACGAAAAACGGCTAAGGACTAACGAACTCAGATAACAAAGCCGGCTTCCTCCCATTGCCGATCGGCTACCGAGAAGTGCCAGCCGGCTTACCATTCCACCTTGCCACAATCCAAGAAAGCTCAAGTACTTGCCTTCCCACAAATAGCCAAGTTCCTCCCCAGCCACAGACTGCAGAGCAGCTGTTCGGCTGGGAAAAAGCGGCGATCAAGGGAAAGCGGCAAAGAAACAGCCTAAGGATAAAAGCAAATTCGAATGGAAGCCAAACACATGCATAATTATATTTACACAAAAGCCTTCGAAAGGCCGGCATTCAACATAGTTTGAATACACCCCCAGTGGGTGGAACTGCGCAAATTTAATAAAAGTTGTTCAAGGAGCAACATCAGGAAAGCAAGAACGGCTGATCAGGCCAAGGGAGCGATAGGCGAGTCGGGCAGGTCGGCGGAGGCGGCAGTGCTGGCCGGAGGAGTGGCCGGCTAGCGGGTCTCGGCCTGATCATCACCCCGGGCAGGCGGTGCGCTCGCGCGCGCCTTGTTGCTGGAGGCACGATCAGGCTGAAGCTGGTTGGTCGCTTCGTTGTCGGGCACGACGTCTTCGCCACCCTCCTCTTCTTCGTCTTCGCCTTCGTCGCTGGAAGCAATCTCCTCCGCCGAGTCCTCACCTTCTGCCGGGTTCAGCCCGAACCACTCCTCCGGCTGGGCGGCGCCGTTGTCATTCACTTCAGGAGCAAAAATGCTGGTGTCAGTATACTCGGCGATAGCCGATGTGCGCTGGACGATAGCCGGCCGCACCGCCACTAGCTCCTCGTCGACCTCCGCCTCCAAGTGCTCGGCTAAGCAAGCTCAGCCCGGTACCAGGTGAAGCGAACTCCGGCGCTTTGCTGGCCGGACCGAGCAGCTGGCGGAAGCCTTCCGAGGCCTCGGCGGCCAACCGCAACCTCCGGCCGATCGGCGGTCCAGTGAAGTACGTCAGAATCGCCTCGCCAAGCCAGAGAGCGGTCAGCACTTGCGCCCCGGCACGCTTAAACCGGCGGAGCATGCGGTGAGCCGGCTGCAGCCGGGCCTGGATCGCCAAATGTTGCTCCTCAAGCGTCCGTCTGGCGTCTGGCACGATCTCAACCCCTGCTTGCCGGCGTGTCTCGCGGTGGGCCTCGATGGCTTGGCTGGCGGCGACGGAGTAACCAGGGAAGTAATCTACGTCAAGAGCAAAGAAACAACACAAAATCGAGAAGATGAACAAGAGAGGCGAGGAGCAAGCAAAGGGGTGAAAAGGAAGGCGCCATGGTCGATCGGATCCTCAACCCGTCCATAGCCCTCGCTCAGCGATTGCCTCGCTTCAGCCCAGCCCGCCGCCTCGGTCTCGAACTCGGCCTTAAGGCGGCCTCGCTGTCTGCGCCTTCTTGAGGGCGCCTTATGGCTCTCTTCCTGGTCGGCCGGTCTCTTGGCAGGCGATCGCGTTCTGGGCCAAGGCGCTGCTCTCAGCCTCCTTGGCACGAAGGGCGGTCTGGGCCCCACCTAGCTGCTCCCTCAAGTCAGCATTAGCCTCTGCAAGCATGGAGAAAAAGGAAAAAGCAATAAGGAAGAAGTCGTCAGGGAAGATCCGACCCGACTGCTCAGCAGTCGGCCCGAATCTCGGGGACTACACCCAGTGGAGTCGTGACACGCCCCACATGAGATAAAAGAAACAAAGTACTCACTCCGGCTATTAGTCGGTCGGCGGCCTTTGGCTCAGCTCACGGGCACAGGAGTTGAAGGCAGCCGCGGAGATTGTGATACTCACGAAAATCGAGGCAGTGCGAATAAGAATAAGATTGCCGCCAAGGCTGCTAAAAAGTTCCAAAGCCGCCGCTTTCGGCCGACTCGAAACTCGGGGACTACACCCGGTGGGTGCAGCCGACGCACCCCACGGAAGAAATCAAAAAGAAATCGACCAAGGCGGAAGACTCACCGGATGACCGCAGCGTGGCGAAACTCCTGGGTGTACCGTTGCAGCGGCTGGAGTCTGGCCGGCGTCGGACCTCTGCGCCGCCACGCAGCTTCGGTCGTTCCACCGGGCGTCCACTGGACGTCTTGGCGCCCGCCTCCAGTCTGAGCCGTCGAGCTGGCGCCCGCAGCTCTTTCTTGCTCCGGCGCCGATGACGCCTCTCCAGCGGCCGGCCCGGCGATCGCACCAGAAGATCCGCCCCACCGCAGACTTCGCCCCGGCCGCTGCTCAAAGCGTCCTGGCAGTCGGCCGCCTTGGCCCGCTCTAGTCGACGTCGGCTGTGGCGCCTCCCCCAGGATCGTCGCGTCATCCTCCCTCCTCTCCATCACCGGCTGGTCACAGTCGGCTTCCTCCGATGGAGGCACGGGGATGTTGGGAGCCATGGCGTGAAGAGGAATGACGAGTTGCGGAGGCTGATTGCGCAGAGCCTCCGCCTTCCTCTCCGCGGCCGCGGCTTCCGCCTGGGCCTTAGCCGTCGCGTCGGCTTGCGCCTCGGCTGACTTCTCCGCCGCTTCCTGGGTGGCCCTCCGCTCCGCCGCTTCCCGCTCCTCCCGCGCCTCCCGCGCGTTCCGCTCCATTGCCTCCATGAGGTCGGCGCGGGGATCCATGCGGCGGGAGCTCGAAGACCCTCCTGTCGGTCCGATTATGGAGGCGGCGTCAACCCGTTCAAGGGAAAGCGGCGCCCTGTTCAGCAAATCAAGAAGACGGCTTAGATGAGCCTCAACCAAAGAAGACAACAAAAAGTACAAGACATCCAACACTTACGCCGAGACCGCCTGTGGCTGCTTCACCACCTTGCGGAAGCGGGCCGCTTTCGCGGCCGCCTCGTCCCACTTGGTCGTCGCCACGGAGCCCTTGGGTTTTTTGTCCGGCTGCCGAAGAGACCCGGCCCGACCCGACGCTTTTGTGCGCCACCCCAAGCAGCTGGCGCCACAGAAGGTCCCGCGCTTTGTCAATCGGCCGCCGGCTGGCGGCGTGGGATGGCCTCGGCTTCATCATCATCCGGCCAGTCCCTGAAGCCAGCTGTCGTGGTTTTGTCACGGCAGATGTCCTCCTGAAAGGACTTAGTTGTGGAGCCATCACTACGGGTTAACTTGAACGGGTTAAAGCGGACGCAAAGACACACGAGTTTATACTAGTTCGGCCCCTTCGATGAAGGTAAAAGCCTACGTCTAGTTGTGATGGGATTGATGTGGTCTCGATGACTAGGGAGCAAATAAGCTTCGCCTAGGCCTCGAGTTGTTGTTGTCTCTCTTGAACCGCCGCCGGGTCGTTCCTTTATATACACAGGTTGACGCTCGGCCGGTCTACAGAGTCCCGAGCCGACCTATACAAAGTGTCCGACTCGGTCTCTCTCCTTTCTAGCTTATATTACAAGTTTACATAATCATGGCGGTTTACCACTACGGGCCCTAATCCGCCTTCGGGCCGTGGGCTTCCAAGCTTTACTAATTGAACGCCATCTTCAAGACCTTCATGGGCTTCAAAGATCAGTCTAAGGTGAACTGGCCCTCTGGCCGGTTTATACTTAGTAGCTATATCCTCAACATTAGGCCCGGATTGATTTGAATTTATTCATGTCAATCTTCAACACTAAAGATATCTTGTAAACATCCTCTTGTATTTTCGTAAACCGCCATATTGACTTCTCCTGTGAATTTTGTAAACCGCCGTGACGTCATCTTCAGAGCACCGCAACGGTCGATCGTGACATCATCTCTGCATAAAAGGATTAAAAAGATTCCCTTCTCATTAATGATTATCTCGAAAATCGAGGCGACAGGCGCGCCCACTCGGCCGCTTCGGACGCCTTGATTCTCGCGCCTGCCATTTATTCTTTCCCCTTATAAATAAAACCCGAGGGCTCCTTTTTCTCTTCCTCTTCTACATCTTCTTCTTCCTCGCGACGCCCTCAGCTCTGAAGCTCCACCGCCGTTCGCGACCATCGAGAACTGCACCAACCAAGGCCGCTGCATCAACCTGAATTAGATCAGAGGCTCATCGCCCCCCTCTGCCGTAATCTGCAGCGGTAAGCTTCTTCTGTTCCTCATCCTTAGATCTGCATTAGGTTTTACAAGCTCATCCGCATAGCTCTCCATTTTCCTCTTCATCCTACCTTCTGCCGCGGTAGCTTTGATCCAAAAACGATATAGATCTCTTGCGGTAGTCTTTCCGCATCTGTTTTTAATACTAGCAGCCCTTCCTTTTCTTCTGATAGAGTATGCATCCTTCTCTGTTTTACTTGAACGCCTTTTAAAGAACGCAGTAAAAACTGCTTTATAGATGTGCGGTAGATCCAAATAGATTTGAACATTGTGTGAAACCTGTTTCTGTCAACACTTAGCAGAAATTTTGAATCTGGGCCTTTCTGCCTATGGGCGGTTTAATCCTTGATGGCCAATCCGCCATATGTCATTAGCCCTCTCTTAAACCGCCAATTTGACCTTGCATTGTATTTTCACCGGTTTAACACTGAATTTTTTCACTTACAAACCGTGGACCGTAAACCGGCACCTGTTTGATTTTCTTTCAGCTCCCCCTTCCGAATGGCGAAACAATTTACTGCTTGCAATTGGGTTCCGTCCGGATCACGGAAACACAACTCAACGGCTACGTCACCACCGGGCGTTTTGGCCTCAAAAATGTTCTCCTTTGGTGAGTTCCGGAATCGGAATGTCCACCTGAACCTCAAGAAGGAGAAGTGATTGTTTTTATGCAACACCTAGACCGGGGATTCAGCCCTCCCGGATCAAAAATTTTCCGAGATGTCCTCGCAAGCTTCCAACTCCATCCACAAGATATTGGTCCGAACTTTGTGTCCAATATATGCAACATTCAAGTATTCTGCGAAGTCTATCTTCAAGAAGAACCAACCGTGGAGTTATTTCGAGATTTCTTTCATTTGAACCGCCGTACAGAGTTCTCGGACGGCCCTAACACAGAACTTGGCGGCGTTTCAATCCAAAAAAGGAAGGAAGTGGACTTCCCTCACGCCAAACATCATAGCCATCCTAAAGATTGGAATCAAACCTGGTTCTACTGCCGGAACACTGCTCCTAACGGAGAAAATCCCTTGCCGGGTTATCGCCCTCACCGCTTAGCAACAGCCACCCATTGCCTTGGCGCTTGACAACCGCGGAGACGAAAGAACTTTGCACCTCAAATTACCAAGCTCCGGCTCGATGGCCAACAGTTTAACTGGTATTGACCTTGTCCGCTGCTGGGTTTCTTGGGGCATCTTGCCGTTAAGCCGCCGCCCCGGATTGATGCACGAATATACTGGTGACGTCAAAGATCCTCAATGTCATCACGAACTATCAATAACTGAGCTTGAAGTTACCAAAACAGTGAAGAAAATGCTTGATGAACCGATCTCCGCATGCAGCCAAATCGGGCTGGCTCCGTTCTGCCTCTCCAACAAACCGCCCGAGGTAAGATTGCTCTCCTTACTCTACTGACTTTGATTCCATATTGATCGTATTAATCCCTCTATATTAATTTTTAGGCCAACAACACCTTTTGGAAACGAACTAAACCGACCCGGGTTCCTCGTGCAAAGACCAAGACCACCAAGAAAACTGGCAAGAAGAAAACCGCCGAGTCTTCTGAACCGCCAGAAGATGAAGAATCATATTCTGAGGTAGAGCTTGACTTACTTGGTTCCTTTTTCATTCACTTTATTGTGATTACAATTCCCGAGGATGACGCTGAGGCCGATCATGCGAGAACCTATTGAGGTAATCCTTCTTTCTTCTGATTCTGATCTTGTACCGGTTAAAAGAATTCGCCGCACAGTCCGGAAAGTGAAACAATCTCACTCTTATGCTCATTTGAATCCAAAACTTTCTTTGAAGACACAGCAAACTGAAGAACGCCGTACGACCCGGCATAGCAGTCAACAAATTACGTCGTCCGGTTTAGCTGACACACCAACCCGGAAACGTCGTCCAGAGGTGACTTGTTCTCCTGAAAAGCGTTATCCTTTGAAAGGTTTCTTCCGATGCCCTCTCAAACCGTCTGACCCGAATTACAAGGCTTCTTCCAACTCGTCTGGCGGTTCATCAACCGCTCATTGCCTCCCCTCAAAGTTGCTGTTGGGTAAGTATATTACTCCTTAATTTGTTCCTTGTATCTGTCGGTTTATCATATTCTAACCCTTGATGTTGTAGCACCAAGGCTCGACTTAGTAAAAAGGCCAAGACCCTCGACCCTACTGTGGATGTTGATCCGGAGAAGACTCTAGAGCATCATGGTGTAAATCCCAATGTTGCTAAAGACAACTCTGCTGGGGAAAATCAAGATGCCAATGCTAATCCGCCAGAGGTTGAACCGGATGTCCAAGTTGAGACTTCACATCCTCCTGCTCCTCCGAGTCCTGTAGCAGAACAACGTGACTCAACTGTTGATCCGCCAAGCCCGGGTATGAAAGCGCCAAGCCCATTTGAAAATGCTAATCCGGCCAGCCCGACCAAAGATGATGATGTCGTAGTTACGGGCACCGCATATACCGCCCTTGGTAATCCGGTTGCTCTATCAAAGCACAGTGCCAAGGAAGAATTTACTGCCATGAGCAAAGGGAAGGAGAAAACTGATCTGTCAGCTTATAACAATTTCTCTGCCCAAGACCTTCACTCTGGCTTCCTGAACCGGCTCTACACAAGCCATGATTTTGAAGCCGGTTTAGTAAATCTTATGAAGGAGCGCTATGAGGTAAACAGTTGTGCCTTTCTCTTGTTCCTTCATTGCATAGTAGCCCCCAAGGGCCTGTTTGTAATCTTCTTTCAAACCGGGACTTGATATAGAAGTCAATACTTTCAGAATCCACTGATGTAGCCCCCAAGGGCCGGTTCAACTTAGTATAGTTAAACCGGGACATAACGTAAAACTCAATGCTTCAGAATTCACTGATGTAGCCCCCAAGGGCCGGTTCAACTTAGTATAGTTAAACCGGGACTGTAATTTATATCGCCGCATCAGAACATGTTCGAGCAAATAGCCATTAGCCCCCAAGTGCCAAGTTGAATACCTGTATTGAGCTTGGGACTGTGATTTTATTGACAGATGAAGATCAAATATGCATTAGCCCCCAAGTGCCAAGTGTATGACTCGTTATGCGCTTGGGACTTGTGAAGATATTAACATGCTCCCTTTTTGTTGCAGAGTGAGATACGCCAACAAGCCTCACAAATCAATGATCTTCAAGAAAATCTGAAATCTCAACAAGCAGAAACCTCCAAGGCCAAGGATGAGCTGAAAACCGCCTTGACTACCATGGAGCAGCTCAAGGAGTGGTTCAAGTCCTGGCGGGCCGGCGGGATACTAAAAGGCGGGCTTGCTAAAAGCGGGCGGAAGATGCTGAAGCAGCTCTTAAACCGGTGACGGAAGAGCTCACTGGATTAAAGCGCCAAATCAATGCCATGACCTCTGCAATATTTGGTAAGCAACGTTTCACCAAGGTTGTGATGAATATTCCGCTTTGAAATTTCCTCCGTTTAACCTGAACTTTCTTAAAACGGTACAGGTAGGCGCATTGCTCATCTGGGCTTTGACATGCGGAAGAAACTCAAGGCCGCGTATACGCTAATTGAATAGCTGTATACCGGCACCCAACGAGTTATTTGCGCCACTTCTTATGATAATGCAGCTCCGACACTGATCAAGGACACACTGGACCGGCTATCTATGATACCAGCACAAATAGAAGAATTGAAACGATCCGCTGCCCGGGCTGGCACCTTATTGGCACTAACTCACGCCAAAGCATGGATAGCTGACCTTGATCCGACTGACATAGCCAAAGGCTTCCCGGTGCTTTCGGGGAAAATGGCGAAGTATTTGATAATGATGCTCTCAAAGCGGGTAACAAGGGAGATGCGTCCTCTGGCGAGTCAAGCTGGCGAAGAGGCCAACTGACGGTTCACCGCTCCTTCTATGACGCAAACAACAAAGCGGGTTGAAGCTGTTATTCGGAAGTGCGAGAACCTTGTTCCACCAACCCGTAAGCACACTTACGCCCCGACGTTGATCCGACCGAGCTTATAAGTGAAGAGGCTGTCTTTCGAGCTTTAACCGGATTGATCGGACCACCAATGACTTCCGCCATTGGATGGTGAGGAGGAAGAAGTCGAACCGACGCCTGCATTTACCCATCTACTTCACGTCAACCCGGCAATGAAGCTTCATCCGTCAAAGTCGGTTGATACATCGTAAAGCGCCTGTTATGAAGCAATTCCAAATTTTGGGCCTCTGTGCCTTGTAATAGGATAGCCAACACTTTTGCCTTTTAATATGCCTTCGTGCATGCGTTTTGCAATTTATGCCTCCGTTTGATTTGCCAATGATAAGCTATTACCTGTAGCAAAAATCTTAAACCGCCACGGCGGTTTGTGCCGCCAGCTGGCTTGTGACGTTCATATATATATATATATATATATATATATATATATATATATATATATATATATGCAATGAAATATTGAGGTATATGATCAAAATTTATGATACAAAATACCTGCCATCGCTGGGCATGAAGTTGGCTTAGCCAATCTTGAAGCGGAGGTTGTATAAACCATTACCGTCAAAGGAGAAAACAGCTCCTGTGTTTATAATGCCGGTTTACCATGTAAACCGTGCCGGGTCATGACAAGCCCCCTGTTACTCCATAATGGGATGTTAACAGAAAAAGTCAAACCGGAAAAATTATCTCCGGATTAAAAATGGACCGAATTCCGTCAATTGACAGTTTGAACCGGTTTAAAAATGTTATCGGTTTAAAAAACGCAACAAAATCAAATAACAGTTATGAAAAAACATGGAAGCAAAGGCAATGATAAACCTTTTGCAAAAAAGGAGGCTTTACTGAGCCGATCAGATGGTGTTACCATGGTCGGACACGACCAAGCTCCGTATAAGGTGTAGCCATGGTTCAAGTCAGCCAGGTCCCCAAGCGAAACCGTGGCATTATGCCGATCAAGTGGCGTGCCAATGGTTCGGGTTCGACCAAGCCCCAAGTGACTCTATGGCCTTAGGCCGACCAAGAGGCGTGATCGGTTCAGACTTGACCATGTCCCCAAGTGATCTGGTGGCTTTTGCCTATCAAAAGGTGTTGCATTGGTTCGGACACGACCAAGCCCCCAAGTGATATCATAAAGCTTTTGAAAAGCAAACTCAGGGGGTAAACCGGAGGCTGCTTTAATATAGAACAACTCCATGTAACCACGCATGATGTAACATAACATATACCCCGCTTTAGCTGAGGCTCCGGTTTATTACTTTATTCATAATATATACACTGTCATAATATGTACATAAGTAGAGCCGACGGCTCAGGTATAATAAGGCCGAAGATGAGCTATTTTCCACAGCCTGTTGGTCTCCTCCTCTGACGTGCGTGAGTCTTTATGCTCTCGAATATCGATCGAGATAAATGCGACCCGTTGTGCATATTCTTGCTGACCACGAAGGTCCCTCCCAAGGTGGGGATAACTTGTGCATATCGATGGGTCTTGGATGAGCCGAAGCACCAAATCTCCTTCTTGAAAAGTTCTGGTTCTGACCCGGCGACTATGGTAACGACGAAGATCCTGTTGGTAAATCACCGAGCGGGCAGCTGCTATATCACGCTCCTCATCCAACCGGTCCAAAGTGTCTTGCTGTGCCGTCTCGTTGTCCGCTTCAACATAAGCTGCCACACGAGGTGAGTCATGACGGATGTCACTGGGGAGAACCGCCTCCGCTCCATAGACCATAAAAATCGGTGTGTATCCTGTGGATCTGTTGGGCATAGTGTTGATACTCCATAACACAGATGGTAGCTCTTCTACCCAACAACCCGGTGTCCTCTGCAAAGGGACCATAAGCCGGGGCTTGATGCCTCTCAAGATCTCTTGATTAGCCCTTTCCGCTTGACCATTGGACATGTGGGTGGGCTCTTGAAGAAATGTCAAGCCGGATGTGTTCACGTTCATAGAACTCTTTCATGGCACCTTTGGACAAATTGGTACCATTATACGTGATGATCTTGTGTGGAAAGCCAAACCGGAAAATCACCTTTTTGATGAACTGAACCGCCGTGGCCGCGTCACACTTGCTAACAGGTTCTGCTTCTACCCACTTTGTAAACTTGTCAAATGCCACCAGGAGGTGGGTCTTCTTGTCCTTGGACCTTTTGAAAGGTCCAACCATATCCAGCCCCCAGGTTGCAAACGACCAAGTAATTGGAATCATCCTCAATTCTTGGGCGGTACATGAAACGCGCCTTGAGAACTTTTGGCAACCATCACATCGTCGACCGGATCTTCCGCATCGGCATGAGCGATCAACCAATAGAAACCGTGGCGGAACGCTTTAGCCACCAAGGATTTTGAACCGGCGTGGTGACCACAATCTCCTTCATGGATCTCATGCAATATTTCACAGCCTTCCTCAGGGGACACACAGCGCTGAAACGCCCCTGACACGCTGCAATGATGCAATTCGCCATTAACAATGGTCATAGACTTGGATCGCCGGATTATCTGTTGGGCCAACGTCTCATCTTCTGGTAACTCGGCCCGGTTCATGTACGCAAGATAAGGAAGCGTCCAATCCGGAGTGATGTGAAGAGCTGCCACCAATTGAGCCTCCGGATCAGGAATAGCCAAATCCACTTCACCAGGGAGCTTGACCGACGGGTTGTGCAGCACGTCCAGAAAAACATTGGGCGGGACCGGTTTACGTTGAGAGCCCAACCGGCTTAAAGCGTCCGCCGCTTCATTCTTCCGACGGTCCACGTGGTCCACCTGATAGCCCTTGAAATGACCTGCAACAATATCCACCTCACGACCATATGCAACCATGAGTGGGTCCTTAGAATCCCAAGTGCCAGACACCTGTTGAGCCACTAGGTCCGAGTCACCGAAGCACTTAACCCGGCTTAGATTCATCTCCTTAGCCATCCGGAGACCATGGAGCAAGGCTTCATACTCAGCTGCATTGTTAGTACAAGGGAACATTAAGCGGAGAATGTAACAGAACTTGTCACCTCGTGGGGAAGTTAATACGACTCCAGCCCCCGAGCCCTCCAATTGCCTGGATCCGTCAAAATGGTTGGTCCAATATGTGTGATCCGGTTTTTCTTCAGGTGCTTGCAACTCCGTCCAATCATTAATGAAATCCACAAGTGCTTGAGACTTCAACGTCGTCCGAGGCACGTATTTCAGACCGTGCGGCCCAAGCTCTATAGCCCACTTGGCAATCCGGCCAGTCGCTTCCCGGTTCTGTATGATATCGCCTAAAGGAGCAGAACTGACCACCGTGATAGGGTGCCCTTGGAAATACTGCTTCAGCTTCCGGCTTGCCATAAAAACTCCATATACTAGCTTCTGCCAATGCAGATACCTTTGCTTAGATTCAATAAGTACCTCGCTGATATAGTAAACCGGACGTTGAACTGGATGCTCCTTCCCTGCCTCCTTCCGCTCCACCACAATGGCCACGCTGACCGCTGGCGTTAGCGACAACATATAGCGTAGCGGCTCCTTGTCAATGGGAGCGGCGAGCACATGCGGGTTGGCCAATTGCCGCTTTAAGTCCTCCAACGCTTCATCGGTGGACTCCAGACAAACTGATCTGTCTTTTTCAGCATCTGGTACAAAGGGATGGCCTTCTCTCCGAGGCGGCTGATAAACCGACTCCAAATGGCAATCCGCCTGCCAAACGCCGGACATCGTTAATACACTTCGTTTAGCCAGGAGGTAATAGCCGTAATCTTCTCCGGATTAGCTTCAATTCCCCTGTTGGACACGAAAACCCAATAACACTGCCGGAACACCAAAGACACATTTGGCGGGTTGAGCATCATCTTATAAACCCGCAGTTGTCAAAGGTTTCCTTCAAATCGTCAATCGGTGTCTCCTTCTCCCTTGACTTGACCACAATATCATTAACATAGGCGTGCACATTACGGCCGATCTGTTTATCTGAGCAATTCTGTACACAACGTTGATAAGTTGCCTGGGCGCTCTTGAGCCCAAAAGGCATAGATACATAGCAGAAGGCTCCAAAGGGAGTGATAAACGTTGTTTTCTCCTGGTCCTTAACTGCCATCTTGATCTGATGATACCCAGAATATGCATCCAAAAGCTCAAGCGCTCACAACCCGCGATAGCATCAATAATCTGGTCAATGTGGGGAGGGCAAAGGATCTGCTGGACAAGCCTTGTTAAGATCTCTGTAATCCACACACATGCACCAAGTGTCGTTTTCCTAAGAACCAGCACGGATTAGCAAGCCACTGGATGGAAGACTTCAACGATAAAACCAGATGCTAAGAGCACAGCCACCTCCTCTCCAATGGCCTTGCGCCTTTCTTCGTTAAACCGGCGGAGAAACCGCTTCACCGGTTTGTACTTGGGATCAACATTAAGAGTGTGCTCGGCCGAGTTGCCTCGGTACAACCGGCATGTCGAAGGCTTCCATGCAAAAATGTCCCGATTCTCACGGATGAACTTCGATGAGCGCTTTCCTATTTCAGATCCAAGTTGGCACCGATGTTGAACTGCTTGGGACGAATCGCCAGCACGAAGTCAACAAGCTTAGTCTCAATTGCCGATTTGAATTTCAGGGCGAGATCAAGCTCAGAGTTGGCTTCTTCAATGGAGTCATGTCCGCCGGATCAACATTGTCCTTATAGTACTTCAGCTCCTCGGTGGCACAAACTGACTCTGCGTAAGCCGCATCACCTTCCTCACATTCCAAAGCGATCTTGCGGCTCCCATGAACCGTTATTGTCCCCTTGTGACCCAACATCTTGAGCTGCAAATAGATATAACAAGGCCGTGCCATGAACTTGGCATAAGCCGGTCGCCCGAACAGGGCATGATATGGACTTTGGATTTTTACCACTTCAAATGTCAATGTTTCTGATCTGGAGTCATATTCATCACCAAAGGCCACTTCCAGAGCTATTTTACCAACAGGATATGCCGACTTGCCAGGCACCAAACCATGGAACACTGTATTGGACGGTTTGAGATGTTTATCCGTTAGCCCCATACGACGAAAGGTCTCATAGTACAGGATGTTAATGCTGCTCCCTCCATCCATGAGTACCTTGGTGAACTTATAACCTCCCACCTGAGGTGCCACCACCAGGGCTAGCTGACCCGGATTGTCGACCCGGGGAGGATGATCCTCTCTGCTCCATATAATGGGCTGCTCCGACCAGCGTAGGTAATGGGGTACGGCCGGTTCAACAGCGTTGACTGCCCGCTTCTGAACCTTCCGGTCTCGCTTGTCTAAGCTGGTTGTGAAGACATGGTACTGCCCACTATTCAACTGCTTTGGGTTGCTCTGATAACCCGACTGCTGCTGTTGCTGGTTGTAACCACCTTGGCTATTATGATTGTTCTGGTTGTTATGTCCGCCCGGATTACCATTAAATCCTGAACCAGAATTTCCTCCACCGTAACCCGGCCTGGATCCTGAACCGGCGCCAGAGCCGTGATCATACTGGAAAGCATTATAACTCTTGAAGTCCTACATAATGTAGCAGTCCTTCCAAAGGTGGTTGGCCGGCATCTCCTTCGTCCCGTGCTTTGGACAGGGCCTGATTCAATAAATAATTTAAGTGATCCGGGTTAGGATTCGGAGCCCCACCACAATTCGCCGCCTTACCTTTGCGCCGCTGCCCCTTGTCCTACGCGTTGGTATTAGCTACAAAGTCCATGTTGCCATCCGCTTTACGCTTGCCATTACCTGCTGAGTGATGTTGCTGGCCCTTGGAGTTGCTGTTCTTCCTTCCCTTCCCTGTCTTGTCATCGTCAGACTCGGGATCCTTGGTACTATCAGAATCAGCATACTTCACTAAAGCGCCCATGAGAGTTCCCATGTCATTACAAAATCGCTTCATGTGCCCCAACTTTAACTTCGTGAGGCTGAAACCGCGGTTGCCCTCCAGGGTTAAGATCGCAGAGTCAGCGTTGATCCGGTCTGATGAGTGCAAGATTTCCGAAACGCGGCGTACCCAATGGGTTGTTGACTCCCCTTCCCCCTGGACACAAGCCGCTAAGTCCACTACGGACATAGGCTGCTTACAGGTATCTTTGAAATTCTGGATAAACCGGGTTATGGCCCAGGCCCATGAACTGATAGAATTGGGCGGCAGGCTCTTCAACCAAGTACGGGCCGTTCCTTCAAGCATCATGGTGAAGTACTTTGCACACGCGGCCTCATCCACATCCAGCATCTCCATGGCCATCTCATAGCTTTCTATCCATGCTTCTGGAGCTAAATCGGCAGTGTAACTTGGCACCTTGCGCGGACCCTTAAAGTCTTTGGGCAAGCGCACATTGCGTAAAGCGGGGACGAGGCAAGGCGCACCCAAAGAGCTAGAGGTAACCCCAGGCTCGACCGAGATGGTCGGACGAACCAGCGTAAGCTGATAAGCCTGATGATGTGCTACTAATTCGGCCTCCCTGCGCGCTCGGGCCCGGTCCACCACCTCCTGGGCGTTATCGACACCACCTGCCGGGTTGTTGCCACGGGGCGCACCACGCCGTGCATTACTTGATACGGCCGGTTCAACCACGTGCCTGCTATAGCTCCGGCTTGGGCGGGGGGGTAGAGTGGCTCCGGTCGAGGCTGTACGAATACGCTTCCTGTTGGACCAAAGCTGTCCTAAGGAGCTCCTTGACCCGACGCGTCTCTACCGCCTGTGGTGAATCACCTTCAATTGGAATAGCCTCCAGCCATGCCGCAGCTGCAACAAGGTTATCCATCGGGTTGGAGTAGTGACCCGGAGGTGTTTGCACAGCCTGAGGCACACTGGCGTTATGGCGAGGTAGATCTATTAAGCGGGGCTGGACCGGCGCGCCGTCCAGTGCTTCGCCCGGTTTACCACCGGCGGATTACTGGTTCCCGCTCCGGGGGTGTTGAAAAGGTCTCTTCCTTCGAAAACTGAAGGCAAACGGGATCTGTATTTCCTCTTCATGACTTCATGTGACGCGTTCTGGTCCAACATGAGCCTATAAGCCTGCACATCTAAAGCGGCCCGCTCCGCCGTCATCCTGGCGTCTGCAGCTGCTAGATCCGCTTTAGCCTGAGTGATTTGTTCCTTCACCTTTGCAATCTCCGCGTTATGAGTGTCCTAATCCGCCGGGTCAGCCTCTGCCATGAGTGTAGCCAACACATCGAACATATCTGATAAAACTTGAGCCGGCGGGCGCACAGGGCCTCCTGCCCCGGCAGCCGTCGCTGCTGTTGAACCGGCGATCATTGTTGCAGCAGTCGAAGAGTGAAGCGCTGCTTGTGTACCGGCCATGAATATTCCAACACGGTTGGGTAGATCGGAGGGGTCCGGAATACTGTCACCATCGGAACAGCCCCCAATCCGGCCATCTTGTAGCTGATATAGAGATTCAGTTTCTCCGGTTGACGACTCGTCGTCAGAGTAGATGACGGTCTCGCCACCAGACTCTGATACGTCCTCATAACTTCCTCCGTGGATGACTCCCACAAAGGCACGCTTCACGGCCGGTTTAACACTGGCAGATCTCGTGACGCTGAGCCGTTTCGACGAGGTCGGTGCAGATGTCGGCTCGAGCCCAGCTCACCAATCTTGCCGATGAAAACGTGTATGCCACCAAATGGGACCCGGTATCCGTACTCGATTGAGCGGCCTCGGGGCCCCATCCTGCGTCGTCGATGTAGAGCTTGCCGCGACGACTCTTGGTCATCCGCCCACAGATCGCCTTCGAGTCGCCGAACTTGCCCTCCAAGATCATCAAACCATCGAGCGATAGCCCCACGGTGGGCGCCAACTGTCGTGGTTTTGTCACGACAGATGTCCTCGTGAAAGGACTTAGTCGTGGAGCCATCGCTACGGGTTAACTTGAAGGGGTTAAAGCGGACGCAAAGACACAAGAGTTTATACTAGTTCGGCCCCTTCGATGAAGGTAAAAGCCTACGTCTAGTTGTGATGGGATTGATGTGGTCCCGATGACTAGGGAGCAAATAAGCTTCGCCTAGGCCTCGAGTTGTTGTTGTCTCTCTTGAACCGCCGCCGGGTCATTCCTTTATATACACAGGTTGACGCCCGGCCGGTCTACAGAGTCCCGAGCCGACCTATACAAAGTGTCCGGCTCGGTCTCCCTCCTTTCTAACTTATATTACAAGTTTACATAATCATGGCGGTTTACCACTACGGGCCCTAATCCGCCTTCAGGCCGTGGGCTTCCAAGCCATCTTCAAGACCTTCATGGGCTTCAGCACAGTCTAAGGTGAACCAGGCCCTCCTGGCCGGTTTATACTTAGTAGCTATATCCTCAACACCAGCTGTAAGCTCGGGGCCGCCTGCCTCTCCGCCGGCTCCGCCTATTGCGTCGTTCATGGCAGCCGCCCCCAGATCTGGGTCGTCGGGGTCGTCCATCGTGCGGTCGGCCATAAACTGGCGCTCCGGCCCTGCGGCCCCGGGCGCCGTTCGAAGAAGGGGGTTCTGCTCAAAGACAAGCCGACTAGTCAAGAGTCGGCCGTCATGGCTCCGGCAACAAAAGAAGAAGAAAGTAAGGAAAACTCACCACAGGCGGGGGATCAGCCCGAGAATACGGCGCCTTGCCATACTGCCACTCCTCAGTGAGCTTGCAGTTGGAGATGTAATTCACCATGTAAGATACCTCGCCACGAGGCATCTCTCTGGTGCTCAGCCGGCATGGGTCGAAGCGGCCGCTCATCTGGCAGATCATGTGCGGCCGGCTTTGGAGCGGGAGCACCCGGCGCTCCACGCCGGCGGCGACCAGGTCGGCCCCCACCAAGCCCTCCGATTGGATCATCACCCGGAGCCGGGTGACGGCGGCGTTCCCGGCCAGGGAGAGCGACCGGGCTCGGAAGGACCAAGATGGCTGCCTCCCAGGCGGCGGGCCGGCTACGTAAGCCGACAGATTCACGAAGTCACCTTGCGAGGCGACGTTCCTCACGCAGAAGTATGATTGCTGCCAGAGCTTCACCGACTGGATCAGCGGCATAGGCGGAAAGGGGTTGTTGTCGGCTGTCCTCCGCCTGGCGATGAAGGCGCCACAGGGGGCGGGCACACCCGCGGAGACGGTGCCGAGATTGCACTGGAAGAACTCCCCAAAGAGCTCAAGGGTGGGGAGGACTCCAAGAAAACCCTCGCACAGGGTGACGAAGGCCGACAGCAGCATCACCGTGTTGGGGGTGAGGTGATGCGGCTGGAGATGATAGAACTCGAGGAAGGAGCGGAAGAACCCGCTCGCCGGCAGGCCGAGGCCGCGCAGGCAGTGCGAGCGGAAGATGACCCGCTCGCCCTCCTCCGGCGCCGGCGAAACCTCCGCCTCCGGCGCGAGGCGGGTCTTCACGAGGTCCTCGCCCGGCAACCGCCGCGTCTTGCGAAGCCAATCAATGTGGTCTTCATGGACGTTGGAGCCATGCCACGAGCTAGACAGCGCCATGGGAGCAAGAGGAAATGAGAGAGGCGCGGCGGCGGAGAGCACAGCCACGCTGCGGAGGAACCGCCGCAAACCAAGAGGGTTGGCGGTGGAACGGCGTGGTGGTGAGGGCGCTGCGGCGGCGGGAGAAAGGAGAAGGTGGCAGAAGGAAAGGTGGAGCAAGGGCAAGCGTGCGAGCCTCTGCCGCTCCCCCTCCTCTCCCTACTTATAGGCTCGTACGGCGGAGCCGAGGAGGCGAGGCGTGGGGGAACGTGGGATTAACTGCGCCCACTCCCCCCACGTCCCGCGATTATTGTGCCCTAAAGGCGTGTTGAAACCGCCGCGGGAAGGCGAGCGGTCCATTCGGGCCGCAGAGGATCCGCACGTGGGCCGAGGCCTAGGTATGGTGGCCCCCATCCTGCGGTGACGTCCCGTCACGCGCATGGGCTGGCATGCCTTTCTGGCCACGTGGCGCGCAGGGTGGCGCGCGGTCAATGCGCGATTCGGCCCGCGTTCTCACCTTCTGGCTACGGAATTCCCCGAAGACGGCACACCCGCTCAAGGCCGGCTCCTAGCTGCCGGCTCCTCAGGATAGGAAGCTGATAGAGCTTCTCATCCTCCTTTCAACCTCGAAGCTCAATCAGCTTCGGGGACGACTGTCAGAGTAAATGACCACGGGTAGCCTAGCCGGCTCCCCCTGGGACTTCTGAAAAAATTACAAGCCAACCAAGCCATCCAACATCCAAGACGCAGGGCCGCCTTCCCCCGTCCGGCCGACCCTCAGGCCGGCTGTTAGGAGGCGGCCGGCCCCAAAACCTACAAAGAGAAGGCCACGGGAGGGCCGGCTCCCAAGGAGCCGGCCACGAGAAGGCCGACTCCAAGAAGCCACCCCCCAGCAAGCGGCCAAGGCCGCACCCTCAGAATCTGCACCCACATAACGGTGATGAGGCGGGGCTTGGCTACAGTGAAGCCTGCCACCACCGTATCCCGGAGCACGCCTGGCCACAGTGCGTCGTACGGGGCGGCCATCACCCGTCCGGCGCGGCACTGTTGCCATGCTGACCATGACGTCACCCATGTCAGGTTGTTAGTACGACCCGCAGGCGGCGGGCCCCTCCGGTCAGGGAGATGCCCGAAGGCGGCTCGGCCTCCCCCAGTTGGCCTCAGATATGGCCGGCTTCCCATAAGCCGGCTTGTTCCCTCCCTCGAAGGAAGCGCCTCATTAAGGAGACAAGACGAGGTGAGACTACAGTGATCGCCGCCAAGGCGGCGGCACTATAGCCATGCTCACCCCGACAAAGCCCTCGTCATCAGGATTGAGGCAACAGTAACCAGCCCCCGACAAGGCCCTTAGTGGTGGGGCCGGCTTGTCGCCCAAGAAGCCGGCAGCCGGCGGGACCCACCAGTCGGTGGGCCCTAGCGGCCGGCGGGGAAGCCGGCGAGCGTAGACACTGACGGCTAGGGCCCGTGCCCAGCCGGATTATCATTGTACCCCTGGGGGGTAGGCCTATAGAAACGCCCCAGGGCACCCATGCAAAGGGTTGATCTCTTAGAGTTTTAGACACCACATAGAGGAAAGAGGAGAGCTAGTCGTGCCCTTCTTCTTCCTCTCACCGAACAGCTCAAGGAGCCACTTGTAGCCACTTGTCCATCTAGTGATCATGAGGAGACCCCGCAGAGCAGCAGTAGGGGTGTTATCTCCACGGAGAGCCCCGAAGCTGGGTAAAATTCGCCGGCATGCATGTTTTCGCCTCATCCCGTTTCCAGGCATCGGCGACGTCTTATTGGCTCCCACTATGATAAGCCACCCGTTGGCATATGTCGCACCTACCACCCGACAAAGGGACAATATAAAGTGACGTTCTTTCGCATTGAGATTTTGTGCATCCAACCATAAAAGCGCATGGCAACCTATGCTTCCCTCTGCGAAGGGCCTATCTTTTATTATTATCTTCTACCTTATGCAGGAGTCACGGTGATCTTCACCTTTCCTTTTTCATTTTATCCTTTGGCAAGCCCAGCATGTTGGAAAGAACCTGATATATATATATCTAATTGGATGTAGGGGAGCATGAGTTATTATTGTTTACATTACCCTTGAGGTAAAAGGTTGGGAGGCGAAACTATAAGCCCCTATCTTTCTCTGTGTCCGATTAAAACTCCATAACCACAAGTATTGCGTGAGTGTTAGCAATTGTGAAAGACTAAATGATAGTTGAGTATGTGAAGTTTGCTAAATCAAATCTCTAACATAGACTCTTCCTGAAAATAGGATGAATTGCAATTGTTTGATGACTGAGAATATTGTTTGTTAGTTTTCAAGAAAGTTTATGTTCCATACTTTAAACTTGTGACTTGCTTGTTACTTGATCATGAAAAGTTTTATGAGATGAGCTATTGTTATGATATGTAATGATGCTAGAAAAAGTCATTGGAATTCTCATTGATCAAACTTAAGCACTTACTAGCATTCCACATCAAAAATTATCTTTTTTATCATTTACCTACTCGAGGACTCCAGGAATTAAGCTTGGGGATGCCTGATACGTCTCCAACGTATCTATAATTTTTGATTGCTCCATGCTATATTATCTACTGTTTCGGGCAATATTGGGCTTTATTATCCACTTTTATATTATTTTTGGGACTAACTTATTAATCGGAGGCCCAACCCAGAATTGTTGTTTTTTTGCCTATTTCAGTGTTTCGAAGAAAAGGAATATCAAACGGAGTCGAAATGGAACGAAATCAACTGGAGAAGTTATTTTTGGAAGGAAAGCTACCGGATGGACTTGGACCCTACATCAGGGGATAAGGGAGGTGCTCACGAGGGTGGGGGGCACCCCCCCTAAGGCGCGCCCCCTGCCTCGTGGGGCCCCCGAAGCTCCACCGATGTACTTCCTGCACCCATATATACTCTCGTACCCTAAAACTTCCAGAACAAAGATCAGATCGGAAGTTCTGCCGCCGCAAGCCTTTGTAGCCACGAGAAGTCAATCTAGGCCCTCTCCGGCACCCTGCCGGAGGGGCCCATCATCACCTGTGGCCATGGAGGAGTATCCCGGAGAGGCCATTATCACCATGAAGGCCAAGGACCATAGGGTGGAGGCCGTGGAGGAGGAAGCACAAGGGGGAGAACCTCTCCTCCTCTCTTCTGGTGGCGCCGGAGTGCCATCGGGAGGGGAATCATCGCCACGGTGATCGTCTTCATCAACATCACCATCATCATCACCATCCTCATCTCTTTTATGCGGCCCACTCTCCCGCAAACCGCTGTAATCCCTACTTGAACATGGTGCTTTATGCCACATATTATGATCCAATGATGTGTTGCCATCCTATGATGTTTTGAGTAGATATCTTTTGCCTTTGGGTTGATTGATGATCTAGATTGGTATGAGTTGTATGTTTTACTTTGGTTCTGTCCTATGGTGCCCTCCGTGTCGCGCAAGCATGAGGGATTCCCGTTGTAGGGTGTTGCAATAAGTTCATGATTCGCTTATAGTGGGTTGGTGAGTGAACAGAAGCACAAACTCGAGTAAGAGGGATTGTTACGTATGGGAATAAAGAGGACTTCATGCTTTAATGCTATGGTTGGGTTTTACCTTAATGATCTTTAGTAGTTGAGGATGCTTGCTAGAGTTCCTATCATAAGTGCATATGATCCAAGTAGAGAAAGTATGTTAGCTTATGCCTCTCCCTCATATGAAACTGCAATAGTGATTACCGGTCTTGTTAACAATTGCCTAGGACAATTCCGCACACCTATCCACCATTATTCCACACTCGCTATTTATATTATTTAGTAATATATTCTAACTTTATGATAACATCACCTACTTTTATGTTTTAGCTCTCCGACACCATGCAAAGTTATCCTCTTCATACCCACAACGTAGTTTTATTTCTCGCTTCTAGTTGGAAGTAATCGCTCGCGTGCACGAGAGTCGTGTCGATGGCGAGATAGGGCTTGAGAGAATATTGATCTTACCTTTAGCTCCTTGTGGGTTCGACACTCCATACTTATCACTTCCACCTTTGGAAAGTTCTACGATGATTCCTTGCATTGTTCGCTATAGTTGTAGTACACTCCTACTAGGAAGACAACTCCTATAAAACCTTGCGCTTGGCTCTTTGCCTCTTCGGGAGGTTCAACAGTTTGTACTCGTGTGAACCTTGCACTAGGCTCTTCGCCTCTTTGGAAGGTCCAACAATGATGATACTACAGTACAATAGGCTTCTGGCAATCTGACACCGATTGAACTGTTGCACGTCCACCGCGAGGGCGAGGGAGAGGGAGAGGGCGCTGTAGTCAAAACCCTCTTCTCGTCCTGCGAACCACCGCGCGCGTGGGCGAGGGAGAGGCATAGTAAGCAAGCTTCTCCTCGTTCGGCGAGTTGACGGGACACATCAAAGCAGTACTAGTACTAGTAGCAGTAGTCCATATTGCGTCCTTTCCGATTAATATGGCTTAATTTGAAACGAGAAAAATACATTGGCGGTCAACGTATGTAATAATACGCTCTTTACGGTCACTATATATAGTTTTGCGGCGATTATATGATCACTAGCTCATCGTAGAGCACCGTATTGCACCCTACTGACCGGCCACATAGTCGACGTGGCACTTTGTTGACTGGTTAAATTGTCACCTGGTTTCTGGGTCCCACCCGTTAGTTGGCAGAGCAAAGAAATCAGTTAAACAAAACTTTACGCAGGCGCGACACGAGTCCAACCCTTGCGTGCGAACCGCCCTGGCTGTGTATGTGAGTGCATGCACGTGTCCTCCCTCGGTGTTCCAACAAAGAGTGTACATCGGCTATAAAACAAAGAGTGTAGTACATGATGTACATCTACACTTCCAATGCATTTAACCTTTAATCTAAATCGATATTGATTGACTAATGCACCAACTTGTGCTGTAGGTATAGGCTACATGTCTATCCTTAATTACAGCATGCAACGGCCTTCATTTAATCTTCTTATCTCAATGGTCACATGCACACATAAGTCTGCTACTTTTGGGCGTTAATTATTCCCTGGTCAATGTGTAAATCTCTAAATGTACAGTCTTTCACCAGACGTAGGGAGTAGGTTGAGCACTTGAGCGTGAGCGTGTGTGTTGCGTCGTGTGTTGTGTGCCGCATGGGTGCGTGAGTGTTGCGTGCGTCCATGTGTACGTGTGAGTGTTGCATGTTGCATGCATGCATGCATGCATGCATGGGGCTTACTCCCTCCCATTGACATTTTCATATTTCAAGCTTCCTCTGTTCCCTTGATATGGTGATACTCCCTCTGTTCCCAAATAGTACGGAGTAAAAGCCTCCCTCTATTCCCAAATACGGAGTATTTGTCTTTCTACAGATTTCAACAAGTGACTAGGTACGGAGCAAAATGAGTGAAGTGAGCGTAGAGGCATAGGGATACTGTAGAAAGGAAGTCCTCGCGATCCATTATTCCCATCTCGGTCAGAGAGAACTATTCAACTAGTCTTCGCAGTGAAGTGACAATACACGCTGCAGCAGACGGGACACGTAATTAATAAGCCGAACCAGCGTGTTGGTGTTACTAAATCAGCCTTACCCAGTACTGCCATCATGTTTGCCAGTAGAGCACGCTTCCGCAATACGCCACGCACCTCATCCTCCATTAACTGACATATGGGCCCGGTTGTGGTAGACCCACATGTCATCGGTGTAACTATTTACACTCTGAAGGACAGTATATCCTGGTAGTAGTACTAGTAGAATTGAGATTGAATGCACTTTTTTCCCCGTCTTCCACTCTTCTTCCTCCTCTCTTCTTCTTCCTCCTCTCTTCCTCATCGTCGGCCGCACACCATTTACCCCCGCTCACTGCTCACCCGCCCGCGCCATCTTCCTTTGTAGCTCGCGCGTACCTTATCCCCCCGCTCACTGCTCGGCCACACGAGGAGAAGCTTCTTCGCCGCTTCGCCTCAATCCACTTCCTCACCGCTCGCAGCACCAAAACCCCAATGGCGTAACCGATCGACACGCAGAGCCACGATTGGAATTCCCTCCCCAATGTTCTCTTGGAGCAGATCTGTAGTCGTATGGACCTACTCAGCACCGTCCGTCTGGCCGCATGCTCGGTGTCTTTGTACCGTCTACTCGTCTGCAACCGGCCGGCTCTTTTCAAGACACCCTGCTTGCTGATGCCCGATCCTCGCAGGTGGCCCGGACACCGACTTGACGATCCTATGGAGGTTGCCGTGGTGCCCCTCGACATGCTACCACTACCCGCCCACCTGTCCTTCATGTGCGGCCACTACTGGGCAGGCATGAAGGCCAACTGGATCGTCCTCATCCACCACACCGGTAATCCATGGCGTCCCGTGGATATCTACACCCAGCAAGAGATCAGCCTTCCATCGTTGGATACCACCGCCATCGAGCCTCGCGGCCCGCCGGACACTCATGCCTACTACGCACGAGACGCATCAAGCTTTTGGCTCGACCTCTGTTTGCAGAAAGTTGTAATCTGCGAAGTGCCCACACCATCAGAAGACTACATGGATTACAAAGCTCATTGCCTTGTTCCACATGGGATTAGTCTATCTGGAATCTGGTCGCCATACATGGTTATGGCTCATCATCAATCCTGTTGTCGCAACATTTCTGTCTGATGCTATAGTGCACGATGGCATCGTTTACGCGGTCAACTGCTACATCTTGAGCTTGCGTTGGTTTTCCCCGAAGAGGAGAGGATGATGCAGCAGAGTAGCGTAAGTATTTCCCTCAGTTTTTGAGAACCAAGGTATCAATCCAGTAAGAGGCCACACACAAGTCCCTCGTACTTACACAAAACAAATATCTCAACGCAACCAACGCGATTAGGGGTTGTCAATCCCTTCACGGTCACTTACGAAAGTGAGATCTGATAGAGATGATAGATAATATTGTTGGTATTTTTTGGGTATAAAGATGCAAAGTAAAATAAAAGTCAAAGTAAAAAGCAAAGCAATAATAAAGCATAGGATGATTAATATGATGAGAATAGACCCGGGGGCCATAGATTTCACTAGTGGCTTCTCTCAAGAGCATAAGTATTTTACGGTGGGTGAACGAATTACTGTTGAGCAATTGATGTAATTGAGCATAGTTATGAGAATATCTAGGTATGATCATGTATATAGGCATCACGTCCGAGACAAGTAGACCGACTCCGCCTCGCATCTAATACTATTACTCCACTCATCGACCGCTATCCAGCATGCATCTAGAGTATTAAGTTAATGAAAATAGAGTAACGCCTTAAGCAAGATGACATGATATAGAGGGATAAATTCATGCAATATGATATAAACCCCATCTTGTTATCCTCAATGGCAACAATACAATACGTGCCTTGCTGCCCCTCATCACATGGAAAGGACACCGCAAGATTGAACCCAAAGCTAAGCACTTCTCCCATTGCAAGAACTACCAATCTACTTGGCCAAACCAGACGGATAATTCGAAGAGACTTGCAAAGATAACCAATCATACATAAAAGAATTCAGAGAAGATTCAAATATTGCTCATAGATAATCTTGATCATAAACCTACAATTCATCGGTCTCAACAAACACACCACAAAAAGAAGATTACATCGAATAGATCTCCACGAGAGAGGGGAGAACATTGTATTGAGATCCAAAAAGAGAGAAGAAGCCATCTAGCTACTAACTATGGACCCGAAGGTCTGAAGTAAACTACTCACACTTCATCGGAGAGGCTATGATGATGATGTAGAAGCTCTCCGTGGTGGATTCCCCTTCCGGCGGAGCTCCGGAACAGGCCCCAAGATGGGATCTCGTGGATACAGAAAGTTGCGGCGGTGGAATTAGGTTTTTTGCTCCATATCTGATCTGTTGGGGGTACGTATGTATATATAGGAGGAAGGAGTATGTCGGTGGAGCTTCGGGGGGCCCACGAGGCAGGGGGTGCGCCCTAGGGGGGGCGCGCCCTCCACCCTCGTGGCCGCCTACCTCCATTCTTGACCGAGGGTCCAAGTCTCCTGGATCATATCTGATGAGAAAATCACGTTCCCAAAGGTTTCATTCCGTTTGGACTCCGTTTGATATTCCGTTTCTTCAAACACCGAAATAGGCAAAAAATAGCAATTCGGGCTGGGCCTCCGTTTAATAGGTTAGTCCCAAAAGTAATATAAAAGTGGAAAATAAAGCACAATATGGTCCAAAACAGTAGATAATATATCATGGAGCAATACAAAATTATAGATACGTTGGAGACGTATCGTGCATCCCCAAGCTTAATTCCTGCTCGTCCTCGAGTAGGTAAATGATAAAAAGAGAATTTTTGATGCGGAGTGCTACTTAGCATAATTTCAATGTAACTCTTCTTAATTGTGGTATGAATATTCAGATCCGAAAGATTCAAGACAAAAGTTCATATTGACATAAAAATAATAATACTTCAAGCATACTAACTAAGCAATTATGCCTTCTCAAAATAACATGGCCAAAGAAACTTCATCCCTACAAAATCATATAGTTTAGTCATGCTCCATTTTCGTCACACAAGAATGCTCTCATCATGCACAACCCCGATGACAAGCCAAGCAATTGTTTCATACTTTAGTAATCTCAAACCTATAAACTTTCACACAATATATGAGCGCGAGCCATGGACATAGCACTAGGGTGGAATAGAATAGGATGATGGGGGTTATGTGGAGAAGACAAAAAAGGAGAAGGTCTTACATCAACGAGGCTAATCAACGGGCTATGGAGATGCCCATCAATTGATGTTAATGCAAGGAGTAGGGATGCCATGCAACGGATGCACTAGAGCTATAAATGTATGAAAGCTCAACAGAAGAAACTAAGTGGGTTTGCATCCAACTTGCTTGCTCACGAAGACCTAGGGCACTTGAGGAGGCCCATTGTTGGAATATACAAGCCAAGTTCTATAATGAAAAATTCCCACTAGTATATGAAAGTGACAAAACAAGAGACTCTCTATATGAAGAACATGGTGCTACTTTGAAGCACAATATATGAGACTCGCTATATGAAGAACATGGTGCTACTTTGAAGCACAAGTGCGGAAAAAGTATAGTGACATTGCCCCTTCTCTCATTTTCTCTCATTTTCATTTTTTTGGTGGGCTCTTTGGCCTCTTTTTTTATTTCATCTCACATGGGACAATGTTCTAATAATGATGATCATCACACTTCTATTTATTTACAACTCAATATTACAACTCGATACTAGAATATAGTATGACTCTATATGAATGCCTCCGGCAGTGTACCGGGATGTGCAATGAATCAATGAGTGACATGTATGAAAGAATTATGAACGGTGGCTTTGCCACAAATACTATGTCAACTACATGATCATGCTAAGAAAAATGACAATGATGAATGTGTCATGATGAATGGGATGGTGGAATGTTGCATGGCAATATTTCTCGGAATGGCTATGGAAATGCCATACTTGGTAGGTATGGTGGCTGTTTTGAGGAAGATATAAGGAGGTTTATGTGTGAAAGAGCGTATCATATCACGGGGTTTGGATGCACTGGCGAAGTTTGCACCAACTCTCAATGTGAGAAAGGGCAATGCACGGTACCGAAGAGGCTAGCAATGATGGAAGGGTGAGAGGGCGTATAATCCATGGACTCAACATTAGTCATAAAGAACTCACATACTTATTGAAAAAATCTACAAGCCATCAAAAACCAAAGCATTATGCGCATGCTCCTAGGGGGATAGATTGGTAGGAAAAGACCATCGCTCGTCCCTGACCGCCACTCATAAGGAGGATAATCAAATAACACCTCATGTTTCAAATTTGTTACATAAGGTTTACCATACGTGCATGCTACGGGACTTGCAAACTTCAACACCAGCATTTCTCAAATTCACAACTACTCAACTAGCACGACTTTGATATTATCACCTCCATATCTCAAAACAATTACCAAGCATCAAACTTTTCTTAGTATTCAACACACTCATAAGAAAGTTTTTACTATTTTTGTATACCTAGCATATTATTATTAAGCTAATTACCATGCTATTTAAGACTCTCAAATTATATAAGTGAAGCATGAGAGATCAATAGTTTCTATAAAACAAATCCACCACCGTGCTCTAAAAGATATAAGCAAGCACTAGAGCAAAACTATAAAGCTCAAAAGATATAAGTGAAGCACTAGAGTATTCTATCAAATTCCAATTCATGTATGGCTCTCTCAAAAGGTGTGTACAGCAAGGATGATTGTGGTAAACTAAAAGGCAAATACGCAAATAATACAAGACGCTCCATGCAAAACACATATCATGTAGTGAATAAAAATATAGCTCCAAGTAAAGTTACCGATGGAAGTGGACGAAAGAGGGGATGCCTTCCGGGGCATCCCCAAGCTTGGACTTTTTGGTGTCCTTAGAATATCTTGGGGGTGCCATGGACATCCCCAAGATTAGGCTCTTGCCACTCCTTGTTCCATAATCCATCAAAAGATTTCACCCAAAACATGAAAAGTTCACAACACAAAACTCAACAGAAATCTCGTGACCTCCGTTAGCGAAAGAAAACAAAAGACCACTTCAAGGTACTGTAATGAACTCATTCTTTATTTATATTGGTGTTAAACCTAATGTATTCCAACTTCTCTATGGATTATAAACTATTTTACTAGCCATAGATTCATCAAAATAAGCAAACAACACACGAAAAACAGAATCTGTCAAAAACAGAACAGTCTGTAGTAATCTGTAACTAACGCAAACTTATGAAACCCCAAAAATTCAGCCAAAAAAGGACGAACTAGGAAATTTGTTTATTGATCAGCAGAAATTGGAATCACTATTTATCACGTTCTGGTGATTTTTAACAATTGTTTTCATGAACAGAAAGTTTCTGGAAATTACAGCAAGATCAAATAACTATCATCCAAGAAGATCCTATAGGTTTAACTTGGCACAAACACTAATTAAAACATAAAACCACATCTAAACAGAAGGTAGATGGATTATTTATTACTGAGCAGCAAGGAAAAATATTGGGTTGTCTCCCAACAAGCGTTTTTCTTTAAAGCCTTTTAACTAGGCAATGATAATTTTAATGATGCTCACATGAAATACAAGAATTGAAGCGCAAAAAGAGCATCATAAAACACGTGACAAACACATCTAAGTCTAACATACTTCCTATGCATAGGCATTTTATAAGCAAACAAATTATCATATCAAGTAAAAATTAGCATATGCAAGGAAGAACAAAGAGACGATAGCAATCTCAACATGACGAGAGGTAATTTAGTAAGATAAAAAATTCTACAACCATATTTTCCTCTCTAATAATAATTACATGTAGGATCATCGGCAAATTCAACAAAGTAGCTATCACAAAACATATTATTAACACAATCCACATGTATGCAAAGTTGACACTCTTCCAAAATAGTGGGATTAACATTAACTAAAGTCATGACCTCTCCAAACCCATTTTTATCAAAAATTTCATAAGATTGAATATTCTCCAAATATGTGGGATCTAAAGTTGACACTCTTCCAAACCCAGTTTCAATATTATTGCAAACAATATTATCAATCTCATATTCATGATGGGGATTAAATAAATTTTCAAGATCATAAGAAGAATCACCCCAATCATGATCATTGCAACAAGTAGTAGACATAGCAAAACTAGCATCCCCAAGCTTAGGGTTTCACATATTATTAGCACAATTGACATCAAGAGAATTTATAGTAAAATCATTGAAATCATGCTTTTCATCAAGGGAACTATCAAGCATGGGTGCAATAGCAACGATCTCATGCTTAACATACGGAACTATAGCAAATTCATCTTCATAAATATTGGCATCATGGTCACAAGAATAGCAAGCATCATGTTAATCAAGGGATATTTCAATCAAATCATCGGAATCACAATTATCTATAGATTCATGCATATCATTATTTTCTTCCGAAGCAACGGTCATTCTTTCAATAAATTCTTGGACATAGACATTATGAGCAAGGTTTTCATTGCAATATTTAAGTATGACGGAATTTTCAGATTTGTTGAGAGTAAAATCATACTCCCTCCGTTCCTAAATATAAGTCTTTCTAGAGATATCAACAAGTGACTAAATACGGAGCAAAATGAGTGAATCTACACTCTAAAATATGTCTATATACATCCGTATGTGGTAGTCCATTTGAAATCTCTAAAAAGACTTATATTTAGGAACGGAGGGAGTACTTTTCAATCAAAGAAGCAACTTCATGAGCACCCTTAAAAACGACAAATTCTTCAATTTGTTCGATATCATAGTAACTATAAACACCCTTTGCAAAAGAAGATAAGATTTCATTATCATTGAACTCACATAGGTAGGGAAGGTGTTTTTTAGGGTTCTTAGAGCAACAAGTAAAATCACAAATTTCACAAAGATTCCAAGCATAGCATAGCAAACTATTTATATGATACCATAAGAGTCTCCCTTATTCAGACAAATGGTGACGCACAAAATGAGCATGCTCATCTAAAGATTTCCTATCAACTAGGCTAGTTGGGGTTTCAGCACGAGCGCATAAGGATCGAAGATGATCCAAGTAGAACACTTTAAGTGGATCCATAACAATAGACTTTTAGCAAGCAAATATGCAAGCAAATATAAGGCACATGGTAACACAAGCAAACAAGAAGCAAGCGGAAAAGAGAGGGTGAATAAAACGGCAAGGGTGAAGTGGGGGAGAGGAAAACAAGAGGCAACTGGCAAATAATGTAATGCGGGAGATAAGGGATTGTGATGGGTACTTGGTTTGTTGACTTTTGCGTAGACTCCCGACAACGGCGCCGAAATCCTTCTTGCTACGCTCTTGAGCTTGCGTTGGTTTTCCCGAAGAGGAGAGGATGATGCAACAGAGTAGCGCAAGTATTTCCCTCAGTTTTTGAGAACCAAGGTATCAATCCAGTAGGAGGCCACGCGCAAGTCCCTCGTACCTAAACAAAACAAATAGCTCAACGCAACCAACACGATTAGGGGTTGTCAACCCCTTCACGGTCACTTACGAAAGTGAGATCTGATAGAGATGATAGATAATATTTTTGGTATTTTTTGGTATAAAGATGCAAAGTAAAATAAAAGGCAAAGTAAAAAAGCAAAGCAAAAATAAAGCGTAGGAAGATTAATATGATGAGAATATACACCGGGGCCATAGATTACACAAGTGGCTACTCTCAAGAGCAAAAGTATTTTTACGGTGGGTGAACGAATTATCGTTGAGCAATTCACGAAATTGAGCATAGTTATGAGAATATCTAGGTATGATCATGTATTTAGGCATCACGTCCGAGACAAGTAGACCGACTCACCGCATCTACTACTATTACTCCACTCATCGACCGCTATCCAAAGATGCATCTAGAGTATTAAGTTAATGAAAACAGAGTAACGCCTTAAGCAAGATGACATGATGTAGAGGTATAAATTCATGCAATATGATAAAACCCCCATCTTTTTATCCTCGATGGCAACAATACAATACGTGCCTTGCTGCCCCTCATCACTTTGGGAAAGGACACCGCAAGATTGAACCCAAAGCTAAGCACTTCTCCCATTGCAAGAACTACCAATCTAGTTGGTCAAACCAAACAGATAATTCGAAGAGACTTGCAAAGATAACCAATCATACATAAAATAATTCAGAGAAGATTCAAATATTGCTCATAGATAATCTTGATCATAAACCCACAATTCATCGGTCTCAACAAACACACCGCAAAAAGAAGATTACATCGGTTAGATCTCCACGAGAGAGGGGGAGAACATTGTATTGAGATCCAAAAAGAGAGAAGAAGCCATCTAGCTACTAACTATGGACCCGAAGGTCTGAAGTAAACTACTCACACTTCATCGGAGAGGCTATGATGATGATGTAGAAGCCCTCCATGGTGGATTCCCCTTCCAGCGGAGCTCCGGAACAGGCCCCAAGATGGGATCTCATGGATACAGAAAGTTGCGGCGGTGGAATTAGGTTTTTGGCTCCGTATCTGATCTGTTGGGGGTACGTAGGTATATATCGGAGGAAGGAGTACGTCGGTGGAGCTTCGGGGGGCCCACGAGGCAGGGGGCGCGCCCTCCACCCTCGTGGCCGCCTCCCTCCTTTCTTGACCGAGGGTCCAAGTCTCCTGGATCATATTTGATGAGAAAATCATGTTCCCGAAGGTTTCATTCCGTTTGGACTCCGTTTGATATTCCATTTCTTCGAAACACTGAAATAGGCAAAAAACAGCAATTCTGGGCTGGGCCTCCGGTTAATAGGTTAGTCCCAAAAGTAATATAAAACTGGAAAATAAAGCCCAATATGGTCCAAAACAGTAGATAATATAGCATGGACAATCAAAAATTATAGATACGTTGGAGATGTATCATCGATGCACAGATTGGCTGCCTATACTGGTGGAATCTATCGTCGTGTAATTGGTCTATCTCATCTCATCTTTACCTTATGAATATGACTGCCTGTTCATTTGTTACAAATTTAGAATGCATAGCATGTCTATAACCACATCATTGCTATATGTTCCTCTCATTTCCTAGATTTTTATGACCATACATGTTATTGTTAGAGTTGGTATGAGAACAACTGGCATCTAATGATTGTTAGAATACATATTATGAGCATAACATCATGATTGCTATATGTTACTCTCATTTACAAGATTTTTATAACAACGCATGTTATTGCTTAGAGTTGATATGAGAACAGTAGTAGTAAGTGCTATGGTAGAATATGAGTAGGCGTTGTCATAGCTGTTTTCCTCTCATTGTTACATGATGTTTGAACCATGACATATTGCTAGAATATGAAAGCCATTGGCTTATTTTTTTAACTTGGGGTATGATTATGACCACGACGTTGCAATTCTCTGTCTATGATATGTGTCACTGTTATAATAATCTTAATTGCACACATACTCTGAACATGATAGTTTATTTTTGTCCTTTTGGTCTCCAATTTGAATTGTTGCAGCAGAAGCAAATGCGCTGGCCTTCATGATTCTAGGACCTAGAATCATACCAGCCGATGGGTGGTGGTTTATTGCTCGTTCAGATGACGGCGGTCATTTGATGCTCATTCGCACGTACCAAATTGACCAAACCATTACATCAAACCACATGCAGTACAATGCATGGGGCGTTCGTGACGTTGATGGCTATGGCTGCTTCATGTTCGAGAAAGATCCCAGCTCCGTTGGGCCAGACGTATTCAACTGGAGGCGGGTTTACAGCCTTGGCAACCACTCCTTGTTACTCGGGCTCAATTATCCGATCATCCAACCAATCTTCGATCATATCACCGGCGATGATTACTGTGCTATGCAACTTCCATTCGCAAGGGGGGGGGGGGCTGTGTTTACACATCATACCATGGGTTTCATGAATTACCATAACTAGAGATTTGTCGACACAGCTTGTTGCCAGATAATCTTTAGTGTGTGAAAGGCATCAAGCTTCCATGCGATGGATGGCTTTTGCAAACCCGACATGCGGCGATGTGGTTCATGCCAATAGCAAATATGCACAACTTGATTCGTGTTGATATCTTGACTGAGCCATGTATTCTGCTGCTATAGCACGACCCTCTTTTGTTGGATATTATGTACTGTTGTTAGTTTGAAGCACTCCTCTGGTTTGAAGGATAGATACCTTCCTGGGATCAAGTGCATCCTAACTCACCTGTGTAGGATGTACTGATAATGATGATGGAGATGTTGTGCAGAAGCCATATATATATATATATATCATTTAGGCTTCAAGTGCGTACTTGTTAGTTAAACCTGTGTATAAATTGTGACACTAAATACGACTAGTAAGTAGTACAGTAGCAGTACTAGTATACATCGGTCAAATTATTCATCATGTCCACACATTGAATTGACGTGACAACACGCTGCATGTGAGGTGACACAAGAATCCCGGCGGCGTGTTCGGGTATTCTGGACTTCAGATTTGGAGTACCACTTATCTGTTGAAATCTTTCATCATTCACTTAAAATAGTCGATTGATCATACATTGAGTACCATATAACTGGAATTACCAATGCAAGTCGAAGAAGGATTGGCCGGTGCTGTCGGCTGGCATCAAGTTCGATCCCACGGATCAGGAGCTGATCAAGCACCTTGAGGCCAAAGTGAGTGCTGACAGCGCGAGATTTCAGTCTCTCATCGATTTGTTCATACCAACCATTGACAGCGAGCACGGCATATGCTACACCCAACCTGAGAAACTTCCAGGTAAGACACCGATCGGCCGTCTACTTGCACAAACATATTCCTTTGTTTATAGCTCTATTTTTCTTTTTAGACGCAGACCTGGTGAAGCAATTACAATTTGAAAGTTAATAAAAAGTGAAACAAGTCATTGCAACATGCCAAAGATGTTATGAAAATGCCAACTAGGTACACTAAAACTTGTATTCCACAATACTGCAGGTATCACACTGAGTGGCCTAAGGAAGCATTTCTTCTAGCGCAATTCATGCGTTCAAAGGGAGCACGTGGACGCGTCGCAAGATACAGATCGAGTCACGGCATGCACGCAGCGATGTGGCACAACACCTGCAATACCTTGCCGGTGATGATCAACGGCCAGCAGACGGGCAGCAAAAAGGTTCTGGTGCTGCACACCAACAAGAACTTCGACCAGCAGAGGACCAACTGGGTGATGCACCAGTACCACCTCGGGGACCTGGAGCAAGAGAAGGAGCGGAGCTGGTCCTCTGCAAGATTTTCTACCAGACGAACACTAGGGCCAGGAGTAAAAAGATTATAAGTTAGTTTGGTATTGGTAGTTGTACTACCTTGTCGTCCGGAAGTTGGTATTGTTGTTAACGATCTTTTGGTATGAACTTGCATTTGCTTCCAACCATCATGCCGAGGGTCGACGTGGATATAAAGCTAAATCATTTGTTTTGAAACGAATTTTCAGGCACCTGAATTTTATTTGATGGGTAGCATAAGCACCCGCCGTTCGAATTCCCAGTTCTCCAATTTTTTTGAAACAAGTGCATGCACTTATTATCACGATAAAAAACAATATCCGTGTTGCATCCCGCTTATCACCTCATTTGCAGAATTCTCTCGCTTATTGAGCACATATATTGTTTTTTTCGTGTCGAGCAAGTTTCAACTAGGCTGTAGACTGCCCAGGTTGGTTTTGTTTTTAACAGGCCCAGCTCATGACGACAACGGGGCACAAAGATCCAGCAGGTATCTCATCGCCTCTGGCCCGCCAAATAAGAGTTATATTTTGTCTTACAACATCCGCAGCAGTTTTTTACCGAATCAAACACACAGCCCAGTTCTATTTTCCTCTTGAAACGCATGTCCTACATCCGTTTTCTAATCTCTACCTATATTTTTACTAGTTCATATACACGTATCATTATATTGAAAACACATAAAATTCCCTTTTCATATTTACATCCTTCTTTTTGTTGTTTTTTCCCACCCAGCGCTGATTTTTTACCACTGGGTTTCCCTTAAACCAACTCAATTGTCCCACGTTTTATTTGCTTACAAAAACAAAACGATTTTTTTTGGCAAATCAATAAGATCTTAAAAAATGTTTATCATTTCGGGATTACAATAGTTCGGACTCCACCGAAATATGCAAAATAAGGTTGAACTTTTTGACCGTGGTCCTGGGCAGAAAATGGGCTGTAATAAATTACTTAAGAATTAGCAAATGGGCTGCAAATTATAAAAAATAGCAAATGGGCTTTATGTTGTTTGCCACAGATTTGGAGGCTGACTTGTGGGCCTACTAAGTTCATGCGTACACAAGGTTTCTCAAAAAAGAAACTTAGTCAACAATCAACTCTACCAGCGTCAGACCGTTAGATGTCAATCTAACTGCAATCGTGCTTCTTCGCCTCTCGATCTTCCCCCACCGCCCAAACCAGCGCCGGAACCGCTTTGCTCCTGCCTCCGTGGCGGCAAGGTTGCTGGCAGGCCTCACGGCCCCATCATACTCGCATCCCTGGCCTGTCTATCCCTCTACTCACCCACACCTCCTGTTATTTTCCGGCGACGGCAGCCGAACCAGTCAACCCTCGTACTCTCCACCGCGTGGGTAGCCACTGCCGTGTCTTCCCCGGCTCCGTGTCGTTCCCTTCGTAGGCCTCGCCGTCGTCCACCGCCTTGGTGCTCTCGGCGCGGCGTGGTCAACGATGTCCATCCAACGGCCGTAGTGCTTCTTCAACCTCTAGTCTTCTTGCCCTAGCCGCCCAAAGCAGCGCCGGTCGTGCCGCATGCTCCTGCCTCCCGTGGCTGGCTGTGCTGCCGCGGAGGCCTCACCGTCCCCATACTACTCCCACCGCTGGCCAGGCCATCCCTCCACTCACCCACTCCCCCTGTTATTCTGCGGCAATGGCAGCCTCACACCGCAACCGAACCAGCGAACCCTCGTACTCCTCTCCGCGTGGGCATCCACTGCCGCGTCTTCCCTGGCTCCGCGTCGTCCACCGCTGTGGTGCTCTCGGCGCGGCGTGGTCAATGTGGTCAACGATCGACTTCCATCGAAAAAGTACTGTACATGGAGAGGCTGACAGCTGGGTCCACGGCAGCCGCAAGGAAGTGCCTCCTTATTAAGCGCAAAATAATTATTCCTCCACCTGATAGCAGGGACCCACCAGACGGGCCACCAGTATTTCATGGAAAAAACGTTTGCCCCCTGACTGCTGGGACCCATCGGACGGGCCACCGTATTTCACGAAAAAACGCTTTGCCCCGACTCTGGGACCCATCGGATGCATACAACCGTGTTCGCGAAAAAAACGTTCCCCCTGGCCGCCTCGCACCCACCGGAAGTGCCTCCTTATTACGCACAGAAAAATGAATACTCCCCCTGCTAGCTGGGACCCACCATGGTGGGAGGCTGACTTGTGGGCCTACTATGTTGACGGGGACGGAGGGCTTTGTCAACTTAGTCAATATGAACGATTCTAGCTCCAGTGACCTTACGATGTCCATCCAACGGCCGTCGTGCTTCTTCAATCTCTGCTCTTCCTGCTCCAGCCGCTCAAACAAGCGCCGGCGGGACTGCCTGCTCCCTCCTCCCCGCGGCCGGCTCTACTGCCGCGCAGGCCTCACCGCCCCACCATACTCCCATCGCTGGCCTAGCCATCCCTCCACTCACCCACACCTGCTATTATTCTCCGGCGACGGCAGACGAACCATTAAACCCCGGTTCAGTCGTACCCCCCTCCGCGTGGGAAACAAATTTCAAGTCTTCCTTGCCTCCGTATCGTTCCCTTCCTAGGCCTCGCCGTCGTCCACCGCCCTGGTGCTCTCGGCGCGGCCTGGTCAACGTGGTCAACGACCGACATGCATCTGAAGTGGACTGTGCGTGGAGAGGCCGACAGCTGGGTCCATGGCCGCACACAAGGAAATGCCTCCTTATTACGCGCAAAATAATGATTCCTCCACCTAACATCAGGGACCCACCGAAAGGCCTCTGTATTTCACGAAAAAAACATTACCGCCGTTGACAGCACGGACCCACCAGCTATATCTTCGCACGCAAGGAAGTGCCTCCTTATTACGCACAAAAAAAATGAATACTCCCCACATTAGCCGGGACCCAAAGATAGTGCCAGGCTGACTTGTGGGCCTACTAAGTTGACGGGGACGGAGGGCTTTGTCAATTTAGTAAATATGCACGATTCTAGCTCCAGTGACCGTACGATGTCCATCCAACGGCCGTAGTGCTTCTTCAACCTCTGGTCTTCTTGCTCCAGCCGCCCAAACCAGCACCGGTCGTGCCTCGTGCTCCTGCCTCCCGTGGCCGGCTGCGATGCGGCGGAGGCCTCACCGCCCCCTACTACTCCCACCGCTGGCCAGGCCATCCCTCTACTCACCCACACCCCCTGTTATTCTCAAGGGCGACGACAGCCTCACACCGCAGCGAACCGGTGAACCCTCATACTCCTCTACGCGTGGGCATCCATCGTCAGATCTTCCCCGGCTCCACGCCGTCCCTTCCTAGGCCTCGCCGTCGTCCACCGCCTGGTGCTCTCGGCCAAAGACGTGGTCAACGCGGTCAAGGAACGGCTTCCATCGGACATGGATCAGACGTGGAGAGGCCGATACCGGGTCCACGGCCGCAGCAAGGAATAGCCTCCTTATTACGTGCAAAATAATTATTCCTCCACCTGACAACGGGGACCCACCGGACGGGCCACCATATTTCACGAAAAAAACGTTTGCCCCTGACTGCCGGGACCCACCAACTACATCTTCGCACGCAAGGAAGTGCGTCCGGGCAAAAAAAAGATTCCCCCTGACTGCTGGGACCCACCAGCTACATCTTCGCAGGCAAGGAAGTGCCTGACAGTCGGGACCCACCTGGTCGAAGTGTATGTAGCGTTGTCATTCTGGTCGCGAACGTGTACGTACATATATACTGGTGGATGTAGAGGCACGCACGTGTCGTAGTAGAGGCGCGCACGTAGCATCTACACGTACGTACAGTGGCCAGGGTGCAAGAAAGAAAATACGGCCACGTGTGTGTACATACGGGCGGGGTCTCGCCGTGTTCATGGGGAGGCAACGGAATGCGTCGTGTTCATGGGGAGGCAACGGAATGCATTGTGTTCATCGGGAGGCAACGGAATGCGTCGTGTTCATCGGGAGGCAACGGAATGCGTCGTGTTCATCGGGAGGCAACGGAACACGTGGGAGCCAACCGGCTGGGTCGGAATGGAATGCGTGTTCGTGTTCATCGGGAGGGCTTGGACGGAACAGGCGATGGAAATGAGGCCTGGCGTACCGTAGAACGGAGGAAACAGCCTTGTGTTCGACCGGCCACGTTCGAAACGGGATCCTGTTCATCGGGAGGGGTCCGCGCATCGCAAAAACGGATTTAAACGGACCTCCTATGGTCGAAACGGGGGTCCTATTAATCGGGAGGGGTGTGGCGTACCGCAAAACGGATGAAATGGACCTCCTATGGTCGAAACGGGGGTCCTGTTGATCGGGAGGGGTGTGGCGCATCGCAAAATGCATTTAAATGGACCTCCCTACGGTCGAAACGGGGGTCCTGTTCATCGGGAGGGTGTGGCGTACCGCAAACCGGACGCAACGGGATACTGTTCATCTCCACCATCGACCTCCTCCAGCCTCCACGGGCTACCGTCGACCTCCTCCAGCCTCCATGGGCTCCTATTCATCCAGCCTCCACCGCGTGCTACTCCACCGGCCATCGCTCAACCACCCCTCCACCGTCTACTGTTCATCCAGCCCTCCACACCACGGGGTCCTGTTCAACCACCCCTCCATGGCCACCGCTCCACCGTCTACTGTTCATCCAGCCCTCCACCACACCACGGGGTCCTGTTCATCCAGAGGCAACGCCACCACTCACCGTTCGTCCACCCCCCCCCCTGGCAACGCTCACTGTTCATCCAATCGATCGGCTTCAGTTAGCAGCAGTAGCAAAGGAATCGCTCGATCGGGTTCATTTAATGTACCATCGATCGATCGCTCAGTTCAAGAACGCGTAGCTGCAAAGGTAATCGCCAGTTCAGTTAGAGCCCAACGCCTCGCTCGGAGTTCAGATTAGAGCCAACGCCTCACACACGCCACAGACGCAGTACGAGAAACGCACATCGCTCGGCCCCCGACCTCCCACCGTAACCGGGAACACGCCGAAATTTTCCTCGCCCTCGCTTCTACCACGGTTTTTTCCATCAAGGACGGCCCAAATAATGTCATGCAGCTGCGTCTCCGGCCCGCCCAGGATGAAAAGCCCATTTTCTGTCATGATTTTTTGTCATAGAAGTAGGAGCCCGCCACATCTATGATGATACCGGGTTTTGTCACAATTATCGTCATATAAGTGTCATATGTATGACAGAAAAAAATTTCTTTTGGCCCAAAATGTTATGGATGTGTCTTTTTTTTTGTAGTGCATCCCACGGCATATTCTTAACCAATTTTGGGTTTTACCCACGGATTCGGGCAAGTTCAGCCGCCACCCGCATACCCCGTGCACAATGGCCTCACAGACCCTGTGCGCACGGACCTCACAGAAACTTTCAGCCATCCCATTTTACACCATTTTGTCACCCCACCACCACTCGTGTTCTTCTGCAATATTTCTCGTGTCCTAAGGTGTTTCGGCTACTTAGGCATGATTTAACGTCATCATCACCGCCACTCAACCATCGACTCGGACTCCACGTCGTCTTCGGCAACATCATGTTCATACCAACCGTAAGCAAGGACGATAACCTCGACGACACCTTTGTGCTACACTTGCCATTACCTTGATAGCTTCGAGCCTATTTTGCGTAGCTTACCCATTGAGACTAGCTTGTTGAGTATTGCCGGGCCAAGCCTTAGTGCACCATTAGTGTTACATCTCTCCCGTGCATATACTACTAGTTACCTCATATCGTGGCTCGTATATCAAGCATTGTGGCATAGTAAAAAAAATAGAAAAAGAAAAAGAAGCTTTTAAGCAAAAGAGAAGAGAAGCAAGAGCTTGTAAGCACTAGCATTGAGTCCATTCACCTAGTTCATCATCGAGGTTCATATAGACATAAGCATACTTAGGATAGTGAGACGACTTGTTTCTCTATTAGGTTGGTGCACTAGCGTATCTAGCCCATTAGTGCAATCGAGCTAGCATCTCTCTAGTATCCGGACAACAAGAGCAACATCTATCTTGAGCTCACCCCTTGGTTGTGTGGATCCCATCTATCTTCCGTGTGTGTGTTCCTAGTGATATCTTTGGGTTCGATCTATTTGTCTTACTTGCAATTTGTGAATCTTTTCAACCTTTTCAATATCTAGACAATCGTTTGCTTGAATTATTTGTGCCATATCCTAACCGAGATCCTCGAAAAGCCTTCTATGTGTGTAGGTGTGAGAAACAAAACGTGGTACTAATTCTACTATTATATCAGCACGTGGGATCGTACTTGATACATCCACAATCTTGGGAAAAGGTAACTTTGGTATTGTTTTTCTCGTTTTCTTACTCACCACCACTTCCACATCATGGATAGGCCTTCTTCTTCGGCAAACCCTCCCTTCGAGGAGCAAGATGTCGACCGCGACTATGTCACCAAGAAGCACTTCTTCATCGCCCAACGAGCTCTACATCAAGAAAGTGAAGCTTTGGGTGATCGCATCGAGCAACTTGCCAACGACTTACGTCAATCGTAAGCAACAAAATGAGGGTACTTGGACGACAGGCTCTCCAAACAAGTGGACAACTTCCGCCACTTGATCGCGCACCGCTCGTCTTCCTCAACCTCTTCACCAAGACGGCGCCACTCATGTCGCCACTCATTGTCATACTCTTCTTCCAACACAAGTTCTCCTCAACGTGAAAACACTCAAGACCGCCAAGCGCAAGAAAATCCGTTCCATGACAATGGCCTATAAGACCGAGTTCGAGCACGTGAGCAGGCGCGACGTCAAGACCGAGAAGCCATGGACCAAGACCAACTACCACCACATCATCCACGACAACCCTCTCAAGAAGGCGACCGAAACCGGCAAGAGCAACAAAGCCATGAAGCTCAAGCTAAAGCGGCCCAAGACGCACTCCAAGAGTCCTGAAGAGCCGTTGCCGCTCGTAGCCACCAAGTCCGTGAACAAGAGGAAGCACTTCATCAAGCACGACAAGAAGAAATGACACGTCGCGAGGAACAGAAAGAAAGGCGAAACCGGGCACACATGTTGAAGGGAATATGCACTAGAGGCAATAATAAAGTTATTATTTATGTCATTATATCATGATAATTGTTTATTATTCATGCTAGAATTGTATTAACCGGAAACATACTACATGTGTGAATACATAGACAAACAGAGTGTCACTAGTGTGCCTCTACTTGACTAGCTCGTTGATCAAAGATGGTTATGTTTCCTAACCATAGACATGAGTTGTCATTTGATTAACATGATCACATCATTAGGAGAATGATGTGATTGACTTGACCCATTCCGTTAGCTTAGCACTTGATCATTTAGTATGTTGCTATTGCTTTCTTCATGACTTATACATGTTCCTATGACTATGAGATTATGCAATTCCCGTTTACCGAAGGAACACTTCGTGTGCTACCAAACGTCACAACGTAACTGGGTGATTATAAAGGTGCTCTACAGGTGTCTCCAAAGGTACTTGTTGGGTTGTCTTATTTCAAGATTAGGATTTGTCACTCCGATTGTTGGAGAGGTATCTCTAGGCCCACTCGGTAATGCACATCACTATAAGCCTTGCAAGCATTGCAACTAATGAGTTAGTTGCGGGATGATGTATTACGGAGCGAGTAAAGAGACTTGCCGTAGCGAGATTGAACTAGGTATTGAGATACCGACGATCGAATCTCGGGCAAGTAACATACCGATGACAAAGGGAACAACGTATGTTGTTATGCGGTTTGACGATAAAGATCTTCGTAGAATATGTGGGAGCTAATATGAGCATCCATGTTCCGCTATTGGTTATTGACCGGAGACGTGTCTTGGTCATGTCTACATAGTTCTCGAACAGGTAGGGTCCGCACGCTTAAAGTTCGATGACGCTTATATTATGAGTTTATGTGTTTTGATGTACCGAAGGTAGTTCGGAGTCCCAGATGTGATCACGGACATGACGAGGAGTCTCGAAATTGTCGATACATGAAGATTGATATATTGGACGACCATATTCGGACACCGGAATGGTTCCAGGGGGTTATCGGATATATACCGGAGTACCGGGGGTTACCGGAACCCCCCCGGAGGTTATTGGGCCTCATGGGCCCAAGTGGTGGAAGAGGAGAGGTGTCCAAGGGGGCCAAGACCCTCCCCCAAGTCCGACTGGACAAGGAGGGGCGGCCCCTTTCCTTCCCCCTCTCTCTCCTTCCCTCTCCTCTCCTACTCCAACATGGAAGAGGGGGAGTCCTACTCCCGGTGGGAGTAGGACTCCTCATGGGGCGCACCAAGGGTGGACGACCCCCTCCCCCTTCTCCACTCCTTTATATACGGGGAGGGAGGCACCCCCTAGAGACACAACAATTGATCCCTTGGATATCTTTGTCGGCATTCTGGGAACGGGGGTACCCAGACTTGCCTGCCTGCAGCCTGCGGCGTGGCTCAAGGGGTGGCCCAGCACGGCCCATCTTCATCAGCACGAGCTCAAGACCCTCGCGAGGGGCCAGATTGCGGGGCGGACGACAGGAAGCTTCCTCAGGCACGGCCTCGTCAGGCTGGCTCGCAAGGAGGTGGAGAGATCAAGGCGGGGTACCTCACGAGGTGCCCATGACGCAAGCCATGACGACCAAGGGCGCCAGGCGGGCGCCAGCCCGCGCAGTGTCCTCATTTCCTCTTTGGTGCAAAGGGGGCAAGCGCAGGCGAGAGCATCAAGCAAAGGCATCCGTTTCGGTGCAACAAGACCAAGACCTTCGCAACGGCAGGAAGGAAGTCATTGTGGAGCCCAAGCCGGCGTCACCACCAGAGCCTTTAACAGGCGAGGATCAACTTTAGTCAGTATAAGTGTACTAGATGTTCCCCTTCAAAATGGCCAATTGTTGGCGCCCTTCCCGCTCAATATTTGGGAAGAGGCCCAGGGCCTTTGCCTATAAATAGGACTAGCCACCCCCAGGGTAGAGGCAGCTTGGTCACATCAAGGGAGCAAACGCAGAGAGAGAGAGAGAGAGAGAGAGAGAGAGAGAGAGAGAAGCGGCTGAACTCCCCCTTGCAGTTCATCGCACCAGCCAAGAACAGACCCTCGCGAGGCTGTTCTTCCTTGTATTGTTCATCATCAGCGCAAGAGGCAATCCACCACACCACACACTGGAGTAGGGTGTTACACCATAATGGTGGCCCGAACCAGTATAAACCCTGTGTCTCTTGTGTTGTTCCTTTGATAGTTTAGATCCTAGCAAGGCGGCGAGGTGCAGGTAGGTAGAGGGCGAGATCTCCGCGCGCACCTCAGAGTTCGAACCTAGAGGGTCTTCCGGAACCCGAAATCCGACATTTGGCACGCCAGGTAGGGGTGCCCCGGAATCCGTCTTCCGTCGCCCTGTTCTTCGCCACCCATCGCATCCATGTCAGACGCTCGTCGGGCCGGTGCCGAGAGCCGAGCCGCTCTCGCTACCCGCGTCGCCCAGACGGCCCCCATCGGCGGCCGCCCCTGCCGTTCCTCGTTGCCTGCCGTCAACGCCGCCACCGGCCCGGCGGGGAACGAGCAGCAAGCATCGTCCCAGCATCCGTCCGTGAGGCAAGACGGCCGTACTGCTACTCCTTCACTCGCCCCAGCTGGCTCTTCGTCTCGCGCGCTCCGCGCGCCCATGGAGGCTCGAGCTGCACTCATCGCGGCAAACGAGATCCTGCGATACGACCCTGTCGACGACGTCTACGAAGAGTGGCTCGACCGCGTCGCTGAGCTCGTCCGCGCCGCAGGAGGCTTCCCCGCGTCGTCATTCTCACTGCACCGCGCCCCGCCCTGCGCAGGCGATGAAGCTCCGGGGGCGCCTCAACCGCCTCCCCCTCAAGAAGGCGCCTTGGCCCCAAGGCGCGTGGCCCCTGGGCGGAACCCTCTCCGTCCGGCGCCAGCGCAGCAGGAGCAGAGCTGTCAAGAGGTCCCTCGCCCCCCAAGAAGCTGCACGAGTGCTCCCTGCACTGGCTCGTCACGACCACGCTCATGCTCCGGCACGCCAAGACCCCGCGCTGCTCCCAGCGGCAGCGCATGGGGACCCGCAAGACCAGGCTCTTCGTCACCAAAGGCTTCCCGTGGCCACAGCAGGCTGCCGCGCCTTCACCACTTAGCTGCGCAGCGTCGCGTGGCCCGGCAAGTTCAAGCCAGACCTGCCTCCTTGCTACGACGCCACGGCCGACCCTGCGGAGTTCCTTCAGCTCTACGTGCTGGGCATCGAAGCCCCTAACGGAGACGAGAAGGTCATGGCGAACTGGTTTCCCATGGCACTCAAGGACGGAGCTCCGCACTGCTCCCCGATCTGGCTGGCACGATCTCCTCCTGGGACGAGATGCGCACCCGCTTCATCGCCAACTTCCAAGTACCCGCGACCGGCCTCCTGTCGTGAGCGACATGCGCCGCATCAAGCAGCAGCCATGGAGACCCTGCAGAAGTACATCCAGCGCTTCAACAACGCACACCTCAAGATTCCCAAGGTGACCGAGGAGGCCATCATCTCTGCCTTCTCCGACGGTGTGCGTGACATCAACATGAAGGAGGAGCTGGCGATGCATGAAGATCTATGCACTTCCTTGGAGCTGTTCAACTTGGCGACCAAGTGCGCCAGGGCTGAGGAAGGGCGCCTTTCCCTCCTCGAGCTGCCAGCCAGACTCCGTAAGAGAAGAAGTCCAAGGCCAAGGACGTGAAGCTCAAGGGGCTGCCGTGCTCATGCGTAACCGTGACACCAAGCGGGGCAGAGATCAGCCCGAGTCTTCCAAGGGCAGCCGGTACTGTGTGTACCACAACCTCCACACCCACAACACCAACGAATGTCAAGAGCTCCGAGCCATGCGAGAAGGGAGAATCGGTCAACGCCCCGACCGCAACGACCGAGGCTACGACCAAGGAGGAGGAAGAAACGCAGGACGCTGGGAAGACCGTGGCCCTCGCCAAGGGTGGCGCGACCGACCTCGCGAGGATCGCTGGCAGGATCAGCCTCGTGAGGGAGACTGGAGGGATCAGCCTCGCGAGGATCGCCCGCAAGGAAAAGCAGGCCTCCCTCCTTTGCCGCCGCAGCAAGGAGAAACGAGGACCATCATCAGGACGAGGGGGCTGGGGGCTTCCAGGAGCCGCGTGCGATCGCTTGCATCCTGGGCGGAGCTCACGCCCCAGCCTCTCAACGCATCTTCAAGCAGTTCGACCGCGAAGTGAATGCAGTCCTCCCCAAGCTCGAAGCCACGCTCCCTCTTAGGTGGTCAGCGTGCGCCATCACGTTCAGCTCAGTAGATCAGCTCAAGTGCGCGGCCACAGCCGGAGTCCTCCCGATGCTTTGTTCCCCAATCATCAGCAACGTGCAAGTCACCAGAACCCTCATCGACGGCGGAGCAGGGCTCAATGTCCTGTCCGTAGAGACATTCAACAATCTCCAAGTGCCTTACAATCAGCTTCAGCCAACCAAGCCTTTCTCCGGAGTCATCGATGGCTCCACGGTACCAATCGGACAGGTCCGCCTCCCTGTCACCTTCGGGGCGCATGACAACTACCGCACCGAGCTCATCGACTTCGATGTCGCCCACATTCGCCTGCCATACAATGCCATCCTCGGGTACCCAGCTCTGGCCAAGTTCATGGTTGTGACTCATCACGGCTACAATGTCCTCAAGATGCCTGGAAGCGGCGGAGTCATCACGGTGCCTTGTGAAGAAAGAGACGCGGTGTGCTCCCTGGAGCGAGATTTTCAAGCAACGTCGCTTGAAGACCCAGATCACAGGAGCGGGAGGCTCCCCGAGACTGCTCCCAAGAAGAAGAAGACATCGCCAGGCCCGACCCCTCAGGAGGCAGGCCCCTCAGGGTCCGCGCCTATTCAGGGGGCACCTCCTTCTGTCGCATTGGAAGGCGTGCCCGGCGCCATCCTCAAGCAAGGCTCGGGGGCTCTCTCCTGGAGGGCCACCGACCTTGCTAAGGTCACGAGGGAGGCGCTTGGGCACCACTTGGAGGCGTGTTTCAAAGCACGTTTCCCTCAGGAAGGAGCAAGGCAAGGAGGGCCAAACCCTTAGGAGTTCGTCAGCCAGATCATTCAGGAGCTGCAGGAGTCAAGAGTCATGAGTGGCAGCCGCCGCTTACCCACCGCAGCTCCCCATCCAGGCGAGGATGGTGGGCTGCGGGTCTGCATCGACATACCAGGGCTCAACCGAGCCGCCTCTCAGGAGCGCCTCTGGCCCTCACGCGCGGGGCATTGTGAAGGTCCACCCCACAGCTACGTTCGCATGCCTTACGGTTTCTTGAACGCTGCCACGTGACCGACGCCTCATGAAGGGCATCCCGAGGCTCAAGAGGCCAGGCGTTCCATGTCCTGGCGGAGATGGAGATGGTCCGCGAGGAGCCACCAGCGCCTCCGGAGCCTCCCGAGGCTCCTGGGCTTGGGGGCTCATGAAGATCGGCTTCCGCAGCCCACGACGCCCGCTACTTCAACATCCCTTCATCTTCAACGTTATCAGGTGACATCCTTCAAGTTTCATTTCCAGCTGGGAGAGCCCCCCAAGGCTGCATCATTCCCAGGCCGTGTGGGTTCGTCCCTGCGGCGTGTATCCCTTTTACTTCATGTTTCTAGCTTACCTTATCGGGGGCGCCCCTCGGGCTGCATCATCCCCAAGTCGCTCGGGCCAGACCCATCGATGTATGCCTTCCCTGCATCTATCTAAATGAACTTGCTTCTTCGTGATTAACGTGCTTGACCTAGTTGCCTGCTCAACTGACATCACTGATGAAGCTGCTCCCCAATGGCACGATGCTTGCGCATGGGTCCGTCCCTGCAACACCGACAAACCTGAATGGTTGAGCTCTGGCCGCGGCAGCCCCACCCAGCGCCACCTCGTCAGGCCTTCAGTGCCTCGTCACCTCTCCAAAGCAACCAACGGCCGACCGTCGCTTGTAATAGCGGACTGTTGTTCTTTTTGTGGTGAGCCTGCAGGATCCCGTCAAAGCGCAGCGCCAGGCGAGGCCCTCACGGCGTCTTCTTCACTCTCGTCCACGCGAACCGCTTGCAGGGGGTGGGGGGGGGTACGTGAGCATCGCGACTCATGGGCTCCTACTGGCTCTCCAGCCCTCACCCTCTGGCCTTGTCCACGGCATCGCGACCTGGCATACCAGCGACGGCTGAGACCCACTCGAGGGCCGGGACCCGAGGACGTAGAGAAGAAAGGGGAGCAAAGGCGAGAGGGAAGAGGCATGCGGGGACCTCGCCAGGCAACCCCTCGCCTGCCGATGCGCGGACCTAACGTCACACCAGGAAGCGGTTCCTGACTGCCGAGATATGTCACCCTCCGGAAACACTGGCTATCGCAGCACCGACCTCGCACCTAATGCAATCCCGTGCTAGCAACGTTGCGCTCCTTCCTCGCCGAACGATGGCTGCTTGAGCGCTAAAGGGGACCTCCTGAGCATCGCGACTCAGGGGCTCTTACTGGACCCCGGGCCGCTCACCTCCTAGCCTTGACCACGGCATCGCGACCTGGCATACCAGCGACGGCTGAAGCCTGCCTTGGGACCGGGACCTGTCGGCGCAGAGCACCAAGCCCTCGTGAGGTTCGAAAGGAAGAACTAAGCTAAGACGGAATGAGCATCTCGAACTACTTCATGGCAAGGATTATATTAACAAGCAGAACCACAGACACCTTACAAGCCCCCACGGGGCGCGCTTTTCGATTCCTCGCACGGAACAGAGGGAACAGATCCTAAAGAACGCTAACTACACGCGCCTCCGCAAGAGATGCCATCATCAACAGTGGGCCGTCAAGCACCGGCGCCAACCTCATCCAGATCAGAGGCGACAGCGGCCTACCGAGCCCGTCCTGCTCTGAGAGTGGCGCAGGTTCGAGCTCAGAGCTGCCGCCGCCTCTCGAGTCGCGAAGAGCTCGGCGGAGTCGCTGGATCCTCCGATGCCTCCGCCGCCTGAGGAGCTGCTGAGGGAGCGATCGGCGAGCCTGGTCCTCGCCGTGGCAGGGACCCGACTGCCTCTCTCAGGGTAGCACTCCAGCCGGCGTCCGTCCGCATCGAAGACCTTGAAGAGCATCATGGAAGCACCGTCGTACTCAAGTTGGATCGCGAGGGCGCCCCTCGTCCTGCAGACCCGGGCGTTCTCGCCCCAGTCTCGAGTCACGGAGACCTTGCCCGGAGCAACGACCGCGACCTCCACTTTGGTCGCGAGGGTGTTGCAGCCGGCGTGCTGCAATCAGAGCTCCAAGTATCCCCCCTACGGCATCACGAAGGCGAAGGAGGGAGGAAGGCGGATCCAAGACTGAGGAGGCATGGCGGCGTGGAGCACAAACTCTCGGGAGGAGCCCCCGACATGGACTCTAGGAGGAACGACGCCCACCGCCGTGACCCGCCGACACCGACGGCGGCGGCGTCCATGGCGCTCGATGTCAACTCCTTCAGGGCCCTCAAGGCGGGCGTACAAGGGCAGCGGGAACCCCAGCGGCGGCCGCTCGCACCAGGGCCTCGACACCTTCTGCCGGGCGCCCTCATCTCGACGGTATAGGTCTAGCCATTTCTTCGGCGGAAGTGGGTCGGGACCCTCTCGGGGAGCCTTTCCCTTCTCTTCCGCGGAGAACCGGCGAATCGGAGCCATTGCCGCAAAACGGAGCAAGGACGGAGAAGCAAGATGAGATAGACTGGAAGGGCACACGCCGTTCCGTATTTATAGCCGGGAGAGGCCAACCGCCGGCCTCCACGATCGCAGGTAATCATGACCTGCTTTGCATGCAGGGACTTGTCAATTCATGCAGTTGCTGAGGCGTCGTGGGAAAGCAGGAGCGCCCATGTCCAGTCAACCGCCACGCGGCGCCCAAGGCCGCAGGCTGTTAGGGCCCGCGGCGCTTCGCACTTGCCCCTTCGCTTCTCTGCTCAGCCAATTCCGGGCGCGCCTTGGGCCCGGGAGCTACTGTCGGCGTTCTGGGAACGGGGGTACCCAGACTTGCCTGCCTGCGTCCTGCGCCGTGGCTCAAGGGGTGGCCCAGCACGGCCCATATTCATCAGCACGAGCTCAAGACCCTCGCGAGGGGCCAAGCCTCGTGGGGCAGACGACAGGAAGCTTCCTTAGGCACGGCCTCGTCAGGCTGGCTCGCGAGGAGGCGGAGAGATCAAGGCGGGGTACCTCACGAGGTGCCCATGACGCAAGCCATGACGACCAAGGGCGCCAGGCGGGCGCCAGCCCGCAGTGTCCTCATTTCCTCTTTGGTGCAAAGGGGCAAGCGCAGCGAGAGCATCAAGCAAAGGCATCCATTTCGGTGCAACAAGACCAAGACCGTCCACAACGGCAGGAAGGAAGTCATTGTGGAGCCCAAGTCAAGGCCACCACCAGATCCTTTGACAGGCGAGGACCAACTTTAGTCAGGATAAGTGTACTAGATGTCCCCCTTCAAAATGGCCAATTGTTGGCGCCCTTCCCGTTTAATATTTGGGAAGAGGCCCAGGGCCTTTTCCTATAAACAGGACTAGCCACCCCCAGGGTAGAGGCAGCTTGGTCACATCAAGGGACCAAACGCAGAGAGAGAGAGAAGCGGCTGAACTCCCCCTTGCAGTTCATCGCACCAGCCAAGAACAGACCCTCGCGAGGCTGTTCTTCCTTGTATTGTTCATCATCAGCCCAAGAGGCAATCCACCACACCACACACTGGAGTAGGGTGTTACACCACAATGGTGGCCCGAACCAGTATAAACCATGTGTCTCTTGTGTTGTTCCTTTGATAGTTTAGATCCTAGCGAGGCGGCGAGGTGCAGGTAGGTAGAGGGCGATATCTCCGCGTGCACCCCAGAGTTCGAACCTTGAGGGTCTGCCGGAACCCGGAATCCGACACTCTTAGCCATGTGCGGTGCCCCCCTCCACCATAATCCACCTCGGTCATATCGTAGCGGTGCTTAGGCGAAGCCCTGCGTCGGTAGAACATCATCATCATCCCCATGCCGTCATGTTGACGGAACTCTCCCTCAAAGCTTGGCTGGATCGGAGTTCAAGGGGTGTCATCGAGTTGAACATGTGCTGAACTCGGAGGTGACGTGCGTTCGGTACTTGATCGGTCGAATCGTGAAGACGTACGACTACATCAACCGCGTTGTGCTAACGCTTCCGCTTTTGGTCTACGAGGGTACGTGGAAACACTCTCCCCTCTCGTTGCTATGCATCACCATGATCTTGCGTGTGCGTAGGAATTTTTTTGAAATTACTACGCGCCCTCATCCTCGCCTAGAGCGTCATCACGACGAAGAACCTATTCCCCTCCAAGAGCGGCATCACCACCGGCACTACGATGAAGAACTCCGCTATGGCAAGCTCAAGTTCAACATGACCAAGTTCTCTGGAAGCAACGACCCTGAGGAGTATCTCTCTTGGGCACTGAAAGTAGACAAGATATTCCGTCTCCACAACTATGATGAGGAAAAGAAGATCGCAATGGCATCTCTCGAGTTTCAAGACTACATCCTCATTTGGTGGGAACAGGTGGTGAAACGACGACGTGAGAAGAACGAGCCTCCTATCACGACTTAGATACAAATGAAGGATGCCATGCGAGCTTGCTTTGTGCCTACATACTATACACGAGATCTCTTCAACAACTCCTCAAGCAAGGCACGAAGACGGTGGAAGAATACTATCAAGAAATGGAGATTGCCATGATACGAGCCAATGCCAAGGAAGATGATGAGCAAACTATGGCATGCTTCTTGAACGGCCTCACACACCCAATACGGAAGATTGCCGATTTCCAACCATATTCAAACCTTCTCGAGCTAGTTCACGAAGTGACCAAGGCGGAACAACAAGTACAATAAGACTTCAAGTACGCCAAGTACTCATCCAAGACCTACGACTCCTACACTCAAGCACCAACGACTTCGGCACCTCCTACCTCGACTAGAGAATCTACAAGTACCGGCGACAAGTCAAGTTTCAAGCACACGGCGCCTTCCTCGACTCGTCCTCCGGCAAGCAACTAAAAAACAAGATCTCTCACTACAAAAAATACACTTCCTTGATGATACGTGTTTGTCATGGTAGGTCACGTTTTTGTCATGCATGTACATCCATGACGATTTTATGATAGAATCAAGATTTTCATACCTGTGTTGTCGTAGAAGTGTTCCATGACATTACCGAAATTATTATCACGGAAGTGTCCACTTCCATGACGATAAATGCCGCGTCATGGAAGTGCTTTCGTCAAGGGTGACCGACACATGGCATCCACCGTAATGGCTCGCTGTTAAGCTATCGGGTCCGGTTTTGGATCCGATAACCTGCTAACAGCGACGACCAATGCCGATTTTTCCACGTGTAAAATTCTCATTGGCTGACGGAACCACGTGTGAGCTCCACGTTGGCACATGTGTCACTCATCCAATGGTCGAGATGCGCCTATGATATGTTGACACGTGGACGGGCCCAAAAGTGGCCCATAAAGATTAAATGGACTGGCCCAACTAAAGGCCCACAAGATTTAGCGGACCATAATGGGCCGGCCCAGCTAAAGGCCCACGAGATTTTGCAGACCATAATGGGCCGCCCCAGCTAAAGGCCCAACATTCTCAGTTAAGGCCCGTACGGCTAGTGTCAAATCGGCATGTCAACGGCCCGTCCTAAACTTGTCATCATCTTGGCCCAGGTCACATCTGGCCCGTTAACAATCTGCTAAGTATTTGGGCTGAATTACGGCCCGGTGTGTTTTTGGCCTGTTAAAGGTCCTGCTTCATTTGGGCCCATTTATAGGCAATTGAAACTTTCGGCCCATAAACGACCGTGAAGGATTTGGGTCATATTCGGCCATGTCTGACATTCGGCCTGTTAGAGGCTGTCGGTGTCAAAACCGGCGGATCTCGGGTAGGGGGTCCCGAACTGTGCGTCTAGGCGGATGGTAACATGAGATAAGGGACACGATGTTTTTACCCAGGTTCAGGCCCTCTCGATGGAGGTAAAACCCTACTCCTGCTTGATTAATATTGATGATATGGGTAGTACAAGAGTAGATCTACCACGAGATCGTAGAGGCTAAACCCTAGAAGCTAGCCTATGGTATGATTGTTGTTCGTCCTACGGACGAAAACCCTCCGGTTTATATAGACATCGGATAGGGTTAGGGTTACACAGAGTCGGTTACAACGGTAGGAGATCTACATATCCGTATCGCCAAGCTTGCCTTCCATGCCAAGGAAAGTTCCATCCAGACACGGGACAAAGTCTTCAATCTTGTATCTTCATAGTCCAGGAGTCCGGCCAACGGTGATAGTTCGCTATCCGGACACCCCTAATCTAGGACTCCTCAAGAGCCCCCTGAACCAGGCTTCAATGACGACGAGTCTGGCGCGCATATTGTCTTCGGCATTGCAAGGCAGGTTCCTCCTCCGAATACTTCATAGAAAATTTTGAACACAAGGATCGTGTCCGGCTCTGCAAAACAAGTTCCACATACCACCGTAGAGAGAATAACTTTTGCACAGATCTGCTGACGTATTCCACGGCGTGACATCACACCACAGCCAGGCCTTTATACGAATCGTTTTACTGTTCCACCTCAGCGTGTTTAGCAAGACGGTTTCCTTGGCACGTCTTATCAGAGCGGAGATCGTGCCCCCTTATTCCGGGATTCCCATCAATACGGACGTGGGTAACCCAACCATGCCATTTGATTACGACGCTTGGGTGATAAGCGAGTTTTACCAGGCTGGCGGGGGAAGCATAGCTTCGTCCGTCCATATAAGGGGATAAGGATCCACCTTTTAACCTACGCCTTCCTCCTCCTTTGCTCATCCATTTCCATGCACTCGAGCTCCAGCGCCCAAGTCCGCACGTCCCTCCTCAACCTTCTCCAGCCATGTCCGGAGCGGGAGGCAAGTGGATGGTCTCCTCCGTCACGGAGGGGCACATCAAAAAGCTATGGAAAGCCGGATACTTGTCCGGCGACATCGCGTGTCGGCTCCCCAACAAAGGGAAACTTATACCCACCCCCAGGCCCCATGAGAGGGTGGTGTTCCTCGCCCACTTCCTCCGTGGACTAGGGTTTCCACTTCATCCATTCGTCCGGGGGCTCATGTTCTACTACGGCCTAGATTTCCACGATCTGGCCCCGAATTTCATCCTCAACATCTCGGCGTTTATCGTCGTGTGCGAGGCCTTCCTTCGCATCCAGCCCCACTTCGCTTATGGCTGAAGACCTTCAATTTCAAGCCGAAGGTAGTGGGCGGCCAAGCCGGAGTGCGGAGGTGCCATCTTGGGCGGATGGCCAATGTCCTATGGCTCGAGGGCCTTTGTGGAGACCATAAAGGGGTGGCAATCGGGGTGGTTCTACATCACCGAGCCGCGCGACTCTCAATGGGCGGCGGCCCCCGAATTCCGATCCGGCTTCCCCACACGGCTCACATCATGGAAAGAGACGGGCCTGACGTGGGGTGATTCGGAAGAGCTATCCGGACTCCAAACCTGCATCCGAAACCAGGTGGACAGGAATCTCAAGCTTGTCAACGTAATCCAGGTGATGCTCATCCGCCGGATTCTCCCATGCCAAAGAACGGGCCTTCAATTTGTGGGAGTTTGATCCGCACAAAGACGAACCTTGAGCGGCTCTTCGACATCACGCATTTAAGATGCCCGGAAGGTGTTGTTCAAGGGCGCCAAGCTCCGCATCCACTACCGAAGATCGCGGATTCAGCTCGCAGCGTCAAGCCAGCGAGGTAAGTTATTTTACCCTTTATGGGACTCTTTTTTCATAGTTTGACTCTATGCGGGATCTAAAACTCCCTAACCTTTGACAGGACTAGCTGAAGATGTCCGGACAGATTGACTGTCCGGCCCCCTTGCTAGAAGACCCATGGACGCCGATTGATTTGGAAGGCTGCTGGCTCGCACCTCACGTGGTGCCGAGAAGAAGGCCAAGAAGAAGGCCACGGGAACTCAAGGAGCTCCGGCGCCAGTCTTTGTCGGACTCATCGTCCGACGACTCTGAGGTGGAATCCTCCCCTGAGGATGAGGAGGAGGAAAAAGAAGCCTCTCCCCCAGCGGGGGGAGAGAAGAAAAGGAAGGCCGCCCTGACTGGGGAGGCCGGAGGGTCCAAGAAAGGAAGGACCCTTCCTCCGGACTTCTCCACAAACGCCGACAACGATGAGGAGGAGTGGCCACCAAGGGCCAAGCCCCTGGCGAGATCGTAAGTGTCCGGACTCCGGAATAGCTCATGACTTTTTATTTGTCGCATAGTGTCTTCTAACGCCGAATATAACCATGTAGCCCGCCCAAGGACGAGCTCGCTGCTTCGTCGAGCGGTCCCTGGATTTGTCGGATGTGAATAGCACTTCACTTTTGACCGCCTCCTCTCCTAGTGACGCAGACGACACCACGGTGGAGTCCCAAAAGGGGCCCAGCCAGGAGGAGGTGGTCCTGGAGGCGCCGCAAGGCGACCTCCTGGACTCCGGGCGCAAAGGGGGCGAGACCCCAGAGGGCTCTAAGTCCGGCCCTGCGTCGACTCCGCATCGAACCTTTAGTGGTTCCGAACTCCTGCAAGCGGCCCCTTCGTAAGAAGGGCAAGACTGCGACACCGGCGGCCTCCGTCGATCCGGAGGCACCGGATATCTTGCTGGAGGCGCTTAATGGTGCCTCCATCGACGAGGAGCACCGCACTGTTATGAGTGTGGTGATCCAGAAAGTTCAGTCTGCCAAGAGCGGGCTGACTGAAGTTCTGCATACCAGCCTTCTAATGTGCTTTGAGGTAAGTTTGGAATATGTAAAAATATTACCGCATAGATAGTAGCCCCTGATGCTTAGTTCGGTGTTCGGAAATAAAAGCCGGACTGAGGATCTAAAAAGATATACGCATGATTCTAACATAAGTATGTCAATATGGGAATGCAGGCTGCGCTGCTGACCTCTGTCGCACTGACTGCGGAGGTCAATGCATTGAACAAGAGCCTCGAGCGGTCCGAGAACGAGCTCGGCCTTGCCAAGAAGCAACTCGAGGACAAGGAAGGTAAGTAATACCTTATTAAAGTAATACCTTATAAAAAGGATTTGGTTGCAAAAATGACAGGACTGACGTGGGTATTGTAGGGGCCACGAACGAGGTGGCGACCCTGAAGGAAGCGGTGTCCATGGCCGAAAGCAAAGCGGCCGCGGAGCGCATCGAGCGAGAGAAGTAGGAGGCGCGGGTGGCGGAGGTGTGGCAAGAGCTCTGGGCTCTCATGAAAAAACACGAGAGTTTGGAGCGTGACTCGAAGACTCGAAAGTCCGAGCTCGCCTCGGCTCTTGAGAGTGCCAAAGCTGCTAAGGCCGAAGCCCAAAAATCCCTCCAGGAAATTGAACCATTAAAGAAGATAGCGGCGGGTAAGGCATTCTTTATGCAAAGCAAGAATGTGAAAGTGAATTATCTATTACTTACCCGAATCCGGAGCTCTCCAGGAGCATTCGCAGATCTGCCCCAGAGTGTGTCCGATGTCGCCGCTGCGTTCTACCGTCTTGAGGAGGGGAGCTCGAAGAAAAGGTGTTCTGGTCTCGGTATCTTTGAGGCCGGACATCCGGTGCCCCTGAGCGACCAGCTGAAGCAGCTGGTCGAGCTCCACAAGGTCGCCGAATAGGCCATGAAGGGCCTCATAGTTCGGCTGTGGCCTACGGAAGCCATGCTTGGGAGCTACTTCGGGCTAGTGCGGCGGCTGGTGGATGCCTGTGCATGGATTGAAGTCATCAAGCGCTCTGTCTGCATTGAAGGTGCCCGTCGGGCCCTTGCCCGTGCTAAAGTGCACTGGGGCAAGATGGATGCTGAGAAGCTTGTGACGGACGGGCCACCACCGGGCAAGGAGCATCGCAAGCCCGAAATGTACTATGAGGGCGTCCTGAAGGGTGCCCGCCTTATAGCGGGTGAATGCTCCTTAGATGTAATTTTTTAATAGACTCGCTTTTGTTATCCTGTACGATGAATACTTGTTCATATGCGCTTTGAAACGCTTGTGAATTTAAAATATTACCTTCTGTGCGGCCGTTTATCAAATTTGAGAGATGGCAATCCGTTGGCTTCAGCCCCCATGCCACGAGTGCTGGGGTGTTTGGGATAAACTTGAGCGCTCTTGTTCCCATTCTTGGGTCCTTCGAGGGAGGCGCTCAACGCAACGAACAAGGAAACCGGACTATAGTGCTTGAACACTCTCACTTAGCCATAGAATTCTATAATTTTAAATTTGGGGGAAGCCCCTAGTATTCGGAAGACCGAGTTCGGGGCGCTATCCACGCCTTGGCCGGACAATGCCGACTCCTCGCTCTAAGCGGCATAAGTCTTTTGGGACCCAAAAAAACCTCTCGAACAGCGACCGGCTCTCGCCCTATCATGACGGTCAGTTTTAGATTTCTCCACTGAGGTGCTCAACCCAGCTCAACCGGGGTACAATCGCAGTGGTTCTCCCAGCGCTACCTTAGCCGATATAAAGGAACGTAAGGTACCAAAACATGGGAGCCGGGCAAACCCAACTATTGACCCAAGACATGATTCGGAGCCGATGCATATAATGCTATAAGTTCGGGGTGCCGCACTTGTGAAAGTGTTTGGACTTATTACACCATATTTTTGGGGTACTTAAGCCCCTGGTGTATTGGCCGTACCAAAGTGTACGGGTGCAACATGTCATAAATGAACATATATATAGATAAAGAAAGGAGTGCAATAATAGGCAAAAGCTATGTATTGTTTATTCAAAAAGGTACTGCAATGAAAGCAGAACAATACAAATAGTGCGATAAGCAAGGGATGGGACTATTTAACATGTCCCCTCCAGGGGTAAGCTGGGATGGTATGTAAAACAGGTATAATGCTCGTAGTAGAGACCACACGGACACTCGGCGTAGCTTTACGCTTCCACTGGCTGTTGCATCGTGAGTTCGGCAATTCTAGTGCCGGACAGGCTTCTGGAAAAGCGAGTCCCGAAAGTAAGAGAAAAGAAGAAAGAAAAGAATGACACAATCGGGGCCCACAGTGCGGTTGAGCCGCATTACTGGCATGCCGTGGTCGTGCCCACCCCTTATGCACATGGTATCTCCAGAGCGTAGTTATGTACGCGTAGTACTGGCTTCGCAATTTCGCGAGGGCTGGGGTTGGGGCCGGATTGCTACGCGTGCTCGGATCGTGCCAGGCGGTCTTGTTGTAGGTTACTCCGGGCGCAGTTGACGGTGTCCGGGCGTTTAGTAGCCGGACTCGAGAATTGCTGTGAGAGGCTGCTTTGCACCTCCGCCGCGAGGGCGGCCGTATGCTCCTCCGTTCGGAGAGAGCGTTCGGTGTTTCCATTGACCGTGATTACTCCTGGAGGGCCTAGCATCTTGAGCTTGAGGTATGCGTAGTGCAGCACCACATTGAACTTTTCAAATGCGGTTCGTCCAAGCAGTGTGTGATAGCCGCTGCGGAACGGGACTATGTCGAAGATTAACTCTTCGCTTCGGAAGTTATCCAGGGATCCGAAGACCACTTTGAGTGTAACTGAGCCTGTACAATTGGCCTCTACACCTGGTATGACGCCTTTAAAGGTCGTCTTTGTGGGTTTAATCCTTGAGGTTCAGGCGTCTACCGCCGTCCATCAGGACTCTTGTGAGGTGAAATCCGTCGATGATTGGGTCAAGAACCAATGCGGCGTATCCATCGTGGCGGATGCTAGTGGGGTGGTCCCTTCAATCAAAGGTGATCGGGGAGGAGGACCATGGGTTGAACTTTGGGGCGACTGGCTCCATCGCATATACGTCCCTTAGCGCACGCTTCTACTCCCTTTTGGGTATGTGGGTTGCGTATATCATGTTCACCGTCCGCACTTGTGGGGGGAAGCCCTTCTGTCCTCTATTGTTAGGCGGTCGGGTTTCCTCCTCGTCATCGCTATACAGCCCCATGTCATTGAGTTCGGCATTTAACTTGCCTGCCTGTTTGAAGACCCAACAATCCCTGTTGGTGTGGTTGGCTGGTTTTTCGGGGGTGCCACGTATTTGGCATGAGCGATCGAGTATTCGGTCCAATTTGGACGGGCCCTGAGTATTTCTTTTGAACGGCTTTTTCCGCTGACGGGGTTTAGAGCCTCTGAATCCGGCATTAACTGCCGTATCTTTAGTATTATCGCCGTTAATGCGGCGCTTGTGCTTGTTGCGATGTGACCTGCCATTGCTGTCCTTGGTATACAAACTACCAGGGTTTTTGGTCAAGTTGTTACTACGAGCTAGCCAGCTGTCCTCTCCCGCGCAAAAGCGGGTCATGAGTGTTGTGAGGGCTGCCATGGATTTCGGCTTTTCCTGTCCTAGGTGCCGGGCAAGCCACTCGTCGCGGATGTTATGTTTGAAGGCTGCAAGGGCCTCTGCATCCGGATAGTCAACGATTTGATTTTTCCTGGTTAGGAACCGTGTCCAGAATTGTCTGACCGATTCTTCTGGCTGCTGAATTATGATGATGAGGTCATTAGTGTCTGGTGGTTGCACATATGTGCCCTACAAGTTATCAAGGAATGCGGCTTCCAGGTCCTCCCAACAACCAATTGATTCTGCTGGCAAGCTGTTAAGCCAATGCCGAGCTGGTCCTTTAAGCTTGAGTGGGAGGTATTTGATGGCGTGTAGATCATCACCGTGGGCCATGTGGATATGTAGGAGGTAGTCCTCGATCCAAACCGCAGGATCTGTTGTGCCATCGTATGATTCGATGTTTACGGGTTTGAAACCCTCGGGATTTGATGATCCATCACTTCGTGCGTGAAGCATAGTGGGTGTCTTGGCGCCTCAGATTGAGCTATATGACGACGCAGCTCAAATGAGCTTTGTCTACCGTGTTCGGCCCGGCCGGAATTGCTGTATCCGGCGTGGCGGTTATCATCACGTGTCGTGGGGCGCCCACGCGATCCATAGATCGATCTTGTTCGCCTTGCCTTGTCCTCCAATATGTCTCGCAGGTCTGGCGCGTTTCCCTGTGCCTTGGTACTTTTCGAGCGACTTCGGGGTGCGGCTTGAATGGGGGGCCTAGAGGCCTCTCTGTCGCGGCCACGGGGTGGCCGGTCGGCCTTATCATGCGCTGGTGATGTAGGTTTGGGTGCTTCCTCCTCTAATTGGTGTAGCAGCCTGCATTTTGGGTATGTCTTGGAGGGGCGTTCGAGTTCGTACTCTTCAGCTGCAAGGACTTCAGTCCATCTGTCAGCTAGCAGGTCTTGGTCAGCTCTAAGCTGCTGCTGCTTTTTCTTGAGGCTGCTTGTCGTGGCCATAAGCCTGCGTTTGAAATGCTCCTGTTCGGCGGGATCCTCGTGCACGACAAATTAAATCAGTCGCCGAGGCTTGCCTCATCTTCGGAGGGGGGCATATAATTATCATCCTCCACCTCCACATGCCGCTCTATCATGAGGGCTGGCTTCTCCCTCCTCCTCTGTCTTGAATCCTGCTGGAGGAGGTTGTCTTCAACCAGTCCGGGGTGTTATTATCTCCGTGCGGAATCACCGTTTCTTTGTGGCGGGATTTAGAGCGGCGCCGCTGACGCCGACGCTTGGGCTGTTTCTTGGAGGGGTCATCCTCCACAGTTCCATCGCCGTACCCATCTTTTGGGATGTCCACCATGTATATGTCGTATGACGAGGTGGCCTTCCAGTGCCCTGTAGGCGCTGGTTCTTGGTCGTCTCCAGCATCGTCGTCCATACCGTCGATGTCTTGGTCAAGTCGAGCATGTCGGTTAAATCATCGGCCAGTGGCTACAAAGTGGGTGGTGGGTGGGCGTTGAATTTCTTCGTCGTCGCATCCCAACCTTCCTGACCGTAGTCCGGCCAGGGCTCTCTGATAAAGAGAGAGACTTTAGTGAATTCAGGATGTCGCCAAAGGGCGAGTCTTGAAAAGATGTCCTTGGAGTGAACTCCATAACCGGCGCCCAATCGGACTCGATTGGCAGGGGCGCGGAAGGTTCGGAGTCCGGAGAGGAGTCCGGCACCTTGGAGTCACGGTCTTTGCAAAGGACAGGGATGGAGTTCGGCTCAATCACCGTAGAAATCGTAGCCCCCGAGGCGGTGTCCAGCCACTCATCCTCGATCGGCGGAGTCGGCTCCGAGCTAAGGGTCGGAGCGGACGCTGGTGCGGCCTCGAGAGCCTTTGTTAGGCGGAAGAGCTAGATCGTGCCCATCGAGACAGTGCGGTGCGCTTGGCTCTGGCTCGAATCCGTCGAAGATCACGTCTCCGCGGATGTCGGCCGTGTAGTTCAAACTCCCAAATCTGACCTGATGGCCAGGGGCGTAGCTTTCGATCTGCTCTAGATGGTCAAGTGAATTGGCCCGCAGTGCAAAGCCGCCGAATACGAAGATCTTTCCGGGGAGAAAAGTCTCACCCTGGACCGCGTCGTTGTTGATGATCGAAGGAGCCATCGGGCCTAAAGATGACGACACAGAGGAACTCCCAATGAAAACACCAATGTCGGTGTCAAAACCGGCGGATCTTGGGTAGGGGGTCCCGAACTGTGCGTCTAGGCGGATGGTAACAGGAGACAAGGGACATGATGTTTTTACCCAGGTTCGGGCCCTCTCGATGGAGGTAAAACCCTACTCCTGCTTGATTAATATTGATGATATGGGTAGTACAAGAGTAGATCTACCATGAGATCGTAGAGGCTAAACCCTAGAAGCTAGCCTATGGTATGATTGTTGTTCGTCTCTGAGACTAAAACCCTCCGGTTTATATAGACACCGGATAGGGTTAGGGTTACCTGTAGTCGGTTACAATGGTAGGAGATCTACATATCAGACGCCAAGCTTGCCTTCCACGCCAAGGAAAGTCCCATCCGGACACGGGATGAAGTCTTCAATCTTGTATCTTCATAGTCCAGGAGTCCGGCCAACGGTGATAGTTCGGCTATCCGGACACCCCCTAATCTAGGACTCCCTCAGAGGCCCACTATAGATTTGGGCCACTTTCAGCCTGTTGTGATTTTCGGCCTGTTAACGTCGGACGAAATCCATGGGCCATATGTGGCCCAACGTCACATCGGGCCTATTAACAGCCCATATAAAAACACTAATCAAGCCCGAGTGAACTTCCGTCCTGTTAAAGGCCCGTTTAGTAGGTCGGCGCATTTACGACCCGTCCAAATTTCGGCCTGTGAACGATCCGCTTTGTAAATGGGCCGCTGACGGTGTCCTGGACTATGGGGTACTCACCACATCATCTCTCGATCAGTTGGACTGGGCCGAGGACCCGCATGGCCGTTTGCTCATGGGCCAGTTCGGACAGCCGATGTATACGTGAGGAAGATTCCACAAGACTTGGTGATCAAGACAAGGACTCCTCTCCACCGGAGTATTCGAATAGGACTCTTGTTATCCTAGGCCTCTGGTACATTATATAAGTCGAGGCTAGGCTAGTCGATAGATCATCATGACATTACTCATCATACCTCTAGGGTTTAGATCACAACATATGATCTCGAGGTAGATCAACTCTATAATCATACACATCGAATACAATCAAAAGCATGAAGCTGGGTACTGGCCTACCAGAAAAATATGAAAGCTTATGCTGATTTAGGCCCAGATATTTTCAGTGGGCAACATGCAAATTTCGGCCCATAATCGTTTTTAGCCCAATTGGAATGGGCCCGACGAATGTTGGCATGTTGGGCTCCTACGAAGCTTTCGGTCGAATACATTACTAAGATAAATCTACACTATACAAAAATAACGTCGTAATTACTGCAGCCTTTGGCAGCATCATAAATGTTGTATCACAACAAAATAAATTCCAACCATACAACAAAAGGCCTGTTGGCATAAAGTTTACAGTCCTTGCATATAAAAGGACCATCAGATGTATAGAAGCACAGATCATTTGACCTGGGTGCTAATGTTTCAGGCTGTAGAATCTGATGGAGCAGCACATTCTTCCCCTTTTTCCGCCATTGCTCTGAACAACGAAGCAAATGTCTGACATTCTGGTTTCAAAACCATTCATATCTTGACGACATTTTTCAACCATTATTCTTGTTTCCGAAACGACGTCCATTAGGGATTGGACTTGTGTCTGGAGCACAAATATATCACTCTGTCTAGACGGAAGATTTGTTCAGTAGGCGAATTGGACGAGGTTACCTTGCAACCAACCCAGAATTACGCAGGAAGGTGCTTTTTGCACTGTTAGTAGAGAGATACTGATGCACTGCTGCAAGAGGTGACATTGTGCCTGTGGTAGCCTCGTCACCTTCAGGTGGTTGTGGCTGTTCAATCATTTGTTCCATAGCTTGCTGAAAGTTTGAACTTGTAGATTAGTGTACCAGATAAGTTAGTAATGAGACAAAAACAAACAAAGTAGGTTTCACGTTTATACATAACTTATTTTGGTGAACTATTGTAATACATTAGCATGTATTCTAGTGCCAACTACATAATAAAATCACTTTCGGAACATATATCCATGTAGCATGCCTACTGTATTATCTATTTGCTCACATTCATTGACATCTAAGGATAAAGAGACATGGTTTAAAGTAGGATGAACATAGTATGACATCATTCATATCACGGGCAAACAGATATAAAACAAACAGGTTATTTTATCATTGTGTGCACACGTGAACATCACAAATAGATTACAGATCAAGACCAAAAGAATATCCTTCATCTCTTTTAAACCATGTAAGGTGAAATGATACATTAAGACAACTGTGTATAAAAGTGAACAGAGTAACTGATATTGGCTGCAAACCAAGCAGTTAAATGAACACATCACAATACCAATCAGTTCAAAGGCAGGAGGAGTAAGGACTTACAACAACGGCTTGAACTGGTGTGCTCATGCCCTTCATCTTGCTGGTGTGGCAATCCTTGAAGATTTGCACTGCATTCGGTAGGTTCTTTTTGGTCTGCATTTGGAACAAGTCAATATAGATACGATAATATGGCACAGAAAAAATAAGGAGTAGCAGCTATTTACAAGAGCCTCGCAGTGTGCAATATAGCTACGAGATCCTGTTGTCTGTTGGAATTTCACTTTAGAACGGTTGGTCTTGTTCTTCAAACAGTTAGCCTTGAAGAAGATACACTTGTAAGGCGCATACATAAATACAAGTTCAATATGTGGTCTGGTCAAATACATATACCCTACCTGATACTTTGGAACAGACCAGTGTTTAACAAGGGTTGTCCAGTCTTCATCTGTAATATATTCCACTGGAGATGTTTGGGTCATTTCATTGTTAGCCTTGCCTTCAAAGTGAAATTTTCTAAGGTGGTACCGATACTTTCGCAGAGCAAACTGAATAACATGAGTGCATGCTTGTTTAGTTGCATCATCTTTCGGATCCAACTTGAACCTTATCTGTTGAAAAAAGAATGTGAGTCTTATTAGGAGGAAGCTAGAAAGTATGGGACAGAGCAAGACAATATTACTAATTGCGATGAATAACATTACTTACGGATAAATGGTCAAGGAAGGTGTTAAACTAGGTATTTTCTTTCTCATTCCTGTACTGGATCCATGTTGGGAGGATACGTGCATGACACCTAATGGCAACGGCTGCCTTTGATACTAACTTGGCTGACTCTGTAGCATCACGTGGCCTTTTTAAATCTGCCTCAAAATGGATTTCCATTCTTCCTCCTTTAGATTTTGTTAATCTGTCAAGCATTATCCTTGATGTCTGTTTCCGCTTGCACCTGGTGCTAGTTCAACAACGAATATGGAAAGTGTTAGTGCACATCAAACTGTGAGAGTACATATAAAGGAGCATGCAACTGCAACTTGACTCGGTCAGGTACCATCTTGGTGTTGATGCTCATGAGGTTCATCTGATCTTGCCAAGTCCTGTTGTGTCAGCAGTGCTTCGGAAGTAGTGTTAGTTGTGAAGGCAGCTTGGGAACTGGCCAGTTCTGGAGCAAACGAACGAGTAACTCGTTGAGATGCTGGTACAGTTGAAGAAGATGCTGTAGTTGGTGGAGCACGTGATACTGTGTTTGTATATTTAGCCGGTGGACTTGGACCTTCTACTGCACTATAAGTATCAGTAGAATCTCGAGGGCAGATCCTTTTCCGTTTCACCCGACGAGTAACACCATTCCCTACTATATTCTTTTGCTTGCTCTTTTTTGACTTTGCCATGTCAAGCCGTACGCACAACACAAAAGAATAAAATCACTCTTCAGAAATCATTGATGCATGATACAGACAAGCAATACTTTGATGTAAGACAACCGTATGAGGATGGAATATGTAAGAAAAACAGGACGGCGTGACATATTCACAGCCACGATGTGTAAACTAAGCAGAAGGATTTTCAATAAAATAGAAGTAATGCAAGCTATACACCATATGAAAGATGCAACCAATATCACTCTGCCAAGTTAAAAGTGTCTTGTCATAAGTGGCAATTTGAAAAATTAGAAGTAGTACAACGTAGAAATCAATGCAAGATCCAACCACTATCAAACTGCCATGTTAAAAGCATCCAATCATGAGTGACTGATGCGGGATACACAGCAGCAGTACTTTGATGTAAGAACATGGTATGATAGATAGATGCAGTGTATTCTAGACACAGAAAGGCATGTTATATGCACATGTATAACCTATAAACTCAGCAGGTGCAATTTAATAAAAATATAAGAAATACATGCTAGACAACATATGCAACATGAAACCAATTATCACATTGTCAACTTAGAGCAAGCACCTGTGATGGTGGAGTATGGGAGATGAACTCATCATGTAGACTTGGGACTTCAACTTCATTAGCAGTAGCAGTGGCAAATCTAGAGAGTCTCTGTTGGCGTCAGTGCGGAGGACCACCAACATCCCCTAACTTACTCTTTTCCTTCCTATTTCCTAATATTGCCTTATGAAGTCAAAACCACAAGAAGATGAATAAAATTAGCTCTGCATAACTGGTTGATGCATGATACAGACGAACACTACTTTGATGTAAGGCAAGAGCAAGATAGGAGGATGTAATATATACAAAAAAAGACAACATTGCATGTTCACACGTACGATAGGAGGATGGAATATGTATGAAAAATAGTAAGCAGAAGGCATTTCAACAAAATTAGAAGAAATGAAAGCTAGGCACCATATGAACATGCAGCCAATATCACTCTATCAGGTAAAAAGTGTCTCGTCGTAAGTGCCATTTCAAGAAATTAGAAGCAGTACAAGCTAGAAGACAATGCAAGATGCAACCTACATCACAGTCCAAAGTTAAATGTGTCTTATGGGTAAGTGATCGTTGCAAGTATAAGTCGTAAGCTACGCAAATGCAATTCAACATAATCAGAAGCAATACAAACTAGACATCATACGGAACACGCAACCACATATAACAGTTCCAAGTTAGAGCAAGCACCTGTGATGGTGGAGTAGGGGAGATGTGCTCATCATGTACACATATGTTCTAGAAATAGGAAGACATGTCATATTCACAGGCATTATGTGTAAAGTATGCAGATGCAATTCAACAAAGTTAGAAGCAATACAAGCTAGACATCATACGCAACATGCAACCACATATAATAGTGACAAGTTAGAGAAAGCACATGTGATGGTGGAGTAGGGGAGATGTGCTCATCATCTACACAGCTACATTGACTGTCCAGCCTTGTGTTGTCTTGCAAATCTTGTTGGGAGGATGGCGGAGTAGAATCTATAGAGACCCTCTGTTTGAGCTGCTCCAAAGGACCACCATCATCCACTGCCGAACTAATTTCCTTCAGCTGTAATGATTTTTGCATTGTGAAGTCAAACCGATAAGAAAAAGGAATAAATTCGCTCTTCAGAACTCATTCATGCATGATACTGACGAACACTACTCGGATGAAAGGCAAACACATGATGCGAGGATGGAATATGTACGCAAAACAGGACGACATGACATATTCACACCTATGATGTGGTAACTAAGCAGAAGGCATTTCAACAAATTAGAAGCACTGCAAGCTAGACACCATATGAAAGATGCAACCAGTATCACTCTGCCAAGTTCAAACTATATGGAGTTTCAACAAATTAAAAGCAGTACATGCTAGAAATCATATGCAAGACACAACCAATATCACAGTGGCGACTTAAAGGTGCCTTATCATAAGTGACTGATGCAGGATATGCAAGAACAGTAGTCTGATGTAAGAACATGGTGTGATCAGATATAGTATGCTCTAGAAACAGGAACGCATGTCATATTCACAGGCATTATGTGTAAAGTAAGCAAATGCAATCAAAAAAGTTAGAAGCAATACAAGCTAGAAATCATACGCAACATGCAACCACATATAATAGTGCCAAGTTAGAGAAAGCACCTGTGATGGTGGAGTAGGGGAGATGTGCTCATAATCTACACAGCTACGTTGACTGTCTAGCCTTGCGTTGTGTTGTGAATCTTGTTGGGAGGATGGCGGAGTAGAATATGTGGCTCGGAAGGGCCGCCATCATCCAATGCCTTACCAATTTCCTTCCGCCTTATTGTTTTTGCATTGTGAGGTCAAACCGACAAGAAAAAGGAATAAAATTCGCTCTTCAGAACTCATTCATGCATGATAATCTTGTGAACACTACTCTGATGAAAGGCAAAGTCATGATACGAGGATGGAATATGTACAAAAAACTAGACGGCTTGACATATTCACACCTATGATGCGGTAACTAAGCAGAAGGCACTTCAACAAATTAGAAGCACTGCAAGCTAGACACCATATGGAAGGTGCAATCAATGTCACTCTGCCAAGTTAAAACTGTCTCGTCATAGGTGGCGTTCATCAAACTAGAAGCACTACATGCTAGAAATCATATTCAAGACGCAAACCAATATTACATTGCCAACTTAAAGGTGTCCCATCATAAGTGACTGATGTAGGATACTCAAGAAGAGTAGTTTCATGTAAGAACATGGTGTGATAGACAGATATAGTATGTACCAAAAATAGGAAAGCATGTCATATTCACACATATCATGTGTAAGCTAAGTAGATGCAGTTTACACTAATTAGGAGAAATACAAGCTAGACACCATATGCAACATGCAACTAGATATCACACTGCCAAGTTAGAGCAAGCACCTTGGATGGTGGAGTAGGGGAGCGGGGACTTGGAACTTGTAATGCACTAGCAGTACAAGGAGAATCCGTACAGATGCTCCGTTTACGTTGCTGCAGAGGACCACCATCATTGCCTTCCTTCCTCTTTTTTGATTTTGCCTTGTCAAGTCAAACCCACAAGGAAAAGGAATAAATTTTTCTCTTCAGAACTCATTGATGCATGATACTGACGAACACTACTTTCATGTAAGGCAGCCGCATGATAGGAGGATGGAATATGTATGAAAAATAGGACGGCATGACATATTGACATGTATGATGTATAAAGTGTAAACTAAGCACAAGGTGTTTGAACTAGTTAGAAGCAATGCAAGCTAGAAACCATATGAAAGATGAAACCAATATCACTCTGCCAAATTAAAAGGGTGGCCTAAGAAATGTATTTGACCAATTTAGAAGCAATACATGGCAACAGGCTAGAAATAATATGCAATATGCAACGAATAAAGGTGTCTCATCGTAAGTGATTGATCACGAGGATACATAAGAGAGGTAGTTTCATGTAAGAACATGGTTAACACACAGATGTACTGTGTACCAAAAATAGGAAGGCATGTCATATTCACAAGTATAATGTGTAAACTAAGCAGATGCAATTTACCCTAACTAGAAGCATTACAAGCTAGACACCGTATGCAACATGCAACCACATATCACACTGCGAAGTTAGAGTAAGCACCTGCGATGGTGGTGTAGGGGAAGCGCGGTCTTGAAGTACAGAGCTACGTTCAATATCTTCATTTAGGCTTGCTATTTCTTGAGAATCATGTGGAGAGGATGAAACTTCACTCTTTATAAGAGTAGCATGTCTCATACTAACCCACGGGCGTGACTGTCTCATCATAAGCGATAGATGCAGGATACACAAGAACAATAGTTTGATGTAAGAACATGGTGTGATAGGAAGATGTAGTATGTACCAAAAATAGGAAGGCGTGTCATATCACATGTATAATGTGTAAGCTAAGGAGATGCAATTTAACAAATTAGGAGCAATACAAGCTAGGCACCATATGCAATATGCAACCAGATATCACACTGCCATGTTAGAGCAAGCACCTGGGGTTGTGGGGTAGGGGAGATGAGATTTGGAACTTGCACTGCAGTAGGAGTAGCAGGAGAATCTGCAGAGATCATCTGTTTCGGTTGCTCCAGAGGACCACCATCATTCCGTGCCTTCGTCCTTTTAGATTTTGCCTTGTCAAGTAAACACACAAGAAAAAGGAATGAAATTTGCACTTCCAAATTCGTTGATGCATGATATTGACGAACACACCTTTTATGTATGGCAACCACATTGTAGGAAGATGGAATATGTACAAAAAACGCTAAGCAGAAGGCATTTCAACAAATTGGAAGCAATGCAATCTAGACACCATATGAAAGATCCAACCAAAATCACTCTACCAAGTTAGATGTGTCTCATTATAAGTGGCACTTCAAGAAATTAGAGGCAATACATGTTTGAAATGATATGCAATATGCAACCAATATTACACTGTCAACTTGAAGGTGTCTCGTCAGAAGTGATTGATGAGGGATACACAAGAAAAGTAGTTTGATGTAAGAACATGGTTAATAGAAGGACGTAGTATGTACCAAAAATAGGAAGGCGTGTCATATTCACATGTATAATGTGTTAACTAAGCAGATGCAAATTACCCTAATTAGAAGCATTACAAGGTAGACACCATATGCAACATGCAACCACATATCACACTGCCAAGTAAGAGCAAGCACCTGCGATGGTGGTGTGGGGGAATTGCGGTCATCAACCAGAGAGCTACATTGACTATCTTCATTTGGCCTTGCTGTTTCTTGAGAATCATGTGGGGAGGATGACACTACACTCTTTAAACGAGTAGCGCGTCTCATAGTAACACACTGGGGTGACTGTCTCATCATGTGATTGATGAGGGATACAAAAGAGCATTAATTTGATGTACGAACATGGTTAATAGACATATGTAGTATGTATCAAAAATAGGAAGGCATGGCATTATCAAAGTTATAATGTGTAAAGTAAGAAGATGCAATTTAACCAAATTGGAAGCAATACAAGCTAGACACCATATGCAACATGCAACCACATTTGACAGTGCGAAGTTAAATCAAGCACCTGGGATGGTTGTGTGTGGCAATTGAGATCATCAACTGCAGAGCTACATTTACTGTCTCCATCTGCTGACACTGCACCCTTTAGAGCGTTGAAACGCTTAGTGCTTATCTTCGAATTACACTGGAGCGACTTCTGTCTATTCTTTTTGTATTCATCAACACTGCGTCAGAGTCTGAAATACCCATGCATAAAAAAACAATAGTGTGAGTATGGGTGAAGTGTGTGCACAAGCAGTACAGTGTAAAGGTAGCAGATAGAAGGTCGGCGAGAAATAAATGACGGGAGACATATGATAGCTCTACAACATGCATGGCACACGAAATTACTAGATTCTAGGATTTTGAAATATGAGCACAGGGATGGCCGGGAAATGCAGATGCTCCTCCAGCACACCACAAGGTGTGGTCCTATGAAAATAACAGTCGACTGAAAACAAATAGGCCAGTCCATTTTTACTGCACCGTCTGATGTACAAAGAACGGGTAGATCGCCTTCATCTACCTCCAGCCAGTCAGTGTTACGATCTTCCTCGAAACGCCAGCGACCACCGTCCCAGCCCCTGCCTCCGCCCTCCCCTCGACCTCACCGCACCGCCCCCCGGCCATCCCTTCCAGCCCCGCCGACCTCTAGATCGGGCGCAAGCAGCTCCTGCGCCCCACACCCCTATGATAGACACCAATGCGCCGCTTCCCCAGTGAACATGCGGACTAGGTGCTCCGTGATATGTATCCAATGTATCTATAATTCTTGGTTGTTCCATGCTATTATATTATCTGTTTTGGATGTTTATGGGCTTTATTTTACACTTTTATATTATTTTTGGGACTAACCTATTAACCCAGAGCTTCAGTGCCAGTTCCTCTTTTTTCCCTTGTTTCAGTGTTTCGAAGAAAAGGAATATCAAACGGAGTCTAAACGGAATGAAACCTTCGGGAGAGTTATTTTTGGAACGGAGGCAATCCAGGAGACTTGGAGTCTACGCCAAGGAAGCAACAAGGAGGCCACGAGGAGGGAGGCGCGCCTGCCCCCTGGGCACGCCCCCGCCCCCGTGGGCCCCTCGTGGCTCCCCTGACCGACTTCTTTTGCCTATGTATGTCCATATACCCTAAAAACAATGGGGAACAGAATAGATCAGAAGTTCCGCCGCCGCAAGCCTCTGTAGCCACCAAAAACCAATCGGGACCCTGTTCCGGCACCTTGCCGGAGCGGGGATCCCTCAGCAGTGGCCATCTTCCATCCCGGGGCTCTCCATGACGAGGAGGGAGTAGTTCACCCTCGGGGCTAAGGGTATGTACCAGTAGCTATGTGTTTGATCTCTCTCTCTCTTGTGTTCTTTAGGTGATACGATCTTGATGTATCGCGAGCTTTGCTATTATAGTTGGATCTTATGATATTACTCCCCTCTACTCCTTTGTAATGGATTGAGTTTTCCCTTTGAAGTTATCTTATCGGATTGAGTCTTTAAGGATTTGAGAACACTTGATATATGTCTTTCCATGCTTATCTGTGGTGACAATGGGATATCACGTGATCCACTTGATGTATGTTTTGGTGATCAACTTGCGGGTTCCGTCCATGAACCTATGCATAGGGGTTGGCACACATTTTCGTTTTGACTCTCCGGTAGAAACTTTGGGGTACTCTTTGAAGTACTTTGTGTTTGTTTGAATAGATGAATCTGAGATTGTGTGATGCATATCGTATAATCATACCCACGGATACTTGAGGTGACATTGGAGTATCTAGGTGACATTAGGGTTTTGGTTGATTTGTATCTTAAGGTGTTATTCTAGTATGAACTCTATGATAGATCAAACAGAAAGAATAGCTTCATGTTATTTTACTACAGACTCTTGAATAGATCGATCAGAAAGGATAACTTTGAGGTGGTTTCGTACCCTACCATAATCTCTTTGTTTTTTCTCCGCTATTAGTGACTTTGGAGTGACTCTTTGTTGCATGTTGAGGGATATTTATATGATCCAATTATGTTATTATTGTTGAGAGAACTTGCACTAGTGAAAGTATGAACCCTAGGCCTTGTTTCCTAGCATTGCAATACCGTTTGTGCTCACTTTTATCATTAGTTACCTTGCTGTTTTTATATTTTCAGATTACAAAACCTATATCTACCATCCATATTGCACTTGTATCACCATCTCTTCACGAACTAGTGCCCCTATACAATTTACCATTGTATTGGGTGTGTTGGGGACACAAGAGACTCTTTGTTATTTGGTTGCAGGGTTGCTGGAGAGAGACCATCTTCATCCTACGCCTCCCACGGATTGATAAACCTTAGGTCATCCACTTGAGGGAAATTTGCTACTGTCCTACAAACCTCTGCACTTGGAGGCCCAATAACGTCTACAAGAAGAAGGTTGCGTAGTAGACATCAAGCAGTTTCTGGCGCCGTTGCCGGGGAGGTGAGTGCTTGAAGGTATATCTTTAGATCTTGCAATGGAATCTTTTTGTTTCTTGTTTTAGCACTAGTTTAGTTTATAAAAGAAAACTACCAAACAAATGGAATTGAGTTTGTCTCATATGCTTCATCTTTTTAATATCTTTCGTGAGAATGATGGAAAGGAAAATTGTGCCAAAGTGTTAGAAGAAGAATGCATTAAAATGTTTAGCACTAAATCTTTGAATGATGAGCATGATAGCAATGTTGTTAGTATGAACTCCTTGAATATCCATAGTACTAATGATGATTGCAGTAGTCATGATGAAAATATCTCTTATAAGCATGTCAATTTTTGTGGAGTGCATTGGGTTTGCAAGTACACACCAAATAGGGAAGATAGATATTGCAAGAGGCATAAGCATTTAGAAACTAAATTGTTGCAAGAAAGGCTAGATGTTTGTGCTGAAAATTTAAAGTTTCTTAGCCGTACTTGTGAACTTTGCAATGAACATGATCATTTCAGTACCCAATGCAAATTGTTTCATGATCGTATCGTGTCCGAAAATTGTGATGACTTGATTTCCCTTGCACATCATACTGAACTTAGTTTGCTCTTGGGTTATGAAGAAATGAAACGTATAACTAAGGTTATTCCAGAATTTGCCCTTGATAGAGTTCTTCATTTGATCTAGAGGAAATTTATATGTATTGCGCGGTGAATTGCATTGAAAATCCTTATATTGCCAACTACATAAAGAAAAGAAAACAAATAGAAGATGAAGAGAATACTAATGAAAGGAAGAGACTTTAATATCCTCCTATTATTTCTTATGATGGATCAGGTAACGAGGAGGAGCCTTCTATTCAACCAATCTCATTAATAAGGAGCTCCAAAAAGAGGATTGAACCCACACATGATGTGGTGAATAAGAAGAAAAGAAAAAAGAAGAGAGGTGAAAAGATATCTCTCCCAAATAAAGTTGCTCCTATTATTGTTGTGCCTCATGAAAATGAATCAAAATAATTGTGGAAGATGATGCACTTGATGATGATCTCGTTATGCCTATTGCTTGTTGTGATGATTATGATTGGGAAGATAATAATACTTCTTCTGATCTTGAAAATCTTTTTGGCACTTGCTTGGAAGAATATGATAATTGCTATACTATTGGTGCTATCCATACTATTAATGATGGGAGTGATTATGCTTATGATATGAAAAGGCTCAAGCTTGGGGATGCTATGTTTGAAGAAGATGATGTTTTTGAGAATATATTTGTTGCAATTAATGTTTGTCCCAAGCTTGGCGATGCTACGTTTAATGAACATGATATTTTTAGCCTCCAAAGTTTTTATATGCAAATTTGTTATGATGATAGCATGCCTCCTACTTATGATGATTATATTGATGAAAGTGGGTTTGGAAGAGTGTCAACTTTAGGAAGTAATGATCCCACTATTTTGGAGGATGTTGAATCTTATTATGATAATTATGAAAGTGGATTTGGAGAGGTCATGACTTTATTTAGTAATGATTCCACTATGTTGGAAGAGGGTTTCAATTGATTATGATGAGAACAAATTGCTACTTATGATGATTATTGTGATGAAACTTATGATATAAAAAGTAGTGATGATTATATTTATAAAACTTCTCATGATTATGATTACCCATTTTCTGAACATTACTCATTTAATGTGGAAACAATTTATAGTATTCGAGTCTCTTATGATACTCCCACTATTCCGAATGAGAAATTTTTTGCTTATGTGGAGAGTAATAAAAATTCTATGCTTGTAGATCATGAAAAGAATGTTTTAGGTGCTGGTTATATTGTTGAATTCATTCATGATTCTACTGAAAATTATTACGGGGGAGGAACATATGCTTGTAGGAGTTGCAATAATATCAAGTTTCCTCTCTATGTGCTTAAAGTTTTAAAGTTATGCTTGTTTTGCCTTCCTATGCAAATTGATTCTTGTTCCCATAAGTTGTTTGCTCACAAAATCCCTATGCATAGGAAGTGGGTTAGACTTAAGTGTGCTAGTCATATTCTTCATGATGCTCTCTTTATGTTTCAATTCTTATCTTGCATGTGAGCATTATTGAAATCATCATGCCTAGCTAGGGGCGTTAAACGTTAGCGCTTGTTGGGAGGCAACCCAATTTTATTTTAGTTCTTTGCCCTTTGATCCTGTTTAGGAATAAATATTTGATCTAGCCTCTGGTTAGATTTGTTTTTATGTTTTAATTAGTGTTTGTGCCAAGTTAAACCTATAGGATCTTCTTGGATGATAGTTATTTGATCTTGCTGAAAATTCCAGAAACTTTCTGTTCACGAAAACAATTGTTAAAAATCACCAGAACGTGATAAAATATTGATTCCAATTGCAGAAGATCAATAAACAAATTTTTTAGGTTGTCCTATTTTGTTGAATTTTTGGAGTTCCAGAAGTTTGCGTTAGTTACAGATTACTACAGACTATTCTGTTTTTAACATATTCTGTTTTTTCGTGTGTTGTTTGCTTATTTTGATGACTCGATGGCTAGTAAAATAGTTTATAAACCATACAGAAGTTGGAATACAGTAGGTTTAACACCAATATAAATAAAGAATGAGTTCATTACAGTACCTTGAAGTGGTGTTTTGTTTTCTTTCGCTAACGGAGCTTACGAGTTTTCAGTTAAGTTTTGTGTTGTGAAGTTTTCAAGTTTTGGGTAAAGATTCGATCGACTACGGAATAAGGAGTGGCAAGATCCTAAGCTTGGGGATGCCCAAGGCACCCCAAGTTAATATTCAAGGACAACCAAGAGCCTAAGCTTGGGGATGCCTCGGAAGGCATCCCCTCTTTCGTCTTCGTTAATCGGTAACTTTACTTGGAGCTATATTTTTGTTCACCACATGATATGTGTTTTGCTTGGAGCGTCATCTTATTTTACTTTGTTTTGCTTGCTGTTTGAATAAAATACCAAGATCTGAAATTCTTAAATGTTAGAGAGTCTTCACATAGTTGCATAATTATTCGACTACTCATTGATCTTCACTTATATCTTTCAGAGTAGTTTGTTGTTTGCTCTAGTGCTTCACTTATATCTTTTAGAGCACGACGGTGGATTTATTTTGAAGAAATATATGAACTCTCATGCTTCACTTATATTATTTTGAGAGTCTTTAGAAAATCATGGTAATTTTCTTTGGTTATGAATTAGTCCTAATATGATAGGCATCCAAGAGGGATATAATAAAAACTTTCATATAAAGTGCATTGAATACTATGAGAAGTTTGATTCCTTATGATTGTTTTGAGATATGAAGATGGTGATATTAGAGCCATGCTAGTTTAGTAGTTGTGAATTTGAGATATACTTGTGTTAAAGTTTGTGATTCCCGTAGCATGCACATATGGTGAACCGTTATGTGACGAAGTCGGAGCATGATTTATTTATTGATTGTCCTCCTTATGAGTGGCGGTCGGGGACGAGCGATGGTATTTTCTTACCAATCTATCCCCCTAGGAGCATTCTCGTAGTACTTCATTTCGATAACTAATAGATTTTTGCAATAAGTATGTGAGTTCTTTATGACTAATGTTGAGTCCATGGATTATACGCACTCTCACCCTTCCACCATTGGTAGCCTCTCTAATATCGCGCACCTTTCGCCAGTATCATAAACCCACCATATGCCTTCCTCAAAACAGCCACCATACCTACCTATTATGGCATTTCCATACCCATTCCAAGATATATTGCCATGCACCGTTCCGTTTATTATGACACGCTCCATCATTGTCATATTGCTTTGCATGATCATCTAGTTGACATCGTATTTGTGGCAAGCCACCATTCATAATTCTTTCATACATGTCACTCATGAGTCATTGCACATCCCGGTACACCGCCGGAGGCATTCATATAGAGTCATATTTTGTTCTAAGAATCGAGTTGTAATTCTTGAGTTGTAAGTAAATAAAAGTGTGATGATCATCATTATTAGAGCATTGTCCCAGTGAGGAAAGGATGATGGAGACTATGATTCCCCCATAAGTCGGGATGAGACTCCGGACGAAATAAATAAATAAAAGAGGCCAAAGAAGCCCAAATAAAAAAAGAGGCCATAAAAAAGAGAGAGAAAAGGCCCAAATAAAAAAATTAGAGAAAAAGAGAGAAGGGTTAATGCTACTATCCTTTTACCACACTTGTGCTTCAAAGTAGCACCATGATCTTCATGATAGAGAGTCTCCTATGTTGTCACTTTCATATACTAGTGGGAATCTTTCATTATAGAACTTGGCTTGTATATTCCACTGATGGGCTTCCTCAAATTGCCCTAGGTCTTCGTGAGCAAGCAAGTTGGATGCACACCCACTTAGTTTCTTTTGTTGAGCTTTCATACACTTATAGCTCTAGTGCATCCGTTGCATGGCAATCCCTACTCACTCACACTGATATCTATTGATGGGCATCTCCATAGCCCATTGATACGCCTAGTTGATGTGAGACTATCTTCTCCTTTTTGTCTTCTCCACAACCACCATTCTATTCCACCTATAGTGCTATGTCCATGGCTCACGCTCATGTATTATGTGAAGATTGAAAAGTTTGAGAACATCAAAAGTATGAAACAATTGCTTGGCTTGTCATCGGGTTGTGCATGATTTAAATATTTTGTGTGATGAAGATAGAGCATAGCCAGACTATATGATTTTGTAGGGATAGCTTTCTTTGGCCATGTTATTTTGAGAAGACATGATTGCTTTGTTAGTATGCTTGAAGTATTATTATTTTTATGTCAATATTAAAACTTTGTCTTGAATCTTATGGATCTGAATATTCTTGCCACAATAAAGAAAATTACCTTGAGAAATATGTTAGGTAGCATTCCACATCAAAAAATCTATTTTTATCATTTACCTACTCGAGGACGAGCATGAATTAAGCTTGGGGATGCTGATACGTCTCCAACGTATCTATAATTTTTGATTGTTCCATGCTATTATATTATCTGTTTTGGATGTTTATGGGCTTTATTTTACACTTTTATATAATTTTTTGACTAACCTATTAACCCAGAGCCTAGTACCAGTTCCTGTTTTTCCCTTGTTTCAGTGTTTCGAGGAAAAGGAATATCAAACGGAGTCTAAACGGAATGAAACCTTTGGGAGAGTTATTTTTGGAACGAAAGCAATCCCGGAGACTTGGAGTCTATGTCAGGGAAGCAACAAGGAGGCCACGAGGCAGGGAGGCGCGCATGCCCCCTAGGTGCGCCCCCACCCTCGTGGGCCCCTCGTGTCTCCCCTGACTGACTTCTTTTGCCTATGTATGTCCATATACCCTAAAAACATCGGGGAACAGAATAGATCAGGAGTTCCACCGTCGCAAGCCTATGTAGCCACCAAAAACCAATCGGGACCCTGTTCCGGCACCTTGCCGGAGGGGGGATCCCTCACCGGTGGCCATCTTCATCATCCCGGCGCTCTCCATGACAAGGAGGGAGTAGTTCACCCTCGGGGCTGAGGGTATGTACCAGTAGCTATGTGTTTGATCTCTCTCTCTCTCTTGTGTTCTTTAGGTGATACGATCTTGATGTATCACGAGCTTTTCTATTATAGTTGGATCTTATGATGTTTCTCCCCCTCTACTCTCTTGTAATGGATTGAGTTTTCCCTTTGAAGTTATCTTATCGGATTGAGTCTTTAAGGATTTGAGAACACTTGATATATGTCTTGCCATGCGTATCTGTGGTGACAATGGGATATCACGTGATCCACTTGATGTATGTTTTGGTGATCAACTTGCGGGTTCCGCCCATGAACCTATGCATAGGGGTTGGCACACGTTTTCGTCTTGACTCTCTGGTAGAAACTTTGGGGCACTCTTTGAAGTACTTTGTGTTGGTTTGAATAGATGAATCTGAGATTGTGTGATGCATATCGTATAATCATACCCACGGATACTTGAGGTGACATTGGAGTATCTAGGTGACATTAGGGTTTTGGTTGATTTGTATCTTAAGGTGTTATTCTAGTATGAACTCTATGATAGATCGAACAGAAAGAATAACTTCATGTTATTTTACTAAGGACTCTTGAGTAGATCGATCAGAAAGGATAACTTTGAGGTGGTTTCGTACCCTACCATAATCTCTTCGTTTGTTCTCTGCTATTAGTGACTTTGGAGTGACTCTTTGTTGCATGTTGATGGATAGTTATATGATCCTATTATGTTATTATTGTTGAGAGAACTTGCACTAGTGAAAGTATGAACCCTAGGCCTTGTTTCCTAGCATTGCAATACCGTTTGTGCTCACTTTTATCATTAGTTACCTTGCTGTTTTTATATTTTCAGATTACAAAAACCTATATCTACCATCCATATTGCACTTGTATCACCATCTCTTCGCCGAACTAGTGCACCTATACAATTTACCATTGTATTGGGTGTGTTGGGGACACAAGAGACTCTTTGTTATTTGGTTGCGGGGTTACTTGAGAGAGACCATCTTCATCCCTCGCCTCCCACGGATTTATAAACCTTAGGTCATCCACTTGAGGGAAATTTGCTACTGTCCTACAAACCTCTGCACTTGGAGGCCCAACAACGTCTACAAGAAGAAGGTTGCGTAGTAGACATCACTCCGCGCACCTAAGCGGGTGCTGCTTCTTTTAATTGCGATTCGACTGACCCTGAATTGAAATCCAGGCGGGCTACTGACCTCTAGCAAAGGTGAAATAGTAAATGGGAGGAAACCTTGTGCATTTAGTATCACGAAGAAGATGCAGTACGAAGCGCTCAACTAGTTTCTTTCGTGGGATGAATACGGTGTGAGCAGAGACGTAAGATTTGCACGAATAAGGGAAGAGGAGTACCTCTTTCTGCTGGTAGTGATGTGTCATCCTTCTGTTTTTCCAACGATCTTCTTGTGGATTGCTAGAAATGAGAAGTTGTGGAGGACGGTGGAGCCTTGGACGAACCCATGGCCAAGTTGTTGAGTGTGGTGCAGTGGCCTTCTGTCGGCGGCGAGGAACCAGATCCGAGGTAGCGAATGACGGCGTAGCGGGAACGGCTCCGGTGCGGTGAACGGTTGCGACAGTGGAGCGGGAGCGGTGAGGCGCAAGACGGCGTGGTCGAAGTGGTTCTGGTACAGCGCACGTCGGCGTCAGCATCGTGGAGGCAGCTCTGCCTTGGCTTCAGCTGCTAAGTCCTTGAGGGCATTGCGGTTGCAATTGCGTTGGACGACGATGTCAGGGTACCAGCTCCGACGTGATGGAGGAGGGCGACGGTGGATTGGGTGCGATGGGGTGGAGGACGGGGAAGGCTGGGGTTTTGCGGCTGGTGGAGAGGGCATTTTGGCGCCCACGGAGTATGAATGGGGAAACGGAGGGAAGGGGGAACAATGTTTCAGTTTGGGACGCGCTTGTTTGAAATTTGGGGAAAGTTACAAACTTTGCCCCCATCTAAAATTTCGGACATATTGCGGGTTGGGGGTAGGACAATAATCTCAGGTGTCCCAAATGGTGGGCGGGATAGATTTCGGCCGAGCGCATGGGTGTTAGGCACCCATGGCGTATGAATGCTTCTCAGAGGCGGTTGAGACTGGCGTCTTGTTGAAGTTACAAACCTACCCTGGGTTAGACCTTTGGACATCGGGCCGATAGGCTACACGGGCTAGAGTCAGGATAGTAATTTCCTACCAACAAACATTAGTCTCGCACAGTTTCGGGTGACCATAGGCTTATTTGGCGCTTCATTCAATATTTGGGAGCAGAAGCATTAACATTTTTGGTTCTCTTGAATTGAACTTTCAGGATTTGTCAAACTTCACAAATCTTTACTCTTGAAAATCCTAAAACTACAATTATTTTGGAATGGAGGGGTACATTTGATATACATTGTACACGAGTATATAGTAAAAAATATGCAACTTACCTCAGTTCATGCATGGTTCCAGATATAATCTCCTTGGTTGCAAAAAAAGTTAGACATGCGTATGAATATATAGCATGTTCAAACGCACAACAAAGATTGATGCCCCCTTTTAGATCTGATTTACAAATGCCATTATCTCAGGTTCAAATGGATGAATGCACTTCCAATGAATTCGAATCTTCGGAACCCCCTTTATGTTGAATTCAACATGTATTCTATTTCGTAGCTAGCAATTTGGAATGTATCCATGTAAGTGACAAATGTATAAAGTGCTTCACACTAACAACATAGAGTGCACTAATTAATGTTTATATATGAATTGCAAAAGTAATGCATTGCCTGTATTTCAAACCGCTCTCACTCTATGGATCGATAATATCAAATAAACACATGCACATGCTAGAATTCAATAGAGTATGGGTGTCTGATAGACCGATTTTCGTTCATACGCAAATTGCAAAATTCATGATCTCATCCAAAAAATAAGAATGCCATTTATATTTTAATTTAATTCGTAGAACCGGCCTTTACACGTAGATGCACTATGCCTTGACCCATTCTCACAAACGCGCTATATATCTCTCTATCTAGCGCATAAGTGCACACACTTTATATACATCGGCATTTCTCTTTCACACATGCTCACAAACTCTCCCGGGGTGTCAGGGTGTCTCACGCACACACTCTCCCTATCTCTCTCTCTCTCTCATTCTGACTACTATGTACCACTCCTTTCACTAATCTCAGGTTGGAAACACTATTTCTCTCACATGCATATATACACACGCACGGTCTCTACTAGCCCTCTATATGCACATATATGTGCCTATGTGTCTCCCGCACGCACATTATCTTTAGGCCTCTCTCCCACACTTTGCCCCCCCCCCATAGACACACCTCTCTCTTAGTAGTTGGCAGATATGATTCCATCAGATCATTTGGTAGGATATCCCTGACTATTAGGCTGGATGGTAATACGAGGCAAAGTTTTACCCAAGTCCGGACCCTTGCAGTTGAGGAAAAAGCCTACTCCTAGTACTGTATATTAGTGACAGGGGTGTGTACAAAGTACACGTGAATACCAGGCATTGTGCATGTGTGTATACTATCGACGAACTAGCCCCCAGGCTTCTATAACATACTCGGGGCCTAGGGTTACAAATCATATATAGTTGGCTTATCACCAGTGGGGATAGAGTCCTCCACGACTCTGGTAGCTTCGTGTTGTACGGCGAGTCCTCCACATGGGTCTTCGTATAATGCGTCTTGGTCCAACCTATGTGGCGCAGGATGGAACCGACCCATGAGTCTTCATGTTGACCCACCACAACTAGAAATGATGTGCCCACCCCAACTAGAAATGATGTGCCCACCACACCACACACACAATCGGCCACTAAGAAAAATAAGCATATACAATAGTACAATATTATACATGAAACTTCATTGCATGTTGCATCCAACAATATTTGTTTTGCATTGTGAATGTTTATATTTTCTCCTAAAATATTAGTCACGGGAAAGAGAAACGAAGGGCATATCTCTCCTTGTCTCCATCGGACACCCCCTCTTTCTACACCACTTTCACGTACGCACACAAACTATCTCTCGGCCCTCCAAAAATATGCATGCCCCTAATACATTCACACGTGACGGTCAATGTATTTCAAGCGAAAGCACTATACGGTCACTAGACTTCACAATATGCTCATTACAATCATCATATACATTCTCGTGGTGACCATACGGTATCTAGCTCATGATACGTCTCCGTATTTTGTTGATGGCACTGACGGACATTGTATTTAATGTGTGCTCCATATTTTGTTGACGACACTTACGGTCATTGTATTTGAAGCGAAAGCACGATATGGTCACTGGACTTCAGAATAAGCTCATCACGGTCACCACATACATTTTGTGGTGCTAACCAACCTGTGGTTGGATGGTTAGGAGGACAATGGTTTCCCGAGCCCACCAAGGTTAAAGTCCCGGTGCTCGCATTTATCCTGGGTTAATTTCAGTATTTTACGGTGATGTGCATTCAGTGGGAGGAGACGTTCCACTCGACTATGAGGCACCTATGGTGACTTAGTAAAATCTCAAGATCATATGCTGGCTCACTCTCTCGAAGGTGCTCATAGGGGTAGGGTCTGCGTGTGTGTGTGCTTATAGTGGTGAGTGCTTGCACGTATATATGAGCGCTTGCGTCTGTACCATGTTAAAAAAATACATGTCGTGATTATACGGTCACTGGCTCACCTGTACAACTCCGTATTTTGTTGATGACACAATCAATTGACCAGTCAAACGTTCCATGTGGCACAACTAGTGTTACACCATCGGGGCGCATAACCATGGGGCCCACCTGTCAGCGCGTATATGAAAGAAAGAAATGGTAGTTTGAGTCTGTAATGTGTTAATAAAATACATTTTAGGGTGACCATATGGTCACTGACTCACCATACAGCTCCGTAATTTGTTGATGACACGATCAATTGACCAGTCAAACGGTCCACATTCAGCAGCGCACATTACCATAGGGCCCACCCGTCAACGCGTATATGAAGGACATAAATGGTAATAAATTAGTCCTCGGTCGGGATTTGAAGTCGTGAGACCTCTGGTTGGCAGTCGCCGGCGGTGGGGGCACGGTGATTGGGCGGTGGCGTGGGGATCGCCAGAGAAAAAGCTCGGCGCAAGGGGCCTAGAGGGATGGCCGGGGCGGCGGCGGACTGGCAATGGGGAGTGGTTGGAAAATCTACTGACCAGAGATGAAAAAGTCAGTCGACGGACGTGTAGCCTCACCCCGCATGTACACATGCACACACGCATGTAGGCATGCAACACTGACACGTACACATAACAAACACATGCACGCATGCAGGCATGCAATACTGACACGTACACATGCAGTCACGAACGCACGCACGCACGCACACATGCATGCAACACTGAAACATACACATGCACGCACGCAACACCCGCACGCCTGCATGCACACAGCACACGACCCAAGACACACGCTCAACCTATACGTGCATGCACCCTTTGTTAAGGACATGGATTGTTACGGGTATTAATCAATCTTATCTATGATAAGCAGAACATTGATGTTTGCAGCGGTCTTTATGAATCACAACGTTTTGAACGAGCTATTAACGTATATATGAAAATTTTAAAATTCTCTTACATTATATAGTAGGCTTATCTACATGAAATAGATGACGTCACACTCAATGAACAATCATTGATTTATGAAATGCCCGCTTCTGACCGCCCTGGCCCACCAAAAGTTCCTCTGCCGTGCGCTGCCTGCGTTGGGTCACTGACATGCAGACCATGTACCCAAAGAGCCCACATGTCAGTGGAAGAACGGCGCGGTGTCGTACGTCAGAGTCGAGGGCGCCACTCGCTGCACGCTCGGCTGAACACACCTCCTTTTCGCATTCAAACGCATCCATGAAACCCGTGTGGAAGCCGAGAAACCCACTCTGGACACATGTCCGTTCATGACCGGGCCGGCATAAAACGAAACGCCGGCCGAGCTCCTCCCGTCCGCCATCTATTTAATCTCCTATTTAAACAAGGCCAAACGCCGGCCAGGAACCGCACACCTCCGCCGCTCCTCTATCTCCTCCTTCACCATTTTGTCCACTCTTACAATGGCTTATGAAGAGTAGTTATCCTGCATCCAAGCCGGCTGGGTGACCCGCCGGATACGAGCTATGCAGCTTGCTGATCCACCTCCCTCCCCTCGCCTGAAGGAGCTAGTTGTCGCCCCAAGCCGATGCGCAGTTCAGCAACTCACCGCTCTAGGCCAGCTCGACAAGGAGTGGCGCACGGGTGTCGCCGCTGCCGTCCACGCCGCCACATCGTATCGCGCCTCCTGTGTCTGCGACCGCGTCTCCCGTTTCTATGGCCGAGACTCCCATGTCGGCGGCCGCGCCATGCAAGCAGAGACAGAAGCTGGGTGCGCGGAGAGCGACGAGTCGGTGGCCAACGCCTCCGCATCCGCTGCCATCATCGAGAAGTAGAACACGGGAGGCCGCCACCACTTGGGTCCCATGAAGGCCACCGTGGAGGCGACACCAGCGTACACAGCAGGTGTCTTGCCGGATCCTTTTGTTGCGAGGATCTTCGTCGACCCCGCATGGGCTCCACGGAAGTGAAGAAGCCCCCTTCCACCATCATTTTGGGCATCAGCCGACGATATCAGTTGGGAAGTGGGGAAGTGAGCCGTCCTTTGCGCTGAAGCATATACCTCCAGGGCTCCCGGCAGTTCGGTGATCGTGCTGCCGGACATGAGGAACACAAATGGATCGGCGGGCGACCATTTAGGCCAGTTATTATTATACCTATGCTTTCGAGAACTAGCACCGCTTAGTTGATTTGAATGTAATGAAATCCGTCATGTTTGTCTGAAAAATACAGTATTTTATATGCTGTCATTGTTTATATGAAATATCGCCGTGTTTGCATGAATTTCGTCCGGCTGGTTGAGTTGCTATCAGAATGTGTGCGGCTACGGTTGGATGGCGTAATTTGCGGGTCGTCGGTCAGTCTGCGGCCGGCTCGGGCGGCGTGGTGGGACAAAAAAAGCACATCTCATACGAGCTCGTCTCCAACATGCGCGCTGGAGGATGCATGAGCACCCGAGCCATTCCTCGTTCATCGGTGGCAAAGGCACCGGTGGACAAAAGGGTCGCCAATATTTTGGCTACCCCGGGCAAGATCCAGACATCCCCTCCCAGCAGATTCAAATCCCTCGCTCGCCGTGAAATTTTGCCATGTGTTGTTTTCATGGACTAGCAGATGCCCGTGCATTGCATGAAACATCAAGATGCATGTTTTTACAAAACAACTGTTGTGATTGACCTATGCAGGAGTAATCCCATGTGTAAAAACTAATCATATCTCGAGAATTTTATCGGAAAAATGGTATGAATTTCATCGAAAAAATGATATCTCGAGAAAGATGAGAGATAAGGTGAGGAGGAGTGGGGCGTGGTGGTGACTGGTGGTCAGACTGGGCGGAGGCATTGGGATGGACGGTGCATTATGTGTAGGTTTGTATCTCTATCACATACACTCACGTAGGTGGGGGACGCGTGATACGTCTCCAACGTATCAATAATTTTTGATTGCTCCATGCTATATTATCTTCTATTTTGGACATTATTGGGCTTTATTATTCACTTTTATATTATTTTTGGGACTAACCTATTAATTGGAGGCCCAGCCCAGAATTGTTGTTTTTTGCCTATTTCTGAGTTTCGCCGAAAAAGAATATCAAACGGAGTCCAAACGGAATGAAACCTTCGGGAACGTGATTTCGGAACGAACATGATCCAGAGGACTTGGACCCTATGTCAAGAAAGCTACCAAGAAGCCACGAGGTAGGGGGCGTGCCTACCCCCCTAGGCGCGCCCTCCATCCTCGTGGGCCCCATGTTGCTCCACCGATGTACTCCTTCCTCCTATATATACCTACGTACCCCCAAACGATCAGATACGGAGCCAAAAACCTAATTCCACCGCCGCAACCTTCTGTACCCACGAGATCCCATCTTGGGGCCTGTTCATGGAGGGCTTCTACATCAACACCATAGCCTCTCCGATGAAGTGTGAGTAGTTTACCACAGACCTTCGGGTCCATAGTTATTAGCTAGATGGCTTCTTCTCTCTTTTTGGATCTCAATACAATGTTCTCCCCCTCTCTCGTGGAGATCTATTCGATGTAATCTTCTTTTTGCGGTGTGTTTGTTGAGAATGATGAATTGTGGGTTTATGATCAAGTTTATCTATGAACAATATTTGAATCTTCTCTGAATTCTTTTATGTATGATTGGTTATCTTTGCAAGTCTCTTCGAATTATCAGTTTGGTTTGGCCTACTAGATTGATCTTTCTTGCAATGGGAGAAGTGCTTAGCTTTGGGTTCAATCTTGCGGTGTCCTTTCCCGATGTGATGGCGACAAAGAAGGCACGTATTGTATTGTTGCCATCGTGGATAACAAGATGGGGTTTTTATCATACTGAATGAATTTATCCCTCTACATCATGTCATCTTGCTTAAGGCGTTACTCTGTTCATATGAACTTAATACTCTAGATGCATGCTGGATAGCGGTCGATGTGTGGAGTAATAGTAGTAGATGCAGGCAGGAGTCGGTCTGCTTGTCTCGGACGTGATGCCTATATACATGATCTTACCTAGATATTCTCACAACTATGCTCCATTCTGTCAATTGCTCAACAGTAATTTGCTCACCCACCGTAAAATACTTATGCTCTTGAGAGAAGCCACTAGTGAGACCTATGGCCCCGGGGTCTATCTTCATCATATTAATCTTCCAACACTTTGTTATTTCCATTGCTTTTTTACTTTGCTTTTATTTTACTTTGCATCTTTATCATAAAAATACCAAAAATACTATCTTACCATATCTATCAGATCTCACTCTCATAAGTGACTGTGTTGGTTGCGAGGATTTATTTGTTTGTGTAGGTGCGAGAGACTCGCGCGTAGCCTCCTACTGGATTGATACCTTGGTTCTAAACAACTGAGGGAAATACTTATGCTACTTTGCTGCATCACCCTTTCCTCTTCAAGGGAAAACCAACGCAGTGCTCAAGAGGTAGCAAGAAGGATTTCTGGCACCGTTGCCGGGGAGGTCTACGCAAAAGTCAACATACCAAGTACCCCTCACAAACCATTATCCCCCGCATTACATTATTTGCCATTTGCCTCTCGTTTTCCTCTCCCACACTCCACCCTTGCCATTTTATTCGCCCTCTCTTTTTCGTTCGCCTCTTTTTCGCTTGCTTTTTGTTTGCTCTTGTGTTGGATTGCTTGTTGTCACGATGGCTCAAGATAATAACAAATTATGTGACTTTACCAATACCAACAATAATGATTTCCTTAGCACTCCAATTGCTCCTCTTACCGATACTGAATCTTGTGAAATCAATGCTGCTTTGTTGAACCTTGTCATGAAAAGATCAATTCGCCAGCCTTCCTAGTGAAGATGCTGCTACTCATCTAAATAGCTTCGTTGATTTGTGTGATATGCAAAAGAAGAAAGATGTTGACAATGATATTGTTAAATTGAAGCTATTTCCCTTTTCGCTTAGAGATCGTGCTAAAGCTTGGTTTTCGTCTTTGCCTAAAAATAGTATTGATTCTTGGAATAAGTGCAAAGATGCTTTTATCTCTAAGTATTTTCCTCCCGCCAAGATTATCTCTCTTAGAAACGATATTGTGAATTTTAAGCAACTTGATCATGAACATGTTGCACAAGCTTGGGAGAGGATGAAATTAATGATACGTAATTGCCCTACACATGGTTTGAATTTGTGGATGATTATACAAAAAATTTATGCCGGATTGAATTTTTGTTCTAGGAACCTTTTAGATTCGGCCGCGGGAGGCCCTTTTATGGAAATCACTTTAGGAGAAGCTACTAAACTCCTAGATAATATTATGGTTAACTATTCTCAATGGCACACTGAAAGATTTACTAATAAAAAAGTGCATGCGATAGAAGATATTAATGTTCTGAGTGGAAAGATGGATGAACTTATGAAATTATTTGCTAGTAAGAGTGTTTCTTCTGATCCTAATGATATGCCCTTGTCTACTTTGATTGAGAATAATAATTAATCTTTGGATGTGTATTTCGTTGGTAGGAATAATTTTGGTAACAACGCGTATAGAGGAAACTTTAATCCTAGGCCTTGTCCTAGCAATCCTCTAATAATTATGGTAATTCCTACAACAATTCTTATGGAAATTTTAATAAGATGCCCTCTGAATTTGAGACTAGTGTTAAAGAATTTCAATGCTTTGCTTGAAGAGAAATTGCTTAAAGTTGATGAATTGGCTAGGAACGTTGATAGGATTTCTCTTGATGTTGATTCTTTAAAACTTAGATCTATTCCTCCTAAGCATGATATCAATGAGTCTCTCAAAGCTATGAGAATTTCCATTGATGAGTGCAAAGAAAGAACCGCTAGGATGCGTGCTAAGAAAGATTATTTTATGAAAGCGTGTTCTTCAAATTTCTATGAAAATAAAGATGAAGATCTAAAAGTTATTGATGTGTCCCCTATTAAATCTTTGTTTTGCAATATGAATCTTGATAATGACGGGACTGAATATGATCCACTCTTACCTAGAAGGCGTTCCAAAAATTCGGAGTTTTTAGATCTCGATGCTATAATTGATAAAAGTGGGATTGAAGAAATCAAAACATTAGATGTTAATAAACCCACTATTTTGGATTTGAAGGAATTTAATTATGATAATTGCTCTTTGATAGATTGTATTTCCTTGTTGCAATCCGTGCTAAATTCTCCTCATGCTTATAGTCAAAATAAAGCTTTTACCAAACATATTGTTGATGCTTTGATGCAATCTTATGAAGAAAAACTTGAGTTGGAAGTCTCTATCCCTAGAAAACTTTATGATCAGTGGGAACCTACTATTAAAATTAAGATTAAAGATCATGAATGCTATGCTTTGTGTGATTTGGGCGCTAGTGTTTCCACTATTCCCAAAACTTTGTGCGATTTGCTAGGTTTCCGTGATTTTGATAAATGCTCTTTAAACTTGCACCTTGCGGATTCCACTATTAAGAAACCTATGGGAAGAATTAATGATGTTCTTATTGTTGCAAATAGGAACTATGTGCCCGTAGATTTTATTGTTCTTGATATAGATTGCAATCCTTCATGTCCTATTATTCTTGGTAGACCTTTCCGTAGAACGATTGGTGCAATTATTGATATGAAGGAAGGGAATATTAGATTCCAATTTCCATTAAAGAAAGGCATGGAACACTTCCCTAGGAAGAAAATAAAATTACCATATGAATCTATTATGAGAGTCACTTATGGATTGCCTACCAAAGATGGCAATACCTAGATCTATCCTTGCTATTTTGCCTAGCTAGGGGCGTTAAACGATAGCGCTTGTTGGGAGGCAACCCAATTTTATTTTTATTTTTTTGATTTTTGCTTCTGTTTAGAAATAAAATTTTTATCTAGCCTCTGGTTAGATGTGTTTTTATGTTTAGTTAGTGTTTGTGCCAAGTTAAACCTATAGGATCTTCTTGGATGATAGTTATTTGATCTTGCAGAAAATTCGAGAAACTTTCTGTTCACGAAAATAATTGTTAAAAATCACCAGAACGTGATAAAATATTGATTCCAATTGCTGCTGATCAATAAACAAATTTCCTAGGTCGTCCTATTTTGGATGATGTTTTGGAGTTCCAGAAGTTTGCGTTAGTTACAGATTACTACAGACTGTTCTGTTTTTGACAGATTCTGTTTTTCGTGTGTTGTTTGCTTATTTTGACGAATATATGGCTAGTAAAAGAGTTTATAAACCATAGAGAAGTTGGAATACAGTAGTTTTAACACCAATATAAATAAATAATTAGTTAATTACAGTACCTTGAAGTGGTCTTTTGTTTTCTTTCGCTAACGGAGCTCACGAGATTTTCTGTTAAGTTTTGTGTTGTGAAGTTTTCAAGTTTTGGGTAAAAGATTTAGTGGATTATGGAACAAGGAGTGGCAAGAGCCTAATCTTGGGGATGACCATGGAACCCCCAAGATAATCTAAGGACACCATAAAGCCGAAGCTTGGGGATGCCCCGGAAGGCATCCCTCTTTCGTCTACTTCCATCGGTAACTTTACTTGGAGCTATATTTTTATTCACCACATGATATGTGTTTTGCTTGGAGCGTCTTGTATGATTTGAGTCTTTGTTTGTTAGTTTACTACAATCATCCTTGCTGTACAAACCTTTTGAGAGAGACACACATGATTCGGAAATTATTAGAATACTCTATGTGCTTCACTTATATCTTTTGAGCTATATAGTTTTGCTCTAGTGCTTCACTTATATCTTTTAGAGCACGGTGGTGGATTTATTTTATAGAAAATATTGATCTATCCTGCTTCACTTATATTATTTTGAGAGTCTTAAAATAGCATGGCAATTTTCTTTAATTAATATCATGAGAAATTTGATGCTTGATAATTGTTTTGAGATATAAAGGTGGTAATATCATAGTTGTGCTAGTTGAGTAATTGTGGAATTGAAAAATACATGTGTTGGAGTTTGTGATTCCCGTAGCATGCACGTATGGTGAACCGTTATGTAAGAAAGTCGGAGCATGAAGTATTTGTTGATTGTCTTCCTTTGTGTGGCGGTCGGGATCGCGCGATGGTTAAGTCCTACCAATCCTTCCCCTAGGAGCATGCGTAGTAGTACTTGTTGGGAAACATAGTAATTTCAAAATTTTCCTACGCACACGCAAGATCATGGTGATGCATAGCAACGAGAGGGGAGAGTGTTATCCACGTACCCTCGTAGACCGAAAGCAGAAGCGTTAGCACAACACGGTTGATGTAGTCGTACGTCTTCACGATCCGACCGATCAAGTACCGAAAGCACGGCACCTCCGAGTTCTTGCACATGTTCAGCTCGATGACGTCCCCCGTACTCCGATCCAGCAGAGTGTCGAGGGAGAGTTCTGTCAGCACGACGGCGTGGTGACGATGATGATGTTCTACCGTCACAGGGCTTCGCCTAAGCACCGCTTCGATATGACCGAGGTGTATTATGGTGGAGGGGGGCACTGCACACGGCTAAGAGATCCAAGGGATCAATTATTGTGTCTCCAAGGGGTGCCCCCCTTCCCGTATATAAAGGAGTGGAGGAGGGGGAGGGCCGGCCCTCTCTATGGCGCGCCCTAGGAGGAGTCCTACTCCCACTGGGAGTAGGATTCCCCCCCCCCCTTCCAAGTGGTAGGAGTAGGGGTGAAGGTAAGGGGGGAGGGTAGAGAAGGAAGGAGGGGGCGCAGCCCCTCCCCTCGTCCACGTCTGACTAGACCTTGGGGGGCGCTCAGCCTCTCCTCTCTCTTTCCCCTAAAGCCCAATAAGGCCCATATACTCCCCGGCGAATTCCCGTAACTCTCCGGTACTCCGAAAAATACCCGAATCACTCAGAACCTTTCTGATGTCCAAATATAGTCGTCAAATATATCGATCTTTATGTCTCAACCATTTTGAGACTCCTCGTCATGTCCCCGATCTCATCCTGGACTCCAAACTACCTTAAGTACATGAAAACACATAAACTCATAATATAACCGTCATCAAACTTTAAGCGTGCGGACCCTACGGGTTCGAGAACTATGTAGACATGACCGAGACACGTCTCCGATCAATAACCAATAGCGGAATCTGGATGCTCATATTGGCTCCCACATATTCTACGAAGATCTTTATGGGTCAAATCGCATAACAACATACGTTGTTCCCTTCGTCATCGGTATGTTACTTGCCCGAGATTCGATCGTCGGTATCTCAATACCTAGTTCAATCTCGTTAAAGCAAGTCTCTTTACTCATTCCGTAATACATCATTCCGCAACTAACTCATTAGTTGCAATGCTTGCAAGGCTTATAGTGATGTGCATTACCGAGTGGGCCCAGAGATACCTCTCCGACAATCGGAGTGACAAATCCTAATCTCGAAATACGTCAACCCAACAAGTACCTTCGGAGGCACCTGTAGAGCACCCTTATAATCACCCAGTTACGTTGTGACGTTTGGTAGCACACAAAGTGTTCCTCCGGTAAACGAGCATTGCATAATCTCATAGTCATAGGAACATGTATAAGTCATGAAGAAAGTAATAGCAACATACTAAATGATCAAGTGCTAAGCTAACGGAGTGGGTCAAGTCAATCATATCATTCTCCTAATGATGTGATCCCATTAATCAAATGACAACTCATGTCTATGGCTAGGAAACTCAACCATCTTTGATTAACGGGCTAGTGAAGTAGAGGCATACTAGTGACACTATGTTTGTCTATGTATTCACACATGTATCAAGTTTCCGGTTAATACAATTCTAGCATGAATAATAAACATTTATCATGAAATAAAGAAATAAATAATAACTTTATTATTGCCTCTAGGGCATATTTCCTTCAGTCTCCCACTTGCACTAGATTCAATAATCTAGTTCACATCCCATGTGATTTAACACCAATATTCATATCTGTATATGATTAACACCCGTAGTTCACATCATCATGTGACCAACACCCAAAGGGTTACTAGAGTCAATAATCTTGTTCACATCGCTATGTGATTAACACCCAAAGAGTACTAAGGTGTGACCATGTTTTGCTTGTGAGAGAAATTTAGTCAACGGGTCTGTCACATTCAGAACCGTATGTATTTTGCAAAATATTCTATGTCTACAATGCTCGTGCAGACTACGCTAGCTAATTGCTCCCACTTTCAATATGTATCCAGATTGAGACTTAGAGTCATCTGGATCAGTGTCAAAACTTGCATCGACGTAACCCTTTACGACGAACCTCTTGTCACCTCCATAATCGAGAAACATATCCTTATCCCACTAAGGATAATTTTAACCAATGTCCAGTGATCTACTCCTAGATCACAATTGTACTCCCTTGCCAAACCAGGGCAGAGTATACAATAGGTCTGGTCCATAGCATGGCATACTTTTATAGAACCTATGACTGAGCCATAGGGAATGACTTTCATTCTCTTTCTATTTTCTGCCGTGGTCGGGATTTGAGTCTTACTCAATTTCACACCTTTGCAACACATGCAAGAACTCTTTCTTTGATTGTTCCATTTTGAACTACTTCAAAATCTTGTCAAGGTATGTACTCATTGAAAATCTTATCAAGCGTCTTGATCTATCTCAATAGATCTTGATGCTCAATATGTAAGTAGCTTTACTGAGGTCTTTCTTTTAAGAAACTCCTTTAAAAAACTCCTTATTCTTTGCAGAATAATTCTACATTATTTCTGATCAACAATATGTCATTCATATATACTTATCAGAAATGTTGTAGTGCTTCCACTCACTTTCTTGTAAATACAGGCTTCACCGCAAGTCTGTACAAAACTATATGCTTTGATCAACTCATCAAAGCGTATATTCCAACTCCGAGAGGCTTGCACCAGTCCATAAATGGATTGATGGAGCTTGCACACTTTGTTAGCTTCCTTAGGATCGACAAAACCTTCCGGTTGCATCATATACAACTCTTCTTCCAGAAATCCATTCAGGAATGCAGTTTTTACATCCATTTGCCAAATTTCATAATCATAAAATGCGGCAATTGCTAACATGATCCGGACAGACTTAAGCATCACTATGGGTGAGAAGGTCTCATCGTAGTCAATCCCTTGAACTTGTCGAAAACCTTTCACAACAAGTCGAGCTTTATAGACAGTAACATTACCGTCTGCGTCAGTCTTCTTCTTGAAGATCCATTTATTCTCAATGGCTTGGTGATCATCGGGCAAGTCAACCAAAGTCCATACTTTGTTCTCATACATGGATCTCATCTCAGATTTCATGGCCTCAAGCCATTTCGCGGAATCTGGGGTCATCATCGCTTCCTCATAGTTCGTAGGTTCGTCATGGTCAAGTAACGTGACCTCCAGAACATGATTACCGTACTACTCTGGTGCGGATCTCACTCTGGTTTACCTACGAGGTTTGGTAGTAACTTGATCTGAAGTTACATGATCATCATCATCAGCTTCCTCACTAATTTGTGTAGTAGTCACAGGAACCGATTTCTGTGATGAGCTACTTTCCAATAAGGGAGCAGGTATTGTTACCTCATCAAGTTCTATTTTCCTCCCACTCACTTCTTTCGAGAGAAAATCCTTCTCTAGAAAGGATCCATTCTTAGCAACGAATATCTTGCCTTCGGACCTGTGATAGAAGGTGTACCCAACTATCTCCTTTGGGTATTCTATGAAAAGACATTTCCCCAATTTGGGTTTGAGCTTATCAAGTTGAAACTTTTTCACATAAGCATTGCAACCTCAAACTTTAAGAAACAAAAACTTTGGTTTCTTGCTAAACCATAGTTCATACGATGTCGTTTCAACGTATTTAGATGGTGCCCTATTTAACGTGAATGTAGCTGTCTCTAATGCATAACCCCAAAACGATAGTGGTAGATCGGTAAGAGACATCATAGATCGCACTATATCTAATAAAGTACGGTTACGACATTCGGACACACCATTACACTGTGGTGTTCCAGGTGGCGTGAGTAGTGAAACTATTTCACATTGTTTTAACTGAAGGCCAAACTCGTAACTCAAATATTTTACCTCTGCGATCATATCATATAAACTTGTATTTTCTTGTTACGATGATTCTCCACTTCACTCTGAAATTCTTTGAACTTTTCAAATGTTTCAGACTTGTGTTTCATCAAGTAGATATACCCATATCTTCTCAAATCATCTGTGAAGGTCAGAAAATAACGATACTTGCCGTGAGCCTTAACACTCATCGGACCGCATACATCAGTATGTATTATTTCCAATAAGTCAGTTGCTCGCTCCATTGTTTCGGAGAACGGAGTCTTAGTCATCTTGCCCATGAGGCATGGTTCGCAAGCATCAAGTGATTCATAATCACGTTATTCCAAAAGCCCATCAACATGGAGTTTCTTCACGCGCTTTACACCAAGATGACCTAAACGGCAGTGCCACAAATAATTTGCACTATCATTATTAACTTTGCATCTTTTGGCTTCAATATTATGAATATGTGTATCACTACGATCGAGATCCAACAAACTATTTTCATTGGGTGTATGACCATTGAAGGCTTTATTCATGTAAACAGAACAACAATTATTCTCTAATTTTAAATGAATAAATGTTTTGCAATAAACATGATCAAATCATATTCATGCTCAATGCAAACACCAAATAATATTTATTTAGGTTCAACACTAATCCCAAAAGTATAGGGAGTGTGTGATGACGACCATATCAATCTTGGAACCACTTCCAACACACATCGTCACTTCACCCTTAACTAGTCTTTGTTCATTCTGCAACTCCCGTTTCGAGTTACTACTCTTAGCAACTGAATCAGTATCAAATACCGAGGGGTTGCTATAAACACTAGTAAAGTACACATCAATAACATGTATATCAAATATACCTTTGTTCACTTTGCCATCCTTCTTATTCGCCAAATACTTGGGGTAGTTCCGCTTCCAGTGACCAGTCCCTTTGCAGTAGAAGTACTTAGTTTCAGGCTTAGGTCCAGACTTGGGCTTCTTCACTTGAGCAGCAACTTGCTTGCCGTTCTTCTTGAAGTTCCCCTTCTTCCCTTTGTCCTTTCTCTTGAAACTAGTGGTCTTATCAACCATCAACACTTGATGTTTTTCTCGATTTCTACCTTCACCGATTTTAGCACGCGAAGAGCTTGAGAATTGTTTACGTCATCCCTTGCATATTATAGTTCATCACGAAGTTCTGACTAGAGAATTCTGTCAATCACTATCTTATCTAGAAGATTAACTCCCACTTGATTCAAGCAATTGTAGTACCCAGACAATCTGAGCACATGCTCACTGGTTGAGCTATTCTCCTCCATCTTGTAGGCAAAGTACTGTCAGACTCATACCTCTCGACACGGGCGTGAGTATGAAATACCAATTTCAACTCTTGGAACATCCCATATGCTCCATGGCGTTCAAAACGTTTTTGAAGTCCCATTTCTAAGCCGTAAAGCATGGTGCACTAAACTTTCGAGTAGTCATCATACCGAGCTTTGTCAAAACGTTCATAATGTCTGCATCTGCTCTTGCAATAGTTCTGTCACCTAGCGGTGCATCTAGGACACAATTTTTCTGTGCAGCAATGAGGAAAATCCTCTGATCACGGACCAAGTCCGCATCATTGCTACTAACATCTTACAACTTAGTTTTCTCTAGGAACATATCAAAATATAAATGGAGAGCAACATCGCAAGCTATTGATCTACAACATAGGTATGCTAATACTACCAGGACTAAGTACATGATAAATTAAAGTTTAGTTAATCATATTTCTTAAGAAATCCCACTTAGATAGACATCTCTCTAATCATCTAAGTGATCACGTGATCCAAATCAACTAAACCATAACCGATCATCACATGAAATGGAGTAGTTTTCAATGGTGAACATCACTATGTTGATCATATCTACTATATGATTCACGCTCGACCTTTCGGTCTCAGTGTTCCGAGGCCATATCTGCATATGCTAGGCTCATCAAGTTTAACCCGAGTATTCTGCATGTGCAAAACTGGCTTGCACCCGTTGTCGATGGACGTAGAGCTTATCACACCCGATCATCACGTGGTGTCTGGGCACGACGAACTTTGGCAGCAGTGCATACTCGGGGAGAACACTTTTATCTTGAAATTTAGTGAGAGATCATCTTATAATGCTACCGTCAATCAAAGCAAAATAAGATGCATAAAAGATAAACATCACATGCAATCAATATAAGTGATATGATATGGCCATCATCATCTTGTGCTTGTGATCTCCATCTCCGAAGCTTAATCATGATCACCATCATCACCGGCACGACACCTTGATCTCTATCATAGCATCGTTGTCGTCTCGCCAATCTTATGCTTCTACGACTATCGCTACCGCTTAGTGATAAAGTAAAGCATTACAGGGCGATTGCATTGCATACAATAAAGTGACAACCATATGGCTCCTGCCAGTTGCTGATAACTCGGTTACAAAACATGATCATCTCATACAATAAAATTTAGCATCATGCTTTGACCATATCACATCACAACATGCCCTGAAAAACAAGTTGGACGTCCTCTACTTTGTTGTTGCAAGTTTTACGTGGCTGCTACGAGCTGAGCAAGAACCGTTCTTACCTACGCATCAAAACCACAACGATAGTTCGTCAAGTTAGTGTTGTTTTAACCTTCTCAAGGACCGGGCGAAGCCACACTCGGTTCAACTAAAGTTGGAGAAACTGACACCCGCCAGCCACATGTGTGAAAAGCACGTCGGTAAAACCAGTATCGCGTAAGCGTACGCGTAATATCGGTCCGGGCCGCTTCATCCAACAATACCGCCGAACCAAAGTATGACATGCTGGTAAGCAGTATGACTTGTATCGCCCACAACTCACTTGTGTTCTAGTCGTGCATATAACATCTACGCATAAACCTGGCTCGGATGCCACTGTTGGGAAACGTAGTAATTTCAAAAATTTCCTACGCACACGCAAGATCATGGTGATGCATTGCAACGAGAGGGGAGAGTGTTTTCCACGTACCCATGTAGACCGAAAGCGGAAGCGTTTGCACAACGCGGTTGATGTAGTCGTATGTCTTCACAATCCGACCAATCAAGTATCGAACGCACGGCACCTCCGAGTTCTTGCACACGTTCAGCTCGATGACGTCCCCCGTACTCCGATCCGATGAGAGTGTCGAGGAGAGTTACAGCCGACCTGACGGCGTGGTGACGATGATGATGTTCTACCGTCGCAAGGCTTCGCCTAAGCACCGCTTCTGATATGACCGAGGTGGATTATGGTGGAGGGGCACCGCACACGGCTAAGAGATCCATGGGATCATTTGTTGTGTCTCCCTGGGGTGCCCCCTCCCCGGATAGACAGGAGTGGGGGAGGGGGTGGGCCGGCCCTCTCTATGGCGCGCCCTAGGAGGAATCCTACTCCCACCGGGAGTATGATTCCCCCCTTCCAATTAGTAGGAGTAGGAGTCAAGGAAAGGGGAGATAGAAGAGATGGAAGGAGGGGGCGCAGCCCCTCCCCTAGTCCAATTCGGACTAGGCCTTAGGGGGGGGGGAGCGCCCAGCCTCTCCTCTCTCTTTCCCCTAAAGCCCAATAAGGCCCATATACTCCCCGGTGAATTCCCGTAACTCTCCGGTACTCCAAAAAATACCCGAATCACTCGGAATCTTTCCGATGTCCGAATATAGTCGTCCAATATATCGATATTTACATCTCGACCATTTCGAGACTCCTTGTCATGTCCCCGATCTCATCTGGGACTCCGAACTACCTTCGGTTCATCAAAACACATAAACTCATAATATAACCATCATCAAACTTTAAGCGTGCGGACCCTACGGGTTCGAGAACTATGTAGACATGACCGAGACACGTCTCCGGTCAATAACCAATAGCGAAACCTGGATGCTCATATGGCTCCGACATATTCTACGAAGATCTTTATCGGTCAAACCGCATAACAACATACGTTGTTCCCTTGTCATCGGTATGTTACTTGCCCGAGATTCGATCGTCGGTATCTTGATACCTAGTTCAATCTCGTTACCGGCAAGTCTCTTTACTCGTTCCGTAATACATCATCCTGCAACTAACTCATTAGTTGCAATGCTTGCAAGGCTTATAGTGATGTGGATTATCGAGTGGGCCCAGAGATACCTCTCCGACAATCGGAGTGACAAATCCTAATCTCGAAATACGTCAACCCAACAAGTACCTTCGGAGGCACCTGTAGAGCACCCTTATAATCAGCCAGTTACGTTGTGACGTTTGGTAGCACACAAAGTGTTCCTCCGGTAAATGGGAGTTGCATAATCTCATAGTGATAGGAACATGTATAAGTGATGAAGAAAGCAATAGCAATATTCTAAATGATCAAGTGCTAAGCTAACGGAATGGGTCAAGTCAATCATATCATTCTCCTAATGATGTGATCACGTTAATGAAATGACAACTCATGTCTATGGCTAGGAAACTCAACCATCTTTGATTAACGATCTCATGAAGTAGAGGCATACTAGTGACACTATGTTTGTCTATGTATTCACACATGTATCAAGTTTCCGGTTAATACAATTCTACCATGAATAATAAACATTTATCATGAAATAAGGAAATAAATAATAACTTTATTATTGCCTCTAGGGCATATTTCCTTCAGTACTTTGCTTCGAGGGCTAATAAATTTTTGCAATAAGTATATGAGTTCTTTATGACTAATGTGAGTCCATGGATTATACGCACACTTACCTTTCCGCAATTTTCTATCCTCTTCATTACCGCGCATTGCCCTTTCTCACCTTGAGAGTTGGTGCAAACTTCTCCGGTGCATCCAAACCCCGTTATATGATACACTCTATCACACATAAAACTCCTTATATCTTCCTCAAAATAGCCACCATACCTACCTATCATGGCATTTCCATAGCCATTCCGAGATATACTGTCATGAAACTTTCCACCGTTTCATTTATCATGACATACTCCATCATTGTCATATTGCTTTGCATTATCATGTAGTTGACATTGTATTTGTGGCAAAGCCACTCTCGGTGTCAAAACCGGCGGATCTCGGGTAGGGGGTCCTGATCTGTGCGTCTTAGGCTGATGGTAACAGGAAGCAAGCGACACAATGTTTACCCAGGTTCGGGCCCTCTCGATGGAGGTAAAACCCTACTTCCTGCTTGATTAATATTGAAGATATGGGTAGTACAAGAGTAGATCTACCAGGAGATCGTAGAGGCTAAACCCTAGAAGCTAGCCTATGATGGTATGAATTTAAATTGTGATCGGCCTTATAAGGACCAACCTCTCCGGTTTATATAGGCACCAGATAGGGCTAGGGTTTACATGGAGTCGGTTACAAGGAAGGAAATACAATATCCGGATCGCCAAGCTTGCCTTCCACGCCAAGGAGAGTCCCATCCGGACACGGGTCGAAGTCTTGAGTCTTGTATCTTCACGCTTCAATAGTACGGATGATGTATACAGTCCGGCTGTCCGGATGCCCCCTAATCCAGGACTCCCTCAGTAGCCCCTGAACCAGGCTTCATTGACGATGAGTCCGGCGCGCAATCTTGTCTTCGGCATTGCAGGGCGGGTTCCTTCTCCGAATACTCCAAAGTAATTATCGAACACTTGAACCGTGTCCGGATCCACAAAATGATCTTCACATGCCACCGTAGAGAGAATGGTATTTCACAAATGCAATCTGCTGACAACTTTTTAGGCAACGCGACGTGTCATTACGGTCGGGTCATTATTCGAACCGTTTTCCCACAACCTGTCACAGTGCATTTTGCGAGGCGGTTTCCTTGACACGTCTTGTCAAAGCAGAGATCGTGTCCCCTTATCACAGGATTCTCATCAATACGAGTATGGGTAATCCAACCGCGCCGCTAATCATGGCGAGTGGGGAACGAGTGGGTTCCACCAGGCAAGTGGGGAGGCGCAAAAAGCTTTTGCCGTCTCTATAAAGAGACAAGGTCTCTTCCTCCTTACCCATGCCTTCTCCTTTCGTTAACCCACCCCCCTCTGTCCGAGCCCTAACGCCCAGGCATTCTCCTTTTCCATCAAAGAGAGATTTTCCGAAGATGTCCGGATTTGGAGCAGGAGGCAAATGGATGGCCTCTACCGTCCATGAGAAGGATATCAAGAAGCTCCGAGAAGCCGGGTATCTGGCCAAGAAGATCGGCCAGCGTCTCCCATCGTGGAATAGGTCGTCCCTACTCCGGAGTCCCACGAGAGAGTCGTGTTCCTTCCCCACTTTGTCTGCGGGCTCGGGTTTCCCCTTCACCCATTTGTTCGCGGAGTCATGTATTACTATGGGATTGATTTTCATGATCTTTCCCCTAATTCTTTCCTCAACATCTCGGCGTTAGTAAATGGTATGCGAGGCCTTTCTCCGGATTTCGCCTCACTTCGGCCTGTGGTTGAAGATTTTCAATGTGAAGCCCAAGGTGGTGAGCGGCAAACACGCCGAATGCAGCGGCGCCATGGTGAGCAAGATGCCCAAGGCCGTTTGGCTGAAGGGTGCCTTCAACGACTCCGTCAAGGAGTGGCAGCAGCAGTGGTTCTATATCACTGAACCACGTGGCAAAAAGTGGGCCGCCGCTCCAGAGTTCAGATCCGGAGCCCCACTGCGGCTCAAGTCCTGGCCCAAGAAGGGCCCGAATTGGTCCTCGTCTATGAGCTGTCGCTGCTCCAGACGCGCGTTCAGAGCGTGGTCGACAAGGACGTCAAGCTTGTCGACGTAGTCCAGGTGATGCTAGTTCGCCTGGTTCTCCCTTGCTAGCGCCGAGCCTGCAACTTGTGGGAGTATGACCCAATCGAGCACCAAACCCTCCGGGAGCTCTATGATTCCTCCCACGAGGATATCTGGAAGGTGCTCTTTAAGTCCGGCAAATCATGACCGGGCTCCTCCCAGGACCGTGGGTATCAATTGTCCCATTCTGCGAGCCCGGTAAGTTATTGCTATGCTCTGTCCATCCGTGCTTCGGTTGGCATGTCCTGGAGGAGCCATTCGAATCATGCTTTGTCACGACCCCAGGGATGGATAAAAAAGGTGGAGCGGATATATTGTCCGGCCCCGCTGCCGGAGGAACCTGCCGGACCTCTTTTGACGAAGATGCTGGTCCCCGCGCCTTACGACGCGCCAAAGAAAGAGGCCTCCAAGAAGGCCAAAAAGACCCGGAGTGGCCTCCGTCGTCGCGAGGTTTTGGACACCAAATCCGAAGACTCCAGCGATGATCCTTCTTCTGAAGACGAAGAGGAGGAAGCAGAAGAGGACGAGCCTCACTCTGGGGGTGGTAAGAAAAGGATGGCCTACTCATCCCTGGAGGCCGAACCGCCCAAGAGGGGAAAAAGTTCCTTCCCAGATGCATCCACCACGGCTGCCGATAGCAGCCCGGAGTGGGATCCCAGGGCCCAGCCCCTGGAAAAGTCGTAAGTATACGAAATTCGAACACGCATATGCGTCCGGGTTTGTTTGGGTATAGCAATTTTAACTATTGCCATGTTTTGTACAGCCTGGCGAGGTCTCGCGCCGGCCATCCCTCATCGGAGGATTCGCTGGGCTCAGACGCCTTGGCGAGCGAGACGCCTCCAAAGGCCCCTTCCCCAAAGTCCAGGCGCGACACTGAGGTGTCGTCTCAACAGGACCCGGGCTAGGGGGGCATGGCTCTGGAGCCGGACACACGGGAGTGATGGATCCCTAGCGTGTCGACGGCGGGGGCGATCTCGGGTTCGGACCATAGCCGGACACGACTTTGGAGGCTTTTAAGGCTCCAGGATCAGGCCTGCCTACTCCTCCAGCAACCTCTGTTCAGGCATGGCTGCCGAGCGGTCTATCGACAGCGTTAAAGAACGCGTCTGTTGTCGATGAACATCGGACCCTCATGGGTGCGGTGGTTGAAAAGATTCAGTCTGCCGAGAGCGGGCTGAATGAGTCCTGCCTTGGCCTTATAAAGGCTTTTGAGGTATGTTTCCTGAGAAAGTTTCAAGGAATCGTCATAATATAAGTAGCAGCCCCTGATATACTGTCCGGCGAAAGAGAGAGCCGGGCAGGGGATCAAAACCCTCTGTTTATGCAGGAGCCTGTGTGAATGACGTATACCCCTTTATGTGAAAACAGGCGTCTGCGGAGAGGACGGCCGCTCAAGATGCGGAAGTGTCCGGACTGAAGCAAAGCCTTGCACGGGCCGAGGAGGAACTTGGCCGTGTGAAGAAGCAATTGGAAGACAAGCAAGGTATGTTGAAAACATTTGTCTGTAAATTGGCACGAATGAGTAATCGTGCCTAGTGAAAAGTATTTGTATTGTATGCTATAGGAGCGAGTGCCGAATATGAGGCACTAAAGAAGGCTGTGGCTGAGGCCAATGAGAAGGCTGCCGTCGAACAGGCGCTTCATGAGAAACACGAGGCCAGGGTCATCGCAGCTGAGTGAAAGCTCCAGGAGGCTGTGAAGAAAAGCGAGGGATTGGAGCAGAGTCTAGTAGGGAAAGAATCCGAACTCGCCCAAGCTCTCAAGGCTGCGGAAGATGATCGGGAAGAAACTCGAGGTGTTGTGCGGGACATTCAAGAGGCCCGGAAAGTTGCGGCTGGTAAGGCCTTCTGTATTCTTAGCCATTTGTACATGGTAATGGGAAGAATTCTAAGCGACAAGCTGAATTCTTATGTTTCTAGGGGCGTTTGCGGATCTTCCTCGCAGCATATCAGATGCCGCCCAATTCTACCGGACCGAGGAGAAGAAGTCTGCGGATAGGGATTTCTGGTCGCAGTAGTTGGCGCCGAACTATCCGGTGCCTTTTATCGATCAGCTGAAGCAGCTGGTCGAATCGCACCAAAGCGGCCGAACTAGCCATGAAGGACTTGGTTGTCCGGTGGTTCATGAGCCCATTCTCGAAAGCGATTACTTGGACTCGTGAAGCGGGTTGTGGGTGATTGTGCTCGGCTTGATGCTATTAAGCAATCAGTCTGTATAGAGGGTGCGCGTTTGGCGTTTGCCCGTGCAAAAGTGCATTGGGGGAAGCTTGACGCGGAGAAGCTGATGACCGAGGGGCCGCCAGAGGGTAAGGAGCACCGCAAGCCTGAACTGTACTATGAAGGTGTACTGAAGGGAGCCCGCCTTGCGGCGGATAAGTGTACGAAAGACATTATATTTCCCTGAGGGCATTCATGCCGTTCTTTTGTAATATGAGATATGGGCACTGTTATTAGTAATTGCATGTTTAGTTTGACACATGTTCTTCCTGTGCGGTTGTTTAATGTGTATAAATACTGAGAGCTGGCCAGTCATCGGCTTCTGCCCCCACGAAAGAAATTCGGGGGTGTTCGGGTCATACCTGGACACTCTTTATCCCATGCCTGGGTCCTTTTAAGGAGGTGTTCCTCACCACGAACCAGGCAATCAGACTATAGGGCTTTACCACTCTCACTTAGCCATAGCAAGTCGAGTATGGTCGGCGCAGCCCCTAGTGTTCGGAAGGCCGGACTAGGGGCTCTATTGGCGCCTGATCGGAAGACCGATCCGTCGCACTCTGCATTTATAATGGCGTTATGCAGAATAAATCTTTAAGGATTTTACAACCTCTCGAACAGCTGACCAGCTCTCGCTGTATCATGATAGTCGGTTTTCGGCTTTCTCTACTGAGGTGCTCGTCCGGAAGATCCGGGACACAATCGCAGTAGTTCTCCCTGCGCTACCTTAGACGATATAACGGAACGTAAGGTACCAAAACAAGGGAGCCGGGCAAACCCAACCAATGACCCAAGACATGATTCGGAGCTGATGCATATAGTGCTATAAGTTCGGGGTGCCGAGCGACCGAAAAGGCGGTCGGGCTTTACTGTCGTGCTGTGAAGCCCCTTGTAGAATCGGGCGTAATACAAGGTGTCGAAAAAACGACGGCCGACAAGTGTTATTTAAGTCTATGCATTGTAGTAAGATGATATGTCTATGCATATTGGTACGATTTATGATTATGAAAAGAGGTGTTTTTGGCGGAACCTGTGATGGCCGGACTGGAGGTGGCTGTGGGTGAATTGGAAGTTAATCCGGATTGCCTTCTATAGGGGGGTTACTTGTGTGTCCTGACCGATTCCACGTCGCCAATCCTGTTCTGCGTCAAAGTTAGTTTGTAAAGGCAAATACTTGAAGGTAGCTGAACGTCCTCTTGTGGTTGGTCCGAGGGTTCGTGATCGGACCCTGGTTAATCCAGCCGTTAGACCGTGAAGTGGCGCGGACTCGTTGGTTGGTGTCCGGATACTCGGTTGTCATATCAGAATTTTGACGGGCATGCACGACTCGCTACTCCGGTAGTTATAACGTTTCCGCTCTAAAGGCAGGGTTCGGCCTTGCCCATAGGTGTGGTTGTATCGCCCGGTGTTGTCCTGAGTGATTTTACAACGTGAGACTAGTCAACATGGACAACCCTGTTAGCATACGGTAAATTACTATATGAGGGGAAGGTGCCGAAGAATTATTCTTTGGCGTGGTATCTTTTGGTGATCCTAGGACAACCGTTAGAGTGGTGGGCCAATAAAATTTGGCCTTTGCCCCTAGCATCTTTTAGAAGATGTTATTTGTGGTTTTACACCTGCGGGGGCTTTATGTGTTATGGAGCCCCCAGTTTACTATGTCTAGAGATACTGCAATTGAATTGTTCTGGTTAATGCGGTCGGGGGCGATCGGCCGTACTTTTATGCTATGGGGGGGGGGTCTCTTGACCAGACGCCTCCCTTCATTGTTTCCGGCACACGACCAGCCGCTTTGTTTTGAGGATCCGGCATTATCTATTGGTATGCTTTGCCGTCCTTCTAGGAGTACCATGAATTTCACATGGTTGATCGAGTGTGTGGCTCGGGCCGGATAGGTCTGAGATATTCTTTGTCCGCTGACCGGACTGGGAGTTGCTGGATTAGCACTAGTTTCCTGACTTGACGCTTATGACCATTGCGCTGAGTCTTGAGGATGCCTCTTCGTGTGTCCTTCATATTCTTTTGGACCGTAGTGATGTGTTGACGTCGGGGCATGTGACTTGGGTTCTCCTGCTTAGGTTGGGGTAGCCGGTTGTGCCGTGTGTGCCCTTTGTCGGGGCAGTCGGGTCCGTATCTTTCGGTGGCCAGGACCTTGGTCCATCTATCCACCAGCAAATCTTGGTCAGCTTTAAGCTGCTGTTGCTTCCTTTGCAGGCTCCTTGCCGTGGCCATGAGCCGTCGCTTGAAGCGAGCTTGTTCCACTGGATCTTCAGGCACGCCAATTTCGTCATTTCCGAGGCTTGCCTCGTCCTCGGAGGGGGGCGTATAGTTGTCCCTCTCCAAGTATCCCACAGTGGCCAGTCCAGCCTTCTTAAAGGCAGGTAGACTAGGGTTATATTCATCTTCGGCGCCATCCGGATTGTTTTCGTCTTCTGGGCCGGTATTGCTGTGGCGGGGCTTGGAGCGGTGCCGACGACGCCCATGCTTTGCTTTTCTCCCTGAGGGATTATCCTCCGTTGCCTCATCACCATTGGTTTTCTTCGGAGTGTCCGCCATGTATATATCATAGGGAGAGGCAGCTGTCCACCACCCAGTGAGTGGTGGTTCATGTTCTTCTCCTGCATCGTCGTCCATACCGTCGATGTCTTCAGAGTTGAAGTCCAGTACGCCAGTTAAATCATCGACTATGGCAATGAAGTGGGTGGTGGGTGGGCAACAAATTCCTTCATCGCTTGCTTCCGCCGAGCGGACATAGTTACGCCAAGAGCCTTACGATAGAGAGAGACTTTAATGAGTCCGACATGTCGCCAAAGGGCGAGTGTTGGAAGATATCCAGCTGTGAACTCCATTACCGGAGCTCAACCTGGCTCGACCGCTCGAGAGTGCGCGGATCGAACCAACATCCGGATCTGAATCCGGGTGCGGAGTCACTGAGCTACCACAGAGGTAAGACCCGTGTTCGGCTCCACCGCGGGGCAGGGTCCATCCCTCCGTCCTTAGGCAGCGCAGCCTGCTCCGGATTTAGGTCCGGGGCTACTGCGGGGGTGAGTCCCGAGCTTTGTCCGACAGCAGGTCTAAGCCGTGCTCGTCGTAATTGTCCGGTGCTCCTGGCATAGGCCTGAATCCATCGAAGATCAAGTCTCCGCGAATGTCCGCCGTGTAGTTCAGGTTTCCGAACGTAATCCGGCAGGCGAGCTGTCGATCTGCTTCCGGATGGCTGGCGAGTTGGCCCATTTGGGCGGCCGCCAACACGAAGATCTGTCCAGGAGAAAGGTCTCACCGGGATCGTGTTGTTGACGATTGGAGGAGCCATCGAGCCACATGGCGGCGACACGGAGGAACTCTCAATGAAAGCACCCATGTCGGTGTCAAAACCAGCGGATCTCGGGTAGGGGGTCCCGATCTGTGCGTCTTAGGCTGATGGTAACAGGAAGCAAGGGACACAATGTTTATCTAGGTTCGGGCCCTCTCGATGGAGGTAAAACCCTACTTCCTACTTGATTAATATTGAAAATATGGGTAGTACAAGAGTAGATATACCATGAGATCATAGAGGCTAAACACTAGAAGCTAGCCTATGATGGTATGAATGTAATTGTGATCGGCCTTCTAAGGACCAACCTCTCAGGTTTATATAGGCACCGGAGAGGGCTAGGGTTTACATGGAGTCGGTTACAAGGAAGGAAATACAATATTCGGATCGCCAAGCTTGCCTTCCACGCCAAGGAGAGTCCCATCTGGACACGGGTCGAAGTCTTGAGTCTTGTATCTTCACGCTTCAATAGTCCGGATGATGTATACAGTCCGGCTGTCCGGATACCCCCTAATCCAGGACTCCCTCAGCCATCGTTCATAATTCTTTCATACATGTCACTCTTGATTCATTGCATATCCCGGTACACCGCCGGAGGCATTCATATAGAGTCATACTTTGTTCTAACTATTGAGTTGTAATCCATGAGTTGTAAGTAAATAAAAGTGTGATGATCATCATTATTAGAGCATTGCCCCAAGTGAGGAAAGGATGATGGAGACTATGATTCCCCCAGAAGTCAGGATGAGACTTCGGACTAAATAATAATAATAAAAAAGAGGCCATAAAAAGAGAGGAGAAAAGGCCCAAATAAAAAAATGAGAGAAAAAGAGAGAAGGGACAATGTTACTATCCTTTTACCACACTTGTGCTTCGAAGTAGCACCGCGATCTTCATAATAGAGAGTATTTCATTTTGTCACTTTCATATACTAGTGGAAATTTTCATTATAGAACTTGGCTTGTATATTCCAATGATGGTATTCCTCAAATGCCCGAGGTCTTCGTGAGCAAGCAAGTTGGATGCACACCCACTTAGTTTCTTTTTGAGCTTTCATACACTTATAGCTCTAGTGCATCCGTTGCATGGCAATCCCTACTCCTCGCATTAACATCAATTGATGGGCATCTCCATAGCCCATTGATTAGCCTCGTTGATGTGAGACTTTCTCCTTTTTTGTCTTCCCACATAACCCCTACCATTATACCTTATTCCACCATAGTGCTATATCCATGGCTTGCGCTCATGTATTGCGTGAGAGTTGAAAAGGCTGAAGCGTGTTAAAAGTATGAACCAATTGCTTGGATAAAACCGGGGTCGTACATGATATGAATATTTTATGTGGGGAAGATGGAGCATAGCCAGAATATATGATTTTGTAAGGATAACTTGCTTTGGCTATGTTATTTTGTAAGACATAATAGCTTAGTTAGTATGCTTGAAATATTATTGTTTTTATGTCAACATTAAACTTTTATCTTGAATCATATCAAATCTGAACATTCATGCCACAATAAGAAGAATTACATTGAAATTATGCCAAGTAGCATTCCACATCAAAAATTCTTTTTTATCATTTACCTACTCGAGGACGAGCAGGAATTAATCTTGGGGATGCTTGATACGTCTCCAACGTATCTATAATTTTTGATTGCTCCATGCTATATTATCTTCTATTTTCGACATTATTGGACTTTATTATTCACTTTATATTATTTTTGGGACTAACCTATTAACCGGAGGCCCAACCCAGAATTGCTGTTTTTTGCCTATTTTAGAGTTTCACAGAAAAAGAATATCAAACGGAGTCCAAACGGAATGAAACCTTCGGGAACGTGATTTTCAGAACGAACGTGATCCAGAGGACTTGGACCCTACGTCAAGAAAGCTACCAGGAAGCCACGAGGTAGGGGGGCACGCCTACCCCCTCTGGGCGCGCCCTCCACCCTCGTGGGCCCCACGTTGCTCCACTGACGTACTCCTTCCACCTATATATACCTACGTACCCCCAAACAATCAGATACGGAGCCAAAAACCTAATTCCACCACCACAACCTTCTGTACCCTCGAGATCCCATCTTGGGGCCTGTTCCGGAGCTCCGCCGGAAGGGGCATCGATCATGAAGGGCTTCTAAATCAACACCATAGCCTCTCTGATGAAGTGTGAGTAGTTTACTCAGACCTTCGGGTCCATAGTTATTAGCTAGATGGCTTCTTCTCTCTTTTAGGATCTCAATACAATGTTCTCCCCCTTTCTCGTGGAGATCTATTCGATGTAACCTTCTTTTGCGGTGTGTTTTTTGAGACCGATGAATTGTGGGTTTATGATCAAGTTTATCTATGAACAATATTTGAATCTTCTCTGAATTCTTTTATGTATGATTGGTTATCTTTGCAAGTCTCTTCGAATTATCAGTTTGGTTTGGCCTACTAGATTGATCTTTCTTGCAATGAGAGAAGTGCTTAGCTTTGGGTTCAATCTTGCGGTGTCCTTTCCCGATGTGTGAGGGGCAGCAAGGCACCTATTGTATTGTTGCCATCGGGGATAACAAGATGGGGTTTTTTATCATATTGCATCAATTTATCCCTCTACATCATGTCATCTTGCTTAAGGCGTTACTCTGTTCTTAGGAACTTAATACTCTAGATGCATGCTGGATAGCGGTCGATGCGGGGAGTAATAGTAGTAGATGCAGGCAGGAGTCGGTCTACTTGTCTCGGACGTGATGCCTATATACATGATCTTACCTAGATATTCTCATAACCATGCTCAATTCTGTCAATTGCTCAATAGTAATTTGTTCACCCACCGTAAAATACTTATGCTCTTGAGAGAAGCCACTAGTGAAACCTATGGCCCCCTGGTCTATCTTCATCATATTAATCTTCCAACACTTAGTTATTTCCGTTGCTTTTTTAACTTTGCTTTTATTTTACTTTGCATATTTATCATAAAAATACCAAAAATATTATCTTATCATATCTATCAGATCTCACTCTCGTAAGTGACCGTGTAGGGATTGACAACCCCTTATCGCGTTGGTTGCGAGGATTTATTTGTTTATGTAGGTGCAAGGGACTCACGCGTAGCCTACTACTGGATTGATACCTTGGTTCGCAAAAACTGAGGGAAATACTTACGCTACTTTGCTGCATCACCTTTTCCTCTTCAAGGGAAAACCAACGCAGTGCTCAAGAGGTAGCAAGAAGGATTTCTGGCGCCGTTGCGAGGGAGTTCTACGCAAAAGTCAACATACCAAGGACCCATCACAAACCATTATCCCCCGCATTAGATTATTTGCCATTTGCCTCTCGTTTTCCTCTCCACCACTTCACCCTTGCCGTTTTATTCGCCCTCTCTTTTTCGTTTGCCTCTTTTTCGCTTGCTTTTTGTTTGCTCTTGTGTTGGATTGCTTGTTGTCACGATGGCTCAAGATAATACCAAATTATGTGACTTTACCAATACCAACAATAATGATTTCCTTAGCACTCCGATTGCTCCTCTTCTGCAAATCTTGAATCTTGTGAAATCAATGCTGCTTTGTTGAATCTTGTCATGAAAGATCAATTCGCCGGCCTTCCTAGTGAAGATGCCGCTACTCATCTAAATAGCTTCTTTGATTTGTGTGTTATGCAAAAGAAGAAAGATGTTGACAATGATATTGTTAAACTGAAGCTATTTCCCTTTTCGCTTAGAGATCGTGCTAAAGCTTGGTTTTCGTCTTTGCCTAAAAATAGTATTGATTCTTGGAATAAGTGCAAATATGCTTTTATCTCGAAATATTTTCCTCCCGCCAAGATTATCTCTCTTAGAAACGATATTATGAATTTTAAGCAAGTTGATCATGAACATGTTGCACAAGCTTGGGAGAGGATGAAATTAATGATTCGTAATTGCCCTACACATGGTTTGAATTTGTGGATGATTACACACGAGTTGACGGGACTCGCGCGTAGCCTTCTACTGGATTGATACCTTGGTTCTCAAAAACTGAGGGAAATACTTACGCTACTTTGTTGCATCACCCTTTCCTCTTCAAGGGAAAACCAACGCAATGCTCAAGAGGTAGCAACATGCACAAAGAGAAGAGGTGCACGCACGGCGCACGTACTCCCGTCTCTTTCCCAACCACACCCGCACGGGTACATGGTGGAGATCATTTCTGTACGAAAAGGCAGCCCACGTCGTAATTTGACACGTGTACTGGTTGTCCACTTGATGGAGGATTGTCTACCACAGGTGAACATACAAATTGCGACTTGACGCGTTATGTTAAAAAAGAGGCAAACCATGTGGGGCCTACCTTAGAGGCAAGGCTCTATACACTCAAGAAGCTTATACATATTACTTTTGATGTGTCCCGTCAACTCGCAGAACGAGGAGAAGCTTGCTTAGTACACCGTCTCCCTCGCCCACGGGCGCGGTGGCTCGCAGGACGAGGTGAAGCTTGCTCGGAGTACGCCCGCTCCCTCGCCCACACGCGCGGTGGCTTGCAGGACGAGGAGAAAATTTTACTACTCCCTCCGTTTACTCCTCGTCCCTACCTTGGTAGAGAGATTATCATATTGTTTGAAATATATGTCTTTTATCTGTGAGTTTTCTCTTGACACTGCTTGCATCAGGTGATTTAATGCACCTCAAAATCCAAACATGTGATGGTACTACTACTACTAGTAGAATTGAGACTTATAAAACGGAAACATGATTTTTTTAGATGAGCCCTATAAACCGGAAAGGAGGGAGTAGTAAGTAGTACTACCTCCATAGTGGGTACGTACTCCGTAAAATCAGATTTTCCCAAAACTAAGTCGCTCAACCTTTATTTGCTTGTTTCCCTTCCTGCCTCGTTGCCTCAAACAGACTATGCCAAACTCCCCTGCCTGCTGCGCAGGAAAAGACCCGCCCTCGCCTTTTTTAGTACGGATTTGTATCGATGGATCGCGCGAAGCAGCAAAAACCAAGCCGTGTCTTGTACTCCTTCGTCGACGCTCGCTTTCATAAATTATGTACTTCCTCTCGTCGACATGTGGGATATATAGCAACCGGGTCGACGTGTCATGCACCAAATAACAGTGCAGAACAGCAGGGGGACGCACCCTTACTGCATCGCCCAAAGAGTAGTAATGAGCAATGAGACGTCAAATCACAATGCCGCACCTTCCCAGACGGACGAAGCAACCCTATTTCACACTTCGCTTCGCCATCATCTCCTCCAAGAAAACTACATAGTATTGCTTCTGCCATTGTTCTGCCTCAAGAGGGACACGCACATCGCCTTGGTACATCATGACACGTGGGACCGCATGACAGGCCATGCTCCCCCGCCCATCGCTCGGTAAAATCACCTCATTTTTACTACTTCCTCCGTATCGGTTTAGAGGGCATGCACGTCGTTCTAGGTTGAGAATGTAACTGACTATATATGTGATGAACAATATATGTTTAGAAACTACATCCACTTAAGAATCCAATGATATACTTTTTGTGACATAGTAACTCATATTTAGTTAGTCAAATTGATGACCTAGAACTATGTGACACCCTATAAACCGAGACGGAGAGGGTAGTACAGTACGTATATTTTTAGATCAATATAGTCGGGATTTACCAAGGAGCAAAACTAAGTGGTAGGCTACTCCTGTCGTGTTGGCGTAGCAACTCAAGCAGGGCCAGTCCGCTACCTAAATGGCGACACACTTAACAGGACCCCTTTGGCCGACATGTGGCTCATCCACCGTCTTGTTCCATGTGCGATGCACCAAATTACAGTTCGGAGCAGCGGTTGGACTTGGAGGCACCCCGGTTGTAGCACCGTAGTAGTAGTAAATGAGCAATGAGGGGTCAAATCACAAAGCCCCACCTTTACTGCATCAAGCTGGCCGGACGAAGCAACCATCATTTCACAATAGGGTGCAAGAGCATAAAGAAAAGAGAAAACCAATGATGCGTGTGGCAGCTATCTAGGGCACCCTAGGGTAGGGGCCTCCACTACAAATCATTTTTTTGAAAGCGCCTCCACTACAAATCTGCTTCTCCCTCGTCCTGTTGAAGAAAAATGGATGATGCCTACGGCGATAGGGTTTGTAGGAGTACTACGGCGTGCGGGGCCACTGTCAGTGTCAAAACCGGCAGATCTCGGGTAGGGGGTCTCGAACTGTGCGTCTAAGGTCGATGGTAACAAGAGACAGGGGACACAATGTTTACCCAGGTTTGGGCCCTCTCTATGGAGGTAATACCCTACTTCCTGCTTGATTGATCTTGATGAATATGAGTATTACAAGAGTTGATTTACCACGAGATCATAATGGCTAAACCCTAGAAGTCTAGCCTGTATGACTATGGTAATGAATATCTCTCCTTCCAGACTAAGTACTCCGGTTTATATAGACACCGGTAGGATCTAGGGTTACACAAGGTCGGTTACAAAGAAAGGAATCTACATATCTGGTCACCAAGCTTGCCTTCCACGCCAAGGAGAGTCCCGTACGGACACGGGTGCAGTCTACGGTCTTCGTATCTTCACAGCCCATCAGTACGACCCATGGCTAGCAGGCCGGACGCCTCGAGACCCCTTTAATCCAGACTCCCTCAAGAGCCCCGAACCAGGCTTTCAAAGGATTTAGATGTTCGGCGCGTAGATTGTCTTCGGCATTCCAAGGCGGGTTCCTCCTTCGACAGCTTCCAAGTAATGTATTCGGCTTATGATTCAATGCCGCACCCCTCGGTTTCCGTGCACCCATGACTTCAGCTTCCAAGTGTCAGGCGAATGCGGACGGTCAGGGTATCTTTTGCAAATAACACCCTAGCCATGCAAGAAAGAACGTCTATTTAAAGAGATTGGATCTCAGCTCCATTCGGCACCACGCGGAAAAAATCCTCAGAGACTGTCGGGAGAGACCATTCCAACATGGCCAACATTCCCAGCTCCTTTTCCCGCTCCAGCCTAAAGAGAGGCGAGTGGGAGAGGTGCTCTGTGCCCCACGGCCAATTGGAGAAGCTACAAATGTCTCCCTCCTGAAGATCTGATCCCTGTTCAAGCAGGATTAGCCTCCTTCAACGGCAAAACCCAGGCGGAGGATTCCCTCAATCCGTCCCCTATTTGCTGAGGGGCGTGGGATTTCCCATTACCCATTCCTCCGAGGGCTTCTGGAGTATTATGTCCTCTAGCTGCACAATTTTACCCCGGCCTCCATTCTGCACATCGCGGGTTATGTTGCTTTATGCGAACTATTTCTGGGTATTGAGGCCCATTTTGGACTGTGGAGAAAGTTGTTCTGCCTTGTCCCGCGCAACCACGAAGGATCAATATTTGAAGTGGGGGGAGCCGAAATATGGCGCATTGCCAAGATCGGGTACCTATCTGGCACGCCGAAGAAGGCGTCTGAAGAGTGGACCTCTCAATGGTTTTACATGGATGACGCCGTACTTCCAGATCCGGCCCGGAGAGGCCTCCCCGAGTTTGCGAGTGTTCCTCTGAAGAAGCGCCACAGCTGGCGCCCCCGGAGCCCTGAGGAGGAAGATAGTGCGGAAGTTCGCCAACTCCTGAGCAAGATCAGGACGCTTGCCCAGTCCGGGTATACAATAGTCGAAGTGATGGAGACCTCCATAGTACGGGGAGTTCGACCACTCCAATAAAGAGGACTTCCCATGTGGAATTATAATGGGGAAGATGACGCCTCTCGCTGCGGCAGAAAAGGTCCGGACACCCCTACCGCCTTGGCCAAAATATTGGCCGAACTGTTCAAGGGTGAGGAAGAGGAGTTCCAGCGCATCACGCACAGAGGAGGGCATTCCATGTACAATCCTCCTAGGTGGGTGAGTTCCCAATTTTTCTTCGCTCCACCCATTCCACTCCTTGAGCTTTGTTTACTGAAATATTAAGCCGTCCATTCATAACAACACTGGCGAAAGACTTCCGAGGGGCTTTACAGCCCCGCCCCGCAGCCCGAGGGCCACAATCAGGACCTTGACCCTGGATTCAAAGAGGATCCGGATATATCCGTGGTGCTCGAGAATGGCGTGTTTTATCAGGCGATCTATGACGGCACCGAAGTTCCCATCATCGTCGATTATCCTGGTCTTCTCCCTTCTTCGCACGTAATTAGTCAGGAGACATCGCTCCCGAAAGGGTTCCCTCGTTCCGCCTTACCCTCTGCACTGTCTCGTGCTTCGAAGGGGAGGCGTTGTACATACCGTGCTACTCCAGGAGCGACTCTGAAGAGAGCGGCTCCCGCACCGGATAAGCCTCCGAAGAGGAAGTCAAACGAAGACACGGTCGGGCCCTTGCCAAAGAGGTATGGGTTTGCAAATTCGTTTTAACAGTCGCGTCCAACCGTGACTTTCATGTTCATCCTGTTATCAGGAAAAGAGTCCGCCAGACTGTGTCCGTGGGTCCGGTCAATAATACTCCCAATAGCCAGGATCCAGTCTCGGCCGAGGGGACGGGGGCCGATATAGGAGTGATGTCGTACTGTCCTTCGACCGAGGACTCGGAAAATATGTCCGTTACCAACTCGGAAGTGGAGAGCGCCATGAATCATCGGTGCAGGAGGGCTATTCTACGAGACCCCCGCTTTTCAGAAGAGGTGTTTAATTCCTTCAGCTCGGCTGATGCATACATCCGAGCTGCTCGAGATGGGCTTAGCAGAGCCACAAAGCAGCATTGAAAAGATGTGTAGGTAAGTTTACTGTGTCTCCATATGATAACTGTATGCCAGTAGCCCCCGAAACTTAAAGTAGTTGGGACAACTGATTTGAGGATCGCTGCATGACCAGGCTCTGTCGGAGAAAAACGACGTGCTAGCTCAAGAGCTAGAAAAGTGCCGGACGTAGTTGAACGCAGTGATCGCCGAACTGGAGAAGTCCAGGAAGGCGTCCTCTGGTAATATTTGCCTCCATCGAGAAACAAAAAATGATGCGCCAACTATATTAAAACTGCTGCTTGTCGTCTAACAGGGTCATCGGACCAACTGGAAGAGGAACTGAAGGCCGCGCAGACGAGCGAAAGAGAGGCGAAGAGGCAACGTGCTGCAGGCGAGCGCATCCTGACCAAAGTCAGGGAGGAGAAAAACAAACTCCAAGATTCAAACACCAAACTGGGCGAAGAACTGAAAGATGTACGAGCCCAGCTAGCCGACTCTGTGAAGGAGAACAAAAGGCTGTGAGGCGGCATATTCAGTACGTGGCTGGATTGACCTTATAACAGTTTGGAGGTAAAAATAGCTATACAACTATGGTTGCAGGTATGTTGACGGGCAGTCCCGAAGAGGAGGTGTCCGGATCATCAAGTGATCTTCTGCAAGGGTTGTCGCAGTTGCATGAGCAAGCTCGACAGGCAATGCGGAGTGTAACCAAGGCCTTATGGCCATCCGACTCCCCTCCAGGGAGTATGGAGAAGCTTCTAGAGCTGTTCAGGGGAGCGCGACGGCGTATCCGACTATGGAAGATATCAGCCTGCCGAGAGGGTGCGCGAGAGGCCTGGGCCATGGTAAAAACACGATATACCAAGCTGGATCCGAATCGCATGGCCCGGGTCGGACCGCTAGGGTCAAATGGGGAGGAAATTCCCGTTAGTTTAGTATATGCCAAGTAGAAGTAGCCGCCAAGTATTCCCAACGGGATTGCTAGTTAGAGAGCCTGCTGGATGGCATAGAGGAGGAAGTTTTTGAGTCCAAGTGACTATGTACTTCCCTTTGTACCTGTAACTCTTGCTGAATTGTGAAAGCTTGTCATGGCGGACCTTTTCGGTTCAACCATTTGACCCGAAGGTGCGGAGTGTTTCCGAATACCGCAACGGCCGAGTAGACCGGGTATGCATGGAAGACAGACGGAGGGGTCATAGTCGCTTGAACAGACAAGTATCCGACTAGTTATATTATATTACACTTAAGATTGTAAGAAACATCTTCCAGAGAGAATAGTTCCGTTAAGGGTTCCTTTCCCTGGGTGTGCATGCATCTACGTGCATGTCCGGACTATGATGGAAAAACTCACACTACATATAACTTCTGGGGGTTCATAATGGAGCGAGTGCAAAAACATCTTTAATTCACCGACCGAATATTCTCTTAAGAACGCTAGCTTTCGGCTTCACCCAGTCTGAGGTACACATCCGGATGACCAGGCAGTAACAATCGCAGAGGTGCTCCCTTTATGCCTTAGCCGAACTAACGAGAACGTAGGGCATAAGCACAGGAGCTAGGCAACCCAGCTTGGCCAAAACTTAAGTCATATCGATGCATATAATGGCAAAGAAAAGGTACATATGGGAGAAAACGCATATGTTATGGGCTTTATGCTCAGAAAATGGAAATAGAAAGCTTCTGTCCAAGAAGCCCCCAGGTATGATAGACGTGCATACTTGAAGATGTATGCGTCGGGGGTGCACGGTCTAACCGCACGAAAGCCTTTAAGGCTAAAGAGAAAAATGAAAAGAGAAACGATAATAAAGACAATAAGAGGAAGGGGACGAACAATAAGTTCGGCGCTAGGCATAGAATCTTCGGAGTCTGGCCGCGTTCCAGGGATTCGGCTCTTGTCGATTGTCCGACACATCACACAAGCGGTACGCTCCTCCGGTGAGAACTTCATCGATTATGATGGGACCCTCCCACTTGGGCTTGAGTTTTTCCTTTTTCTTCTCCGGAAGGTGTAGAACGAGTTCGCCGACGTTGTAAGTTTTGGCCCGCACTTCTCTGCTTTGATACCTGCAAGCCTGCTATTGATAAAAGGCAGAACAGGCTTTTGCGACATCGCGCTCCTCCTCCAGGGCATCTAGGTTGTCCTGCCTATCAAGCTCGGCCTCTCTCTCTTCGTACATGCGCACTCGAGGTGACTCATGAATAATGTCGCAGGGTAATACTGCCTCTGCACCGTACACCATGAAAAAGGGGGTGTATCCTGTAGTGCGATTGGGCGTGGTCCACAATCCCCAGAGTACGGAGTCGAGCTCCTCAACCCAGTGCTTGTCTGACTCTTTCAGAGACCACACTGGTCTAGGCTTAATGCCGCTCATAATAAGACCATTGGCTCTGTCAACTTGACCGTTTGTTTGTGGATGATACACAGAGGCGTAATCGAGCCCAGGTTAGCGCACCAGGTTTTCACTTCGTCGGTTGTGAAATTTGAGCCGTTATCAGTGATGATACTGTGGGGAACACCGTAACGGTGTACGATGCCGGATATAAAGGCTATTACTGGTCCGGACTCGGCCGTTTTAATTGGTTTAGCCTCTATACACTTGGTGAATTTATCCACCATGACTAGCAAATATTTTTCTTATGGCTTCCTCCTTTAATGGGTCCAACCATATCCAGTCCCAGACCGCAAAAGGCTAGGTGATGGGGATTGTTTGCTGGGCGGAGGGGGGCATATGGCTTTGGTTGGCGAAGAGTTGGAATCCGACGCAACGTTGGACAAGGTCCTGTGCATCTGCTCGGGTCGTCGGCCAATAGAATCCTGTACGGAAGGCCTTGCTAACAAGGGCCCGAGCTGCGGCGTGGTGCCCGCCGAGACCGGCATGAATCTCAACGAGGAGTTGCCGCCCCTCCTCCTTGGAGATACATCTTTGAAGGACTCCGGTAGGGATTTTCTTATAGAGTTCTCCGTCGTGGACCTTGTAGGCCTTCGAACGCCCGACAATGCGGCAGGCCCCATTCTGGTCCTCAGGAAGCTCCTTCCTGTTAAGGTAGGCCAGGAAGGGCTTGGTCCACGGGGCAATGACTGCCATGATAAGATGCGTCGACGGTGTTATTTCGGTGGCTGAGCCTCCGATGATGGTGTTTTTGGAGTCTGGGGTTATGTTCGGATCCGGACTAGTATTGCCGTTTTCCCCCTACCACACTACGGATGGCTTAAAAAGCCTTTCTAGGAAGATATTAGGCGGGACGGGGTCGCGCTTAGCGCCGATACGAGCAAGGACGTCCGCCGCTTGATTACTCTCTCGAGCCACATGATGGAACTCGAGCCCCTTGAACCGAGCTGACATTTTTATGACGGCATTACAATAAGCTGCCATCTTTGGATCTTTGGCATCAAAGTCTCCATTTATTTGAGAGATTGCATGGTTTGAGTCCCCGCGCACTTCCAGGCGTTGTATGTCCATGGAGACAGCCATCCGCAGACCGTGCAATAGGGCCTCGTATTCGGCTGCGTTGTTGGAGTCTGTGTATAGTATTTGGAGTACGTACTGAACGACGTCTCCAGTAGGGGACGTTAAAACTACGCCCGCTCCTAGCCCTGCCAGCATTTTGGAGCCATCGAAGTACATAACACAACTGGAATATGTGCCATACTGTTTAGGGAGTTCGGCCTCTGTCCATTTGGCGACGAAGTCAGCTAGTACTTGGGATTTGATAGCTCGACATGGTTTGTATGTAATATCAAATGGAAGGAGCTCAATGGCCCATTTTGCAATCCGGCACGTGGCATCGCGGTTGTTTATTATGTCGTTGAGTGGTACTTCGGAAGCCACCATGATCGAACACTCCTGGAAGTAGTGTCGCAGCTTTCGTGATGCCATAAACACCGCGTATGCTATCTTTTGATAATGGGGGTACCGGGATTTGCATGTTGTAAGGACAGTGGATACATAGTATACTGGCTTCTGAAGCGGGAATTTGTGTCCCTCCTATTCTCGTTCTACGACGAGAACGGCGCTCACCACCTGATGTGTTGCCGATATGTATAATATCATAGGTTCGCCGACGTTGGGCGCGGCCAGGATTGGGTTGCTTGCTAGAAGTGTTTTTATTTACTCCAGTCCGGCTGTTGCCGCGTCCGTCCACTCGAAGTGATCGGTTCGTCGTAAAAGGCGATAGAGTGGCAGTGCTTTTTCTCATAATCTGGAGATAAAGCGGCTTAGAGCTGCAACGCAACCCGCGAGTTTTTGGACTTGTTTGAGGTCCGTTGGTGTAGGCAATTGAGACAGCGCTTGAATTTCGGCTGGATTTGCTTCAATTCCTCTATTGGAAACGATGAAGCCCAACAGTTTTCTCGCGGGGATGCCAAAGACGCACTTTTCCGGATTGAGCTTAATGTCATAAGCGCGGAGGTTATCAAATGTGAGACGCAAATTGTCTATTAGTGTTTTGACGTGCCTAGTCTTGATGACGACGTCGTCCACAAAAGCTTCAACTATCTTGCCGATCTATTTTTCCAGGCATGTTTGAATCATGTGTTGATATGTGGCGCCGGTGTTCTTGAGCCCGAAGGGCATGGTGTTGAAGCAGAATGGCCCATATGGGGTAATGAATGTTGTTGCAGCTTGATCTGACTCCTTCATTTTGATTTGACGGTATCCGGAATATGCATCAGGGAAGCACAGTGAGTCATGTCGTGCGGTAGCATCAATGATTTGATCAATGCGGGGGAGAAGGGATCGTTAGGGCAAGCCTTATTGAGGTCTTTGAAATCGATGCATAACCGCCAGGATTTGTCCTTCTTTGGTACCATCACCAGGTTTGCCTGCCAGTCAGGATGTTTTATTTCTCTGATGAATCCGGCCTCAATTAGCTTGGCCAGCTCCTCCCCCATAGCTTGGCGTTTGGGCTCGGAAAAGCGCCGCAGTGCTTGTTTGACTGGTTTATATCCCTTTAGGATGTTAAGGCTATGTTCGGCTAGCTCACGTGGGATTCCAGGCATGTCAGAAGGGTGCCAGGCGAATATATCCCAGTTTTCGCGTATGAAATCCCTTAGTGCAGCGTCGACCGTTGGGTCAAGTTGTGCTCCAATAGATGTTGTCTTCTTGGGGTCCGTTGGGTGGACCTGGAATTTGACTATTTCTCCTGCCGGTTTGAAGGAGGTGGATTTGGGTCGTTTGTCTAAGATCACATCGTCCTTATCCACCGTGGAGCGCAGTGCGGTTAATTCTTTGGCCGCGAGGGCTTCAGATAATGCCTCAAGGGCCAGGGATGCGGTTTTGTTTTCGGCGCGGATTGCTATATCCGGATCACTAACAAGAGTGATTATGCCGTTTGGTCCGGGCATTTTTAGCTTCATATACCTGTAACGAGGTATAGCTTGGAAGCGTGTAAAAGCATCCCGCCCCAACAGGGTGTGGTATCCGCTGCTGAAAGGAGCCACTTGGAAGGTGATCTCTTCAGACCGATAATTCTCCGGCATGCCGAATACCACGTCAAGTGTGATTTTTCCCGTACACCGCGCCTCCCGATTGGGAATGATTCCTCGGAAGGTCGTACTGCTTTGCTTAATGCGGCTCTTGTCTATTTCCATTTTGTGGAGTGTATCCTCATAGATGAGGTTTAATCCGCTGCCACCGTCCATGAGGACCTTGGTGAGTCGAAAACCGTCCACTATGGGACAAAGGACTAGGGAGGCTGGTGCTCGGATTGTCCTGTATTTTGGTTCGTCTCCGGCATTAAAGGTTATAGCCGTGTCGTTCCAAGGGTTTACTGTGGCGATTTGGCAGACTTCGGCAAGGCCGCGAAGTGCCCTTTTGCGCTTATTGTTTGAGGCGAATGTCTCAAAGATCGTCAGTACTCTGAAGTCGTCGTCTTCTGGAGGGTGTTGCTCTAGGGTGTTTTTGGTAAGGATGTCCTCGCCGCTTTTGGCCACTTGCTGAAGTATCCAACATGCTCTAAGGCTATGGGTTGGTGTGGTATCTGGTGTTGTGTGTATTTTGCATGGGCCATCGAGCCATTCCTCCAGAACTGTTCCGCGCCGCATAACGGGTTTGTATTTCCTGGCTATTGGGCTGGGTGTGTCGCGAGGATGCGCCCTTTTCGCTTGGACCAGTGGTTGAGTTGGGACCGATGGCTCCCAGCGAGCTGCCTGATCCCTCCAGGCACTTTCCATTGTGCTGTACTTCTGTACGGTAGTTGCCAGGTCAGCAAAGTGTAGTATGTGGTGGCGATTAATGGCGTTGAGGATTCCTTCATCCGTGCAATTGTTGCAGAACGCAGATATCACATCCTCGTCGTGGCAAACTTTAACCTTGTCCTTGACAAGGAGGAATCTGGCCCAGAAATTGTGGACCATATCCTGAGACTGCTGTTGCATGCTCATAAGAGCGCTTGCGTTTGGGTGGGTGGGTGGAATTGAATCCGAACCCTGACCCGATCGATGATCCGGAGTCCGAAGATTTTCCATACTTAACAGTCCGGACTCCGGCATGTCTTTGGATTGCTATGCCCGCCCTCCGATTCTATGTTCGGAAGGCCGATCACATCCTTCCGCTGGTGGGTATCCGGCTCTGGAGCATCGGAGACCAGAAAATAGTTTGTCTTCAGTGTAGGGAAAGAGTTGCCGCCCCGCTCCTCGACTACCTGTAACGCCCCGGATTCGATGCGCCATGTGTCTTCCAGTTATTCGCCGTCTTTGCCATGTCATGTGCTTGCGTGTTGCACTTTGCCATGTCATCATCTGCATTTCATATCATGTTGTCATGTGCATCGCATTTGCATACATGTTCGTTTCATGCATCCGAGCATTTTCCCCGTTGTCCGTTTGCAATCCGGCACTCCTATGTCTCCGGCGCCCCTTTTACCTCTTTTAGGTGTGCAGGTGTTAAACAGTCTCGGAATGGACCGAGGTTTGCCAGCGGCCTTGGTATAGCACCCGGTGAACCGCTGTCAAGTTTCGTGCCATTTGGAGGTCGTTTGATACTCCAACAGTTAGCAAGATAACCGTAAAAGCCTCTTTCGTGTGCAGCCCAACACCCCTTACAAAGTGGCCCAAAACCCAGAAAACTCCCCTCCATGCTCTCGGTCGTTCGATCACGATCGCGTGGCCGAAAACCGCTCCTCATTTGGACACTCCTAGCTCCCTCTACCTATAAATATGCCCTCCCCGTCCAAATTCGCGGATGAATCCCCCCGAAACCCTAGCCTTTCCCTCTCCGCCGCCGGACGCATCCGCCCCGGCCGGACACGTCCAGCCATCCACGTCGCCCGACCAATGGGCGCGCGCCACGTCACCCTGCCGCCCCTCTCCTCCACTCACTTGCCGCACGTGGCGCCAGCGCCGTCCCCGCCGCCCGGAGAGCCCGGATCGTGCCCTCCCGGCCCGTCTCCCAGCGCCGCCGCCCGCGCCGCCCGCGCCCGCCCGGCGTCGCGCCCGCCCGCCGCCGAATAGCCTTGCCGCCTCCGCGGATTCGCCCTCCTCTGCGGAGCTCCTCGAGTCGCGCCGCCCGGAGCTCCTCGGCGCCTCGCCATGCCGCGCCTCCCGGCCTCCAGCGCCGCCCCCGCAACCCTCCGGCCGCTGCCGACGCCGGGATCTGGCTCCCCGTCGCCGGAGCTGCCCGTTCCCGGTTCCCTAGTCGCCCGTCCGCGCCCTTCCCCCGCCGGAGCGCCGCCTCGCCCTGCCGGAGTGCGCCGCCGCCCCTGCCCGATCCAGGAGGGATCGAGGAGGAGGACGACGCCTCACCCGCGTGGGCCGGATCCCCCCTCCAGGCCCAGCCGGCCCCTTCCCGCGTCCTGGGCCGAAGCCCACTAGGTGAGCAGCCCTATCCCTCGCCCCGTGCCCGATTTAGCTATACCGCGCTCGACCTGTTTTTTTTCTGGAAAAACTGCTAAGTCCCCAGATTCTGTGTAATTTTCATGCCATGTTCATGCCATCATATCTCTGCATCAGTAGCACTGTTTCGTGCGTGTAATATGTCGAATTGTTCGCCTCAACGAGTACATCACTTTATTCCATTGCATCATATTCATTTGAGGTATCCTATGAGGTTGACGTCTACATGTGTTTTTTAATATGCCATGCCATATTTACAGGGGTGTATGCCGTGTATTTTTGTGATCTCTGTGGTGACTAGCACAAGCATGCAAACTAGGCTTCATGATGTTGCTGATTTCAGCCCCGTTCTGCTGATATTTTTATGCCATGTAAACTTGATGCTACAGAGAGATCCATGCTTATTTTGAGATACTTCATTAAGGATGTTTTGAACATATGGTTATTCTCTATCCATCCATGCCCTTTTTTGCAATTATGGAGTGACATAGCTTGAGTCAATCGAGCTCTACTTTTGCCATAAAATGTTTCCTGGCAGGTTGTTTACATGTTATTCAATTTTGCCAAGGTTGTTGTAGCTGATCCGTGTATGCTATGATGTTGTTCTTGCCATGTATAGCTTCTATGCCATGTCTTCTTACTGTGCGTTGTCTTTCCATGCCATGTATTGCTCTGTGGTGAGTGTTTCAAGCTCACCAACATGCCTACTTATTGTTGTTCCTGCCATGTTTAAATCTGTAATATAACTTGCCATGTTTACATAGGTGCCATCATATTTTCTGATCCTCTTTGGCTCATGGTCAGTAAGGGACTCTTGTTCTATGCTTTGAGTAGATTCATGCCATGAATTTCTTTGCCATGACAAGTTCCTGCAACATGTTGTTTGATAGCTCTAAACACTGCAACCTGATGTTATTTCTGCTAAAGTCTCTGAACTGTTAGTATTTGCAATCTTGCCATGTCATTTTGAGCATGTTCTAGTGATTTCTGGAGATAGCTCAGTGTTCATGTTTTCTAATGCTTTACCTGTACATCATGAGCATGCCTTTTGTTATTACGTTGAGATGCTGTAGCTTGTTGTTTTGATGCTTGCAATATGCCTAGTTGTTGTTTTGGACATATTGTGGCTATAACTTGTTTCATGTGTATGTGTTGAACAGTTGCTCCGTTTTGAGTGTGCTCTATATGAAACTTGCTTGATTTTGCATGTAGTTTCATATTATCATGTTGCATCCTTGTTTTGAGGTGTTTGCTTGATGTTTGTATGCTTTTTGCATCAATGTCATGTTTATCTTGTTTTGCTCATATCTTCTAGGCGTAGTCTCGAATTTAATGAACTTTATAAATAACTTGACTAGAATTTCGTGTAGATCATCGTGGTGCATCTGAACTTGCTGTTTAACAACTTGAACATAAGGTTTATTCAGATCTGGACCAATTTCGAAATTTGCATATGAGGACTTACCGGAATTGTTATATGTTCTTTCCGGCCTCATTTAAACTTGCTTTGATGTGTTGCTCTTGTTTGCATCATCTCTTGCAATGAGTAGCCTCATCTAGATTTTTCATGCATCATGCTTGTTGTGCATCATGTCTTGTCTATGTTTGGTGTGTTTACTATGTTGTGTGCTTCTTCTTGTTAGTTCCTGTTTCGTTGCGATCGTGAGGATTTGTTCGTCTACGCTCGGTTCGGCTTCATCCGTTCGTCTTCTTCTTGGATTCGTTCTTCTTCCTTGCGGGATTTCAGGCAAGATGACCGCTACCCTGGATCTCACTACTATCATTGCTATGCTAGTTGCTTCGTTCTATCGCTATGCTGCGCTACCTATTACCTGTTTATCAAGCCATCCCAAATTGCCATGTCGACCTCTAACCTTTGACACCTTTCCTATGCAAACCGTTGTTTGGCTATGTTACCGCTTTGCTCAGCCCTCTTATAGCGTTGTTAGTTGCAGGTGAAGATGAAGTTTGTTCCTTGTTGGAACATGGAGATGTTGTTCCTTGTTGGAACATGTTTACTTGTTGGGATATCACAATATATCTTATTTAATTAATGCATCTATATACTTGGTAAAGGGTGGAAGGCTCGGCCTTATGCACAGTGTTTTGTTCCACTCTTGCCGCCCTAGTTTCCATCATATCGGTATTATGTTCCCGGATTTTGCGTCCCTAACGGTCGGGTGATTTATGGGACCCCTTGACAGTTCGCTTTGAATAACACACCTCCAGTAAGGCCCAAAATTGGTTTTACCATTTGCCACACAACCACATACATTTCCCTTTGTAGTATTTAACCCAAGGGTCCTCTTTATTCAGCCCCCCCCCCCCCGGCCAATGCTTGTCTAAGTGTTGGCCCAAACTAGAGTGCTTTGTAGCGCCCCCTCAAGGAAACCTGGGGTTTGGTTTTAGTTGTACGGACTGCTCATCCGGTCGTGGCTCGAGGCGAGATATCTGTGGCTTCTATCGAGGTGTCGGCACGCCGGGAGGTCTTGCTGGTCTTGTTTTATTCTTGTCGAAATGTCTTGTGGCAGGACTCCGAGACCGATCGGGTCTTCCCGGGAGAAGGAATATCCTTAGTTGATCGCGAGAGCTTATCATGGGCTAAGTTGGGACACCCTGCAGGGTATAAACTTTCGAGAGCCGTGCCAGCGGTTATGTGGCGAGATGAGAATTTGTTAATATCCGGTTGTAGTAAACTTGAAGCAAACTCTTCTAAAATACACCAACCGTGTAATGCGTAGTGATGGTCTCTTTTTCGGGTTGATCGAGAGGAGAACACGGTTTCTGGGTTATGTCTCGGCGTAAGTAGGAGTTCAGGATCACTTCTTGATCATTACTAGTTGACGACCGTTCCTTTGTTTCTCTTCTCGCTCTCATTTGCGTATGTTAGCCACCATATATGCTTAGTCGCTGCTGCAACCTCACCACTTTACCCCTTCCTTTTCCCATTAAGCTTTGCTAGTCTTGATACCCATGGTAATGGGATTCTTTGAGTCCTCGTGGCTCACAGATTACTACACCACCGATTCTTGTGTACAGGTTTGCGATGGTCATGACGCGAGGCGATGTTTGCTTGTTTGGAGTTCTTCCTCTGCTTCTTCTTCGATCGGGGATAGGTTCGGTCGGCCTTTGGGCTAGCAGGGTGGATGTTGTTTGAGTTTCTTTTTATGTTTCATCCGTAGTCGGATGTTGATCTTGTATATGATGTTGATGTATTCTTGTGGCATTTGTGCCTTATGTATGTATCCCCATCTATTATGTAGTGTTGATGTAATGATATCCACCTCGCAAAAGTGTTTCAATATGCGGGTCTATCCTTGGTGGGACCGTCGAGTTCCTTTTGGATAGGGTCGCATATTGGGCGTGACAAGTTGGTATCAGAGCCTCGACCGACCATAGGAGCCCTCTTGATTGTTGGCCGTTGTCGAGTCTAGAAGAAAACTGTTTTCTGAGTCTAGTTATATCGGAGAGTAGGAATTCTTTTTACTCCTCTGCCCCTTCGTCGCTCTGGTGAGAAATCTTGACGTAGGTGTTTTGAATTACTCCTCTTCCCCTTCAAAATTTTTCTTTAGGATCACGCAGTTGGTTTTTCGATCGTTGTGCCTCAGCTCTTTTTATCTGGTGCATTTCTCGTCAAGTTGACTCGACCCTCTTCATCGTTGTCAAGTCCAATCCTCAGTTGTTTTCTTTTCCCGCCCGCCCACCCTTCTTCTTCTCGGAACCGGAGTCCGTAATCGAGTATCCATCCTACTCGTGCGAAGTTTTTGCTCTCTCTCCTCAATGATTTCAACCGGTGTTTTATCTTCAAGATATTCGTCGTTTTCCCCCTTCCAAGTTACCCTTGTTTTCTCGCCCTCCCACCCTCTTCTTCCTGGAGTTTGAGTCTCTTTCGACCATCTATTTCATTCGTATGGAGCCTCTTCAGTCTTCCATCAATCATTTCAACCGGTGGTTTCTCGTCTAGTTCGTCATTCTTCATCTTTTTCTTTTCCGGTGCACTCAATTCAAGTTTTTTGGGTTGATCATATTCTTTTCCTCGGCTCAAATATTTTCCCCTTGCTCATTCGCCTCTCGCCAGTTAATCATTTCGGAGTTCGGAAGACATCTCATGAGATTCGTCTATGTTCCAATTAATTCGAGGTTGTCACCTCATTCAAATATTTCAATTGTTCCGGTGCATCATCTATCTGTTCAACAATCCTTTTCAACGGTGTTTTTCTCTTCAGTGGGCCCTAACCCACAGGTCTTTTCCCAGGATCTTACCTGACTCTTCTAATTGCCCGGAGCTATTCTCAAATTATTTTTGGAAGTTTGACGTAAGTATGAATTTCATCAGTCAGATGTTTTTCCAAGATCGATTTCAAATCATTTTCATTGTTGACTCAACGTCTTTGTTTTTCATTCTCCCGGAGCGTCTCAACAATTCTGCATGGTGGTTCTCGTCGTCATTCTCAACATTTGAAGACCGTCGTAGATTTTCCTCTTAATCTTGCCCGTTCTCCCGAAGATTCGTGGTTCTAGCTTCTTGTTACCCTCTCGAATTATTCTGTTTGTCGGAAATTCTTTTTTCTCAACCATCCGGAGTATTTCAGGAGTTGGTTTTTGTTTCTTTTCACATGAGGCTATCATTCCAGAAGAATTCTTCGTCCTCACATTTCAGTTACCGTTATCCAATTATTCCGGTGCTTCGCTCAAGTGTTCGTTAATCAACTCGAGTTCTTCCCGTCCTCTTACATCTAAATCCTCTCTAGCTTATTTGTTCTTCTAATTCTTCCCGGTGATTCATTCTCTTTCGTCAGTCATTTTCGAATTCTTACGGTGGTTCGTTCAAGATTCTTTTTCCTTCATTATCATTTTTAATCCATTCGTTCTTTCAACCTACCGGTGATTCATGAAGTCCTTCTCAAGTTTGCGATATGTCACTTCTCAATTCTTTTTCAAGAAGAATAAGTAGTATGCAAAAATCCATTGCTTGTCATCAATTTAATTTGATGAAGGATAAGCATACAATAAATCTTATTCTTATTTCATCCAAGTGATTAATCCCTTACTTCGGAGTTTGTTCTTGATGAATAAATTCTACTTCCAAGTGTGTTTTCATCTTTTCTTTTGCGGAGTTCAAATTTCCCTCGTCCATCTCGTCGGAACCGCCATCTAAATCATCGCAACGCTCATCTATTCTTTCATCCTTCATTTTATCTCGTCATCCTTTTGTTACCGGAGTTCGTCACGGTGGTTCTTCATGATTTAATTCATTATTCAAGAGTTCATCAAGTTTCATTCCATCTCCTTAAGTTCATGTTCTATTCTTTCCATGTTCAGTCCGAGTTCTGCCTAAATCCTTTCAATCTTATTCGTTTCTTATCTTGTTCTAACCGGAGTGCTGTCAGAGTCTATCTTGATTTGAGCTTTCGATTCTCGTCATTCTCGCCATTCTTGCCGTTCCTCTCTTCTCCTCAAGTGCTCTCGATTCTTTGCTTCTTATCTTGAGGTCTTGTTTCACCTCATCCCTTTTCCCTTCTGTCTCGGTCCTAAGATCTCGGGACGAGATCTCTTGTTAGTGGAGGAGTGTTGTAACGCCCCGGATTCGATGCGCCATGTGTCTTCCAGTTATTCGCCGTCTTTGCCATGTCATGTGCTTGCGTGTTGCACTTTGCCATGTCATCATCTGCATTTCATATCATGTTGTCATGTGCATCGCATTTGCATACATGTTCGTTTCATGCATCCGAGCATTTTCCCCGTTGTCCGTTTTGCAATCCGGCACTCCTATGTCTCCCGGCGCCCCCTTTTACCTCTTTTCGTGTGCGGGTGTTAAACGGTCTCGGAATGGACCGAGGTTTGCCAAGCGGCCTTGGTATAGCACCGGTGAACCGCCTGTCAAGTTCGTGCCATTTGGAGGTCGTTTGATACTCCAACGGTTAGCAACCGTAACCGTAAAAGCCTCTTTCGTGTGCAGCCCAACACCCCTTCCAAAGTGGCCCAAAACCCAGCAAACTCGCCTCCATGCTCTCGGTCGTTCGATCACGATCGTGTGGCCGAAAACCGCTCCTCATTTGGACACTCCTAGCTCCCTCTACCTATAAATATGCCCTCCCCGTCCAAATTCACGGATGAATCCCCCCTGAAACCCTAGCCTTTCCCTCTCCGCCGCCGCACGCGTCCGCCCCGGCCGGACACGTCCAGCCAGCCACGTCGCCCGACCAATGGGCGCGCGCCACGTCACCCTGCCGCCCCTCTCCTGCACTCCGCCGCCGCCACGTGGCGCCCGCGCCGTTCCGCCGCCCGCGGCAAAACCGGATCGGGCCCTCCGGCCCGTCTCCCAGCGCCGCATCGCCCGCGCCGCCCGGCGTCGCGCCCGCCGCCGTCGAAGAGCCTTGCCGCCTCCGCGGATTCGCCCTCCTCCCGCGGAGCTCCTCGAAATCGCGCCGCCGGAGCTCCTCCCGGCGCCTCGCCATGCCCGCGCCTTCCGGCCTCCAGCCGCCCCGCAACCCTCCGGCCGCTGCCGACGCCGGAATCTGGCTCCCGTCGCCGGAGCTGCCGTACCAGTTCCCGTCGCCCGTCCGCGCCCTTCCCCGCCGGGCGCCGCCTCGCCTGCCGGTCTTGCCGCCCTGCCCGATCCAGGAGGGATCGAGGAGGACGACGCCTCACCCGCGTGGGCCGGATCCCCCCTCCAGGCCCAGCCGGCCCCTTCCCGCGTCCTGGGTCGAAGCCCACTAGGTGAGCAGCCCTATCCCTCGCCCCGTGCCCGATTTAGCTATACCGCGCTCGACCTGTTTTTTCCAGGAAAAACTGCTAAGTCCCTAGATTCTGTGTAATTTTCATGCCATGTTCATGCCATCATATCTCTGCATCCGTAGCTCTGTTTCGTGCGTGTAATATGTCAAATTATTTGCCACAATGAGTAAATCATTTCATTCCATTGCATCGTATTCATTTTAGGTCATCTTGATGTCTGAATCATCGTTGCAAGAGTGCTATTTGATGTTAACCTGCTGAAACTGTTATAACTTGCTCTTTTGTCATTTTTGCCATGATTGATGTGTGCATCCTATGAGGTTGACGTCTACATGTGTTTTTTAATATGCCATGCCATATTTACAGGGGTGTATGCCGTGTATTTTTGTGATCTCTGTGGTGACTAGCACAAGCATGCAAACTAGGCTTCATGATGTTGCTGATTTCAGCCCCGTTCTGCTGATATTTTTATGCCATGTAAACTTGATGCTACAGAGAGATCCATGCTTATTTTGAGATACTTCAGTAAGAATGTTTTGAACATATGGTTATTCTATATCCATCCATGCCTTTGCTTGCAATTATGGAGTGACATAGATTGAGTCAATCGAGCTCTACTTTTGCCATAAAATGTTTCCTGGCAGGTTGTTTACATGTTATTCAATTTTGCCAACGTTGTTGTAGCTGATCCGTGTATGCTATGATGTTGTGCTTGCCATGTATAGCTTCTATGCCATGTCTTCTTACAGCGAGTTGCCTTGACATGCCATTTATTGCTCTGTGGTGAGTGGTTCAAGCTCACCAACATGCCTACTTATTGTTGTTCCTGCCATGTTTAAGTCTGTAATATAACTTGCCATGTTTACATGGGTGCCACCATATTTTTTGATCCTTTTTGGCTCATGGTCAGTAAGGGAATCTTGTTCTATGCTTTGAGTAGATTCATTCCATGACTTTCTTTGCCATGATAAGTTCCTGTGACATGTTGTTTGATAGCCCTAAACACTGCAACCTGATGTTATTTCTGCTAAAGTCTCTGAACTGTTAGTATTTGCAATCTTGCCATGTCATTTTGAGCATGTTCTAATGATTTATGGAGATAGCTCAGTGTTCTTGTTTTGTAATGCTTTACCTGTACATCATGACCATGCCTTTTGTTATTACGTTGAGATGCTGTAGCTTGTTGTTTTGATGCGTGCAATATGCCTAGTTGCTGTTTTGGACAGATTGTGGCTATAACTTGTTCCATGTGTATGTGTTGAACCGTTGCTCCGTTTTGAGTGTGCTCTATATGAAACTTGCTTGATTTTGCATGTAGTTTCATATTATCATGTTGCATCCTTGTTTTGAGGTGTTTGCTTGATGTTTGTATGCTTTTTGCATCAATGTCATGTTTATCTTGTTTTGCTCATATCTTCTAGGCCGTAGCTACGAATTTAATGAACTTTATAAATAACTTGACTAGAATTTCGTGTAGATCATCGTGGTGCATCTTAACTTGCTGTTTAACAACTTGAACATAAGGTTTATTCAGATCTGGACCAATTTCGAAATTTGCATATGAGGACTTACCGGAATTGTTATATGTTCTTTCCGGCCTCATTTAAACTTGCTTTGATGTGTTGCTCTTGTTTGCATCATCTCTTGCAATGAGTAGCCTCATCTAGATTTTTCATGCATCATGCTTGTTGTACATCATGTCTTGTCTATGTGTGGTGTGTTTACTATGTTGTGTGCTTCTTCTTGTTAGTTCCTGTTTCGTTGCGATCGTGAGGATTCGTTCATCTACGCTCGGTTCGGCTTCATCCGTTCGTGTTCTTCTCTGATTCGTTCTTCTTTCTTGCGGGATTTCAGGCAAGTTGACCGCTACCCTGGATCTCACTACTATCATTGCTATGCTAGTTGCTTCGTTCTATCGCTATGCTGCGCTACCTATTACCTGTTTATCAAGCCATCCCAAATTGCCATGTCAGCCTCTAACCTTTGACACCTTTCCTATGCAAACCGTTGTTTGGCTATGTTACCGCTTTGCTCAGCCCCTCTTATAGCGTTGTTAGTTGCAGGTGAAGATGAAGTTTGTTCCTTGTTGGAACATGGAGATGTTGTTCCTTGTTGGAACATGTTTACTTGTTGGGATATCACAATATATCTTATTGAATTAATGCATCTATATACTTGGTAAAGGGTGGAAGGCTCGGCCTTATGCCCTGTGTTTTGTTCCACTCTTGCCGCCCTAGTTTCCGTCATATCGGTATTATGTTCCCGGATTTTGCGTCCCTAACGCAGTCGGGTGATTTATGGGACCCCTTGACGGTTCGCTTTGAATAAGACTCCTCCATTAGGCCGACATTGGTTTTACCATTTGCCTCACCACCACCTACATTTCCCTTGGGAGTAATTAACCCAAGGGTCATCTTTATTAAGCCCCCCCCGGGCCAATGCTTGTCTAAGTGTTGGTCCAAACTAGAGTGCTTTGCAGCGCCCCCTCAAGGAAACCTGGGGTTTGGTTTTAGTTGTACAGACTGCTCATCCGGTCGTGGCCTGAGACGAGATACGCACGGCTTCTATCAGGGTGTCGGCAAACCGGGAGGTCTTGCTGGTCTTGTTTTATTACTGTCGAAATGTCTTGTAGCCGGGATTCCGAGACTGATCAGGTCTTCCCGGGGAGAAGGAATATCCTTCGTTGATCGCGAGAGCTTATCATGGGCTAAGTTGGGACACCCCTGCAGGGTATAAACTTTCGAGAGCCGTGCCGCGGTTATGTGGCAGATGGGAATTTGTTAATATCCGGTTGTAGTAAACTTGAAGCAAACTCTTCTAAAATACACCAACCGTGTGCGTAACCGTGATGGTCTCTTTTCGGGGTTGATCGAGAGGAGAACACGGTTTCTGGGTTATGTCTGACGTAAGTAGGAGTTCAGGATCACTTCTTGATCATTACTAGTTGACGACCGTTCCTTTGTTTCTCTTCTCGCTCTCATTTGTGTATGTTAGCCACCATATATGCTTAGTCGCTGCTGCAACCTCACCACTTTACCCCTTCCTTTTCCCATTAAGCTTTGCTAGTCTTGATACCCATGGTAATGGGATTGCTGAGTCCTCGTGGCTCACAGATTACTACACCACCAGTTGCAGGTACAGGTTTACGATGGTCATGACGCGAGAGCGATGTTTGATTGTTTGGAGTTCTTCCTCTGCTTCTTCTTCGATCAGGGGATAGGTTCCAGGTCGGCAGCCTGGGCTAGCAGGGTGGATATTGTTTGAGTTTCTGTTTATGTTTCATCCGTAGTCGGATGTTGATCTTGTATATGATGTTGATGTATTCTTGTGGCATTTGTGCCTTATGTATGTATCCCCATCTATTATGTAATGTTGATGTAATGATATCCACCTTTGAAAAGTGTTTCAATATGCGGGTCTATCCTTGGTGGGACCGTCGAGTTCCTTTTGGATAGGGTCGCGTATTGGGCGTGACACTACCGCTATATGGTGGGTGACCGATGGAGATTTGATTTCTCTTTAGTCGGGTTTAAGCCCGATCCGATCGTAATATGTGGAGATTCCCAGGGCGGCGATGCGATCAAGGAGCTCGTTTAAAGACGAAAACTCCACCGGATCCATCTGCTTGGAGTGTTTAGGGTCAATACGAAGGGGATTTTCGATGGACCGAGAGGTCATCGTCGGCTTAATGGCCGAACAGGCGGTCATGGTAAAGCCGCCCAGCCGGAGGGTTTGGGCTGGGGCCAGTTCTCCTTCGGCGGTGATATTATCTTTAAGGACGAGGCGAGTCATCGACCCTGTCGTTGACGGCACAATGGAACTCTCAATGAAAGCACAAATCTCGATGTCAAAACCGGCGGATCTCGGGTAGGGGGTCCCGAACTGTGCGTCTAAGGTCGATGGTAACAGGAGACAAGGGACACAATGTTTACCTAGGTTCAGGCCCTCTCTATGGAGGTAATACCCTACTTCCTGCTTGATTGATCTTGATGAATATGAGTATTACAAGAGTTGATCTACCACGAGATCGTAATGGCTAAACCCTAGAAGTCTAGCATGTATGACTATGGTAATGAATATCTCTCCTTCCGGACTAAGTCCTCCGATTTTTATAGACACCGGGAGGATCTAGGGTTACATAAGGTCGGTTACAAAGAAATGAATCTACATATCCGGTTGCCAAGCTTCCCTTCCATGCCAAGGAGAGTCCCATCCGGACACGGGTGCAGTCTACGGTCTTCGTATCTTCACAGCCCATCAGTTCGGTCCATGGCTAACAGGCTGGACGCACGAGGACCCCTTAATCCAGGACTCCCTCAGCCACATCTTAGTAAAAGGGAGAGGGATTGAGTTCGAGTCGATGCCTTAATATGTGTGGGCCGCTTGGTTTTACGGGAACGAGGTAGCATTTTGGGTTCGGGGACCAGTGGAGATATACGTACAAAAAATTGTGGACGTTGGTTTGACCGAAAGGCAATGATGCATGGGCCCTGCATTTTGATATACCCGCGGCCGCGTGAAATTTGCTACTCTACTCAAAACTAGCAAGGTACACATGCATTGAACGCATGAGATTCGGAAACCAAATTATGAATAAATACACACTATAGCATATAAAGCTTTGAGTCATATATGCATGATGTAGATGTTCGTTTAGTTCTTATAGTTCATCTCATTCAAAATCAATTAGTTTTATAAAAAAGGTTAAGATTCATGGATTGTGAATTGTAAAGCATAAAGTAAAAAACAAATAATGGCAATTCATTTAGAAAAAAAGTTTGGGCAATTATGATACGGGAGATTCTAGAACAAAGGAGAAGTGCTTGTGTTTTGAGGTTTGTGCATTATGCTTAAGTTCAACCATGGAGTCTTCTAGATTGTACATGTGGCAGAATCTGGTGGAATGTTGATGATATCCAACGGCCAATAGTGCTCGGATTTGCCATCTCTGCACTGTCGTATTAGCTTCATCCAACGACCATCTTTCAAAGTTATTCGCACACTATATAGGGGTATAGATAATGCATAAAAGTTCCTCCAAAAACATCTATAACTAATGGGAAGTGAATGTATGCTTAAAATGAAAAAAATGTAATACTCCCTCCGTCTAGGTGTATAAGCCATCTTAAGTTGTTTTGCTACTTAATAGCATTACATGCAATGAATTAACCACTTGCATGTCATGTTTGAAAGTCTCAAGCCATTGAAAGCATGCACGGCCCACATCTCTTATTGGTTGATATGTCACAAAACAAGAAACAAGGAGGGAGTTAATGTATCGTGCCTAAGTGTTTTGGGATTATTTGGTTTTTGGAAGATGACTTACACACCTAGACGGAGGGAGTACAAAGAGAAAAAATGAATTGCAGTTAAAAGAATGACATTTCTAACAAAAATGTGAATGTGAACTACATATGTGTGCACGTGACCAGCACATACATTCTCAATACAAAATTTAATGCAAGAAATAACTTATGAGTAACATGCACGAATTGATGATGTGGTGCTTGCACGCATAGAGTACAAAAACAATGTGATTTATGACTTGCATGCATGACGTGTTCTTGTGCCATAGTTGCATGTCTAGGAAAAAAAGCTACTAGTGGGTTGTACTAGATATTTAGGAATAGAAGATGTATACATGGAAGTTGTAGGGAAAGAGATGACATGGAGTATATCAATCCCTATGAGTAGGGATTGGAAAAGAGATGTCATTTGGTTCACATCATAGGAACTTTTCTATTGAATCTAGAGATGACATGTATCTCAATTCCTATGAGGAGGGAATAGAAAAGAGATGTCATTTGGTTCACATCATAGGAACTTTTCTATTGAATATACGCTAATGTTTATTTTCCTTTGAAATTATGGGAGTATAGGAATCCATTCATATGAAACAAGTGGCTCTAAATCAATAAAAATGGTATCATGTGTATATCCTTTGAAATGTGGAGTATATGAATCTATTCCTATGAACCAATTGGCTCTAAAGGAAAAAATCCTATAAAAATCATATCATATAGAGTTCCTATGCTATTCCTTCACACCAAAGGATGGTTGAAATTGCTGTAGGTGATACGATGAACTTTCTTTGTAGACTCCTCCCCCATCTTTATAGTTACCTATCGAAGATGAATGAAATGATATATACTGGGTATTCTATATGTGCTTTTTGGTACACGAAAACTCGGTAAAAGTTTGTGAGGTTCAAATTTTCAATAAAGCTATATGCACTGCATTTTGGAACGGAGGGAGGAGCATACGGCAGTTGCTAACACTCACGTGGAAGATTTGTGTGTAGGAGGAGTGGCTGTTCTATTAAATGACATGGCAAAACTGACACTGTCCGATGCCGATCTAACGGTTCTTACGGCGTTCGTCAGGAAACGGCTTGTGGCGAACGTTTGTCGGATAATGATTTACGGACACATGCATTGCAATGATACGTGCCCCCTCTCTCTCTCTCACGCACACACGCTCCCTCACGAGTCATGACTCTCCCGAGTCCTCTCGCACCCACCATATATCTGCAGGTAGACGTCACACACATATGTGCTCTTCACACCCTACCCTTAGAACTTCTAAAAAAGAAAAGACGTCGTGCACCTTTTATTTTAGCTCACACGTCACACACTTATACTATTACTCTTGTGGCAAACGTTCTTTGGGCATAGTATATTGTACTCTCTCAAAGAGAAGTGGTGCACGCACGCACTAGTTCTCTCACACCCACTCGTGGGTACACGTAGGAGCGCATTTTTTTGAAGCTGGTACAACAAAATCACTCCACTATATATATATAAGCAGGAGCCTTAGCGCTTGCTTTACTAGGGTTCCTCTCTTTCACTCTCTCATTCTCTCCATATCTAAGCAAGACATAGGTGGCCACACACTCTCTCTCTCTACTCACGGCTGGTCACAAATCCGGCCGGACCACCTCGACCGGGGCAGGGGTGTAGGTGCATCATTCACGCTGTCGTCGGCGGCGAGGGAGGAGACCAACGGCTGACCGCGCGTCCCGATCGGCGGCCGTCTTGCTTCTCTCGAGAGCGCCACTGGAGGGCCTCCGACCCCTTCTTCCTCCCTGCGGTATTGTGGCCAAGATGCGGCCTCCGACACCGTCTTTGCCACATGCCGACGACCCTCAGTATATATTCCTTGAAACCTGCCTTGCTCTCATCGCCCAGCTCCCCACATGGCTGCGTGTGGATCTATTTCTACTTCCGTCGGTTGTTCCAATGCCACATAGATTTTTACTATTATTAGAGGTAAAGGTAGTTCATACAGTTGAATCTAAGAGTTGGTTCAAACAGGGAAGAAAGTGGGAAAGCTGTAGCATGAATCTAGGACTTGGTTCTAAGAGGAAACGGGGGAAAGTAGTAGATACTGGCTACCCAACCGGTCTCTTGGTTGAAAAGGTGAAGAAAGCATGATGGATGGCGAAGGGTGGGGGGAAGTGGACCTATCTCTTGGTAAAAAAAGGAAAGAAAGTGAGGGATGTTGGGGGACAATGCAAATGAGAATGAGCAGGTCTAGATTTCCTGTGCTCACATAGGAAAATGTCACCGAGGAGATAAAAAATGGGACAAAAGCAGACATGTCTTTGCTCGAAAGTGTTTGCCGCTCTCAGCAACCACATCTGCCTCACCACTTTATGCCCCTGTTGTCCCTACGCCCATATCGCTACCGTTAATGTAAAATCACATGAAGCATTAAGCAATGCCACCTAATGTCACTATAAGTAATGGTCTAGTGCCGTCGATAATTTGAAGCAATGCCACCACTATTTTATGAAGTGCTTCCATCTTGCTTTATTTCCCATGAATTGTGTTTTTGCAGTTACACTTAAATCTCACACCGCTAACATTGCTTCATCCCAGTGGAACTGCACAAATTTGATTGCACATTAACTGACCATGTGCTACTCTCATGACAGTAATACTAATGCTATTGTTCTGCATGTTAATCTAGTGGCAGTGTTGATGTGATGTGATGCTACTTACTTAAGGGCACTTTCATACTATCAATCTAGTGCCAATTATAACACAATAGATGCCGCTGTTAATCATACGCCATTGCAAATAGTTGTCACTATTTAAATAACCGTATTTCATATTTGCGCAAACAGGGATGTATGTCTCCATATCGTTTCTATCTGCACAATCAAAAGTACACACCTTAGTTTTAGTACAACTGCACAAAATGAGATGGCTATTCCTAGCTGCCGTCCTCTAACCACCGGTGTTCGGTATTCCTACATTGGTAGTAACGAGGTAGAATGACCAACACAATCTAAAAAAGCTGATTTGTAATGCTTTTACTTCCTGATTGCGGTGCGGAATGACGAAAACAATCGCATCCTAGTCCGAATGCACTTGTCTACCAGTTCATCCATGGACCGAGGACTAGATGGCACGGCTGCACGGAGGTTTTAGGACAGGTGCGGACAAGAGGCATTGTGGTCTGCTTATTTATGCAAATAGCGGTGCTTAAATTTAGTGGAATGCACAAAAATTTCACACAGTCGATTACACTACATGGTTCAGTTTAGCATTCCAGCAGAGAACACAATTATAATTGGTTATTCTGTAATGGGAGAACCTAACCCTGGATGGTGGCAACAAGAAAAAACCAGAGTGAACTCTAGGAAATTTAAGCCTGCCGGGAGGCCCTTTGCTCAGAGAAGCCTTTCTTGTTTTTTCCTGATTTGTAAACCTTCTCACAACTTTGTCTTTTGCTGTGAACTAGTATATGTTTGTTATGTCCTATGAATCATTGAGATGTATAAAATTGCTTAACTTATGCTTTTCAAGTTTTTTATGAAGCCGAGTTTAATGTGAGTGTTCCACATGAACGCTGGACTAGCATGTGAACGTTTGGAATTTACATTGTGGCCTCAGTTAACTACATGAACCACTGTAACAAGATACGTAGTTGCTTATACGCCAGACAACATATTATTGATTGTTAGCTGGTCGATAGCCTAGTGTTGAAGCGAGCTGAGCCAATGTGCCGTGCTTTGCACAACTGCTTACAAGTGGGGTAGCACCAACAGTGTTTATAAGTACTTATGTATATGTCAGCGCATAGTTCTCGAACGAGTACTCTATTTCATCAAACACACACTGCTCGTATGATAAACCGTGACAACTTATGTCTTACCATGCCATATTCATGAAAGAACTAGTGAGGACGCATCTGTTTCGGCAACAATTACGATGGTTCTCACATGATTCACGGGCACACAAAAGTAGCAGCAGTTCCCATAGACAGATTCAAACAGAGTACTAGCTCTAGTTGGGGCAACTACTATTAAACACTAGTTGGGGCAACTATTTCATGCCTCGATCTAATTTGGGCTGGACACAAGACGGACCTTGCCATGAACATCATCGAGGACGTCCGGCAGCAGCTCAATCCTGTGAACATTCATGAAGATAACCTTGTGGCCTTGCCACTCATAAACTTGTTTGTGGAGGCATGCCACGTCATCTTCCTGCGCAAGCTTGACAAGAAAAGTATGCCTCACAAACGAAGGAATAGCTTTGAACTTCTTGTGCTTCAGTACACCCTGGACAACACGCCTGACAACAGTGAGGCCGGAATACAACTCAACATTGGCATAAGCGCAAATGGCTTCCAGGATCCAACAGCCTAAGAACTCTATTTTCTTAGTGTGTATATTCATTCATCCGCCTCATAGCGAGTGACATGTACAACCACACAATCCTTGTCTGCATCAGGGCTCTAATTGAAACAGAAACAAATTCTGAATTACTTTCCAGTATAAGAAACACAAGTTATTTAAACCACTATGTATAGCATGGCATCGAAGCTAATAGAATTTTGCATTATTCATCACCACATACTTAGATAAAAAACCACAACCGAGATTGGCAAAGAAGAAAATCACCTTGGGCAGCTCAGCAGGGGGGGGGGGATACATCCTCGAAGGGGAAAACTGCTCCTGCAAGGCCACGGGGGCTGTAACCTCAAACGGGGCGTTGACCATCTCAGTAGTGGCCGTGAGCATATCTGGGGTCGGCTCGGTGGCTGCCTCCATCTTCTTGGAGCTCTCTGTCTCGTGGGGCTCAGGCTCCCGTGTCTGCTCCAATATCAGCAGATCTTTGCCTGGTTCTCCTTGGTCCATCATGAAACTGACAAATACTAGGAGACCACTGAAAGGAAAACACAATTGCAATGAAAATGAAACAAAAAAGATAGTGAGGATCGATTACTGCTTTGCAAAAGTTATTTTTTTCACCAACTGAAAATATACCAACATCACGGATCCGCTTACTTTCCCTTCGTTGGGAGAGAAGAACAGTGGCAGATGCGAGTGTTGGCTTTCTTGAAGATGGTGAGGGAGAAGGGGATTCAGCGAAGAGTGAAATGATGGTTGCTTCGTCCGTCAAACTTAGACTGTGGGGAGGTGGGATTTTTGTATCTGACGGCTCGTTCTTTGCGCTTCTGTTGGGGTGACTCTCCACTTGCATACTGCCTTCTAATTTGGTGGATGGCATTTGGGCCCATGCGCGGCATGGCCCGCATGTCGGTGAACAAAAGTAAAATGGCATTCAGTAGAGGGAGACGTTTCGATGACCTAGGAGGAGCCAGAAGCGGTAGTGTATCCACTGTACTAGTAGTAATTGTTTTTCTGGTAGCTGTAGAGTGTCTCCACTGTACTAGTAATAATTGTTTCTCTGAGCCCAAGACAAAACAGCCCATCCACCCTAGTAAATAATAAAATAAATTAAAAAACCCATATATTTACTTAATGAGAGGCGCTACCCACACCTAGCACACCGCCCCGCAAAAATCCTGGGTGCTCTTCTTCCTCCTCACTCCCACCCACCTCATGTCTGCTCGCTCCACTCGTACACCCAAATTCCTTACATCACTCCTAGAGAAAACCCCAGCTCCCCTTCTTCCTCACTATTACAGAAAAACCCCAGCTCCCCTTCTTCTTCACTCGCACTACAACTAGGCTCGTCATTCGTTACTCTGCTCAAATCCATGAGCGTGATGCGACGCCCTCGAGGAAAATGGAGTCGGCTGACCCCAGCGCCAAGAAGATGAGGCTCCCGCCAACGGCGACGCCTGTTTTAGATCTCGCACCCGGCAGCGCGTGGAGAAGCGGTGACCCCGCCCCATCGGATCCTAGGAACCTGTAGAATCTCGGGTGGACCGCATCAGCGATCTCCCGGACGCTGTCCTTGGGGAGATCATCTCGCTTCTCCGCACCAAGGATTGCTACGGCACCCAAGTCTTCTCAATTCGGTGGCGCCCTCTATGGCACGCCGTGCCCCTTAATCTCGACTGTCGTCAGCTATCTCTCTTCAATGATTTTGAAATCCCCAGAGCCATCATCTCCTCCCTCCAGGGCTCCGTTCAAAGCCTCTGCATCCCGTCATGCTACCTGAGCAAGCATACCATGCCCTGCACAGTGGACGCGTGGCTGAAATCCCCTAAATTCACAGAACTATAGCTGCTTGAGTTCTACTATTCCCCTGTAAATCAGCTACCAGATATCGAATGCCATGTACTTGTGCCCTCAGCACCAATGTCCATCTTACGGTTTTCCTCCTCTCTCCACACCGCCACCTTTGCAGGCTACCTACCCGAACAATGCAGTACTAAACCTTCGACTCCCATTTCTCAAGAAACTTTCACTTGTGCGGGTTCGTATATCGGAGGCCTCATTGCAAAACATCATCCACTCCAGTTGCCCTGCCCTGGAGTGCTTGGTGCTTGTTTTCACAGTTAGAATCTGTTGTCTCCAAATAAAGTGGCCTAACCTTGTAAGAATTGGAATTTCTTTTGACGGAAGGCAGCTCATAATCCAAGATGCCCCTTCACTTCAAAGTTTGATCCTTGATTCTAGTTATTCACTGTAGCAAATAACCATCCTCTCTGCGCCTAAACTGGAGACCTTGGTGTAATACACGATCTCTGTGCTCATTTCAAGGTGGTGTTTGGCTCCACAGTTCTTCAGGTACTTTATATTATCATCTACACTTGTAACCATAAGCTGCATTTTAAATTTATGTGTATATATATCATCTTGGAGTACACATTTTGTACTAATATTATGGTCTATGCTCAATGAAGAGTTTCTCCATGGATGGCCTATCAATGGTGCTGGATTCTGTCAAGATCTTATATATCCAAATGAATAGTTTTGATCTGAACAAGATTATTGGCTTGCTGCAATGATTTCCATGTCTGGAGAAGTTGTATATAAAGCTGATAATTTCACGCACATTGGAAGCCCGCATATAGTGTACTAGAATTAACCGTTCAACTGTTGCTCTTTCGACACTCTTTTTTTAGACCTTAACTGTTTTTAATCTTCATGTCTATTTAAGCAACAACGGGGTAAGAAAGTTATAACCAATCGGTGGATTCGTAAGCACCGGGATTTTCTCACTTCTCATGACATTCGATTGAAGACAATAATGCTAGAATTATATGTAGCCAACCATGCAAACACTAGATTTGTCACATTCTTCCTGCTGAATGCGAGGTTACTATTGTCCATCAGGCTTAAGTTTGTCAGGAGCATGGTTTTGACGGATGGGTATGTCGAAGAGCAAAAAAAGGAGTTTGAGGTGGGCAAAAGAGCTTTTGAACGTGCCATGCTTCTATTTACAACATATTGTGGTCATAATCCAGTAAATTTTACGACCTAGGATGTTCATTCTATGGACCTGACCGATCCATTTGACTGCGTATCACGAAAACAGTCTTTGGAATTAGATGTTGTTGCCCTTTTCAACCTGGGTTTTGTCTAAACCTGATGTACAATTAACCCTCGTGCTTTTGTACAGTTTGTAAGCTGGAGTTAGTTGTTCTTGTCCTTTTCAACTCGGTTGTGACTGTCATATTTTCTTTGAAACAAGGCAAATGGCTTGCCATTCATTTAATTTAGAGTGAAAGATTGTAACAAATCCCAACCAAGGGAAATAAAATCACTCTCGCCGGCTGCTTGAGCTCTTTGTGCGTTACAGAAGCCAAGTGATTATCCCCCACCAGCATCCACAAACTTATTTTGAACTAGCACACCAAATGGGCTGTAAATTTTCAGAGGAAAAGCTGCATGACCGTGACAGATATGGATTCTGACATTTGGGACCACGAGGAAATAGCCTATCCAAGGTGGTGTCGACTTACTAGCTAGTCAACAAACGATTCTGCCTGGGAGCCGTTGGATTGACATCCAACATCTATCGTGTATCTTCTATCTCTTGTCTTCTTCCTCCAGCCGCCCAAACCAAACAACCCCGTCGGCTCCGCCTGCTCCCGCCTCTCATGGCTGGCTGCACCTCCACCGCCCTATCGTACCCTCCAACGTTGGCCAGTCCCTCCCTCTATTCCCCCACACGTCCTGTTATTCTCCGGTGACGTTAGCCCCAACACGCACTCCCTTTTAAACCGATCAACCCTCGTACTCCCCTCCGCCTGCGACTGGACCGACACATCTTCCACGGCTCCTGTTCATTTCGTCTGAGGCCTCGCCGTCATCCTCAGCCTTGGTTTGCTCGCCGTGCATGGTGTGCCGCCCTCTTGCGTTGTCAACGTCGTCAACAACGAAGAGGAACAAGGAGATGACTGTACATGGAGAGGATGACAGTAGGGACCCACCAGCGTCATGGCAGTACGCAAGCAAGTGCCTCGTTATTACAAGCCCAAAAATGGTTCCTCCTAATGGTTGGACATCTGGGGCTCACGCCATTGTCAACGTAGTCAATAAACTAGATAATTACACAACGAGCGGTTGACACCAGGGACCCAGCAGGTCGCGCAGTTGTTATTTTTTTAGGAACAAGCAGTTGCTATTTATACTAGTTTTAGCAACGGACAAGGGTAACAACGGGGCTGTCTTGGCGGGGTCAGTCTGCCTAGCTGTGGTTTTATTTATGTTTACCACATCATGAGCCCAATTGTGATTTTTTCTTGCTGAAAATGGCTAGCCCAGTTCTATTTTTTAAAGAAATACCCAAACGAGGCCTACTTGCTTTATCAGCCCTGCTGGGCTGCAAATCTTTCAAGACAAGGAGAGTTTCATTCGGTTTACCTAGAAATGGGCTGTACATTTTTAAAACACATCAAACCGGGAATTAGTTTCAACTTTTTTTTTCATTACAAGATTTTAAATTCCATTGATTTTTATGCGTGGACAATTATTTGGATTTTATATTTATATAAATTATTTTTCAAAATAGTTTGAATGTGACTCAATATTTGAGATTAAAAGCAGTGACCTTTTGAAATATGCAAAATTTCATATAATTTTTAACCGTGGCCACAATATGGGGTGTAATGCTAACAGAAAGAAGATGGGCTCCAAAAAAATTCTTAAGAATTAGCAAATGGGCTGTAAATTATTAGAAATAATGGCAGATGTGTTGTATGTTGTTTTCCAATAGATTTGAGACCAACTTGTGTGCCTACTACAGGTTGACGCGTATGCTTTCCTAAAAAAAGTTGATGCACACGCAATGCAGTGTCAACTTAGTCAACACACGAAAGCAGTGACTGTTGGATGTCCATCCAACGGCCGTCGTGCTTCTTCAATCTCTGCTCTTCCTGCTCCAGCCGCTCAAACAAGCGCCGGCGGGACTGCCTGCTCCCTCCTCCCATGTCCGGCTGTCTTTGCGCTGCAGGCCTCACCGCCCCACCGTACTCCCATCGTTGGCCTAGCCATCCCTCTACTCACCCACACCTGCTATTATTCTCCGGCGACGGCAGACGAACCAGTAAACCCTTGTACTCCCCTCCGAGTGGGAAATAACTGCCGAGTCTTCCCTGGCTCTGTGTCGTTCCGTTCCTAGGCCTTGCTGTCGTCCACCGCCCTGGTGCTCTCGGCACGTGGTGGTCAACATGGTCAACAAACGACATCCATTAGAAGTGGACTGTACGTGGAGAGGCTGACAGCTGGGTCCATGGCCGCATGCAAGGAAATTCCTCATTATTACGTGCAAAATTAATGATTCCTCCACCTGACAGCTGGGACCCACCGGAAGGGCCTCTGTATTTCATGAAAAAAATGTTCCCTCCGCTGACAGGTCGGACCCACCAGCTATATCTTCGCACGCAAGGAAGTGCCTCCTTATTACGCACAAAAAAATGAATACCCCCTGCCAGCTGGGACCCACCATAGTGGGAGGCTGACTTGTGGGTGAGGGAGTCCTGGACTAAGGGGTCCTCGGGCGTCCGGCCTATTATCAATGGGCCGGACTGTTGGGCTGTGAAGACATGAAGGCCGAAGACTATACCCGTGTCCGGATTGGACTCTCCTTGGCATCGAAGGCAAGCTTGGCGACCAACTATGAAGATTCCTTCTTATGTAACCGACTCTATGTAACCCTAGATCCCCCCGGTGTCTATATAAACCGGAGGGTGTAGTACGGAAAGGATATACTCATTACCATAGTCATACAGGAGAGGCTTCTAGGGTTTAGCCATTATGATCTCGTGGTAGATCAACTCTTGTAATACTCATATTCATCAAGATCAATCAAGCAGGAAGTAGGGTATTACCTCCATAGAGAGGGCCCGAACGTGGGTAAACATCGTGTCCCCTGTCTCCTGTAACCATCGACCTTAGACGCATAGTTCGGGACCCCCTACTCGAGATCCGACGGTTTTAACACCGGCAGTGGGCCTACTAAGTTGACGGGAACAGAGGGCTTTGTCAACTTAGTCAATATGAACGATTCTAGCTCCAGGGACCGTACGATGTCCATCCAACGGCTGTAGTGCTTCTTCAACCTCTGGTCTTCTTGCTCCAGCCGCCCTAACCAGCGCCGATCGTGCCGCGTGCTCCTGCCTCACATGGCCGGCTGTGATGCCGCGGAGGCCTCACCGCCCCTACTACTCCCACCACTGGCCAGGCCATCCACTCACCCACACCCCCTATTATTCTGTGGCGACGGCAGCCTCACACCACAGCCAAACTAGTGAACCCTTGTACTCCTCTCCGCGTGGGCTTCTACTGCCGCGTCTTCCCTGGCTCCATGACATCCCCTTCCTAGGCCTCGCTGTCGTCCACCGCCCTGGTGCTCGGCGTGGCGTGGTCAACATGGTCAAGGAACGAATTCCATCGGAAGAAATCTTTGTCACGTGGAGAGAGGCTGACAATTTGGGTCCACGGCTGCAGCAAGGAAGTGCCTCCTTATTACGCGGAAAATAATGATTCCTCCACCCGACAGCAGGGATCCACTGGACGGCCACCGCATTTCGTGAAAAAAATGATTCGCCCCCTGACTGCTGTGACCCACCAGCTACATCTTTGCATGCAAGTGCCTGACAGTCGGGACCCACCTGGTCGAAGAGTACATAGCATTGTCATTCTGGTCGCGAACGTGTACATAAATACGATCGGTCTATCTGCAGGCTGCAGCGATGAACCGTGGCCGTGTAAGGAAGGGCACGTGTCGTAGTAGAGGCGCGCACGTAGCATGTCACGTAGTCCCGTTAATATGGTGTACACGTACGTACAGTGGCCAGGGTGCAAGAAAGTAAATACGGCCACGTACGTACATACGGGCAGGGTCTCGAAGGGCTACTCGCGCATACGTACGGCCAGGTCTCATGTACATGGGTGGGCCAGAACGAAGAAACTGCGTCCTCGTGTTCATGGGGAGGCAACGGAATGCGTCGTGTTCATCGGGAGGCAACGGAATACGTCGTGTTCATCGGGAGCCAACCGGCTTGGATGGAACAGCCGATCGAAACGGAGGAAACATACTTGTGTTGGAGTGCTACGGTCGAAACGGGGATCTTGTTCATCGGGAGGGGTGTGGTGTACCGCGAAACGGGACTCCACGGGACACTGTTCATCTCCACCGTCGACTGCCTCCACGGGCTACTGTTCATCCACCGTCGACATCCTCCAGCCTCCACGGGCTCCTGTTCATCCAACCTCCACCGCTCCTCCACCGACTACTATTCAACCAGCCCTCTCCACGGGGTTGGTTCAACCACCCCTCCACGGGCTACTGTTCATCCAGCCCTCCACCGGCTACTGTTCAACCAGCCCTCCACAGGGTCCAGTTCATCCAGCCCTCCATGGGGTCCTGTTCATCCACCCCCAACCGGCTCGATCGATCGGGGTCCTGTTCATCTAGCGGCAACACCACGAGGTCCTGTTCATCCAACCCCCATTGGGAACTATTCATCCAACCCCCCCCCCCCCCCAACAATGCTCACTGTTCATCAAGGGAAGGAGGCAGTAGGGTTCGATCGGCTTCAGTTAGAAGCAGTAGTGAAGGAATCGCTCGATCGGTTCAGTTAACAGCCATCGATCGGTCACTCGGGTTCAGTAACGCGTAGCCTGTAGTGCAATCGCTCGGGTTCAGCAGGAGAATGCCTCGCTCGGGTTTAGTTAGAGCCCAACACCTCGCAGCAGCGTGCGTGTCACGAGAAAGCGATGCATCGCTTCGACTCGACCACCCACCGTAGCAGGGAACTCCACGATATTTTCCTCGCCCTCACTACAAAAAAAGACACATCCGTGACATTTTGGGCGAGCAATTTTTTTACATCATACATATGACACTTCTATGACGATAATTGTGACAAAACCGGTATCATCATAGATGTGGTGGGCTCCTACTTCTATGACAAAAAATCTTGACAGAAAATGGGCTTTTAAGTCACAGGCGGGCCGGAGACGCAGCTGCATGACATTCTTTGGGCCGTCCATGACGGAAAAACCGTGGTAGAAGCGAGGGGAGGAAAATTTGAGGAGTTGCGGTTGCGGTGGGAGGTCGGGTGCCGAAAGCGATGAGCGCTTTCTCATACACGACGCTGCAGCGTGTGTAGGCATTGGCTCTAATCAACCCGAAGCGAGGCGTTGGGCTCTAATTGAACCCGGCGATTGCCTTACGCTACGCTACATCGAACTCCGGCGATCGATCGATGGTCGTTAATCGAACCCGATCGAGCGATTCTTCGCCAAAGGTTGCTAATCAAGCTGATCGATTGATGAAGAGTGAGCGTTGCGGGGTTGGCTGAGCGGTGGCGGTGGCGTTGCCTCTGGATGAACAGGACCCCGTGGTGTGGAGGGCTGTATGAACACTAGACGGTGGAGGGGTGGCCATCGAGGGGTGGTTGAACAGGACCCCGTGGTGTGGAGGGCTGGATGAACAGTAGACGGTGGAGGGGTGCCCGTGGAGGGGTGGTTGAACAGTAGCCGGTGGAGTAGCGCGCGATGGAGGCTGGATGAACAGGAGCCCGTGGAGGCTGGAGGAGGTCGACGGTGGAGATGAACAGTATCCCGTGGAGTCCCGTTTTGCTGTACGCCACACCCCTCCTGATGAACAGGACCCCCGTTTCGACCGTAGCGCTCCAACACAAGCCCGTTTCATCCATTTTGCGGTACGCCACACCCCTCCCGATCAACAGGACCCCCGTTTCGACCGTAGGAGGTCCTTTTCGTCCGTTTTGCGGTATGCCACACCCCTCCCGATCAACAGGACCCCGTTTGACCGTGGGAGGTCCGCTTCCTCCGCTTTGTGGTACGCCACACCCTCCCGATCAACAGACCCCGTTCGACGTGGGAGGTCCGTTTCCTCCGTTGTCGCAGATCGCCAGCCTCGCTTCCATCGCTCGTTCCATCCAAGCCCTCCCGATGAACATGACCACGCATTCCGTTCCGGCGAGCGGTTGGCTCCCAGCGTTCCGTTGCCTCCCGATGAACACGGCGCATTCCGTTGCCTCCCGATGAACCACGGCGCTCCGTTGCCTCCCCATGAACACGACTAACGACGCTGTTTCTCCGTTCGACCCAGCCATGTACGTATGCGCCGAGTAGGCGTTTGAGACCCTGCCCGTATGTACGTGACGTGGTCAGATTTTCTTTCTTGCACCCTCGCCGTTATGCGTGACGTGTACATGCTACGTCGGCGCCTCTACTACGACACGTGCGCCTCTACTACGACACGTCGGCGCCTCTACATCGACCCGTATATGCATAACGTTCGCGACCGGGATGACAATGCTACGTGCGCTTCGACCAGGTGGGTCCCGACCGCCGTGCACTTCCTTACTGCGAAGATGTAGCTGGTGGGTCCCAACAGTCAGGGGGGCGAATCGTTTTGTTTTTGTTTTTTTTTGCCGGACGCACTTCCTTGCGTGCGAAGGTGTAGCTGGTGGGTCCCAACAATGGGGGCGAATTGTTTTTTCCGGACACACTTCCTTGCATGCGAAGATGAAGCCGGTGGGTCCCAGCAATGTATAAACGTTTTTCCGCGAAATACAAAGGGCCCGTCCGTAGGTCCCAAATGTCGGTGGAGGAATCATTATTTTCCGCGTAATAAGGAGGCACTTCCTTGTCGTGGCGTGGACCCAATTGTCAGCCTCTCCACGTCTGATCCACGTCACGATGGAAGTCGTTCCTTGACCACGTTGACCAGCGCGCCGAGAGCACCACGGCGGTGGACGACGGCGAGGCCTAGGAAGGGGACGACGCGAACCCGTGAAAGACGCCGGCAGTGGAAGGCCGCGAGAGAGAGTATGAGGGTTCACCGGTTCGGCCGTGGTGTGAGGTTGCCGTCGCCCGAGGGCCTGGCCAGCGGTGGGAATAGTAGGGGCGGTGAGGCCTCACATGGAAGCACAACCGGCCATGGGAGGTAGGAGCATGCGGCACGACCGGCGCTGCTTTGGGCGGCTGGAGCAAGAAGACCAGAGGTTGAAGAAGCACTACGACCGTTGGATGGACATCATACGGTCATTGGAGCTAGAATCGTTTATATTGACTAAATTGACAAAGACCTCCGTCCCCGTCAACTTAGTTGGCCCACAAGTCATCCTCCCACTACGGTGGGTCCCAGCTAGCAGGGTGGGTATTCATTTTTTTTGTGCGTAATAAGAAGGCACTTCCTTGCGTGCGAAGATATAGCTGGTGGGTCCGACATGTCGTGGGGAACGTTTTTTCATGAAATCTGAGAGGCCCTTCCGGTGGGTCCCAGCTGTCCGGTGAAGGAATCATTATTTTGCGCGTACAGTCCATAGTCGATGGATGTTGTTCGTTGACCATGTTGACCAAGCCGCGCCGAGAGCACCATGGTGGTGGATGACGGCGAGGCGTAGGAAGGGAACGACACGGAGCCGGGGAAGACTCGGCAATGGTTTCCCACACGATGGGGAGTACGAGGGTTTACTGGTCCGGCTGTCGTCACCGGAAAATAACAAGAGGTGTGGGCGAGTAGAGGATGGCCTGGCCAGCAATGAAGTAGGGTGGGGCGGTGCGGCCTGTGCCGCATCACAACCGGCCATGGGAGGCGGGAGCAGGCAGTCCCACCGGCGCTGGTTTGGTAATTTGGAGCAAGAAGATCGAGATATTGAAGAAGCAGCGCGGCCGTTGGATTAACATCCAACGGTCCTTCTTTGCTAGAATCATTTGTGGACTAAGTTGACAAAGCCAAAGTACACGTCAACCTAGTAGACCCACAAGTCGACCTCCAAATCTGTCCCCAAACAGCATACAAACCGAAATTTCTAGCCAGATTCAAATTAATTTTAAATCTATACCTTAATTTAAATTCAATGAAATTTTACCCATTTAAAAAACAATGAAATTTAAAATATCAAAATCCGAAAGAAAACAGTATTTTGAAACTAATTGCCTGTTTGATGTATTTTTTCATTTTACAGCCCATTTATTATTACTTATAGCCCATTTCTTATTACTTATAGGCCATTTCTTATTACTTATAGCCCATTTCCTGGGCAAAATGCATCCCTCCTCGTCTTGAAAGATTTCTGGCCCAACAGGGCGTAGAAAAGCAAGTAGGCCTATGTTGGTTATTCTGCGAAAAACAAAATAGCTTGCTAGCCATTTTTCAGAAAGGAAAAAAACAAACTGGGCTGGTCATGTGCTAAACATATGAAATAGAAGCCTGGGCTAGAAGGGCCACGGGTCCTGCACAACCCAGTTGATACCCTTCTCCGTCCCAAAAAACAAAATTATCATGCGCTACCGGATCCTCTTGTCATCCTCACCATGTACAAATATCTCCTTATTCCTCTCGGTTGTTGACCATGTGGACAACACCGAGGGCGGCGCCAGCGGCAAGCGAACCAAGGCGGAGGGCGATGGTGAGGCCTCGAACGTGAACGAGCAGAGGCAGGGAAGATCACAACCAGCCGTGGGAGGCGGAGCGGCGGTCCCGCCGCGCTGGTTTGGCTTTTTGCGGCTCGAGGAAGAAGAGATCAAGAAACGCGACAGACGTTGAATGTCAATCCAACGGTCAAGGTTGGCACAATCGATTTTTGACTAAGCGGACACCAAGTAGCATACTTTTTTATATATAGGAAGAAAACTGCGAGGAAAATGCGTTCGTCTGCCGTCCTCCTCACAGGGAACATTCGCCACATAAGTGACTAGCACCCTTGGTTTTCAACCGAGAGGTCTTGGGTTCGAGTCAAAGGAACTCTCAATTTTGTCCTCCTTCCTTCCTTGCAAAAAAAGGGAAATAAAATCAAAGACTTGGGAAGGCGTACAGAACAAGCTAGTGTACCAGTAAAGAGACGTTGCCGAGTATTAGAAAAAAGAAAGACATGCTCCTGTAGCTGGTTCGAATCCAAACGTAGACTATGACTATATATGGTGCTATGCTACTCTGCAAGTAATGAAACTGACATATCCAACGTTTGCTTCTCCTCTTCTCTACTTACTCTGCCTAGCATCAGAAGCTCTGGCTCCGAGCAACCATGTCCGCTGGCTGCTCGTCCACCTGCTGTTCAGCAGGCAACAACCAGATATGCGCCAAGTAGCCACCCGTACCATCGCGTGTGGGTCTCATCACACCCCCGCCGGCACGCGCACCGCAGCCGATTGCTCATCACAACCCGCTGCCGTTGGTGTGGTGCCACTGCTGCAAATCACGCAGAGTCATCCGTCGCGTCTCAACCACAATCCGCAACCATGGACGAGTCTTCTAAAAATGCCCGAATCATGGGGTAATAATATGTTTAAGTGTTGTTCTGCTGCTTTCAGTTGCTGATTTTTTTAATAGTTTGGTTGATGAACTTCCAATTTGATTCATGCAGAAAAGGGAAGACTCGTGTGATTTGTATTTCTGGGAAGTTGCTGATGTGGTGGAATGCAACTACGCTGATTATTTGGTTAGCCGAGGAATCCCAATACCAGCAGTTTGGGGTGTTGGACAAGTAACTGAAGGAACGACAGAAGAGGAAGATGCAGAGCAGAAGGTTAAAGATGCAGTTCCTCTGATCATGGCCAAGAAATAGCTGATGAACGACCTTGACAACAATGAGGAGATGAAAGAGCTTGTGAAGATAATGGGCAAAATCTATGTGCTCTGTAGGATGATTGTCTCTTTATTTGCAGTGTATGTAGCACTCGTGATGTATTCAAATTGGCTACAACATGAGCACTTTGGTTGAAACTAGTAATGAATGAAACACATGTAGCAGTGGGTGTAGTGTTGTGAACATCTAATGATTTCTATTAACGGAAATCAGGGGGTATCCCCTTTTGCTCATATAAATAAATAAATAGCAGAGGCCCTGTCGGGTCAACTTTGTTCTCATTCGAAGACGTCGAGCAAATTGCAGTCCAACAACAAACTATGTCATCAAATTCAAGTTTCACAGCCAAATATGAGTACAAGTAAATAACGATGTAATCATGTTTTAGTTGTCATACAATCACCAAAAACAAATCAGCATACATAACAAGTGATGTTCTCACAGCAAAATACTAAAAACATGTTCATCAGGTTTCAGTTGTCATAGCAAACACAATTTCACATAGTAGATAAAAAACGCGTCTTACGGCAGAAAATACGACAAAAGTAATGTAATCATCATCCGCAGCAGCGTCAACATTTTCGCCATGTGTATCGATCGAATCGTAATTCCCCCACGGTGTCATCTTCTTCTTCGTCCTCAACGTCCTCGAGCGTTGGCTTCTTCTTGATCAACTCTTGTATGTCCACATCACGACGAGCAATCTTTTCGCCAAGGCGTCATTGAGATGATGGTTCTCAAAGATATTAGGAACATCTATGTTATCTTGTACATCAGAGCGATGTAAGCATCATCTTGTTGTGCAACTTCATTAAACGAATTCCTCTGCTCAAACCTTTGCACTACTCTCCAGTCATCGCTACGTGCAAATGTGTCTTCCAAGAAAAATATCTGTGTTGCTTGATTTGCCAAAATAAAAGGCTCGTTGGTCTGGTACACCGCCTTGACATTGATGGATTTGAAATAATCATCAACTCTCGGTTTTGCGATCCTGGAAAACAGGTTATACCAACAACAACACAACAGAACCACACACCGATGATTCTCGAAACTGGAGATATACTGCAACTGTACAATGTCTGTTATGTTAGCATACATTTCAGTTGTCTCTTTGTCATACGTATCCGTGCTCATGATGGCACTGTTTTGTGTCTTCCTTCCTTCGTCTCGTGCAAGGGTGTTGTAGCGCACATCTCCAACAACGCAAGATTCATAATGTCTTACCCGAGTATCAGGACCCATTGCTAGTGAGTAAAGGGCATCATCAACTGCCTGCCCATCCTCCCACATCTTCTTAACCTATGGTTAGAAAATAGACAAGCTGATCATCTTATGTACTCAATATATCAAAAAAACTGACAGTGCACTTCAAAAGCTTACATGGTTCTTGCACCATTTTGCAAATCCTGCCATAACCAATTTGTCAATGTTTCTTGGATTTTGCGGCAGTAACTCCTCTTTGTAGATGCTGCACAACATAGTGATCACGTCAAACATCTAAATATATAAGAATGTGCTGCAAGTTTAGTGGATTACGATGTATAAGCTGCGATCGCACTTACTTGATATAAGGTAGTATCTCGTGACGCTTATTCAACACATACCAAACCATTTTGTCCAAATCTTAAGTTTTGTCCTCTTGTCGACTCTTCCCTCGTAACTTCCTAATGTAATAATTGAAAACATTGAGCCCGGATTGTCTTCACCCACCTCTTTGCTAAGTTGATCAATTTGTTTCAATGTATTTTGAGCAGAATGTCAATGCTTCAGAGAAATGTAGGCCTCTGCAATGGAACCCTCGGGTCTAGCTCATTCCTAACATAGCCCTTGAAAGTGCCTAGCCGCCTTTCAATAGGGTACATCCAGCCATCTTGCGGACCTCTAAGTAGTGCCTCATCGTGGTAGATGAACAACCAAATGCACCATCACATCAAAGAAGGCTGGAGGATATATCTTCACAAGGTCGCATAGGATAGTTGGTATCTTGTCTCTAAGACGCTCCAAAGCATCTATCCTGATATTTCTACTGCAGAGTTCCCAGAAGAGTTGTCCCAACTCTGCAACTGCTCTGTATAAGTCAGGGCGGCCCTATCCTCTAAGGATAATAGGTAAAACCCTTTGAAGTAGGACGTGGCAGTCATGAGTTTTCAACCTTTGTACCTTGATTCCATCTGCACTGATTCTCCTTTCAGGGTTGGAAGCAAATCCATGTGGGAATCTCACACGTGACAGGACCTCGCAGAATTCTTTTCTTTTTACCTTGTCCAAGACGTACACAGCTGGTGCCATATCCCGTGGTTTACCTTCATCTCGCACCTGCAAATCCTTTCTGATACCCAGGTGTGTCAATCCTAGATTTTAAGGTATCTTTCGTCTTGCCTTCAATGTTATGAAGTGTGCCGATAATGTTGTCACATATATTTTTCTCGATGTGCATCACATCAAGATTATGCCGCAGATCCAAATCTTTCCAATACTCCAAGTCCCACAAAGTGGACCTGCGGGTAAACAATAATCTCTCTTCTACCGTGCCACGCTTCCTTTTCCCGCTACCATTACCAGCATGGTTTCCTGGTGTATATGCCTGACCTTCTCTAATTCCACTTGCAACTCATCGGTGGTGAGCCTCTTTGGCGCATCATGGTTTTCATGCTTTGCATTGAACGCATGTCTTCGGTATTTTCTAGGATGCGGCTTGTCCTTGGCAAGGAAACGGCGGTGTCCAATGTAACATATCTTGCTAAGTATGGCGTATGACAGCATTCTGTCACAACAACACATGCATTGTAACCATGTGTCGCTCATACGACATAGTGCCCAAAGCCGAATAATCATGGATGCACCAAATTATAACAACACGCAGAAAGAAATCAGGTGGTGGGCTGCTATATAGGTCTCGGTGAGAACACCTTCCATAGCTGTTGAAGTTCCTCCACAAGAGGCTCCATGAACAAATCAAAATCCTTTCCGGGACTTTTTGGACCTGGGATGAGCAAGGCCATCATGTAGTTTGATTCTTTGGTGCGTATATTTGGAGGCATGTTGTAAGGATAACAAGCACTTGCCACATGCTATATGTGGCGCCTGTGGCCAAATGGGTTACATCCATCTGAAGCTAAGCCAAGTCTAATGTTTCTCGTCAGTGACAAACTCTTTGTGTTTATCATTGAAGCTTTTCCACTCACTACCATGAGATGGATGGCTCATTACATTTTTATCTCTGTACTCCTGGTTCCTAGAATGCCACAGTACATCCTCTCTTGTTTCATCATCATGAAACAACCTCTGCAATCTTAGTGTAATTGGAAAATGTCTCAGAACATTATGAGGAATCCTCTTCACAGCATCGCCATCTTTCCATCTTGATGATTTGCATTTCGGGCATTCACTTAAGTTGGCATAATCCTTCCGGAACAAAACACAATTATTCTTACAAACATGGATCATATCATATCCAATTCCAATTGCACGAAGAAAATTCTTCATTTTACTGTAGGTGTGTGGCAGCTCAGATGCATCTGGGAAAGATTTGCGGAAAGCAGCGAACATCACATCGAATGATTTTTTGGTCATCCGCTCAGATGTCTTCACCTGAAGAAAGGTGACCATAGTTGAGAATACTGACAGCTTATTTCCGGCGGTGACAGCAACGTTGCATTGTTCCAACATGCGGGCCCACCGCTTTTTCTTCTCGCGGTGAAAGTTCACGGAATGCACGAGCATTTCGTAGCATTGTTTCAATGTTGGTCAAACTCACTGGCTCCGCCACCACCACCTCCTCCTCCTCTTCCACCGAAAGCATCAGGCGGATCAAGATGGTGATCTTACGCCTTCCACGTAGTCAATAACATTGACGTTCACAGCTTCACCATGATGAACCCACCTAGTATATGTGACCAAATCCCATACAAGTGTAGATGATTTTGCATAGTTGGTAGGGTCTTGTAACTGAATTCATACAACTGCTACACGGGCAGAGCACATCTGATTTCGGACCACCGTACTCAGCTCTGATAAAGTTCATGAAGTTTTCAACCCCCTCGACATATGCACCGGAGAATCTTCGAGCAGAAGTTATCCAAGTCCTGTCCATCTATAAGACATACAAATTAGTTCTTCTACTAGATATTACAGGAAAAACATATATGCTTTTTTATGAAGTCCAGAAAAAAATACCTAGGTCGATGTCTAAAGCTATGGCAAGATATTTGGATGAGCAGATCTAAGTAACGAAATATATGTAAAGCTAATTCAGCAAACAAATTTGAGTGCTAAATTATGGTAGGCTATTTCAGCAGTCAATGAGGCCGAGCACACAAACATCAAACTATCGAAGGCCATCGCAGCAACAAAGATCGAGTATAAAATGGTGTAGAGCTATTTCACCTAACAGATTGGCTACTAGACCATGGCAATCTATGTCACAATAAATATATGGCAGGATATTTTAGCAACTAATCGGCCTTGGCATGCCATCTCAGCTAAACAGATTGAGTGCAGAACAGGGCAAGGAAGCTTCTTAAGCAGAGCATATTGACAGGAAACTACTTTGGAAAACAGTGAGATTAACAGCGTCAATCAGCTAACATTCAGCGCTACACCGACATGAACGGGGCCTCAGTCTAGAATGCGCATACCATGGGAGAAGCTGATCGCCGTGTGTCTCCACACGAACGTCGCCAGCGGAGGCGGCGCTGACCGCCGTGTGCCTCCACAATAACGTAGCCAGAGGTGGCGGCGCGGCTAGAGGACGACAGTCTACGAAAAGGCGTCTTGTGGGGCGAGAGGATCGCCGTCGTCCCCTCGACGAATCATGCGCCGACGTGACGGCGCAATGGGAGGGCGGCTTTGGCGGAGCGAATGGAGTGGAGGGGGGACGGGGGGGGGGAGGGGGGTTTGGGGAATACTTGGCCGAAGGGCTGTTGAATCGGATTTGGGGGGAATTTGTGTGTGTGTGTGTGGGGGGGGGGGGAGTTTGGCGCAGGGTCAGTTTCTCCAAGTGCAGTCCCACGTGTCAGTGAAGAGGCAAGCGAGCGCGTTGCCGTTCGCTTATGAGCCGTGTGCAGGACCGAACGTGTGTGGGGTGCAATGCGACCGCAACAGGAGTGCTGTGAGTGTACCTCATTTTTTCCTTTTAAACTACTCCCTGTGTCCCATAATATAAGAACATTTTTGACACTACACTAGTGTCAAAAACGTTCTCATATTATGGGACGGAGGGAGTAGGTGCTTCGCCCCCTCAAAAAAAATGTGTTGCTTCGCGCGATCCATCGATACTACTACTAGTAATCCGGTAATCCCAACTAAAACAACGCGGCCGGGTCTTTTCCCGCGCGATTTGCTGGGAGGTTGGCTTAGTTGGGGTTTTTTAGATTTGTCTTGGTTCAATAAAAAGAAGAGTTGGTGATGATGGTGTGCCTGTCATCCTGCAATATAGGCCGTCCGATCTATATCTAACGGATAGGAAGGAAACTATGACAATTTACCCGCACTCCTCTCTACATTTGCAGATAAGGCTTTCCCTCGTTCATCCTTTTCTCCCACAAGATCTTGATCTTCCGTGCAACGCACTGTTCATATACACCAGCCGAGATTAATGCAAACACGGCAGATTTTCATTACATTTCGAACTTTTATAGGATAGAAAAATAAAAGAAACCCGACCCTAAGGGCTCCTTTTATTCAAAGGAATTGCATAGGATTTTTGGAGGATATTAACCCTTAGGAATTTTTCCTGTGATGCTCGCTTGATTCGTAGGATTGGCATCCTTAGGAATTTTTCCATAGGATCCATTTGTACTAAATTTTGGAGGAAAATTTCCATCCACTCAAACCTCTTTGTAGAATTCTTTTGTTTTTCCCGCGCTATCAAACATTCTTTGAGATCCTGTAGGATACTATGGGACATGTCATCCTATTCCTGCATTTTTCCTATTCCTTCATTTTGACAATCCTGCGAATCAAAGAGGCCCTAAACCTATTCTACGGCGGCGACCGACGTCCTCCATCTGCGATCTCTATGTACGGGGGCGGGGTTCAAGACCCGTGAAGTGAAGGTGCGGTCTCCGGCAAGGAAGAGTAGAACACGGGATACGGACCGGCCAGTTGGCACACCATGCCCTACCGCCTCCCATGCCCTACTCATCCTCGGAGGAGTCCCCGACCTCGGCGGTGTCGGACGTTGGACGGCGGCAAGTAGGACGCGTGGCTGACTGTGCTCCCGTCGCCGGCCGCCAGCGTGGCCACCACTTGTGTGGTCGCGTCCGCGTCCGGCTACGCCGCTATTGCGTCGTGAGGGGTGACTTGAGCGAGGGCGGCGACCTCGAGCTTCATCCCCGAAGACAAGCTCTCCCGCAGAGCGTTCGCACTTGCGGTCTTGCCGGATGTGGTGCCAGGTAGGAGGACGATGCGCTATGGTGTGGAGGTTAACTGGGCGTTGCCGCTTTAAGTAGCACATTTCGGTGAGGCCAAGACTCCGGGTGCGTCATTAAGTCGCGGAGTTGGTTCCTCGGGTACCGAGCCTCTTAACGAAGATATACAAACAGATGGCATGAATGCGGGCAGCTGGCGCCAGCTGGGAACACACCGCGCGACGGCACGAGGGACGAGGGCTTTGGTGTGCCAGGGTAGTCAGCTGCGGCCGTGGCAACGTTGGAGATGCCCTTTGCTCAAATGCGATCCCCGCATGTCATTGAAAAGCAAGACGACCCGGCATGGTCTCAGGTCTAGAGGATGCAGTTGGCCGCGCTACACCACTCCGCGGACGCGTTGTGGCGCCCCGTGCATCCTTGACGAGCCGGGTGTTGGGGTGTGTTTGGATTGTGGCCAAAGTGCACCCTACCAAAATTTTGGTCATGACCCAAAGATTGGTCTTTGTTTGGATGGTTGCCATTTCTTTGGCATGCCAATGAACTCTAGGAAACTCTAGTTCATTTTTCTTGCCAATGTCGGCCAAATCATGGGCAACCAATACCTCAACCAAAATTTTGGCTACCCAATGCTTTGATGGGGCAACCTTGGGCACAAACCAAGCATACCATTGGTCGTGCCACAGCACTAATGCCACCCTCGGCACACTGAAACCGACCGTATATAGTGACGATATGAGCGTGTCGCTCACCGCGGTCGCCGTGTCCAGAGGCGGTGCTGGAGCTGCGCCCTGTTGTTGGCCCCAACGACCCACATGAACGGTTGTCGGTGGCGAGGAGTTCGTGGGCCAGCTCCTCCATTGTACTAGTCTGCTACGTCGTCCCGACGGGTGTGCCCCACATGTCGGTTTCCCTGTTTTCCCGGCCATATTCGAGCATCAGTGCTCCGTGTTGCGCATTAGGCCTTTCACTACGTAGGCCAAGCGAGACAACTTATTGTTTATTTGAGCCGTTCAAGTGTAATCATGTGGCGTTTTCTTATTTATCATTCCTCTCCAACCCTCTTCTCCATCGATCATGTCGCCTCCGATGAGTCCATCCTCCCGCATGCCTCATTTGAACATTCCGCTGAGTATCATTCGCATGTACCCACCCTAGTCCTCTTTCAATAGATATCCGGACCCCGAGATGAAATCGAGACGGAACGAGTGGGGGCACGTGATACCTAAGGCGGATTCAAAATTTTGAACCGGTGATCATAGCATCCGCAAATCATATATGAAGGGTATTCAATGTTCGTTTCGTTTTTGAACGTACAATATACTCCCTCCTATCCTTTCTAGTTTACATATAAGTTTTATGTCTAGTCAAAGTATCTCTACTATGATAAAAAAGGTATCAAAATTCAACAACGCCCAATCAATATTGTTAGATTCGTACGTACTCCTAAATTTGTACTCGAGATGGTTTCCAATTTGACTATTGACAAGATTAATAGTACATGAGATGTATAATGTGAAAATTATATAATTGGAAACTCCTTTCACATACGAAATTGACCGTATGCTTTGTGTAAGTTGCATGTCATATATTATTACTCTAACATTTGGTCAAAGTCAGCCTTGAAAAATGCATTAGACCATGTATGCTTTGGAATGCTTTGTGTAAGTTGCATGTCATATATTATTACTCTAACATTTGTGTAAGTTGCATGTCATATATTATTACTCTAACATTTGCTAGGCCCCGCATGTCAGTTACTCAATGGGTTCGACCACGTCAGGGGATCCTCATCCGTTGTATACTCCCTCTATTTTTATTTACTCTGCATAAAACGGAGGGAATGGTGGTATAATAAATGACGCGGGCGGGGGACGGGGAGGGACGTCGGTTTGCTATCAACTGCAGTCCCACAAGCGAGCGAAAACGCAAGACGAAGCGCATTCCATTCGGTGAGCGACGTGGAGGGTTCCGCGTGCCGGGCTACAACGCGAACGCGACAAGAGCAATGTACAGTCAAAACCGATTGACCGGTCATTACTGGAACCACTATTCACACCAGAACCTTCGCTGCTCGGCCTGCGCCAGCCACTCCCCTAAAACCACACCAAATCTCGAGCCCATTCCCCCACCTTTCGATCCCCTAGCCCGCATCAAGCATCCCCTAGTTCACCGGAAAGCCATGGTGCGCCGCAAGATCACTTACTACAAGATCTTGTGCGGGCGCCAGCGTGAAATCACGGCGGCGGTCGGCGCCACAGACCTCCGTTTCCAAGATCGCTTTGCGGCGGGCCAATCCCCGAGTTCTCTAGAGCCAAGCTACGAGGAGGAGGAAGCCGATCCAATGTTCACTGCAGAGGTCGCAGCGCAGAAGGCCCCCGATGGGTATGAGACGATGGACGTCGACTTCGTGCTGGCGTCCGAGTCCCCCATGGTGCAGGCAAACCAGCGGTTCAACATGGCGATACTAAAGGAGGACCGGGAGGCAGATGCTCAACTCGACACGGAGCGCACGCATGCCGCTGCCATCGAGGCTCTCCTGCAGGCAGAACCGGATGTCGTGGATGTGAACCGGGCGGCGGAGGCTCAATTGAGGCGGAGTGCGCGGATGCCGCTGCCATCGAGGCCCTCCTGCAGGCGGAACCGGACGTCCTGGAGATGAACCGGGCGGCAGAGGCTCGACTCGATGCAGTGCGCGCGGATGCCGCTCTCATCGACGCCCTCCTGCAGGCTGAACCGGACGTCCTGGACTTGAACCGGGCGGCGAAGGCTCGACTCATCGCAGAGCGCGCGGATGCTGCTGCCATCGTGGCCCTCCTGCAGGCGGACCCGGACGTGCTTGACTTGAACAGGGCTGTGCTCTCGTCCGTGCAGAGCGCCGGCACGCTCCGCTTGAACGAGTAGCTGGAGGCCGAGGACAACCACGGTGCGGAGACACACGTCGGCAGCGACGGCTGGTTCGCACCGGCAGCCAAAGACGACGAGGCCGTCTCTTTCCCCGGCAAAGGATAGTTTTTCTTTATGTTGTTGTTTTTATGGTTCTTTTGCTGTGTAAAACATACTATATTTGTTATGCAAGTCGCCTGACTTGGGTCGGTCTACCATTTCAGGCAGTTGGATGAATATACTACGTCTCCTAACCCTTCTTTCCTTCTTCCTCACCTCTTCTTCTTCCCCAACAGACCACCGCACGGGCCGTACAGATACTCCCCAACATGCGGTTGGATAAACATACTCTATGAACGAAAATTATGTGTCAGCGATAGGATGGCTGAGTTTGGTTTGTTCACATGCGACAACACGTGTCAGTGAGGGTGCGTTCCCTTTGTTGGGTTTGCTGTGTGCAGGAGCGACTGTGTGAGGGTGCGGTGCGACCGCGGCGTGCAGGAGCGACCGTGTGAGGGTGCGGTGCGACCGCGGCGTGCAGGAGAGACCGTGTGAGGGTGCGGTGTACCTCCTTCTCATTTTGAAAACTTGAGGCAAGCTTGGCAAAAATGTGTGGCCAAGTTTGGCAATGCAAGGCCTAGACCCAAACAGGATAAGTACGTACGTACTAGGAGTACTACCTCCGTCCTAGTTTATTTGTCCTCATTATATTCCGTGCTAAATTTTGACTACAAATTTAACTAAAAAATGTTCATGCATGTTATAAAAAAATATATCATTGAAAACTACATTCAAATACGAATCTAACGATGCATTTTTTGTTGACATGCATTAACATTTTATAAGTTAAATTTATAGTCAAAATTTGACACGAATACAATGAGGACCAATAAACCAGATTTGAGGTAGTACTAGTGTTAAAAAAGAAAGGCGGGTTTTCCTTCATGGATTTAATCGATACAAATCCTCGTTTCACGTGTCAATTAATGCGTATTTTTTTCTTGAAGGACCAAAGAGCTAACCATCTCACTCCTCATCGCTTGATTAATGCAGCGCCATGCAAACCAACCTTCTCACTTCCGCATGCATGCAGGGGATATTAATGTCCTTGGTTGCTAATCCCATCAATTTTGCCTCGATTAGTGTTAGTGGCCCTTTGCAAATTGTAATTTTGATATACTGGCCTTGTGTACAAAAAAATGGACCCGTTGCGGTGACGTCGACGATTTTTTTTGTGGTTTGGCGAAGTGCGTTCGACGTTGAACACCATTGAGGGAGATCACGGTAAGTCGTTCGCAAGTGCCGCCTGCAAGCCGAGACAACCGCCTTATTTGCATCCAGGAAGTCCTTTACTAGTAGTACTACTATTAGGAGTACTAGTGCGGTGAGATGGTTTCTCGAAGAAGACGATGGAGAAGCGGAGTCAGCGAAGAGTGAAATGATGGTTGCTTCGTCCGTGCTTTGTGATTTGACGCCTCACTGCTTTGTGATTTGTGATAGAAGGGACAGGGGAGTAGACTCTGTGCTCTATACTTAACTCATGCGTCGAAGCATGGGAGAAAGAGGAGATACGTTACATTTTTCTATTCCTTCAATCAATCATTCAGGGAGCTTCAGTTCCATCTTTTTGTCTTTGGCAACACCGTCCACAATGGTTCCCACGATGCCAAAAGCTATTTTCACATTTGGCTACACATTCTGGATGCCCTTAATCGTACCACTTGGTTTTTCTCCTGTGTGCTATCTATACAAATCTCAATTATATTGATCTAAAAAATTATAGAATCAAGATTAGTAAAAACGAGGTGATTTTGCCGCGCGGATGGCGGGGGAGGTTTCTTATTTTTGGAGGATGTTGTCCTGGCGGTTTGCTAACATGCGGTCCCACATGTCAGTGCTTTACCAAGCCGATCCGCGTCCCACATGAGGCAGAACAACGACAGAAGCAACACGTGGTTAAGTTGAATAAGATGAGGGAGAAGCGGATTCAGCAACGAGTGAGATGATGGTTGCTTCGTCCCTCCAACTTCTCTTTTTTAGCATTATTACTTCGTCCCTCCAACTTAACTGCAGGAAAGGAGCAGCTTTGTGATTTGACGCCTCATTGCTCATTACTACACCGGCGCCATGGTAGGTGCTTCACCCCGGCTGCTCTGCACTGTATTCCGGTATGGCACGTGGACCCGGTAGCTTGATGTCCCACATGTCGGCGAAAGGGACTAGAAGATTTATGAAAGCGAGCGCTCCACTCTTATGACGGAGGAGTAGACGACATGACGACCCAGTGAACTGTCACTTGTACTGTATAGTACTATAGTTTTGCTGTTTCGCACGATCCATCAATACAAACTCGATTAAACAGGAAACGACGGGATTTTTCCCGCGCGGTAGATGATACTGGCCATACATTTCAAAGGCAATTTTAATGTGTGCAAACTGAATAATTATAAGTAACAATATGATATCTAGTAAAACTAAAAACACATATGATTTATTGTGTTAGAGTGTAGTAGTAGTGCTGTATTGCATAGTTGTTAGATGTAACACGCGAGAACGTGTAGAGATGTAGTTTTGGAGGGCCTCTGAGAGAGAAAAGCGTAATACGGTCACCGAACTTCAGAATAAGCTGATTACGGTCACTATATACGTTTTGCGGTGATTATCCGGTCACTTGCTCACAGTTCAGCATCGGATTGCACTCTGTTGACCGGGCAAATAGTCTGCTTGGCGCCATGTTGACTAGTTAAATTGACCATATTCCTTGTGGGTCCCACCTGTCAGTTCGCATACGGAAAAGGTTAGATAAACACAGATTTACGCAGGCGCGACAAGGCTCCAACCCATGCGCGGGAATCACCTGGTTGTGTATGTGTCTGTCAGGGCCTGATGTGTGCGCATGCACGTGTAGGTTGAGCACTTGAGCGTGACAGTGTGTGTTGGTCGTGTGGTGTACTGGTGTGTGCATGCATGCCTGCGTGTGTGTGTGTGAGTGTTGCGTGCGTGCGTGGCTGCATGTGTACGTGTGAGTGTTGCGTGCGTGCATGGGTGCATGTGTTTGTGTGAGTGTTGCGTGGATGCAGTTCGTGTGCATGGGTGCGCGTGTGTATAATCACCACACCAGCTCCTGTGTGTTAAAACAGACGGCTCAACATACCAATACAATGCCACCTTGTCCGCTGTGCCTGCGGTCATGACTTCGAACCACCGTCAAAATATTTTTTTGTCGTTTGTTTTCATTCTTACTAGCAAGATGCCCGTGCGTTGCACGTAACATCAAGATGCATTTGTATGACTTGTTTATCTTGTGAGAGAAAAGGATGAACGAGGGAAGGCCTTATTTGCAAATGTGGAGAGGTGTGTGGGTACCTTTTTGCAAAATTGTCATAGTTTCTTTCCTATCCGTCAGATATATATCGGACGGCCTATATTGCAGGATGGCAGGCACACCATCATCACAAACTCTATTTTTATAAGAGTGTATTTTATGTATTTTAGAAGAGTGTAGATGTAGAGTAGATACAAGTCGACAGGTGGGCACGATGGTAGTGAGATAATGTGATGCAACACTAGAGGTGCCACGTGGAGCGTTTAACTGGTCAACTAGTCATGTGGAGCGTTTAACCCTAGGTTCTCGGACTAAGGTAACCCCTTTATCTTTGATATTATTATTCATCCAACCTAACTTTAAGGGGCATCCTACAGAGTGCTCTGCTAGAATCATACTCGTCGATTAGGAAGAGAGGTGTGAGACAATGCGTGAGAGACAGTAAAGAAGATAATGTGCGACATGAGACACGTGGGCAGGTCCATGTATATAGAAAGGGTCGATGAGGTGTGCGTGTGTATATTTGCTAGAGGAAGTGTGCTTGTGATAAAGGTTAGTGAAAACAGTTGTAAATGGTTACGAGAGAGAGAGAGGAGGTTATATCTAGAGCATGTGTGCGAGAAAGACACCTCGGGAGAGAGTGTGTGAGCATGTGTGAGAGACCACCGATGGAGAGTGAAACTACACGTAAAAGACTGCTCTACACATTGATTAAAGATATAAATTGTATCCAAATATTAGGATGGGATCATGATATTTGCAATTCGCGTAAGGAGCGGTCATTGATCCATCAGGCATCTAGATTCTATCGAATTTGAGCATGTCTATGTTATTATTCGACACAATTGATCCACATAGTTAGTATTTTGAACTCCAGACAATGCATCACTTTAGCAATCGAATATAAACGTGAGTATAGTTCATGTTGTGTTTGTAAAGCACATTATACATACGAATGTTACACAATGGACATTATAAATAGCTACCTATGAACTAGCATACATTTGAATTCAACTTAAGGTGGTTTAAAAAAATCGAATTCAACATGAAGTCAATTCAATTATTTGAATTTGATATCATGGCACTTGTAAACCATACCTAAATTATGGGGCACCAATCTTTGCTCTGATTTTGTACATAATAGCATATGTAGTCGTGTACAAAATAGATTCAAATTTAGCTCCTCCATTCCAAAATAATCGTAGTCATAGGATTTTCAACTGTCAAAATTTCAAAAAGAAGCGGATAATTTAATGAAGTTTTCAAACATACAAGGTCAAATATAACGTTGTCTATTTAGGTCAATCCTCATAGTTCAAGAGTACTCTAAACATGAATGCTTGTGTTTCAAAATTTCGAACGGCGCCAAAAGAGCCTCTACTACCCCAAACCACGTGAGACCAATATTTGGTAGTACAAGGAAATTACTTTTCTAGTAACTCCGACCGTGAAACCTACCGCCCGACGTCCAAAGGTCTAAACCGGGTAGGTTTGTAGCTTCATCTAGACGCCACACAACCGCCTCCGAAAAACATTCATACACAATGGCCGCTAAGCACACATGCGGCGGCCGAAATCGCTCCGCCCACTATTTGGGACACCTGAGATTACCATCCTACCCCGACCCACAGAGGTCCGAAATTTAAGAGGGGGAAAAGTTTGTACTTTCCCAAATTTCAAACAAGCGTGTCCCATCTTACGCTCAAAAATCCAAAAACAAGCGGCGTCCTGCATCAAACATGGTCCCCCCCACCCGTCCGATTCCCCATTCGTACTCCGTGGGCGCGAAAACTACCTCTCCACTAGCCGCGAAACCCCGGAGTCCTCCGTCCGCCACCCCATCCCACCCATCAACCGCCGCCCTCCTCCATCACGCCGGAGCCGATACCCGACGCTGCCGCCCACCGCAACCTCAACCGCAACGCCCTCCACAGCTAGTAGTTGAAGCCGAGACCGAGCCGTCCGTACCCGAGCGAGTTCAACCACGCCGTCCTGCACCTCAACGCTGCCGCTCCAACTTCGCCACCCTCCACCGCACCGGAGCTGTTCCTGCTACGCCGTCCTTCGCCACCTCGGATCTGCTTCCCCTCCGCCGACATACGGCCACGGCAACACAATCAACAATTTGGCCATGGGTTCGTCCAAGCCTGCACCCTCCAGAACATGGGTTTCCCCGGTAAAAAGAAGAAGATCGCCGCGACATGTGGAGGTGACCACATCGGCAACCGAAGAAGGTACTCCTATTCTCTTATTCATGCAAATCTTACGTCTCTGCTTGCACGGTATTCATCCCCATGTAAGACACTAGTTGACCGCTTCTTCTTGATACTAGATGTTCCTAGTAACTCGCGATGCACAAGGTTTCTCCTCATATACTATTTCACCTTAGCTAGAGGCCCGTCGCCCCCCTGAATTTCAATTTTCTGGCCAGTTGATTCCCAATTAAGGGACGCATTCCCGCGTAATGACGCTAGTACGACTATTAAGCCGGGAAGCAGCGCCTTTGGTGTTTATCTTAGGGGCGTGTGCCTAGAGCTATTGGCGCCTCGATCCGAGGTCGGCCGGGATTAAAGGGATGGCCTGGGGGCGCTCCCAAGCACGGCGGTGGTGTGAGGTCGATGGGCGGGCGGGGCGACGGAGGCAGGGGTCTGGGCCGGTGGTCGCTGGCGGTTCGAGAAAGATCGTCAACGGTGACTGGCGGGAGGTAGACGAAGGCCATCTTCCCGTTCCTTATAGATCAGATGGTTCATTAAAAAAATCGGTGACCTATTTATTTTCAATCATTGTTATCTTAAATATGACCACATGTGGTGGTGTCTTTGGAGGAGTACACGCATTTCCTGTGCTCATATATTACAAAATCATACAGAGTAGAATCTAATTTTGTTTGCCATGCAATGTTGTAGAGCTATCATATGTCTCCTGACATTTATTTTTCAGCCACCTGCTATCTGCTACTTTTACAGTGCACCAGTTCTGCACACACTTCAACCATACTCTCACTATTGAGTTTTTATGCAAGGGTATCTCAGAGTCTGCTGAAAGAGAAGCAAAAAAGAAAAGAGATAAGTCATGCCAGCTGTCTACGCGGCTAGGCATGACACGTTACAACGCTATAAAGGGTGCAGTGTCAGCAGATGGAGACGGTAAACGTTGCTCTGGAGTTGATGACCTCGCTCGCAATGAACCACCATCCCAGGTGCTTGCTTTAACTTTGCGGTGTCATATGTGGTTGCATGTTCCATATGGTGTCTAGCTTGTATTCGAAAGGCCGAAGTCGGTCTTTATTAAGATAAGGAAATATATTTTTTACATGAACCACCATCCCGTGAGCACCATAAGAGAAATAGCTAGTCAGGGCACTGGCCAAGCCAGTGACAAGCCCAGCAAAGACAGGCATCACCTGGAAGCCAACTAAAAAGCCGCAATGGTGGCGAAGCAGCCTGCCTCCCACCAGGCTCTCGGGTCCTAGAAGATCACGTTCACCACTCCAGCCGGATGTCTAGCTTGTATTGCTTCCAATTTGGTTAAACTACATCTGCTTAGCTTACACATTATACCTTTGAATATGACATGCCTTTCTGTTTTTGGTACATACTAGTACATCTGTGTATTAACCATGTTCTTACATCAAACTAATGTTCTTGTGTATCCCTTATCAATCACTTATGACGAGGCAGGTGCAAGGGGACTACTCCTCATTTAAAGAATGCAGCGTCGGCCTCCGACATGATTCTCAAGAAAGCGTAAATGTTAGATGAAGATAGTGAACATAGCTCTCAGAAGTTGATTACAACATTTTCCCCTACACTAGCATTGCAGGTGCTTGCTCTAACTTGGCAGCGTGATATGTGGTTGCATGTTGCATATGGTGTCTAGATTGTAATTCTTCCAATCTGGTTAAACTGCATGTGCTAGTCTGCTTAGCTTATACTAGTACATTATACCTGTTAATGTGACATGCCTTCCTGTATTTAGTACATAGTACATATGTCTATTAAGCATGTCCTTACATAAAACTATTGTTTTTTGTATCCCGCATCAATCAATATGACGAGACACCTTTAGTATATGCAGTGCGATATTAGTTGCATCTTTCATATGATTTATGGCATGCGCTGCTTCTAATTTGTTGAAATTCCATTTATGATGGGATGCTTTTAACTTGGGAGAGTCATATTGGTTGCATCTTTCATGTGGTGTCTAGCTTGCATTGCTTCTTATTTGCTGCAATGGTTTCTCCTTAGTTTACACAAACAATTGTGAACATGCCATGCCGTCCTGTTTTTCGTACATATTCCATCCTGGTATCATGTGTTTGCCTTAAATCAAAGTAGTGATTCTTAGTATCATGCATGAATGAGTTTTGAAGAGAGAATTTTATTGCTTTTTCTTGTCATTTGACTTGACAATTCAAAATCAATAAAGCGGAAGGAAGTTAGCAAGGCAGCGGATAAAGGTGCTCCTTCCGAACGGAGGGCCTCTGAGCTTCTACTCCTCCACACCCCCAAGATGATTTCCAAGACAACACATGCATAGACACTCAACAAAGCTGTGTTTATGATGAGCACGTCTCCCCTAGTGCAGCATCACTGGTGCTCCCTCTAACTTGGTGCTGTTATATGTGGTTGCATGTTATGTGTGATGTCTAGCTTGTATTGCTTCTAATTTTGTTGAATTCCATCTGCTTACTTTACACATTAAACTTGAATAAGACACGTGTTCCTGTTTCTAGAACATACAATATCTGTCTATCACACCATGTTCTTACATCAAATTACTACTGTTGTGTAACCTGCAACAATCACTTATCATAAGACACGTTTGACTTCTGAGTGTGATATAGGTTACATCTCACATTCTTTTCTAGCTTGTACTACTAATTTGTTGAAATGGCACTTATGACGAGACTGTTTTAACTTGGTAGAGTGATATTCATTGCATCTTTCATATGGTGTCTAGCTTTCATTGCTTCTAATTTGTTGAAATGCCTTCTCCTTAGTTTACACATCATAAGCTGTGAATATGCAATGGCACTAATGACGAGAGACCTCTAACATGGTAGTGTGATGTTTGCATCTTGCATATGATTTATTTCTTGTACTGCTTCACATTTGTTTAAACGCCATTTATGATGAGACACTGTTAACTTGGCAGAGCGATATTTCTAGCATCTTTCATATGGTGTCTACCTTCCATTGCATTGCTTCTAATTTGGTGAAATGCCTTCTTCTTAGTTTACACATCATAGTTCTGGTTATCTCTTCCATTCCTGTTTTTCATACATATTACATCCTCCTATCATGTGGTTGTCTAACATCGAGTTCGCTTCTTCAAGAAGACGCATCAATTTGTTCTGAAGAACTAAATTGTTATTCGTTTTTCTTGTCGGCTTGACTTAACATGGCATAGAGAAAGAGGAAGAAACACAAAATGGCAGGGAATGAGAAGCGGATGAATCCTGTAGATTCTGTTGGTACTGATGGTGCAATAGAAGGTCAAAGTCCAACGGAAAATTCTACAAACACGGCATCCCATGCTACACGAGCTGCAAAAAAGCCGAACAGAAACAAATAGCTGCCACCAAACAAGCAGAGACAGCCCTAGTTCTTGCAACACCTACCACATTACTACCAGCTGCACGAGTTACTCGTAAGGCCAACTGAAGCTAGCAAAGACGTTCCCAAGCTCCCTTGCCACCGACACTACTTCCCAAGAACTCTTGACACAAGACGAGTTGGCAATATCAGATGAACCTTGTGAGCTTCAACAAAGACGAAGGTAGTTGCCGGAGTCAAGTTACGATTGCATGCTTCTTTATATGTAGTCTCACGGTTTGATGTACACTAACACTTCCTATGTTCGTTGTTGGACTAGCACCTAGGCGCAAGAGGAAACAAACATCGTGGATAATGCTCGATAGGTTAACTAAATCTAGAGGAGGAAGAATGGAGATCCGCTTTGAGGCAGGTTTAAAAAGGCCACGTGATGCTGCTGAGTCAGCCAAGTTAGTATCGAGGCAGCGGTTGCTATTAGGTGTCATGTACGTATCCTCCCAACATGGATTCAAGACAGAATGACAAAGACGAAACCCAGTTCAACACTTCCTCGACCATTTATCTGTAAGTATGGTTATGTATGGAAACTAGTAATATCGTCTTGCTCTATCTCATACTTTCTAGGTTGCTGATAATGAGACTCCCATAATTTTTAACAGATGAGGTTGAAGTTGGATAGCCAAGATGATGCAACAATACAAGCTTGCACCCATGTTTTCAAGTCTGCTCTATGACAGTATCAGTATAACTTGAGGAAAACTCACTTTGAAGGCAAGGCTAATAGTGAACTTTCCCAAACATCTCCAGTGGAAAATATATCGGATGAAGACTGGAGGGGCCTTGTTAAACATTGGTCTGATCCGAAGTATCAGTTACATTAAATATATGTGATCAGATCACATGTTGAAGTCCTATTTACGCATGTGCCACATAAATCTATCTTCTTGTAGGTGAACTGTTCAAAGAACAAGGCCAACCGCATTTAAAGTGAAATTCCAATGCATTTACGGGATCTCGTAGCTATATTGCACATCGGCGATGCTCTTGTAATTAGTCATTGTTTCACTGTTTTATTTGTACCATATTATCAGATCTATATTGACTTGTTCGAAATGCGGAGGAAAGCCCGCATACTAAAAAGTACCTGAACCAAATGTTGTGGAAATCTTCAAGGACCGCTACACCGGCAAGAAGAAGGGCATGACTACACCACCAAAGCCGCTGTTGTAAGTCCTTAATCCTCATGCCTTTTAACTACTACTTACTCTGACTTGTGCCTTGAACTGCACGGTTTGCAGCCAATGTCTATTACTCTTTTCAATTTTATACACAATTGTCTTAGCGTATCATTGCACCTTACAAGGTTTAAAAGAGAGGAGTGATGTTCCTTTGAACTTGACCCGTAATCTAGTTCCGCGGTCGGACTTGCCCACACAACGTTACAATTGCCTGTTTGTCATTCCTCGCTTGTTTTGTGATATGAATGATGTCATACTATGCTTACCGTATTATAAACTTCGTCTCTTTATCCTTAGCCCTCAATACAATGTGAAGAAATAGACAATACATTAGCGATGGTACATGGTCATATGTTTGGAACCTGGTTTTATTATGTACTTTGCAATAAAATACAACTAATATTTTACATGGGTTCACCGAATAAGTTCTCAGATATAGACCAAAGCTATTTTGTTTGGTTTTGCTGCCTCCTTAATATCTTCTGTTCTAGTACTACTAATGTAAAACCTCAACTTTTCAATGAGCTATGGAAAAATGGTGGAACCGCCACCTTCCGAATGTGGCGAGGCAACTATAACCGCAATGTCGACTCTTCTGTCTGCAGTTGGGTCAAGACACCACTAACAAAGGCCAAAAGCACGTTCCTACGTAATACTGGGTTGGTTGTTAAGGCAATATCGTCCAAACTACCTCATGATCAAGATATGCAAGCTCAAAGCAATGTTGTATCTGCGCTCCAGACACAAGTCCATTCCCTAACAGAGGCCCTTTGTGAAACAAGGAGAAACAATGCTCAATGTCATCAAGATATGCATGGTTTTGAAACCGCACTATCAGACATTTGCTATGTTGTTCAGAGCCTAGGGGAAATGAAGGCGAGGGTTATGGTGCTCCATCGGACAATACATCATGAAAACGTAACAGTCAGGTCAAATGAACTGAGCTTCTGAACTTCTGGTGGTGCATTTATCTGCTAGACTGTTAAGTTTTACGCCAACCTTCCTTTTGTCATATAGTTGTAATTTGTTTTGGTGCGATACAAAATTTATTCTTAACGTGCAGCCACCGGCTGAAGAAAACAGCAAGCCATTTTTGTATAGTGTAGGGTGTTCCCTATATTTGCACCGGTGGCAATCTTTGATGCCGAGTGGATGTAATCTGTGCAATCGCCTTAATAGCCTAGCGTTAGTTCCGGCCTTATTTATTTCCTAGTCTTCTTTTTCCCTGGTTTGCTAGTGGCCGCAACTACCATGGGCCATATACGGGCCGTAGGATCCATGGGTTTCCTATGGGCCGTTGATAAATGGGCCTGTAATCGGTGGGCCTCGGGTCGTTGATAAATGGGCCTGTAATCGGTGGGCCTCGGGCCGTCGGATAAATGGGTCTACATGGGCCGTAATCGGGCGTAATTGGTATCGGCCTAGCACGGTAACGGGCCGTTAATAGGCCGTAGGACTGCAAAGGCTTAATTCTGTCACATGCATAACGGCTCGTTAATGGGCCAGAATATAGGACAGGCCGGAAACGACGCAATGGGTTAACAGGCCATAAACGGGCCGACTCTTGCCATGGGCCGAATTTGGCCCATTAGGGTAACAGGCCAGTAACGGGCGAAATCTTGCCATGGGCCGAATTTGGCCCATTTGGGGAACATGCCAGTAACGGGCCGACTCTTGCCATGTGCCGAGTTTGGCCCATTATGGGAACATGCCAGTAACGGGCCGGAAGTAATCGAGGGCCGAAAAGGAGCCCAAGAACGTATGGGCCGTCAATAGGCCGAAAGCTAACACGGGCTGGAAACGGCCCATGTAAATCACGGCCGTTAATGGGTACAAACAAAATTACTGTTCATTATGGGCTAGAGTCACCATGGGCCTGTAAAGGGCCGAAAGATACGAAGGCCTCATATGGGCCGAAAGACGTCGTGGGCCATACATGGGCCGAAAGTGAAATGGGCCGGTGTTATTTTTGACGGCCCACATGACGTTTTGGGCCGATTTCCTTTAGGGCCTAACGGGCCGTGAGTTAACATGCCGTAAAATGGGCTATTTGCGAAGAGACCGTTAACAGGCTTTTCATGGGCCAGCCCGTTAACTTTTGACCAAGTCAAACGGGTCGGCTTTGTAAGCTAAATGGGCCAAGCAGGGCTGTGGCGCGATGTCGACATATCATAGGCGCCTATCCGACCCAAAGTGATGAGTCGACACGTGTTTCGTCCGCCAATAAGAATTTTACACGTGGAAATTTCCCATTGGTCGGGGCTGTTAACGGGTTATCGGATCCAAAACCCGACCCGATAGCTTAACGGCGTTCCGTTACGGTGGATGCCACGTGTCGGCCAGCCTTGACAAAAGCACTTCTGTGACGCGCGATTTATCGTCATGGAAGTGGACACTTCCGTGATGATAATTTTGGTAATGGCATGGAACACTTCTACGGCAAAGACAGTATGACTATCTTGATTCTGTCATAAATTTGTCATGGATGTACATGCATGACAAAAAACGCGACCTACGGTGACAAACACGTATCATCACGGAAGTGTATTTTTTTGTAGTGCCTCGCTTCTACCATGGTTTTTTCCGTCGTGGACGGCCCAAATAATGTCATGCAGTTCCGTCTCCGGCCCGACCAGGAAGAAAAACCCATTTTCTGTCATGATTTTTTGTCATAGAAGTAGGAGCCCACCAGATATATGATGATACCGGGTTTTGTCACAATTATCGTCATAGAAGTGTCATAAGCATGACAGAAAGAAATTCGTTTGGCCCAAAATGTCACGGATGTGTGTTTTTTCGTAGTGTCTTGTTCGACACCACCAGACGATCCCGTCAAGACAAGTTCTATGAAGTGCTTTAAATGTGGTGGCCTTGACACAAGTCTTTCCAATGCACCAACAAGCGAACAATGATCTTCAACGATGATGGCACGTACGACTCCATGAGTGAAGATGAGATGGAAGCTATTGAGCATGTGGCAATGCACCGCCAAGTGAATGAGGATGAATACAATCAAGTCTTTTGCGACAACGACTCAAGTCCCGCTCTCGTCGTCTCCAAGGTCCTGACACTTCAACACCAACAAGACGAAGACCAACAGTGTCACATCTTCCACACCAAGGTCGACATCAATGGACGTTCCGTCAAGGTTATCATCGATGGAGGAAGTTATCATAATTTGGCAAGTGAAGAGCTATGCGACAAGCTTCAATTGATCAAGATGAAGCACCCTCATCCCTACAAGGTCCAATGGCTTAGCGACAATGGAACTATTCGAGTCGAGCACACCGTGCAAGTATCCTTCAAGATAGCAGCATACGAGGACACATTGGAGTGTGATGTGGTACCTATGTCCGTTTGCCACCTCCTCCTTGGAAGGCCATTGCAATTCGACTGTGGTGTCACCCACAACGGACGTACCAACCACTACAGCTTAAAGATGAAGGGTAAAGAGTTTGTGCTACATCCTATGTCACAAATTCAAGTAGCCGCCGACAAGCAATCAACCAACCATCATGGAGAGAGTAGTGAGAGAGTGATCCACCAAAAAGAGAGTGAGAGCCACAAGCTTAAATCAACCACCCCCACGATGAGCGACAAGAAAAAACTAGTGCTATTTGCCACCAAAAGTGAGATGAGAGAAGTGTGTGAGAACCCATCAAGTATCTTCCACCTTGTGCTTCTATGCAAAGGGGAAGAAAAACCAACTAACACTTAGCCACCTCTACCTTTCGTGTTGTCTCAATTGTTGCAGGAATTCCAAGATGTCTTTCCCGATGAGCTACCTACGGGACTACCTCCTCTTTGCCGCATCGATCACCGCATCGACCTCATCCCTGGAGCACCCCTTCCTAACAAGGCACCTTACCACGTGAACCCGGAAGAGACCACGGAGATCCAACGGCAAGTCCAACAACTCATCAACAACGACCACGTCCGTGAAAGCATGAGCCCTTGTGCCGTTTCAGTAATCCTTGTCCCCAAGTAAGATGGCATTTATCGTATGTATTCCTATTGCCGTCCAATCAATGCTATTACCGTTAGATATCGTCACCCAATACCGCGCTTAGATGATATGCTAGATGAGCTTAGCGGAGCCACAATCTTCTCAAAGATTGACCTCAAAAGTGGCTATTACCAAATTCGCATACAAGAGGGTGATGAGTGGAAAACCGCTTTCAAAACGAAGTTCGGGTTATATGAATGGCTTGTTATGCCCATGGGTTTATCCGAGGCACCCAGCACATTTATGAGAATGATGCACTATGTTCTTAGGCTTTACGTTGGAGTCTTTGTAGTACTCTACTTTAATGACATCCTCGTGTTTAGCAAGTCTCTAAAAGACCATGTGAATCATCTTAGCACCATTTTGCAAACCCTCCGCAAGGAAAAACTCTATGCCAATACGGAAAAGTGCAAATTCGGTGTAGACAAACTTTCCCTAGGATTTGTTGTGTCATCCATAGGTGTGCATGTAGATGGAACTTAGATTGAAGCTATTAAAACTTGGCCAAATCCAACAAGCTTGCATCAAGTGCGTAGCTTCCTAGGCCTAGGCGGATTTTATCGCTGATTTGTCAAGGATTTTAGCACGATTGCTATGCCTTTGCATGCTTTGAGCAAGAAGAACGCACCCTTTGTTTGGGGTCCTTCACAAAACATCGCGTTCAATGAGCTAAAAAACTTGCTTACTCACGCACTGATGATGACATGTACCTAGGGTAGGGTCATAGGCCTGACCTAGACGCCCTACCCAATGATACTGCCCTAGAGTCAAGGATATTCAAAGCACAACAGAAGAAACCGACTGAAATCACCTTGGAGTGCAAACCACTCGACCAGCTATCCCACTCGGATACCCCAATTCGAATCGATAAAGATAGAGTCACTCGACCATACGAAGAATCACCCGGAGTACAAAAGATCAAAAGCCGCCCAGGATGGCAACGGTCAGGCTTTCACTCCGTAGTCTTAATGATCATTTATAGTCATTCCTAGCTATCATTACCTGTAACGCCCCTACCTTAAAGTACATTAAACCCTGTGTAACTGAGGGCTGGAGGGGTCTGGCGCACTCTATATAAGCCACCCCCTCCTCTAGCACAAGGGTTGGCACCCCCTGTAACTCTCACGCATAATCCAGTCGACAAGCCTCCGGGCACCGAGACGTAGGGCTATTACTTTCTCTGAAAAGGATCTGAACTCCTAATACTTGCGTGCACAACCTCGCCGTAGCTAGGGCCTTGCCTCCTCCTACGTACCCCATATTCTTACTGTCAGACTTAGTACCACGACAATTGGCGCCCACCTTGGGTCTGGCGTCTTAGCGACTTCCGATGAGGTTGCAAATTTTTCCAATCTCCATCGACATGGTTTCCGGTGGTGGTTTGGCTTTGGGCCGCAAGATCCATCTTGGCGCGCTCGTCTTCGTCGCCGATGACTCCGCCTGGCTCCAAGAGGCCCCTCTCGACGTCGAGGCCATTCCCATCCGCGGGGTAGAGCATTTCCGCGTGAGTGCCTGTAGCGTCCTCCTGTGGCAGCCATCGACCCAGTATCGGTTGGCTCCCATGTCATCTACTCTCCCCGTTGTATGCCGCCACAAGCGATCCGGGCGTTCGCGACTTCAGCGGTGGGTGAAGCATGCGGTGGCTCGCCAGTCAGCCACCCCTCAAGTTGCGTCTATTGAGCCGGACGAATCTCTCTACGGACCATTCGATCTGTCGACTGGTTCCGCAGATACTTTTTCCGAGTGCGGGAGCTGCGACCCTGCGATGGATGTCCTCATGATCGACTCATCGTGTAGTCCTCCTGGATTCCGTCGCGGTGGCGGTGGCGATGGCGGCGGCGGCCCGTCACATGATCACGACGAGTACCATCCCCAAGCCCTCACTTCAGAGCAGAGAGAAGAGCTGCATCGTCGCAACGTGGAGGCGCTCCATACCCCCTTCATTGGGGAGACCTCTGAGGCTCGAGATTTAGAGGTTGCGTGCCTGGCTACTTTAGCTGAGCGCACACGTCTGGAGAATCTCCAACATTGACTTGACGAACGCGCCCGTGGGCAGATCCCTGAATCCAGTCGACGGCCACGACAATTGTTCCCGCCTGAAACTCAGGTATATCGCACTCCGGTCCAAAATCTTGCAGCTGTAGCACGTATAACATAGTCAATTCAGCCATCATGTTCAGATGCTGGTAGAGGTTTGCTGCAGATCCAAGCGCTGCTCCGAGCGGCAGGGGAACAAAACTCGGTTGTTTCTCAGTCGCGCAACAGAATCCACAGCAGATCTATGGTTGCAGACATAGTTCAGTCGACACACAGTCCAAGACGCCTTTGCGGCATGACGATCGTGGTCACCGCCAGGATCAGTACTTGGATCGAGGCCAGGGACAGTATGATCATAGATATGCCCGTGATGACCACCGTAGAGTGCCTACGCCCCTCCGAGGGGCGGGTCATACATGCCCCGGCGATATGATGACAGGCGTTTGTATGGTGATGAGCGGAGAGCTCCAGTCGACCCAAGAGAGCCTGGTTTTGATGCGAGATCTCTTCTCGTACAAGGCTTGGCCGACAGGGGCAGGGCACATAGAGAAGGACTAAAAAATCCATCCGAGTAGAAGCCGAGTGCATGTTTTTGGTCCTGAATGTTTCAGTAGAGCCATCCGGGCTGCTGAGATCTCACCCAACTTCAGGTTGGCGACAAGCGTGAGTAAGTTCACCGGTGAGTCAAAGCCCGACACATGGCTAGAGGACTACCGGGTGGCAGTACAGATTGGTGGAGGCAACGATGATGTAGCCATGAAGCACCTCCCCCTGATGCTTGAAGGTTCAGCCAAAACCTGGTTGAATCAGTTGGCCTCTGGAAGTATTTTCTCTTGGGAAGAGTTAGCCTGAGTGTTTGTTAAAACATTTGAGGGCACCTGCAAGCGACTTACTGGGCTGGCTGAGTTGCAGCACTGCGTTCAGAAGCAGAATTAGACTTTGAGAGACTTTATTCAGAGATGTACTACACTTCATCATACGGTAGAAAATGTGTTGGAACACCAGGCAGTGTGCGCCTTTAATGAGGGCATTCGATACAGAGAGCTCAACCTGAAAATCAGTCGGACTGGAGATATGTCTCTGGGTCGAATGATGGAAATAGCCACTCGGTATGCTAATGGTGAAGAAGAAGACCGACTCCGCAGTGGCAAGAGCAAATCAGACGCCCAGGACACCGAAGGTGGAAATTCGAGTCAGAAACAGAAGCGCAAAGCTGAACCTGCAGGTCCTGCTAAGGCTGCAGTTCTAAATCAAGGGAAGTTCAAAGGAAAGCCTAAAGGTCCATGGACCCCTAAAAAAGTGGAAGATTAGTCGGGAAACAACGTTCTTGATTTACCGTGTCACATACACACTAAAAAAGATGAAGAGGGTAACTTGATTCTGCCCAAGCATACCACTCGATAGTGCCGACTCCTGATTCAGAGTTTTCGAGAGGGTCAACCCAGTGAGAAGGAAAAAGAATCTTATGAAGAAGAGGAAAAATAGGAAGATGACGGTTACCCCAATGTAAATGCTACTTTGGTGAATTTTTCTGACATCGAGAGCAAAAGTCGACTGAAAGTTATCAATAGAGAAGTGAACATGGTTGCTCCAGCAACTACGACGTATTTGAAGTGGTCAAAAACTCCCATGAAATTCGACCAGTCCGATCACCCAGCACACGTTGCTACCCCCGGGTGGCAAGCGTTGGTGGTCGACCCAGTCGTTGGGGGCACCCGACCGACCAAGGTTATGATGGATGGTGGCAGTGATTTGAACATTCTGTACGCTGAGACCCTTAGAGGGATGGGCATCCCAATGTACAAGCTCAATGAGAGAAACATGCGATTCCACGGAGTCATCCCAGGAAAGAAAGAGGATTCACTCGGTCAGATCACTCTTGATGTGTGAGGGAGTCCTGGACTAGGGGGTGTCCGGATAGCCGAACTATCATCTTTGGCCGGACTCCTAGACTATGAAGATACAAGATTGTAGACTTCGTCCCTTGTCCGGATAGGACTTTCCTTGGTGTAAAGGCAAGCTTGGCGATACGGATATGTAGATTTCCTACCATTGTAACCGACTCTGTGTAACCCTAACCCTATTTGGTGTCTATATAAACCAAAGGGTTTTAGTCCGTAGGACGAACAACAATCATACCATAGGCTAGCTTCTAGGGTTTAGCCTCTCTGATCTCGTGGTAGATCTACTCTTGTACGACCCATATCATCAATATTAATCAAGCGGAGTAGGGTATTACCTCCATCGAGAGGGCCCGAACCTGGGTAAAAACATCGTGTCCCTTGTCTCCTGTTACCATCCGCCTAGACGCACATTTCGGGACCCCCTACCCAAGATCCGCCGGTTTTGACACCGACATTGGTGCTTCCATTGAGAGTTCCTCTGTGCCGTCGCTGTCAGGAAGGATGCCTCATCCCGTCTTTAAAGACGATACTATCGCCAAAGGAGCCTTGGCCACTGGTCAGACTCTTCGGTTAGGTGGTTTTCTTATGACCGCCAGTGCGGCCACCGCACCGACGATGACTTCTTGGGTCATCGAAACCAATCTTCACGTTAACTCGGAACTTGCCAACCAGTTAGATCCGATCAAGCTCCCCTCCGTAAACGAGCTCTTGGATTGCGTCGCCGCCCTGGTAGTCGCCACAGACTATGACCAGACCGGGCCTAAAACTGATCTGAGAGAGATCAACTCTCTCAGGCTACCCATCATGTTGCTGTGATAGAGGAGGAATACGGCGATTCTTCTTCTATCTTAAGGACTAGCTACGTCCGGATTCCCGATCCCTCCATGCCGGATTCCCGCAGAGGGACGGATGTCGATCAAGCCACGAACTTAAAGTCGGTGGCCGGGTTGGATTCATTGGATAGCATTCAAAAATCCAAACTTCCAAGTTTCAAACTTCTCGGCCCCTGAGTCTTAAATTGGGCGGGGTTAGGATCTAGTTCCACTCGCCCACCCAAACATTAGCGATCTATCCCGAATTCGGCAAGAGCCCGCTGAAACAGTACATCATTACTGGGCCAGATTCCTCCTGGTTATGGACAGGATAAAGGACTGCCGAGAGAAGGACGCAATCTCACTTTTCTACAACAATTGCACGGACAAGGGAATCCTAAACGCCATAAGTCGTCGCAAAATTACACGCTTGCCTGACTTGGTGACCATAGTACAAAAGTACTATGCGATGGAGAGTGCTTGGAAAACCGAAAGTAAATTTTGGGATAATCCGGCCCCGAATACAGCCCTAGTCCAAAATAAAAGGGTGCATCATCACCAAGCACCTGGGTTATACATCAAAAAACAAAAACCCCCTAAAGGGCACGGAACCGTACTGGAGGGTTGGCTAAACGGACCCTGCAAAATTCATAGCACAGAGGGCGCCACTCCAACTCATAGCCTTCGAGCATGTTGGATACTACGACAGGTGGCCAAAAGTGGCAAAGAGCTTCTAGCCTCAGAATCCCAGCCCAAAGAACACCAAGACGGTATTAATAGTCTTGAGACTTTCGCATCAAATAACATGCGGTAGCGAAGTCTCCGGAACCTCCCCGAAGTCTACCAAGTAGCAACAATAAATCCATGGAGTGACACGGCTATTACCTTTATTGCCAGTGACGAACCCAAATTCCGAACAGCCCGAGCACTAGCCGCATTGGTCCTGCTAAGGTACTCATGGATGGCGGCAGCGGACTAAACCTCATCTACGAGGAAACCCTCCAAAAAATGGAAATAGACTGGAACCGCATTGAGCGAAGCAGCACAACCTTTAGAGGAATAATCCCTAGCCGGGAAGCATGCTGCACAGGAAAAATCACTTTTGACGTAGTGTTCGCTCATGGGACAATTACAGGTCCGAGGAGGTCACATTTCAAGTGGCCCCGTTCAGCAGCGGATGTCACGCTTTATTAGGGCGTGAGGCATTCACAATTTTTCAAGCTATACCCCATTATGGGTACATGAAGCTTAAAATGCCCGGACCTAACGGAATCATCACTCTCGCTAGTGATCCAAACATAGCACTCCGCGCCGAAAACAAGACAGCTGCACTAGCCCTCGAGGCACTATCCGAAGCCCTAGCGGCCGAGGAACTCACTGTGATGCGCTCCACGGTGAACATGGACGATGTGATACTGGATAAAAGATCCAAGTCCACCTCTTTTAAACCAGCGGATGAAATAGTCAAATTCCAAGTCCACCCAACGGACCCTGCAAAGACGGCCTCCATTGGGGCACAATTAAACCACGATGTAGACGCTGCACTACGATAATTTCTACGAGAAAAGCTGGGACATTTTGCTTGGCACCCTTCGGACATGCCAGAATCCCACGTCGGCTAGCCGAGCACAGCCTAAATACCCTAAAAGGATTCAAGCAGTCAAACAGGCTCTTGGCGCTTTAGAACCCAAGAGACAGGCCATGGGAGAGGAGCTAGCCAAACTTCTGGAAGCCGGATTCATCAGAGATATAAAACATCCGGACTGGCTAGCAAATCTGGTGATGGTACCACAGAAGGATAAATCCTGGCGCCGATGTGTTGATTTCAAAGACATTAACAAGGCTTGCCCAAAGGATCCCTTCCCCCTCCCTCGCATTGATCAAATTATTGATGCTACAGCAGGACACGACTCATTGTGCTTCCTCGACGTGTACTCCGGCTACCACCAAATCAAGATGGCGGAGCCAGACCAAGCCGCAACAGCATTCATCACTCCATATGGCCCATTCTGCTTCAACACAATGCCCTTCGGGCTCAAAAACGCCGGCGCAACATATCAGCGCATGATTCGTATATGTCCGCAAACCGGATCGGCAAAAGCGGTGGAAGCATATGTAGATGACGTGGTCGTCAAATCCAAGCATGTTGAAACTCTAGTAGGCGACTTGAGGCTCACATTCGACAATCTCGAAAATATGACATTAAGCTCAATCCGGAAAAATGCGTCTTGGCGTTCGGTAGGAAAGCTCTTGGGCTTCATTGTGTCCGTAGAGGAATTGAAGCAAACCCAGCCAAGATCCGAGCTCTGTCACAATTGGATATTCCAAAAGACCTCAAACAAATACAAAATTATTTGGATGCGTAGCGGCTCTAAGCCGCTTTATTTCCCGTTTGGGAGAAAAGGCGTTACCCCTTTACCGCCTCCTCCGGCGCACCGAACACTTCGAGTGGACGGATGCCGCCACGGCCGGACTCGAAGAAACAAAAGCCATATTGGCAACAAATCCGGTCCTGGCCGCGCCCAACATGGGCGAACCAATGCTATTATATATCGCCGCAACATATCAAGTTGTCAGCGCGGTGCTCGTCGTCGAGCGAGAAGCAGACGGACACAGTTCCCTCTTCAAAAACCGGTTTACTATGTGTCCACTGTCCTAACTCCATGCAAGTCCCGGTACCCACATTATCAAAAGATATCATACGCGGTGTTCATGGCATCCCGGAAGCTGCGACACTACTTTCAAGAGTGTTCGATAATGGTAGCCTCTGAAGTACCTCTTAACGACATTATAAACAACCGTGACGTGACGGGCCGGATTGCTAAATGGGCTATAGAGCTCCTTCCATTCGACATAACCTATAAGCCACGACGAGCTATTAAGTCGCAGGTTTTGGCCGACTTCGTGGCCGAATGGACAGAAGCCGAACTCCCTAAAGAGTACCGCGCATACTCCAATTGGATCATGCACTTTGTCTGCTCCAAAATGTTGGCGGCACGAAGCTGGCGTCGTCTGGCGTCCCCAACCGGGACACAGTCCAATCGTCCTTCAGATAATGTATACGGACTCCAACAACGCAGCCGAATACGAGGCCCTTCTGGACGGCCTCCGGATGGCAGTCTCCATGGGCATTAAACGCCTAGAGGTGCGCTGGGATTCAAACCTCGCGATGTCTCAAATAAACAGAGACTTTGATGCCAAAGATCCGAAAATGGCAGCGTACCGCAATGCGGTCCTCAAAATGTCAGCACGGTTCGAAGGGCTCGAATTTCATCATATAGCCCGGGATAACAACCAGGCGGCGGACGTATTGGCACGCATCGGCGCAAAACACGACGCCGTCCCGCCCAACATCTTCCTGGAATGGCTGTTCAAGCCATCCGTACTATGGGAAGGGGAGTCCGGAAATAACAATCCGGACCCAACCGCACTGCCTGACACCGAACACTCTGACACAATCGGAGGCTCTGCCAACAAGATAACACCCTCCGCCCACGAAATAATGGCGGTTATCGCCCTATGGACGGAACCATTCCTAGCCTACCTAACTAAGCAGGAACTCCCCGAAGACCAAAATGAGGCTCGCTGCATAGTACGGCGATCCAAAGCTTATAAAGTCCATGAGGGAGAGCTCTACAAGAAAAGCACAACAGGAGTCCTTCAAAGGTGTATCTCCGAAGAGGAAGGGCGAAACCTCCTGGCTGAAATTCATGCCGGACTGGGTGGGCACCATGCTGCAGCCCGGTCCCTTGTAGGCAAGGCCTTCCGTACAGGATTTTATTGGCCGACGGCCCGGGCAGATCTTGAAGATTTAGTCCAACGATCGTTGGTTGCCAGCTTTGCTAACCAAAGCCACGTGCCACCCACCGCCCTCAAAACTATACCCATCACCTGGCCGTTCACGGTGCAGGGGCTTGACATGGTTGGACCCCTTAAGGGAGGAACCCACAAGCAAAAATACCTATTGGTCATGGTGGATAAATTCACCAAATGGATAGAGGCCAAGCACATTAAAGCGGCGAATTCGGGCCGGTGATAGACTTCATATCGAGGGTAGTGCACCGTTACGGCGTCCCCACAGTATCATCGCGATAACGGCACCAACTTCACGGCCGATGAGGTCAAATTATGGTGCAAAAACATGGGCATCAAGCTCGATTCGCCTCGATCTATCATCCTCAAACCAACGGTCAAGTCGAAGCGAACAAGCGGCCTAATCATGAGCGGCATTAAACCCGGACTAGTGCGGTCCCTCAAGGAATCTAACACGCCTTTGGGTTGAGGAGCTCGACTCCGTACTCTACGGGGCTGCGGACCACGCCGAATCGTACTACCGGATTCACACCATTTTTTATGGTTTACGGCGCAGAGGCAGTCTTGCCCTGCGACATAATGCATGACTCACCTCACGTGCGCATGTATGAAGAAAGAGAAGCCGAGCTTGATCGGCAGGAAAGTTTGGACGCTTTGGAGGAGGAGCACGACGTGGCAAAAGCTCGTTCCGCATTTTATCAACAGCAGGCTCGAAGATATCAAAGCAGGGAAATGCACGACCCAAAGCTTACAACGTTGGCGAACTAGTTCTACGCCTGGGACAAGAAAAAGGACAAACTCAAGCCCAAATGGGAAGGTCTCTTCATCATCGACCAGGTCCTAACCGGCGGAGCATACCGTCTGCTAACGCATCGGATAACCGACTCGAGCCGAACCCATGGAACGCAGCCCGTCTCTGAAGATTCTCGCTTAAGCGCCCGGACTCCGAGTTCGTCTCCTTCCTCCGTCCACATTTTCTATTTTTGCTGTCTTTTATTTCTTTCCATCCTCCTCCTTCTTCTTGAAGCCTTTATAGGCTCGTTTGTGCTTTGTTCGCACATACTTGACGCGCTGTCCGCTCTCATTATACCTGGGGGCTTCTTTAACAGAAACTTATTTATACGGGCTTCATTCCCAACACATGTGTCAAACTTCCGCATGTACCTTTTACACACCATTATATGAATCGATATGACTTAAGTTTTGGCCAAGCTGGGTTGCCTGGCTCCTGTGCTTACCCCTACATTCCTGATTGTTCGGCTAGGTGGTAAAGGGAGCACCTCTGCGATTATTCTTGCCGGGTCGGCGGATGTGTACCTCGGTAGGTGAAGCTGAAAGCTAGCGTTATTAAGGGAATATTCGATCGGTGAACTGAAAGATGATTTTTAACTATTTATCCATCTGCCCCCAGATGATTTTCTGCTTTCTTAGCAGTTTGGACATGCACTTTAGGGCATGCCTCCCACGGAAAGGAACCCTTAACGGAACTATTCTCCCTGGAAGATGTTTCGTACTATCTATGTAATATAACATAACTAGTTGGGCACTTGTCTGATACAGCAATAATGACCGCTACGCCTTGTCTGCATGCATGCCCTGGTTCTTACATAACCGCGAGGGTATTCGGACACACTCCGGACTATTGGGTCCCGAGGTCGAAGCGAAAAGGTCCGCTATGACAAACGATCTACAATCCGGCTAGAAGACATTTTTCATGTCATATTCAATTACATAGTCAACTCGACTAATTGTATTCCTCCTCAATGCCATGTAATAGGCTATCTAATTTACAATCTTGCTTTGGGAATACTTGGCGGCCAATTCTACTTGGCCGTACACTAAACTTTCTGAGGATCTCCTTCCCATCGGGCCCCACAGGTCCGACCTCCGCCATGTGGTTTGGGTCAGCAACCGTGTACCGCGTCTTACCATGGCCCGAGCCTCCACTGGCGCCTTGACGGCAGCTGATATCTTCCATAGTCGGAAGCGCCGCCGTGCTCCTTGAAGCCGCTCTGCCCAGCTCCCTAATGCCTTGGGCGGGGAGATTGATAGCCACAAGGCACAGGCGACGCCTTTCATCACCGAACTTCGTTGCGGTGGCAATGCTTCGGAAGAAGATCACCCGAAGAACTGGGCATCTCCTCCTCGGGGCGACACTGTGAGCAAACCTACATACATGTTTATGTTAGTCGCCTTCCTCGCCGAACTCTTTCAAAGTTTGCTTAAGCACTTACTGAAAATGCCGCGGCAAAGTCGATTCTCCTTCTGGTCGACCCAGGCACGAACATCCTTTAGTTCCTCACCCGGTTGGGTGTTGGCATCTTGGAGGTTATTTTTCTCCTGCCGCACCCTCGTAAGCACGCTCTCGCCGGCCTTTAGCTGGCGCAGGAGCTGTTGCTTGTCCGGATCCATCCCGGCGCTATCTGCAATGTTAATGTCAGATTTATGCACACGCCACTTTGCGAAACTACTTCTACTTTGAAGGGCATATATTACCAGAGGGAGTCTTCATGGCTTCCCCGGTCGCATCCAGTGTGGCCTCAAGTTGGGCCTTGCACTCTTCAAGCTCCTGGGACAAACGGGTATTCTTTTCGGCAAGAACCAGCATTCCAAATGATCCTTAAATCAGTTATCCTAACTATTTTAAGTCTCGGGGGCTACTGGCATATATAGCTGTCAAAATTCCTTACCCGTATGTCTTTCACATACTGCTCCGTGGCTCTGGCTAGGCCATCTTGAGCGGCACAGAGGCGTGCTTCTCCCGAACTAAAGGCGTCCAACGCCTCTTGGGAGAAACATGCGTCACGTAGAATAGTCCGGCCGCGCCTATGATTCATGGCGCTCTCCACCTCCGACTTGGTGGCGGACAGTCTGTCGGCATCCTCTGTTGGAGGAGCATCCGACGCACGCCTCGTGTTTGTACCCCCTTCCGGACTCGGCTTTTGAGCCTGGTTGGCGGAGGTCCGATTGGCAACTTCTCCGGACTCAGTCTGGCGAGCACTCTTTTTCCTGAAAAAACAACGAGCGTCAGTGTGCCTCCCAGGAACCTCTCCTTAAAACACGATGGCACATCATACCGTTGCGGCGACGTCCCGAGTCATACCGCACTTCTTTTTCGCCTGCTGGGCTGAGCTGCCCCTTGTTGGACGGCCGCGGCAGGCTCGGCTTCCCGTTCTGAAGGCACCCCCTGCGAAACACCATCAAATACGTGGTGATTAGAAGTAAAGCACGGGTGGGTCATGGTATCCGGACTTCGGTCACGGTTACCTGGGAGGCCGGAAATAATCCGGGGTAGTCGGTCGTAATGGCAACCAAAGCATTGTCGATGCTAAGTTGGTGGAACACCCGTCGATCAGCTCCACCTTTATATCCGGGTCCTCTTCGAGGCGGATCGAGGGACCGTTCCGGATCCTCGGGTTGTGGGGGCGGGCTGTGTATCTTCTCCACGGCCCGGCACAGTTCCTGCGTAGAAACCATGAAATGAGATATTTAACCACGGGAACATGGATCGGATAGGCCACAAAGATATTTGCTTACCCAACTTCAAGTATTATTCGAAGAAAACCCGTTCAGTGGACTGACGCGGAGAAAATCCTCCTCTTCCCCTTTGTACATGGCGGACAAGGTCTTCACCAGTTCGGTGACCGATCCCGGCCCTTTGCGGCCATGGCGGGTGGCATCGTCCTCCCGTTGAAGTACCACATGGGTGGCCCCTATATTGGGCGGCTGCACTCCTCATAATGCAGATTGCCATGACCCCAATCATGGTCAATCCGGCATGAGCTAGTAATCTTATTCGGCTCATCAAGTAAAGGGCGTCGGTCATTTTCCCTCACAGGGGCTCATGGCGCCCGGCTTAGGCGCTTCTTCAGAGGAGCGTTGCTAAACTCCGAAAGGCCGATCCGAACAGGATCCGGCAGCGGGATGTCCTCCATGTGAAACCATTCCGAGGGCCAGTCCTCGGACGCCTTATTTGGGGTTCCGGATAAGTATCCGGTCCCGGCGATGCGCCATAGTTCGGCTCCGCCCATTTGATATATTGACCCCTCATGAGAACGGGGTACTAGGCAGAATAATCTCTTCCACAACGCAAAATGAGCCTCGATGCCCAAGAACAGTTCGCAAAGGGCCACGAAGCCCGCGATGTGCAAAATGGAGGCAGGCGTAAGGTGGTGCAACTGGAGGCCGTAGAACTCCAAGAGCCCCCGGAGAAACGAATGAATTGGAAATCCGAGTCCTTTACTAGATAAGAGATAAAGCACACCCGCTCTCCTTTAGAGGGATCGGGGACACTCTCTGCTTGCTTTCCGCCCTTGTAGGTGGCAAGTCCGGCTTGAACCGGAACCATGAAGGGCGGGGGAAGAAATCCCTTGGTTTGGGGTATAACTAGCTCGCTATGCGGGACTGAGCATCTCTCCCAATTTCCAGGCTGCGGGCTGGGAGCACGAGAGGAGGAGCCGCGTCGACTGTCCATGATGGAATGGGTTTTTGTCGAAGGCGCTCCGATGAAGGCTTGTGGAGGGGGGATGGTGTGACTCAGATCTAGATCCTCGCCCCTTTTATAGGCGGCTCATTTGCGCAGCTAGGGGGGTAAGTGTAAAAATACCCTGGCTTTTCGCATTCATTCAAACACGTGGAAGATGGCCATTATTGGGCGTGGAAGCCAAGGAGCACAGCATTTATCGTGAAGCCGGACACTATTCGACAAGTATATGGAATTTGGAGAAGAACCCGCCTTTGCAATGCCGAAGACAATATCGCGCCGGACTAAATGCGTCATTGAAGCCTGGTTCGAGAGACTCTTGAGGAGTCTGGACTAGGGGGTGTCCGGATAGCCGAACTATCATCGTTGGCCGGACTCCTAGACTATGAAGATACAAGATTGAAGACTTCATCCCTTGTCCGGATAGGACTTTCCTTGGCGTGGAAGGTAAGCTTGGCGATACGGATATGTAGATTTCCTACCATTGTAACCGACTCTGTGTAACCCTAACCCTATTCGATGTCTATATAAACCAAAGGGTTTTAGTCCGTAGGACGAACAACAATCATACCATAGGCTAGCTTCTAGGGTTTAGCCTCTTTGATCTCGTGGTAGATCTACTCTTGTACTACCTATATCATCAATATTAATCAAGCAGGAGTAGGGTATTACCTCCATCGAGAGGGCCCGAACCTGGGTAAAAACATCGTGTCCCTTGTCTCCTGTTACCATCCGCCTAGACGCACAGTTCGGGACCCCCTACCCGAGATCCCCAGGTTTTGACACCGACATTAATATTAAAGAATCTTATGAAGAAGAGGAAAAAAGGAAGATGAGAGTTTTCCCAATGTAAATGCTAATTTGGTGAATTTTGCTGACATCGAGAGCAAAAGTCGACTGAAAGTTATCAATAGAGAAGTGAACATGGTTGCTCCGGCAACTACGACGTATTTGAAGTGGTAAAAAACTCCCATCACATTCGACCAGTCCGATCACCCAGAACACGTTGCTACCCCCGGGTGGCAAGCGTTGGTGGTCGACCCAGTCGTTGGGGGCACCCGACTGACCAAGGTTCTGATGGATGGTGGCAGTAGTTTGAACATTCTATACACTGAGACCCTCAGAGGGATGGGCATCCCAATGTACAAGCTCAATGAGAGCAACATGCGATTCCACGGAGTCATCCCAGGAAAGAAAGCGGATTCACTCGGTCAGATCACTCTTGATGTGGTTTTCGGTGATTCAAAGAATTACCACAAGGAAAATTTAACGTTTGAGGTGGTGGATTTTCATAGTGCCGACCATGCTATTCTGGGCAGGCCTGCGTATGATCGTTTTATGGCTCGACCATGTTACGTTTACCTCAAATTGAAGATTCTTGGTCCTAGAGGCATGATCACGGTCACAGGGAATCGGCAAAGAGCAGAAGAATGTCTCCAGAAGGGCTCAAAGATTGCCGATGAGCAGATGGCAGCAGTAGAATGGGAAGAATATCGGAAGAATGCGGATCCAAGTGACTTGTTGCAAGCTAAGAAGCCTGCTTCAGAGTCCGTGTTTCAGTCGGCCGGAGCGACAAAGCATGTTCATATTGACCCGACTAATCCCAATGTTGCTCCGACTCACATCTCAACAACACTAGACAACAAATAGGAAGAAGCGCACATCCATTTCTTCCGTGAGAACTGGGACATCTTCGCATGGAAACCATCTGACATGCCGGGTGTACCGAGGGGACTGGCTGAGCACCGTTTGCGCGTCGACCCAAAAGCAAAACCTGTTAAGGAACATCTCCATTGGTCCGTCGTGGAGAAGAGGAAGGCAATTGGTGAAGAGGTAGCTCGACTTCTGGCAGGTGAGTTCATCCGAGAGATATACCACTCCGAGTGGCTCGCCAATGTTGTCATGGTCTCCACGAAAGATGATTCAGTATGTATGTGTATCAATTTCAAGCACATCAATCGGGTCTGCCCGAAATATCACTTCCCTCTCCCCTGCATCGACCAGATTGTCGACTCAACTGCGGGGTGTGAGCATTTGTTCTTTTTGGACGCGTATTTCGGGTACCATCAGATCGGACTGTATGGACCCGATGAGATAAAAACAACCTTCATCACCCCGTGCGGGTTCTTTGTTATGTTACCATGCCTTTCAGCCTCAAGAATGCTGGAGCCACGTTCATGTGAATGATTCAGAAGTGCCTGCTCACTCAAATCAGTCAGAACGTAGAAGCATACATGGATGATATTATGGCCAAGTCACGTAAAGGTTCCGACCTGCTGGCTGACCTTGCTGAAACATTTGCCAACTTAAGAACATATGATATCGAGCTCAATCCATCAAAATGCACATTTGTAGTCCGAGGCAGAAAATTACTTGGTTTTCTTGTTTTCCAACGAGGGATCGACGCGAACCCAGAAAAGATTGGAGCAATTCACTGAATGAAATGCCCTGTGCGTTTGCATGATGTTCAGAAGCTTACTGGTTGCTTGGCTGCATTGAGTCGATTCATTTCTCGTCTCGGTGAAAAGGCATTGCCTCTTTACCGACTGATGAAGAAGTCTGACAAGATTGAGTGGAACCCTGAAGCCGAAGTAGCGTTTGTAGATCTCAAATCCCTGCTTTCCACCCAGCCGGTGCTTGCTGCCCTAATCTGCAAAGAGCCTCTACTGCTATGTATCGCAGCCACTGGACAAGTTGTCAGCACAATGCTCACAGTCGAGCGGGAGGAAGAAGGCAAATCCCATATAGTTCAGCGCCCGGTGTATTGCATTTCTGAAGTCTTGACTCCGTCCAAGCAAAGGTATCCACATTACCAGAAACTTGTCTATGGGATTTATCTGACCGCGAAGAAAGTTGCACATTACTTCACAGACCATTCAATTTCAGTCGTCAGTGATACTCCATTATCAAAAATCTTGAATAATCGAGATGCGACTGGCCGAGTGTCCAAGTGGGCAATCGAAATCCTCCCTTTGGATATCAAGTTCGAAGCGAAAAAGGCAATCAAGTCTCAAGCAATAGCAGATTTCCTCGCCGAGTGTATTGAACAGCAGCAACTGACTCAGGTTCACTCGAAACATTGGACAATGTTCTTCGATGGGTCCAAGATGTTGAACGGTTCGGGTGCAGGAGTGGTCCTAGTATCCCCAAGAGGCGACAAGCTCAGTTATGTCCTTCAGATTCACTTTGATTCCTCAAAAAATGAAGCTGAGTATGAGGCACTTTTATATGGGTTGCATATGGCCATCTCACTCGGCGTCCGTCGCCTGATGGTCTATGGTGACTCAGATTTGGTGGTCAATAAAGTAATGAAGGAATGGGACATCAGGAGCCCTGCCATGACTAGTTACTGCAATGTAGTAAGAAAACAAGAGAAGAAGTTTGAGGGGTTAGAGCTCCACCACATACCCTGAATCAAGAATCAAGCGGCCGATGATTTGGCGAAGATAGGTTCGACTCGGAAACCTATTCCTAGTAATGTGTTCTTGGAGCATCTCCACACCCCGTCAGTTCAAGAAGATCCCGTTATGGAGGAGCCCTCGCAACCGATAAGTTCAAACAATCTGACTGAAGTTGAAGTGCCAGCGGTGGTCGACCTGATTATGGAAGTTTTGGTAATCACCCCTGACTGGACAGTGCCATACATCGCATACCTGCTCAGGCAAGAGCTTCCAGAGGATGAAGATGAGGCCTGTCAGTTCGTTCATAGATCCAAAGCCTTCATGGTGATAAGTGGACAACTCTATAGAGAAAATGTTACCGGGGTAGCTCAGCACTGCATCTCTCCAGAAGAAGGTCGACTGATCTTAAATGAGATCCACTCGGGGACCTGTGGTCACCACGCATCCTCTCATACCAGCGTGTCCAAAGCATACCGAGCGAGATTTTACTGGCCGCGTGCGAATGAGATGGCTAAAGATATAGTCGACAAGTGCGAAGGATGTCGGCTTTACTCAAACATGTCTCACAAGCCCGCTTTTTCCTTGAAGACTATTCCACTCGTCTGGCCATTTGCAGTTTGGGGGTTGGACATGGTTGGGCCATTCAAGACCGGCCGAAGCGGATTCACTCATTTGCTCGTAGCAGTCAACAAGTTCACGAAATGGATTGAAGCCAAGCCTATCAAGAATCTTGATTCAAGCATTGCCATAAGTTTCATCAGAGAGCTGATATTCCGATATGGAGTCCCTCACAGCATTATCACAGATAGCGGCTCCAACTTTGATTCTGATGAGTTCAGAGCATTTTGCGCTTCCCAAGGCACTCGAGTCGATTACGCATCCGTTGTACACCCGCAGTTAAATGGGCAGGCTGAAGGGGCAAATGGCTTGATCCTACAAGGGCTGAAACCCCGACCGATGCGCGACCTTAAGCACGCAGCTGGAGCTTGGGTGACTTAATTGCCATCTGTCCTATGGGAATAAAGAATGACTCCCAATCGATCGACTGATCGAACCCCTTTCTTCATGGTATATGGTGCTGAAGCTGTGCTTCCGAGTGATTTGCTACACAATGCCCCCGAGTGGAACTCTTAAAGTATGAAGCAGAACAGGCACGCGAGGACGCAGTCGATCTCCTAGAGGAAGAACGAGAGATGGCTCTGATCCACTCGACCATCTATCAACAAGACCTGCGTCGATTCCATGCCCGAAATGTCAGAGGCCGAGCATTTCCGGAGGGAGACCTTGTGCACCGAATGCATTAGAAACGGCCTCACAAGCTCGCTCCGGCCTGGGAAGGGCCCTTCATCATCACTAAGGTGCTCCACAATGGAGCATATCACCTTTACAACGTAGCAAAGAAAGAAGGCGAGCCACACTCGTGGAATGCGGAGCTGCTCCGCCGTTTTTATACCTAAACACTCGGATCAACGAGTTGTAATAAGAATCCTTCAGTTTGCTTATCAAAGACATGATTTTTGCAGTATCTTAATGATTGTTTTTACATAAGCATGTGCGTTCAAATCCCCTAGTGGGTGGCTTAGCCGCGAACCCGATTCACCTAAGTTTCAAAAACACTCCAAGTGAAGAGCAACCCTCTCACTCGGGGGCTTACCCGCGAAACCGATTCACCTAAGTTTCAGAAACACTGCGAGTGAAGAACAACCCTCTCACTCGGGGTCTTACCCGCGACCCCGTACTCGCCTAAGTTTCAAAAACATTCTGAGCGAAGAGCGACCCTCTCACTCAGAAGCTCGGCTACACACTCTGAGCTGTGCCACATGTACAACGAATGGTTGCACATTGAGCTGCGCCACAAGTACAACGTATGGTTGCACTCTGAGCTGCGCCAAAAGTACAACGTCTACTCCGAGTGGAAAGAAATCCTCTCACTCAGGGACTTAGCTGTGATCCTAGATTTGCCTAAGTCAGAAAATTCGAAAACAATACAAACAAAGCAACTACATCCAAATAAAGCAACCAAGTTCGGGAAAATGCAGGAAGGTTCAGAACCACCAGCAGAAGTACTCAAGCATCAAGCCCAAAAGAGTTTAACAATTATAGAATCACTCGGCATTCCAAGGCTAATAAGGTTAAAGTTATCAAGTTTTTCACTCGGCAGGAGTAGGACTTGCTGGATCGACGAAGCTTTCCAGGTCGATGCCGTCTGCAATGCGAGTGGCCACGTCGATGAAGGTCTCCATGAAGGATTGGAAGTTGAGCTTCTTGGTGTTGGACACCTTAAGAGTCGCTAGCTTCTCTTCTTTGACTTCCTTGCAATGGACGCAGACGATTGACAAAGCCGCGTCAGCACCGTAGCAGGCAGCTGACTTCTTCCATGCATGCACTCGGTCTGGGATGCTGTTGACTCGAGTAATCAGTGACTCAAGATCGTTCAGAAGCACATCCTCTGGCCATAACTCCTTGTCGATCCAGGACAGCACGACCTTGAGTCGTGCGATGTAATCCAGGACACTGGCAAGACGAGATTCCAGTCGCAACATGTTCATTGCAGCTTCGTCCTTGACGAAAGAGTTGATAGGATACAGACCTATCTCGATCCACCCAGTTTCTTCCTCGAAGTTCTAACAAAATTCTGCACACATAAAAGGTGTTGAAGTAACAGTAGCATAATGAAAAAGTTCTCCGCAGCCAAGCGGATAAACAAAAGTACCTTCAAGCATGAGGAACATCTTCTTGGCAAGACCTCCCAGATAAGTTTCCAGTTCATCTCTCTTCCGAGTGAGACCATCGACTCTTTATGCCAAGGCCACCTTGTCCTCCTTCAGTTGCACGACTTTCTTCTTTGCTTCATCAACATCAGTTTTCAACTTGGCGTTCTCTTCTTCCAACTTGCCGACTGAAGCCAGCTTCTTGTCAGCAAGCTCGGTCTTCTCCCGCGCCGTCTTCTGTGCTGCTGCAAGGTCAAGGTCCTTCTGCTCCAGCGCCTGCTTCAATTTGTCTAAAAGAAATAACATTCTTCAGACGAGCTTGGAGTTGACGGTTTTCACTACGCACATCTGCTCGAGTGGAGTCACTCGGTTCAAAGGATGAAAAGGAAAAGATGGCAAAGCTGACGATCGACAAGTTGTTACCTCAATGGCGATGGCCTCATCACAGGCTTTCTTGAGTTCTTCTTGGCTAACTCTAAGTCGAGGCTGAGTTGGATCTGCGTCTTCTCCAAATCAGCGAACTTGGTCCCAATCTCACAAGCTTTCTGCAGTCAACGACAAGAAATGTCAGTCGACGGTTACTTCCGAATAGAAAAGTACAAAGGAAAATTACGCAGCAAAAAGAGTTATAAGACTGCTGCTGAATCAAACATACAACAGCAGTCTCAGGGACTACACCCAGTGGGTGCACTTAGCGTGCCCCCACTGGTTAATTTTCCCTCTTAGCACGGTCAGCCCAGCTCAAAAAAAAGAGAGAAAGAAGACAGTTCTAAGACCACCATCGACTGCCAGCAGTCAACAACGGTCTCGGGGACTACACCCAGTGGGTGCACTTAGAGTGCCCCGCACTGGACCAATAATTCACTCGACATGACTTGTCTACTTCGAGTGGAAATAGCTGAATGCAGCTATATGACACACCCAATGGGTGTACAAATGCAGAAACAGATTGACATCTTACGAATAATAAAGCAGGAGTTTTCAGATAGCTGGATACCAGTCGGAAATCAGCTTACAATCCCACTTACTCGGACATTGGCTTGTAGGGCAGAGCTGGCATCGTAGGTGGCCTTGCTGGTGTCGTACACCACTTTCAGCCGATCCATCATCAGACCCGCCTGGATCATGACTTCCTTGGCGGCTCCCACTTGGCTCTCCGAAGCGTTGTACAAAACAAACGGAGTGGATGATGGAGCAGATGACATGGTTGGTAGAGTTGGAGCTGGAGGTGGTATAATGGGGGCAGGAGTCTGAGTAGTCGACGCCGAGGGCTGGTCAGTTGACAAGGGATCAAAGAAACAAAAGTCCGAACTAGATCACCAAGTTGCCGAACGACTGGTTCTGATGCTGATGTCGAGTGGGACACTTTGCTGGCAGGCACTTTCTTGCTCAGAGTCTTGCTCCTTCTCCCTGTATTCCTTGGTGGCACTTCTTCTTCATCATCATCGCCTGGAAGTTGGATAACATTTGCTGGTGCTGCAAGACACTCGACCGTAAGAGTTCAGTTGACCATCAAAACAGTTGGCAAAGTTAGAGCATGACCAAAGAGTCGTACCTTGTCGGATGTGGGGGTTCCGGCAAACCCTTAAGGTTCGAACACTGGGTTGCGCGCGAAGTCTTTTCCTCCTACCGATCTATGTCCTTGCTCGCTAAGATCTCGCGGACGAACTCGACGAACTCGCAACACAGAAAGACATGGGGTTTATACTGGTTCGGGCCACCGTTGTGGTGTAATACCCTACTCCGGTGTGGTGGTGGTGGATTGCCTCTTGGGCTGATGGTGAACAGTACAAGGGAAGAACAACCTCCCGAGGTCGAAGTATTCTTGTGCGTATGAGCTTGTGCATGTCTCTGGATCTGATCCTTACTACTGTGGTGGCTAGACCTATTTATAGAGGCCCTGGTCCTCTTCCCAAATATCGAGCGGGAAGGGAGCCAACAACGGCGGGCAAATTTGTAGGGGGACAGCTAGTACAAGCTATACTGACAAAAGTGGTCTTCGCCTGCGAAAAACTATGGTGGTGACACCGTCTTGGGCTCCACGATGACCTCCGTCTTGCCGTCCTCCTGGTCTTGGCCTCGTTGCACCAATATAGCAACCTTTTCCTGATGCCTCGGTACTCTTCGCCTGCGCTGGCCTCCTTAGCACCAAAGAGGAAATAAGGGCGCTTCTGTGGCCGGGCACCCGCCGCGTTGCCGTTCATCATGGCTCACGTCACGGGAGCCTCATGAGGTTTTGCCCGCCTTGATATCTCTGCTCCTCATGAGCCTGCCTGGCTAGGCTACTTCGGAGGAGGTCTTCCGTCGTCCGCCTTGCGAGGATTGGACCGTCGCGAGGGTCTTGGATGCCTTGTTGATGAAGATGGGTCGTACGGCCCGCTTGCTTAGCCACGCCGTGGGCCGCAGGCAGGCAAGTCTGGGGACCCCCGTTCCCAGAACGCCGAGAGTATCCCCCTGGGCCCAAGGTGGGCTCGGGCTTGGCTTCGAGGCGAAGCCAAGGGTCAAGTTTGGAGCACCGCGGGGCCCCAAAGCCCGCGGAATCGGTTGACGCGTGGCGGTTGATTGGACGTGGGCGTCTCCGCTTCCCCACGCAGCCTCGACAGCTGCATGACTTGACAAGTCCCTGCGACATGCAAGGAAAACCAGCATTACCTGCGATCGTGGGAGACGCCGGTTGGCCTTCTCTTGCTATAAATGGGGACGGGGGCGGAGCCCCCGTTGCCCATCTCTTCCTTGCTTGCTTGCTCCTTCCTCCTTGCTCCATCGCTTGCAGTGACACCCATGGCACCACGAAGGAAGTTCTCCGCCGCCGAGAAGGGGAAGGACCCTCGCGAGGGACCCGGTTCCCCGGCGCCCAAGCGCGGCTGCGGCCGCCCGGACAAGCATGCCGCGACCCTCGCCGTAGCCCATTGTCGAGACGGCGTCACGGCACGCGGAGTGGATCATCCCGGCCATGGCGGTCTTGTTGATGAGGGGAGGGGTGCAATGGTGGCGCGGCCTCCTTGTCCGTGCTTCCACACGGCGGAGGCGTCGCCGGAGTTTGTCATCTGGTCGGAGAACCCGGCCGGCAACTGGCTCCAACTTCCGCGTTTTTCGCCGACGAACTGCCGGCCTCTGGTCCAGGTGGACTCTGGCTGCACACGGATGGCTGCTGCAGCAAGGCCTCTTGGGTTGCGGTTGAGACTTCCGTCATGAGCAACATAGCCTCGCCCTTGGCAGGCGTTGCCAGCAGCAGCTGGCACAGGCGGTGTACCCTCCACTTCAGGTACGATGGCGGATCGACCCTCTATGTGAGGGTGTTTGGGGAAGATGGTCGCCGCGCCGGGTGCTGCCCCGAGGCGAACGACGGTGAGGAGGTACTCGGCCTTGGGGACTATCGCGACGAGGACGAGGGCGAGCCCGCCCTCGGCGGCGACCGTGTCTCATCTAGCTATGAAGGCTCTTCCTCCTGCAATAGCTCCAGCAGTGGCGGCTGTGACCAGCCACCGCGCCTGTTTTGAAGGCGGCAGTGGGTCGTCTCGTCGCCGCACCTCCGTGAAGCGTGAGGAAGAATCCGGCTGAGCTCGGAGTAGCGCTGGGGGCCTGTCTTCGCGGATCGCTGCAACTCTACTTTTGTTTTACTCTTTTCCTGGTATACTCAGGACGCCCTCTTCCCCGCGAGGCGTTTATTTCCTCGCATCCATCTTGCCTCGGTGGCTCGCATTCGCTCAAGAACTACGAAAAACTCGTTAGGAAGTGCGTTAAAAAAATTGCCGTTCATCCTGGCCCTGACTTGGCGCTTTGTATTGTGGTACCCGAGGGGCACGAACTAGGAGAGGCGTGCCAGCTTTTGGGCTCGAACGAGGGTGGCTCGCGAGAAGGCAGAAAGGAGAAAAAATGCTCGCGAGGGCACCTGCCTAGCCCCCTCGTGAGGCATGCGAGAGAGAGAACACGAGCAAACTCGAGCCAGAAAAAATGCAGTGAGAGGCGAGGGAACCAAATCAGCAAGGAACTCCAAAGGCAAACTTTGATTAAGGAAAAGCAAGCCAACTGCGGAAAGCAAATGAAAATTCGCGTCCGGCACCTAATCTAGTCTTCAATTCTTGTCACCAGCACGGAGCTAAGTGCTATCCACCAGGCGTGGGAGGGAGCCCTAGGGCCTGAGGCCGGCGCTCCTGAGACTCCGGGGCGTGTACAACCCCACTCATTATTACGTGAGAGTGTCACGCGCGGCGATTCTTCACAGGCACCGGGCCTTCTTCACAGGCTCTGGGCCTTTCTTCTCAGGCTCTGGGCCTTGCTTCTCAGGCTCTGGGCCTTGCTTCATGGATAGAACTTCCGGAGGTGCTGGATGTTCCAGGCGTTCTGGATGGGTATCCCGTCCTGCATCTCCAGGCACGTTGCACCCGGCCTGGAGACATGGACGACCCTGAACGGGCCCTCCAACATGGGTGAAAGCTTGTGCAGCCCTTCTCTGGAGAGTACCCGCCTCAGGACAAGGTCACCCACCTTGAGCGTCCTGGAGCGGATGTTGTGGCAGTGGTATCGCTGCAGTGCTTGTTGGTACCTTGCCGCCCTCAATGCAGCTTCGTGATGATGTTCCTCCCCCAGCACGAGATCCATCCCTGGCATGGCGTCCTGCTGTGTTTCGTCGAATGCTAGGACCCGTGTGGAGCGATGCTTGAAATCGTGAGGAAGTACCGCTTCAGCTCCGTAGACGAGGAAGAATGGAGTCTTGCCCGTGGGCTTGGTGGCGATGGTGCGGATGGACCACAGCATGGACTGAAGCTCGTCGTGCCAGCCCCTGCCGCATGCCTCTAGCTTCTTCTTGAAGGTCCTGGTCTTGAGGCCCCTCAGGAGCTCCGCGTTGGCGCGTTCGGCCTGACCATTACTCCTGGGTTGCGCCACCGAAGCATAGCAGATCGGCGTTCCAAGGTTAGTACAGTATGTTTTGAAGAGGTTACTAGTAAACTGCGAGCCATTATCTATGATGATGCGGTTGGGAACCCCGAAGCAGCTCACGAGTCCCTTGATGAACTTGATAGCAGAGCCGGCTGGAATGGTACGGACGGCTTCCACTTCCACCCACTTGGTGAACTTGTCGCTGGCGACGTAGAGATAGCGGTAGCCCCCTGGCGCCCGAGGGAACGGGCCTAGGATTTCCAGCCCCCAGACCGCAAACTGCCATGTGAGCGGGATGGTTTGGAGACCCTGAGTAGGCTGATGGATTTGCTTGGCGTGGAATTGGCAAGCTTCACAGGACTTCACCAGCTCGGCCGCGTCGTTGAGTGATGTAGGCCAATAGAACCCACTGCAGAACACCTTGCCGACGAGGGTCCGTGACAACGAGTGGTTTGCCGGGCCACGCGCTCCGCATCCTCTTCCTTCTCCGGCAGCGTCTCGTGCATCATGTACTCTTTGAATTCCTGGGTCCAGCACTCCCCTTGGGGCTCGAGCGCCAAGAGCAGCCGAGCTCCTGAGGTCGGGCCACAGGCTGGGGCTCCCGTAGCGGGGGGCTGTGGGAGCTCCTCCCGAGGCTGAGTCGTGCTTGAAAGAGGTGGCGTAGTTGATGGCTTGAAGAGCCGCTCTTCGAAGACGCCGGGCTCTTGCTGTTGCCGCTTGGATGCTCTCCTGGTGATGTCGTCGGCTTCCTTGTTGGTGCCCCGGGGCACGTGCTGCAGCTCCAGGCCTGAGAACTGCTTTTCCATCTTGCACACCTCTGTGAGGTAGGCCTCCATGTGCTCGTCCTTCGGCTCGTACACCTTGTTGGAGAAGTTGACGAGGAGTTGCGAGTCACCTTTGACGGTGAGGCTCCTCACCCCTAGAGCCGCCGCAGCCTTCAGGCCAGCTATGAGGCCTTCGTATTCTGCGATGTTGTTGGAGACCTTCTCGCCGTGCTAAAAACAGAGTTGCACGGCGTAGTAGAGCTTGTCCTGAGTGGGCGAGATGAGCACAGCTCCAGCCCCCCGCGCCCTAGTGCGCGAAGGCGCCATCGAAATACATGACCCAGCCGTCTGGTGCCTCGCTTCTTGGGGAGGTGGACCGGTATTCTCCTTCCTCAAGAGTCGGGGCATCTATCCATTCTGCCACAAAATCGGCAAGTGCGGCTCCCTTGATGACCCTGGTAGTGCTGAACTCTAACTGGAATGCTTGCAACTCAATGTTCCACTCAGCGACCCTTCCAGCTGAGTTAGGGCTCCTGAGTACCCTCTCCAATGGGTAGGCTGAGACGACCTTGATGGGGTGGCCCTGGATGTAGTGTCGCATCTTGCGCGAGGCCACCAAGAGTGCAAGCAGGAGCTTTCGTGGCATGGGGTAGCGCGCCCTCGCGTCCCGCAGTATGGTGCTGACGAAGTACACCTGGTGCTCGACGAGGGCTGGCACACTGTCGAGGCCCGGGTCCTGCGGAGATTGGAGCATATCCTGAGGTGGTTGGTTTCCTGACACCTGACAGTCCTCACGATCTTCTGCGGTGTTGCCCTGTTGAGCTTGGTCTTCCGCCGCCGATGGCTTTGCTGCGCCTTCCCGACCCTGCGCTGCATCAGCTCTGGCTTGATGCGGCACACCCTTGTCTTGGCGCTCCTCCCGAACCGCCACCAGCGCCGCGCTGGCGGAGTACGGGGTGGCAGCAAGGTAGAGTACCAGAGGCTCGAGTGGCCGCGGTGCCACTATCACCGGGGGGCTGGTGAGGTATTTCTTGAGGTCTTGGAAGGCCCGGTCGGCCTCCGGGGTCCACTCGAACGGGCTCTTCTTCTTCATGAGCTTAAAGAAGGGCAAGGTGCGCTCGCCTAGCTTGGAGATGAAATGCCCTAACGCGGTTACCCGCCCTGCTAGCTTCTGCATCTCCTTGAGGGTCTATGGTCGACTCATGTCTTCGATGGCCTTGATCTTCTCCGGGTTCGCCTCGATCCCTCTGTGGGATACGAGGAACCCAAGTAGCTTGTCGGAGGGGACGCCAAACACGCACTTCTCCGGGTTAAGCCTCAAGTTCACTTGGCACAAGCTCTCAAAGGTCTCCTCCAAGTCTTGAATTAATGTCCTCGCCTCGCGAGATTTGACCACTGTGTCATCGACGTAGGCCTCTATGTTCCTGCCGAGCTGCCGCCCCAAGGCGATGTGCATCAACCGCTGAAAGGTTGCGCCCACGTTGCGCAGCCCGAAGGGCATGCAGGTGTAGCAGTACACCCTGCATGGTGTCAGGAAGGATGTCTTCTCTACATCCTCCACCGCCATCTTGATTTGGTGGTATCCTGAGAATGCATCCAGGAAACACAGCAAGTCGCACTCGGCGGTGGAGTCGACGATCTGGTCGATGCACGAGAGCAGGAACGGATCTTGGGGGCAGGCTTTGTTAAGGTTCATGAATTCGACACACATCCGCTCCTTCCCGCCTTTCTTTGGCACTACGACAGGGTTTGCCAGCCATTCAGGATGTCGAACTTCTCAAATGGCGCCCGCCGCCTCCAGCTTGCGTGTCTCTTGGATGATGAAGGCCTGCTTCTCAATGGACTGCCGTCTGGCTCGCTGTTTCACGGGGCGCATGTTAGGGCATACCCTCAGATGATGCTGGATCACCTCTCTCGGAACCCCTACCAACTGACCGGGCTCCCACGCGAATATCTCCTTGTTCGCGCGCAAGAACCTCACCAAGGCTTCTTCTTGGCCCGGGTCAAGGCCGGTTCCTATGGTGAAGGTGGCCCCCGAAGACCCGTCCTCATTGACTGGTACCTACTTGGTTTCCTCCTTGTCTTGGGTGAACAACTGCTTCTTTTTTGTAGGCACGGCCTCCTTGGCCTCGTGGGTACCGGTGCCGGCCGGCTGTGCTGCAGCCGCGGTCTTGAAGGCGAGTCTGAGCATCGTCACGGCCTCCTTAGCGTCCCCCTTGATGGTGAGGACGCCCTTGCTTCCTGGCATCTTCATGAGGTTGTAGGCCGGATGGGTCGCCGCCATGAACTGAGCGAGAGCTGGATACCCGAGGATGGCGTTGTATGGGAGACCGATGCGGGCGATGTCGAAGTCCACCAGCTCAGTGCGGTAGTTGTCGCGCGTGCCGAAGGTGACAGGGAGGCAGATCTGTCCCAGAGAGTGGGCAGCTCCACCACCCACTCCCGAGAATGGCTTGCTGAGGCCGAGCCGCTCGAGCAGCACGTGCAGAAGGCTGAAGGCTTCTATGGAGAGCAAGTTGAGGACGGCGCCGCCGTCGATGAGGGTCTTGGTAATGACCACATTGCAGTTGGTGGGCATGCGGAGCATTGGGAGCATTCCGGAGCCGGCGGTGGAGCCAAGGTGGTCTTCTGAGCTGAAGGTGAGGTCGGCCTCTAGCGCAGCCCAACCCGGCGGAGCCCCCGGGCGCTTGGAGGTGGCCCCAATCTGACGAAGGAACGGTTTGACGTGGCGATCTGAAGGCGGTGCCTGAGAGCTGCCCAGTAGAGCCGCGGCTGCGTGGTGCGCCGGCACCATGCAGCGAGCGGTGAAGAGGTCGCGGAGTTCCCCCCAGGATGCCATCGTGGATCTCGGGAGGTTGAGAAGCGAGGATCGCGGCTCACCAGCAAGGGCCATGGGCAACCAGTTGGCCATGATCTTGTCACCGCCTCCGGCCTCGAGGATGACCTCCTCATACGCCAGCAGGAACGGCGCCGGGTCTGCCGCACCATCGTAACGCGGCGGCATCTCCGGCTTAAACTTGGTTGGCCACTGCACTCGCCGCAGGGCGGGGGCCAGGGCTCGGTACCCAGATGCCTCGATGTCGATGTCGGTCGTAGTGGTGGACGGTGGGGCACCCGCCACGGGAGCATGGTGCAGCGATTCGGGGCGCAGGTTGGTGGAGAGGAGCTTCGGCGCACCCCTACCTGGCGCGCCAAATGTCGGATGTGGGGTTCCAGCAAACCCTTAAGGTCCGAATGCTGGGGTGCGCGCGAAGTCTTTTCCTCCTAACGATCTACAACCTAGCTCGCTAAGATCTCGCGGACGAACTCGACGAACTTCATAACCGCGAGAAAGACCACGGGTTTATCTTTGGTTCTGGCCACCGTTGTGGTGTAATACCCTACTCCAATGTGGTGGTGGTGGATTGCCTCTTGGGCTGATGATGAACAATACAAGGGAAGAATAGCCTCCCGAGGTCGAGGTGTTCTTGTGTGTACGAGCTTGTGTGCGTCTCTGGATCTGATCCCTAATGCTGTGGTGGCTAGACCTATTTAAAGAGGCCCTCGTCCTCTTCCCAAATATTGAGCGGGAAGAGAGCCAACAACGGCGGGAAAATTTTAAGGGGGGCAGCTAGTACAAGCTATCCTGACAAAGTGGTCTTCGCCTATGAAAAGCTCTGGTGGTGACACCGTCTTGGGCTCCACGATGACCTCCGTCTTGCCGTCCTCCTAGTCTTGGTCTCGTTGCACCAATATAGCAACCTTTGCCTGATGCCCCTGGTCCTCTTCCCAAATATCAGGCGGGAAGGGATCCCACAACGGCCAGATGTGAAGGGGGACAGCTAGTACAAGCTATCCTGACAAAAGTACTCTTCGCCTGCCAAAGACTCTCACTACAAAAAAAAGACACATCCGTGACGTTTTGGGCCGAACGAATTTTTTTCTGTCATACTTATGACACTTCTATGACGATAATTGTGACAAAACCCGGTCTCATCATAGATGTGGTGGGGTCCTACTTCTATGACAAAAAATCATGACAGAAAATGGGCTTTTCATCCTGGGCGGGCCGGAGACGCAGCTGCATGACATTCTTTGGGCCGTCCATGACGGAAAAAACCGTGGTAGAAGCGAGGGTGAGGAAAATATCAGGGAGTTCCCCATTACGGTGGGTGGTTAGGGGCCGAGCGATGCACGTTTATCTCGTACACGTACGCGCATGGGTGTGAGTCGTTGGGCTCTAACTAAACCCAAGCGAGGCGTTCGCCTACTGAACCCGAGCGATTGAACTGCAGGCTTCGTGTTACTGAACCCGAGCGATCGATCGATGGCTGTTAACTGAACCTGATCGAGCGATTCCTTTGTTTGCTACTGCTGCTAACTGAAGCCGATCGAACACTGCTGCCTCCTTCCCTTGATGAACAGTGAGCGTTGTTGGGGGGTTTGGATGAACAATTCCCGGTGGAGGGTAGGATGAACAGGACCCCGTGGTAGTAGAGGTCGTTGCCGCTGGATGAACAGGACCCCGATTGATCGAGCCGGTGGAGGGGTGGATGAACAGGACGACCCCGTGGAGGGCTGGTGAACAATAACCGATGGAGGGCTGGATGAACAGTAGCCCGTGGAGGGGTGGTTGAACAAGACCCCGTGGAGAGGGCTGGTTGAACAGTAGCTGGTGGAGGAGCGCGCGGTGGAGGCTGGATGAACAGGAGCCCATGGATGAACAGTCGCAGGTGGAGGCTGGAGGAGGTCGGCAGTGGATGAACAGTAGCCCGTGGAGGCTGGAGGAGGTCGACGGTGGAGATGAACAGTATCCCGTGGAGTCCCGTTTTGTGGCATGCCACACCCTCCGATGAACAGGACCCCCGTTTCGACCGTAGCGCTCCAACACAAGCCTGTTTCCTCCGTTTTGCGGTACGTCACACCCCTCCCGATTACCATAGGAGATTCGTTTCCTCCGTTTTGCGGTACGCCAGACCCCTCCTAATGAACAGGATCCTGTTTCGACCGTGGCCGGTCGAACACAAGGTTGTTTCCTCCGTTCTGCGGTACACCAGGCCTGGTTTCCATCGGCTGTTCCGTCCAAGCCGGTTGGCTCCCGATGAACGCGACGTATTCCGTTGCCTCCCCATGAACACGACGCATTCTATTGCCTCCCCATTAACACGACGACGGCGCAGCTTCTCCGTTCCGACCCCGCCATGTACACGAGCCCTGGCCGTACGTATGCGCGAGTAGGTGTTCGAGACCCCGCCCGTATGTACGTACGTGGCCGTATTTACTTTCTTGCACCCTGGCCGCTGTACGTACGTGTACATGCTATGTGCGCGCCTCTACTACGACACGTGCGTGCCTCTACTATGACACGTGCCCTTCCTTACACAGCCACAGTTCATCGCTGCAGCCTGCGGACAGACCGATCGTATGTACGTACACGTTCGCGACCAGAATGACAACGCTACGTACGCATCGACCAGGTGGGTCCCGACTGTCAAGCACTTCCTTGCGTGCGAAGATGTAGCTGGTGGGTCCCAGCAGTCAGGGGGGAAACGTTTTGTTCACAAAATACGATGGCCCGTCCGGTGGGTCCCTGCTGTCAGGTGGAGGAATAATTATTTTGCACGTAATAAGGAGGCACTTCCTTACTACGGCCATGGACCTAGATGTCAGCCTCTCCACGTACAGTACTCTTCCGATGAAAGTCGTTCCTTGACCATGTTGACCGTGCTGCACCGAGAGCACCAGGGATGACAGCGAGGCCTAGGAAGGGGAAGACACGAAGCCAGCGAAGACGCGGCAGTGGAATCCCACACGGAGAGGAGTACAAGGGTTCACTGGTTCGGCTGCGGTGTGAGGCTGCCGTCGCCGCAGGGCCTGGCCAGTGGTGGGAATAGTAGGGGCGGTGAGGCCTCTGCAGCAGCACAGCCGGCCACGGGAGGCAGGAGCGCCACAACCGGCGCTGCTTTGGGCGGCTGGAGAAAGAAGACCAAAGGTTGAAGAAGCACTACGGCCATTGGATGGACATCGTACGGTCAGTAGAGCTAGAATCGTTCATATTGACTAAGTTGACAAAGCCCTCCGTCCCCGTCAACTTAGTAGGCCCACAAGTCAGCCTCCCACTATGCTGGGTCCCAGCTAGCAGGGGGAGTATTCATTTTTTTGTGAGCAATAAGGAGGCACTTCCTTGCATGCGAAGATATAGCTGGTGGGTCCGAGCTGTCAACGGGGGGAACGTTTTTTCGCGAAATACAGAGGCCCTTCCGATGTGTCCCAGATGTTAGGTGGAGGAATCATTATTTTGCGAGTAATAGAAGGCATTTCCTTGTGTGCGGCCATGGACAACTGTCAGCCTCTCCACGTATAGTCCACTTCCGATTGATGTCGTTTGTTGACCACGTTGACTGATAATCCCCAAGTGCAGGGAATCATCGTAGCAATTTCCAAAGGTGGAAGTGATAAGTATGGAGTGTCGAACCCACAAGGAGCTAAAGGTAAGATCAATATTCTCTCAAGCCCTATCTGCCACTGATATGACTCTACGTACACCGAACGTTTGCTTCCAACTAGAAACGAGAAATAAAACTACGTTGTGGGTATGGAGAGGATAACTTTGTATGATACCGGAGAGCTAAAATATAAAAGTAGGTGTTGTTATCATAAAGTTATAATATACTACTAAGTATTATAAATAGCGAGTGTGGAATAATGGTGGATCGGTGTGCGGAATTGTCCTAGGCAATTGTTAACAAGACCGGTAATCACTATTGCAGTTTCATATGAGGGAGAGGCATAAGCTAACATACTTTCTCTACTTGGATCACATGCACTTATGATTGGATCTCTAGCAAGCATCCGCAACTACTAAAGATCATTGAGGTAAAACCCAACCATAGCATTAAAGCATCAAGTCCTCTTTTATCCCATACGCAACAACCCCCTTACTCGGGTTTGTGTTTCAGTCACTCATGCAACCCACTATAAGAGAATCATAAACGTATTTCAACACCCTACAGCAGGAATCCCTCACTCTTGCGCGACACGGAGGGCACCATAGGACAGAACAAAAGTAAAACATACAACTCATTCCAATCTCGATCATCAATCAACCCAAACACAAAAGTTATCTACTCAAAACATCATAGGATGGCAACACATCATTGGATCATAATATGTAGCATAAAGCACCATGTTCAAGTAGGGATTACAGCGGGGTGCGGGAGAGTGGACCGCGTAAAACAGATGTGGATGGTGATGATGGTGGTGATGTTGATGAAGACGATCACCGTGGCGATGATTCCCCTCTCAATGGCACTCCGGTGCCACCAAGAGAGAGGAGGAGAGGTTCTCCCCCTTGTGCTTCGTCCTCCATGGCCTCCCCCTAGATGTGGAAAGGTTCTCCCTCTGGTCCTTGGCCTTCATGGCGATGATGGCCTCTCCAGGATACTCCTCCATGGCCACCGATGATGATGGCCCACTCCGGCAGGGTGCCCGAGAGGGCCTAGATTGATTTCTCGTGGCTACAGAGGCTTGCGGCGCCGGAACTCCCGATCTAGGTTTCTTTCAGGAAGTTTGGGTATATATAAAAGAGGTTTGCATTGATTTCACGTCAGGGAGGTCTCCGGGCTGTCCACGAGGTAGAGGGCGCACCGCAGGTGGGTGGGCGCGCCCCCACCCTCGTGGGCAGCCTAGGACTCTTCTGGCCTGCTTCTGGTACTCCATGGGCTTCTTCTGGTCCAAAAATGATCTCCGTCAAGTGGCACGTCAATTGGACTCCATTTGGTTTTCCTTTTCTGCGATACTCTAAAACAAGGAGAAAATGTAAAAGCATCACTTTGGGCTCTAGGTTAATAGGTTAGTCCCAAAAATCATATAAAAGTGTATAATAAAGCCCATTAAACATCCAAGATTGATAATATAACAACATGAGTACTTCATAAATTATAGATACGTTGGAGACATATCATTGACCATGCCGCGCCGAGAGCACCAGGGCGGTGGACAACGGCAAGGCCTACAAAGGGAATGACACGGAGCCGGGGAAGACATGGCAGTGGCTGCCCACGTGGTGGGGAGTACGAGGGTTGACTGGTTCAGCTCCCGTCGCTGGAGAATAACAGCTGGTGTGGGTGAGTAGAGGGATGGCTAGGCCAGCGATGGGAGTACGGTGGGGCGGTGAGGCATGTGCGGCAGCACAGCCAGCCGCGGGAGGAGGGAGCAGGAAGTCCCGCGGGCGCTTGTTTGAGCGGATGGAGCAGGAAGAGCAAAGATTGAAGAAGCGGACATCCAACAGTCACTGCTTGTGCGTCAACCTTTTTTTAGGAAAGCCTCAAATCTGTGGGAAACAGCATACAACCCATCTGCCATTTTTGGAGCCCATATTCTTTTTGTTAGCATTACAGCCCATATTGTGGCCACGGTTAAAAAATGGGAAAATTTTGTTTTTGCCACTCTAGATTTTGCCAATTTTTCTTATGCCACTCTAGATTTTGACATTTCACTTTTGCCACTCTTAGTTTTTGACAATTATCACAATTTCCATTCCCCTGGCAAAAGCAAAATTTTCAAAGTGGCAATTGTGATACATTTAAAAAGCTAAGAGTGGCAAAAATGAAATAAAATTATTTCACTTTTGCCACGGAATGGCAGTTGTGATAATTGTCAAAAGCTAAGACTGGCAAAAGTGAAATGTCAAAATCTAGAGTGGGATAAGAAAAATTGGCAAAATCTAGAGTGGCAAAAACAAAATTTTCCCTTAAAGAATTATACGAAAATTTGCATATTTCGGTGCGATTCGAACTGTTTTTAATCCCGAAATTTCGAGTCACATTCCAACTGATTTTAAAAATAAATGTATATAAATATAAAATCCAACAAATTATCCACGCATAAAAATCAATGCAATTTAAAATCTCGAAATGATAAAAAAAGAATTTTGAAACTAATTGCCGGTTTGATGTGTTTTAAAAATGTACAACCCATTTCTCATTACTGATAGGCCATTTTCTCGGCCAGCCGAATGAAGCTCTCCTCGTCTTGAAAGTCTGCAACCCAACAGGCCTGACAAAGGGACTTACTTGACAAATCACAAAAAAGTGGGCTAGCCATTTTCAGAAAGAACAAAAAAACTATTGGGCTAGTGTGTGGTAAACATAAAAGAAAAGTAAAAGTAAAAGTAAAAACTATTGGGCTTTTCCTATAGACTCAATGTGATCTTGGATCACTAAAATGTAAAATGAAGAGTCTTGAGCTTTAAGCTTGAGCCAATCCTTTGTCCTTAGCATCTTGAAGGAGTTCCCACATCCTTTAGTCCATGCCACTCCATTGTTGAACTTGTCTGAAACATACTAGATAAAAGTGTTAGTTCGACAAGAGATATGTTGACATTAATTACCAAAACCACCTAGGGAGCACTTGTGCTTTCAAAGGAGGATACAAGACTTGAGGGATTTATGTTATGATAAACTAATACATCTTTTGTTCACCGACCGAATATTCTCTTAAGGAAGCTAGCTTTCGGCTTCACCCAGTCTGAGGTACACATCCGGCTGAACCGGCAGTAACAATCGCTGAGGTGCTCCCCTTATGCCCTAGCCAAATTAACGGGAACGTAGGGCATAAACACAAGAGCCAGGCAACCCAGCTTGGCAACATCTTAAGTCATATAGGTGCATATAATGGTGTAGAAAAGGCACATATGGAAAAAGAATGCATATGCGACGGGCAGAAAGCCATGTGAGTAATCATTTCTAGCTTCCGTATAGGAAGCCACCAGGTATTGCTTACACACTTAGTGCGGCCGGAGTTATCCGGAAATCCGCACTGTATTGAATACTTTGTGTGAAGAGAGAAAAATGGTCGAGAAAGGAAAATGGGATGGGGCATAATTAAAAGGGAGGGGTTAGGAGACGAACACTGTGTTCGGCGCTAGGCGTAGAATCTCCGTAGTCTTGCCGCGTTCCATGGGTTCGGCTCGAGTCATTATCGGATGCATTACGTGGCGGTACGCTCCTCCGGTGAGAACTTTGTCAATGACGAAGGGACCCTCCCACTTGGGTTTGAGTTTGTCCTTCTTCTTCTCCGGTAGTCGTAGAACGAGCTCGCCAATATTGTAAGTTTTCGCCCGCACTTCTCTGCTTTGGTATCGTCGAGCCTGCTGCTGTTAGAATGCGGAACGGGCTTTTGCGACATCGCCCTCCTCCTCCAAGGCATCCAAATAATCCTGCCGATCTAACTCGGCTTCCTTCTCTTCGTACATGCGTACGCGTGGCGAATCATGTATTATGTCGCAAGGTAATACCGCTTCCGCGTCGTACACCATAAAAAATGGTGTGTATCTGGTGGTGCGATTTGGCGTGGTCCGCAGCCCCCAGAGTACGGAGTCGATCTCCTCCACCCAGTGCGTATCCGACTCTGTCAAGGATCGCACTAGCCTGGGTTTGATGCCGCTCATAATGAGACCATTTGCCCGCTCTACCTGGCCGTTAGTTTGTGGATGGTAGACGGATGTAGCGACCAGACTTCAAACAGTCTGATCTCTGTGCTGTGTCATCCCTGGATCAGTAATGCTGACACCACACAGTACTCGGAGGATTTATAACAGAGTAGCAATCACACACTTATTACATCGAATGTCTCAAGAGAGAACTTAATAAAATAAATATGGCTTAAGGCCATCTAATAATGATAACAGCGGAAGGCTTGGAAGAATAAGCGAGTCCATCAACTCCAACGACATCACTGAGTATAGAACCACGACCTAAGCACCATACTCGTCGTCTGAAAAGTCTGCAACATGAAACGTTGCAGCCCGAAAACGGGTCAGCACATGGAATATGTTGGCAATGTAACACATAGAGAATAATGGAATAATAAGCCTATACTACATACATATTTGGCTGGTGGAAAGCTCTATGGTTACAGTTTTTATGTAAAGCCAATTTTTCCCTCTTGCAAAGGAATAAATTTATTTAACTATCATGGTGGTTGTGAAACATTGAGAATGGTTGGCAGCATTCTCAATCCCAATTAAAAGTACTCATTAAAAACCCAACAATATTAATTAGAAGTAACATGACGAGATTCACATGATATCCAAGTACTAGATACTCAAGATGTCCATAACCGGGGACACGGCTAACCATGATTAGTTTATGCACTCTGCAGAGGTTTGTGCACTTTTCCCCACAAGACTCGATCTCCTCCGTTTGATTTCTCGCACTACATGGTGTTTGAGAAACGGATGACCGAGACATAGTCTTTCAGAAGCGCTAGCACCTTACATGTGGGTAGACCGTACCAACCTACAACCCCTACATCAGCTAGTCTACCCGTAAGAGTTCGCACAACTTAGTCAACTATGCTAGAGCCCATAGTAGCATGTGGCTGCACGAAAGTTTCTAGCATGAAATAATCTCATGATCCCTTTGAGCACAGGTGGCGGTCCGAAGAAATACAGGCAAGTCCTGATAGAAACCAGGTGCCTCAATCCACCCAGATGTGTGTTTTAAGTTGCCACCTTAAATAAACCATTAATTTAACAATCTTACATCTGTCATGGATACACTCACCCAATCCACGTCTACTAGCATAGCATGTCATAATAAGCAAACATAGAAGTAACTCCCAAGGCTTGATAATAAAACAGGTAATAGGTACTACCTCAATCTACTTCTCAAAACCCACAATTTAATTAGATCCTAATCATGCAAGTGTTTGAGGATTGATCTAATGCAATAAAACTGGGTATGAGAAGAGGTATGATCAAAGTGTTACTTGCTTTGCTGATAAAACGACGAACGGTTTAACGAACGGACATTCGTTAACTAAATTAATCTGACGAACGCGTTCATTAAAAACGAACGAACGAACGAACGTTCGCTATTTAACCGAACTGGGAAAAACCGATCTAATAAAAAAACGAAAACTAAAAAAACCAAAAAAAAAACCTGAAGAAAAACCGAAGAAAACCCGCCCGGTTTATAAAAAAATCGGCGGCACGCATAAAACAAAAGGCGGAACCTCGAACCCGCCACGGATCGTGGCGAAGTCGTGATGGGTCCGTGGCGGGCGGATCCGTGACTAGGGTTAGGGTTTCGGCGGTGGGCCGGGCGCTGGGTGAGGGCACGGTGGCGGTGGCGGCTGGGGTGCCGGGCAGCGCTATTTAAAAGGCGCCGAGCGGAGTCCTGCTCAGCCCAAGGTCGGTGCGCATTTTTAAATAATTCGCCTGTAAGAAAAATAAAAAGAAATACTAAACGGACTCCAAAAATCCCGAAATAAATTTTCCCTGACTTTTAAAATCAAGCCGGACTAGATGAACATTTATTTGGGGCCTAAATGCAATTTTGAAAAACGTGCATTTTTCCTAAATTCAAATAAAAAGGCGAAAAACTCCAAAATAAAATCTTATTTGAATTTATTATTAAATCTTCATTATTTCTTTATTTTGGGAAAGTCATTTTATTCCCTCTCTCATATTTTGATAGTAGAAATAATTGAGGATAAAATAATTAAAATCAAATGATCCTATTTTCAAAATTTGAGAAAAAACTCAAATATGAAAATAACGAAATCCCCAACTCTCTCCGTGGGTCCTTGAGTTGTGTAGAATTTCTAGGATCGAGCAAAATGCAACGGAAAAAAATGATATGCAAAGATGCTCTATGTATAACTTTCCAAATTGAAAATTTGGGATGTTACAAACCTACCCCCTTAAGATGAATCTCGACCTCGAGATTCGGGTTGGCTAGAAAATAGGTGAGGGTGGTCCTTAAGCAGATCTTCCTCTCGCTCCCAGGTGGCTTCATCCTCAGTGTGGTGGCTCCACTGAACTTTGCAAAACTTAATGACCTTGCTGCGGGTGACTCGGCTGGCAAACTCCAGAATCTTAATTGGTTTCTCCTCATAGGTCAAATCGTTATTCAACTGAATCGCCTCCAGTGGCACTGTATCTCTCAATGGTATATCGGCCATCTCTGCGTGACACTTATTCAAGTGAGAAACATGAAACACATCATGAACTCCTGACAATCCTTCGGGTAGTTCCAACTTGTACGCAACTTCTCCCATGCGTTCCAAAACACGATATGGTCCTACAATTCGGGGTGCTAACTTTCCTTTAACACCAAAACGCTTAACTCCTCGGAGCGGCGATACACGAAGATAAACTCTGTCTCCGACTTCGTATTCTGTCTCCTTGCGTGTTGAATCCGCATAGCTCTTCTGTCTTGACTGGGCTACCTTGAGCCTATCGTGAATTAACTTTACTTTCCGTTCAGACTCCTTAATCAAATCTGGTCCAAACAACTGGCGGTCTCCAACTTCATCCCACAACAACGGGGTCCTGCACCTCCTTCCGTACAAGGCTTCGAAAGGTGCCATCTTCAAACTGGTTTGGTAGCTATTGTTATAAGAAAACTCCGCATACGGCAAGTTGTCATCCCAACTTGATCCATAATCCAAAGCACAAGCTCTAAGCATATCCTCCAAAATTTGGTTGACTCTCTCGGTTTGTCCATCTGTCTGTGGATGAAAAGCTGTGCTAAAATCCAGCCTGGTTCCCAAAGTTTCATGCAACTGCCTCCAGAACTTTGAGGTGAATTGGGTTCCTCTATCTGATACGATACTCCCCGGAACTCCATGCAAGCATACAATCCTGGTCATGTATATCTTAGCCAATTTGGCACTGCTGTAGGTAGTCTTTACAGGAATGAAATGAGCTACCTTTGTCAAACGATCGACTACAACCCAAATCGAGTCATAGCCTGAACGGGTCCTAGGCAATCCCGTGATGAAATCCATACCTAGTTTATCCCACTTCCATTCGGGTATAGGCAATGGCTGTAACAATCCTGCTGGCTTCTAATGTTCTGCCTTCACCCTCTGACATACATCATAGACTGCTACATACTCTGCGATATCTTTCTTCATTCCGGTCCACCAGAAGGTATCCTTCAAATCCAAATACATCTTGGTATTTCCTAGGTGAATCGAATACGGCAAATCATGTGCCTCTTGCAAAATCAACTTTCGAATCTCCGGGTCATTGGGCACATAAACACGGTCTTCAATCCATGAGGTATCGTGCTCATCCTCACGAAATCCCTTTGCTTTTCCTCTGCTCATCTTCTCCTTAATAGAAGCAACTTCCTCATTTGTCCTTTGAGCTTCTCTGATTTTGTCCACCAAAGTAGATTGGATCTCCAATGCTGCTACATAGCCTCGCGGAACTATTTCCAAGCATAGCTCCCGAAATTCCTTGGCTAATTCCTTTGGTAAACCTCCGGTCATTAGGATGCTAACATGACTCTTACGGCTCAACGCGTCTGCTACCACGTTAGCCTTTCCGGGGTGGTAATGCAACCTCATGTCATAATCCTTGATGAGCTCGAACCATCTTCTCTGCCTGAGATTTAACTCCTTCTGCGTGAAGATGTACTTCAAACTCTTGTGATCCGTATAGACCTCACAATGATTTCCAATGAGGAAATGTCTCCATGTTTTCAATGCATGCACTACGGCTGCTAATTCCAAATCATGTGTGGCATAGTTTAGCTCATGAGGCTTAAGCTGTCGTGAAGCATACGAAACAACTCTTCCCTCCTGCATAAGCACTGCTCCAAGTCCACGACGTGAAGCGTCGCAATAAACCTCATAATCCTTGGTCTGATCTGGCAGGATTAACACTGGTGACGTAACGAAACGTTTCTTCAACTCTTGGAAACTAGCTTCACACTCCTCGGTCCATATGAACTTGGTATCCTTCTTCAATAATTCTGTCATAGGCTTCGCAATCCTTGAGAAATTCTCAAGAAACCTCCGGTAGTATCCTGCGAGTCCAAGGAAACTCCGGATCTCTCCAACTGTTGTTGGCGCTTCCTCGCTTGTCACAAAGGACAACTTTAGTGGGGTCCACTGCTATACCTTCTCCGGATATAACATGTCCGAGAAATTCAACTTCCTTCAGCCAAAACTCACAATTGCTGAACTTGGCATATAACTGGTGTTCTCTGAGCTTCTCGAGTACCAAACGCAAGTGTTACTTATGTTCCTCTTCATTCTTCGAGTAAACCAAAATATCATCAATGAACACCACGACGAAGTTATCCAAAAACTCCATAAACACTTTGTTCATCATGTTCATAAAATAGGCAGGTGCGTTAGTCAGACCAAATGACATAACGGTGTACTCATACAGCCCGTACCTGGTGGTAAAAGTCGTCTTAGGTATATCCTGCTCTCGAATCTTCAACTGATGGTACCCTGATCGCAAATCGATCTTGGAAAACACCTTAGCTCCTTGCAATTGGTCAAACAAGTCATTGATCATCGGCAGTGGGTACTTGTTCTTAATGGTCACTTCATTCAATCCGCGATAATCAACAACCATTCTTAATGATCCATCCTTCTTCTCCACCGAAGTCTTGGTGATCCCCAAGGCGAAGAGCTTGGGCGAATAAAACCTTTATCCAGTAACTCCTTAATCTGCTTCTTAATTTCCTCCAAATCTTGGGCTGGCATCCTATACGGTCTCTTAGATATTGGCCCAGTGCCTGGCAGTAGTTCAATCAGAAATTCAATGTCTCTGTCTGGCAGCATGCCTGGCAACTCTTCCGGAAACACACCCGGGTAATCCCTTACCACTGGTACTTCCTCCTGCACAACTCCTGTTAAGGAATTTACATGTGCTCTCCTCGGCTCATGCCGTGATACAAACTTGATTCTCCTCCCTTCTGGGGTGGTAAGCAAAATTGACTTACTGGCGCAATCTATGTTCCCTCCATACTTCGATAACCAATCCATGCCTAATATCACATCCAATCCTTGGGATTCCAGAACTATTAGGTCCGAGGGAAATACATAATGTCCAATCTTAATGGCAGTCGATCACACCATATACTAGCCATGTATTCTGCTCCGGGTGAGGTCACTAGCATGGGTGACGTAAGGGCTTGGGTTGGTAGGTTATACTTATCCACAAATCCCCTTGATATGTATGAATGCGATGCACCAGTATCAAAAAGAACAACTGCAGTAAATGACTTAACCAAAAACTTACCTATTACTGCATCGGGCTGAGCTTCAACCTCCTCCACGGTAACGTGGTTCACTTGTCCTCTGTTGAAAGGGTTCGGCTTCTTTCCTAAGCTTCCATTGCCATTACCATTTTGGCCTTCTGGACAATCATTTGCATAATGCCCAGTATTGCGGCACTTAAAACACGTGATGTGGCTCAGGTCTACCTTGGATGGTGTTGATGGGTTGGTGCGGTTTTGTCCATTGCTTCCTCCATTCCCGTTCCCATTCTTGGTGCCATTATGGTTGTGCAAGATACCCCCTCTGTGGGTATGCTGAAATTGTCCTCCTGGCTTCGGGGTAAAGCGAAGTTTCTACTGAGCTCCAGAGTTATTCTTCCCCTGTCCATACTTTCTCTTGCGATTGTGAATCTGCTGCTTCCCTTCAATCATAAGAGCACGATCTACTAACTCCTGGTAGTTATTGAAGGTGGCTACCATCAACTGCATGCTCAGCTCATCATTCAGTCCTTCTAGAAACTTCTCCTTCTTAGCTGCATCCATAGCAATGTCATCTGGGGCATAACGTGCTAACTTACTGAAATCATCCACATACTGGCCAATTGTCCATCCTCCTTGGCGCAAGTTGCGAAACTCACGCTTCTTCATGGCCATAGCTCCTGCTGAAACAAGGGCAGTTCGGAAACCTTGCTGGCCAGTCCCATGTGATGTTGTCTATAGGGTAAGTGGCTGTAAAATTCTCCCCACCATCTTCTGCGGGTCCTTCAAGCTGATGTGCAGCAAACTTCACCCTTTCTCCATATGTACATCCTGCAGTGGTCAACTGCCTCCCTATCTTACGGAGCCAATCATCTGCAACAATCGGCTCGGTGTTACTGGAAAACACTGGCGGATTCAGCCTTAAGAAACGGGTCAAATGGTCATCAGGTGGTGGTGGTGGTGGGTTGTCGTCGTTGTTGTTGTTGTTGTTGTTGTTGTTGTTGCCTTGGTTCTGTACCAATGTTTGAATCAAGACATTCTGCCGCTGAATCAACTGAGTGATCTCTGGCGGGAAAACAAATCCGGGGTCGCGTCTCGGAGGCATCTGAGGGTTTATAGAAAAGACGAGAGTTTAGAATAGAATGAGGTCTAGAGAGAATCACTACCCATATGCACATGAGACGAAACACACAATATCACTCCAATCAAATTCAAACAAGGGCATACAACGGTCTATCTGTCGTTACAAAGTGTTGGAACTAAAACTAATTTAAAATGGGGGAAATCTACTACTGTTATGGTGGTCAACTAGAAAAACTGCTCTGATGAAGACTCCATGATATCTGCTCCAGCTTCATCTTTGAAATCATCATCACTAGGATCGGAACGGTGTCGTCGATGATGATGTAGTTCTCTGGACAGGTGCAATCTTCATCTTCTCCTCCGGTGCTGAATTTCCCATGAGTTCTTCAATCTTCTCCTTAAGATCGCCGTTTTGTCCCACTAGAGCTACAATCTCCTCCATGTAGTCCTTGCGAGTGGCCTTCAGTTCTCCTTCTAGTTCGATAATCTTGGCTTTTGCTGTCTTCAACTCCATCATGTCTGCGCACATCTTGTTCTCCTGGCGTCGAATGTGCTGTTTTAACTCCTGGATGAAAGCTGCAATGGATCAATCCTTCTTAGTGTCAACTATCTCCCATTGTTCATCTCGGCGCCCGCAAATCTGGTAGATAGTATCCTTGAGGTCTTCTTTGTAAACTTCTCCAATGCGCCCCATGGTTATGTGAGCTGCCATGCTCTTTCCCGGACTCCAGGTTGGTGCATTGAAAACACACTCTATGGGCTCTGTGATTGGCGCAAACGTCCTTCCGGGAACTTGAGCTTGAATCTTCCAACGCTCTTCTTCAGGTAAAGTGGAATTGTAGGTCCCGGTGAAGCTTGGTAATCCGATGTTCACGTATTTAGTGACTTCCTTCAGGTGTCGTCCAAAGGGTGTATCTTCATCCGGCTGGGTGAACTTGATCCTCGCTTCCGTCATCCTAAAAGAGTAGAAAAGATGAGGAGTTAGAAATGAGAAGAGAGAGTAGTGATCTAGGGCTTTAGCTTAATGGTCGTAATGCTACGATCAGCGTGTGCTCGATACCATCTTTGTAGCGACCGGACTTCAAACAATCGATCTCGTGCTCGATGTCATCCCTGGATTAGTAATGCTGACACCACACAGTACTCGGAGGATTTATAACAGAGTAGCAATCACACACTTATTACATCGAATGTCTCAAGAGAGAACTTAATAAAATGAATATGGCTTAAGGCCATCTAATAATGATAACAGCGGAAGGCTTGGAAGAATAAGCGAGTCCATCAACTCCAACGGCATCACTGAGTATAGAACCACGACCTAAGAACCATACTGTAAATGCGAAAAGTCGCAACATGAAAGGTTGCAGCCCAAAACGTGTCAAGACATGGAATATGCTCGGGCAATGTAACACATAGAGAATAATGGAATAATAAGCCTATACTACATGCATATTTGGCTGGTGGAAAGCTCTATGGTTACAGCTTTTTGCGTCAAGCCAATTTTCCCTCTTGCAAAGGAATAAATTCATTTAACTATCATGGTGGTTGTGAAACATTGAGAATGGTTGACAGCATTCTCAATCCCAATTAAAAGTACTCATTAAAAACCCAACAATATTAATTAGAAGTAACATGACGAGATTCACATGATATCCAAGTACTAGATAGTCAAGATGTCCTTAACCGGGGACATGGCTAACCATGATTAGTTTATACACTCTGCAGAGGTTTGTGCACTTTTCCCCACAAGACTCGATCTCCTCCGTTTGATTTCTCGCACTACATGGTGTTTGAGAAACGGATGACCGAGACATAGTCTTTCAGAAGCGCTAGCACCTTACATGTGGGTAGACCGTACCAACCTACAACCCCTACATCAGCTAGTCTACCCGTAAGAGTTTGCACAACTTAGTCAACTAAGCTAGAGCCCATAGTAGCATGTGGCTGCACACGAAAGTTTCTAGCATGAAATAATCTCATGATCCCTTTGAGCCTGGGTGGCGGTCCGAAGAAATACAGGCAAGTCCTGATAGAAACCAGGTGCCTCAATCCACCCAGATGTGTGTTTTAAGTTGCCACCTTAAATAAACCATTAATTTAACAATCTCACATCTGTCATGGATACACTCACCCAATCCACGTCTACTAGCATAGTATGGCATAATAAGCAAACGTAGAAGTAACTCCCAAGGCTTGATAATAAAACAGGTAATAGGTACTACCTCAATCTACTTCCCAAAACCCACAATTTAATTAGATCCTAATCATGCAAGTGTTTGAGGATTGATCTAATGCAATAAAACTGGGTATGAGAAGAGGTATGATCAAAGTGTTACTTGCCTTGCTGATGATCCGCGAAACCTAGAGACTCAAGTAACAAAGGCGGCGCACTCTGGGTATTCTATCGCAGACAAACAAACAAGCATACAATAAGTACTCATCTAATGCACAGGTAAAACTCAAATAGATCTAACCAGATAGTTCAACTTAAGAACTCCGGTTTGCAAAAAAAATCAAATCAAACGAAGCAACGAAAGTCAAACGGCTAAAGAAAACAACTTCATTTTACTAAAATGGATCTAAGTCAAATTTTACAGAAGCAAAACTTGTTTAAGTTGGTTATTCGGAAAGAGGGTTTCGAGACGAAACTCCAGGCGCTTGAATCGCCTGATTCCGATAAACGAGCGAAAAGTTATACTAAAACGAAAATCGGATTAGGAATCGCGATCAGAAAAATCACGAATTAAATCCGAGAAAACGAAAAACGACGAACGGACGTTCATTAACTAAACTAATCTGACGAACGCGTTCGTTAAAAACGAACGAACGAACGAACGTTCGCTATTTAACCGAACCGGGAAAAACCGATCTAATAAAAAAACGAAAACTAAAAAAAACCGAAGAAAAACCAAAGAAAAACCGCCCGGTTTTTTAAAAAAGCAGGTGGCACGCAAAACGTGGCAGCGGCGAACCTCGGGCAGCGGGATCGGCGGTGAGTCGGCGGCGGGTCGGCGGCGTGGCAATGCGGCAAGTGGCGGTGGATCCATGACTAGGTTAGGGTTTCACGGTGGCCGGGCTGGTGGGCGGGTGGCGGTGGGGCTGGGCGGCGCTATTTAAAGGCGCCCACCGAGCGGAGTCCCGCTCGGGCCCGGCCCAAGGTCGGTGCGCGTTTTTTTAAATAATTCCGCGCAGAAGAAAAATAAAAAGAAATACTAAACGGACTCCAAAAATCAAGAAATAAATTTTCCCCGACTTTTAAAATCAAGCCGGACTAGATGAACATTTATTTGGGGCCTAAATGCAATTTTGAAAAACGCGTATTTTTTCTAAATTCAAATAAAAAGGCGAAAAACTCCAAAATAAAATCTTATTTGATTTTATTATTAAATCTTCATTATTTATTTATTTTGGGAAAGTCATTTTATTCCCTCTCTCATATTTTGATAGTAGAAATAATTGAGGATAAAATAATTAAAATTAAATGATCCTATTTTCAAAATTTGAGAAAAACTCAAATATGAAAATAACGAAATCCCCAACTCTCTCCGTGGGTCCTTGAGTTGTGTAGAATTTCTAGGATCGAGCAAAATGCAACGGAAAAAAATGATATGCAAAGATGCTCTATGGATAACATTCCAAATTGAAAATTTGGGATGTTACAAACCTACCCCCTTAAGATGAATCTCGCCCTCGAGATTCGGGTTGGCTAGAAAATAGGTGAGGGTGGTCCTTAAGCAGATCTTCCTCTCGCTCCCAGGTGGCTTCATCCTCGGTGTGGTGGCTCCACTGAACTTTGCAAAACTTAATGACCTTGCTGCGGGTGACTCGGCTGGCATACTCCAGAATCTTAACTGGTTTCTCCTCATAGGTCAAATCGTTATTCAACTGAATCGCCTCCAAAGGTAATCAGATCTCTCAAGGGTATATCGGCCATCTCTGCCTGACACTTCTTCAACTGAGAAACATGAAACACATCATGAACTCCTGACAATCCTTCGGGTAGTTCCAACTTGTACGCAACTTATCCCATGCGTTCCAAAACACGATATGGTCCTACAAATCGGGGTGCTAACTTTCCTTTCACACCAAAACGCTTAACTCCTCAGAGCGGCGATACAGGAAGATAAACTCTGTCTCCGACTTCGTATTCCGTCTCCTTGCGTTTTGAATCCGCATAGCTCTTCTGTCTTGACTGGCCTACCTTGATCCTATCGCGAATTAACTTTACTTTCCGTTCAGACTCCTTAATCAAATCCGGTCCAAACAACTGGCGGTCTCCAACTTCATCCCACAACAACGGGGTCCTGCACCTCCTTCCGTACAAGGCTTCGAAAGGTGCCATCTTCAAACTGGTTTGCTAGCTATTGTTATAAGAAAACTCCGCATACGGCAAGTTGTCATCCCAACTTGATCCATAATCCAAAGCACAAGCTCTAAGCATATCCTCCAAAATCTGGTTGACTCTCTCGGTTTGTCCATCTGTCTGTGGATGAAAAGTTGTGCTAAACTCCAGCCTGGTTCCCAAAGTTTCATGCAACTGCCTCCAGAACTTCGAGGTGAATTGGGTTCCTCTATCTGATATGATACTCCTCGGAACTCCATGCAAGCATACAATCCTGGTCATGTATATCTTAGCCAATTTGGCACTGTTGTAGGTAGTCTTTACTGGAATCAAATGAGCTACCTTTGTCAAACGATCGACTACAACCCAAGTCGTGTCATAGCCTGAACGGGTCCTGGGCAATACCGTGATGAAATCCATACCTAGTTTATCCCACTTCCATTCGGGTATAGGCAATGGTCAGAATAATCCTGCCGCTTCCGATGTTCGCCTTCACCCTCCGACATACATCATGCATCGCTACATACTCTGCGATATCTTTCTTCATTCCGGTCCACCAGAAAGTATCCTTCAAATCCAAATACATCTTGGTATTTCCTGGGTGAATCGAATACGGCGAATCATGTGCCTCTTGCAAAATCAACTTCCGAATCTTCGGGTCATTGGGCACATAAACACGGTCTTCAAACCATAAGGTAGCGTGCTCATCCTCACGGAATCCCTTTGCTTTTCCTCTGCTCATCTTCTCCTTAATAGAAGCAACATCCTTATCTGTCCTTTGAGCTTCTCTGATTTTGTCCATCAAAGTAGATTGGATCTCCAATGCTGCTACATAGCCTCGCGGAACTATTTCCAAGCACAGCTGCCGAAATTCCTCGGCTAATTCCTTTGGTAAACCTCTGGTCATTAGGATGTTAACATGACTCTTACGGCTCAACGTGTCTCCTACCACGTTAGCCTTTCTGGGGTGGTAATGCAATCTCATGTCATAATCCTTGATGAGATCCAACCATCTTCTCTGCCTGAGATTTAACTCCTTCTGCGTGAAGATGTACTTCAAACTCTTGTGATCCGTATCCACCTCACAATGATTTGCAATGAGGAAATTTCTCCATGTTTTCAACGCATGCACTACGGCTGCTAATTCCAAATCATGCGTGGCATAGTTTAGCTCATGAGGCTTAAGCTGTCGTGAAGCATACGAAACAACTCTTCCCTCCCGCATAAGCACTGCTCCAAGTCCTCGACGTGAAGCGTCGCAATAAACCTCATAATCCTTGGTCTGATCTGGCAGGATTAACACTGGTGAGGTAACCAAACGTTTCTTCAACTCTTGGAAACTAGCTTCACACTCCTCGGTCCATATGAACTTGGTATCCTTCTTCAATAATTCTGGCATAGGCTTCGCAATCCTTGAGAAATTCTCAATAAACCTCCGGTAGTATCCTGTGAGTCCAAGGAAACTCCGGATCTCTCCAACTGTTGTTGGCGCTTCCCAGTTTGTCACAAAGGACAACTTTAGTGGGGTCCACTGCTATACCTTCTCCGAATATAACATGTCCGAGAAATCCAACTTCCTTCAACCAAAACTCACACTTACTGAACTTGGCATATAACTGGTGTTCTATGAGCTTCTCGAGTACCAAACGCAAGTGTTCCTTATGTTCCTCTTCATTCTTCGAGTAAACCAAAATATCATCAATGAACACCACGACGAACTTATCCAAAAACTCCATAAACACTTTGTTCATCCTGTTCATGAAATAGGCAGGTGCGTTAGTCAGACCAAATGACATAACGGTGTACTCATACAGCCCGTGCACAGTGGTAAAAGCCGTCTTAGGTATATCCTGCTCTCGAATCTTCAATCGATGGTACCACGATCGCAAATCGATCTTGGAAAACACCTTAGCTCCTTGCAATTGGTCAAACAAGTCATTGATCATCGGCAGTGGGTACTTGTTCTTAATGGTCACTTCATTCACCGCGATAATCAACAACCATTCTTAATGATCCATCCTTCTTCTCCACTAGAAATCTTGGTGATCCCCAAAGGCGAAGAGCTTGGGTGAATAAAACCTTTATCCAGAACTCCTTAATCTGCTTCTTAATTTCCTCCAAATCTTGGGCTGGCATCCTATACGGTCTCTTAGATATTGGCCCAGTGCCTGGCAGTAGTTCAATCAGAAATTCAATGTCTCTGTCTGGCGGCATGCCTGGCAACTCTTTCGGAAACACGTCCGGGTAATCCCTTACCACTGGTACTTCCTCCTGCACAACTCCTTTTAAGGAATTTACATGTGCTCTCCTCGGCTCATGCCGTGATACAAACTTGATTCTCCTCCCTTCTGTGGTGGTAAGCAAAATTGACTTACTGGCGCAATCTATGTTCCCTCCATACTTCGATAACCAATCCATGCCTAATATCACATCCAATCCTTGGGATTCCAGAACTATTAGGTCCGAGGGAAATACATAGTGTCCAATCCTTAATGGCAGTCGATCACACCATATACTAGCCATGTATTCTGCTCTGGGTGAGGTTACTAGCATGGGTGACCTAAGGGCTTGGGTTGGTAGGTTATACTTATCCACAAATCCCCTTGATATGTATGAATGCGATGCACCAGTATCAAAAAGAACAACTGCAGTAAATGACTTAACCAAAAACTTACCTATTACTGCATCGGGCTGAGCTTCAACCTCCTCCACAGTAACGTGGTTCACTTGTCCTCTGTTGAAAGGGTTCGGCTTCTTTCCTAAGCTTCCATTCCCATTACCATTTTGGCCTTCTGGACAATCGTTTGCATAATGCCCAATCTTGCGGCACTTAAAACACGTGATGTGGCTCAGGTCTACCTTGGATGGTGTTGAGGGTTGGTGCGGTTTTGTCCATTGCTTCCTCCATTCCCGTTCCATTCTTCGTGCCATTATGGTTGTGCGAGATACCCCCTCCGTGGGTATGCTGAAATTGTCCTCCTGGCTTCGGGGTAAAGCGAAGTTTCTGCTGAGCTCCAGAGTTATTCTTCCCCTGTCCATACTTTCTCTTGTGATTGTCAATCTGCTGCTTCTTCCCATCAATCATAAGAGCACGATCTACTAACTCCTGGTAGTTATTGAAGGTGGCTACCATCAACTGCATGCTCAGCTCATCATTCAGTCCTTCTAGAAACTTCTCCTGCTTAGCTGCATCCGTAGTAACGCTATCCGGGGCATAACGTGCTAACTTCATCAAATCATCCACATCTGCCAACCGTCCTCCTTGGCGCAAGTTGCGAAACTCACGCTTCTTCATGGCCATAGCTCCTCTTTGAAACATGGGTAGTACGGAAAGCTTGCTGGCCCGATCCCATGTGGCCGGTGTCTCTGAGGGTAAGTGGTCAGAAAATTCTCCCACCATGCTGATGCGGGTCCTTCAAGCTGATGTGCAGCAAACTTCACCCTTTCTCCATCTGTACATCCTGAAGTGGTCAACTCCCTCCCTATCTTACGGAGCCAATCATCTGCAACAATCGGCTCGGTGTTACTGGAAAACACTGGCGGATTCAGCCTAAGACGGGTCAAATGGTCATCAGGTGGTGGTGGTGGTGGGTTGTTGTTGTTGCCTTGGTTCTGTACCAATGTTTGAATCAAGTCATTCTGCTGCTGAATCAACTGAGTGATCTCTGGCGGGAAAACAAATCTGGGGTCGCGTCTCAGACGCATCTGAGGGTTTATAGAAAAGACGAGAGTTTTGAATAGAATGAGGTCCAGAGAGAAACACTACCCATATGCACATGAGACGAAACAAGGGCATACAACGGTCTATCTATCGTTACAAAGTGCTGGAACTAAAACTAATTTAAAATGGGGGAAATCTACTACTGTTATGGTGGTCAACTAGAAAAACTGCTCTGATGAAGACTCCATGATATCTGCTCGACTTCATCTTGAAATCATCATCACTAGGATCGGAATCGGTGTAAATCGATGATGATGTAGTTCTCTGGACAGGTGCAATCTTCATATTCTCCTCCGGTGCTGAATTTCCCATGAGTTCTTCAATCTTCTCCTTAAGATCGCTGCTTTGTCCCACTAGAGCTACAATCTCCTCCATGTAGTCCTTGCGAGTGGCCTTCAGTTCTCCTTCTAGTTCGATAATCTTGTCTTTTGCTGTCTTCAACTCCATCATGTCTGCGCACATCTTGTTCTCCTGGCGTCGAATGTGCTGGTTTAACTCCTGGATGAAAGCTGCAATGGATCGAGCCTTCTTAGTGTCAACTATTTCCCATTGTTCATCTCGGCGCCCGCAAATCTGGTAGATAGTATCCTTGAGGTCTTCTTTGTAAACTTCTCCAATGCACCCCATGGTTATGTGAGCTGCCGTGCTCTTTCCCAGACTCCAGGTTGGTGCATTGAAAACACACTCTATGGGCTCCGTGATTGGCGCAAACGTCCTTCCGGGAACTTGAGCTTGAATCTTCCAATGCTCTTCTTCAGGTAAAGTGGAATTGTAGGTCCCGGTGAAGCTTGGTAATCCGATGTTCAGGTACTTAGTGACTTCTTTCAGGTGTCGTCCAAAGGGTGTATCTTCATCCTATTTGGGTGAACTTGATCCTCGCTTCCGTCATCCTAAAAGAGTAGAAAAGATGAGGAGTTAGAAATGAGAAGAGAGAGTGGTGATCTAGGGCTTTAGCTTAATGGTCGTGTCCTACAGTCAGCGTGTGCTCTGATACCATCTTTGTAGCGACCAGACTTCGAACAGTCTGATCTCTGTGCTCAGTGTCATCCCTGGATCAGTAATGCTGACACCAGACAGTACTCGGAGGATTTATAACAGAGTAGCAATCACACACTTATTACATCAAATGTCTCAAGAGAGAACTTAATAATATAAATATGGCTTAAGGCCATCTAATAATGATAACAGCGGAAGGCTTGGAAGAATAAGCGAGTCCATCAACTCCAACGGCATCACTGAGTATAGAACCACGACCTAAGAACCATACTCGTCATCTGAAAAGTCTGCAACATGAAACATTGTAGCCCGAAAACGGGTCAGCACATGCAATATGCTGGCAATGAAACACATAGAGAATAATGGAATAATAAGCCTATACTACATGCATATTTGGCTGATGGAAAGCTCTATGGTTACAGTTTTGCGTAAAGCCAATTTTTCCCTACTGCAAAGGAATAAATTTATTTAACTATCATGGTGGTTGTGAAGCATTGAGAATGGTTGACATCATTCTCAATCCCAATTAAAAGTACTCATTAAAAACCCAACAATATTAATTAGAAGTAACATGACGAGATTCACATGATATCCAAGTACTAGATACTCAAGATGTCCATAACCGGGGACACGGCTAACCATGATTAGTTTATACACTCTGCAGAGGTGTGTGCAATTTTCCCCACAAGACTCGATCTCCTCCGTTTGATTTCTCGCACTACATGGTGTTTGAGAAACGGATGACCGAGACATAGTCTTTCAGAAGCGCTAGCACCTTACATGTGGGTAGACCGTACCAACCTACAACCCCTACATCAGCTAGTCTACCCGTAAGAGTTCACACAACTTAGTCAACTATGCTAGAGCCCATAGTAGCATGAGGCTGCACACGAAAGTTTCTAGCATGAAATAATCTCATGATCCCTTTGAGCCTGGGTGGCAGTCCGAAGAAATACAAGCAAGTCCTGATAGAAACCAGGTGCCTCAATCCACCCAGATGTGTGTTTTAAGTTGCCACCTTAAATAAACCATTAATTTAACAATCTCACATCTGTCATGGATACACTCAGCCAAACCACGTCTACTAGCATAGCATGGCATAATAAGCAAACGTAGAAGTAACTCCCAAGTCTTGATAATAAAACAGGTAATAGGTACTACCTCAATCTACTTCCCAAAACCCACAATTTAATTAGATCCTAATCATGCAAGTGTTTGAGGATTGATCTAATGCAATAAAACTGGGTATGAGAAGAGGTATGATCAAAGTGTTACTTGCCTTGCTGATGATCCGCGAAACCTAGAGACTCAAGTAACGGTAGCGCACTCCGTATTCTATCGCAGACAAACAAACAAGCATACAATAAGTACTCATCTAATGCACAGGTAAAACTCAAATAGATCTAACCAGATAGTTCAACTTAAGAACTCCGGTTTGCAAAAAGAATCAAATCAAACGAAGCAACGAAAGTCAAACGGCGAAAGAAAACAACTTCGTTTTACTAATCTGGATCTAAGTCAAATTTGACAGAAGCAATACTTGTTTAAGTTGGTTATTCGGAAAGAGGGTTTCGAGACGAAACTCCAGGCGCTTGAATCGCCTGATTCCGATAAACGAGCGAAAAGTTATACTAAAACGAAAATCGGATTAGGAATCGCGATCAGAAAAATCACGAATTAAATCCGAGAAAAAGAAAAACGACGAACGGGTTAACGAACGGACGTTCGTTAACTAAACTAATCTGAAGAACGCGTTCGTTAAAAACGAACGAACGAACGATCGTTCGCTATTTAACCGAACCGGGAAAAACCGATATAATAAAAAAACGAAAACTAAAAAAAAACCAAAAAAAAACCCAAAGAAAAACAAAAGAAAAACCGGTGGCACACAAAATGAGGCGGCGGCGAACCTCGGCGGCGGGATCGGCGACAGTCGGCGGGGTCAATGATGGCGGTGGCGGCGGATCCGGCTAGGGTTAGGGTTTCGACGGGTGGGCGGGGGCGCGGGTGGTGGCGGTGGCGTCAGGCGTCAGGCGCTATTTAAAGGCGCCCGAGCAGAAGTCGCTGGCACGACCCAAGGTCGGTGCGCATTTTTTTTAAATAATTCCACGCAGAAGAAAAATAAAAAGAAATACTAAACGGACTCCAAAAATCCCGAAATTAATTTCCCCGGCTTTTAAAATCAAGCCGGACTAGATGAACATTTATTTGGGGCCTAAATGCAATTTTGAAAAATGCGCATTTTTTCCTAAATTCAAATAAGAAGGCGAAAAACTCCAAAATAAAATCTTATTTGATTTTATTATTAAATCTTCATTATTTCTTTATTTTGGGAAAGTCATTTTATTCCCTCTCTCATATTTTGATAGTAGAAATAACTGAGTATAAAATAATTAAAATCAAATGATCCTATTTTCAAAATTTGAGAAAAACTCAAATATGAAAATAACGAAATCCCCAACTCTCTCCGTGGGTCCTTGAGTTGTGTAGAATTTCTAGGATCGTGCAAAATGCAACGAAAAAAATGATATGCAAAGATGATCTATGTATAACATTCCAAATTGAAAATTTGGGATGTTACAACGGAAGCGTAATCGAGCTTGATGCCCATTTTTGCGCACCAAGTTTTCACTTCGTCGGCTGTAAAATTTGAGCCATTATCAGTGATGATGCTGTGGGGGACAACGACGGTGTAATGCGACCCGGATATGAAGTCTATTACTGGTCCGGATTCAGCCGTTTTGACTGGTTTAGCTTCTATGCATTTGGTGAATTTGTCCACCATGACCAATAACTATTTCTTCTTATGGCTTCCCCCTTTAAGAGGTCCGACCATATCCAGCCCCCAGACCGCAAAGGGCCAAGTTATGGGGATTGTTTTGGGTGCGGTAGGGGGCATGTGACTCTGATTGGCAAAGAGCTGGCAACCGACGCAATGTTGGACATGGTCTGGTGCGTCCGCTCGGGCCGTCGGCCAATAGAAGCATGTACGGAAGGACTTGATGACTAATGCCCGAGCCGCGGCATGGTGCCCACCCAGGCCGGCGTGGATTTCAGCCAAGAGCTGTCGCCCTTCCTCTTCGGAGATGCATCTTTGTAGTACTCCGGTAGCGCTTTTCTTGTAGAGTTCCCCTTCGTAGACCTTGTAAGCTTTAGAATGCCGAACGATGCATCGCGCTTCATTTTTGTCTTTGGGGAGCTCGTGCCTATTTAGGTAGGCCAAGAAGGGCTCGGTCCACGGGGCGATTACTGCCATGACTTCGTGGGCGGAGGACGTTATTTCGGGGGTAGAACCTCCGACTATGTCTGATGGTTCGGCATCTGGGATGTATTCGGATCCGTGCTAGTATTGCCGGATTCCCCTTCCCATACTACGGATGGCTTGAAGAGCCGTTCCAAGAATATATTAGGTGGGACAGGGTCGCGTTTAGCGCCGATGTGAGCGAGGACATTCGCCGCTTGATTGTTTTCTCGAGCCACATGGTGGAATTCGAGCCCCTCGAACCGAGCTGACATTTTGAGGACGGCATTACGGTAAGCCGCCATTTTTGGTTCCTTGGCATCAAAATCTCCGTTTATCTGTGATATTGCGAGGTTTGAGTCCCCGCGCTCCTCTAGGCATTGAATGCCCATAGAGACTGCCATCCGAAGACCGTGCAACAGAGCCTCGTATTCGGCTGCATTGTTGGAGTCTGTGTATAATATTTGGAGGACGTACTGGACCGTGTTGCCGGTGGGAGATGTCAGGACTACCCCTGCTCCCAATCCGGCCAGCATTTTAGAGCCATCGAAGTGCATGATCCAGTTTGAGTATGCGCCGTACTCTTTAGGGAGTTCGGCTTCTGTCCACTCGGCGACGGAGTCAGCCAACACTTGCGACTTGATGGCCCGCCGTGGTTTGTATGTTATGTCGAACGGCAGGAGCTCAATAGCCCACTTGGCAATCCGGCCCATAGCATCGCGGTTATTTATTATGTCATTGAGTGGTACTTCGGAGGCCACCATAATCGAACACTCTTGAAAGTAGTGTCGTAGCTTCCGGGATGCCATGAACACCGCGTATGCTATTTTTTGATAGTGTGGGTATCGGGATTTGCATGGGGTTAGGACCGTGGACACGTAGTAGACTGGCCTCTGGAGCGTGTATTTGTATCCGTCCGCCTCTCGTTTAACGACGAGCACTGCGCTTACGACTTGATGCATTGCAGCTATGTACAACAGCATAGGTTCGTCGATATTCGGCGCTGTTAATACCGGATTACTGGCCAATAGGGTCTTTATTTCATCCAGTCCGGCCGCGGCTGCATCCGTCCATATGAAGTGTTCGGTCTTGTAGAAAGAAGGCGATAAAGCAGTAGTGCCTTTTCTCCTAACTTGGAGATAAAGCGGCTGAGAGCAGCCACGCATCCCGCTAGTTTTTGGATGTGCTTGAGATCTGTTGGTATAGCCAACTATGAGAGAGCTCGGATCTTTGCCCGATTCGCTTCAATTCCTCTGTTGGAAACGATGAAGTCGAGAAGCTTCCCCGAGGGGACGCCGAAAACGCATTTTTCCGGATTCAGCTTGATGTCGTATGTCCGGAGATTGTCAAATGTAAGCCTCAAGTCGTCTATCAGGGTTTCGACGCGTCTTGTTTTTATGACCACGTCGTCCACGTATGCCTCCACTGTTTTGCCGATTTGCTTTTCCAGGCATGTTTGAATCATGCATTGGTAGGTTGCACCGGTGTTCTTGAGCCCGAAAGGCATAGTGTTGAAGCAGAAAGGGCCATATGGCGTTATGAAAGCTGTTGCAGCTTGGTCAGACTCTGCCATCTTTATTTGATGGTATCCAGAGTATGCGTTGAGGAAACACAATGAAGTCGTGTCCAGCTGTGGCATCGATGATTTGATCGATGCGAGGGAGGGGAAAGGGATCCTTGGGGCAAGCCTTGTTGAGGTCTTTGAAATCGACGCATAGGCGCCAGGATTTATCCTTCTTTGGCACCATCGCCAAATTTGCCAGCCAATACGGATGTTTAATATCTCTGATAAATCCGGCCTCGAGTAGCTTGGCTAACTCTTCCCCCATTGCCGGTCGTTTGGGCTCTGAGAACCGCCTTAGGGTCTGCTTGACTGGTTTGTATCCTTTTAGGATATTAAGGCTGTGTTCGGCCAGTCTGCATGGGATGCCTGGCATGTCTGATGGGTGCCAAGCAAAAATGTCCCAATTCTCAAGTAGGAAATCTCGAAGTGTGGCGTCAATCGCGGGGCTCAGCTGTGTCCCGATGGTAGTTGTCTTCGTGGGGTCCGTTGGGTGGACCTGGAATTTGACTATCTCGTCTGCAGGTTTGAATGAGGTGGACTTGGGTCGTTTGTCGAGTATTACGTCGTCCCTGTCCATAGTGGCCCGTAGTGCTATTAATTCTTCGGCTGCTAGGGCTTCGGATAATGCCTCCAGGGCTAGAGCTGCGGATTTATTTTCGGCGCGAAGCGCAACGTCCGGATGTCATAGCCCTACAGCTTGCTTGTAACTAGTGGCATTGCATCCATGCATCATATTTTATTTTCATGAAATTTGAAATGGGGAAGACAGAAACCCCAGAACCCCTTTTAATCCAACTAGGGTTTACTAAAATTATTTCCAATGAACCTGAAATGCCCTTCAAAATGCTCATCACTTTTGCTTTGGTTCAGAGCCTCTGCCAAAAGTGGTGCACTATTTTCTAGGTCATCCTAAGGTCTTTGAATTAAATCATAAGTATTGGAGTTTGGGCATTCAAAATTATATAAAATATTACAGATGCCCAAATATTCCCAAACTAAAATGTTTCATGTTGGAAATATTCCAACAATGGACCAGGAGCAGTTTGGTGATTTTTGAAACTGTTTTGGTATTTTTAAAAACTCCACAAAGTTGCAGAATAATAGAAAAAGAAAACAGTTTACAAACTTACAGGCGCCACCTACCGCCCACCGCTGCCCAGCCCAAAGAAGCAGCCAATGGCTGCTTGGCTCGGCCAGCAGTAGCAGTGCTTGGCGGCGAGCACCGCATCGGTGCCACGCACTGGTCGCCGCCTCGCCCGCTCCCTCGCCCATGCCGACGTGGTTCGCTCTCCTCTCTCCCCGAACCCCTCGGACACCTCCTCTCCTCCCGGCTCCTCTCTTCAAGGCTTCCCCACCATGGCCGACGCCACCGCCGCGACCATCGCCAGAATCAAGGCGCTCCCCGCCGTCCGCACCCCTCCTCGCCGTGTCTAGGAGCTCCGCCACCCTCCTCTACCCCGAGCTAGCCGAGCCCCGCATGCTCAAGTGAACCGAGGCCACCGCACCGACCTCGCCCGAGTTCGCCGTCGCCGGAGATCCCTTTCAACGCCGTCGTCGCTCCGGTCCGTCCCCGGCCGCACCAAGTGTTCCGCCGAGTTCCCTGTGAGCTTAACCATCTCCCTTCCCTTCCTCTCGAGCTCTCGAGCTGTGTAGCAACCACATGGAGATCAACCGCACCCGCCGCCGCGGAGCTCGTCGCCGACGTGCTCCCGGTCACCCTCCGGCCACCTCTTGGTGTCCATCGCACTCACCACACTCCGTAGCATCTAACCAAGCACTCCCCTCACCTCACCGACCACCCCAGCCTCGAGTTCGTCTTCCGCCGAACTCCGGCGGCCGCCTAGGTCGTTGCCGGCGCTGATTCCGGCCGCCCCGACCCCAACCGACTCCACCAGAAGCTGCGGCATGTCCCCAGCTACCCATAGCCACCCTCTGCGGCTCGTTTGGTTGCCGGAATGCCCAAACTCACTTCCGCCGGCGCGTCGGGCTCGCCGGCGGCTAGATGCCGGTGCAGCCGACGTGGACTTTGACCACGGTGGGCCCTGGTTGACTCTGATGAGTCAATGACAGGTGGGGCCCAGCCCTGTTAACTAAATAGGTTTAGTTTTAATTAAATTTTAGTTAAACTAATTACCACGACAACTGGACCCACAATCGGGTTTGACTGGGCGTCTCCGTTGACCACGACGTCATTACGGCGCATGGCTGATGCAATAAATTAATTACTGGATTTATTCTAATATAGGAAATTCCGAATATAGTTCAAACTTCAAATATTCATAACTTTTAATCAGAACTCCAAATGCAAAGATCTATATATGAAAAATGATCGTAAAAATATGAAGAATCTGTTTATGGCACTTTCATGCATGATTGAACAAGTTAACCTCACTGAATAGGATGAATCATGATTAGGGCAACTTATGAACTAGCATTTGGAGTTGGAGTTTAACCTTGTTTGAATTCCACTTCAATTAACTTGGCTAGATATTGCATTAGGTGAATTCAGTACCTTAACATGACATGTCATTCATGTGAATGTGCATTGCATTGATTGTGTTCTTTCTCAGTTGCCGGTGTCTGTCCCCTCTCGATAGACGTGGTTCCGACGATTGTTCGATGACACCGATGAAGAACTATATTATCTTCAGAAGTGCCAGGCAAGCAAAACCCCCTTGTTCATTCCGATATAATCCCACTCTCTCGTTCCTGCTCTATTTTACTGCATTAGGACAACAACGATTCAATCATTACTTGCTGCGGTAGCTGAACCCCTTTATCCTCTCGCATGACCTGTCATTCCACAAGAATTAGATGAAACCCACTAGCATGAGTAGGAGTTGCTTGAGCCATGTTGTCCCTACTCATTCATGCTTGTTTGTCATGCACCTCTTGCTTAGAGTTGAGTCAGTCTCTGATTCATCGAGGATGAATCGGAGGTGTGTGAACATGTCCTCTTGTGTGTGAGCTAAGTGTGTGAACACGTTTTGGTAAAGGTAGCGGTGAGAGGCCATGTAGGAGTACGTGGTGGGTTGTCTCATTGCAGCCGTCCTCGAGAACTGAGTTACGTGTTTGTGATCCATGAAACAGTTACTACCACGCATTGGGATCCTTAATTGACCCTCTCGGCTTCTTAACCACCCTTGTCCTCGATGCGGGAGTTGCAAGTAGTTTACGGTGTTTGTAGTATCTTTGGGGCCGCATAGCGCTGACCTTAGGGGTGGGTTGTGTTGCGGTAGGCACCGTGGCCGGTGTACCGATTCGCCCGTTTGGTGTCTCGGGAACCCTGCACACATCGTTCGGGGCTGTATGGGAAACCTCGGCGGACTCCTGCCGGATGGAACCCGAATAGGCGATAAACCTGGACTAGGGACTTGAGTGTTTAGGTAGGCTGTGGCCGACACCCACGTTGGGCTTCCGCTTGAAGGTTGCCGAGTACATGTCGTGTAAACGGCGGTAAGTGGTGAGCGTGTGTGAAGAAGTACACCCCTGCAGGGTTAATATGATCTATTCGAATAGCCGTGTCCACGGTAAAGGACTTCTGGGTTGCCTATAACAGTTCATAGACAAGTGAAAGTGGATACTCTAAAATACGCAAGATAAGTGTGAGTGCTATGGATGGCGTTCTCGTAGGGAGACGGGAGCGGGTCCATAGTGGTGTATTTGATATGGTGAATATGTGGACTCGTGTGCGCCACCTCAAAAGAGTTACTTGCGATTAATGTAGTTCAGGATAGCCACCGAGTCAAAGCTGGCTTGCTGCAATCAAACTCCACCACCCCTTTTGATAATGATGCATATGTAGTTAGTTACGATGTAAGTCTTGTTGAGTACATTTGTACTCACGTTTGCTTATTTTATGTTTTGCGTAGAGAGGCGTCGGTCTGCTAGTAGTCCTGCTGTGGACTTCGACGTTTAGCTTGTTACCTCAGCTACGATCTTGTGCCCTCGGCAGGATGTGGTAGATAGTCAGGCTTCTCAGCCTTTTTCATTTATAGTTGTCTGTACTCAGAGATGTTTAGCTTCCGCTTGTGCTTTGACTTTTATGCTCTGAGTGTTGGGTCATGAGACCCATGTTTGTAATATCTCGCTCCTCGGAGTCTATTGAATAAATATTTGAGTCGTAGAGTTATGTTGTGATGCCATGTTGTATTTACACATATTGAGCATATTGTGTGTATGTTTGAAATGCTTGGTATGTGTGGGAGACAAACTAGTTGTTTATCCTTGGCAGCCTCTCATATGGGGAAATGTAGTCTCGTGCTTCGGCGATAGTAGTAGTCCTTCTGACTCGGTTCACCGGAGTCCTGCTAGCCCAAAGACTACTGCTTGGACACTTGGTGGCGGCATGTGTTTTACTGCCTTATGCCCTGTTCTTCGGGAAATGTCACGGGTGATATTCGGAGTCCTGCCTAGCCTGCTACAGCCGGGATACCGGAGTCCTGTTAGCCCAAAGTGCTACAGCCCGAATTTATACGTTGATGACCGACATGCTCGATGTGATTCATGTATGCCTGTCCCCATGGGTTAGCGCCGCTTTGGGTTCACGACTAGCCATGTCGGCCGGGTTCTTTGTCATATGGATGCTAGCGACACTATCATATACGTGAGCCAAAAGGCGCAAACGGTCCCGGGCCATGGTAAGGCGACACCCGTGGGAATACCGTGCGTGAGGCCGCAAAGTGATATGATGTGTTACATGCTAGATCGGTGTGACTTAGGATCGGGGTCCTGACACCGGATCACTGGCTAGAGTGATTATTCCGTTGGGTCCGGGAATTTTAAGCTTCATGTACCCATAATGGGGTACAACTTGAAAGCTTGTGAACGCGTCCCGCCCTAAAAGGGCGTGGTATCGGCTGTTAAAAGGAGCCACCTAGAATGTGATTTCCTCGGACCTATAATTCTCCGGGGTACCGAATACCACATCCAGTGTGATTTTTCTCGCACACCGCGCTTCTCGGGTAGGGATAATTCCCCTGAAGGTCGTGCCACTTCGTTCAATACGGCTTTTATCAATCTCCATCTTGCTAAGCATTTCTTCATAAATCAGATTTAATCCGCTTCCGCCGTCCATGAGTACTTTGTTGAGCCGAAAGCCATCTACGATCGGACTAAGGACTAGAGCGGCTGGTGCCCGGACTGCCCGGGATCGAGGTTCGTCACCGGCATTAAAAGTTATAGCAGTGTCGTTCCAAGGGTTTATTTTTGCCACACGGTAAATTTCAGCAGAGCTTCGGCGAGCTCGCTTGCGCCTATTGTTTGAGGTGAAAGTCTCGAATACTGTTAGTACCATATTGTGTTCGCTGGCAGAATGTTGTTCCGCTTTACGGCCCACAAGAAGATCCTCACTACTTTTTGCCACCTGCCGGAGTATCCAACATGCCTTAAGGCTATGAGTAGGTGTTGTATCCGGAGTACTATGGAGCTTACATGGCCCGTCGAGCCATTCTTCCAATATGGATCCCCGCCCTGGCGCGGGCTTTGGTTTCTTGGGGGTTGGGTCGGACGACTGACGAGAGTTCGTCCATTTAGTTCGGACAAAGGTTTTGGTGAGAGCAGTACTATCCGAAAATTCTGTTTGGGTCTTCCAAGCGCTCTCCATCGCACAGTACTTCCGTACTATGGTTGCCATGTCCGCAAAGCGTACTATGTCGCGGCGGCTTATAGCATTGAGGAGTCCTTCGTCCGTGCAGTTTTTGCAGAAAAGTGAGACCATGTCCTCTACGCGGCAGTCCTTGACCTGGTTAAGCGCAAGGAGGAATCTGGCCCAGTAGAGATTTACGGTTTCCTGGGGCTCTTGCCTGATGCGGGAGAGACAGTTTAGGTTCAGTTTAGGGTCCAGATTTTGATCCGATCTATCGCCCAAGGGCGCGGGCGGTCCCGAGCTAAACAGCTCAGCATCCGGGGTGCCCAATTTCTTGGGCCCGATGCCCGACTCTATGTCCGGGACCTGGGTCAGGTTTTCCTTTGAGCAGGTCATTGGCTCAAGGAGCTTGGTGATCCGAACACAACTTGTCCTCAAAGTTGAGGGGCAATCCGCGTGTGGTTCCTCCACTATCGCTATCTCATGGGTGGCCGACGGGGACTTGATGTCCCTTTGGTCGGGTTTAAGCCCAATCCGGTCGTAGTCTGTAGCGACTCCTGGAGCAGCGATGCGATCCAAGAGTTCTTTAAGGGAGGAGAGCTCCATTGGATCCATCTGTTCGGCAAGTTCCGAACTGATGCGAAGGTTATGATCGATGACCCGAGAAGTCATCATCGGCGCCACCGCCGATGGGGCGGCCATGATAAAGCCGCCGAGCCGGAGCGTCTAGCCTACAGCCAGAGCCCCCTCCGAAGTAATGTCATCCTTGACAATAAGGCGAGCCATCAAGCCTCATGGCGACGACACAGAGGAACTCTCAATGAAAGCACCAATGTCGGTGTCAAAACCGGCGGATCTCGGGTAGGGGGTCCCGATCTGTGCGTCAAGGCTGATGGTAACAGGAAGCAAGGGACGCAGATGTTTACCCAGGTTCGGGCCCTCTCGATGGAGGTAAAACCCTACTTCCTTCTTGATTAATATTGATGATATGTGTAGTACAAGAGTAGATCTACCACGAGATCGTAGAGGCTAAACCCTAAGATCTAGCCTATGATGGTATGAATGTAATTGTGATCGGCCTTCTAAGGACCAACCTCTCCGGTTTATATAGGCACCGGAGAGGGCTAGGGTTTACATGGAGTCGGTTACAAGGAAGGAAATATAATATCCCGATCGCCAAGCTTGCCTTCCACGCCAAGGAAAGTCCCATCCGGACACGGGCCGAAGTCTTGAGTCTTGAATCTTCACGCTTCAATAGTCCGGACGTTGTACACAGTCCGGCTGTCCGGATACCCCCTAATACAGGACTCCCTCACCCCCTCATAATTTTCCTACATTGGTCGTTTGATTCATAAGATAGAATGCTATAGGATTTTTTTCTATGTAATCATGTTTTAATTGGCAATCTAGCATCCACTCCAACTTTTGTTTCACTTCCTTTGTTCCTATGAAGAGAGTACTTCCTTTAAATGACGTGCCGCTACAAGAGCCGCCTATATTAATTAACCATGCTCTAAAAAGGTGGACCAGCTTTGGCTATAGTAGTACTGTACTAGGTTAGTAGGTGACCTTGCGCTTGGCTCTTCTCCTCTTCCGGAAGTAGAACAATAATGATGGTACTACAGTAGTACTTCTCGCAATCTGAGACCAAATGAACTGCTGCACGTCCACCGCTTGTAAGCAAAAGTTTCTCCTCGTGCTGCGAGCCATCGCGCACGCGTTGGCGAGGGAGAAGGCGTAGTAAGCAAGATTCTCGTCGTTCTGCGAGTTGATAGGACACATCAAAGTTATTTATTAGTACTCTCTTCAAAAAGGGCCAACCATGTCCATGGCTACCATCCCGTGCTCTGTCATTGAGTACGTGCACTATTCATGTGCCATCGAGGAGAAAAAATATTATGTAGTACTAGGTGCCATCGGCGCACGACTCACTTACGCACTGCATATCTCCATTTTCTTGCATGACACGCCACCTTGATGCTAGATGTCCCGCGTGTCATGGAGGCATATAGTATGATTTTTAAAATGGAGGCATATAGATGTCCCGCGTGTCGGCAAAAGGATGAACAAAGCTCATGTCTTAAATGAAAGAGTGGAAGAACATAGATTCCCGACGACCGAGAAGGAGCAACAAACCTCGCGGTGGAGCATCCACACTCATAATATTTTATATTATTCAGCAATATAAAATCAACCAAATCTCTCCACGTTCCTATACCATTCTATAGTATGAGAATAACTTTGAACGTAAGCCATTGATTCACTCTATCCAATGGTCATAGTTGGAAAATCTAAACAAAACCAAGCATTGGATCAACTCTTTTAGCACTTAGATTGTTGCCGCCTGCCCACCTAGCCCACCTATATATCCTGTCACGTGTGATGACCACATGAGCTATCCACTCAGATTGTATGTTAAAAAAATAAAGGTCGATAACTAATGCGGCACCTCGGGCCAACGCGGCCCGATCGCATTTTTCCCGAGAAATTACACACCATGTTTCGTTGACATGTGGTCCCGTTCCAACATGTCAGTGAGACGACGGCGAGTCCTTTTGTACAATTTCCGAACGGACGTGTAGGCCGGGGCGCCTCTTCGTGTACCGTGGCAAACTGGCAACCGTCCACTGACTCTTCGCCTTTCCCTCTCGATTTGGAACTGTTGTCGCACGCTGTTCCTCCCTCCTCCATTTGCCTTCACCCTTCCTTCTGCCATTGTTCGATTGTCTTCTCCATGGAGGGAACAGGCCGGAAACGACCCGTTATTCTTGCCCCGATCCGAAAGAAGATGTGGTGGAGGAACTCATTGATCGGTGCAACGTCATCACCTTGGCTAGCATGGCAGGTTCGTTCAAGACCATTCTCGACTCAACTAATAACATCGTTACAAGGAACCCAAGCGTCCAGGAGCGATTTGATCTCCCCTATCTTCTTCGTCGTGACCCTGCTGACTAGTGCGGGGACGAGGGAAGCCTCGCCTTGTGCAAGTTGATGCCGCTTGATAATGATACGTATGATGTTAAGATGCCATCGCTTGAGGGCAAGGCTTGGGCAGGCGCAAATGGAGATTGGTTTGTTTATATTGGGTACAACTACAAGTGGGAACTTGTGAATGTGTACACTCGTCACCGGGTTCCACTTCCAAAAATCTCAGACTGCCCAGAGGTTGAGCACACCTATATTCTATGCATGTTCAAATATGATCATGGTGACTGTCTTCTATGGAAGATAGCAATTTGTCGAGTTCCCAACCGCTCTTGGCATTATAGGAACTATGGAGTTGTTTCTATCTTCAACAAGCTTGTTGCCGTCCTTCGTGGTTCGACTGGATGGATATTGCTCAAAAATAAGTTTCTATACACAGATGTGTACTGTGATGCAATTCAATACGAGGGTCTTGTGTTTTCTGCCACCACTCGTGGCACTGTTTTTGCATGGGATCCTCGTAGTTTCGATACGTTTGTCTTCCACCATAATTATAATTATTTCATCCACATGCATGCAGGTTAGCAAGTTTCCCTTTACTAATTAACCTTCTTCTTGTGTTCCCAAGGTCCTGTGAACATTCCACCACCTATACTTGAAAAGTTTTATAACCAAGGGGGAGATGACGATGGTGATGATCACGAGCATGAGGACGAGGAGGGCCCATATACTTAGTGGCGCCTGGCAACTTGTTCCGATGGATCACCCCTTCTTGTCCGTATACATCCCACTGTTGATGTTACTACTAATGAAGCAGGTGTCGTCTCCCATGGTCGCACTCTCCGGACCTATTCCAACACCCGTTGCATGGTATTCGGGATGGATACTAGTGTGCTAGCGCCAACACCTTCTCCCTGGTACAGTATTGATAGTCTTAGAGAAAACTCGCTCTTCCTTGGACAAAACTGTCCAATGATGGTGAAAGGCGGTCCAACTGCTGTTGACACAGCGTTACTACCATTTATAAGAAGCAACTGTATCTATACCTCAGACATTGCGGTGGCTCCCTACCCTGGTCATGATATAGTAGGCCGCTTCAGCCTGGATGATCAGTCCTACGTTGGTCTCGAGATTGACAGTAGCTGGCCCTTCCCAGAGAATCACTTCTGGTTCAAAGCAAGCGTTTCCAACATAGAGGATTGGTTGAGTTGAAGTTCATTTCATTGCTTGTTATTTTTGTGTGATGAAAACTTTAGTATTTATAATGTATTGTCGTTGTCGTTGTGGGTTCATGACCTGTTATATGTAAGAAAATGATATGCCTGAATAAACTTACTAAATTTATGAATGGCTTTCGAGTCGCTTCTCTGAGTGGGTGCTGCGACGAGGCAAAAAAATATTTCCCGAATACATAATTGTACGTGCAATGCAACAGGTTATCGGATGAGGCCAATCAACAATAGTACACTATTTGTACTAGCTTCACATGCTGCACTATCTCTACGTCTATGTACGTAATACAACAAGTTTTAAACTTGAGACCAGCCACCCACCCTCACAAAGAACAATTTTTGACCTAGCACAGACTCCAGGAAATTTGGCCATAGTGTGAGGTGGGCCATATGTTAATGTGTTCGTTGTACGTAACCAGCACCTCGAATCCTCGATACTACTACTGTTGGGTTCTACGGTAGGGCGTCGACTACAAATTAAAAAATCCTATGCGCAGAACATCCAGGAACATGCTACGGGAGATGGATCACAGTTCGTTACCACTAGACGCGCAGTGCGGTGCAGCGGAAGAAGAGTTGGGGCAGTGCGTCCGTGTGGATCGTCTCCTCCTCGTCCGATCTCCCTCGAATAGCCGGTCGTCTGATCCCACGTACAAGTTTGCCGGAGCGGCGCAAGTGCACCGCCTCTAATGGTATCCGCACGTGCAGGAGGAACACCGTGCGGCGGACTACTAGGTCCGATCACACAGTCGGTGGCGAGTGGAGGTGGCTATTCGCAACACATGCAAACCCTAGTCGCAGCACCGAAGCGATCAACCGCATGAGTGTGCCGCACCTCCACTTTATATAGGAGTCCATCGCAGGCCCAACACTTGGGCCTTGCACGGACCCTAAAGCCCAAAGTCCACTCGGTCACGTTCCTAGTCCAGCTTGGATCACATCCGACCAGTGTCTTACGAATCGACCTCGTAGGTTCCTTCCCTTAAGTGCGCGACCCCTTAGGTTCAAGTCGGCTTGGTCATAGTTCGGATCACCTCCGACCTGCACGGTTGGTAGCGGCCTCTAGCAAGGCATGCCGACCCCCAAGCAGACTATGAAGCTTGTTAGGTGAACCTGTACATCACACTTCCATTCCTTTTGCCACACGATATGTGTTGTCGGGCTCAAGGCGAGTCTGTCATCCTTGTGCTAACCTGACCTCTTTCTCGTTCCAGTGATACCGACCACAAACCGGATTATCTCGTAATCCTTATCGCATGGCCATGCTTATCCTGGTCGGATCACACGAGGGGCCCAGAGTATATCTCTCCTGATCGGAGGGGCAAATCCCATCTTGCTCGACCATGTCTCACAGCATGGGTCTGGACAAGCCTGTAACCTACCTTTGTAACTACCCAGTCACGGAGTAGCGTTTGGTCGGCCCAAAGCAATTCTGTCACCATCCCGAATACATGCGACAGCTCAGGTATTAGGACATAGAACATATGTTGCACTAGAGACTCACAGCTGACATATCGCTGCGTCTCATAGTTGGGTCTGTCCGACTCGGACCTTATCTTGACTCGGATCCGACTACGTCGAATCCGACCAGAACTTTCCAAGTCCATATTATCCGGTTGGCATCCAATGTTCCATGGCTAGTGAGACCAAACCATCGACCGTGTCATATGCTAGTCTAGTCGGCTTCGCGTCCAGACAGCCCTTTCGACTAGGGACCTTTTAGGACAGTCATCATACAATGCATAGTCCCACAAACAAGTCACATACTTGCTGATACACATCATTGATATGTCCAAGGACTATCTTTATTCATAAACACATAGGAAATATCATCATACATGATTACCTCTAGGGCATATCTCCAACAACTACTATATACTCCCTCAGTTCCTCAATATAAGTCTTTCTGGATATTCCAACAAGTGACTACATACGGAGCAAAATGAGTGAATCTACACTCTAAAATATGTCTCCATACATCCGTATGTTGTAGTCTATTTGAAATGTCTAAAAAGACTTATACTCCCTCTGTTCCTAAATATAAGTCTTTGTAGAGATTTCACTATGGACCACATACGGATGTATGTAGATGCATTTTAGAGTGTAGATTCATTCATTTTGCTCCGTATGTGGTCCATAATAGAATCTCTACAAAGACTTACATTTAGGAACGAAGGGAGTATTTAGGAACGGAGGGAGTAGTAGGGTGGCATGGGCTAGAACAAGCATTCACGTCCAGGAGTACGGCACACGCCACCACTACGACTTCCATCTGACACCATATTTCTTGGAGTCTGTGCTACAACTATCTCTTCAAGCTCATCGTTTCTCTAACTCAGCCATCACGCGGCGGGCGAGGTGGGGGTTTGCCGATAGTCGGTTTCCTCAAATGCGGTCCCACTTGTAAGGCCAACTCCAACGCAGGACCCCAAATGGACCTCCGTTTTGCCCGGATTCTGTCTGTTTGGGTAGGGCAATGGGGTCGTGTCCGGACCATTTCTCAGATGCGGTGGCCGTGCGCCCAATGCGCGAACGCATCCCGGCCGCTTACATTTTTCTTTGCAAACACATATCTTTTTTTCATCATTGATTTTTGGTACATGGAAATACATCACCAAAATTTGACTAGAAAAGCAAGACTAAAGAAAACAAGAACCACAATAATACATTCTGGAAGATATCCAACTTCCATAACTGCTCCTGTAAGTTGGATTAGTGCCTTCTCGATGCATTCATTGTTGATCTGTGGAGGCTCGATCTTGCGTGCTTCTTTCTTCTTCGAGTGTAAAGAAGTAGACGTTGCTTCCTCACATCTAGTCTCATGTCTAGCCTCTATTCTATCAACAAGTGCACTAGTCTCATCTCTAGCCTCTATGCTAGCTAAAAGTGCTAGAACATCTACTAAATCACGCTCTATCAATATATCGATGTACTCTTCTTCCCAAAACCAAAACTTGCATCCATTCTACACAATAAAATTTTAAGTTAGCACAACTAGTCTAATCCAAGAGCACAACCGAAGATTTGGTCGAGTTCTTCCTCCTTTTGCCGACACGTGGGACATCCAGCATGCAGGTCGTGTCATGCAAGAAAATGGAGTGGTAGTTGAAGCCACGTGATGTGCATCTTGGGTTAAACTGTAAATAGAATCTTACTACTCTTGAGTAACTCCAAAAGCGGCCACCGAAGATCTTTATTGGATTTGTTTTTCATCACCAGCACGTCGAGGTGAAAGATGTGCAGGTTCAGTGGGTCCTCTTGCGTTTTCACTGACATGTGGGACCTCATATGAGCAAACAGATGATGGGCTCCGCGCGTCTGCTGGCTGGCTGAGAAGAGAGATAGAGGAGGGCCGAGCACGGACTCCAGGAAATTTGTTCTACATAATCAACACCTCGATATAGGCACGATATAGTGGGGTGGCATGGGCCATAACTAGCATTCACGTTTAGTAGTACGGCACATGCCACCCACACGAGTCCCATCCGACACAAATTTTCTTGGAGTCCGTGCTACAGCCATCTCGTCTCCCTCCTGTTTTCTCAGCCATCGCATGGTGGGCGGGCTGGGGGTTTGCCGATAGTCGGTTTGCTCAACTGCGGTCCCACTTGTAAGTGAAAATGCAACACACCACGCATTCCCCCTTGAGCGGCGTGCCGGACCAACCGTGTGGGCAGCGGGATGCGACGCGAACACGGCAAGCTTTTCCTTTTGAACTTGTAACTTGTAAAATTTGGTTCTGCTCCATGGGGCGGCCGATAGATAGAAATAATGATTTTCCCTAGAGTAATGAGAAGTTAGGTTCTGGCACGGTTCATGCATGGAGTATGTACAAATATTATGAAGTTGTTGCAAAAGGTAAGATAATTACTAGTAGTACCATATACTACTACATGGATTTGATGGAAAGATAAAGATACATACTGATCCATCAACGACATCCTCATGCCCTAGTGCGCCAGGTCACCAACTGACGTGTGAGGAACAACGGCATTGGCGGTGAGCTCAACGTGCTTCTGAACAATGACGTCCAAGGTTGCCCTGCAGGTCAAGAAGGCCAGCGTCCTATCGTCCTCCTCTTGCATGTAGTAGTCCTTGTGGACGATTTGCACGTAGACATGGGTGATTATGTCGATGGTGTCTTGCTGCGCCAGGCGCTGCGCGATGAGCGCGACCTCGAGGTGGACATTCTCCGGCGCGACGGCGGGCAGTCGCATGGCCACCAGTGCGTCGAAGAGGTTGTCACCATAGAGGTCGTTGAGGGTGGCGGGCATAGCAGAGCCTGGGCGCATGGGCTGGAGGGATACATCAAGGTCGTCCGCGAGCTTCTTGACGACGGTGAACTTGTCGAGGAAGCCGACAAGGACCTCATCGAACAAGGAGACGAAGCTGTCGTCCAAGCGGCCCCTCGCCCTAGCGGCCTCAAGCATTACCTGGAGACGTTCCTCGGTGCCGGGCCGCATGCCAGCATTGTGGACCATCTGGCACAGCCGGCTGATGCTCGCGCTCATCGCCTCCATGGGTCTAGCTTCTAGTCAACTGATCTTGCGATTGGAGTGATCACTCTTGCCCTTGGTTAGGGTGCATAGGTGCGTAGGATTTCGTAGATTGGACTGGCGGGGAGCCTTTATATGAGAAGTGCAGACTGCGTTGAATTCACGTGCGTGTTGGCCATCTACTCCTCGGCCCTCTACTGCACCTGCCTTTGGCTGTATGACAGGCGGGCCAGCCACCTGTTGGGCCCACGTGTCATACAACCAAAGGCAGGTGCAGTAAGTCAATGAAGCTGCGTCCCCCTCCGTGCCGGTGCAGTATAGTCATCTCACCGGACCTCTAGTTGGGGCCAAACGAGAGAACTTTCATGTTTACTGGTTTATTGGTTCCCTTTGCATTTTGCGCCAAGTTTTGACCAATGATTTAACTAATGGAATGTTAATGCATGTAACAAAAAATGTTGTGTAATCCCAAAACACTTAGGCACGGTACATTAACTCCCTCCTCATTTCTTATTTCATGACATATCAACCAATGAGAGATGTGGGCCGTGCATGCTTTCATTGACTTGAGACTACCAAACATGACATGCAGTGGTTAGTTCATTGCATGTAATCCTATTAATTAGCATAAAGAAATTAAGTTCTCTCACGATAGGAATAAAACAATACACCATGTATTTATTTATAGAGGGAGTAGTACATTTTTTGTGACATGCATTACTAGATATTGTTAGTCAAATACTAAATCCAGATGGACGTGGTAGTACTACTAAATCCAGACGGTGGTGCTAGTACTAGTAGTAGTACTACCAATGTACTAGTACCGCTGTACTACCCATTGGTCAAATTATTACGTGCTGCTCCTCACAGTGAAGTGACAAGACCCTGCGCCGGAGATGACACCTGAGTATAGGCGCCATGTTCGGCATACCATAGTCAGCCTCACCGTCTGCAGTCACTATCATCATGGCCGTAGAGCTAGCCTGCTTACAACTAGCCGTGTTAGACATAATTTCCCATGCTTAGATGCCCGTGCATTGCACGGAACACCAAGATTGGGGGTGTACGGCGCCGGCAGCGGCCATCGCGCTAGATTTTTCCACGGCCTTCTAGATGTGGTGGGGAGGAGATAAGGCTGATTGTGAGAGACAAGGAGTTGTTTGTAAATAGGGAACAAGTGTGGGCATATTTTTGCAAAACTGGAGAAGTTTGGTTTGTATGCGTTAGATCTAGATCCGACGGCTATTCGTGGAAGATGGCAGGCACAACATCATCACCAACTCAGGACCTCTTTGATTCACAGGATTTTGAAAATGCAGGAATAGGACACGTCAATATTACAAGTTTCAAACTAATATTACAAATGTTAGGAGTAATGGTGCACCTACGAAGAGGGAATTACTAGGAAGATTACGTAAGAACTTTCGTTACTTTAGGTGGATGCAGCATTATCGTACAAACTAAAATCCACCGCCCTGACAAGTCACTAATGGGCAAATAAATTTTTGAGTCTCTGGCCACTTGATGTTTCAAAAACAAATTCAGCTTCTGCGGAGACTTTGTCATTTAGGCTTAGACGCTTGCGGTGATCAGCACGCCATTCAATGTTGCGCCAGAGAACGCCAAACCTCATTACCTTGAGCACACTTGCCTCCAGAACAAAGAACCTGGCCAATTTAATCTCAGATGTGCTGCCTCGGTAGTCAATCAAATCAATATATGTAAGATGGAAATCAAGGCATTCGATAAGATTGTTATAGTGCAGCACATTTTTCACTTTCGGGTCTTTTTTTATCTGCAAAAGAAGAGAACATATTAAGATTGTCGTGTCATCAAGAGGTACCAATATCATTCGCTCGTATGATAGGGTTCGCTGGCTAGTGATTATTTTTCACTCTCTTTCTCTTTCCTCTCATTTACCTAGGAGCACGTGAAGAGCTTGGGCATTTGTTGCTTTCCACTATGTGGCCGATGCCATATTTCTCGAAAGTATGCCACATAATATGCATCGATGTCAAATCAAAGGATTTTGGCACCGCTCTCGCGATGTGAGAGAGTTGGCACCGTTGTGCACACAGACCCACATGTATAAACAAATCAATCAAACCAACTACACCAGCCTCTCACTCTCCCAAACAAGTGTTTTTATTGCCTCAGTCCGTAAATGCAATGTGTAGATGCAATTTTTAATACTACACTTGTCATTGTAATTTGGGAAAATTACGAAACAAATTGAGCTACGTTGTGATTATCGTTTACTAATAGGAAAGAAGTTTCACCTCGATGAGTAGCTTCTCCATGCACGGAAAACATGTAAGGAATCCAACAACTTGATCCAGATTGGGGCCGATAGATTTTATTGCCAAGATCATCACTGTGCGCATAGACTGGGTCAAGCTCGTGGGAATCATTTTCTAGAAGACGGTCGTAAATACATCAAGAAAAAATTTAAAAATGTGAATTTCAAGAAGACGAAGAAGAAGATGAGTGTTGTACCTGAACGATTACGGATCCAATAAAGAGTTCGGAGAATTTGGTAGACGAGTACACCTGCTTATTTGTCAATTTCAAGCGTCAATGACCCTGATTTTTGTTGGACCTTCTAGATCAGATACAAGCAATCTCTCAAGGAAAGGCGAATTCTCAATGACCATAACGTGGAACAGCTAGAGTGGTCTCTTCCCAATTGATGTCTTGTTGCGGGGCCACCAAGACACAAAAATCCATCGGAGATTCATCGAGGCGATGTGGAGGCTAATGAACCCGTGGATCGGCTCAAGAAGAAGGTACTCGAGCATAGTACAGCTACGGAGCTGGTGCTCCATAGTGCTTCGAGATGCCAACGTCGAAGATGTCGAGCTGCTTGAGTTGAGGGAGAAGAAGGGCGGGTGTCGGTGTCATAACCGGCGGATCTCGGGTAGGGGGTCCCGAACTGTGCGTCTAGGTGGATGGTAACAGGAGACAAGGGACACGATGTTTTTACCCAGGTTCGGGCCCTCTCGATGGAGGTAATACCCTACTCCTGCTTGATTAATATTGATGATATGGGTAGTACAAGAGTAGATCTACCACGAGATCAAGGAGGCTAAACCCTAGAAGCTAGCCTATGGTATGATTGTTGTTCGTCCCACGGACTAAAACCCTCCGGTTTATATAGACACCGGATAGGTTAGGGTTACACAGTCGGTTACAATGGTAGGAGATCTACATATCCGTATCGCCAAGCTTGCCTTCCACGCCAAGGAAAGTCCCATCCGGACACGGGACGAAGTCTTCAATCTTGTATCTTCATAGTCTTGGAGTCCGTCATGACGATAGTCCGGCTATCCGGACACCCCTAGTCCGGACTCCTCGGTAGCCCCTGAACCAGGCTTCAATGACGACGAGTCCGGGCGCATATTGTCTTCGGCATTGCAAGGCGGGTTCCTCTTCCGAATACTTCACGTAAGGTTTTGAACACAAGGATAGTGTCCGGCTCTGCAAAACAAGTTCCACATAACACCGTAGAGAGAATAATTTTTGCACAGATCTGCTGACGTATTCCGCGGCGTGACATCACACCATGGCCAGGCCTTTATATGAATCGTTTTTTACCGTTCCACCTTAGCGCGTTTAGCGAGGCGGTTTCCTTGGCACGTCTTATCAAAGCATAGATCGTGCCCCCTTATTCCGGGATTCTCATCAATACGGACGTGGGTAACCCATCCGCGCCATTGATTACGGCGATTGGGAAATAAGCGAGTTTTACCAGGCTGGTGGGGGACGCATAGCTCCGTTCGTCCATATAAGGGGATAAGAATCCACCTTTTCACCTACGCCTTCTTCCTCCTTTGCTTCTCCATTTCACAAGACTCGAGCTCCAAATACTAAGTCCGCACATCCCACCTCAACCTTCTCCAACCATGTCGAGGCGGGTGGCGGTGGATGGCCTCCTCCGTCACGGAGGGGCACATCAAAGATCAAGGAGGCCGGATACTTGTCCGGCAACATCAGCGCCTGAGCTGCCCGATGCGGGGCAGCTTATTCCAACCCCCAGGCCCCATGAGAGGGTGGTGTTCCTCCCCCACTTCCTCCGCGGACTAGGTTTTCCACTTCACCCATTTGTCCGGGGGCTCATGTTCTACTACGGCCTGGACTTCCACGACCTGGCCCCGAATTTCGTCCTCAACATCTCGGCGTTTATCGTCGTGTGCGAGGCCTTCCTCTGCATCCAGCCCCACTTCGGCGTATGGCTGAAGATCTTCAACGTCCGTAGAAGGTAGTGGGTGGCCGTCAGCGGAGTCTTGGAGGCGCCATGGTTGGCAAGATGGCCAAAGTCCCATGGCTCGAGGGCGCCTTCGTGGAGACAATAAAGGGGTGGCAATCGGGGTGGTTCTACATCACCGAGCCACGCGACCCCGAATGGGTGGCGGCCCCCAAATTTAGATCTGGCTTCCCCACACGGCTCTCGTCATGGAAAGAGACGGGCCTGACGTGGGGGAATTCGGAAGAGCTATCCGGACTCCAAACATGCGTCCGAAACCTGATGGACCAGAATCTCAGGCTTGTCGATGTAATCCAGGTGATGCTCATCCGCCGGATTCTCCCCTGCCAACAACGGGCCTTTAACTTGTGGGAGTTCGATCCGGCACAGCACCGAACCTTGAGCCGGCTCTTCGACACTACGTACGAAGATGCCTGAAAGGTGCTGTTCAAGGGCGCTGAAGCCCCAACATCCGCTAACAAAGATCGCGGATACAGCTCGCGGCGTCCAGCCGGCGAGGTAAGTTATTTTACCCTTTACGGGACTCTTTTTTCATAGATTGACTCAGTGTGGGATCTAAAAACTTCCTATTCTTTGACATGACTGGCTGAAGACGTCCGGACAGATTAACTGTCCGGCTCCTTTGCCAGAAGACCCAGCGGACGCCCGATTGACGGGGCTGCTCGCTCCGGCACCCCATGTAGTGCCAGAGAAGAAGGCCAAGAAGGAGGCTACGGGAACTCGAAGGAGCACCCGACGCCAGTCTGTCAGATTCTGAGCGTAATCTTCTCCTCAAGACGAGGAGGAAGAAGAAGCTCCTCCCCAGTGAAGAGGAGAAGAAAAGGAAGGCCGCCCCAACTGGGGAGGCCGAAGGGTCCAAGAAGGGAAGAACCCTTCCTCCGGACTTCTCCACCAACGTCGACGACGACGAGGAGGATTGGCCTACAAGGGCCAAGCCCCTGGCGAGATCGTAAGTGTCCGGATACCCATGGATTTTTATTATTGCAGAGTGTTCTCTAATGTCGAACAATCGTGCAGCCCGCCCAAGGGCGAGTTCGCCGATTCATCGAGCGGGTCCACAGGCTCGTCGGAAATGGAGAGTACCTCGCTTCGACCGCCTCCTCGCCTCACGCTGCGGACGACGCCTTGGCGGGCCCCAAGAGGGGCTTGGTCAAGAGGAGGTAGCGTGGGAGGTGCCACAAGGCAACCTCCCGGACTCCAGGCCTTGAGGGGCAAGACCCCGAGGGCTCTAAGCCCGACCCTCGTCCGGACTCCATGCCGGAACCATCAGTGGTTCCAAAGTCCGGCCAGCAGATCCTTCGCAAGAAGGGTAAGACGCCGGTGTCCTCCATCCAACCGGAGGCACCGGATAGCTTACTGGAGGCGCTCAACAGCGCTTCCCATCGAGAAGGAGCACCGCACTGTTATGAGTGCGGTGATCCGACATTCGATCCGCCAAGACCGGATCGATCAAGCATTTACCAGCCTTCTAACAGGCTTTGAGGTAAGTTTAGAATATGTAAAAATATTACCTCCTAGACAGTAGCCCCTGATGCTTAGTGTGGTGTTCGGAAAGAAAAGCTGGACTAAGTATCTAAAAAGATATACGCAGGAGTCTAACATAAGTATGTCAATGTGGGAATGCAGGCTGCGCTGCTGACCTCTGCCGCACTGACTGCAGAGGTCAATGCATTAAAGCAGAACCTTGAGTGGTCCAAGAACGAGCTCGGACAAGCCAAGAAGCAGCTCGAGGACAAGGAAGGTAAGTAATACCTTATTAAAGAAGTACTGTCGGTGTCAAAACCAGCGGATCTCGGGTAGGGGATCCCGAACTGTGCGTCCAGGCGGATGGTAACAGGAGACAAGGGACACGATGTTTTACCCAGGTTCGGGCCCTCTTGATGGAGGTAAAACCCTATGTCCTGCTTGATTAATATTGATGATGTGTGTTACAAGAGTGGATCTACCACGAGATCAAAGAGGCTAAACCCTAGAAGCTAGCCTATGGTATGATTGTTGTATATGAGATTTTTATCGACTAGCCTGACCTCGGTTTATATAATGCACCAGAGGCCTAGGACAACAAGAGTCCTAGCCGAATACGCCGGTGGGGGAGGAGTCCTTGTCTTGATCGCCAAGTCTTGTGGAATCTTCCTTGTATGCGGCAACTGTTCGGACTGGCCCATGAGTATACGGCCATGGGGATCCTCGGCCCAATCGAACTGATCGGGAGACGGCGTGGTGAGTACCCCTAGTCCGGGACAACGTCGAGTCCCCCTGAACCGGTCTTCAAGTTAGGGACGCTCCTCGATTCTTCCGAACTGTTCTTCATCTTCAGTCGTCGGTCTTGAAAACTGGTTCAACAAATCTTCTCATCGTTGATCTTGAGGATCGCCGAAATGCATTCGACGAGTTTACACGTCGGGTATCCGGGGAGCCCCTTTAAGTTTCCGGCCTTTATCAATGCCTTGTTATTTTTATGCCACACCTCGGGTTTGAAGTTATTCCCGGGAGGCAGTGTCCTCTTGTGTCCGAGCTCTAACGCCGGACTACATTCGAGGTATCTTTTGCAGCCGAGCACCAACGCCGGACTGCTTCCCAGCTCTATCGCCGGACTATGTATCCGAGCTCCAACACCGAACGGTATCCGAGCTCCAACGCCGGACTATGTATCCGAGCTCCAACGCCGGACTGTATCCGAGGTGTCGTAAATCACCTTGGTTCAAAGAAGTTTGAAGGAGTTTAGCCGAGCTTAATGCCGGAAATGCCCTCTATGGAGCCAACCACTAGCGCCGAGCTTTATGCGGACTTCTTCCGAGGTGGTGCACCACCCGAATGTGGGCCGATTTTGTCAATATTTTTATTGGTGCAATTTATTCTCTGCCGAGATACATAGCCAGTAGCCCTCAAGGTGGGTATCGGTCTAAAACCCGAGATGCACATGAAGGATGACATAAGACCGCTGATCCCCGTAGCTGCTGAAACTCAGGTTGATTTGCAAAATCGGCCTGAGGATCAAGTCCTAGCTCGGCAGAATACTTCGGGACACAAAAAGCGGCGTGCTCAGTCCTCAAGACTCAGGTTGGGTGCGGCCGACCAACCTGAGGATCAAAATCTCCTCGGAAACTGTATTGCACTTAAAATTTTCTTCATAGAACAGGCAATGCAGTAGCCCCCGAGACACTGGTCGGGTGGCAACACCAAATCAGGGGATCGATGTACCCCTTAAATATTTGTAAATAATAAGCCCGAAGCCCAGTAGCCCCCGAGCCTTAATGCGGGCACGGGTGGCCGAATTAAGGATTGATATCCATAGTAAAATCACAAATTATGTGTAATGACTCAATGTATCCAAGTACTTTATGTCATTAATGCTCGTATCCGCATTGTACAAAGCTTTGTTGGCCGACCATCGGCTTCAACCTCCTCGGCCAAGATGGCGAGGGTGTTTGTCCTACTTTATAAAGCCTTTATGAGGGCAAAGATTTACGACAAACAAGGCAATCTGGCCATACGGTTTTATAAACAAAGGTACGCCGAGAGATATGTTTATATTATCGCTTAATGTAAGAAATGTCTTCCAAATAAAATAGTCCCGCTTATCGGTTCCTTTCTTTTGGGTTGTCATGTTAAGCATGATCATGAAACCTCAGCTCCAATGTAAGAGAAAAATATCGAGGATTTAGTTTGGGAGGCCGATTAATAGCCCCATTAGTGTTCGGGCGACGATCGAAGTCAAGCCGTAAACACTTCGGCCATTGTTATGAATGGCCCGTCGTTTAACGCCGTCATCGGATCGCCGACCAGTGTATGCTTATTGTGACAGTCAGTTTTCGGCTTTCTCCCCTGAGGTGCTTAACCATGTGAGCTGGAAGCACAATCGCAGTGGTTCTCCCTTTGCACACCTAGCCGAACAAAGCGGAACATAGGAGGCAAGCGCAGGAGCCGGGCAACCCAACTATTGACCGAATACACAATTCGAAACCGATGCATATATAGCAGTATCCGAGAATGTTTTTGCGGAATCTCTAAAGGTGTCCGGCGTTGCACTGTGAGACTTGTGCTAAAAACACTCAAATAGTTTAAAAGTGCCATGGGCTCGAAAAGCCAAAAAACTTATTCAAAAGGTTAATGTCCAAACTATATCAAGTGTTCGGTGCCAATCCGAAAATTGGACTTCAGAAAAAAAAAAGTGCTTCTGCCGTGCTTTAACATGACACATCCTATCTCAAGACTTCAAGCGGGTCAGCCTACGGCTTCAGTCTCCCATCCCGAAGGCGGAGTACTTCTCATTAGGCCAGTTTAGAAAACTAAACTCTAGCGGTTTTGAGAGAGAAATTAGGCTCCCCGGCTAGTGACCGCACACTCGTGTCGAAAAAAGGAGTGATAAATAATAAACACTTTGCAACGACTAAGAAGAAAAACACTTAGTATAAAACGACTCAAATAAACATAAGAGCCCCCAAGTGACTTGGGTAAAAGTTGACTATATAATGTACGGTGACATGTAAAATGCCTTCTAGCCGGATTGTAGATCGTTTGTCGTAGCGGACCTTTTCGCTTCAACCTCTGGACCCAATAGTCCGGAGTGTGTTCGAATACCCTCGCGGTTATAAAAACCGGGGCATGCGTGGAGACCAGGCGTAGGGGTCATTAGTGCTTTATCAGACAAGTGCCCAACTAGTTATGTTATATTACATGGTTAGTAAGAAACATCTTCCAGGGAGAATAGTTCCATTAGGGGTTCCTTTCCTCGAGGCATGCCCTAAAGTGCATGTCCGGACTGCGAAAAGAGCAGAAAAACATCTGGGGGCAGGTAAATGAATAGGTAAGAAATCATCTTTTAGTTCACCGACCGAGTATTCCCTTAAGAACGCTAGCTTTCAGCTTCACCCAGTCTGAGGTACACATCCGGCTGACCCGGCAGTAACAATCGCAGAGGTGCTCCCTTTACCACCTAGCCGAACAATCGGGAACGTAGGGGTAAGCACAGGAGCCGGGCAACCCAGCTTGGCCAAAACTTAAGTCATATCGATGCATATAATGGTGAATAAAAGGTACATGCGGAAGTGTGACACATGTGTTGGGCATAAAGCCCGTATAAATAAGCTTCATTAAAGAAGCCCCGAGTATAATGAGCGGGTAGCGCGTCAAGTATGTGCGAACAAAGTTTGGACAAGGAAAATTTTTACAAGCAACTTTTTTCCAAAAAAGTATAATGCTTGGTCGAGCCGAACACAAGTTAAAAATTTAAAACTTTGATCATGAAGGCAACTTAGCTGGTTAATGTGTTCGGTATTGACGACGCGGTCCGAGCTTGATGCGTGACAAAGTTCCATCCCCCAAGCCGATCCCGAGGTGGCGGAGCAAAGAGCTCGACACTCCGAAGTGGTGACATAGCACGGTCAATGCAGGATGGGAGAGTGATGCCGAAGTCCCCTGCATGGGGTAATGAAGTGTTGACGAAGCCCCCGTCCAGCCGAGGTGACGCCAAAGGATATAGTCCGGCTGGATCATTTTCCTATGCACAAAAAATAGTGCAGACCGGGGATAATAGTAATAATAGGAATTAAAAAATGTTGCATAATAAATAATTTATGCAAAGTGAGTAATAAAAGAAATATGGCCTGGCGCCGAAGTCAATGTCGATGCAGGTCGTCGGCGTAATGCAATAAAGGCGTGGCAAAGCCTGGATTCACAGGTCGGTCCGAGTTCCGGATCATGCGGCGTCACGGACTATGTACGGAAACCGATCAACCATCATGCGACCGTCGATAATGCGGCCACCATTTGATAGACCTGTGTACATATGATGGACAAAACAGAGTAATAATTCCTTGGGAAAAATTAACCTAAACAAGCAAAAAGAAATACTAGGATTAATAGCACCTGGTTTATTTGTTGTAGCAATCCGAAGGAAGGTGATTCCCAAAATTGGGACTCGATCGCGCACCCATTGCCTGGTCGGCTAGTGACGCCGAAGTGTCCGGAGTAGGTTGATGAAGATATGGCGAAGCCCCCGGTCCAGCCAAGATGTCGAAGTAGGTCGGCGTGATGGACACCAGCTTGGAGAAGCGATAGTGCGGCCCTGCCGATGTAGGTCGTGACGTGGTCGATGCCGGCTTGATGAAGCGACCGTGCGGCGACGCTGGTATGCCTGCTCTGTGTAATCCGTGGGGCAGCGATGTTGGTGATGATTTATCCTTCGCGATGCCAGACTCTTGTTCGGCTTGCCGAGATGATGATCCGAAGAAGTTGAGCTCGGCTCAACAAAGTGACGACGTGTCTAGTGCAGGTCGGCAGCCGTGGAGCAATATTGCCCGACTGGTTTGATACCAGCATGATGTTGAAGATCATGTTCAAAAGATCTTAAAGTTAGTGGGATGTGTTCGGAAACAAAACACAATACCCATACAATACTTCCTTCAAAAAGGATGTCCGAAATCCCATTCATAAAAAAGACGAACTCGGGTCGGATTCGTTTTCGCGCAGAAAACAGATCCGAAAAGTGATGCACTAATCGGAAGGTTCCCGGAGTTTGGACGGTCGGATCGAGCTGAAATTTTGAGGGGTGGTTGATATAGGAATTCCGCAGCCGATCAACGGTTGGATCTTCCAAAGGAAGTCCGAGCTAGAATCTGGACACCACGCCCTAAACTCGTCCGGATTCTCGGCCAGATTCAATGCGGCTCCGGTATATCGGAGATTGCCAGAGATTCCTCCATCGGAACTCGATGAAATTTTCTAGGGTTGTTGTAGACTAAATTCCGCACAATTCCACCGAAGCAATCGTCAAACCGACACTCGAGGAGGCGGTGATGGCGGATACAAGTTCGCTGTCCAGAAAAACAGCACGGTCGCCCGAGGGCAATGTTGACGATGAGCCCCCGGGCTCCCTGGATGATTCCTCCATGATCTTGATAGAGATCGGAGTTGATGTTGATGAATGCCCTCATCCGAACATGACGATCGGAGGTAGAGCGCAGTCCTTGGTCGAACCAAGATGACCAGTCGAGCTGGTGACGAAGATGCCGAAGTCGCAGTTGATTTGCGGGCGAGCCATCGACCTTTTGCCGAACACACGGAGGAACTCTCAATGAAAGCACCAATGTCGGTGTCAAAACCGGCGGATCTCGGGTAGGGGATCCCGAACTGTGCGTCGAGCGGATGGTAACGAGAGACAAGGGACACGATGTTTTACCTGTGTTCGGGCCCTCTTGATGGAGGTAAAACCCTACGTCCTGCTTGATTAATATTGATGATGTGTGTTATAAGAGTGGATCTACCACGAGATCAAAGAGGCTAAACCCTAGAAGCTAGCCTATGGTATGATTGTTGTATATGAGATTTTTATCGACTAGCCTGGCCTCGGTTTATATAATGCACCAGAGGCCTAGGATAACAAGAGTCCTAGCTGAATACGCCGGTGGGGAGGAGTCCTTGTCTTGATCGCCAAGTCTTGTGGAATCTTCCTTGTATGCGGCAACTGTCCGGACTGGCCCATGAGTATACGGCCATGGGGATCCTCGGCCCAATCCAACTGATCGGGAGACGACGTGGTGAGTACCCCCTAGTCCAGGACACCGTCAAGTACCTTATAGAAAAGGTTTTGGTTGCAAAAAATAACAGGATTAACTTGGGTACTACAGGGGCCACGAACGAGGTGGCGGCCCTGAAGGAAGCGGTGTTCGTGGCCGAAAACAAAGCGGCTGCGGAACGCACCGAGCGAGAGAAGGGGAAGGCGCAGCTGGCCAAGGTACGGCAAGAGCTCCAAGCTCTCGTGGGAAAACACAAGGGTTTCGAGCGTGACTCGAAGGCTCGACAGTCCGAGCTCGCCTCGGCTCTTGAGAGTGCCAAAGCTGCTAAGGCCGAGGCCCAAAAAGCCCTCCAAGAAATTGAGTCGGTAAAGAAGATAGCGGCGGGTAAGGCATTCTTTATGCAAAGCAAGCATGTGAAAGTGAATTACCTATTACATAACCGGATTCGGAGCTCTCCAGGAGCATTCGCAGATTTGCCCCGTAGTGTCTGATGCTGCTGCATTCTACCGCCCCAAGGAGGGGAGCTCGACGGAAAAGGTGTTCTGGTCTCGATATCTTTGAGGCCGAACATTCGGTGCCCCTGAGCGACCAGCTGAAGCAGCTGGTCGAGCTCCACAAGGTCGCCGAACAGGCCATGAAGGGCCTTATAGCGCGGCTGTGGCCATTGGAGGCCATGCCTGGGAGCTACTTCGGCTTGGTGCAGCGGCTGGTGGATGCCTGTCCGCGGCTTGAAGTCATCAAGCGCTCCGTCTGCATTGAAGGTGTCTGTCGGGCCCTTGCCCGTGCCGAAGTGCACTGGGGCAAGCTGGATACGGAGAGGCTTGTGACGGACGGGCTACCAAAGGGCCATGAGCATCGCACGCCCGAAATGTACTATGAGGGCCTCCTGAAGGGTGCCCGCCGAATAGCGGATGAGTGCTCCAAAGATGTAATTTTTGAATAAACTCGCATTTGTTATCCTGTACATCAAAACTTGTTCATATGCGCTAAGCAATGCTTATTAATTTAAAATATTACCTTCTGTGCGGCCATTTATCAAATTTGAGAGATGGCAAGTCGTTGGCTTCAGCCCCCATGCCACGAGTGATGGGGTGTTCCGGATAAACTTGAGCACTCTTGAACACTCTCACTTAGCCATAATAGTATTTGGAAGACCGAGTTTGGGGCGCTATCCACGCCTTGGCCGGACAATTCCGGTTCCTCGCTCTAAGCGGCATAAGTCTTTAGGGACCCGAAAAAACCTCTCGAACAGCGACCGTCTCTTGCTCTATCATGACGGTCAGTTTTAGCTTTCTCCACTGAGGTGCTCGACCCAGCTCAACTGTGGCACAATCGTAGTGGTTCTCCCGGTGCTACCTTAGCCGATATAACGGAACGTAAGGTACCAAAACACGGTAGCCGGGCAAACCCAACTATTGACCCAAGACATGATCCGGAGCCGATTCATATAATGCTATAAGTTCAGGGTGCCGCACTTGTGAAAGTGTTCGGACTTATCACACCATAATTTTGGGATACTTAACCCCCTGGTGTATTGGCCGTACCAAAGTGTACGGTTGCAACATGTCGTGAAATGAACACATGTATCAATAAAGGAAGTAGAGCAATAATAAGCAAGAGCTATGTATTGTTTATTCAAGTAAGGTACTGCAATGAAAGCAGAACGATACAAGTAGTGCGATAAGCAAGGGATGGGACTATCTAACATGTCCCCCTCCAGGGGTAAGCTGCGAGATGGTATGTAAAACAGGTATAATGCTCGTAATAAAGACCACCTGAACACTTCGACGTGGCTTACTGCTTCCCTGGCTGTTGCATCGTGAGTTCGGCGATTCTAGTGCCGGACAGGACTTCTGAAAGACGGAGTCCTGAAAGTAAGAAAAGGAAAAAAGAAAAAGAATGAAACCATCGGGAGCCCCTGGTGCGGTCGAGCCGCATTCTGGGCGTGCCATGGTCTTGCCCCTCCCCATATGCCCATGGTATCGCCAGATCGTAATTATGTACGCGTAACACTAGCTTCGCAACTTCGCGAGGGTTGGGGTTGGGGCCGGATTGCTACGCGTGCTTGAATCGTGCCAGGCGGTCTTGTTGTAGGTTACTCCGGGCGCTGCGATGTTGTCCGGACGCTTAGTGGCCGGACTCAAGAATTGATGTGAGAGGCTGCTTTGTACCTCCGCCATGAGGGGCCGTGTGCTCCTCCGTTCGGAGAGAGCGTTGATGTTTCCATTGACCGTAATTACTCCTCGAGGGCTGGCATCTTGAGCTTGAGGTATGCGTAGTGCGGCACCGCATTGAACTTTGCAATGCGGTTCATCCGAGCAGGCGTGATAGCTGCCGCGAATGGGACGATGTCGAAGATTAACTCTTCGCTTCGAAGTTATCCGGGATCCAAGAACACTTCGAGTGTAATTGAGCCCGCATAACCGCCTCTACACCCGGTATGACGCCTTTAAAGGTCGTCTTTGTAGGTTTAATCCTTGAGGGGTCTATGCCCATTTTGCGCACTATATCCGGATAAAGCAGGTTCAGGCTGTTGCCGCCGTCCATCAGGACTCTGGTTAGGTGAAATCCGTCGATAATTGGGTCTAGAACCAATGCGGCAAAACCGCCATGACGGATGCTAGTGGGGTGGTCCCTTCGATCGAAGGTGATCGGGCAGGAAGACCATGGGTTGAACTTCGGGCGATCGCTCCATCGCATATACGTCCCTTAGTGCACGCTTCCGCTCCCTTTGGGTATGTGGGTCGCGTATATCATGTTCACCGTCCGCACTTGTGTAGGAAAACCCTTCATCCTCTATTGTTCGGGCGGCCGGGCTCTTCCTCGTCATCGCTATGCAGCCCCTTGTCATTGAGTTCGGCACTTAACTTGCACTGCTTGCTTGAACACCCAACAATCCCTGTTGGTGTGATTGGCTGGTTTTTGGGGTGCCATGTATCCGCACAAGAGATCGAGTATCCGTCCAAGTTGGACGGGCCCCGGGTATTTCTTTTGAATGGCTTCTTCCGCTAACCGGGTTTAGAGCCTCTGAATCCGGCATTGGACGGGTCAGATCTTGATGTTATCGCCGTTAATGTGGCGCTTGTTCTTGTTGCGACGCGACCTGCCATTGCTGTCCTTGGTATCCGAACTATCGGGATGTTTGGCCAAGTTGTTGCTTCGAGCTAGCCAGCTGTCCTCTCCCGCACAAAAGCGGGTCATGAGTGTTATGAGGGCTGCCATGGATTTTGGCTTTTCCTGTCCTAGGTGCCGGGCAAGCCACTCGTCGCGAATGTTATGTTTGAAGGCTGCAAGGGCCTCTGCATCCGTACAGTCAACGATTTGATTTTTCTTTGTTAGGAACCGTGTCCAAAATTGTCTGGCCGATTCTTCTGGCTGCTGGATTATGTGGCTAAGGTCATCGGCGTCTGGTGGTCGCACATATGTCCTGGAAGTTATCGAGGAATGCGGCTTCCAGGTCCTCCCAACAACCAATTGATTCTGGCAGCAAGCTATTGAGCCAATGCCGAGCTAGTCCTTTAAGCTTGAGTGGGAGGTATTTGATGGCATGTAGATCATCACCGGGCCATGTGGATATGGAGGAGATAGTCCTTGATCCGCATCGCAGGATCTGTGGTACCATCGTATGATTCGATGTTTACGGGTTTGAAGCCCTCGTGATTTGACGATCCATTACTTCATCTGTGAAGCATAGTGGGTGTCTTGGCGCCTCTGTATTGGGCTATATCATGATGTAGCTCATATGAGCTTTGTCTCATCGTGTTCGGCCCGCCGGTTTGTCAGATCTGGCGCGACGGTAATCATCCCGTCGTTAGGCCCACGCCGATCCGTAGATCGATCTTGTATGTTTTGCCTTGTCCTCCAATATATCTCGCAAGTCCGGCGCGTTTTCCCGTGCCTTGCTACTTTTTGAGCAGCGTCGGGGTGTGGCTTGAGCGGAGGACCGAGAGGCTTCTCTGTCGCGGCCACGGGTGGCCGGGTCTGCCATGTCGTCTTGCTGGTGACTTGGGTGCTTCCTTCTCTGATCGAGGCAATGGTCTGCGTTTGGGGTAGCTTTTGGAGGGGCGTTCGAGTTCATACTCTTCGGCTGCAAGGACTTCGGTCCATCTGTCAGCTAGCCTGCGTTTGAAATGCTCCTGTTCGGCGGGATCCTTGGGCACGACAAATTCGTCGTCGTCGAGGCTTGCCTCATCTTCGGAGGGAGGCGCATAATTATCGTCCTCGACCTCTCTTTCTGCAGCACTGTCGTGCGGACTTGCTTCTCCCTCCACCTGCGCTGAGTCCTGCTGGAGGGGGTTCTCTTCGGCACTGTCCGTGGTGTTATTATCTCCCGTGCCGGAATCACCATTTTTATTGTGGCGGGATTTAGAGCGGCGCCGCTGACATAGGCGCTTCGGCTGGTTCTTGGAGGGGTCATCCTCCGTTGTTCCATCGTCGTTCCCATCTTTTGGGATGTCCACCATGTATATGTCATATGACGAGGTGGCCTTCCAAAGGCCCTCAGGCGCTGGGTCTTGGTCGTCTCCGGCGTCGTCGTCCATACCGTCGACGTCTTCGGAGTCGAAGTCGAGCATGTCGGTTAAATCATCGACAGTGGCTACAAAGTGGGTGGTGGGTGGGCGTTGAATTTCGTCGTCCGTATCCCAACCTTCCTGTCCACAGTCCGGCCAGGGCTCTCCGGATAAAGAGAGAGACTTTAGAGAATTCAGAGTGTCGCCAAAAGGCGAGTGCTGAAAGATGTCCGCGGCCGTGAACTCCATAACAGGCGCCCAATCAGATTCGATTGGCAAGGGCGTGGAGGGTTCGGAGTCCGGCACCCTGGAGTCGAGGTCTTCGCAAAGGACAAGGATGGAGTTCGGCTCAATCGCCATAGAGATTGTAGCCCCTGAGGCGGTGTCCAACCACTCGTCCTCGATCGGGGAATCCGGCTCCGGATTAAGGGTCGGGCCGGAGTCTTTGGTGCGGCCTCCGAGGCCTTTGTCAGCGAGCTAGATCATGCCCATCGAAACAAAGGTAACGCTGTTGCACTGCGGCTCGAATCCGTCGAAGATCAAGTCTCTGCGGATATCGGCCAGATAGTTCAAACTTCCAAATCTGACCTGATGGCGAGGCGTAGCTTTCAATCTGCTCCGGATGGCCAAGCGAATTGGCCCGCAGCAAAAGCCGCCGAATACGAAGATCTGTCCGGGGAGAAAAGTCTCACCCTGGACCGCATCGTTGTTGATGATCGAAGGAGCCATCGGGCCTATCGGTGACGACATAGAGGAACTCTCAATGAAAGCACCAATGTGGGTGTCAAAACCGGCGGATCTCGGGTAGGGGGTCCCGAACTATGCGTCTAGGCGGATGGTAACAGGAGACAAGGGACACGATGTTTTTACCCAGGTTCGGACCCTCTCGATGGAGGTAATACCCTACTCCTGCTTGATTAATATTGATGATATGGGTAGTACAAGAGTAGATCTACCACGAAATCAAGGAGGCTAAACCCTAGAAGCTAGCCTATGGTATGATTGTTGTTCGTCCCACGGACTAAAACCCTCCGGTTTATATAGACACCGGATAGGTTAGGGTTATACAGAGTCGGTTACAATGGTAGGAGATCTACATATCCGTATCGCCAAGCTTGCCTTCCACGCCAAGGGAAGTCCCATCCGGACACGGGACGAAGTCTTCAATCTTGTATCTTCATAGTCTTGGAGTCCGGCCGCGACGATAGTCCGGCTATCTGGACACCCCCTAGTCCGGGACTCCCTCAGCTGGCGTGGCATTAATCTGGGGAAGATAGCAGCAGCTAAGCTGGCGTGGCGCAGCGTTGGCGTGAGATGGAGCGCGGACGGCGGCAGAGAGCAACACCGTCGAGCTTCAAAGCTGAGCTCCTCAAGCTGATCTAGGGTGGGGGATAAGAACCACTCATTGAACTTGGCTTGGACCTTGCAGTTGGTACTGAACATGCGGATGTCAAGGCGTCTGGCTGGCCCAGGGTGCGATGAAAGGATCTTGGAGACTGCGGCCATGTGTTTGCAATCCCCATCTCAGAGGCAGCTGTTGACGGTGAGGTTGAGGGGGACGCGGCGCCAGAGGGGGCGCCACCGCCGGGAGAGCAGGGCGATCCGCACGGCATATTTGGTGGGGAGGAGTGTTGGGGAACGTAGTAATTTCAAAAATTTCCTACGCACATGCAAGATCATTGTGATGCATAGCAACGAGAGGGGAGAGTGTGTCCACGTACCCTCGTAGACTGAAAGCAGAAGCGTTAGCACAACGCGGTTGATGTAGTCGTACGTCTTCCGACCGATCAAGTACCGAACGCACGTCACCTCCGAGTTCATCACACGTTCAACTCGATGACGTCCCTCGAACTCCGATCCAGCCGAGCTTTGAGGGAGAGTTCCGTCAGCACGACGGCATGGTAACGATGTTGATGTTCTACCGTCGCAGGGCTTGCCTAAGCACCGCTACGATATGATCGAGGTGGATTATGGTGGAGGGGGCACCGCACACGGCTAAGAGATTCAAGGGATCAATTGTTGTGTCTATGGGGTGCCCCCGTCCTCCATATATAAAGGGGGGAGGAGGAGGGGGCCGGCCAAGGGGAGGAGGCGCGCCCAAGGGGGGGCAATCCTACTCCAAGTAGGTTTTGCGCCCCTTTCCTATTCCAACTAGGAGAAGGGGGAAGGAGGTGGTGGAGATAAGGAAGGAGGAGGGGGGCCGCGCTCCACCTCCTGCCGCCTCACCTCTTCCACCACTTGGGCCCATGAGGCCCAATAACCCCCGGGGGGTTCCGGTAACCCCCCGGTACTCCGGTATATATCCGATAACCCCCGGAACCATTCCGGTGTCCGAATATAGTCGTCCAATATATCAATCTTCATGTCTCGACCATTTCGAGATTCCTCATCATGTCCGTGATCACATCTGGGACTCCGAACTACCTTCGGTACATCAAAACACATAAACTCATAATATAACCGTCATCGAACTTTAAACGTGCGGACCCTACGGGTTCGAGAACTATGTAGACATGATTGAGACACGTCTCCGGTAAATTACCAATAGCGGAACCTGGATGCTCATATTGGCTCCCACATATCCTACGAAGATCTTTATCGGTCAAACTGCATAACAACATACGTTGTTCCCTTTGTCATCGGTATGTTACTTGCCCGAGATTCGATCGTCGGTATCTCAATACCAAGTTCTATCTCGTTATCGGCAAGTCTCTTTACTCGTTCCGTAATACATCATCCCGCAACTAACTCATTAGTTCCAATGCTTGCAAGGCTTAAGTGATGTGCATTACCGAGTGGACCCAGAGATACCTCTCCGACAATCGAAGTGACAAATCCTAATCTCGAAATAAGCCAACCCAACAAATACCTTCGGAGACACCTTTAGAGCACCTTTATAATCACCCAGTTATGTTGTGACGTTTGGTAGCACACAAAGTGTTCCTTCGGTAAACGGGGGTTGCATAATCTCATAGTCATAGGAACATGTATAAGTCATGAAGAAAGCAATAGCAACATACTAAACGATCAAGTGCTAAGCTAACGAAATGGGTCAAGTCAATCACATCATTATCCTAATGATGTGATCTCGTTAATCAAGTGACAACTCTTTGTCTATGGCTAGGAAACATAATCATCTTTAATTAACGAGCTAGTCAAGTAGAGGCATACTAGTGACACTCTGTTTGTATATGTATTCACACATGTATCATGTTTCCGGTTAATACAATTCTAGCATGAATAATAAACATTTATCATGATATAAGGAAATAAATAATAACTCTATTATTGCCTCTAGGGCATATTTCCTTCTGTCTCCCACTTGCACTAGAGTCAATAATCTAGATGCTCGTCCGGCAGATCCGGGACACAATCGCAGTAGTTCTCCATGCGCTACCTTAGCCGATATAACGGAACGTAAGGTACCAAAACAAGGGAGCCGGGCAAACCCAACCAATGACCCAAGACATGAATCGGAGCTGATGCATATAGTGCTATAAGTTCGGGGTGCCGGACGACCGAGAAGGTGGTCGGACTTTATTGCCATATTATGAAGCCCCTGGCATAATCGGGCGTAACACGAGGTGTCGATGAAAAGCGACGTCCGGTAAGTGTTTTTTAAGTCTACGTATTGTAGCAAAATGATATGTCTATGCATATGAGTACGATGTATGATTATGAAAAGAGGTGTTTTTGGCGGAACCTATGATGGCCGGACTGGAGGGAGTTGTCAGTGGATCGGGAGTGAATCCGGACTTCCTTCTTTTAGGGGGGGCTCTGCATCAAAGTTAGTTTGTAACGCAAATACTCGGGGGTAGCCGAGCGTCCTCTTGTGGTTGGTCTGAGGGCTCCTGATCAGACCCTGGTAATCCCAGCCGTTATACCGTTGGGTAGCGCCGAATCCTCAGTTGGTGTCCGGATAGTCGTCTGTCATATCAAAATCTTGATAGGCATGCGTGACTCACTACTCCGACAGCTGTATGATATCCTCCCTGACGGCGGGATTCGTGTAACGCCCTGGTTTCGATGCGCCAGGTGTCTTCCAATTATTCGCCGTCTTGGCCATGTCATTTGCTTGCGTGTTGCACTTTGTCATGTCATCATCTACATTTCATATCATGTCATCATGTGCATCGCATTTGCATACGTGTTCGTCTCATGCATCCGAGCATTTTCCCCGTTGTCCGTTTTGCAATCCGGCACTCCTATGTCTCCCGGCGCTTCCTTCTTGCCTCTCTTCGTGTGCGGGTATTAAACTTTCTCGGAATGGACCGAGTTTTGTCAAGCGGCCTTGGTATAGCACCGGTAGACCGCATGTCAAGTTTCGGATCATTTGGAGGTCGTTTGATACTCCAACGGTTAACCGGGTAACCGTAAAAGCCTTTTTTGTGTGCAGCCCAACACCCCTTCCAAAGTGGCCCAAAACCCAGCAAACTCCCCTCCATGCTCTCGGTCGTGCGATCACGATCGCGTGGCCGAAAACCGCATCTCAATTTGGAGTCTCCTAGCTCCCCCTACCTATAAATATGCCCATCCCCCCGAAATTCGCGGTCTAATCCCCAAACCCTAGTCTTCTTCCACCTCACGCCCCGGACACGTCCGGTCCGGCCGGACGAAACCACCGCCGCCCGCTGGCCGGTGGCACGCCCACCACGTGGCCTCCCAGCGCCGTCCCGCCGCCCGGCCCGCTAGGCCACCGCCGCGGGCCCCATGCCCGATCCGCCGCCGCCGCCCATTGCAGGAGACCCGCGCCGAGCCGCGGCTCTCCTGCCCGCCGCCGTCGACCTCCATCTCCACCGGCCGAGCCACGCCCGCCGCTTCTTGGGCCTCGCCTCATCGCCCCTCGCCGCCGGACCTCGCCTTGCCCGCCCGTCTCGCCGTCAGCCGGATGGCCGCCGCCTAGCTCCGGTCAGATCCGGGCATGGCGCCCCCGAATCCGGCCCCGCGCCCCATCTCCCTCCGCTCCGGTGCCTTCTCCGGCGAGATCTCCGGCCACCTCGGTTCGCGTGCCCGCAGGTTGTCTTCCCCCCCCCCCTCCAAAATTCTGCTGTCCCAAGAATTCTATCATTATGTGCCCATATTCATCATGCCATGTTCGTCATGCCGTTTATCTGCATCCTTTGCTCCGTTTCGTGCCTGTAATATGTCAAATTGTTCGCCTAGACGAGTAGATCATTTCATCTCATTGCATCATTTTCATTTGAGCTCATCTTGATGTCGTAAATGCTGTTGGAAGAGGGCTATGTGATGTTAGTTTCAAATTCTTATCAGAACATGCACTTTTGTTATTTTTGCCATGATTGATGTGTGCATCCTATGAACTTGAGTCCTACATGTGTTTTGTTCTATGCCATGCCATATTTACAGGGGTATATGCCATGTATTTTTGTGATCTCTGTGGTGACTAGCACAAGCATGCAAACTAGGCTTCATGATGTTGCTGATTTCACTGCTCGCGATATTTTTATGCCATGTAAACTTGATGCTTCCGAGAGATCCATGCTTATTTTGAGATACTTCATTAAGCATGTTTTGAACATATGGTTATTCTATATCCATCCATGCCCTTTTTTGCAATTATGGAGTGCCATAGCTTGACTCAATCGAGCTCTACTTTTGCTCTAAAATGTTTGCTGGCAGGTTGTTTACATGTTATTCAATTTTGCCAAGGTTGTTGTAGTTGATCCGTGTATGCTATAATGCCGTTCTTGCCATTCTTAGCTTAAACATGTCTTCTTGCTGTTGGTTGCCTTGCCATGCCATGTATTGCTCTGTGGTGAGTGATTCAAGCTCACCAACATGTCTACTTATTGTTGTTCCTGCCATGTATGAATCTGTAATATAACTTGCCATGTTTACGTGGGTGCCATCATATCTTCCTATTCTTTTTGGCTCATGGTCAGTAAGGGACTTTTGTTCTATGCATTTAGTAGATTCATTCCATGTCTTTGTTTGCCATGATAAATTCCTGTAGCATGCTGTTTGGTAGCTCTAAATATTGCAACCTAATGTTATTTCTGCAAAGTCTGAAACTGTTATTATTTGCAATCTTGCCATGTGTTTTTGAGCATATTCTAGTGATTTCTGGAGATAGCTCAGTGTTCATGTTTTGTCTTGCTCTACCTGTAAATCATGCCCATGCCTTTTTGTATTACGTTGAGATGCTGTAGCATAACGTTTTGGTGCTTGCAATATGCCTACTTGCTGTCTTGGACAGATTGTTGCTATAACTTGTATTGTGTGTATGTGTTGAACCGTTGCTCCGTTTTGAGTGTGCTCTATATGAAACTCGCTTGATTTTGCATGTAGTTTCATATTATCATGTTGCATCCTTGTTTTAAGGTGTTTGCTTGATGTTTGTGTGCATTTTGCATCAACGCCATGTTTAACTTGTTTTGCTCATATCTTTTAGGCCGTAGCTCCGAATCTAATGAACTTTGTATGTAACTTGACTAGAATTTCGTGTAGATCATCTTGGTGCATCTTAGCTTGCTGTTTAACAACTTGAACATAAGGTTTATTCAGATCTGGATCAATTTCGAAATATGCATATGAGGACTTACCGGAATTGTTATATGTTGTTCCCAGCCTCATTTAAACTTGCCTTGATGTGTTGCTCTTGCATGCATCATCTCTTGCCATGAGTAGCTTCATGTAGCCTTTTCATGCATTATGCTTGGTTGTGCATCTTGTCATGTTCAAGTGTGGTGTGTTTACTTTCTTGTGTGCTTCTTCTCGATAGTTCCCGTTTTGTTGCGATCGTGAGGACTCGTTCGTCTACGCTTGGTTCGGCTTCATCCGTTCGTCTTCTTAATGGACTCGTTCTTCTTCCTTGCGGGATTTCAGGCAAGATGACCGCTACCCTGGATCTCACAACTATCATTGCTATGCTAGTTGCTTCGTTCTATCGCTATGCTGCGCTACCTATCACTTGCTGCTCAAGCCTCCCAAATTGCCATGAACCTCTAACCTTTGTCACCCTTCCAAGCAAACCGTTGTTTCGCTATGTTACCGCTTTGCTCAGCCCCTCTTATAGCGTTGCTAGTTGCAGGTGAAGATGAAGTTTGTTCCTTGTTGGAACATGGAGATGTTGTTCCTTGTTGGAACATGTTTACTTGTTGGGATATCACAATATATCTTATATTATTAATGCATCTATATACTTGGTAAAGGGTGGAAGGCTCGGCCTTATGCCTGGTGTTTTGTTCCACTCTTGCCACCCTAGTTTCCGTCATATCGGTATTATGTTCCCGGATTTTGCATCCCTAACGCGGTTGGGTGATTTATGGACACCCTTGACAGTTCGCTTTGAATAAGACTCCTCCAGCAAGGCCCAACATTGGTTTTACCATTTGCCTCACCTATTACCTTTTTCCCTTGGGAGTCGCGCATCCCAAGGGTCATCTTTAGTTTAGCCCCCGGGCCAATGCTTGTCTAAGTGTTGGTCCAAACTAGAGCCACTTGCAGCGCCACCTCGGGAAACTTGAGGGCTGGTTCTAGTTGTCGTAGTGCTCATCCGATCGTGGCACGAGGCAGAGATCTGGCGCTGCTACTATCGGGGATGTCGGCACGCCGGGAGGTCTTGCTTTGGTCTTGTTTTATTGCTTTGTCGAAATGTCTTGTAGCCGGATTCCGAGACTGATCGGGTCTTCGGGGAGAAGGAATATCCTTTGTTGATCGCGAGCTTATCATGGGCTAAGTTGGGACACCCCTGCAGGGTATGAACTTTTGAGAGCCGTGCCCGCGGTTATGTGGCATATGGGAATTTGTTAATATCCGGTTGTAGTAAACTTGAAGTAAACTCTTCTAAAATACACCAACCGTGTGCGTAACCGTGAGTTTCTCTTTTCGGCGTTGTTCGAGAGGAGAACACGGTTTCCGGGTTATGTCTCGGCGTAAGTAGGAGTTCGGGATCACTTCTTGATCATTACTAGTTGACGACCGCTTCGCTTTCTCTCTTCTCGCTCTTATTTGCGTTGGTTAGCCACCATATATGCTTAGTCACTTGCAACCTCACCACTTTACCCCTTCCTTTCCCATTAAGCTTTGCTAGTCTTGATACCCATGGTAATGGGATTGCTGGAGTCCTCGTGGCTCACAGATTACTACAACAACGATTCTTGGTACAGGTTATGCGATGATCATGACGGGAGAGAGATGTTTGCTAACTTTGGAGTTCTTCTTCTGCTTCTTCTTCGATCAGGGGATAGGTTCCAGGTCGGTAGCCTGGGCTAGCAGGGTGGATGTCGTTTGAGTTTCTGTTTATGTTTCATCCGTAGTCGGATGTTGATCTTGTATATGATATTGATGTATTCTTGTGGCATTTGTGCCTTATGTATCTTTCCCCTTCTATTATGTAATGTTGATGTAATGATATCCACCTTGCAAAAGCGTTCCAATATGCGGGTCTATCCTTGGTGGGACCTTCGAGTTCCTTTTGGATAGGGTCGCATATTGGGCGTGACAAGTTGGCATCAGAGCCTCGACCGACCTTAGGAGCCCCCTTGATTGATCGTGTAGTTTGGCCGTTGTTGAGTCTAGAAGCTGATTTCTGAGTCTAGTTATATCGGAGAGTAGGAATTCTTTTTACTCCTCAGCCCCTTCGTCGCTCTGGTAAGGAATCTTGACGTAGGTGTTTTGAATTACTCCTCTTCCCTTTCAAACTTTCTTTAGGATCACGCAGTTGGTTTTCCGATCGTTGGCCCTCAGCTCTTTTCATCCGGTGCATTCTCGTCAAGTCGACTCGACCATCTTCATCTTTGCCAAGTTCAATCCTCAGTTCTTCCTCCGACGTCGTTGTTTTTCCTTGTCCGAAGTTGTCCTTGTTTTTCCCACCCGCTCTCCCTTCTTCCTCTCGGAACCGGAGTCCGCTATTGAGTATCCTTCTACTCGTGTGAAGTCTTTGCTTTCTTTCCTCAATGATTTCAACTGGTGTTTTTTCTTCAAGATATTCGTCGGTTTCCCCTTCCAAGTTGTCTTTGTTTTCCCGCCCTCCCACCCTATTATTCCCGGAGTTCGAGTTTCTTCCGACCATCAATTCCATTCGTGTGGAGCCTCTTCAGTCTTCCCTCAATTATTTGAACTGGTGAATTCTCGTCTCGGTGGACATTCTTCATCTCTTTCTTTTCCGGTGGACTCAATTCAAGTTTTTCGGGTTGCTCTTATTCTTTTCCCTCGGCTCAAGTGTTTTCCTTGCTCGTTTGCATCTCGCCATTCAATCATCCCGGAGTTCATAAGATATCTCAGGAGATTCGTCTGTCTTCCAATTAATTTGAGGTTGTCACCTCATTCAAATATTTCAATTGTTCCGGTGCTTCATCTATCTGTTCAACAACCTTTCCAACGGTGTTTTCTCTTCAGTGGGCCCTAACCCACAGGTCTTTTCCCAGGATCTTACCTGACTCTTCTAATTATTCCGGAGTTATTCTCAAGTTCTTTTTGAAGTTTGACGTAATAATGGATCCCATCAGTCAGACGCCTTCCCAAGATCTCTTTCAAATTCTTTTCATTATTGGCTCAACCTCTTCGCTTTTCATTCTACCGGAGTATCTCAACAATTTTGGTGGTGTTTATCGTCGTCCTTGAAGACCGAAGAAGATTTTTCCTCTAAATCTTGCCCGTTCTCTCGAAGATTCGTGGTTCTAGCTTCATATCATCATCTCGAATTATTTCAGTTTGTCAGATATTCTTTTCTTACCCATCCGGAGTATTTCAGGAGTTGATTTCTATTTCTTTTCACCGGAGGTCATCGTTCCAGAAGAATTCTTTGTCCTCACATTTCAGCTACCATTATCCAATTATCCCGGTGCTTCGTCCAAGTGTTCTTAATCAGCTCATGATCTCTTTGTTCTTTTGCATATAAATCCCCTCTAGCATATTTGTTCTTCAAATTCTTCCCGGTGATTCATTCTCTTTCATCAGTCATTTTCGAATTCTTACGGTGGTTCGTTCAAGATTTCACTTCCTTCGTTATCATATCAGATATTCGTCATTTCAAATCCCAACGGTGGTTCCATCTTTACCTTCTCAAGTTTGCGCTATATCTCTATCTGTAATCATTTCTCAATGAGAATAAGTAGTATGTAAAGTCCATTGCTTGTCATCAATTTAATTTGATGAAGGATAAGCATACAATAAATCTTATTCTTATTTCCTCAAAGTGATTAATCCCCTTCCTTCGGAGTTTGTTCTTCATGAATAAATTCTATTTCCAAGTGTTTTTTCATCTTTTCTTTTCCGGAGTTCAAATTTCCTCGATCATTTCGTCGGAACCTCCATCTAAATCATCGCAAGGCTCATCTTATTCTTTCTTCCTTCATTTTATCTCGTCATCCTTTTGTTACTGGAGTTCTTCATGGTGGTTCTTCAGGATTTAATTCATTCTTCAAGAGTTCATCAAGATTTTGTTGGTGGAGTTCAAGTATCTTTTCTTCTCGCATCTCGAAGTGTAATTAATTCTCCGTTTTCTTTTGAAATGGAGTTTTGCATTTCGTCGTTCTTCTCAGCTATCCAATCATTTCCATTTGTGGCCGGTTATCACCTTATGATTTTGAGATGTTTTCCATAAGTCCACAACAAGGAAATTCTTTGTTGTTGATTTTCTCAATAACTTCGTTCAATCTTTTCTTCGCAAGGATTCTTTTCAATTCATTCGTCGAAGAAGTTGTCATTTTCTTCTCCGTTCTTTTCATTCTACTCTTTCAATTCTCTCCGCAGGTTTTGTGTCATGTCTTCGTCAAGTATCATTCCATCCTCTCAAGCTCGTGTTCTATTCCGTCCTTTTCAGCCGAAGTGCTACCGAAATTCCGTCCTTGTTATTCTTTTTTCTATCTTGTTCTAACCGGAGTGCTTTCATAGTCTATCTGATTCCGTGAGCTTTCGATTTTCGTCATTCCACTCTTCTTCTCGAGTGCTCTCGATTCTTTGCTTCTTCTCTTGAGTTCTTGTTTCACCTCATCCCTTTTCCCTTTCGTCTCGGTCCTAAGATCTCGGGACGAGATCTCTTGTTAGTGGAGGAGTGTTGTAACGCCCCGGTTTCGATGCGCCAGGTGTCTTCCAATTATTCGCCGTCTTTGTCATGTCATTTGCTTGCGTGTTGCACTTTGCCATGTCATCATCTGCATTTCATATCATGTCATCATGTGCATCGCATTTGCATACGTGTTCGTCTCATGCATCCGAGCATTTTCCCCGTTGTCCGTTTTGCAATCCGGCACTCCTATGTCTCCCGGCGCCCCCTTCTTGCCTCTCTTTGTGTGCGGGTATTAAACTTTCTCGGAATGGACCGAGGTTTGTCAAGCGGCCTTGGTATAGCACCGTAGACCACCTGTCAAGTTTCGGATCATTTGGAGGTCGTTTGATACTCCAACGGTTAACCGGGTAACCGTAAAAGCCTCTTTTGTGTGCAGCCCAACACCCCTTCCAAAGTGGCCCAAAACACAGCAAACTCCCCTCCATGCTCTCGGTCGTTCGATCACGATCGCGTGGCCGAAAACCGCATCTCAATTTGGAGTCTCCTAGCTCCCTGTACCTATAAATATGCCCATCCCCCCGAAATTCGCGGTCTAATCCCCCAAACCCTAGTCTTCTTCCACCCCGCGCCCCCGGACACGTCCGGTCCGGCCGGAGGAAACCCGCCGCCGCCCCGCAGCCAGTGGCCGCCCACGTGGCCTCCAGCGCCGTCCCGCGCCGACCCGCTAGGCCCGCGGGCCCCATGGCCCGATCCACCGCCGCCCGCCGACCGCGGGAGACCAGCGCCCGAGCCCACGGCTCTCGCCCCACCGCCGTCGCCGCTGCCTCCACCGGCCGAACGCGCCCGCCGCCACAGGGGCCTCGCCTCATCGCCCCTCGCCGGACCTTGCGCCGCCGTGGCCGCCGCCCGTCTCCGCCGTCGGATGGCCGCCCGCCCTAGCTCGGTCGAGATCCGGGCATGGCGCCCGCCAGATCCGCGCCCCATCTCCCTCCGCTCCGGTGCCTTCTCCGCGAGATCTCCGGCACGCCTCGGTTCGCGTGCCCGCAGGTTGACTTGCCCCCCCCCCTCCAAAATTCTGCCAAGTCCCAAGAATTCTATCATTATGTGCCCATATTCATCATGCCATGTTCGTCATGCCGTATCTCTGCATCCGTTGCTCCGTTTCATGCGTGTGATATGTCAAATTGTTCGCCTAGACGAGTAGATCATTTTATCTCATTGCATCATTTTCATTTGAGCTCATCTTGATGCCCTAAATGCTGTTAGAAGAGGGCTATGTGATGTTAGTTTCAGATTCTTATCAGAACATGCACTTTTGTTATTTTTGTCATGATTGATTTGTGCATCCTATGAACTTGAGTCCTACATGTGTTTTGTTCTATGCCATGCCATATTTACAGGGGTATATTCCATGTATTTTTGTCATCTCTGTCGTGACTACCACAAGCATGCAAACTAGGCTTCATGATGTTGCTGATTTCAGCCCCTGTTCTGCTGATATTTTTATGCCATGTAAATTTGATCCTACCGAGAGATCCATGCTTATTTTAGGATACTTAAGTAAGGATGTTTTGAACATATGGTTATTATCTATCCATCCATTCCCTTGTTTGGAATTATGGAGTGCCATAGCTTGAGTCAATCGAGCTCTACTTTTACTATAAAAAGTTTCCTGGCAGGTTGTTTACATGTTATTCAATTTTGCCAAGGTTGTTGTAGTTGATCCGTGTATGCTATGATGTTGTTCTTGCCATGCTTAGATTCATAAGCATGTATTCGTGCTGTTGGTTGCCTTACCATGCCATGTATTGCTCTGTGGTGAGTGATTCAAGCTCACCAACATGTGTACTTATTGTTCTTCCTGCCATGTATGAATCTGTAATATAACTTGCCATGTTCACATGGGTGCCATCATATCTTCTGGTCCATTTTGGCTCATGGTCAGTAAGGGACTTTTGTTCTATGCATTTAGTAGATTCATTCCATGTCTTTGTTTACCATGATAAGTTCCTGTAGTATGCTGTTTGATAGCTCTAAATATTGCAACCTGATGTTATTTCTGCAAAGTCTGAAACTGTTATTATTTGCAATATTGCCATGTGTTTTTTAGCATGTTCTAGTGATTTCTGGAGATAGCTCAGTGTTCATGTTTTGTCTTGCTCTACCTGTACATCATGCCCATGCCTTTTGTTATTATGTTGAGATGCTGTAGCATAGTGTTTTGGTGCTTGAAATATGCCTACTTGCTGTCTTGGACAGATTGTGGCTATAACTTGTATTGTGTGTATGTGTTGAACCGTTGCTCCGTTTTGAGTGTGCCCTATATGAAACTCGCTTGATTTTGCATGTAGTTTCATATTATCATGTTGCATCCTTGTTTTGAGGTGTTTGCTTGATGTTTGTGTGCATTTTGCATCAATGCCATGTTTAACTTTTTTTGCTCATATCTTCTAGGCCGTAGCTCCGAATCTAATGAACTTTATATGTAACTTGACTAGAATTTCGTGTAGATCATCTTGGTGCATTTTAACTTGCTGTTTAACAACTTGAACATAAGGTTTATTCAGATCTGGACCAATTTCGAAATATGCATATGAGGACTTACCGGAATTGTTATATGTTGTTCCCGACCTCATTTAAACTTGCCTTGATGTGTTGCTCTTGCATGCATCATCTCTTGCCATGAGTAGCTTCATGTAGCCTTGTCATGCATTATGCTTGGTTGTGCATCTTGTCATGTTCAAGTGTGGTGTGTTTACTTTGTTATGTGCGATCGTGAGGACTCGTTCGTCTACGCTTGGTTCGGCTTCATCCATTCGTCTTCTTCATGGATTCGTTCTTCTTCCTTGCGGGATTTCAGGCAAGATGACCGCTACCCTGGATCTCACTACTATCATTGCTATGCTAGTTGCTTCGTTCTATCGCTATGCTGCGCTACCTATCACTTGCTGCTCAAGCCTCCCAAATTGCCATGAACCTCTAAGCTTTGTCACCTTTCCTATCAAATCGTTGTTTGGCTATGTTACTGTAACGCCCGGAAAATCATGCTACAGTAATCTCGCGTTGACGGTGCCACGTCACCTCTGTCACTGTAGTTAATCACGGGTTAAATCAAAACGGTTTCGAAATTCAATTCAAAATTATGATGGCAATAAAAGTTTTTAAAAAATTAAAACTAAAATGTTCGGGGGTTGTCAAATATTACAAAGTTAATTATGGTGGGGTGCACACATTTTTGTAAAGTGTCTGGATATTATTAAATGAATTAAAAAAGAAAAGGAAAAAAATAAGAAAAGAAAAATAAAACCAAAAAAAAGAGGAGAAAAAACCCCACCGCCAAATCGGGCCAAGCCCGGCCCGGCCAGCCAGCCACAGCCCGCCCACCCCTCCCAACCATAACCTCCCGGTCGGCGAACCCTAGCCGACACCTCCATCGCCCCCGATCCCCTTCTCCTCCTCCCCCCGCCGATCCCGGTCGGGATCCGCCTGATCCCGTCGTCCCCGACGCCGGCGCCCCGCCCCGCCGACGCTTGTCCTCCTCCCCTCCTCCCCGACCGGCCGCGCAAGGCGCTCGACCCCCCCTCGTCGCCTCGGGACCGTCCCGACTCCCACCCCACCTCGCCCGGATCCGCGCCGCCCGGGCCAGCCGCCGCCTCGACCTCCTCCCGCGGACGCCCCGACCGCCCCGGCGCATTCCCGAGACCCTCGCGTCACCCCGTGAGCTCTTCCCCCCGCCGCTCCCCGATCCCCTCTGCTCCCTTCGCGGTTCCGGCCCGCGCCCAGCCTCCCTCCCTCGCCGGACCTTCCCTCCCCCTGCGGAGCTCCTCCTCCGCCTCGGCGCGCTTTCCGGGAAGGCCCGTGCGAACCGCGCCCCCTTATCGACCTTTCGATCGCCATGGCGGAAGTTCGCTCAGTAAGCGCTCGTCGCGCTCCGGCTCGCGCCGGCTCACCGCGCCCCACGTACCCCCGCCCCGCGGGCCGCCCCCGCGCGGTCGAGGCCCCCTCCTCTCCCCTCGTTCCCCTCCGTACCCAGCGCCCGTCGCGGATCTCGTCGCCAGCGCCCTTCCGTGACCAAATGGTCACGGGCGAGCCCTCGCCAGCAGCCATTTTGGCCGGACGGCGAATCTGGCGAGGTCCGGCGCCCCTCCGCCTTGAGAACGCTCCCGAGCTCCCCAACGCCCGGCCGGCGTGGCGACACAGGGCCACCACAGGTCACGACCCGTGGGCCCTAGGGGCCCGGCCTGACCCGGTCGACCTTCTTGGACCGGCCATGCCATGACCACGGTCCCACCCCAAAAGCGTTTAAATAAAAATAAATGATAATTAAAAAGTTAATTAATTAATTAAGTAAATAATTAATTTAATTAATCCTGATTAATTAACCTAATGGCTAGTTAACTTAATTAACTATCATTAATTAACTAACGATCAGCGACGAGCAGGACCCACATGACAGGTTGACCAAGTCAACTCTGTTGACTGCTGACATCAGCATGACATCATGCTGACGTCATAAATTCATTTTTCGAATTAAATAATTAATTAATTAAATTCTAGAAATTAATAAAACCTTTAGAAAATCATATCTTTTAATCCGTAACTCGGATTAAAATATTTTCAACATGAAAGCTGCTCAGAACGACGAGACGAATCCGGATACGCAGTCCGTTCTTCCGCCACACACCCCTAACCTATCAAACTTGAAACTTTCCCCCTCCGGCTCCTCTGTCCGAAAACACGAAACACCGGGAATACTTTCCCGGATGTTTCCCCCCTTAACCGGTACCACCTCATACCATGTTAGGGCACGCCTAGCATCGCTAGTTGTCATGTCATGCATCGATATGCATCTGTTTACTTGGTATTCATTGTTTCTTCCCCCTCTTCTCTCCGGTAGACTACGAGACCGACGCTGCTGCTGCCCGGTTCGACTCTACGGAGTTGACGACCCTCTCTCTAGCTGAGCAACCAGGCAAGCCCCCCTTGATCACCGGATATCTCCTACTCTTCTCTATCTGCTTGCATTAGAGTAGTGTAGCATGTTACCGCTTTCAGATACTCCTATACTTCTTTGCATAGCCTGTCCTTGTTACTACTATTGTTACCTTACCTGCAATCCTATATGCTTAGTATAGGATGCTAGTACTTTCATCTGTGGCCCTACATTCTTGTCCGTCTGCCGTGCTATACTATTGGGCCGCGATCACTCGGGAGGTGATCACGGGTAAATACTATATACTTTATACATGATACATGTGGAGACTAAAGTCGGGTTAAATTTGGTGGAGCACCCATGAGTGGATCTTTGAGGCGGAAGCGGCAGGGCAGGTTGAGACCGCCTAGGAGAGAGGTGGGCCTGGCCTGTTCGGCATTCAGCGGTTACTTAACACGCTTAACGAGATCTTGGTATTTGATCTGAGTTGGCTCTGAGCCTATACGCACTAACCATCTACGCGGGAGTAGTTATGGGTATCCGGTGTCGTGGTATCGGTAGGCACTTCGTGACGTCGGCAAGAATCGAGTGGCGCGCGCGGATTGGAGAACGTAAGCCTGCTCTTGTATTAAGGGGCTAGTTACGCTTCGGCGTTACATAGCGTGCAGGTGTGCATTGGGCGATGGGCCCGGACCCCTGGCGCTTAGGTTTAGACCGGCGTCTGGCCTCTCTGTTGAGCCTAGGTGGGGCTGCGGCGTGTTGATCTTCCGCGGCGGGCATGACCCGAAAGTGTGTCGGCCAAATGGGATCAAGCGTCTTTGGGTAAGATGGTGCACCCTGCAGGGAAGTTAATCTATTCGAATAGCTGTGATCTTGATAACAGGACGACTTGGAGTTGTACCTTGAGCTTATGACAACTAGAACCGGATACTTGATAAAACACACCCTTCCAAGTGCCGGATACAACGGTGGTCGCTCTCTCTCGTGGATATGAGGAGGGATCGCCGGGTAGGATTATTGCTATGTGATGTTACTTGGAGGACTTGGATCGTCCTCTTCTACACTGTTGCAAGTCCGGAGACCCGAGCGTAGTCTTCGTTAAGACTAGCGATCCCCCTCTTATTCTGGCTTTCTGCAGTACAGTCCACCGATATGGCCCTTTACACATATATCCATGCATATGTAGTGTAGCTCCTTGCTTGCGAGTACTTTGGATGAGTACTCACGGTTCTCTACTCGATTGCTGCAACCAGACGATGGAGCCCAGGAGCCAGACGCCACCGTCGATGACGACTACTACACTGGAGGCGCCTACTACTACGTGCAACCCAGCGGCGACCGGGGAGTAGTTTAGGAGGATCCGAGCGGGGAGGCCTGCTCCTCTTTCGATCTGTATCCCGGTTGTGCTAGCCTTCTTAAGGCAAACTTGTTTAACTTATGTCCGTACTCGAGATATTGTTGCTTCCATCGACTCGTCTATGATCGAGCACTTGTATTCGAGCCCTCGAGGCCCCTGGCTTGTATTATGATGCTTGTATGACTTATTTTATTTGTAGAGTTGTGTTGTGATATCTTCCGTGAGTCCACGATCTTGATCGTACACATTTGCGTGCATGATTAGTGTACGATTGAATCGGGGCGTCTGAGATAGTATCGAGCCCATTGCTGTAGGAATCCCCCTTCCACACTCCTTGGCCGAAGTCGAGTCTAGACATTGCAAAAACTTTTACTAACTTGGCTGTGTGCCTTACGGGCCCACGTCGCCATCGGGTGGTACTAGGATCTTTTTACTCCTCGACCTTTACTCTGGGACTCTGAACTCTTTTCTACTCGGGTTAAACGATTTTACTAACTAACACTAGGATCCCGTGACCACATTCACCCCAAAGTTGGATAAAGCCATAGTTGTTTCTTGGAATTGTATTTTGATCAATTTCCACCTTGTCATTTGACTCCTTTGAAACGTCTTTGTTTGAGATGGAACCTGAGGCAGGTAAATGCGCCACCACGACGGCCATTGGTGCCTCGGGATCACTGCGGTGCTAGCCAAGATGATGACCTATCTAGGTTATCGGCGGCACCCCGAGTACACCGTCTTTGAGGAGTACGGGACTTTAACCGAGGAAGCGATGCCGAGCTATCGTCCACCTCTACTCTCGGGAGTATGACTCCACTCTTGTCTTGCACCGCACATGGTGTTGGGGTGACTATCGATATGGCAGTCCACGATGCTGCTTATGCTGCTCGACACGTCTTCGTGGAGAGTATCGAGTTGGACACCTCCCCTTCGCACATTGCTATCGCGTCGATGTTGGTGAGGAGGGTTACTACTGCTGCTGCCTACTCCATCGTCACCGGAAGAGCCCTTCTACCATCGTAACTTTGTTACGCATGCCGATGGGCTGGATCGAGCTAACCGAGCTCTTCGCCACGAGTTGTACATCACCCGTCGGCACCTTTACCGTGCTCGACGGCGCTCTGCACCCTTTGTCAGATCCGGAGAGCTGCCGCATTCTGCGATCTACCCATCCAGGACCTTGATGCCCCAGGGTGTCGGTTGGCCAGACGTGGGAGGCTACTCTCCCGCACTTGGCCCTCTTCTGCCACTTGGTCGTCGGGTTCTGCACTGAGTATCCATGCCCCAGTGTCACCGGCGTGGAGGACTATCCGCTGCCGCACTACCAGCTTTCGAGCTACAGCTACCTCCGCGATGCAGCGTGGGGTGATGTAGGCTTGCTTGTTAGTGTTAGATGCATTCGCCCATGAGCCTGCGTGCCGCCTATGATGTCTTAGCTATGTACTGAACTCTGTGTACCGAACTCTATGCATGATCCCTTTTGTAAGATATGCCGACTACTATGTAGTTTCTTTCGTGCTGCTTTCATTATGCATGTTTCATCATGAATGATTCTTGTCCTTTGCATAATTTCTCAAATGCTGAACTACCCCTGTTATATATTAGCAGGATGGTTAGACCAGCTGGTCGTGGTCGTGGTGGCAACTTCCCACCACCGCTTTGAGTACATGGCTGGTATGATCCAACAGCTTGAGATGAATCGCCAGTTCATGGAGAACATGATGGCTCAGTTTCCTCGCCCCAATATGAACCAGCAGCCAAACACAACAACTCTGCAGGATTTCATACGCCTGAACCCCAGTGTGTACCGCAGCTCAACCCAGCCGCTGGATGCTGATGACTGGCTCCGTGACATCACCTATGAGATGGAGTCTCCTGATGTAGCCCCTGCCAGCTATGTCACTTTTGCTTCCTTCTTCCTGAAGGGACCCGCAGCTCAATGGTGGGACAGCCACGCAGGCGTACTCGGCCAATGGAACAATCATCACTGGCAGACTTCCAAGCTGCTTTCCGTGCCGCTTCATCCCTCAAGGAGTCATGTACCGGAAGAAGCGTGAGTTCCATAACCTCACCCAAGGCAATAAGATCATTGAAGCTTATCGTGAGAGTTCCTAGACTTGTCTCGCTATGCTGAAGAGGATATTGCAACTGATGCACGCAGACAAGAGAAGTTCCGTGACGGCCTTCAAGCTGACATCAAGCTTGCACTTCTAGTGCACGACTTTGCTGATTTCGCCACCTTGGTGAACAAAGCTATCAATGTCGAAACTGGTCTGCAGGAATACCAGAGCTCTAACAGGCGCAGCCGTGACACGGGCTCATCTTCGGGCCCGTCCTCGCAGAAGCGTAAGATATGGATTCCCAACAGCATGTACCAGCCAAATGCACCTGCCCCAAGGCAGAGCTATGCTGCACCTCGTCTGCCTACTCCAAATAGGCAGCCAAAGCTTCCAGCTCCACCACCCCAAGCTCCTGTTCCCACTCCCAATAATGGTCTGTGCTACAGGTGTGGTCAACCAGGTCACCGTGCTAGGGATTGCAATCAGAATCAGAATCAACTGGCACTTCCCGCAGCTGGCCGTGGAAGCAACCAGTCCCGCAACTACAATGCCAAGCCTTATGGTCGAGTTCATGCCAACCACGTTGATCCGAGCGAAGCTCAAGACCAGCCTCACTCGTGATGGGTACACTCCTCGTAAATTCAGATGCGGCGTCTGTTTTATTCGATTCAGGAGCATCACATTCATTCATATCAGCAGAGTTTGCATTCATGCATGGCATTAAATATGAAGAGATGAACACTGCGCTAGTAGTGCACACTCCAGCGGGTCAATGTCAAACCTCTATGATTAGTCACGACGTTCCCGTTGAAATCGAAGGACTGGAATTCCTTGTCTCACCCATCGTACTGAAGTCTTGTAGCATTGACCTCATTCTGGGAATGAATTGGTTAAAGGCGCATACTGCTTCTATAGTTTGCGCCACTAAGACCGTCCATCTACTACACCCTTCCGATGAAATAGTCACTTACCAAGCTCTTCTGGTGCAAAATGCCGAGGCAAGGCTCTATGCATTGAATGCATTGAACGCTGCACCACTCGAGGGTATTGAACACATTCACGTAGATTCGCGACTTCCGGGGCGTTTTTCACGAAGAACAGGATTCCCCCTGCTAGAGTCAGTCGAATTGTCATCGACTTGAAACCAGGCACCACTCCTATAGCCAAGCGACCCTACAAGATGTCACGCATGAACTCCTTGAGCTCAAGGAGGAAATCGACAAATCTCTTCAAAGTGGTTTCATTCGCCCAAGTTGCTCTCCTTGGGGAGCACCTTCTCTCTTTGTCAAGAAGAAGGATGGGACAAACCGGTTGGTCCAAGACTACCGTCCTATAAATCAAGCTACCATTCAGAATAAGTATCCTCTTCCTCGGATCAATGATCTTTATGATCAACTGGCTGGTTAAATCAGTGTTCTCGAAACTCGACTTGAGGTTGGGTTACCACCAGATCCGTGTTCGTGAGGAGGATATCCCCAAAACCGCCTTTGTGACTCGTTATGGTTCATACGAGTACACCGTCATGTCCTTCGGCTTAACCAATGCTCCAGCCACCTTCTCTCGCCTTTGATGAACTATATATTCATGGATTACCTCGACAAGTTAAATGCGTGGTTTATCTGGATGATATCCTGATATTTTCTAAGAACGAAGAAGAGCATCTTGAACATCTTAATCGTGTCTTTGGAAAAGCTACGAGAGCATCAGCTATATGCCAAGTTCTCCAAGTGTGAATTCTGGCTTCCCGAAGTGACCTATCTCGGGCATGTCATTTCTAAGGATGGTATTGCCGTCAACCCTGAACGAGTTCAGGCTATTCTCGATTGGACTCCTCCGAAGAATGTCAAGCAAGTCAGAAGTTTTCTCGGTCTCGCCAGCTATTGCCGTCGATTCGTCGAGAACTTCTCCAAGATTGCCAGGCCTCATTTAACCTGTTGCATAAGGCGTCAAATTCCAATGGACAGATAAATGTCAGGAAAGTTTCCAGGCACTCAAAGACAAGTTGACTTCTGCCCCAGTGCTAGCTCCTCCTGATACTAAGAAGGACTTCGTCATTTACTGCGACGCTTCCCGTCAAGGATTAGGCGGTGTCCTAATGCAAGAGCGCAAAGTGGTTGCTTATGCCTCTCGACAATTGCGCCCTCACGAAGAGAACTACCCAGTTCACGACCTCGATCTTGCTTCTTTGTCATTCAGGCCCTAAAGCCGTGGCGACATTACCTTCACGGTAATCGTTGCGAGATCTTCACCGACCACCAAAGTCTGAAGTATCTGTTTACTCAGCCAGACCTGAACCTCCGTCAGCAGAGATGGATGGAGACTGTTGCAGACTTTGATTTGAGTATTTCCTATACGCCGGGCAAGGCTAATGTAATGGTTGATGCCTTGAGCCGCAAGTCTTACTGCAACCACCTTCAGGTTCACAAAGTTCAGCCCTCACTTGTTGAAGAATTCAGAAAGCTGAACCTCCATATTGTTCCTCCGGGTGCACTCGCTCCCCCTCCTCCGGAGTTCCGCAAGATGAATCTCCGTGTTGTTTCCCAGGGTTCCCTCTATACCCTGGCTGTTGAACCCGATCTCGTGGGCACCATAAAGACAATGCATGGATATGACTCTGAAGTCTACAAGATTAAGCGCGACCTCAAGGAGGGAAATCCCTCATTCTTCACTATTGCTGATGATGGCGCCTTATACTTCAAAGGCCGCCTAGTGGTGCCGTGTAAGAAGGAAAACCTGAATATGACTCAGAAGGTTATGAAAGAAGCTCATGATACGCCTCTATGTATCCATCCTGGTAGTACAAAGATGTATCAAGACATTCGCAGAGATTCTGGTGGTCTAATATGAAGCAGGACATTGCTCGCTATGTTGCTGAGTGTGACGTTTGCCGTCGTATCAAAGCAGAACATCAAAGACCTCTTTGGAACTGTGCAACCTATCTCTATTCCTGAATGGAAATGGGACCATGTTGAAATGGACTTAAATCACCGGATTTCCCAAATCGCGAAAGGTAATGATGCTATTCTTATCGCCATTGACCCGGCTTTCTAAAGTTGCACATTTTCTGGCGGTCAAAGAAAGCGATCACTGCTAGTCGACTTGCAACTCTCTATATGTCGAGAATTGTTTCACTTCACGGTATTCCACTGGTTATCGATTCGGACCGTGGCAGCTTATTCACTTCAAGATTACGGGCAAGTTTTCAAGAAGCTATGGGTACTCATTTATCTTTCAAGATCTTGTGTTTCATCCGCGATCACAAGGGCAAGTTGAACGTGTCAACCAAGTTCTCGAAGACATGCTTCGAGCTTGTGTTATTTCCTTCGGCAAGAAGTGGGAGGAATCTCTCCCGTATGCGGAATTCTCTTATAATAATAGCTATCAAGCTAGTCTGAAGATGGCCCCCTTCCAAGTGTTATATGGACGAAAGTGCCGAACTCCTCTGAACTGGTCAACTGGGGAACGTCCACTCTTCGTCCGGATATTATCCAACATGCCGAAGAACAAGTCCGCATTATTCGCGAGAATCTCAAGACTGCTCGATCCACGTCAAAAGAGTAATTATGACTGTCATCACAAAGACATGGTCTATCAACCTGGCGAAAAGGCCTATCTTCGCGTTACACCAATGAAGGGTGCTCACCGCTTCGGGATCAAGGGCAAGCTAGCTCCTCGCTATATTGGCCCATTCACTATTCTTGAAAGGCGTGGAAAAGTGGCATATCAACTGGAGCTTCCGTCGAACCTTTCACAGGTTCACGATGTGTTCCACGTGTCACAACTCCGACGCTGCTTCAAGGACCCAATCAGAGCAGTGGACCATGAAGTGCTCGAATTGCAACAGGACCTCTCCGATAAAGAGCATCCGGTCCGCATTCTCGACCAAGCTGAACGCCGCACACGTCAGAAGGCGATCAAGTTCCTCAAAGTCCAGTGGTCAAATCACTCTGAAGACGAAGCCACCTGGGAACGCGAGGATCGTCTTCGTGATGATTACCCCGCACTGTTTCCTTCTACCTCCTAAATCTCGGGACGAGATTTCTTGTAGTGGAGGAGATTTGTAACGCCCGGATAATCATGCTACAGTAATCTCGCGTTGGCGGTGCCACGTCACCTCTGTCACTGTAATTAATCACGGGTTAAATCAAAATGGTTTCGAAATTCAATTCAAAATTATGATGGCAATAAAAGTTTTCAAAAAATTAAAACTAAAATGTTCAGGGGTTGTCAAATATTACAAAGTTAATTATGGTGGGGTGCACACATTTTTGTAAAGTGTCTGGATATTATTAAATGAAATAAAACAGAAAAGGAAAAAATATAAGAAAAGAAAAATAAAACCAAAAAAAAGGAGAGGGAGAAAAACCCCACCGAACCAAACTGGGCCAAGCCCACCTGGCCCAGCCGGCCAGCCCCTGGCCCGGCCCACCCCCCTCCATCCCATAACCTCCCCCGGTCGGCGAACCCTAGCCGACACCCTCATCCCCCCCCCCCCCGATCCCCTTCTCCTCCTCCCCCCGCCGATCCAGTGGGATCCGCCCGATCCCGTCGTCCCCGGCAGCGCCCGCCCACCGGCCTCGTCCTCCTCCCCTCCTCCCCGGCGCGCAGGCGCCAAGCCCCTCGTCGCCTCGGGGCCGTCCCCGACTCCCACCCCACCTCGCGGATCCGCATCGCCGGACGGCCGCCGCCTCGACCTCCTCCCCGCCGGACGCCCCCGACCGCCCCCGAGCGCATTCCCGAGACCCTACGCGTCACCCCCCGTGAGCTCTCCCCCCCCCCCCCTTCGCTCCCCCGATCCCCCTCTGCTCCCGTCGCCGGTTCCGGCCGCGCCCCGCGTACCTCCCCTCCCTCGCCGGACCTTCCCCCCCCGGAGCTCCTCCTCGCCTCGGCGCCCGCTCAGGAGGCCCGTGCGAACCGCGCCCCCTATCGACCCAGCGCTCGGTCGCCATGGCTGGGCTTCGCTCGGCGCCCAGCCTTCGTCGCGCTCCGGCTCATGGCCCGGCTCACCGCGCCCCACGTACCCCCTCCCCTCGCGACTCCTCCGCTCGGGCGAGGCCCCTCCTCTCCCCTCGTTCCCCTCCGTAATCGAAGCGCCCCGTCGCGGATCTCGTCGCCAGCGCCCTTCCGGTGACCAAATGGTCACGGGCCGAGCCACCGCCCAGAGCCATTTTGGCCGCGGACGGCGAATCCCGGCGAGGTCTGGCGCCCTCCGCTGCGAGAACGCTCCCGGCTAACGCCCGGCCGCCCGGCGTGGGCGACACAGGGCCACCACAGGTCTCGACCGTGGGCCCTAGGGGCCCGGCCGGTGTTGACCGGTCGGCCTTCTTTGTTGGACCGGCCATGCCATCGACCACGTGGTCCCACCCCAAAAGCTTTAAAATAAAAATAAATGATAATTAAAAAGTTAATTAATTAATTAAGTAAATAATTAATTTAATTAATCCTGATTAATTAACCTAATGGCTAATTAACTTAATTAACTACTGTTAATTAACTAACAGTCACTGACGAACGGGACCCACATGACAGGTTGACCAAGTCAACTCTGTTGACTGCTGACGTCAGCATGACATCATGCTGACGTCATAAATTCATTTTTCGAATTAAATAATTAATTAATTAAATTCCAGAAATTAATAAAACCTTTAGAAAATCATATCTTTTAATCAGTAATTCGGATTAAAATATTTTCAACATGAAAGTTTCTCGAGCTGCGAGGCGAATCCGGATCGCAAATTGCTCTTCCGCCACACACCCCTAACCTATCAAACCTGCAACTTTCCCCCTCCGGCTCCTCTGCCCGAAAACACGAAACACCGGGAATACTTTCCCGGATGTTTCCCCCCTTAACCAGTACCACCTCATACCACGTTAGGGCACGCCTAGCATCGCTACTTGTCATGTCATGCATCGATATGCATCTGTTTACTTGGTATTCATTGTTTCTTCCCCCTCTTCTCTCCGGTAGACTACGAGACCGACGCTGCTGCTGCCCAGTTCGACTACGGAGTTGACGACCCCTCTCTCTTGATCACCAGATATCGCCTACTCTTCTCTATACTGCTTGCATTAGAGTAGTGTAGCATGTTACTGCTTTCAGATACTCCTATACTGCTGCATAGCCCGTCCTTGTTACTACTGTTGTTACCTTACCTGCAATCCTATATGCTTAGTATAGGATGCTAGTACTTTCATCATCTGTGGCCCTACATTCTTGTCCGTCTGCCGTGCTATACTATTGGGCCGTGATCACTCGGGAGGTGATCACGAGTAAATACTATATACTTTATACATGATACATGTGGAGACTAAAGTCGAATTGGTGGTGGAGCACCCATGAGTGGATCTTTGAGGCGGAGCGGCAGGCGAGTTGAGACCGCCTAGGAGAGAGGTGGGCCTGGCCTTGTTCGGCGTTCGCGGTTACTTAACACGCTTAACAAGATCTTGGTATTTGATCTGAGTTGGCTACGAGCCTATACGCACTAACCATCTACGCGGGAGTAGTTATGGGTATCCCGGCGTTGTGGTATCAGCCGAAGCACTTCGTGACGTCAGCAACTGAGTGGCGCGCGCCGGATTGGAACGTAAGCCTGCTCTTGTATTAAGGGGGCTAGTTCTGCTTCCGGCCGCGTACACAACGTGCAGGTGTGCATTGGGCGATGGGCCCAGACCCCTGTGCGCTTAGGTTTAGACCGGCGTGCTGGCCTCTCTGTTGTGCCTAGGTGGGGCTGCGACGTGTTGATCTTCCGCGGCCGGGCATGACCCAGAAAGTGTGTCCGGCTAAATGGGATCAAGCGTCTTTGGGTAAGATGGTGCACCCTGCAGGGAAGTTAATCTATTCGAATAGCCGTGATCTTGATAACAGGGCGACTTGGAGTTGTACCTTGAGCTTATGACAACTAGAACCGGATACTTGATAAAACACACCCTTCCAAGTGCCGGATACAACCGGTGGTCGCTTCTCTCGTGGATATGAGGAGGGATCGCCGGGTAGGATTATTGCTATGTGATGTTACTTGCAGGACTTCAGATCCTCCTCCTCTACCTTGCAAGTCCGGAGACCGTGGCGTAGTCTTCGTTAAGACTAGCTATCCCCTCTTATTCTGGCTTTCTGCAGATGCAGTCCACCGATATGGCCCTTTACACATATATCCATGCATATGTAGTGTAGCTCCTTGCTTTGCAGTACTTTGGATGAGTACTCACGGTTGCCTTGTTCCCCTTTTCCCCCTATCTCTACTCGATTGCTGCAACCAGACGATGGAGCCCAGGAGCCAGACGCCACCGTTGATGACGACTACTACAGTGGAGGCGCCTACTACTACGTGCAGCCCGCTGACGACGACCAGGAGTAGTTTAGGAGGATCCCAGGCAAACTTGTTAAGGAAAACTTGTTTAACTTATGTCTGTAATCAGATATTGTTGCTACCGCTGACTCGTCTATGATCGAGCACTTGTATTCGAGCCCTCGAGGCCCCTGGCTTGTATTATGATACTTGTATGACTTATTTTATTTGTAGAGTTGTGTTGTGATATCTTCCCGTGAGTCCCTGATCTTGATCGTACACATTTGCGTGCATGATTAGTGTACGATTGAATCGGGGGCGTCACATTTACCGCTTTGCTCAGCCCCTCTTATAGTGTTGCTAGTTGCAGGTGAAGATGAAGTTTGTTCCTTGTTGGAACATGGAGATGTTGTTCCTTGTTGGAACATGTTTACTTGTTGGGATATCACAATATATATTATATTATTAATGCATCTATATACTTGGTAAAGGGTGGAAGGCTCGTCCTTATGCCTGGTGTTTTGTTCCACTCTTGCCACCCTAGTTTCCATCATATCGGTATTATGTTCCCGGATTTTGCATCCCTAACGCGGTTGGGTGATTTATGGGACCCCCTTGACAGTTCGCTTTGAATAAGACTCCTCCAAAGAAGGCCCAACATTGGTTTTACCATTTGCCTCACCTATTACCTTTTTCCCTTGGGAGTCGCGCATCCCAAGGGTCATCTTTATTTTAGCCCCCGGGCCAATGCTTGTCTAAGTGTTGGTCCAAACTAGAGCCACTTGCAGCGCCACCTCGGGAAACTTGAGGGCTGGTTCTAGTTGTATGCGTAGTGCTCATCCGGTCGTGGCACGAGGCAGAGATCTGTGGCTACTATCGTGGATGTCGGCACGCCGGGAGGTCTTGCTGGTCTTGTTTTATTCTTTGTCGAAATGTCTTGTAGCCGGAATTCCGAGACTGATCGGGTCTTCCCGGGGAGAAGGAATATCCTTCGTTGATCGCGAGAGCTTATCATGGGCTAAGTTGGGACACCCCTGCAGGGTATAAACTTTCGAGAGCCGTGTCCGCAGTTATGTGGCAGATGGGAATTTGTTAATATCCGGTTGTAGTAAACTTGAAGTAAACTCTTCTAAAATACACCAACCGTGTGCGTAACCGTGAGTGTCTCTTTTCGGGGTTGATCGAGAGGAGAACACGGTTTTTGGGTTATGTCTGACGTAAGTAGGAGTTCAGGATCACTTCTTGATCATTACTAGTTGACGACCATTCCGCTTTATCTCTTCTCGCTCTTATTTGCGTTGGTTAGCCACCATATATGCTTAGCCGCTGCTGCAACCTCACCACTTTACCCCTTCCTTTCCCATTAAGCTTTGCTAGTCTTGATACCCATGGTAATGGGATTGCTGAGTCCTCGTGGCTCACATATTACTACAACAACAGTTGCAGGTACAGGTTATGCGATGATCATGACGCGAGAGCGATGTTTGCTTACTTTGGAGTTCTTCTTCTGCTTCTTCTTCGATCAGGGGATAGGTTCCAGGTCGGCAGCCCGGCTAGCGGTGGTGGATGTCGTTTGAGTTTCTGTTTATGTTTCATCCGTAGTCGGATGTTGATCTTGTATATGATGTTGATGTATTCTTGTGGCATTTGTGCCTTATGTATGTTTCCCCTTCTATTATGTAATGTTGATGTAATGATATCCACCTTGCAAAAGTGTTCCAATATGCGGGTCTATCCTTGGTGGGACCTTCGAGTTCCTTTTGGATAGGGTCGCATATTGGGCGTGACAATTCGGCCTTGCCAGTAGGTGTGAATACATCACATGGTGTTGGCCTGAGTGATTTACCATGCGGGATCCAGCCAACGTGGTTCGTCCCGTTCGCGTACGGTAAATTACCGCATGGTGGGAAGGTGCCGAAGATTTATTCTTTGGCATAGTACTTGTTTGGTGATCCGAGGACAACCGTTTAGAGTGATGGGCCAGAAAAACCTGGCCTTTGCCCCCAGCATCTTTTAAGAGATGTTGTTTGTGATTTCACACCTGCGGGGGTTTTTTGTTTTATGGAGCCCCTGGTTTGCTATGTCCTTAGGTACTGCAACTGAGTTGTTGTGGTTAGCGCGGTCTGGGGCGAGCGGTCGTACTTATATGCTATGGAGGGGGGCTCTTGACCAGAAGCCTCCCTTCATTGTTTCCGGCACGCGGCCAGCCTTTTTATTTTTAGGATCCGGCATTCTCTATTGGTATGCTTTGCCGTCCTTCTAGGAGTTCCATGAATTTCGCATGGTTGATCGAGTCTGTGGCTCGGGCCGGATAGGTCTGAGCTCTTCTTTGTCCGTTGACCGGACTAGGAGTTGCTGAAATTAGCACCAGCTTTCCTGACTTGATGCTTATGACCATTGCATCGGGGCTTGAGGATGCTTCTTCTTGTGTCCTTCATGTTGTTTTGACCCGTAGTGGTGTGTTGACGTTGGGGTGTGTGCCTTGGGTTTTCCTGCTTAGGTTGGAGTGGTCGGGTCCGTATCTTTTGGTGGCCAGGACCTTGGTCCATCTGTCCGCCAGCAAATTTTGGTCAGCTTTAAGCTGATGTTGCTTCCTTTGCGGGCTCTTTGCCGTGGCCATGAGCAGTCGCTCGAAGCGGGCTTGTTCCACTGGATCTTTAGGCACGCCGAATTCGTCATTACCGAGGCTTGCCTTGTCCTCGGAGGGGGGCGTATAGGTGTCCCTTTCCAAGTATCCCACAGTGGCCAGTCCGGCCTGCTGAAAGGCGACCCGAATTGGGTTGTATTCATCTTCGGCGCCATCCGGAGTGTTTTCGTCTTCCGGGTCGGTATTCCTGTGGCTGGGCTTGGGGCGGCATCGACGACGCCTATGCTTTTCTTTTTTCCCTTAGGGATTATTCTCCGCTGCCTCATCACCATTGGTTTCCTTCCGGGTGTCCGCCATACATATATCATAGGGGTAGGCGGTTGTCCACTGCCCAGTGAGTGCTGCGTCGTGTTCTTCTCCTGCATCGTCGTCTATGCTGTCGATGTCTGTCGGATTTCGGGTTCCGGCAGACCCTTGAGGTTCGAACACTGGGGTGCGCGCGGAGATCCAACCCTCCACCGTCTCGCACCTCGCCGAATCGCTGGGACCTAAACTACTAAACGGAACAGCACAAGAGACACGAGATTTATCTTCGTTCAGGCCACCATTGTGGTGTAATACCCTACTCCATTGTGTGGTGTGGTGGATTGCCTCTTGGGCTGATGAGGAACAATACAAGGAAGAATAGCCTCGTGAGGGTCTGTTCTTGGCGGGTGCGATGAACTGCTAGGTGGTGTTCAGTCGCTCTAGCTACCGGTTTCTTGATGAGGATTCGGATCTCTACGCCTGGGTGGCTACTCCTATTTATAGGCGAAGGCCACAGGCCTCTTCCCAAATATTGAGCGGGAAGGGCGCCAGCAATTGGCCATTTTGAAGGGGAACAACGGGTACACTTATCCTGACTAAAGTTGGTCCTCGCCGCCAAAGGCTCGTGATGACGCCTGCTTGGGCTCCCACAATGACTCCTTCCAGCCGTTGGGCTGGTCTTGGTCTTAGTGCAACCAAACGGATGCCTTTGCTTGATGCTCTCGCCTGCGCTTGCTCCCTTTGCACCAAAGAGGAAAGGAGGACACTGCGCGGGCTGGTGCCCGACTGGCGCCCTTTGTCGACATGGCTTGCGTCATGGGCACCTCGCGAGGTACCCTCCCTTGAACTCTCCGCCTCCTCATGAGCCAGCCTGACGAGGCCGTGCCTGAGGAAGCTCCTTGTCGTCCGCCTCATGAGGCTTGGCCTCGCGAGGGTCTTGAGCTTGCATTGATGAAGATGGGCCGTCTTTGGGCCTCCTTCGAGCCACGCCGCAGCCGCAGCGAGCAAGTCTGGGACCCCGTTCCCGAAGCGGCCGACAAGAGCCCCGGGCCCATGGCGCACCCGAACTTGGCCGAGCGGCGAGAGGCGAAGGGCAAGTCTGAAGCGTCGTGGGCCCCTAACAATCTCTGACCTTGGGCGCCAAGTGGCGGTTGATTGGACGCGTCGCCTTTGCTTCCCGTGATGCCTCGGTAACCACCCGGATTCGACAAGTCCCTGCATGCAGAGTCGGTCATGATTACCGGTGATCATGGAGGCCGATGGTTGGCCTTCGCCGGCTATAAGTACGGAACAGCGCGCGCCCTTCCAGTCTATCCTTCTGCTTCTCCTCCTCGTCGTCTCGTCTGGTTGCCATGGCTCCGATCCGCCGGCTCTCCACGGAAGAGAAGGGAAAGGCTCCTCAAGAGGATCCTGACCTGCTCCCCCCAAAGAAGCGGATTGCCCTCTGGTGTCAGGGCAAGAGCGCTCGCCAGGAGGCTGTTGGGGAACGTAGCAGAAATTCAAAATTTTCCTACGTGTCACCAAGATCTATCTATGGAGAAACTAGCAACGAGGGAAGGAGAGTGCATCTACATACCCTTGTAGATCGTTAAGTGGAAGCGTTCATGAGAACGGGGTTGAAGGAGTCGTGCTCGTCGTGATCCAAATCACGGAGATCCTAGTGCCGAGCAGACGGCACCTCCGCGTTCAACACACGTACAGCCCGGTGGCGTCTCCCATGCCTTGATCCAGCAAGGAGAGAGGGAGAGGTTGAGGAAGACTCCATCCAAAGCAGCAAAGACAATCAGAACGCCGATGCGGCTATATCTCCCACGTGTCGAGGCACGACTTAGAGGCATAACCGCATTGAAAGCAATGTCGCAAGTGAGGTAATCTTCACACAACCCATGTAATAAATAAGGGAAAGAGATACATAGTTGGCTTACGCGCCACTTCACACAAAGACATAAATGAACATCCATCATTCAGAGTACACTCAAGGTCCGACTACGGAACCAAAATAAAAGAAGATACCCCAAAAGCTAACACAGATCCCCGATCGTCCCAACTGGGCACCACTACTGATCATCTGGAAAAGACACATAGTAACGACCACGTTCCTCGTCGAACTCCCACTTGAGCTCGGTTGAGTCATCTGCACTGGCATCGTCGGCACCTGCAACTGTTTTGGAAGTATCTGTGAGTCACGGGGACTCAGCAATCTCACACCAGCGAGATCAAGACTATTTAAGCTTATAGGAAGGACAGAGTCGTAAGGTGGAGCTGCAGCAAGCGACTAGCATATATGGTGGCTACTTCGCAAAAGAGAGCGAGAAGAGAAGCAAAGCGCGGACGTGAAGCTAGTAGCGATCAAGAAGTGATCTGGACTACTTACGTCGGACATAACTCCAACATCGTGTTCACTTCCCGGACTCACGAGAAGAGACCATCACGGTTACACACGCTGTTGATGTGTATTTTAAATGGGGTCAACTTTGAGTTTTCTACAACCGACATTAACAAATTCCCATCTGCCTCATAACCGGGCACGGCTTTCGAAAGATATTACCTGCAGGGTGTCCCAACTTAGCCCATTATAAGCTCTCACGGTCAACGAAGGATTATTCCTTCTACCGAAGACCCGATCAATCTCGAATCCCGGACTACAAGACATTTCGACAAAGAATAAAACAAGACCAGCAAAGCCGCCCGAATGTGCCGACAAATCCCGATAGGAGCTGCACATATCTCGTTCTCGTGGCACACCGGATAAGCGAAGCGTCTGAGAACCGGACGTAATCCAAGTTGCCCAGAATGGTCCCAAGACGGTGCTCTAGTTTGGACCAACACTCGGAGGAGCATTGGCCCGGGGTTTAAAATAAGATGACCCTCGGGCTCGCGAAAACCTGTGGAAAAGGCTTAGGTGGCAAATGGTAAAACCAAAGTTGGGCCTTGCAGACGAAGTCTTATTCAAAGCGAACTGTCAAGGGGTCCCATAAATCACCCAACCGTAAGGAACGAAATCAAGGAACATAACACCGGTATGACGGAAACTAGGATGGCAAGAGTGGAACAAAACACCAGGCATAAGGCCGAGCCTTCCACCCTTTACCAAGTATATAGATGTATTAAATTTTAGCAGATATTTATATTGTGATATCCCCATCAAGTAAACATGTTCCAACAAGGAACAATATCTCCATGTTCCAACAAGGAACAAACTTCATCTTCACCTGCAACTAGCAACGCTATAAGAGGGGCTGAGCAAAGCGGTAACATAGCCAATCAACGGTTTGCTAGGAAAGGATGGTTAGGGGCTGACATGGCAATATGGGTGGCATGATATAGCAAGTGGTAGGCATGGCAGCATAGGCATAGCAAAAGAGCGAGCATCTAGCATAGCAAAGATAGAAGTGATTTCGAGGGTATGGTCATCTTGCCTGAAATCCCGCCAGAAGAAGAACGAGTCCATGAAGAAGACAAACGGACGTAGTCGACGAATCCTCACAACTCTAACGAAACCAAAGCTAACGAGAGAAGCAACCCGGAAAGAAGCAAACAACATGGTAAACAACCATCACATAAACATGTCATGATGCACAAACAAGTATGATGCATGTCCGGTTTAATGAGGCATGGCATGGCAATATGCACAAACAACACTACAAGTTAAGTGGAGCTCAATATGCAACGGGTTGCATATTGACAAAACACCACAACACTTAATTTAGTTCTCTCCTGATTAGGTACTCAACAATATTATATGTTATTAATCATGGCAAGAGGTGAAGCATAAGTAAACTAACTATTTAGGCAAATTTAAATGAGGCCGGAACAACAAACAACAATTCCGGAAAATCCCCATGTGCATATTTTAGCTTCAGTACTGATCTGCCCTAAACACAATTTTAGAGTTGTTAAACAGGAAAATAAAGTCCACCATGTTAAACTAGGCATTTTTCCACCCCATTTACATATAAAGTTTGTTTAAAACCGAGCTACGGTTATTTAGTTATGAAATAAATCATTTTAACATGGCATATTAGCAAATTTAAATAAACAGCAAGTTAAACATTTTAACATGGGATGAAAATGGCATATTATTAATCTGCACAAAATTCTAAGCATTTTACATGTATAAATTATTTTAATCCGATGCACCATTTGTGAGTTATTAAATGCATGATGCTTAGGGGTTTTTCTGCAAAACTGCAGTCTCAGGAATAATAGCTAAATCGTCCAGAACAGGAAAAAAAACACATGCGGGCCGAATCTGCAGGCTGGCCCAACAAAGGCAGGCGGGGCTGCTCACCAGGCCTCCTGGGCCAGATCGGTGGAGGTGGGCTCGCGGGTAGCAGCTAGCTGGGCTGGAGGCCGGAAGGGGGGGCGCTGGGCCTGGCGCGACGCTACGCCGGTGGGTCAACGCGCAGTGGACGTAAGCGGGCGAGGAGGCAGGGGCTAGTGTTCGTCGTCGTCTCCCTGAAGCAGTACGACGCCGGCGGACTTGTCGCGGGCTCCTGGCGACGGGGTCGGCGGGAAGCGGCCAGAACGGCCAGATCCGGTGCGCCTCAGCAGGGAATCGGAGGATCTGGACGGCGGCGCGCACGGGACGGCAGCGGCGGAGCTCAGGGGCGGCCACGACGTTCACTGTTGCCTGCAGAGCGATGACAGGGGGATTCAGAGAAGTAAACGGGAAGTGAAGAAGAAGGAGACGGCAAGGAAGATGGCATGGGCGCGACGGGGCCTGCCTGGGGTTGCCGGCGACAACGAGGACGGTCGTCGGAGGCGCGAAGGCGTGGCCGTGGTTACCTGGGCGGCGAGGACGGTGGCGCGAGGTGGAGGAGCGCTCGGGCGCTAGCTTGGGCTGTAGCCATCCATGGCGCTGCATTAGGAGGTCGAGAGGGAGATGTGAGGCACGGAGATGCAGGGAAAACAGAGGAGCAGCGGCGGGGCATCTCACCGGTGGCGTAAGAGGTCCTGCTCGGCGAAGTGGAACTCGGCGTGGCCAAGACGTTGGTGAGGCAGAGGACGCGCGGGTGTGGGGAGACTCGCCGGTGTGCTCGGGAGCCCTCGAGCGGGAGAGGCTGTGGGCGCGACGGGGTCGGCCTGCAGGTGGCCGGAGGCTAGCCGGGTGGCTCACGTGCAGAACTGCTCGCCGGGACGACGGCAGCAAACTGGAGGAGAGGCGCGGGCTTGGTGGTGCTCCGAGTCGAGGTGGGCTGTGGACGAGGCATGGCTCGGGCAGGAGGAGGGCGCTGGGATTCGGTGGTTGTGGAGGGATCGATGGAGATTGGCCGATGGCTGAAATCAAGGAGAGGATTTTTTGGATCGGGAGGATCCCGATGAGGAAGGGACAGGAAGAGTGGCGGCGCCGGGAGTGGGTGGATGGGACAGATGCCTAAAATTTAGGGTTAGGGACCATTTATAGGAAGGGGTTAGGTTTAGGGCTAATCGGAACCTCCGATCGTAATCAGACGGTCGAAAAAATAATAGGTAGGGAGTCCAAACACGAAAACGGAGATGTTTTGTAGATGTTTAGATGATCCAACCCAACGGTGATGACTATCCGGTCGGGTTCGGGGAGTTTTCAGACGCGCACGAGGGTGTCAAACGGCCAGACAAGAGGGAACGAGAAGACTGTTGGTCCGAGAGAGGTCAACGGGGACAAGAGCCTGACAAAATAACAACGGAGGCAAAGAGAGAAGGGGAAACTACGAACGGCTACAAGTTTTATGAAAATATGCAAATGCAATGCGCATGATGCTATGAGATGAGATGCAAGACAAGAACAAAAATGCAAAACAAAAGACAAAAACCCAACCACGGAGGAAATAATAATATCGCATCTCCGGAAAAGGCAAGAGTTGGAGTTACGAATATGGAAAGTTGCATCCGGGGCGTTACAACACTCCACCACTACGAGAGGATCTCGTCCCGAGATCTAGGATGGCACCGGAGAGAAGCGGAAGAGAAAAAGATAAGACACAGTTGCTTCTTTGACAAACGAGTGAAACCAATGAACCTCGAGAGGTTGAAAACTTGAAAGAATAACACAACAAAGTTGAACGAAATTGAGAGCATTCCAGTAGAAAATCGAAACAAGGAACACCATGTGAACCATGGGGTTGCAAAGCTATGAATGACGAGTACAATGGACAAGAAGGAATTGGAACCACTGGTTGAAACGAGATAAGAATGAATAAGAATGATATAATTTTGGCAGCACTCCATTGTAAATGGAAGGAATTGAACATGAACTTGAGAAGATGGGATGATACTTGATGAAATCAACAACACACCGCCTCCTAACTATTGAAAAATGGCACGAGGGTAAGAAAGATTTCAGACAACACTCCGGTTGAGAAGGGGGCAAAACTTGATAAGATGAGAGAGCTCGAATGAAAACACGACACTCGGTTAAATGGATAATGCAAGAAAAAGAACATGATCTTGACAAAACGAGACGATGGGTCAAGAGAGCAACATCACAATGCCTTCAAACGAAAAGAATAGAATCTAGATTGTTGGGATAAAGGGACGGAGAATAAAATGACAACTTGTACCACAAATGAATTTGAATGAAGCATCCTTACAAAGAAGGATAGAACGGAGTTGTTGGAAAACCAACAACGAAAGGAACAAGCTTGTTGTGGGCTTATGGCAAACATCTCAAAATTATGAGGTGAGTTTCTGCCACCAACGGAAACAAATGATTGGATTTATATCAACAAGGAGACGAGAAACTTATTTCACCGAGAGGACAAATGAAGAACTTGGGTCATTGATAAGCACCATAAATAGCAACAATCCTTAGGGAATACTTTAGGTGAAATATAGCCCAAGATAACTCCAACAAAGGGATTGATGGATTTAAATATCTCATTCTTGACAACATGTGAATCATGAAACGCGAACTAAAATTGTCAGGAATGACATAACACCACCTCAAAAGATATTTATAGAAAGAACTGCACTTCGGAATGCAAAATGAAGAATACTTGAACTCCTCAAAACAAAACATGTGTTGAGCACCATGTTTATTTTGAAGTATGGCTTGACGGATCTTAACTCCGAGAAAAACTTGAAGGACAAATCGAGAAATAAATGAATCCTTGACGAACCACCATGTAGAGTCTCCATGAAGAACTCCGTAATAAAAGGATGATAGAAAGAAAGAGAAGTTGACAACACAAGGTGAAGCCTTGCAGTGATAAGATGAAGCTTTGAAATGATATAACCGACAAAATTTGGAACTCCGGAAAGAAAGATGAACAAATGAAATCAAGAATTACTTCATCATGAACAATCTCCGAAAGAAGGAATTAATCGCTTGGATGAAACAAGAACAAGAATTATGTTATGCGTATCCTTCACCAATTTAAATTGATGACAAGCAACGGATTAGGCATACTACTTATTCTCGTTGAAAAAGGATTGAAGAGAGATATTGCTCAACTTGGAAAGGTCTTGATGGAACCACCGGTGGGATTTGGAAACAACAAATGAATTGATATGATAATGAAGGAAGTGAAATCTTTGAACGAACCACCGTAAGAATTGAGAATGAACGTAGCAAAGGCACAATTCAGCGTGAAGAATTGGAACACGAATGAAGATATTTGAGGGGATTTAGATACAAGTGAACGAATAGATGACGAGCTGATTGGAGAATACTTGAATGATGCACCGGTAAGATTTGGAGAGTGAGATGTTGAGAATGAATAATTTTGAGATGATGGGCTCCGGAGAATCAAACTGAAAAGACTCTGAAATGCTCCGGTGGGTTAAAAGAATTCTCACAATCGAAAATAATTATGAGAGGATGGCATCAAGCTAGAACCATGAATCTTGAAGAGAATGGAGCAAGATTAAAGAGAAACTCTTCTTCAGTCTTCAAAATTCGAGAATGACGACGAGAAACACCACCATGAATTGTTGAGGCACTCCGGAATGAAAATTAGAAAGGTTGAACCAACAATGAAAATAATTTGAAAGATCTTGGAGAAAGACATTTGACTGATGATAACTCATTCTTACGTCAAACTTTGCAATGAATTTGGGAATAGCTCCTGAAAATTAGAAGAGTTAGGTAAGATCCTGGAAAAGACATGTGGGTTAGGTCCCACTCAAAAGAACCACTGTTGAACAATTGCTTGAAAAGAGAGATTGCACCGTTGAATTAAATGGCTTGAATGGGATAACAAACTCGAAATAACTTGAACGGATTAAGAATGGAAACACGAATCTTCCGAGATATCTTCATCACTCCGTAACAATTGAATAACAAGAAGTGAAAGACTATGAGGTGCACCGGTATGGGAAAACATTTTGAAAAGATGATAAGTTATAAGATCAACACCTAAATATTTAACTTAATCCACCGGAGAAGAAAATTAGAATGGAACAATGATAAGCTTGAAACTTCCTTAGCGTCTTCATGAGAAATCACCGGATAAAACATTAAAGGAAAAGAATGAAGAAACTTCACAGCAGTAAAATGGATGCTTGATTAAGAAATCTGAGTCCTTGAAGAAAAAAGGGTGGGAGGGTGGGAAAACAAAAACAACTTGGGTCGGATGGAACAAACACCGTTGAGAAAAAAACTTAGAATTGATCTTGCGAATGTTGCAATGATCGGATTTACTTGAAGAGAAGCACGCCGGTTGAGAAAAGAATTGACATGACAAGCTCGAAGGATCAAGAAGGATTAGTATTCACATAGCAATATGATAACACCGTTTAGGAAAGGTATGAAATCAACACTTGGCTTCAAGCAACTCGAATACCACAACCGAAAACAAAAGATTGGCTTCTAGAATGAGCCGAACAAACACATGATAGAGATTTTACCAAAGTGTTCGTGGTGGGGCCCACACGGACACGACGATATAGCGGACGTCACGAATGACTAACAAGACGTCCCCGAATCAGCATAGCCAAGGATTCTTTAAGACGTCTCGCGACCACTGTAAATCGACCGTGAATGGGCGGACCACTAGACGTTGGACCCCAATCTCAAATCATACATCTGTCGGAAAGATATCCTGTAAGCTACTAGAATTCCCACCTATAAACTCCCGAAACTTTCTGGTTATGCAATCTGGTGTTGGGGATACAGGGGACACAAAATATATCACCCAAACTAACAATACCTAGATCCAAATTGTATCCATCCGTCAACACATAACCAAGAAATCCTTGGAAATCGTGTACCTCGACCTTGAAAACATCCGTTATGCAAGTCATGGCAATACTCCCTTTTCGCCACAAGATCGGGCTATCGGGGTTATCTCACCAACAACTGCACAAAAGAGATTTCGATGTCGGCAAAACTCAGGTATTCCAGAACTGCAACGATAAAATTGTGACGACAACACCTCGGAGCTCAACTCCCGGGACACCGCCACAACCCCTAAATGTCGAGGCACCAAGAACAATGTTCTCATCACAAAACCATCGGAACGATTCCAAGATACCCACGTGATCCTAAAAAAAATTTAGTGAAAATTGAGGAGAGAAAAGTCAAAACACTACGTCAGATACCTCACAGCGACGAAGGGACCGGGAAGTAAAAAGAATCCTACTCTCCGATATATATAATCCTAAGACTCAAAACATTTTTCCATTCTAGACTCAACAACGCCAAAGAAACAATCAAGTAGGGGGCTCCTAAGTCGGGAAGGCTCGATTACCAACTTGTATCGCCCCGATGCGGCTATATCTCCCACGTGTCGAGGCACGACTTAGAGGCATAACCGCATTGAAAGCACCCATGCAAGTGAGGTAATCTTCACACAACCCATGTAATAAATAAGGGAAAGAGATACATAGTTGGCTTACAGTCGCCACTTCACACAGTACATAAATAAACATCCATCATTCAGAGTACACTCAAGGTCCAACTACGGAACCAAAATAAAAGAAGATACCCCAAAAGCTAACACAGATCCCCGATCGTCCCAACTGGGCACCACTACTGATCATCTGGAAAAGACACATAGTAACAACCACGTTCCTCGTCGAACTCCCACTTGAGCTCGGTTGAGTCATCTGACCGCATCGTCGGCACTGCAACTGTTTTGGAAGTATCTGTGAGTCACGGGACTCAAGCAATCTCACACCAGCGAGATCAAGACTATTTAAGCTTATAGGAAGGACAGAGTCGTAAGGTGGAGCTGCAGCAAGCGACTAGCATATATGGTGGCTACTTCGCAAAAGAGAGCGAGAAGAGAAGCAAAGCGCGGACGTGAAGCTAGTAGCGATCAAGAAGTGATCCTGGACTACTTACGCCGGACATAACTCCAACACCGTGTTCACTTCCCGGACTCACGAGAAGAGACCATCACGGTTACACACGCTGTTGATGTGTATTTTAAATGGGGTCAACTTTGAGTTTTCTACAACCGGACATTAACAAATTCCCATCTCGCCTCATAACCGCAGCACGGCTTTCGAAAGATATTACCTCGCAGGGTGTCCCAACTTAGCCCATTATAAGCTCTCACGGTCAACGAAGGATTATTCCTTCTACCGAAGACCCGATCAATCTCGGAATCCCGGACTACAAGACATTTCGACAAAGCAATAAAACAAGACCAGCAAAGCCGCCCGAATGTGCCGACAAATCCCGATAGGAGCTGCACATATCTCGTTCTCGTGGCACACCGGATAAGCGAAGCGTCTGAACAGACGCCATCCAAGTTGCCGTGAATGGTCCCAAGACGGTGCTCTAGTTTGGACCACCACTGAGAGGAGCATTGGCCCGGGTGTTTACAATAAGTTGAACCTCGGGCTCGCGACAACCCGGGGGAAAATGCTTTGGTGGCAAATGGTAAAACCAATGTTGGGCCTTGCCGGACGAGTCTTATTCAAAGCGAACTGTCAAGGGGGTCCCATAAATCACCCAACCGTGTAAGGAACGCGAAATCAAGGAACATAACACCGGTATGACGGAAACTAGGGTGGCAAGAGTGGAACAAAACACCAGGCATAAGGCCGAGCCTTCCACCCTTTACCAAGTATATAGATGTATTAAATTTTAGCAGATATTTATATTGTGATATCCCCATCAAGTAAACATGTTCCAACAAGGAACAACATCTCCATGTTCCAACAAGGAACAAACTTCATCTTCACCTGCAACTAGCAACGCTATAAGAGGGCTGAGCAAAGCGGTAACATAGCCAATCAACGGTTTGCTAGGAAAGGATGGTTAGGGGCTGACATGGCAATATGGGTGGCATGATATAGCAAGTGGTAGGCATGGCAGCATAGGCATAGCAAAAGAGCGAGCATCTAGCATAGCAAAGATAGAAGTGATTTCGAGGGTATGGTCATCTTGCCTGAAATCCCGCAAGGAAGAAGAACGAGTCCATGAAGAAGACAAACAGACGTAGTCGAACAAATCCTCACAACTCCGGAACGAAACCAAAGCTAACGAGAGAAGCAACCCGGAAAGAAGCAAACAACATGGTAAACAACCATCACATAAACATGTCATGATGCACAAACAAGTATGATGCATGTCCGGTTTAATGAGGCATGGCATGGCAATATGCACAAACAACACTACAAGTTAGTGGAGCTCAATATGCAACGGGTTGCATATTGACAAAACACCACAACACTTAATTTAGTTCTCTCCTGATTAGGTACTCAACAATATTATATGTTATTAATCATGGCAAGAGGTGAAGCATAAGTAAACTAACTATTTAGGCAAATTTAAATGAGGCCGGAACAACAAACAACAATTCCGGAAAATCCCCATGTGCATATTTTAGCTTCAGTACTGATCTGCCCTAAACACAATTTTAGAGTTGTTAAACAGGAAAATAAAGTCCACCATGTTAAACTAGGCATTTTTCCACCCCATTTACATATAAAGTTTGTTTAAAACCGAGCTACGGTTATTTAGTTATGAAATAAATCATTTTAACATGGCATATTAGCAAATTTAAATAAACAGCAAGTTAAACATTTTAACATGGGATGAAAATGGCATATTATTAATCTGCACAAAATTCTAAGCATTTTACATGTATAAATTATTTTAATCCGATGCACCATTTGTGAGTTATTAAATGCATGATGCTTAGGGGTTTTTCTGCAAAACTGCAGTCTCAGGAATAATAGCTAAATCGTCCGGAACAGGAAAAAAAACACATGCTGGCCGAATCTGCAGGCTGGCCCAATAAAGGCAGGGGCGGGCTGCTCACCAGGCCTCCCGGCCAGATCGGTGGAGGTGGGCTCATGCCGCAGCTTAGCCGGGCCGGAGGCCGGAAGGGGGCGCTGGGCTGGCGCGATCCACGCTACCGGCGCTGGTCAACGCGCTGCAGTGGACGAAGCGGGCGAGGAGGCAGGGTTAGTGTTCGCTGCCGTCTCGGGCAAGACGACGCCGGGCGGACTTGTCGCGGGCTCTGGCGGCGACGGGTCGGGCGGAAGCGGCGAACGCCAGATCCGTGCGCCTCAGCAGGGAATCGGAGGATCTGGACGGCGGCGCGCACGGGACGGCAGCGGCGGAGCTCAGGGGCGGCCACGACGTTCACTGTTGCCTGCAGAGCGATGACAGGGGAATTCAGAGAAGTAAACGGGGAAGTGAAGAAGAAGGAGACGGCAAGGAAGATGGCATGGGCGCGACGGGGCCTGCCTGGGGTTGCCGGCGACAACGAGGACGGTCGTCGGAGGCGCGAAGGCGTGGCCGTGGTTACCTGGGCGGCGAGGACGGTGGCGCGAGGTGGAGGAGCGCTCGGGCGCTAGCTTGGGCTGTAGCCATCCATGGCGCTGCATTAGGAGGTCGAGAGGGAGATGTGAGGCACGGGAGATGCAGGGGAAAACAGAGGAGCAGCAGCAGGGCATCTCACCGGTGGCAGAAGAGGTCCTGTGCTCCGGCGAAGTGGAACTCCGGCGTGGCACGCCAAGACGATGGTGAGGCAGAGGACGCGCTGGTGTGGGGAGACTTCGCCGGTGTGCTCGGGAGCCCTCGAGCGGGAGAGGTCAGGCGCGACGGGTCGGCCTGCAGTGGCCGGAGGCTAGCCGGGTGGCTCAAGCCGGCAGAATCGCTCACGGGACGACGGCAGTAAACTGGAGGAGAGGCGCGGGCTTGGTGGTGCTCCGAGTCGAGGTGGGCTGTGGACGAGGCATGGCTCGGGCAGGAGGAGGGGCGCCATGGGATTCGGTGGTTGTGGAGGGATCGATGGAGATTGGCCGATGGCTGAAATCAAGGAGAGGATTTTTTGGATCGGGAGGATCCCGATGAGGAAGGGACAGAAGAGTGGCGGCGCCGGGAGTGGGTGGATGGGACAGATGCCTAAAATTTAGGGTTAGGGACCATTTATAGGAAGGGGTTAGGTTTAGGGCTAATCGGAACCTCCGATCGTAATCGACGGTCGAAAAATAATAGGTAGGGAGTCCAAACACGAAAACGGAGATGTTTTGTAGATGTTTAGATGATCCGAACCCAACGGTGATGACTATCCGGTCGGGTTCGGGGAGTTTTTGACGCCAAGACGAGGGGTCAAACGGCTGACAAGAGGGAACGAGAAGACGGTTGGTCCGAGAGAGGTCAACGGGACAAGAGCCCCACAAAATAACAACGGAGGCAAAGAGAGAAGGGGAAACTACGAACGGCTACAAGTTTTATGAAAATATGCAAATGCAATGCGCATGATGCTATGACATGAGATGCAAGACAAGAACAAAATGCAAAACAAAAGACAAAAACCCAACCACGGAGGAAATAATAATATCGCATCTCCGGAAAAGGCAAGAGTTGGAGTTACGAATATGGAAAGTTGCATCCGGGGCGTTACAACAACGGCGTGGTGGTGATGGAGGAACGTGGCAATCCCGCAGGGCTTCGCCAAGCACCAAGGGAGAGGAGGAGGAGAAGAACTTGGGAGAGAGGGAGGGGCTGCACCAAAGGCAAAAGGTGTGTTTGAGAGGCCCTCCTACCCCACTATATATAGGAATCCCAGGGGTGCGCCAGCCCCTAGGAGATCCAATCTCCAATGGGGCGGCGGCCAGGGGCGGAGTCCTCTCCCCCCAAGGCACCTAGGAGGTGCCTTCCCCTTATGGGAATCTTCCTTTAGGGTTTCCCCTTCACCCTAGGCGCATGAGCCCTAGGGGAAGTGGCGCCCCAGCCCACTTTTGGGCTGGATCCCTTCTCACCTCAGACCATGGGACCCTCCGGGATAGGTGGCCCCACCCGGTGGACCCCCGGGACCTTCCGGTGGTCCCAGACAATACCGATGACCCCGAAACTTGTCCCGATGGCGAAACAGGACTTCCTATATATAAATCTTTACCTCCGGACCATTCCGAACTCCTCGCGACGTCCGGGATCTCATCCGGACTCCGAACAACATTCGGTAACCACATATAAGCTTCCTTTATAACCCTAGCGTCATCGAACCTTAAGTGTGTAGACCCTACGGGTTCGGGAACCATGCGCATATGACCGAGACGTTCTCCGTCAATAACCAACAGCGGATCTGGATACCCATGTTGGCTCCCACATGTTCCACGATGATCTCATCGGATGAACCACGATGTCAAGGACTCAATCGATCCCGTATACAATTCCCTTTGTCTAGCGGTATTGTACTTGCCCGAGATTCGATCGTCGGTATACCGATACCTTGTTCAATCTCGTTACCGGCAAGTCTCTTTACTCGCTCCGTAACACATCATCCCATGATCAACCCCTTGGTCACATTGTGCACATTATGATGATGTCCTACCGAGTGGGCCCAGAGATACCTCTCCGTTTACACGGAGTGACAAATCCAGTCTCGATTCGTACTAACCCAACAGATACTTTCGGAGATACCGTAATGCACCTTTATAGCCACCCGATTACGTTGTGACGCTTTGGTACACCCAAAGCATTCCTACGGTATCCGGAGTTGCACAATCTCATGGTCTAAGGAAATGATACTTGACATTAGAAAAGCTTTAGCATACGAACTACGATCTTTGTGCTAGGCTTAGGATTGGGTCTTGTCCATCACATCATTCTACTAATGATGTGATCCCGTTATCAATGACATCCAATGTCCATGGTTAGGAAACCGTAACCATCTATTGATCAACGAGCTAGCCAATAGAGGCTTGCTAGGGACATGGTGTTGTCTATGTATCCACACATGTATTTGAGTTTCCTATCAATACAATTATAGCATGGATAATAAACGATTATCATGAACAAGGAAATATAATAATAATAACTAATTTATTATTGCCTCTAGGGCATATTTCCAACAGTCTCCCACTTGCACTAGAGTCAATAATCTAGTTCACATCGTCATGTGATTAACATCGATAGGTCACATCGCCATGTGACCAACACCCAAAGAGTTTACTAGTGTCTCAGAACTAGTTCACATCATCATGTGATTTAGACTCAATGAGTTACGAGGTTTGATCATGTTTTGCTTGTGAGAGAGGTTTTAGTCAACGGGTTTTAGTCAACGGGTCTGAACCTTTCAGATCCGTGTGTGCTTTGCAAATTTCTAGGTCATATTATAAATGCTGCTTCCACGCTCCACTTGAAGCTATTCCAAATGGTTGTTCCACTATACGTATCCTGTTTGCTACTCAGAGTCACTCGGATAGGTGTTAAAGCTTGCATCGACGTAACCCTTTACGTCGAACTCTTTATCACCTCCATAATCGAGAAACATATCCTTATTTACTCCAAGGATAATTTTGACCGTTGTCTAATGATCCATTTCTGGATCATTCTTGTACCCCTTGACTGACTCATGGCAAGGCACACTTCCGTCGGTACACAAAGATAGCATACTATAGAGCCTATGTCCTGAAGCGTGGGGACGACCTTCGCCCTTTGTCTCTCTTCCGCCGTGGTCGAGCTTTTAACTCTTAACTTCATACCTTACAACTCGTGCAAGAACTCCTTCTTTGGTGATCCATCTTGAACACCTTCAAGATCATGTCAAGGTATGTGCTCATTTGAAAGTATTATTAAGCATTTTTGATCTATCCTTATAGATCTCGATGCTCAATGTTCAAGTAGCTTAATCCAGGTTTTCTATTGAAAACATCTTTCAAATAACCCTATATGCTTTCCAGAAATTCTACATCATTTCGATCATCAATATGTCAACAACATATACTCATCGAAATTCTATAGTGCTCCCACTCACTTCTTTGGAAATATAAGTTTCTCATAAACTTTGTATAAACCCAAAATCTTTGATCATCTCATCAAAGCGCACATTCCAACTCCGAGATGCTTACTCCAGTCCTTAGAAAGAATCGCTGGAGCTAGCATACTTTTTTTTTAGAATCCTTAGGATCGACAAAACCTTTCTGATTGTATCACATACAACCTTTCCTTATGAAAACAGGTAAGGAAACTTGTTTTGACATCCATCTGCCAGATTTCATAAATGCAGCTTATGCTAACATGATTCCGACGGACTTAAGCATCGCTACGGATGAGAAAATCTCATCGTAGTCAACTCCTTGAACTTGTGAAAACTCTTTGCCACAAGTCGAGCTTCATAGACGGTGATATTACCGTCTCGCATCCGTCTTCTTCTTAAAGATCCATTCATCTCAATGGCTTGCCGATCATCGTGCAAGTCCACCAAAGTCCATGCTTTGTTCTGATACATGGATCCTATCTCGGATTTCATGGCTTCTAACCATTTGTCGGAATTTGGGCCCACCATCGCTTCCCCATAGCTCGTAGGTTTATCAAGACAGGATCACCGTACCACTCTGAAGCAGTACGCGTCCTTGTCGTCCTACGAGGTTCGGTAGTGACTTGATCCGAAGCTTCATGATCACTATCATAAGCTTCCACTTCAATTGGTGTAGGTGCCACGGGAGCAACTTCCCGTGCCTCGCTACACACTAGTTGAAGTGATGGTTCAATAACCTCATCAAGTCTCCACCATCCTCCCACTCAACTTTTCGAGACGAACTTTTCCTCGAGAAAGGACCCGTTTCAAGAAAAAATCCCTATTGCTTTCGGATCTGAATTAGGAGGTATACCCAACTGTTTTGGGTGTCCTATGAAGATGCATTCTTTCCGCTTTAGGTTCGAGCTTATCAACCTGAAACTTTTTCACATAAGCGTCGCGGCCCCAAACCTTTAAGAAATGACAGCTTAGGTTTCTCTAAACCATAGTTCATACGGTGTCATCTCAACGGAATTACGTGGTACCCTATTAAAGTGAGTGCGGTTGTCTCTAATGCCTAACCCATGAACGATAGTGGTAATTTGATAGGAGACATCATGGTACGCACCATATCCAATAGGGTGCAACTATGATGTTCGGACACTCCATCACAGTATGGTTTTACTGGCGGTATTAATTGTGAAACAATTTGCACAATGTCTTAATTGTGTGCCAAAACTCAGAACTCAGATATTCATCTCAATGATCATATCATAGACATTCTATCCTCTTGTCACGAAGATCTTAAACTTCACTCTGAAATTACTTGAACCATTCAATAATTCAGATTTGTGTTTCATCAAGTAAATATACTCAACATCTACTCGAATCATCTGTGAAGTCGTAACATAACGATATTCACCGCATGCCTCAAAGACTCATTGGACTGCACACATCAAAATGTGTTACTTCTAACAAGTTGCTATCTAGTTCCATCTTCTTTGAAACCGAGGCTTTTCGGTCATCTTGTCCATGTGGTATGATTTGCATATCTCAAGTGATTCAAAATCAAGTGAGTCTAAACGATCCATCCGCATGGAGTTTCATCATGCGTATACACCAAATGCATATGGTTTGCATGTCTCAAATTTTTCAAAAACGAGTGAGTCCAAAGATCCATCAACATGGAGCTTCTTCATGCGTTTTACACCAATATGACTTATATGGCAGTGCCACAAGTAAGTGGTACTATCATTACTATCTTATACTTTTGGCATGAAAATGTGTATTACTACGATCGAGATTCAATAAACCATTTATTTAGGTGCAAGACCATTGAAGGTATTATTCAAATAAACAGAGTAACCATTATTCTCCTTAGATGAATAATCAGATTGCGATAGACATAACCCAATTATGTCTATGCTCAACGCAAACACCAAATAACAATTTTAGGCTTAACTCCAATCTCGATGGTAGAGGGAGCGTGCGATGCTTGATCACATCAACCTTGGAAATACTTCCAACACATATCGTCGGCTCACCTTTAGCTAGTCTCCGGTTATTCCGTAGCTTTTATTTCGAGTTACTAACACTTAGCAACCGAACCGGTATCTAATACCCTGGTGCTACTAGGAGTACTAGTAAAGTACACATTAACATAATGTATATCAAATATACTTCTATCGACCTTGCCAGCCTTCTCATCTACCAAGTATCTAGGGTGGTTCCGCTCCAGTGGCTGTTCCCCTTATTACAGAAGCACTTAGTCTCGGGTTTGGGTTCAACCTTGGGCTTCTTCTCTTGAGCAGCTTCTGATTTGCCGTTTCATGAAGTGTCCCTTCTTGTCCTTGCCCTTCTTGAAACTAGTGGTTTCACCAACCATCAACAATTGATGCTCCTTCTTGATTTCTACTTTCGCGGTGTCAAACATCGTGAATACCTCAAGGATCATCATATCTATCCCTGATATGTTATAGTTCATCACGAAGCTCTAGCAGCTTGGTGGCAATGACTTTGGAGAAACATCACCATCTCATCGAGAAGATCAACTCCCACTCGATTCAAGTGATCGTTGCACACGTATTAATCGAGCACAAGCTCAACGATTGAGCTTTTCTCCCTTAGTTTGTAGGCTAAGAAAATTGTCGGAGGTCTCATACCTCTTGACGTGGGCACTAGCCTGAAATCCAATTTCATCCCTCAAAACATCTCATGTTCCGTGACGTTTCGAAAAAACGTCTTTGGTGCCTCAACTCTAAACCGTTCAACTGAACTATCACGTAGTTATCAAAACGTGTATGTCCGATGTTCGCAACAACCACAAACGACGTTTGGGGTTCAGCACACTGAGCGGTGCATTAAGGACATAAGCTTTCTACTGATTGCATAATTGCTACTTTCAACTTTCAACTATATTTTCTCTAGGAACATATCTAAACAGTGGAACTAAAGCGCGAGCTTACGACATAATTTGCAAAAGGTCTTTTGACTATGTTCAAGATAATTAAGTTCATCTTATGAACTCCCACTCAGATAGACATCCCTCTGGTCATCTAAGTGATTAAATGAACCGAGTCAACTAGGCCGTGTCCGATCATCAGTGAGACGGACTAGTCAACATCGGTGAACATCTTCATGTTGATCGTATCTACCATACGACTCATGCTCGACCTTTCGGTCTCTGTGTTCCGAGGCCATGTCTGTACATGCTAGGCTCGTCAAGTTAACCCCAAGTGTTTTTGCTGTGTAAATCTGCCTTACACCCGTTGTATGTGAACGTAAGAATCCATCACACCCGATCATCACGTGGTGCTTAGAAGCGACGAACTATAGCAACGGTGCACAGTCAGGGGAGAACACTTCTTGAAATTTGTGTAAGGGATCATCTTATTTACTACCGTCGTTCTAAGTAAACAAGATGCATAAACATAATAAACATCACATGCAATTATATAGTAGTGACATGATATGGCCAATATCATATTGCTCCTTTTGATCTCCATCTTCGGGCTCCATGATCATCATTGTCACCGCATGACACCATGATCTCCATCATCATGATCTCCATCATCGTGATCTCCATGAAGTTGTCTCGCCAACTTATTACTTCTACTACTATGGCTACCGGTTAGCAATAAAGTAAAAGTAATTACATGGCGTTGTTCAATGACACGCAGGTCATACAATAAATAAAGACAACTCCTATATTCTGCCGGTTGTCATACTCATCGACATGCAAGTCGTGAATCCTATTACAAGAACATGATCAATCTCATACATCACATATCATTCATCACATTCTTCTTGGCCATATCACATCACATAGCATACCTCGCAAAAAACAAGTTAGACGCCCTCTAATTGTTGTTTGCATGTTTTACGTGGCTGCTTTGGGTTTCTAGCAAGAACGTTTCTTACCTACGCAAAACCACAACGTGATATGCCAATTGCTATTTACCCTTCATAAGGACCCTTTTCATCGAATCCGTTCTGACTAAAGTGGGAGAGACTGGCACCCGCTAGCCACCTTATGCACCAAGTGCATGTCAGTCGGTGGAACCTGTCTCGCGTAAGATTACGTGTAAGGTCGGTCCGGGCCGCTTCATCCCACAATACCGTCGAAACAAGATTGGACTAGTAACGGTAAGCATATTGAACATTATCAACGCCCACAACTACTTTGTGTTCTACTCGTGCAAAGAATCTACGCAATAGACCTAGCTCTGATACCACTGTTGGGGAACGTAGCAGAAATTCAAAATTTTCCTACGTGTCACCAAGATCTATCTATGGAGAAACTAGCAACGAGGGAAGGAGAGTGCATCTACATACCCTTGTAGATCGTTAAGCGAAGCGTTCATGAGAACGGGGTTGAAGGAGTCGTACTTGCCGTGATCCAAATCACCGGAGATCCTAGTGCCGAACGGACGGCACCTCCGCGTTCAACACACGTACAGCCCGGTGACGTCTCCCATGCCTTGATCCAGCAAGGAGAGAGGGAGAGGTTGAGGAAGACTCCATCCAGCAGCAGCACAACGGCGTGGTGGTGATGGAGGAGCGTGGCAATCCCACAGGCCTTCGCCAAGCACCAAGGGAGAGGAGGAGGAGAAGAACTTGGGAGAGAGGGAGGGCTGCACCAAAGGCAAAAGGTGTGTTTGAGAGGCCCTCCTACCCCACTATATATAGGGATCCCAGGGTGCGCCAGCCCCTAGGAGATCCAATCTCCAAGGGCGGCGGCCAGGAGGAGTCCTTCCCCCCCAAGGCACCTAGGAGGTGCCTTCCCCTTATGGGAATCTTCCTTTAGGGTTTCCCCTTCACCCTAGGCGCATGGGCCCTAGGAGAAGTGGCGCCCCAGCCCACTTTTGGGCTGGATCCCTTCTCACCTCAGCCCATGGGACCCTCCGGGATAGGTGGCCCCACCCGTGGACCCCGGGACCCTTCCGGTGGTCCCATACAATACCGATGACCCCGAAACTTGTCCCGATGGCCGAAACAGGACTTCCTATATATAAATCTTTACCTCCGGACCATTCCGGAACTCCTCGCGACGTCCGGGATCTCATCCGGGACTCCAAACAACATTCGGTAACCACATATAAGCTTCCTTTATAACCCTAGCATCATCGAACCTTAAGTGTGTAGACCCTACGGGTTCGGGAACCATGCGTATGACCGAGACGTTCTCCGGTCAATAACCAACAGCGGATCTGGATACCCATGTTGGCTCCTACATGTTCCACGATGATCTCATCGGATGAACCACGATGTCAAGGACTCAATCGATCCCGTATACAATTCCCTTTGTCTAGCGGTATTGTACTTGCCCGAGATTCGATCGTCGGTATACCGATACCTTGTTCAATCTCATTACCGGCAAGTCTCTTTACTCGTTCCGTAACACATCATCCCATGATCAACCCCTTGGTCACATTGTGCACATTATGATGATGTCCTACCGAGTGGGCCCAGAGATACCTCTCCGTTTACACGGAGTGACAAATCCCAGTCTCGATTCGTGCCAACCCAATAGATACTTTCGGAGATACCTGTAATGCACCTTTATAGCCACCCAGTTACGTTGTGACGTTTGGTACACCCAAAGCATTCCTACGGTATCCGGAGTTGCACAATCTCATGGTCTAAGGAAATGATACTTGACATTAGAAAAGCTTTAGCATACGAACTACGATCTTTGTGCTAGGCTTAGGATTGGGTCTTGTCCATCACATCATTCTACTAATGATGTGATCCCGTTATCAATGACATCCAATGTCCATGGTTAGGAAACCGTAACCATCTATTGATCAACGAGCTAGCCAATAGAGGCTTGCTAGGGACATGGTGTTGTCTATGTATCCACACATGTATTTGAGTTTCCTATCAATACAATTATAGCATGGACAATAAACGATTATCATGAACAAGGAAATATAATAATAATAACTAATTTATTATTGCCTCTAGGGCATATTTCCAACAGAGGCGCCCATACCCTGGTGCGAGCGGCCGCCACCAGGGTTCCCTCTTCCCTTGTACGCGCACATTGGCGGCTCCGAAGGAGGCGACACGAGCGCCTTGTGAAGCGTCGCCGCCCGGCCGACAGGTCACGAAGGTGTGCGTCTTCCCACGGAGTCCACGCCGAGGGCTCCTGCCGAGTTCGTGGCTTCACGCCGCCACGCCTCCTAAATCTTGGATTTGTCTTCCTTCTTTCTTCGCCTCCGTCATCCGGCAGGGAACCCCAGGACTCTGGCTTCTGACACCCTCGCGACCGGGGCAGAGGTCGCGGTAGTTGCCCCGGGCGAGGTCTTCATGACTCGAGGCTGGGGCGAGGTCGCCTGGGTCTACAGGACGAGGGGCGCCCTCACGATCCACCTGAGTAATGATGGTGCTTCGGTGGTGTCCTTCAAGGTCTTCGACGCGGAGGGTCGTCGGCTGGAGTGCTGCCCCGGGAGAGGTGGTCGGGGTCCTGCTGTAGTGAGACAGAGGCCGGACGATCGCCCCCTTGGGCGCTCCTCAGGCGACGAAGGCGCCGGAGGATCCAGCGACTCCGCCGAGCTCTTCGCGATGCCGGAGACGAGCGACGACTGCTACGAGCCTCCGAGCCTACGCCGCTCCCGGAGCAGGGCGGGCTCGTCAGGCCGTCGTCGCCCCTGATCTGGATGGGGTTGGCGCCGGACCGGGTGGCCCACTATTGATGATGGCATCTGCCGCGATGCCCCCTGTAGTTAGGATTCCTTAGGATGCGCGCCTTTTGTTCCTGCGAGGGGCCAAGAATATACCCCATGGGGGCTTGTAAGATGTTTGTAGCTCCAACCGTCAATATAATCCTTTTTATGAAGCAGTGCGAGATGCTCATTCCGTTCTAGCTCAGTTTCCTCCTTTCAGTCCTCACGAGGGCTCGATGCTCTGCCGACAGGTCCTGGTCCCAAAGGCGGCTTCAGCCGTCGCTGGTATGCTGTGTCGCGATGTCGTGGTCAAGGCCAGAGGTGAGCGGCCCGAGGTCCGTAAGAGCCCCGAGTCGCGATGCTCGGGGGTCCCCTTGGCGCTCAAGCAGCCATCATTCGGTGAGAAAGGAGAGCGACGTTGCTAACACGGGGTTGCATTGAGTGTGGGGATGGTGTTGCGATAACTAGTGTGTCCGGGGGGTGACTTATCTCGAGGGTCAGGACGATGCTTCCTGGTGCGGCACTGGGTCCGTGCCTAGGCCGACGAGAGATTGCGTGGCAAGGTCGTTTCGTGCTCCTTGGAGGGACCCTGCAGGTTCACCACAAAAGGAACAAGAGCTCGCCGCGGCGATCGTTAGTTCTGCCATTAGTTGCTTGGGAGAGGCGCGAGAGGCCTCGCGAGGTGTGTTGGGGTACCCGTGAGCCAAGCAGGGCCCACGGGGCCCTACCTCAAGGCGGAGTTGCGCTGGCTCGGGCCTTATCTTCGAGTGTGTTCCTGCAAATTTGGCGGATGCGGTGCTCTCGTCTTGGTCCCGGCTCTCGGGCTGGTCTCGGCCGTCAGCCGGCAAGCCAGTCGCGATGCCATGGACAAGACCAGAGGGTGAGGGCGGAGAGCCGGTAGGAGCCACGAGTCGCGATGCTCGTGCACCCCCCCTTTAACGCGCAAGCTGGGTTAGATGCAGCAACTCTACGTCCTCGGGTCCCGGCTCTCGGGCTGGTCTCAGCCGTCGCTGGCAAGCCACGCGATGCCATGGACAAGACCAGAGGGTGATGGCCGGAGAGACGGAAGTAGCGCTGCGTCGTGATGCTCGTGCACCCCCTTTAACGCATAAGCTGGGTTAGATGACGAAACTCGTCCTCGGGTCCCGGCTCTCGGGCTAGTCTCACCGTCGGCAAGCCATGTCGCGATGCCATGGACAAGACCAGAGGGTGAGGGCCGGAGAGCCGGTAGGAGCCCTGAGTCACGATGCTCACGCACCCCCCCTTTAACGTGCAAGATTCCGTCACCCAGGAAAAGGCACCAAATAACAAGCATGATGGAGCGAGAGCATAATCCTAAGGAAAACGTAAGAAGGATACATGCCGCTGGGACAGGCCCGAGCGGCTTGGGGATGATGCAGCCCGAGGGGCGCCCCAACAGGATAGGCTAATGACATGAAATAAAAGGGATACATGCCGCAGGGACGGACCCACGCGGCCTGGGAATAATGCGGCCCTGAAGGTGCTCCCAGACGGAAACAAAACTTAAAGATGTCACCTGGTGATGTTGGGGACGCAGGGCTGTTTGTGTAGCAGACTCGGTGGGCTGCGGAGCCGATCTCACGAGCCCCAAGCCGGGGCCTCGGGAGGATCCGAGGCGCCTGGCAGCTCCTCGGGGCCATCTCCATCTCCGCCAGGCTGCGGCGTGCTCGACCTCTCGAGCCTCCAGGATGGCCCTCATGAGATGCTGGTGCGCAGCAACCGCGTTTGGCAGGCCGTGAGGCATGCACATGTAGCTGTGGGGGCGGGCCCTCGCAACGTCCCACTCGCGAGGGCTAGAGGCGCTCTTGAGACGCGGCTCGGTCGAGCCCTGGTATGTCGATGCAGACGCGCAGCCCACCATCCTCGCCTGGATGGGGGGCTACAGCGGGTAGGCGGCGGCTGCCCCTCATGACCCTTGACTCCCGGAGCTCCTGAATGGCCTTGCTGACGAACTCCACGAGGGTTCGGCCCTCCTTGCCTTGCTCCTACTTGCGGGAAACGTGCTTCGGAGCACGCCTCCACGTGGTGCCCAAGCGCCTCCCTCGTGACCTTGGCGAGGTCGGCGGCCCTCCAGGGGAGAGCCCCCGAGCCCGGCCTGAGGAGGGCGTCGGGCGCGCTTTCCTATGCGATGGAAGGAGGCTCCCCCTGGCCGGGCGCGGGCCCTGAGGGGCCTGCCTCTTGAGGAGCCGGGCCGGTCGATGTCTTCTTCTTCTTGGGTGCGGCCTCGGGAGGCCTCCTGCTGCTGTGGTGCAGGTCTTCTAGCGATGCGGCTGAAAGGCTCGCTCAGGAGCACTGCTGCGTCTCTCTCTTCACAGGGCACCGTGATGACCCCGCCGCTTCTGGCATCTTGAGGACGCTAGTAGTCATGGTGGAGTTCTGACCATGAATTTGGCCAGCGCCGGGTACCCGAGGATGGCGTTGTACAGCAGGCGAATGTGGGCGACGTCGAAGTCGATGAGCTCGGTGTGGTAGTTGTCGCGAGCCCCGAAGGTGACAGGAAGGCGGACCTGCCTGATCGGGACCGTGGAGTCGTCGGTGACTTCGGAGAAAGGCTTGGTTGGCTGAAGCTGACTTTAAGGCACTTGAAGATTGTTGAATGTTTCCACGGACAGGACGTTGAGTCCTGCCCCGCCGTCGATGAGGGTCTTGGTGACCAGCACGTTGCTGATGATTGGGGAACAAAGCATTGGGAGAACTCCGCCGTGGGCCGCCACTTGAGCTGATCCGCCGAGCTGAACGTGATGGCGCACACCGACCACCGAGAGGCGCGCGGCCTCGAGCTTGGGGAGGACTGCATTCACTTCGCTGGGCGAATCGCTTGAAGATGCGCTTAAGAGGCTGGGGCTTGAGCTCCGCCCAGGATGCAAAGCGATCGCACGCGGTTCCCGGAAGCCCCAGCCCCTCGTCCTGATGACGGTCCTCAATTCTCCTTGGCTGCGGCGGCAGCGGAGGGAGGCCCGCGTTCCCCTGCGGGCGATCCTCGCGAGGCTGATCCCTCCAGCCTCCATCGCGAGGCGGGTCTTGCCAACGATCCTCGCGAGGTTGGTCACGCCACCCTTGGCGCGGGCCGCGGTCTTCCCAGCGTCCTGCATTCCTTCCTCCTCCTCGGCCGTAACCCCGGTCGCTGCGCTCGGGGCGTCTGCCAACCCTTCCTTCGCGTACGGCCCGAAGATCTTGGCATTCATTGGTGTTGTGGGTGTGGAGGTCGTGGTACACGCAGTACTAACTGCCCTTGGAGGACTCGGGCTGATCTCTGCCTCGCTTGGTGTCTGGTTCAGCCGCGAGTACGACAGTCCCCTTGCGCTTCACGTCCTTGGCCTTGGACTTCTTTTCTTCGGGATCCGTGGCAGGCAGCTCGAGGAGGGAGAGGCGCCCCTCCTCAGCCCTGGCGCACTTGGTCGCCAAATTGAACAGCTCCAAGGAGGTGCATAGATCTTCATGCATCGCCAGCTCCTCCTTCATCTTGACGTCGCGCATGCCGTCGGAGAAGGCAGAGATGATGGCCTCCTCCGTTACCCTGGGGATCTTGAGGCGCGCGTTGTTGAAGAGCTGGATGTACTTTTGCGTGGTTTCCCGGCTGCTGCTTGATTCGGCGCATGTCGCCACGGCGGGTGGCCGTCACGAGTACCGGAAGTTGGCGATGAAGCGGGTGCGCATCTCGGCCCAGGAAGAGATCATGCCTGGGGCCAGATTCAGGAGCCAGGTGCGGGCTCCGTCCTTGAGCGCCATGGGAAACCAGTTCGCCATGACCTTTTCATCCCCGTTGGCAGCCTCGATGCCCAGCTCGTAGAGCTGGAGGAACTCCGTAGGGTCAGCTGTGCCGTCGTAGCGAGGAGGCAGGTCTGGCTTGAACTTGGCGGGCCACGCGACGCTGCGCAGCTCGGAGGTGAAGGCGCGGCAGCCCGCCGTGGCCGCGGGGGGCCTCGGATGACAGAGAGCTTGGTCTTGCGGGCCTCCTTGCGCCGCGGCTGGGGGCAGCGCAGGGTCCTGACGTGCTGGAGCGGGGAGCGCTCGGGCAGCTTCTCGTTGGCGAGGAACTTCTTGACAGCTCTGCTCTTACCGCGCCGGCGCCTGGCGGAGCGGGTTCCGCCCAGGGGCCGCGCGCCTTGGGGCCAGGGCGCCTTCTTGAGGAGGAGGCAGCTGAGGCGCCCCGGGAGCTTCATCGCCCGCGCGGGGCGGGGTGCGGTGCAGCGAGACGGACGGTGCGGGGGCACCTCCTGCAGCGCGGACGAGCTCGGCGACTCGGTCGAGCCATTCTTCGTAGACGTCGTCGACGAGGCGGTAGCGCAGGAGCTCGTTTGCCGCGATGAGTGCAGCCCGGGCCTCCATGGCCACGCGGGGCGCGCGTGACGAAGAACCAGCGGGGGTGAGCGAAGGCGTGGCGGTGCGGCCGTCCCGCCTCATGGACGGGTGCTGGGACGATGCTTGCTGCTCGTTCCGCATCGGGACGGTGGCGGCGTTGACGGCAGGTGACGGGGAACGACGAGGGCGCCCGCCGACGGGAGCTGTCTGGGCGACATGGGAGGCGAGGGCGGCTCGGCGCTCGGCGCGGGCCCGACGGCCGTCAGACATGGTTGCGGTGGTCGTGGAAGAACGAGGCGACGAAAGGCAGATTCCAGCGCACCCCTACCTGGCGCGCCAAATGTTGGATTTCGGGTTCCGGCAGACCCTTGAGGTTCGAACACTGGGGTGCGCGCGGAGATCCAACCCTCCACCGTCTCGCACCTCGCCGAATCGCTGGGACCTAAACTACTAAACGGAACAGCACAAGAGACACGAGATTTATACTGGTTCAGGACACCATTGTGGTGTAATACCCTACTCCAGTGTGTGGAGCGGTGGATTGCCTCTTGGGCTGATGAGGAACAACACAAGGAAGAACAGCCTCGTGAGGGTCTGTTCTTGGCGGGTGCGATGAACTCCTAGGTGGTGTTCAGTCGCTCTAGCTACTGGTTTCTTGATGAGGATTCGGATCTCTCCGCCCTGGGGGTGGCTACTCCTATTTATAGGCGAAGGCCCTGGGCCTCTTCCCAAATATTGAGCGGGAAGGGCGCCAACAATTGGCTATTTTGAAGGGGAACAGCGGGTACAATTATCCTGACTAAAGTTGGTCCTCGCTTGCCAAAGGCTCTTGTGATGACGCCTGCTTGGGCTCCACAATGACTCCCTTCCAGCCGTTGGGCTGGTCTAGGTCTTGTTGCACCGAAACGGATGCCTTTGCTTGATGCTTTCGCCTGCGCTTGCTCCCTTTGCACCAAAGAGGAAAGGAGGACACTGCGCGGGCTGGCACCCGACTGGCGCCCTTGGTCGTCATGGCTTGCGTCATGGGCACCTCGCGAGGTACCACCTTGAACTCTCCGCCTCCTCATGAGCTGCCAGCTGACGAGGCCGTGCCTGAGGAAGCTCCTTGTCGTCCGCCCCAAGAGGCTTGGCCCCTCGCGAGGGTCTTGAGCTTGCGTTGATGAAGATGGGCCGTGCTGGGCCTCCTTCGAGCCACGCCGTAGGCCGCAGGCAGGCAAGTCTGGGGACCCCCGTTCCCAGAACGCCGACAATGTCTTCGGATTCGAAATCTAGTGCCTCGGTTAAATCATTGACCGTGGCAATGAAGTGGGTGGTGGGTGGGCAATGAATTCCTTCACCGCCTGTTCCCCACTCGAGCCGGACATAGTTCGACCGAGAGCCTCCTGACAAAGAGAGAGACTTTAATGAGTCCAGCATGTCGCCGAAGGGCGAGTGCTGGAAGATATCCGCAGCTATGAACTCCATTACTGGAGCCCAACCTGGCTCGACTAGATTAGGAGTGTGCGGACTGGAACCAACGTCCGGATACGAATCCGGGGGTTCGGAGTCACAGGCCACCGCAGAGGTAAAACCCGTGTTCGGCTCCACCGCCGATGAGTGCGCGACCTGGGGGGCGGGGTCCATCCCTCCGTCCTTAGGCAGCGCAGCCTGCTCCGGATCTAGGTCCGGAGATACTACGAGGGCGATACCCCGAGCTTCGTTTGACGACAGGTCTAAGCCGTACTCGTCGCGACTATCCAGTGCTCCTGGCATAGGCCCAAATCCATCGAAGATCAAGTCTCCGCGGATGTCCGTCGTGTAGTTCAGGTTTCCGAACCTGACCTGGTGGCCAGGGGCGTGGCTGTCGATCTGCTCCAGATGGCCAAGTGAGTTGGCCCGCAGTGCGAAGCCGCCGAACACGAAGATCTGTCCGAGGGGGGGGGAGTCTCGCCCTGGACAACGTCATTGATGATGATCGAAGGAGCCATCGAGCCTGACGGCGATGACACAAAGGAACTCTCAATGAAAGCACCAATGTCGGTGTCAAAACCAGCGGATCTCGGGTAGGGGGTCCCGATCTGTGCGTCAAGGCTGATGGTAACAGGAAGCAAGGGACACAGATGTTTACCTGTGTTCGGGCCTCTCGATGGAGGTAAAACCCTACTTCCTGCTTGATTAATATTGATGATATGGGTAGTACAAGAGTAGATCTACCACAAGATCGTAGAGGCTAAACACTAAGAGCTAGCCTATGATGGTATGATTGTAATTGTGATCAGCCTTCTAAGGACCAACCGCTCTGGTTTATATAGACACCGGAGAGGGCTAGGGTTTACATGGAGTTGGTTACAAGGAAGGAAATATAATATCCGGATCGCCAAGCTTGCCTTCCACGCCAAGGAAAGTCCCTTCTGGACACGGGCCGAAGTCTTGAGTCTTGTATCCTCACGCTTCAATAGTCCGAACGTAGTACACAGTCCATCTGTCTGGATACCCCCTAATCCAGGACTCCCTCAGTTGTCTCAACGGATTTTGATGGTGCCCTATTAACGTGAATGCGGCTGTCTCTAAAGCATAACCCCAAAATGATAGCGGTAAATTAGTAAGAGACATCATAGATCGCAACATATCTAGTAAAGTACGATTACGACGTTCGGACACACCAATACGCTGTGGTGTTCCGGGTGGCGTGAGTTGCGAAACTATTCCGCATTGTTTCAAATGTAGACCAAACTCGTAACTCAAATATTCTCCTACACGATCAAATCGTAGAAACTTTATTTTCTTGTTACGATGATTTTCAACTTCACTCTGGAATTGTTTGAACTTTTCAAATGTTTCAGACTTATGTTTCATTAAGTAGATATACCAATATCTGCTTAAATCATCTGTGAAGGTGAGAAAATAATGATACCCTCCGCGAGCCTCAACATTCATTGGACCACATACATCAGTATGTATGATCTCCAATAAATCAGTTGCTCGCTCCATAGTTCCGGAGAACGGTGTTTTAGTCATCTTGCCCATGAGGCATGGTTCGCAAGTACCAAGTGATTCATAATCAAGTGATTCCAAAAGTCCATCAGTATGGAGTTTCTTCATGTGCTTTACACCAATATGACCCAAACGGAAAAGCCACGAATAAGTTGCACTATCATTATCAACTCTGCATCTTTTGGCTTCAACATTATGAATATGTGTATCACTACTATCGAGATTCATCAAAAATAGACCACTCTTCAAGGGTGCATGACCATAAAATATATTACTCATATAAATAGAACAACCACTATTCTCTGATTTAAATGAATAACCATCTCGCGTCAAACAAGATCCAGATATAATGTTCATGCTCAACGTTGGCACCAAATAACAATTATTTAGGTCTAATACTAATCCCGAAGGTAGATGTAGAGGTAAGCGTCGATGATCACATCTACTTTGGAACCGCTTTCCCACGCGCATCATCACCTCGTGCTTAGCCGATGTCGACTTAATCCATAGTCCTGCTTCGAGTTGCAAATATTAGCAAATGTAACTAGTATCAAATACCCAGTGCTCTTTGTGAGCTCTCGTAAGGTACACATCAATAACATGTATATCACATACACCTTTGTTCACCTTTGCCATCCTTCTTATCCGCCAAATACTTGGGGCGGTTCCGCTTCCAAGTGACCGGTCTGCTTGCGAGAAGCACTTAGTCTCAGGCTTAGGTCTAGACTTGGGTTTCTTCTCCTGAGCAGCAACTTGTTTGCTGTTCTTCTTGAAGTTCCCCTTCTTCTTCCCTTTGCCCTTTTTCTTGAAACTGGTGGTCTTATTGACCATCAACACTTGATGCTCTTTCTTGATTTCTACCTCCGCAGCCTTTAGCATTGCGAAGAGCTCGGAATCATCTTATCCATCCCTTGCATGTTATAGTTCATCACGAAGCTCTTGTAGCTTGGTGGCGATGATTGAAGAATTACATCAATGACACTATCATTCGGAAGATTAACTCCCATTTGAATCAAGTGATTGTTATACCTGCACATTCCGAGTATATGCTCACCGATGTAACTATTCTCCTCCATCTTGCAGTTGTAGAACTTATTGGAGACTTCATATCTCTCAATCCGGGCATTTGCTAGAAATATTAACTTCAACTCCTGGAACATCTCATATGCTCCATGACGTTCAAATCGTTGTTGAAGTCCCGGTTCGAAGACATAAAGCATGGCACACTGAACTATCGAGTAGTCATCAGCTTCGCTCTGCCAGACGTTCATAACATCTGGTGTTGCTCTCAAGAAGAGGTTTGGCACCTAGCGGTGCTTCCAGGACGTAATTCTTCTGTGCAGCAATGAGGATAATCCTCAAGTTATGGACCCAGTCCGTGTAATTTCTACCATCATATTTCAACTTTGCTTTCTCAAGGAATGCATTAAAATTCAACGGAACAACAGCACGAGCCATCTATCTACAACAAACATAAACATGCAAAATACTATCAGGTACTAGGTTCATGATAAATTTAAGTTCAATTAATCATATTACTAAAGAACTCCCACTTAGATAGACATCCCTCTAATCATCTAAGTGATCACGTGATCCAAATCAACTAAACCATAACCGATCATCACGTGAGATGGAGTAGTTTTCAATGGTGAACATCACTATGTTGATCATATCTACTATATGATTCACGCCGACCTTTCGGTCTCAGTGTTCCGAGGCCATATCTGCATATGCTAGGCTCATCAAGTTTAACCTGAGTATTCTGCGTGTGCAAAACTGGCTTGCACCCGTTGTAGATTGACGTAGAGCTTATCACACCCGATCATCACGTGGTGTCTGGGCACGATGAACTTTTGCAACGGTGCATACTCAGGGAGAACACTCTTATCTTGAAATTTAGTGAGAGATCATCTTATAATGCTACCGTCAATCAAAGCAAGATAAGATGCATAAAAGATAAACATCACATGCAATCAATATAAGTGATATGATATGGCCATCATCATCTTGTGCTTGTGATCTCCATCTCCGAAGCACCATCGTCATCGGCGCGACACCTTGATCTCCATCGTAGCATCGTTGTCGTCTCGCCAACTTTTACTTCTACGACTATCGCTACCGCTTAGTGATAATGTAAAGCAATTACAGGGCGATTGCATTGCATACAATAAAGAGACAACCATATGGCTCCTGCCAGTTGCCGATAACTCGATTACTGATCTATTGAAAGTATAGCGGGGTTTTTACGCCCCAAACTACGCGTGTCGTGTTCTCCTCAGGGACTAGGCAAATCGATGATCGTGCTTGGCTAAAGCTAGGTAACACAATTCAGATTATGAATGCAAGAAAATAAACCTACACTAAACAAGGTTGTAACCAAAGGTCGTCACCAAAGAAAATGCAAAAAGGGCAAAGGAGGTTCAGATTATCTTCAATAATATTTTTGGTATTTTCGTTTTACATGAGAAATAAAATGCTAACACAAGCAATCATCAAACGGCTAGAGAACTAAAAAAAGGGCATGATCATATATATAACATGGAGGAAGAAACAAGGTTTTAGGACAAAACATGAACATATCACATCACAGTCACACACACATGTATATATATATCACACATGTTGGAGCTAACACAAGGACTGAAAATCAAACACGTGCAAAGTTAACTAGCACAGGGACTAGTAAACAAGGTGAACACACAATTATACTAGCAGATTACTCAATCACATAGCAAGATTTCTAGGACAATTAATTCTCACAGCCTTCAAATACAAGTCAAGCATTATATATTACAACTACCAAATGTAACAAGCTACAAAGTTGCCAACATTCTTAAAATCTGAATATTACAAAGCATTACACATCTCCTATTACAGAAAATTCAGAGAAGATAGAGAGGGAGAAAGAGAGCAGCAGCAGCAAGGTAGGGAAGGGAGCAGCAGTAGGGGGCGTGAGGAGAGAAGTAGCAGCAAGGCGAGGGAAGAAGAACAACAGGGAAGAGGATCAGCTGGTTCGAGTTGAGAAGTGGAGGAGCAGCAGCAAGGCAAGGGAAGAAGGAGCAGCAGCAAGGCGTAGGAGAAGAAGAAGAGCAGCAGGGGCGTGAGGTGCGGGGAAGCGATGTGGTGCTGGTGGCGGCGGTGTGGATAGACGATGGTGGATTCGGGGAAGGAGAAGAAGATGGTGGCGCTGGTGGATGGCGCAAGGTGGTGATGTGGTGGGAGGTGCTGGTGGCGCGCCGCCATGTCTTTGGCAGCGGCGGCCGGAGGTGGAGAAGGGGGTGTGAGGGAGAGAGTTGAGTAGCCAGGCCAGATTTGGGAATGGAGGCTGCTAGGGATTTTGATCCCCTCCGATCAGATCTGAATGTTTTCACTTTGGCCCTCCTTCTTCCTTATTTTGGCACAAGATGGTCCCTCCACTTCTTAAGCTAGCCCCCCTAAGCTTTAATCTTCTTCAAGCTTGAGTCCCTCTTTCTTCTCTTCTTGCCCGTGATCTTGTTCCTCAATTCTTTCTAGACAGGAACTTGTAGATTATAGTGCCTTGTCGCACTTTTCTCGCAAAAAGAAACACAATGACTAGTAAATGATTCGTTATATGATTTCCATGCAAATATTCAACTAAACTTAGCAAGAATAGATGGGCATAACTCAACTAATGGTATAATTCAATGCCAAAATTATGTATATGAAATGTGCTTATCAAGTTCCCTCACACTTAAATCTTTGCTTGTCCTCAAGCAAAGGAATATGACAAGAACTAGATAGTGAATTGTGAACTGACTGCAGAATGTCCTAGTAAAATAGATCTCCAAACAAGTCATGCTTCAGACTTAGCTAGTGAAAATTAATGGTTAGGAGTGCATCAAAGCAATAGGATACTAGTAGACTTGACCATTTTAAAGTTTTACAATGATAAAAGAGGATCGACAAGTTTAAATGATGACTGCGCCAAATGGTTCCTAAAGAGAGCATGATCCCGAGAACAAAAAGAACTGTAATTAAATCTCTTATTTGCAGAAATATAACTTTGTGGTTGAACCACTTATTGAATTTGAAGGAAGTAATGATAATATTTTATTGATCTCACCAAAGGAACATACCACCGATCCCGAGAACATGGTATACACCTGGTTCGACAATTACATTTTTATAATATAATTTACTCCTATCCGATCCAACCAGATTTCACAAGCCACCGATCCAGGGAACATGACATGCTACTGTTAGGTAGATTAGATAATTATTCATTATAAGATAATACTTTTTAAAAATGAACAACACATAAGCACACAAAAAAGGAATCATCACTTCTCCATGTCTGGTTCACATGCTACCGATCCAGGGAACATAGCATGCTAATCCATAGTGGTTAGGTGATTGCTCTCAAAGGGAACACACTTGGCACAAATTCAACATCTAAACATGGTGATCTAGGTGTATCGAGGTAAAAGCAGAAAATGATTAAGTTTTCTAGTGTACTAGGGATTTGAGCACTCAAAACCATATGGCTCCTGCCAGTTGCCGATAAATCGATTACAAAACATGATCATCTCATACAATAAAATATAGCATCATGCCTTGACCATATCACATCACAGCATGCCCTGCAAAAACAAGTTAGACGTCCTCTACTTTGTTGTTGCAAGTTTTATGTGGCTGCTACGGGCTGAGAAAGAACCATTCTTACCTTCGCATCAAAACCACAATGATAGTTCGTCAAGTTAGTGTTGTTTTAACCTTCTCAAGGACCGGGCGTAGCCACACTCGGTTCAACTAAAGTTGGAGAAACTGACACCGCCACCCAATTGCGTGCAAAGCACGTCGGTAGAACCAGTCTCGCGTAAGCGTACGCGTAATGTCGGTCTGGGCCGCTTCATCCAACAATATCACCGAACCAAAGTATGACATACTGGTAAGCAGTATGACTTGTATCGCCCACAACTCACTTGTGTTCTACTCGTGCATATAACATCAACGCATAAAACCTGGCTCGGATGCCACTGTTGGGGAATGTAGTAATTTCAAAATTTTCCTACGCACACGCAAGATCATGGTGATGCATAGCAACGAGAGGGGAGAGTGTGTCCACGTACCCTCGTAGACCAAAAGTGGAAGCGTTAGCACAACGCGGTTGATGTAGTCGTACGTCTTCAAAATCCGACCGGTCAAGTACCGAACGTACGGCATCTCCGAGTTCAGCACACGTTCAGCTCGATGGCGTCCCTCGAACTCCGATCCAGCCGAGCTTTGAGGGAGAGTTCCGTCAGCACGACGGTGTGGTGACGATGCTGATGTTCTACCAATGCAGGGCTTCGCCTAAGCACCGCTACGATATGACCGAGGTGGATTATGGTGGAGGGGGGCACCACACACGGCTAAGAGATCCAAGGGATCAATTGTTGTGTCTATGGGGTGCCCCCATCCTCCGTATATAAAGGGGGAGGAGGAGGGGGACGGCCAAGGGGAGGAGGCGCGCCCAACGGGGGGAAATCCTACTCCAAGTAGGTTTTGCCCCCTTTCCTATTCCAACTAGGAGAAGGGGGAAGGAGGAGGTGGAGAGAAGGAAGGACAAGGGGGGCCGCCGCCCCCTTCCCTTTCCCAATTCGGATTGGGGCAAGGGGGGCCGCCCGCCACCTCCTGCCGCCTCTCCTCTTCCACCACTTGGGACCATGAGGCCCAATAACCCCCGGGGGGTTCCGGTAACCCCCCGGTACTCCGATATATATCCTATAACCCCCGGAACCACTTCGATGTCCGAATATAGTCGTCCAATATATCAATCTTCATTTCTCGACCATTTCAAGACTCCTCGTCATGTCCGTGATCACATCTGGGACTTCGAACTACCTTCGGTACATCAAAACACATAAACTCATAATATAACCGTCATCGAACTTTAAGCGTGCGGACCCTATGGGTTCGAGAACTATGTAGACATGACCGAGACACGTCTCCGGTCAATAACCAATAGCGGAACCTGGATACTCATATTGGCTCCCACATATTCTAGGAAGATCTTTATCGGTCAAACCGCATAACAACATACGTTGTTCCCTTTGTCATCGCTATGCTACTTGCCCGAGATTCGATCGTCGGCATCTCAATACCTAGTTCAATCTCGTTACCGGCAAGTCTCTTTTTTTTGAAAGAATTGACAGTGGGAGAGCACTCCCACTATGATTTATATATATCTATATAAATGGGGTGTTTACATAGACATATACAACGCCAAACATAACCAACCAACTACCACCCCCTCCCTATGGCTTAGAGAAGAGGCAAACTACCAACCCTCCACAGAAGGAGCCAAGCGAAAAGTGTCAACAAGGATCAACCTAGAATATTACAGAGGTTTACAAATAAGCCTCGATGGGCCTCCTTGATTCTATATTGGAGCTGACCTAGGTCGTTTTTGAAGCGTGATAACCAGGACCTAATATTAGGGTCAACTCCACGGAAGTGCTTGTTATTCCTCTCCTTCCATATGCTCCAAGCAGCAGTGAGGAAAACTTCCAAGAAGAATGGGCCAGGCCAGGAGTCTCTGTTTAACCCGATGGCAGTGAGACGGCTATCAAAAGGGGGCCAATGAATGCCAAGCTTGGCCCAGCAGGTCCTGCTAAAATCTCAGGTGAAGATCATGTGGTCCACCGTTTCTTCAATTGGTAGCCCGCAAAGAAGGCAATCAAAGTCGTCACCAATGTTGTAGTGCCTCTGTTTCAACATATTACGTGTGTTGAGCCTGTCCAGGAAAAGCAGCCACCCAAACACCTTCAACTTCATTGTACATTTCGATTTCCACAGGTGCTTGAACATGGGATCGGCTTGAGCATCTCTAAAGAAGAAAGAATAGAAGTCCTTAGGACGAAAGTCGGCCGCGCCCCACGTATAGTGCCAAACATCAGTATTTGACGTGGAAGGGCATATCTTGTTTGACGTTAGCTGCATGTCTCGGATTTCGTCCAGTGCGGTAGGGTATACAGGGAGGTGAAAGGTTTCATGCAGATCATTGGAGGCCCAGAAGTCAGCAACCGAGATATCTTCATGTAGCGCAAAAGAGAAGGCACGTGGGTGGGAGTCGTGCAGCACATCACGCGCCCAAAGATCTTTCCATAGCAAGGTGGTCCTTCCATCTACCAACTGAACACGAGATATGCCCCTGAAGGTCGGTCTCAGTTTTAAAATATCGCGCCACCAGAAAGAGCCGACCGGGTCTACTGCATGTGGTATTTTGTCGACGTAGAGATTGTCCCATATCAGGTGAACCCAGGGCACATCCATTTTATTGTAGAATTTATGGAGGAATTTTAGGAGCAGGGCTTCATTATGGATTTTGAGATTGATCACTCCTAGCCCACCTTTGTCTTTGGGACGACAGACCATGTCCCAGGCTGCAAGAGAGGAACATTTGTCACCTTGCTCGGTTTTCTTAGTCCATAGACAACGTCTCCTGATTTGGTCTCTTTACTCGTTCTGTAATACATCATCCCGCAACTAACTCATTAGTTGCAATGCTTGCAAGGCTTAAGTGATGTGCATTATCGAGTGGGCCCTAAGATACCTCTCCGACAATCAGAGTGACAAATCCTAATCTCAAAATACGCCAACCCAACAAGTAACTTCAGAGACACCTGTAGAGCACCTTTATAATCACCCAGTTACGTTGTGACGTTTGGTAGCACACAAAGTGTTCTTCCGGTAAACGGGGATTGCATAATCTCATAGTCATTGGAACATGTATAAGTCATGAAGAAAGCAATAGCAACATACTAAACGATCAAGTGCTAAGCTAACGGAATGGGTCAAGTCAATCACATCATTCTCCTAATGATGTGATCCCGTTAATCAAATGACAACTCTTTTTCTATGGCTAGGAAACATAACCATCTTTGATTAACGAGCTAGTCAAGTAGAGGCATACTAGTGACACTCTGTTTGTATATGTATTCACACATGTATCATGTTTCCGGTTAATAAAATTCTAGCATGAATAATAAACATTTATCATGATATAAGGAAATAAATAATAACTTTATTATTGCCTCTAGGGCATATTTATTTCAAGGAGGCCGATGATGACGAGTGGCATGTCGTCGGGGAGGCTGTTGATGAAGTCCAGGCTCACCGGATGCGGTTTTGGCTCGAGCCGCCTCCGCTTGTTGGCTGCCTTGCCGTCCATCTCAACTGGCAGCGATGCCGGTGTACACGTGTGCTGGTCTATGTTGTGTGCTGGCCTGCTGGGTGTGCGCGAGTGCGTCCTTCTGTGAATGCCGCTGCGTAGTGGTGAATTGTGCGCGAGTGCGTCCTTCACGCGGAAGAAGTGTGTCCTCAATGCGCCCTCAATTTACTAGCGTGCGAGGTGCTACCCCGAGTGGTTTCAACTTTGTTTACTTCACCGCGTGTCAGATGGGCCTCTAGTTTACTTATTTTCACCCACTGCCACATGGGCCAGCACACGAAGATAGAGAACACGAGCTGACAAGGAAGCATGTGGACTGGTTGACCGGTCAACTAAACAATATACGGAGCTATACGCTGACACGGTGAGTTTATAATCCATCGGTATAGAGAGTTCGAGTGAGAGGGGAGGCCCATGAGAGATAGCAGAGAGAGAAAGATCTACACCCTCCGTTCGATAATGTAGTGCCAACATTTTTTTAAAGTCAAACTTTTGAAACTTTGACCAAGTTTATAAAGAAATTAATTATATCTACAATACCAAAGATAAATGATAGTATGAAGTAAGTACATGTTGTGATGAATATAATGATCGTTCTAGATGTAAATGTTTTTCTCGACATATACCTTGTCAAACTTTTATGAGGTTTGACTTTTCAAAACATCCATATGCTTATGGACGTGAGAGAGTCCCTAAATAGAGAGAGAGAGAGAGTGAAATAGAAACAGTGAGTGAGAAAAGTGTGTGTGCGTGTGTGAAAGAGACATGGACAACACACGATAAAAGTAGAGAAAAGGCGTGTGTGTCTTATGCAAACATATCACACATGCATCTTCGACAATGGAAGCAAGGTGAGGAGATAGTGTGTGGTTGTTTACAACCGAGAGAGAAAGACCCCTAGCACGTGGACAACAGGGGTCTGACAAGCAAGGGAGAGAGGTCGAGAGAGACGTACAGAGAAAATGCAGACATGGGGAGGAGAGAGCGTATGTTTGTGATAGAGAGATCCCCTGGAGATCATGATGGGACTACATGGGTGGGAGATCGAGTGACAAGGTGTCTGTGTGATAGAAGATACCCCGAGAGATATTGAGATAGATGTATGGATGGAAGGAGACAATACGTGTGTTCCTGATGGCTAGTGAGAGATAATCATACTTAGGGGGGAGTGTGTGCGCCTATGATGGAGTGAGGGATTATGGTGCTTAGGGGGGGTGCGTGTCACATAGAGAGAGAGAGAACAAGGGCAGAGAGTGTTGGATGGGTCTATATGTAGCGCGAGCGAGACATGTGTATGTGTGAACCAGGGATATATAAAGTTTGAGAGAGATAGAGGAGCCCCGATAAGGCTGAGTGGTGCGTCAGATAGCTGAAGGGGGAAAGAGATATTCCATCCATTTCGATAATGCGATTGCATGTAAATTTTTTTAGAAGTCAAACTTTGGAAACATTGATCAGGTTTACGCAAATGTTATTTATATCTACAATACCAAAGAAACATCATATGAAACTACATCTCATGATGAATTTAATGGTATATGTTTGCCGTTCTAGATGTAAATGTTTTTCTCCACGTACATGGTCAAACTTTGTGATGTTTAACTTTTTAATAAATCTATATGCTATGGACCGAAGAGAGTGCCTAAGTCGAGAGAGATAAAGTGCGTGTGAAGGAGAATGAGTGAGTTTGCAAAAAGAGTATGTGTGTGAAAGAGAAAGGGACAACAAATGATAAATTAGAGAGAGTGTGTTTTTTCGTTTCTTATGCAAACATATCATGCAAGCCTCTCCGAGATAGAAAGCAAAGTGAGGAGATACACGAAGATAGCTAGTGCGTGATTGTTTGCAACAGAGAGAGACACCCCTATAGCACATGTCCAATAGAGGTCTGGCCAACAAGGAACAAAGGTCGAGAGGGACACATGGAGAACATGGACGCATGGGGAGGGAGAGAGGGTGTGTTTGTGATAGACAGATCCCCTCGAGATCGTGAGGGACTTATATGGGTGGGAGATCGAGGGAGGTACGTGCGAGATAGAAAGATGCCCCGAGAGAAATCGAGATAGACCATGCACATGTTTGTGATGGAGACTAAGATTAGCTAGTCATATACACATAGGGGGGACTGCTTGTGCCTACATTTGAGTGAGAGACCATCATACTTGGCTAGGCATGAGATTGTGTGTGTGAGATGGAGAGAGAACGAGGGAGAGAGATAAAGTTTTAGATGGGTCTATCGAGTGCGAGTGAGATATGCATGTGTATGTGTGACCAGGTAGACGGAGAGTTTGAGAGAGAGAGGGAAGAGCTCGAGACAGCAGTGGTGCGTGAGAGAGTTACAGGCAACGAGCCAAGGAATTTGTGTGATTTATGAGTGCACCCAAGATATTTAGCTTGGACTAGATAATTATACATAGTGTGCGAGAGAGACCTATAGATGAAGTATATATGCATGCGAACTAGAAAGAACCCCCCGCGCCCCCCACACACACAAAGAGAGAGAGAGAGACAGAGAGAGAGAGAGACGGAGAGAGAGGGAGAGGGGCCAACAAGGTTTGTGTGTTGGATGCGTGCGACATAATTGAAGAATGTCGGAGAGAGAGAGAGAGAGAGAGAGAGAGAGAGAGAGAGAGCGCAGGAGTCCGGGAGAGGGGGAGGTCGCGTTTTATGCATCAAAGACTGATATAAACCATGTTTCGATATAAACTTGCATTCAAATATTTAAATTGGAGAACATGTTGTCTGCAATCCACACATAACGGAGATATGCGTATATCAAACCAGTTCATTAATTTGACTCTCAACATGTTCATGGAGTACTATAATACTGTACAAACATGCTACTCGATTGAGGTGTTTAATTTTGGATTTAGTTCACTATTTTGACCTGGTGAACGAGATATTTCATTGAATCAAGATATTTCATTTTGGGTTTGATTCCCGTTTTTGAGTGGGTCAACTATTTGTCATATAGTAAATCGCTAGCAACGAGCATGTAAAAACACATTACTCCCGAGCATCATCTCTCCATCTAAAAAAGAAGTGGCAAGATAATATTTAAAACTTTGATTCGAATCGACTTGGTAAGGTAGATGTGGATGCTCGTTCTCCCAAAATTTGAATGAACCGTTAAACACCCTCTGCTCGGTGGAATTCGCCCGAGAAAATAAATGGCAGATGCAAAATTACCGGCCTATGTGGGACACGCATCAATTGGCCTGTTGTACATCGAGGGTAGGATCGTAACTTCATCCAAGCGCGCCTTCTCCTCGGCTGAAATGACATGTGCCAAATAATTCATAAACCATGGTCGGCAAAACATGCGCTCCTCGCCCAAAATCGCTCGTGCCTAGTATATTTCACAACAGGCCCTCCTCGCCCAAAATTGCTCGCGCCCACTATATTTCAAAACACGCCCTCCTCGCCCGAAATCGCTCGCGCCCACTATATTTCAAAACACGCCCTCCTGGCCCAAAATCGCTCGCGCCCAGTATATTTCAAAACATGCCCTCCTCGCCCGAAATCGCTCGCGCCCAGTATATTTCAAAACACGCCCTCCTCGCCCGAAATCGCTCGCGCCCACTATTTGGGAGAAGCAAAGTTACTCTACTATCCCCGACCCTCAGTACACAGACCCAAGCCGAGAAGCCTAAAGGCAGGGGTAGAACTGTAACTCCCCCACATTTCAGACAAATGCATCCCTAAGACATGGTTCCCCCTCCCAGTTCCCCATTCATACCTCGTGGTCGCCAAATCACCTTCTCCCCGGAAGCTCCCTTCTCCCGAGCCGTGAAACCTCAGCCCCTCCTCCATGGCGCCCCCACCGCACCAAATTCACAGCCGCTTTCCTCTCTAATCCCGGAGACGCTGTCCATTTGCCGTGTGCCTCTTACTCCATGCTACCGGAGCACCCTCGACGACGGCCACGTGAACCATACCGGAGCCAATTCACCCCCGCTGTTGTTCACGGCGCCGGAGCGGTTCCAACTTTGGACCCGTCCAGAGCCCTGACGTTGCTTCCCCGTAGCCGTCGACCATCGCGACATCTCTACTTCCCTGCTGCAGGTAGCCACCGCAACCGCACCGACCTCACCGACTAGGCAGCTAGAGCTGCCTACTTCACCGGGCCACCAGATAGGTCGCACCCTCATCTCAAATCACTTTATTTAGGCGTCAGTTGTCTAAATTTTTATTCTAGGCCAATCGATTCCCAATGGGAAGCAGCACCCCTCGATCCGGCGGAGCTCCTAGGCTGCCGGTTGGCTAGTGTCTAACGTAAGGGCGCGGGGCCGCAAGTTCGTCGTGGAAGCAGCGCTTAGATGGCTATCTTAGAGTTGCGTGGGTTGAAGGTTGTAACATCCCAAATTTTCAATTTGGAATGTTATACTAATAGACCATCATTGCATATCATATTTAATGCATTTTGCTTCGGTCCTAGAAATTCTACGCAACTCAAGGACCCACGGAGAGAGTTGGGGATTTCGATATTTTCATATTTGAGTTTTCTCAAATTTTGGAAGTAGGATCATTTGATTTTATTTATTTTATCTTCAATTATTTCAATTATATAAATATGAGAGAGGGAATAAAATGACTTTCCCAAAATAAAGAAATATTGAGGATTTAATAAAAAAATCAAATAAGATTTTATTTTGGATTTTCTGGCTATTTTATTTGAATTTAGGAAAAATGCGTGTTTTCCAAAATTGCATTTAGGCCCAAATAAATGTTCATCTAAACCGGCTTGATTTTAGAAGCCGGGGAAAATTTATTTCGGGATTTTTGGAGTCCGTTTGGTATTTCTTTCGTATGTTTTTCTGCGCGATAATTATTTAAAAAAAACTGGAACCGACTACGGTCAGAATCGCGGAGACACCGCTTTGGCGGGGTCTTTATAAAAGCGCCGGGCGACCCTAGCCCAAGTCGCCGCCGCCAGCCCAACCGCCGCCCAACCTTGTGCCGCCCCACCAAACCCTAACCCTAGCGCGCCCGCCGCCGATCTGCCGCCCCTCATTGCCGCCGCTGCTTCTTCTTATGCCGCCACCGTCGTCATTGCCGGACCCAACCGTCGTCGCCGCCGACCACCGCCGCCCCGCCGGAGCCGCCGCCACCACTGACCCGCACCCCGAGGTTGACCTTGCCGCCGCCGTTTATTTTGGAAAAACCGTTCGGTTTTTCCGTCGGTTTTTCATCGGTTTTTTTGTTTCCGTTTTATTTCGTTAGATCGGTTTTCTTCCGGTTAGGATTAATTAGCGTACGTTCGTTCGTTTTTAACGAACGTGTTCATTTTTTAGATCCAGATAACGAACGTTCGTTCGTTAACCTGTTCGTCGTTTTTCTTTTTCACGGATTTATTCCGTGATTTTCCTGATCGCGATTTCTGATCTGATTTTTGTTTTAGTATAACATTTCGCTCGTTTATCGGAATCAGATGATTCAAGCGCCTAGAGTTTCGTTTCGAAACCCTCTTTCCGAATAATCTACTCAAACCAGTTTTTACTTCTGCAAAATTTGACTTAGGTCCAGATTAGTAAACGAAGCTTGTTTCTTTCGCCGTTTGAGTTTTGTTTCTTCGTTTGATTTGCTTCTTTTTGTATACCAGAGTTCTTAAGTTGAACTTTCTGGTTAGACCTCTTATTTGAGTTTTGCCGTGCATTAGATGAGTACTTATTGTATGCTTGTTTGTTTGTTTGCTTGCGATAGAGTACCCGGATTGCGCCGCTTGCTACTTCGAATCCCTAGGTTACGCGGATCATCAGCAAGGCAAGTAATACTTTGATCATACCTCTTTACTACCCAGTTTTATGCATTAGATCAATCCTCAAACATTGCATGATTAGGATCTAATTAAATTGTGGGTTTTGGGAAGTAGATTGAGGTAGTACCTATTACCTGTTTTATTATAAAACCCTTGGGAGTTACTTCTACGTTTGCTTATTTTGCCATACTATGCAAGTAGACATGGATTGGGTGAGTGATTTTTCCATGACAGATGTGAGATTGTTAATTAATGGTTTATTTAAGGTGGCAACATTAATACACATCTGGGTGGATTGAGGTACCTGGTTATTCCAGGATTGCCTGTTTCTTTTTGGACCGCCACCCAGGCTCAAAGGGATCATAAGATTATTCATGCTAGAAACTTCCGTGTGCAGCCACATGCTATTATGGGCTCTAGCATAGTTGATTAAGTCGTGCGAACTCTTAGAGTGGAAGACTAGCAGATGTAGGGGAAAGTAGGTGTACCGGTCTACCCATCGTAAGGTGCTAGCGCTTCTGAAAGACTATGTCTCGGTCATTCGTTTCTCAAACACCATGTAGTGCGAGAAAACAAACGAAGGAGATCGATTCATGTGGGGAAAAGTGCGCAACCTCTGCAGAGTGTATAAACTAATCATGATTAGCCGTGTCCCCGGTTATGGACATCTTGAGTATCTAGTATTTGGATTTTCGTGTGAATCTCATCATGTTACTTTAATTAATATTGTTGGGTTTTAATGATGATGTTTAATTGGGATTGAGGATGCTGTCAACCATTCTCATTGTTTAACAACCACCATGATAGTTAAATAATTTATTCCTTTGTAGTAGGGAAAAAATGGCTTTACGCAAAAACTATTCAAAGTGCATGATAGTTAAATAATTTATTCCTTTGTATAAACTGATCAAAGTGTCTGCTGGATAAGTGGCTGTGAAATTCTCCCACCATGATGCTGCGGGTCCCTAAAGCTGATGTGCGGCAAATCGCACCTTCTCCGCATCTGTGCATCCTGCAGTGATCAACTCCCTGGCTGTCTTGTGAAGCCAATCATCTGCAAAAATCGTCTCGGTGCTACTGGAGAACATCGGCGGATTCAGTCTAAGAAAACGGGTTAAGTGATCAACAGGTGGTGGTGGTGGTGGATTTTGTTGTTGTTGTTCCCGATTACGATTCTGGACTAGTATCTGCATCAATGCATTCTGCTGCTGGATCAACTGGGTGAGCTCCGGTGGGAAAGTGAATCCGTTGTCACGTCTCGGAGGCATCTAAGGGTTTAGAAAAGACGAGAATACAGAATAGAATGAGGTCTAGAGGGAAAACACTACCCATATGCACATGAGGCAAATTGCAATCAAAACACTTCATTCAAACAAGCAAAGGCATACAACGGTCCAACTATCTTTACAAAAGTGCTCAGACTATAATAGTTACATGGAGGGAAATTCTACTACTTTATGGTTGTCTACTAGAAAAACTGCTCCGATGAAGACTCCATGATATCCGCTCCAGCTTCATCAACGTAGTCATCATCACTATCATCCGGGTCCGAGTCGGTATAAATGCCGATGATGATGTAATTCTCAGAACAAGTGCGATCTTCGTCTTCTCCAGTTGCTGGAAATCCCATGAACACTCTTAGCTTCTTCTTCAGATCATCATTCTTCTCGACTAGAGTTGATATTTCCTCCTCATATCCATCGCGTGTAGACTGGAGTTCTTCCTCCAGTTCCGTGATCTTGGTCATGGCTTCCTTCAGATCCATCATGCCTGCACTCATCTGGTTCTCCTGGCGTCGAATGTGCTGGTTTAACTCCTGGATGAAAGCTGCAACTGATCTGTCTTTCCTGGTGTTGACCATCTCCCATTGCTCATCTCGGCGCCCACAAATCTGGTAGGTAGTATCCTTAAGCTCCTGGTGATAAACTTCTCCAATGCGTCCCATGGTGATGTGAGCTGCCATGCTCGTCCCTAAACTCCAGGTTGGTGCATCAAAGGAAAACTCTATAGGCTCAGTGACTGGCATGAACGTCCTTCCTGGAACTTGAACTTGAATCATCCAACGCTCCTCTTCAGGTAAGGTGGTGTTGTAGGTTCCTGTGAAGCTTGGTACTCCGATGTTCAAGTACTTGGTTACTTCCTTCAGGTGTCGTCCAAAGGGTGTATCTTCATCCGGTTGCATGAACTTATTCCTTGCATCCGCCATCCTAGAAGGATAGAAAAGATGAGGAGTTAGAATGAGAAGAGAGAGTAGTGATCTATGGTCTTTGCTTAGTGGTCGTGACCTACAGTCAGCGTGTGCTCTGATACCATCTTTTAGCGACCAGACCTCAAACAGTCTGATCTTTGTGCATCAGTGTCATCCCTGGATCAGTAATGCTGACACACACATTACTTGAAGGATTTATAACAGAGTAGCAATCACACACTTATTACATCGAATGTCTCCAAAGAGAAACTTATTGCAATAGATATGTCTTAAGGCCATCTAATAACGATAACAACGGAAGGCTTGGAAGATAAGTGAGTCCATCAACTCCAACGGTATCACTGAGTATAGAACCACGATCCTAAAGCATCTTACTCGTCGTCTGAAAAGTCTGCAACATGAACGTTGCAGCCCGAAAACGGGTCAGCACATGGAATATGCTGGCAAAGTAACACATAGAGAAAAATGAAAGAGTAAAGCTATACTACATGCATATATGGCTTGGTGGATAGCTCTATGGTTACAGTTTTCGCACGGACCTCAATCAATTCAGGGGCTAATGACAATGACATGTACCTAGGGTAGAGTCATAGGCCTGACCTAGACACCCTACCCAAGGATACTGCCCTAGAGTCAAGGACATTCAAAGTAGAAAAAAAGAAACCGACTGAAATCACCTTGGAGTGCAAACCACTCGACCAGTTATCCCACTCGGATACCCCAATTCCACTCGACAAAGATAGAGTCACTCGACCATACGAAGAATCACTCAGAGTAAAGAAGATCTAAAGCCGCCCCAGAATGGCAACGGTCAGGTGTTCACTCCGTAGTCTTAGATATCATTTATAGTCATTCATAGCTAGCATTACCTGTAACGCCCCTGCCTTAAGGTACATTAAACCATGTGTAACTGAGGGCTGGAGGGGTCTGGCGCACTCTATATAAGCCACCCCCTCCTCTAGCACAAGGGTTGGCACCCCCTGTAACTCTCACGCATAATCCAGTCGACAAGCCTCCGGGCACCGAGACGTAGGGCTATTACTTCCTCCGAGAAGGGCATGAACTCGTAAACCTTGCGTGCACAACCTCGCAGTAGCTAGGGCCTTGCCTCCTCCTACATACCCCATATTCTTGCTGTCAGACTTAGTACCACGACACGCACCTCTACTTGCCCTACCAAACTTTGACAAACCTTTTGAGATACATTGTGACGCTAGTGGTACCGGCATAGGAGGAGTGTTAATGCAAGAAAAGTGCCTGATTGCGTATTTTAGCAAGAAACTTTCCGGAGCACAACTTAACTACCCCATCTATGATAAAGAGCTATATGCCTTAGTGAGAGTTTGTATGTTTGGCAACACTATCTCCGTCCTCATGAATTCATTCTTCACACGGACCATGAGACACTCAAGTATCTTAAGGGCCAAACTAAGTTGAACAAGCGTCATGCTAAGTGGAGTCAGTTCATAGAGTCATTTCCCTATGTCATCAAGTACATTAAAGGCAAAGAGAACATTGTGGTGGATGCACTTTCCCGCAAATGCATGCTTGTTACCCAACTTGAGTTGAATGTTATTGGCTTTGAGCACATAAAAGACTTGTATGAGCATGATCATTTCTTTGCAAATTCTTATGCTAAATGTTTGATGCATACTTCTTTGGAACGATATTATATCAAGGATGGTTATCTTATGAGAGCTAACAAACTTTGCATTCCCGAGTCTTCTCTTCGTTTGCTCTTTTTGCAAGAATCTCATGGAGGAGGACTTATGGGACATTTCGGACGCGACAAGACATTCGCGACGCTCTCCAAGAATTACTATTGGCCCAAGATGTTCCGTGATGTCTCACGCTTCACCAACCGGTGCTCTACATGTCGCAAAGCTAAGTCAAAAGCTAAATCTCACGGTCTTTACATGCCTCTTCCTATACCATATCAACCTTGGGAAGACATTAACATGGACTATGTACTTGGGTTGCCTAGAACACAAATGGAAAGGATTCCGTCTTTGTTGTTGTGGACCAATTTTAAAAAATGGCTCATTTCATTCCATGCAATAAGATAGACGATGCTTCATATGTTGCTAATATATTTTGTAGGGAAATCTTGCGCCTACATGGAGTACCCAAGACGATCGTCTCGGACCGTGACGTCAATTTTCTAAGCTACTTTTGGAAGACACTTTGCGCCAAGCTCGGGATCAAACTCCTATTCTCCTCGGCATACCATCCACAAACCGACGGCCAAACGGAGGGGACGAACCGCACACTATCCACTCTTCTTTGGGTGTTGATGAAGAAGAACATCAAGGAATGGGAGCAATGCTTGCCCATCGCCGAGTACGCCTACGACCGCGCACGACACTCAACTACCGGCAAGTCTCCCTTCGAGGTCGTCTACGGCTTCAACACGTTGTCCCCATTGGACATTCTTCCTCTACCTCTCCAAGAGCGCACAAACATGAACGCAAGTGCATGAGCAAGTTATCTCAAGAAGATGCACGAAGATACAAGGGCAATGATCAGGTGTCAAGTACATCGCCTCGCCACCAAGCTCAACGCCAACAAGACACCAATGGTGTTCCAACCTGGAGATCTCGTATGGCTTCATCTTTGCAAGGACCGCTTCCCCAACGAGCGCAAATCCAAACTACGACCTCGAGATGACAGACCTTTCAAGGTGTTAGCACGCTACAATGACAACGCTTACAAGATTGACATCCCACACGACAAGTACAATGTAAGCAACATCTTCCACGTCAAAGACTTGGCCATCTGCTGGTTGTACAAAATATTAAAAGATAAATGCACTACGTTCATAATTTCCTAGAGTGAGACCCTCCCATCATCTATGGCTAATAATTTTACTCTTGAGGTTTCCAACTATGGCATGGCGCATCAAGCAGCCTAGGTCGCCGTGTAGAAGACAATGTAGAGGTGGCTGACGTCGCGGAGGAAAAAGAAGAAGAAACCTTTAACATGCTCCATTTTTCAGTATCTATGCAGAAAAGAAAAAAGAGTGCAGAAGAGGCCAAGAAAGTTCTTGCCATATTTATTAAATTTTTTTATGGCAAAGATGAGTTTTATTCCAAAATTATAGGATTACAATCTACTGGCAAGAGATCCTCGATACACAGAGGGCCTCTCTGAAGCCAAACAGCAGTACACAATTCTATACGGCTATAATTAGCCAGACAATCTGCTAGCCTATTTGATCCATACAAATCTTCTGGGAAATAAACTTGCTCTCCTCCATGAGGGCCTTGATCTCAGCTACCAAGTGCCCATAAGCTTAATGTGAGAGATTCTCATTATATAAGATGGACAAAGCCTCAACTGAATCTGACTCGACGATGACTTGCAGTTCTGTGTGTTGGAGTGCTAAAGCCATGCCTTGCATAAGGGCATGGGTCTCCGCTTCAAGAGCATCATAAGCGCATGGAGCTAAAGCCATGCCTATAAGCAACAAAGATAACCGAACCGTCATGACGTTGTAGCACCATACTAGTCGCAGCGGATCCATCATGATCAGAAAAGGAACCTGATGACCCACAAGCATAGGGGATCAATTGTAGCTCTTTTCGATAAGTAAGATTGTCGAACCCAACGCGGAGCTGAAGGAAATGGCAAGTGGTTTTCAGCAAGGTAATGTCTGCCAGTGCTGAAATTGTAAGTAGCGTAGTAGTTTGATAGCAATATAATTTGTAACGAGCAAGTAACAATAGTAGTAACAAAAGTGCAACAAGGTAGTCCAATCCTTTTGAGGCAAAGGACAGGACAAAACGATCTCTTATGATAAGAAAAGCGTTCTTGAGGGTACACGGGATTTTCATCTAGTCACTTTCATAATTTGATATGTGGGTGGACCGGTGCTTAGGTGATGTTCTTAATTAAACAAACATCCTACTTATGATTAACCCTCCCGCAAGCATCCGCAACTACGAGAAAAGTATTAAGAAAAAATTATAACCATAACATTAAACTTTTGGATCCAATCGGTCCCTTACAAAATAGCGCATAAACTGGGGTTTGAGCTTCTATCACTCTCACAACCCATCATCTAATTACTACTCCATAATGCATTCCCTTAGGCCCAAATATGATGAAGTGTCATGTAGTCGATGTTCACATGACACCACTAAGGGAATCATAACATACATACTATCAAAATATCGAACACATATCAAATTCACATGATTACTTGCAACATGATTTCTCCCGTGACCCTCTCTTTTCGATAAGTAAGATTGTCGAACCCAACGAGGAGCAGAAGGAAATGACAAGTGGTTTTCAGCAAGGTAATGTCTGCAAGTGCTGAAATTGTAAGTAGCGTAGTAGTTTGATAGCAAGATAATTTGTAACGAGCAAGTAACAATAGTAGTAACAAAAGTGCAACAAGGTAGTCCAATCCTTTTGAGGCAAAGGACAGGACAAAACGGTCTCTTATGATAAGCAAAGCGTTCTTGAGGGTACACGGGATTTTCATCTAGTCACTTTTATAATTTGATATGTGGGTGGACCGGTGCTTAGGTGATGTTCTTACTTAAACAAACATCCTACTTATGATTAACCCCCCCGCAAGCATCCGCAAATATGAGAATAGTATTAAGAATAAATTATAACCATAGCATTAAACTTTTGGATCCAATCGGCCCCTTACAGAATAGCACATAAACTGGGGTTTAAGCTTCTATCACTCTCGCAACCCATCATCTAATTACTACTCCATAATGCATTCCCTTAGGCCCAAATATGATGAAGTGTCATGTAGTCGATGTTCACATGACACCACTAAGGGAATCACAACATACATACTATCAAAATATCGAACACATATCAAATTCACATGATTACTTGCAACATGATTTCTCCCGTTACGTCAAGAACAAAAGTAACTACTCACAAATAATAATCATGCTCATGATCGGAGGAGTATTAAATAGCATATTGGATATGAACATATAATCTTCTACCAAATAAACCATATAGTAATCAACTACAAGATGTAATCAACACTACTAGTCACGCACAAACACCAATCTATAGTTCCTGTAAAAAGATTGAACACAAGAGATGAACTAGGGTTTGAGATGAGATGGTGTTGTTGAAGATGTTGATGGAGATTGCCCTCCCCAAGATTGGAGAGTTGTTGGTGATGGTGATGAGGGAAGTTCCCCCGGCGGAATCGCTCCGCCGGAGGGCAAAAGTGCTCCTGCCCAAGTTCCGCCTCGAGACGGCGGCGCTCCGTCCCAAAATTCTTCTCCTTATTTTTTCTAGGTCAAAATAACTTATATACTAGAAGATGGCCACCGGAGGTGGGCCTGGGTGAGCACAACCCACTAGGGCGCGTCTGGGCTCCCTGGTGCGCCCAGGTGGGTTGTGCCCACCTGGTGGCCCCCTCTGGTAGTTATTTGCTCCAATATTCTTCAAATATTCCATATAAATTCACCGTGAAGTTTCAGCTCATTTGGAGTTGTGCAGAATAGGTAGCCTGACGTAGCTTTTTCAGGTCTAGATTTCCAGCTGCCGGAATTCTCCCTCTTGGTGTGTACCTTGCAAATTATGAGAGAAAATGCATTACAATTACTCCAAAAAGCATTATTATTCATAAAAACATCATAAATAACAGTAAAAAAACATGATGCAAAATGGACGTATCAACTCCCCCAAGCTTAGAGCTCGCTTGTCATCAAGCGACAACCAAAATTGAAAAACATGTCCACATGCTTCGAGAGAGAGGTGTCGATAAAAACAAAATACAGACATAGAAGCATCATGTGAATTATTACAACATTAACACATTTTAACATAAGAATTTTATCATAGACTTCTCATGAATAAGTGACAATTCATCACACAAACGAAGTATAAAGCAAAAACTCTATTAAAAACCGACAAACTATGTTCTCAGTCAACTTTGGAACTACTATTCATCATCTTTTCAGGAAGGGTCACGTGTCGGAGCCTTTAGGCAAGTCCACATACTCAACCATCATATAGTCTTCTATGATTGCTAACACTCACCGCGTACACATGAGCAAAACGTTTCAACCGGACACATAGAAAGATAGGGGCTTATAGTTTTGCCTCCCAACATATTCACCTCAAGGGTGATGTCAACAATAATAAATCATGCTATCTATATTCAACTGGACATATGTGCCTAGATCTTTCCTCACCACATGATGCTTGCCAAAGGGGAAACATAGAAAAGGAGTAGAAGGAAAACTTTGACTCGTTGCATAAAAGTAAATACATAAAAGTAAAAGATAGGCCCTTCGCAGAGGGAAGCAGAGGTTGCCATGCGCTTATTTGTTTGTATGCTCAACCCCTTAGTGCAAAAGAACGTCACGTTTCATTGCCCCTTGTGATAGCAACCTTTATTATGCAGTTTGTCGCTTTTATTCTTCACCATCACAAGTTCGTGCAACGCTCAATTTTCTCTTACACTAAATGATCTCACACATTTAGAAGCAATTTTTATTGCCTTTTTGCACCGATGACAACTTACTTGAGGGATCTTGCTCAATCCCTAGGTAGGTATGGTGGACACATGAAAATAAGGTTTGGGTTTAAGGGTTTTTAGATGCACAAGTAGTATCTCTACTTAGTGCGGAATTTTTGGCTAGCAAAGATAGGGGCAAGCACCACATGTTGAAGGATCTATGACAATATGACTTCTATGCGAATATAAACAAACATAAATCATTAAGTTGTCTTCCTTGTCCAACGTCAACAATTTTGGCATATAATATTTTGATGAGTGCTCACAATCATAAAAGATTTCTAAGATAGTATATTTATATGTGAAGCTTCTCTTCCCTTATTAATTCTTTCATGAGTTGCATCATTGACTAATGCTATGTTTGTCAATCTCTAATAAAATTTTCTACTTATACTTTTCCTTATGTGGTGTCATCACCTACCATAAGATTAGTATATGATCTTCCTAATTTATTTCCTTTCTCTTTTATTTTTTCCCTTTCTTTTTATTGCAACATGAAAGTAAAGAAAGCGAAAACTCAAACTAAACTTTATTACATAACTTGCACATGATTACAAGGATAGATCACTAAGCAAACTCTCAAAAAGAAAGGATCGAACTAAACTTTTATTCATCTAAAGAGAAATATCAAACTAAAATAAGTAAAGGTAAAAAGATAGTGGGATGATATGATACCAGGGCACCCCCCAAGCTTGGCGGAAGCCAAGGGGAGTGCCCATACCCAATACTCAATTCTCCTTTGGTGGTGAAGAAGATGATGGTGGTGAAGAAGAAGTATTCTCCAATATAACCATGAGTAGATCCTTCAAACCTTGAATCTCCCGAAGGGCTTGATGAATTAATTCACTGTTTTTCTTCACCTCAGCCATTGTGTGTTTATTCTATGGACCCCACGGTTTTGCTCGTGCACTGTTTTCTCTTGGCCGAGATATGTCCCAGTTAGACGGTATGTGCCTACGAGGAGGGTTCTCGAACCCATAATTGTGAATCAAATTGCGAAATTTTTTACGATGTAACCTGAGTAAGGGCCTCCTTGCTGGGAGTTCTTCTTGTACTTCCAGGCTCGCTTGATTGTTCGATGATCCCATGGCTTGATGAGGATTAGGATGAGTAGAGATGCAAGCTAATGTGCCCCTCTCGGAGGCCGGAGAGTGAACCCCAAAAGGATTTTCCTCTTCTTCCTCCATAGCAACGTCTTCAGCTTCATCCCTCCTTAGATCCTCCTGAACCTTGTGTCTCCTTCTCCATTGTTGAAGGGTGAGGAGGACATGATGTTGGTCTAGCTGAATCTGTTAGAAAACAGCAAGAAAAGAAATCAGAGGATTTCTCCGTGATACGGTGATCAACAGGTTCGGGAAGTATATATAGATTTTTTTTATCTTGGAGGACAAGCATACGGAAGAAAAACGGAGTCCGGAAGGTGTCGTAGGTGGGCACAACCCACCTGGGCGCGCCTGGCTACCAACCGTGCCCTGGTGTCTTGTGCCCACCAGGGTACTTTTCCCGATAGTTTCTTATTTTCCTATTTTCCTAAATATTCCAAAACTGACAAAAAATATTTTTGCGGATTTTTTGGAGTTCGTTTACTTACCGTATCACATACCTCCTTATTTCTATGATTCTGGAGTGTTTCGAAAGGACTCTTTTATGTGTACTTCCGGTCTCAAAGTTTGGATAATATTGCTTTCAACATTAGTGGGCGTACCTGAGATATAATGTTTTATTCATTGCCCATTTACAACCTTCGGGTTAGTACCTTCGGAATTATTTATTTTGATGGCTCCAGGCTGATAAACCTCCTCGATAACATATGGGCCTTCCCATTTTGAGAGGAGTTTTCCTGCAAAGAATCTGAAACAAGAGTTGTAGAAAAGAACATATTCTCCGATTTTAAACTCACGCTTTTGGATTCTTTTAACTTTTTCTTTGAATAGTTTTGCATTTTCATAAGCTTGGGTTCTCCATTCATATAATGAGCTAATATCAAATAACCTCTTTTCACCGGCAAGTTTGAAATCATAATTGAGTTCTTTGACTGCCCAATATGCTTTATGTTCTAACTCAACAGGCAAATGATAAGCCTTTCCATAGACCATTTTATAAGGAGACATAACCATAGGATTTTTATATGCTGTTCTATAAGCCCAAAGTGCATCATCTAATTTCTTAGACCAATTCTTCCTGGACCTATTAACAGTCTTTTGCAAAATTAATTTTATTTCTCTATTGCTAAGTTCAACTTGACCACTAGATTGAGGATGATAAGGTGATGCAATTCTATGGTTAACATCATACTTGGCAAGCATTTTACGAAAAGCACCATGAATAAAGTGTGAGCCACCATCAGTCATTAAATATCTAGGGACTCCAAACCTTGGGAAAATAACTTCCTTAAGAATTTTAATAGAGGTGTTGTGATCAGCACTCTTTGGTTGGAATAGCTTCTACCCATTTAGTAACATAATCAACAGCAACCAAAATATGTGTATACCCATTAGAGGAAGGAAAAGGTCCGATGTAATCAAATCCCCAAACATCAAATGGTTCAATAGCAAGTGAATAATTCATAGGTGTTTCTTGACGCTTACCGATATTACCTATTCTTTGACATTCATCACAAGATAAGACGAACTTACGGGCATCCTTGAAGAGAGTGGGCCAATAAAATCCAGATTGTAATACCTTGTGAGCAGTTCTATCTCCAGCATGATGCCCTCCATAAGCTTCGGAGTGACATTTCCGTAGGATTTGTTCTTGTTCATGCTTAGGTACACAATGTCTAATAATACCATCTACTCCTTCTTTATAAAGATGTGGGTCATCCCAAAAGTAATGTCTTAAATCATAGAAGAAATTTTTCTTTTGTTGGTATGTAAAGCTAGGTGGTAAATATTTAGCAACAATCTAATTAGCATAGTCAGCATACCAAGGAGTACTATGAGCAAATATTATTGCTGCTAACTGCTCATCAGGAAAGCTATCATCAATTGGTAGTGGGTCATCAAGCACATTTTCAAGCCTAGACAAGTTATCAGCTACGGGGTTCTCAGCTCCTTTCCTATCAGTGATATGTAAATCAAATTCTTGTAGCAAGAGAACCCATCGAATAAGTCTAGGTTTAGCATCTTTCTTTTCCATAAGATATTTTATAGCAGCATGATCGGTGTGAACAATTACTTTTGGATCAACAATGTAAGATCTAAATTTATCACAAGCAAACACCACTGCTAGGAATTCTTTCTCAGTAGTAGCATAATTCTTTTGAGCACGGTCTAGAGTTCTACTAGCATAATGAATAACATTCAGTTTCTTATCAACTCTTTCTCCTAGAACAACACCAACAGCCTAATCACTAGCATCACACATAATCTCAAAATGCAAGTTCCAATCAGGTGGTTGAACAATAGGTGCAGTAATTAAGGCTTTCTTGAGTGTTTCAAAGGCTTCTAAACAATCATCATCGAAAACAAAAGGAATATCCTTTTGCAAAAGATTTGTAAGAGGCCTAGAAATTTTAGAAAAGTCTTTGATAAATCTCCTATAGAAAGCAGCATGACCTAAGAAACTACGAATACCTTTGATATATTTAAGACATGGCATTTTCTCAATTGTGTCAACCTTAGCTTTGTCCACTTCAATACCTATTTCAAAAATTTTATGACCCAAGACAATACCTTCATTAACCATAAAGTGGCACTTATCCCAATTCAAGACAAGATTTGTTTGTTCACATCTTTGCAAAACTCGATCAAGATTTCTTAAACAATCATCAAAAGACTTCCCATAAACAGAGAAGTCATCCATGAAAACCTCAACAATCTTTTCACAAAAGTCAGAGAATATAGCAATCATACATCTTTGAAAAGTAGCAGGTGCATTACATAAACCAAAAGACACGTCTATAAGCATAAGTTCCAAAGCGACAAGTAAAAGTGGTCTTTTCTTGATCATGTTGAGAAACAGGTAGTTGTGAAAAACCAGAGTATCCATCAAGGAAGCAAAAATGTGTGTGCTTAGATAATCTTTCAAGCATTTGATCAATGAAAGGCAGAGGGTAATGATCTTTTCTAGTTGCTTTGTTTAGTTTTCTAAAATCAATTACCATTCTATAGGCTGTAACAATTCTTTGTGGAATGAGTTCATTCTTATCATTAGGAACAACAGTTATACCTCCTTTCTTAGGGACACAATGAACGGGACTTACCCATCTGCTATTAGCTATAGGATAGATTATACCTGCTTTCGGAAGTTTTAATATTTCTGTTCTTACCACTTCTTTCATCTTCAGATTTAACCAACGTTGGTGATCAACAACGGGTTTAGCATCAGGTTCCATAATAATTTGGTGCTGACATAGAGTGGGACTAATGCCCCTCAAATCATCAAGAGTATATCCAATAGCAGCTCGGTGCTTCCTTAGAACCTTCAATAGTCTTTCTTCTTCATGTTCTTAAAGGTTAGCACTAATAATAATAGGATATATCTTCTTTTCATCAAGATAAGCATATCTCAAAGTGTCTGGTAACTGTTTTAATACATAGGTTCAGCTTTAGGTGGAGGAGTACCTCCTAGAGTTTCAATAGGCAAATTGTGTTTAAGAAGAGGACGTTGGTCAAAGAAAATCTTATCTATTTAATTTCTTTCATGCATAAGTAAATCATTTTCATGGTCTAGAAAATATTATTCTAGTAGATCAGTAGGAGGCACAACAATAGAAGCAAGACCAATTAATTGACCTTTAGTAGGCAATTCTTTTTCATGAAGTTTTCTACTAAACTTGGAAAAATTAAACTCATGAGATTCATCACCAAAACTAACACCGACAGTTTGTTTGTCATAGTCTATTCTAGCATTAATGGTGTTCAAGAAAGGTCTACCAAAAATGGAACCAAGAACAAGAAAATCAGTAGGGTATTTTATTTTCCCATGCAAGACTTCAACATCTCTAACAATTCCAATTGGTGATATAGTGTCTCTATTAGCAAGTTTAATAGTAACATCTATGTCTTCTATCTCTGCAGGTGCTATGTCAGTCATAATTTCTTGATATAAGGTGTAAGGAATAGCACTCACACTAGCACCTATGTCTCATAAACCATGATAACAGTGATCTCCTATTTTAATTGAGATGATGGGCATGCCAACAACAGGTATATGTTTATCTTTTTTATCAGGTTTGGCAATTCTAGCAGCTTCTTCATAGAAGTAAATAACATTCCCATCCATATATTCTTCCAAGAGATCTTTAACCATAGCAATACTAGGTTCTACTTTAATTTGTTCATCAGGTTTAGCTGTTCTAATATAGCTTTTGTTAACCATATTTGAAATTTTAGCATGTTCCTTTATCCTAACAGGGAAAGGTGGGTTCTCAATATAAGCAGAAGGAACTATTGGATCAAAATTATAAATTATAGTTTCTTCTTTAACTGGTACCAGTTCTTTGATTTCTTGTTTAACAGGTGGGTGATATTTAAACCACTTCTCTTTACGGAGATCAATATGAGTAGCAAATGATTCAAAAAAGGAGGCTACTATATCAGAGTCAAGTCCATATTTAGTGTTAAACTTTTGAAAAGCATCGGTATTCATAAAATATTTAACACAATCATACTTAAGCTTAATACCTGACTCTTTACCTTCGTCGAGTTCCCAATTTTTAGAGTTGCGTTTAATTCTTCCCAAAAGATCCCACCGAAATTCACTAGTCTTCTTCATAAAAGAACCAACACAAGAAGTATCAAGCATGGTTTGATCATTACGAGAAAGCCGGGCATAAAAGTTATGGCTAATAATTTCTCTTGAGAGCTCATGATTGGGGCATGAATATATCATTGACTTCAGCCCCCCCCCCCAAGCTATAGCGATACTTTCTCCTTCACCAGGCCAAAAATTATATATATAATTCCGACCACGATGAACTAGATGCATGGGATGATTTTTTTGGTGGAACTCCAATTTCGATCGATTCCAATTCCAAGATCCAATATCATCGCATAGCCTATACCATGCCAATGCTTTTCCCTTCAAAGATAAAGGGAAAACCTTTTTCATAACTTCATCCACAGGTAAACCTGCAAGCTCAAACAATCCACAAATTTGTTCTACATATATCAAGTGCATATCAGGATGTTCGGTTCCATCTCCTGCATAAGGATTAGCTAGCAGTTGTTCTATCATACCCGGAGGAATTTCATATTCAATATTTTCAATAGGTGCAGTGGGTTGAGGGGTAGCTAATTGTGGTTCTGGTCGAGGTGAATATACCCCGAACAAACCCCTCAAAGGATTGTTTTCCATAGTAACAAGTGACAATAAATTTCAGCACACACTATATAAATGTTTCCTTACAAAATTCCACTTACCAAAGGCGCTTCACTCCCCGGCAACGATGCTAGAAAATAGCCTTGATGACCCACAATTATAGGGGATCAATTTTAGCTCTTTTCGATAACTAAGAGTGTCAAACCCAACGAGGAGCAGAAGGAAATGACAAGTGGTTTTCATCAAGGTAATGTCTGCAAGTGGTGAAATTATAAGTAGCATAGTAGTTTGATAGCAAGATCATTTGTAACGAGCAAGTAACGATAGAAGTAACAAAAGTTCAGCAAGGTAGTCCAATCCTTTTGAGGCAAAGGACAAGCCAAAACGGTCTCTTATGATAAGCAAAGCGTTCTTGAGGGCACACGGGATTTTCATCTAGTCACTTTCATCATGTTTGTTTGATTTGTGTTCGCTACTCTGATAATTTGATATGTGGGTTGACCGGTGCTTAGGTGTTGTTCTTACTTGAACAAACCTCCTACTTATGATTAACCCTCCCGCAAGGATCCGCAACTACGAGAAAAGTATTAAGAATAAATTCTAACCATAGCATTAAACTTTTGGATCCAATCGGTCCCTTATGGAATAGCGCATAAACTGGGGTTTAAGCTTCTATTACTCTCTCAACCCATCATCTAATTACTACTCCAAAATGTATTCCCTTAGACCCAAATATGGTGAAGTGTCATGTAGTCAACATTCACATGACACCACTAAGGGAATCACAACATACATACTATCAAAATATCAAACACATATCAAATTCACATGATTACTTGCAACATGATATCTCCCGTGACCTCAAGAACAAAAGTAACTACTCACAAATAATAGTCATGCTCATGATCAGAGGAGTATTAAATAGCATATTGGATCTGAACATATAATCTTCCACCAAATAAACCATATAGTAATCAACTACAAGATGTAATCAACACTACTAGTCACCCACAAGCACCAATCAATAATTTCGGTAACAAGATTGAGCACAAGAGATGAACTAGGGTTGAGATGAGATGGTGTTGTTGAAGATGTTGATGGAGATTGCCCTCCCCAAGATGGGAGAGTTGTTGGTGATGATGATGACGATGATTTCCCCCTCCGTGAGGGAAGTTCCCCCGGCGAAATCTCTCCGCCGGAGGGCAAAAGTGCTCCTGCCCAAGTTCCGCCTCGAGACGGTGACGCTCCATCCCGAAAGTCTTCTCCTTATATTTTCTAGGTAAAAATGACCTATATACTAGAAGATGGGCACCGGAGGTGGGCCTGGGTGAGCACAACCCACCAGGGCGCGCCTGGGCTCCCTGGCGCGCTCAGGTGGGTTGTGTCCACCTGGTGGGCCCCCTCTGGTAGTTATTTGCTCCAATATTATTTAAATATTCCATAAAAATTCTCCGTGAAGTTTCAACTCATTTGGAGTTGTGCAGAATAGGTAGCCTGGCGTAGCTTTTTCAGGTCTAGATGTCCAGCTGCCGGAATTCTCCCTCTTGGTGTGTACCTTGCAAATTATTAGAGAAAAGGCATTAGAATTACTCCAAAAAGCACTATTATTCATAAAAACATCATAAATAACAGTAAGAAAACATGATGCATAATGGACATATCAGAACCATCCACCGAGAGGGCCGCCTGGCCCACTGGAGGAGGAGGCCATGGCACCCACTAGCCACTACCTATAGGTTCCGGAGTCTGGACCTCAAACAGGGTCCTTTTACCTCTGATAATCTCTTCAGTGCTATATCTCCGAGCAAGATCTAGGGACTTCAGATAACTGACCATGAAATCAACACTTATTTCCAACGGACGAACTACCTTGCCATGTGCTATATCTGACCTGAGACTCCAAATACGCCAAATAAGCAAAATAACCATGTCACGAACTTGATTAGAACATCCAGATAAAACATGTAACAACCACTCCTTGCCATTGTCTATCAGCTGGTCCATCGCCTGTAGTGGCCAAAACTCACACATGGCCTCTCAAACGACCCTTGCATGGCCGCATGTAATTAAAGCATGGAAGGAGCTCTGCATCTTCAAGACCACACACATGACATGTTCCATGATTTGAGAGATGTCTAGTCACTTTGCATTCATTTGTTGCTAAGGCCCCAGCCGCAACCTTCCAGGCGGTGATGACCCACAAGTATAGGGGATCAATTGTAGCTCTTTTCAAAAAGTAAGAGTGTCGAACCCAATGAGGAGATGAAGGAAATGGCAAGTGGTTTTCAGCAAGGTAATGTCTGCAAGTGCTGAAATTGTAAGTAGCGTAGTAGTTTGATAGCAAGATAATTTGCAATGAGTAAGTAGCGGTAGTAGTAACAAAAGTGCAGCAAGGTAGCGCAATCCTTTTGAGGCTAAGGACAGGCCAAAACGGTCTCTTATGATAAGAAAAGCGTTCTTGAGGGTACACGGGATTTTCATCTAGTCACTTTCATCGTGTTGGTTTGATTTGTGTTCGCTACTTTGATAATTTGATATGTGGGTGGACCGATGCTTAGGTGATGTTCTTACTTGAACAAACCTCCTACTTATTATTAACCCTCCTGCAAGCATCCGCAACTATGAGAAAAGTATTAAGAATAAATTCTAACCATAGCATTAAACTTTTGGATCCAATCGGTCCCTTACGGAATAGCGCATAAACTGGGGTTTAAGCTTCTGTCACTCTCCCAACCCATCATCTAATTACTACTCCACAATGCATTCCCTTAGGCAAAAATATGGTGAAGTGTCATGTAGTCGACGTTCACATGACACCACTAAGGGAATCACAACATACATACTATCAAAATATCGAACACATATCAAATTCACATGATTACTTGCGACATGATTTCTCCCGTGACCTCAAGACCAAAAGTAACTACTCACAAATAATAATCATGCTCATGATAAGACGACTATTAAATAGCATATATTGGATCTGAACATACAATCTTCCACCAAATAAACCATATAGTAATCAACTACAAGATGTAATCAACACTACTAGTCACCCACAAGAACCAATCTATAGTTCCGGTAACAAGATTGAACACAAGAGATGAACTAGGGTTTGAGATGAGATGGTGTTGTTGAAGATGTTGATGGAGATTGCCCTCCCCAAGATGGGAGAGTTTTTGGTGATGCTGATGACGATGATTTCCCCCTTCGGGAGGGAAGTTCCCCGGCCGGAGTTGCTTCGCCGGAGGGCAAAAGTGCTCCTGCCCAAGTTCCGCCTCGAGATGGCGGCGCTCCGTCCCGAAAATCTTATCCTTATTTTTTCTAGGTCAAAATGACTTATATACTAGAATATGGGCACCTGAGGTGGGCCTGGGTGAGCACAACCCACCAGGGCGCACCTGGGCTCCCTAGCGTGCCCAGGTGGGTTGTGCCCACCTGGTGGGCCCCCTCTGGTATTTATTTGCTCCAATATTCTTCAAATATTCCATAAACATTCTCCGTGAAGTTTCAGCTCATTTGGAGTTGTGCAAAATAGGTAGCCTGACGTAACTTTTTTAGGTCCAGATTTCGAGCTGCCGGAATTATCCCTCTTGGTGTGTACCTTGCAAGTTATGAGAGAAAAGGCATTGGAATTACTCAAAAAAGCATTATTATTCATAAAAACATCAAAAATAGGAGTAATAAAACATGATGCAAAATGGACGTATCAACTCCCCCAAGCTTAGACCTCGCTTGTCCTCAAGCGAAAACCGAAATTGAAAAACATGTCCAGATGCTTTGAGAGAGAGGTGTCGATAAAAACAAAATACGGACATAGAAGCATCATGTGAATCATTATAACAACAACAAATTTAAACATAAGACTTTTATCATAGAAATTTTATCATAGACTTGTCATGAATAAGTGACAATTCATCACAATCAAAGTATAAAGCCAAAACTCTATTAGAAACAGACAAACTATGTTCGCAGTCAACTTTGCAACTACAATTCATCATGTTTTCAGGAAGGGTCATGTGTTGGAGCCTTTAGGCAAGTCCACATCTCAACCATCATATAGTCTTCTATGATTGCTAACACTCACCGCGTACACATGTGCAAAATGTTTCAACCGGACACATAGAAAGATAGGGGCTTATAGTTTCGCCTCCCAACATATTCACCTCAAGGGTGATGTCAACAATAATCACTCATGCTATCTATATTCAATTGGACATATGTGCCTAGATCTTTCCTCGCCACATATGTGCCAAAGGGGAAAAATAAAAAGGAACAGAAGGAAAATTTTGACTCTTTGCATAAAAGTAAATACATAAAAGTAAAAGATAGGCCCTTCGCAGAGGGAAGCAGAGGTTTCCTTGCGCTTATTTGTTTGTATGCTCAACCCCTTAGTGCAAAAGAACGTCACGTTGCATTGCCCCTTGTGATAGCAACTTTTATTATGCAGTCTGTACCTTTTATTCTTCACCATCACAAGTTCGTGCAACGCTCAATTTTCTCTTACACTAAATGATCTCACACATTTAGAAGCAATTTTTATTGCCTTTTTGCACCAATGACAACTTACTTGAGGGATCTTGCTCAATCCCTAGGTAGGTATGGTGGACACTTGAAAATAAGATTTGGGTTTAAGGGTTTTTGGATGCACAAGTAGTATCTCTACTTAGTGCGGAATTTTTGGCTAGCAAAGATAGGGGCAAGCACCACATGTTGAAAGATCTATGACAATATGACTTCTATGTTAATATAAACAAACATAAATCATTAAGTTGTCTTCCTTGTCCAACGTCAACAATTTTGGCATATAATATTTTGATGAGTGCTCACAATCATAAAAGATTTCTAAGATAGTATATTTATATGTGAAGCTTCTCTTCCCTTATTAATTCTTTCATGAGTTGCATCATTGACTAATGCTATGTTTGTCAATCTCTAATAAAATTTTCTACTTATACTTTTCCTTATGTGGTGTCATCACCTACCATAAGATTAGTATATGATCTTCTTAATTTATTTCCTTTCTCTTTTATTTTTTCCTTTCTTTTTATTGCAACATGAAAGTAAAGAAAGCAAAACTCAAACAAAACTTTATTAAATAACTTGCACATGATTACAAGGATAGGTCACTGAGGGAGTCCTGGATTAGGGGGTGTCCGGATAGCCGGACTATAACCTTCGGCCGGACTCCTGGACTATGAAGATACAAGATTGAAGACTTCGTTCCGTGTCCGGATGGGACTTTCCTTGGCGTGGAAGGCAAGCTTGGCGATACGGATATGTAGATCTCCTCCCATTGTATCCGACTCTGTGTAACCCTAGCCCTCTCCGGTGTCTATATAAACCGGAGGGTTTTAGTCCGTAGGACGAAAAACAATCATACCATAGGCTAGCTTCTAGGGTTTAGCCTCTCTTATCTCGTGGTAGATCTACTCTTGTACTACCCATATCATCAATATTAATCAAGCAGGAGAAGGGTTTTACCTCCGTCGAGAGGGCCCGGACCTGGGTAAAAACATCGTGTCCCTTGTCTCCTGTTACCATCCGCCTAGACGCACAGTTCGGGACCCCCTACCCGAGGTCCGCCGGTTTTCACACCGACATTGGTGCTTTCATTGAGAGTTCCTCTGTGCCATCGCCATCAAGAAGGATGCCTCATCCCGTCTTTAAAGGCGGCATTGTTGCTAAAGGAGCTTTGGCTATCAGCCAAACTCTCTGGTTAGGCGGTTTTCTTATGACCGCCTCTTCGGCCGCCGCGCCGACGGTGACTTCTCGGGTCATCGAAAGCAATCTTCACATCAACTCGGAACTCGCCGAGCAGTTGGATCCGATGGAGCTCTCTTCCTTAAACGAGCTCTTGGATCGCATCGCCGCCCTGGGAGTCGCTACAGACTACGATCAGATTGGGCCTAAACCCGATCCAAGAGAGATTAACTCTCCCCAGGTCACCCATCACATTGTAGTGGTGGAGGAACAATGCGGCAAGCCTTCATCTATCTTAAGGACTAGTTATGTCCGGATTACCGATCCCTCCAAGCCGGAAACCCGCGGAGGGGAGGACGTCACTCAAGCCCTGAACCTAAAGTCAGGCAGCGGGCTAGATTCATTGGACAACATCCAAGAACCCCAAGCTTCCGAGTTCGGAAACCCCTTGGCCCCTGAGTCTCAGATTGGGCGAGGTTCCGGATTTAATTCGACCCGCCCACCCAAACATAAGCGATCTATCCCAAATTCGGCAAGAGCCCACAGAAACAGTACACCATTACTGGGCCAGATTCCTCTTGGTCATGAACAGGATAAAGGACTGCCGCGAGGAGGATGCGATTTCATTATTCTGCAATAATTGCATGGACAACGGAATCCTCAACGCCATAAGTCGCCGTGAAATTACACGCTTCGCTCACTTGGAGTCCATAGTACGAAAGTACTGTGCGATGGAAAGCGCCTGGAAAACCGAAATAAAATTTTGGGACAATCCGGCCCTGAATACAACCCCAGTCCGAAATAAAAGGGTGCATTATCGCCAGGCACCTGGTTAAACACCAAAAAGAAAAAACCCTCTATAGTGCATGGAACCGTACTGGAGGGATGGCTCAATGGACCCTGCAAAATTCATAGTACGGATGGCGCCACACCAACTCATAGCCTTAGAGCATTATGGATACTCCAACAGGTGGCCAGAAGTGGCGAAGAGCTTCTAACTCCAGAATCCACAGAGCACCAACAAAGGGATACCAGTACGGTATTAACAGTGTTTGAGACTTTTGCGTCAAATAATATGCAGAAACGAACACTCCGCAGCCTTACCGAAGTCTACCAAGTAGCAACAATAAACCCATGGAGTGACACGGCTATTACTTTAATGCCAGTGATGAACCTAAATTCCGAACAGCCCGAGAACCAGCCGCATTGGTCCTCAGTCCAATAGTGGACGGCTTTCTCCTTACCAAGGTACTCATGGACGGTGGCAGCGGATTGAACCTCATTTACGAGGAAACCCTTTGAAAAATGCAAATAGACTGGAGCCGCATTGAGTGAAGCAGCACAACCTTTGGAGGAATAATCCCCAGTCGGGAAGCGTGTTGTACAAGAAAAATCACACTGGATGTGGTGTTCGGCACGCCGGATAATTACAGGTTCGAGGAGGTCACGTTCCAAGTGGCCCCGTTCAACAGCGGATATCACGCTCTATTAGGGCGAGAGGCATTCACAATATTTCAAGCTATACCCCATTACGGGTACATGAAGCTCAAAATGCCCGGGTCCAACGGTATCATCACTCTTGCTAGTGACCCAGACATAGCACTCCGCGCCAAAAATAAGATAGCCGCACTGGCCCTTCAGGCACTATCCGAAGCCCTAGCGGCCGAGGAACTGACTGCGCTGCGCTCCACGGTGAACAGGGACGACGTGATACTGGATAAAAGATCCAAGTCCACCTCCTTTAAACCGGCGGACGAAATAGTCAAATTCCAAGACCATCCAACGGACCCTACAAAAACAGCTTCCATCGAGGCGCAATTAAACCCTGATGTAGACGCCACACTACGAGAATTCCTACGCGAAAATTGGGACATTTTTGCCTGGCACCCTTCATGCCAGGAATCCCTCTCCGGCTGGCCGAGCACAGCCTAAACATCCTAAAAGGATTCAAGCCAGTCAAGCAGGCCCTTCGGCGTTTCTTCGAACCTAAGAGACAAGCCATGGGAGAGGAGCTAGCCAAACGACTGGAGGCCAGATTCATCAGAGATATAAAACATTCGGACTGGCTAGCAAACCTGGTGATGGTACCACAGAAGGACAAATCCTGGCGCCTATGCGTCGATTTCAAGGACCTCAACAAGGCTTGCCCAAAGGATCCCTTCCCCCTCCCCCGCATCGATCAAATTATCAACGCTACCGCAGGACACGATTCATTGTGTTTCCTCGACGCATACTCCAGCTACCATCAAATTAAGATGGCAGAGCCAGACCAAGCCGCAACGGCATTCATCACCCCATACAGCCCATTCTGCTTCAACACAATGCCCTTCGGGCTCAAAAACGCCGGCGCAACATATCAGCACATGATTCAGACATGTCTGGCAAACCAGATCGTTAAAACAGTGGAGGCATACGTAGATGACGTGGTCGTCAAAACCAAGCATGTCGAAACCTTAGTAGACGACTTGAGGCTCACATTCGACAACCTCCGAACATATGACATCAAGCTTAACCCGGAAAAATGCGTTTTTGGCGTACCAGCCGGAAAGCTCTTGGGCTTCATAGTATCCGGTAGAGGAATAGAAGCAAACCCAGCAAAGATCCAAGCTCTGTCACAATTGGATATCCCAAAGGACCTCAAGCAAATACAAAAATTGACCGGATGCGTGGCGGCTCTAAGCCGCTTTATCTCCCGCTTGGGAGAAAAGGCATTACCTCTTTATCGCCTCCTACGGCGCACTGAACACTTCGAGTGCACGGATGCCGCCACGGCCGGACTCGAAGAAATAAAAGCCATATTGGCAACAAACCCGGTCCTGGCCGCGCCTAACATGGACGAACCAATGTTATTATACATCACGGCAACTCATCAAGTTGTAAGAGCAGTGCTCATCGTTGAACGAGAAACGGACGGACACAAATTCCCCCTTCAAAAGCCAGTTTACTACGTGTCCACTGTCCTCACTCCATGCAAGTCGCGGTACCCGCATTATCAAAAGATAGCGTACGCGGTATTTATGGCATCTCGGAAGCTGCGGCACTACTTTCCAGAGTGTTCGATAACAGTAGCCTCTGAAGTACCTCTTAAAAATATTATAAACAACCGCGACGCGACGGGCCGGATTGCCAAATGGGCCATTGAGCTCCTCCCGTTCGACATAACCTATAAGCCGCGGCGAGCTATTAAGTCGCATGTTTTGGCCGACTTCGTCACCGAATGGACTGAAGCCGAACTCCCTAAAGAGTACGACACATATTCCAACTGGATCATGCACTTCGACGGCTCCAAAATGTTGGCTGGTCTGGGGGCTGGCGTCGTTCTGACGTCCCCAACAGGAGATACAGTTCAATACGTACTCCAGATAATGTATACAGACTCCAACAACACAGCCGAATATGAGGCCCTTCTACATGGTCTCCGGATGGCAGTCTCCATGGGCATTCAACGCCTAGAGGTGCGCGGGAATTCGAACGTCGCGATATCCCAAATAAATGGAGACTTTGATCCCAAGGATCCGAAAATGGCACCTTATCGCAACGCCGTCCTAAAAATGTCAGCTCGGTTTGAAGGGCTCGAATTTCACCATATAGCTCTAGAAAACAATCAGGCAGCAGACGTCTTGGCACGCATTGGCGCAAAGCGCGATGCCGTCCCAATATCTTCTTGGAGAGGCTGTTCAAGCCATCCAGATTATGGGAAGGAGTCCGGAAATAACAGCCGGACCCAACCGCCTTGCCGACACCGAACATTCTCGACACAACGGGAGGCTCGCCAATCAAGTAACATCTTCAGCCCACATAATAATGGCAGTCATTGCCCGTGGGATGTAACCATTCCTAGCCTACCTAACCAGCAGGAACTTCCGAGGACCAAAACAAGGGACGCCGCATAGTGCGGCGATCTAAAGCCTATAAAGTCCATGAGGGAGAGCTTTATAAGAAAAGCACCACCGAGTCCTTCAAAGGTGTATGTCCGAAGAGGAAGGGCGGAATCTTCCGCTGAAATTCATGCCGGACTCGACGGGCACCACGCCGCAGCCCGGCCCTTGTAAGCAAGGCCTTCCAGACAGATTTTATTGGCCGACGGCCCGGGCAGATGCTCGGGACTTAGTCCAACGATGCGTCGGTTGCCGACTCTTTGCTAACCAAAGCCATATGCCACCCACCGCCTCCAAACTATACCCATCACCGCCCTTCGCGGTGCAGGGGCTTAACATGGTTGGACCCCTTAAAGGAGGAACCCACAAGCAAAAATACCTCTGGTCATGGTGGATAAATTCACCAAATGGATAGAGGCCAAGCCTATTAAGACGGCGAATCCGGACCGGTGATAGACTTCATATCGTGGGTCGTACATCGTTACAGCGTCCCCACAACATCATCACCGCTAACGGCACGAACTTTCTACGGCCGGCGAGGTCAAACTCGTGCAAAACATGGGCATCAAGCTCGACTATGCTTTAGTCTATCACCCACAAACTAACGGTCAGGTCGGCGAGCAAATGGTCTAATCATGAGCGGCATCAAACCCAGATTAGTGCGTTCCTCAAGGAATCCAACACGACCGGTAGAGGAGCTCGACTCCGACTGGGGATGCGGACCACGCCGAATCGCACCACCGGATACACACCATTCTTTATGGTATACGGCGCAGAGGCGGTTCTGCCCTGCGACATAATTCATGACTCACCTCGCGTGCGCATGTACGTAGAAAGAGAAGCCGAACTCGATCGGCGGGACAGTTTGGACGCCTTTGAGGAGGAGCGTGATGTGGCAAAAGCCCGTTCTGCATTCTATCAACAGCAGGCTCGAAGATATCAAAGCAGAGAAGTACGGGCCAAAACTTACAATGTTGGCGAGTTAGTTCTACGCCTGCCGGACAAGAAAAAGGACAAACTCAAGCCCAAATGGGAAGGTCCCTTTATTATTGACCAAGTACTGACTGGTGGAGCATACCGTCTGCGAGATGCATCGGATAACCAACTCGAGCCGAACCCATGGAACACAGCCCGTCTCAGAAGATTCTACGCCTAGCGCCGAACTCTGTGTTCGTCTCCTTCCTCTGTCTTTTTTTTACACATTAGCTGTCTTATATTTCTCTCCTTCTCCCTCCCTTTCCCTTACAGCCTTAAGGGCTCGTTCGCGCTTTGTTCGCACACAACTGACGCGCTATCCGCTCTCAGTATACCTGGGGGCTTCTTTAACAGAAGCTTATTTATATGGGCTTCATGCCCAACACATGTGTCACACTTCTGCATGTACCTTCTATTCACCATTATATGCATCGATATGACTTATGTTTTGGCCAAGCTGGGTTGCCTGGCACCTGTGCTTACCCCTACGTTCCAGATTGTTCGGCTAGGCGGTAAAGGGAGCACCTCTACGATTGTTACTGCCGGGTCAGCCGGATGTGTACCTCAGACTGGGTGAAGCCGAAAGCTAGCGTTCTTAAGGGAATATTCGGTCGGTGAACTAAACATGATTTCTCACTTGTTTATTTATCTGCCCCCAGATGCTTTTCTGCTTTTTTCGCAGTCCGGACATGCACTTTAGGGTATGCCTCCCATGGAAAGGAACCCCTAACGGAACTATTCTCCCTGGAAGATGTTTCTTACTAACCATGTAATATAACGTAACTAGTTGGGCACTTGTCTGTTCAAGCACTAATGACCCCTACGCCTGGTCTCCATGCATGCCCCGGTTCTTACATAACCGAGAGGGTATTCGGACACACTCCGGACTATCGGGTCCCGAAGCGAAAAGGTCCGCCCTGACAAACGATCTAAAATCCGGCTAGAAGGCATTTTACATGTCATCTTAAATTACATAGTCAATTTGATGGGCATATTCCTCTTCAATACCATCCAACAGTCTGTCTAGTTTATAGTCCTGTTGGGAATATTTATGACCAACTCTACTTGGCCGTACACTAAGCTCACGGGGATCTCCTTCCCATCGGCCCCCACAGGTCCGACCTCGGCCATGTGGTTTGGGTCAGCCTTCGTGTACCGCGTCTTCACAATGGCCCAGGCCTCCCTGGAGCCTTGACGGCAGGCCGATATCTTCCATAATCGAAAGCGCCGCCGCGCTCCCTTAAGCCTCTCTGCAAGCTCTCCAAGGCCTTCGGGCATGGAGACAGATGGCCACAAGGCATGGGTGACGCCTTTCATCACCTGCCGAACTCGTTTGTGCAGTTGTAAGAGCTCGGGAAGAAGGTCACCCGTAGAACCGGGAATTTCCTCTGCAGGACGACCTGTGAGCATACCTACAGACATAACTCTGTTAGTCGACTTCCTAACTCTTTTTCAAAGTTCGTTCAAGCACTTACTAAACATCCCGCGCCGAAGCCGCCGATTCTCCTTCATGGAGTCCGACAGCTGGGCACGAACATCCTTTAGTTCCTCGCCCAGCTGGGTGTTGGCATCTTGGAGATTATTCTTCTCCTGCCTCACCTTCGTAAGCACGCTCTCGCCGGCCTTTAACCGGGCGCAAGAGTTGTTGCTTGTCCGATCTACTCGGCGCCATCTGCAATGTTATTGTCGATTTGCACACACGCCGCACTTCACAACATACTTATCTTTCAAGCATATATTACCGGAGGGGTATCCTTGGCCTCCCTCATGCAGCTAGTGCGGCCTCAAGTTAGGCTTTGCACTCTTCCAGCTCACAGGACAGTTGGGTATTCTTTTCAGAAGATCCTGCATAACAAATGATCCTTAAATCAGTTATTCTAACTGTTTCAAGTCTCGGGGCTCTTGACATATATAACCATCAAATTTTCTTACCCGTATGTCTTTCACATACCGCTCCGTGGCTCTGGCTAGACCATTTTGAGCGGCACGGAGGTACGCATCTCCCAATTGAAGGCGCCCAATGCCTCTTGGGAGAAACAAGCGTTCTGAAGAACTGTTCGGCGCGTGATTCATGGCACTCTCCACCTCGGAATTGGTGGCGGACAGTCTGTCCGCATCCTCTGTCGGAGGAGTTTCCGGCCTTGCGCCCAGCGTGTTCGCCTCGCTGCTCGACCAGGCTTTGGAGCACAGCTGGTGGAGGCGCGATTGGCAATCTCTCCGGATATAGTCCGCGAGCCTTCTTTTTCCTAAAAAAGGAGAGCACGGGCGTTAGTATGCATCGTAAAATAATACCTTGGAATAAGGCAGCGTGCCTTCTTCTTTGCGCCGGTGCCTCGAACCGGACTGCGTGTCTCTTTAGCCTACCCGCCCTCGCGGTCCCTTGTTGGCTAGTCGCCGCAGGCTCGGCATTCCGCCTCGAGATCCTCCCCTGCGAAACACCATTGGTATACGGTGATAAAAAATAAGCACGGATGGATCATCTTCAAAGTATTAGGACTTCGGTCTTGATTACTTGTGAGGTGGGGAGCAGTCCAGGATAATCGGCTGTAATAGCCACCAAGGCATTGTCGATGCTCAGTTGGTAAAATACCCCATCGATCAGCTCCATGGATATCTCCGGAACCTCTAGGGAGCCCGGAACGAGGGACCGTTCGGATCCTCGGGTTGTGGAGGAGGGCTGTTTATATCCTTCTGGCCGGCGCAATTCTGTGTCGAAATCGCAAGATAAGGTACTTGACTATGGGAATATGGAACGGATGGGCAAAAGAAGTGTCCGCTTACCCAGCTTGGAGGATTGTACATAGAAAATCCGCCTCGAGAATTGGACGCTGAGGAATTCCTCCTCTTCTCCCTTGTACAATGCGGACAAGATGTTAAATCAAAGCGACAACCGATTCCGCCCCTTACGCCGCAGCGGGTTGCATCATGCTCCACGTTGAAATCACACTTGGGGTGGCCCCTATACTGAAGCGGCTGCACCCCCCGCATATTTCATGTGGCCATTACCTCGATCATGGTCAGTTGAATGAGCTAACAGCCTTATCCGCTCGTCAGATAAAGAACGTCCTTGTCATTTTCCTTCTGAGGGCTCCGTGTACGCCATCTCAGGAGCTTCTTCTAGGGATCATTATCAAACTCGGTGTGGCCGATCCGAACAGGATCCGGCAAGGGGACCTCTTCTATGTAAAACCATTACGAAGGCCGGTCTTGGATGCCTTCTTCGGGTTCCGGATAGATATCCGGTCCGGCGATGTGCCATACTTCGGCTCCGCCCACTTGATATATTGACCCCTTCTGAGAACGGGGCACAAGGCAGAACAACTTCTTCCACAGCGCGAAATGAGCCTTGATGCCCAAAAATAGCTCGCAAAGGGCTACGAAGCCCGCAATATGCAATATGGTGGCAGGCGTGCGGTTGTGCAACTGGAGGCCGTAGAACTCCAGGATCCCCCGGAGAAATGGATGAATTGGAAATCCAAGCCCTCTTATCAAATAAGGGACAAGGCAGACCCGCTCTCCTTTGGAGGGATTGGGGACGCTCTCCATTTGCTCTCCACCATTATAGGTGGCAAGCCCGGCTCGAACCGGGACCATGTAGGCTGGGGGGAGAAACCCCTTGGCTTGGAGCGTCACTAGCTCGTTGTGCGGGACGGAGCATCTCTCCCAATCTCCAGGCTGAGGGCTAGGAGGCGAGAGGAGGAGCTGCATCGACCGCCATGATGGAATAGATCTTCGCCGGATGCGCTCCGATGAATGCTCGCGAAGGGAAGATGGTGTGATTTGGATCTAGATCCTCGTCTCTTTAAAAGGCAGCTCATTTACACAGCTAGGGGGTAAATGTAAAAACGCCCTGGCTTTTCGCATTCGTCTGACACGTGGAAGATGGCCATTATTGGGCATGGAAGCCAAGGAGTGCAATATTCATGAGAAGCCGGACACTATTCAACCGTTACACGGAATTTGGAGAAGAACCCGCCTTGCAATGCCAAAGACAATCTGCGCGCCAGACTCATCGTCATTGAAGCCTGGTTCGGGGGCTACTGAGGGAGTCCTGGATTAGGGGGTGTCCGGATAGCCGGACTATAACCTTCGGCCGGACTCCTGGACTATGAAGATACAAGATTGAAGACTTCGTCCCGTGTCCGGATGGGACTTTCATTGGCGTGGAAGGCAAGCTTGGAGATACGGAGATGTAGATCTCCTCCCATTGTAACCGACTCTGTGTAACCCTAGCCCTCTCCGGTGTCTATATAAACCGGAGGGTTTTAGTTCGTAGGACGAAATACAATCATACCATAGGCTAGCTTCTAGGGTTTAGCCTCTGTGATCTCGTGGTAGATCTTCTCTTGTACTACCCATATCATCAATATTAATCAAGCAGGAGTAGGGTTTTACCTCCATCGAGAGGGCCCGAACCTGGGTAAAAACATTGTGTCCCTTGTCTCCTGTTACCATCTGCCTAGACGCACAGTTCGGGACCCCCTACCCGAGATCCGCCGGTTTTGACACCGACAGTCACTAAGAAAACTCTCGAAAAGAAAGGATTGAACTAAACTTTTATTTATCTAAAGAGAAATATCGAACTAAATAAGTAAAGGTAAAAAGATAGTGGGATGATACGATACTGGGGCACCTCCCCCAAGCTTGGCGGAAGCCAAGGGGAGTGCACATACCCGATACTCAATTCTTCTTTGGTGGTGAAGAAGATGATGGTGGTGATGAAGAAGTATTATCCAATATAACCATGAGTAGATCCTTCAAACCTTGAATCTCTCGAAGGGCTTGATGAATTAATTCACTGTTTTTCTTCACCTCAGCCATGCATTATGTGTTTATTCTTCGGTCCACACGGTTTTCCTCCTGCACTGTTTTCTCTTGGCCGAGATATGTCCCAGTTGGATGGTATGTGCCTACGAGGAGTGTTCTTGAACCCATAATTGTGAATCAAATTGCGATTTTTTTACGATGTAACCTGTGTAAGGGCCTCCTCGGTGGGAGTTCTTCTTGTACTTCCAGGCTCGCTTGATTGTTCGATGATCCCATGGCTTGATGAGGACTAGGATGAGTAGAGATGCAAGCTAATGTGCTCATCTCGGAGGCCGGAGAGTGAACCCCAAAAATATTTTCCTCTTGTTCCTCCATAGCAACCTTTCAGCTTCATCCCTCCGTAGATCCTCGTGAACCAACCTTGTGTCTCCTTCTCCATTGTTGAAGGGTGAGGAGGACATGATGTTGGTCTAGCTGAATCTGTTAGAAAACAGCTAGAAAAGAAAATAGAGGATTTCTCCGTGATACGGTGATCAACAGGTTCGGGAAGTATATGTAGATTTTTTTTATCTTTTAGGACAAGCATATGGAAGAAAAACGGAGTCCGGAAGGTGTCCAAGGTAGGCACAACCCACCTGGGCGTGCCCACGCCTGGCAAGCCAGGCGCGCCCTGGTGTCTTGTGCCCACCAGGGTACGCTTCCCGGTAGTTTCTTATTTTCCTATTTTTATAAATATTCCAAAACTGAAAAAATTAGTTTTGCGGATTTTTCGGAGTCTGTTTACTTACCGTATCACATACCTCCTTATTTCCACGATTCTGGAGTGTTCCAGAAGTACTCTTTCATGTGTTCTTCCGGTCTCGAAGTTTGGATAATATTGCTTTCAACATTTGTGGGCGTACCTGAGATATAATGTTTTATTCATTGCCGATTGACAACCTTCGGGTTAGTACCTTTGGAATTATTTATCTTGATGGCTCCAGGCCGATAAAACTCCTTGATAACATATGGGCCTTCCCATTTTGAGAGGAGTTTCCTGCAAAGAATATGAAACGAGAGTTGTAGAAAAGAACACATTCTCTGACTTTAAACTCACGCTTTTGGATTCTTTTGTGTTGCCATCTTTTAACTTTTTATTTGAATAGTTTTGTATTTTCCTAAGCTTGGGTCCTCCATTCATCTAATGAGCTAATATCAAATAACCTCTTTTCACCGGTAAGTTTGTAATCATAATTGAGTTCTTTGACTGCCCAATATGCTTTATGTTCTAACTCAAGAGGCAAATGACAAGCCTTTCCATAGACCATTTTATAAGGAGACATACCCATAGAATTTTTATATGTTGTTCTATAAGCCCAAAGTGCATCATCTAATTTCTTAGACCAATTCTTCCTGGACCTATTAACAGTCTTTTGCAAAATTAATTTTATTTCTCTATTGGTAAGTTCAACTTGACCACTAGACTGAGGATGATAAGGTGATGCAATTCTATGGTTAACATCATACTTGGCAAGCATTTTACGAAAAGCACCATGAATAACGTGTGAACCACCATCATTCATTAAATATCTAGGGACTCCAAACCTTGGGAAAATAACTTCCTTAAGCATTTTAATAGAGGTGTTGTGATCAGCACTTCTGGTTGGAATAGCTTCTACCCATTTAGTAACATAATCAACAACAACCAAAATATGTGTATACCCATTAGAGGAAGGAAAAGGTCCGATGTAATCAAATCCCCAAACATCAAATGGTTCAATAGCAAGTGAATAATTCATAGGCATTTCTTGACGCTTACCGATATTACCTATTCTTTGACATTCATCACAAGATAAGACGAACTTACGGGCATCCTTGACGAGAGTAGGCCAATAAAATCCAGATTGCAATACCTTGTGAGCAGTTCTATCTCCAGCATGATGCCCTCCATAAGCTTCGGAGTGACATTTCCGTAGGATTTTTTCTTGTTCATGCTTAGGTACACAACGTCTAATAATACCATCCACTCCTTCTTTATAAAGATGTGGGTCATCCCAAAAGTAATGTCTTAAATCATAGAAGAAATTTTTCTTTTGTTGGTATGTAAAGCTAGGTGGTAAATATTTAGCAATAATGTAATTAGCATAGTCAGCATACCAAGGAGTACTATGAGCAACATTTATTGCAGCTAACTGCTCATCAGAAAAGCTATCCTCAATAGGTAGTGGGTCATCAGGCACATTTTCAAGCCTAGACAAGTTATCAGCTACGGGGTTCTCAGATCCTTTCCTATCAGTGATATGTAAATAAAATTCTTGTAACAAGAGAACCCATCGAATAAGTCTAGGTTTAACATCTTTCTTTTCCATAAGATATTTAATAACAGCTTGGTCGGTGTGAACGTTAACTTTGGAATAAACAATATAAGATCTAAATTTATCACAAGCAAACACCACTGCTAGAAATTCCTTTTCAGTAGTAGCATAATTTCGTTGAGAACTGTCTAGAGTTTTACTAGCATAATGAATAACATCTAGTTTCTTATCAACTCTTTGTCCTAGAACAACACCAACTGCATAATAACTAGCATCACACATAATTTCAAAAGGCAAGTTCCAGTCAGGTGGTTGAACAATAGGTGCAGAAACTAAGGCTTTCTTGAGTGTTTCAAAAGCTTTGAAACAATCATCATAGAAAATAAAAGGAATATCCTTTTGCAAAAGATTTGTAAGAGGCCTAGAAATTTTAGAAAAGTCTTTGATAAATCTCCTATAGAAACCAGCATGACCAAGGAAACTATGAATACCTTTGATGTCCTTAGGACATGGCATTTTCTCAATTGCGTCAACCTTAGCTTTGTCCCCTTCAATACCCTTTTCAGAAATCTTATGACCCAAGACAATGCCTTCATTAACCATAAAGTGGCACTTCTCTCAATTCAAGACCATATTTGTTTGTTCACATCTCTGCAAAACTCGATCAAGATTGCTTAAACAATCATCAAAAGACTTCTCATAAACAGAGAAGTCATCCGTGAAAACCTCAACAATATTGATCAATAAAAGGAAGCAAAATGTGTGTGCTTAGATAATCTTTCAAGCATTTGATCAATAAAAGGCAAAGGGTAATGATATTTTCTAGTTGCTTTGTTTAATTTTCTAAAATCAGTTACCATTCTATAGCCTGTAACAATTCTTTGTGTAATGAGTTCATTATTATTATTAGGAACAACAGTTATACCTCCTTTCTTAGGGACACGATGAACGAGACTTACCCATCTACTATCAGCTATAGGATAGATTATACCTGCTTCTAGAAGTTTTAATATTTCCGTTCTTTACCACTTCTTTCATCTTCGGATTTAACCGATGTTGGTGATCAACAAAGAATTTAGCATCAGGTTCCATATTTATTTTGTGCTAACATAGAGTGGGACTAATGCCCTTCAAATCATAAAGAGTATATCCAATAGCAGCTCGGTGCTTCCTTAGAACTTTCAATAATCTTTCTTCTTCATGTTCTAAAAGGTTAGCACTAATGATAAGAGGATATATCTTCTTTTTATCAAGATAAGCATATTTCAAAGTGTCTGGCAATTGTTTTAATTCAAACATAGGATCACCTTTAGGTGGAGGAGGACCTCCCGGAGTTTCAATAGGAAAATTGTGTTTAAGCACATGACGTTGCTCAAAGAAAATCTTATCTATTTCATTTCTTTCATGCATATGTAAATCATTTTCATGGTCTAGCAGATATTGTTCTAGTGGATCAGTAGGGGCACAACAATAGAAGCAAGACCAATTAATTCATCTTTACTAGGAAATTCTTTTTCATGAAGCTTTCCACTAAACTTGGAAAAATTAAACTCATGAGACTCATCACCAAAACTAACACCGACAGTTTGTTTCTCACAAGCTATTTTAGCATTAACGGTGTTCACGAATGGTCTACCGAAGATAATAGGACAAAAGTCATCTTGTGGGGAACCAAGAACAAGAAAATCAGTAGCATATTTCATTTTCCCACACAAGACTTCAACGTCTCTAACAATACCAATTGGTGATATGATGTCTCTATTAGCAAGTTTAATAGTAACATCTATGTCTTCTATCTCTATGGGTGATATGTCATTCATAATTTCTTGATATAAGGTGTATGGAATAGCACTCACACTAGCACCTATATCACATAAACCATGATAATAGTGATCTCCTATTTTAACTGAGATGACGGGCATACGAACAACACGTCTATGTTTATCCTTTTTATCGGGTTTGGCAATTCTAGCAGCTTCTTCACAGAAGTAAATAACATGCCCATCCATATCTTCTTCCAAGAGATCTTTAACCATAGCAATACTAGGTTCTACTTTAATTTGTTCATCAGGTTTAGGTGTTCTAATATAGCTTTTGTTAACAACGGTTGAAACTTTAGTATGTTCCTTTATCCTAACAGGGAAAGGTGGTTTCTCAATATAAGGAGAAGGAACAACTAGAGCAACATTATAAATTATAGTTTCTTCTTTAACTGGTACCGGTTCTTTGATTTCTTCTTTAATAGGTGGGTGATATTTAAACCACTTCTCTTTAGGGAGATTAACATGAGTAGAAAATGATTCACAAAAGGAGGCTACTATCTCAGAGTCAAGTCCATATTTAGTGCTAAACTTTTGAAAAGCATCGTTATTCAAAAAAGATTTAACAAAATCATACTTAAGCTTTACCTGACTCTTTACCTTCGTGTTCCCAATCTTCAGAGATGCATTTAATTCTTTCCAAAAGATCCCACCAGAATTCAATAGTCTTGTTCATAAAAGAACCAGCACAGGAAGTATCAAGCATGGTCTGATCATTACGAGAAAGGCGACCATAAAAGTTTTGGATAATAATTTCTCTTGAGAGCTCGTGATTGGGGCATGAATATAGCATTGACTTCAGCCCCCCCAAGCTAGAGCGATACTTTCTCCTTCACGAGGCCAAACATTATATATATAATTATGATCACGATGAACTAGATGCATAGGATAATTTTTGGGGGGAACTCCAATTTCAATTGGTTCCAATTCCAAGATCCAATATCATCGCATAGCCTATACCATGCCAATGCTTTTCCCTTCAAAGATAAAGGGAAAACCTTTTTCATAACTTCATCCCTGGGTAAACCTGCAAGCTTAAACAATCCACAAATTTGTTCTACATATATCAAGTGCATATCAGGATGTTCGGTTCCATCTCCTGCATAAGGATTAGCTAGCAGTTGTTCTATCATACCCGAAGGAATTTCATATTCAATATTTTCAGTAGGTGCAGTGGGTTGAGGGGTAGATAATTGTGGTTCCAGACGAGGTGAAGATACCCCGAACAAACCCCTCAAAGGATTTTTTTTTTCCATTGTAACAAGTGACGATAAATTTCAGCACACTATATAAATGTCTCCTTACCAAATTCCACTTACCAAAGGCACTTCACTCGCCTACAACGGCGCGATAAAATAGCCTTGATGACCCACAAATATAGGGGATCAATTGTAGCTCTTTTCGATAAGTAAGAGTGTCGAACCACCCAACAAGGAGCAGAAGGAAATGACAAGTAGTTTTCAGCAAGGTAATGTCTCCAAGTGCTGAAATTGTAAGTAGCATAGTAGTTTGATAGCAAGATAATTTGTAAAAAGCAAGTAATGATAGTAGTAACAAAAGTGGAGCAAGGTAGCCCAATCCTTTTGATGCAAAGGACAGGCCAAAACGGTCTCTTATGATAAGCAAAGCATTCTTGAGGGTACACGGGATTTCCATCTAGTCACTTTCATCATGTTGGTTTGATTTGTGTTCGCTACTTTGATAATTTGATATGTGGGTGGACTGGTGCTTAGGTGCTGTTCTTACTTGAATAAACCTCCTACTTATGATTAACCCCCCCGGAAGCATCCGCAACTACGAGAAAAGTATTAGGAATAAATTCTAACCATACCATTAAACTTTTGGAATAGCGCATAAACTGGGGTTTAAGCTTCCCTCACTCTCGCAACCCATCAACTAATTACTAATCCACAATGCATTCCCTTAGGCCCAAATATGGTGAAGTGTCATGTAGTCGATGTTCACATGACACCACTAAGGGAATCACAACATACATACTAGCGAAATATCGAACACATATCAAATTCACATGATTACTTGCAACATTATTTCTCTCATGACCTCAAGAACAAATGTAACTACTCACAAATAATAATCATTCTCATGATCAGAGGAGTATTAAATAGCATACTGGATCTGAACATATAATCTTCGACCAAATAAACCATATAGTAATCAACTACAAGATGTAATCAACACTACTAGTCACCCACAAGCACCAATCTATAGTTCCGGTAACAAGACTGAACACAAGAGATGAACTAGGGTTTGAGATGAGATGGTGTTGTTGAAGATGTTGATGGAGATTGCCCTCCCCAAGATGGGAGAGTTGTTGGTGATGATGATGACGATGATTTCCCCCTCCTGGAGGGAAGTTCCCCCGGCGAAATCGCTTCGCCGGAGGGCAAAAGTGCTCCTGCCCAAGTTCCGCCTCGAGATGGCGGCGCTCCATCCCGAAAGTCTTCTCCTTATTTTTTATAGGTCAAAATGACTTATATACCAGAAGATGGGCACCGGAGGTGGGCCTGGGTGAGCACAACCCACCAGGGCGCGCCTGGGCTGCCTGGCGCGCCCAGGTGGGTTGTGCCCACCTGGTGGCCCCCTCTGGTAGTTATTTGCTCCAATATTCTACAAATATTCCATAAAAATTCTCTGTTACGTTTCAGCTCATTTGGAGTTGTGCAGAATAGGTAGCATGACGTAGCTTTTTCAGGTCCAGATTTCCAGCTGCCGGAATTCTCCCTCTTGGTGTGTACCTTGCAAATTATGAGAGAAAAGGCATTAGAATTACTCCAAAAAGCATTATTATTCATAAAAACATGATAAATAAGAGTAAGAAAACATGATGCAAAATGGACGTATCAGGCAGCGACCCGCATCTTGAGCGGAATTTTTGCTTGCCAGATACATGACCATAGAGAACGCTCACCAGCCGGGCAGGTAATGGAAGCACCACCTGCAAAATTATCCTCGTGTTCATGTGTAGCCAGCTGGTAAGCACTCTTCACACTAAATCTCTCAATCTTTTCAGGAGCCCAGGCAAGGAAATCATGACGATTCCTAGGTGATGTCTGAATTTTCAAAATATGATGTCCGTCCATAGTCCAAAAATGCTCCTCAAGTCGCTCCATATTCTATGCACCATTTGTTGGGGAACGTTGCATGGAAAACAAAAAAAATTCTATGCACACGCAATGATCTATCCATGGAGCTGCATAGCAACGAGGGGGATAGTTTGTCTACGTACCCTCGTAGACCGTAAGCGGAAGCGTTCCACAACGTAGTTGATGTAGTCGAACTTCTTCGTGCTTCAACCGATCAAGTACCGAACGCACAACACCTCCGCTTTATGCACACGTTCAGCTCGGTGACGTCCCTCACCTTCTTGATCCAGCAAGACGTCGAGGTAGTAGATGAGTTATGTCAGCACGACAGCGTGGTGACGGTGATGGTGAAGTGATCTCTACAGGGCTTCGCCTAAGCACTACGAAAATATGACCGCGGGTGTATACGGTGGAGGGGGGCGCCGCACACGGCTAGGCAATTGTCTGGTGTGTGCTAGGCGCCCCCCTCCCACATATATATAGGTGGGAGGGAGGAGCAGCCATGGGAGGCACCCAAGTAGGAGAAATCCTACTTGGAGTACCTCCCAAGCCGCGCCCCCCTGCCATATATAACCGAGGGAGAAGGAAAGAGGGGGGGAGAGGGAAGGAAGTGGGAATCCTAATCCACACTTTCATTTCCCTTCTCCTCTTTCCTTCCCTCCTTAGGCTGGCCCATATCGGGGCGCACCAGCCCCTGTGGCTGGTGTGTTTCCCCTCTTGGCCCATAAGGCCCATATCTGTTGTCGGGGGTGCCCGGAACCCCTTTCGATGACCCGATATGTATCCGGTACCCTCCGGAACACCTCCAGTGTCCGAATAGCATCGTCCTATCACTACAAAAAAAGACACATCCGTGACATTTTGGGCCGAATGAATTTTTTCTGTCATACATATGACACTTCTATGACGATAATTGCGAAAAAACCCGGTATCATCATAGATGTGGTGGGCTCCTACTTCTATGACAAAAAATCATGACAGAAAATGGGCTTTTTGTCCTGGGCGGGCCGGAGACGCTGATGCATGACATTCTTTGGGCCTTCCATGACGGAAAAAACTGTGGTAGAAGCGAGGGGGAGGAAAATTTCGGGGAGTTCCCGGTTATGGTGGGAGGTCTGGGGCCGAGCGATGCGTGTTTCTCTCGTACACGTGCGAGGCGTTGGCTCTAACTAAACCCGAGTGAGGCGTTGGGCTCTAACTGAAACCGAGCGATTGCATTGCAGGCTACGCGTTACTGAACCCGAGCGATCGATCGATGGCTATTAATCGAACTCGATCGAAGCGATTCCTTCGCTATCGCTAATCAAGCCGATCGATTGGATGAACAGTGAGCACTGCGGGGGTTGATGAACAGTGAGCGGTGGCGTTGCCTCTAGATGAACAAGACCCCGTGCTGTGGAGGGCTGGATGAACAGTAGACAGTGGGGTGGCCGTGGAGGGGTGGATGAACAGGACCCCCGTGGTGTGGAGGGCTGGATGAACAGTAGACGGTGGGTGGCCGTGGAGGGGTGGTTGAACAGGACCCCGTGGTGTGGAGGGCTGGATGAACAGTAGACGGGGGAGGGGTGCCCGTGGAGGGGTGGTTGAACAGTAGCCGGTGGAGTAGCGCGCGGTGGAGGCTGGATGAACAGGAGCCCGTGGAGGATGGGGGAGGTCGACGGTAGCCTGTGGAGGCTGGAGCAGATTGACAATGGAGATGAATAGTATCCCGTGGAGTCCCGTTTTGCGCTACGCCACACCCCTCCCAATGAACAGGACCCCCGTTTCGACCATAACGCTCCAACACAAGTCTGTTTCGTCCGTTTTGCGGTACGCCACACCCCTCCACCCCCGTTTCGACCGTAGGAGGTCCGTTTTCTCTGTTTTGCGGTACGCCACACCCCTCCCGATCAACAGGACCCCCGTTTCGACCGTAGGAGGTCCGTTTCCTCCATTTTGCGGTACGCCACACCACTCCCGATCAACAGGACCCCGTTCCGAACGTAGGAGGTCCGTTTCCTCCGTTGTGCGGTACGCCAGGCCTCGTTTCTATCGCCTGTTCCGTCCAAGCCGGTTGGATCCCACGCGTTCCGTTGCCTCCCGATGAACACAACGCATTCCGCTGCCTCCCGATGAACACAACGGATTCCATTGCCTCCCCATGAACACGACGCATACCGTTGCCTCCCGATGAACACGAGCATTCCGTTGCCTCCCCATGAACCCGACGATGACGACGCTATTTCTCCGTTCCGACCCAGCCATGTACACGAGGCCTGGCCGTACGTATGCGTGAGTAGGCGTTCGAGACCCTGCCCGTATGTACGTACGTGGCCCTATTTTCTTTCTTGCACCCTCGCCACTGTACGTATGTGTACATGCTACGTGCGCGCCTCTACATCCACCAGTATATATGTACATACACGTTCGCGACCAGAATGACAACGCTACGTACGCTTCGACCAGGTGGGTCCTGACTGTCAGGGACTTCCTTGCGTGTGAACATGTAGCTGGTGGGTCCCAGCAGTCAGGGGGGCGAATCGTTTTTTTGCCCGGACGCACTTCCTTGCGTGCGAACATGTAGCTGGTGGGTCCCTAGCGATCGGCGAATCGCTTTTTGCCGGACGCACTTCCTTGCGTGCGAAAGTGTCACTGGTGGGTCCCAGCGGTCAGGGGGGCGAATCGTTTTGTTTTTTTGCCCGGACGCACTTCCATGCGTGCGAAGATGTAGCTCGTGGGTCCCAGCAGTCAGTGGGCGAATCATTTTTTCGCGAAATACTGTGGCCCGTCCGATGGGTCCCCGCTATCAGGTGGAGGAATAATTATTTTCCGCGTAATAAGGAGGCACTTCCTTGCGGCTGCCGTGGACCCGGTATCGGCCTCTCCACGTCTGATCCACGTCCGATGGAAGTGGTTCCTTGACCACGTTGACCACGCCACGCCGAGAGCACCAGGCGGTGGATGACGGCGAGGCCTAGGAAGGGGACGACGGGAGCCGGGAAGACGCGGCGTGAAGCTCGCCATGAGCGGAGTACGAGGGTTCACTGGTTCGGCTGTGGTGTGAGGCTGCGGTTGCCGCAGGGCCTGGCCAGCGGTGGGAATAGTAGGGGGCGGTGAGGCCTCTGCGGCAAAGACACCCGTACGGAGGCAGGAGCATGCGGCACGACCGGCGCTGATTTGGGCGGCTAGAGCAAGAAGACCAGAGGTTGAAGAAGCACTACGGCTGTTGGATGGACATCGTACGGTCACTGGAGCTAGAATCGTTCATATTGACTAAAGTTGACAAAGGCCCCCGTCCCAGTCAACTTAGTAGGCCCACAAGTCAGCCTCCCACCATGGTGGGTCCCAGCTAGCAGGGGGAGTATTCATTTTTTTGTGAGTAATAAGGAGGCACTTCCGGTGGGTCCGAGCTAACAGCGGGGGGGATGTTTTTTCACGAAATACGCTGGCCCGTCCGGTGGGTCCCAGCAGTCAGGGGGGAAACGTTTTTTCGCGGAATAAGGTGGCCCGTCCGGTGGGTCCCCGCTATCAGGTGGAGGAATAATTATTTTGCGCGTAATAAGGAGGCACTTCCTTGCGGCCGCCTGGACCCCGCTGTCAGCCTCTCCACATAAAGTACTCTTCTGATGGAAGTCGGTCGTTGACCATGTTGACCTCACCGTGCCGAGAGCACCAGGGCAGTGGTCTGGACGACGGCGAGGCCTAGGAAGGGGACGACGCCGAGCCGGGGAAGACGCAGCAGTGGAAGCCCGCGCGGAGAGGAGTATGAGGGTTCACTGGTTCGGCTGCGGTGTGAGACTGCCGTCTCCGCAGAATAACAGGGGGTGTGGGTGAGTAGAGGGATGGCCTGGCCAGCGGTGGGAGTAGTATGGGGCGGTGAGGCCTCCGTGGCATCACAGCCGGCCACGGGAGGCAGGAGCACGCGACATGACCGGCGCTGCTCTGGGCGGCTGGAGCAAGAAGACCAGAGGTTGAAGAAGCACTACGGCCGTTGGATGGACATCATACGATCACTTCAGCTAGAATCGTTTATATTGACTAAGTTGACAAAGCCCTTGGTACGCGTCAACTTAGTAGGCCCACAGCTCGGATTTGGCAGGGAACATATAACCCATTTGCGATTTGTAAGAATGTACAGCCCATTTATTAATTCTAATGGAATTTACAACAGCCCATTTACAGTTTGTTAAAAGTACAGCCCAACTTCTAGCTAGGACAACGATTAATAATTTCAAACACCGCTCAAAACAGAATTCAAAAAAAAATTCCCACATTTTGATGGGATCCGAAATATTTTTATCCGAAATTTCTAGTCGGGTTAAGTATAATTTCAAAATAAAATTTTATTACGTTATAATCCAACTAAATATTGCGCACGCAACAAGTAATGAAATTAAAATTTCCAAATTCCAAAAATAATATATTTTTCAAACTAATTACTCGTTTGGTGCATAGTAATTGCCCAGTTATTATAATTACATCCCATTTATTATTTCTTAAAGTCCATTTTCTTGTTAAGCCTAATGCATACCTCCTAGGAAACTTTGTAGCCCCGCGGGGCGGATAACAAGTTGACCCGGATATTGTGTACAACCTGTCGGCCCGCTTGCATTGCTGATGTTAAAAAAGGCATGTGTAGTACAAGACAACCTAACATGGTTACTCAGCCCACATTCGCCGAATTACCGAAAGGCCCAAACAAGGCTTCTGTACAACTTTTTGAAGTCACTGAGCTCAGTTAATAACTTAAGAAAAAAGTTAGATTCCAGTGAAACCTAATTAAAAGCAATCACGAGCAAATAAATAATTCAACGGGTCCCACTTGTGCGTGTGTGCGTGCGCGTATGTGTGTGTGTGTGTGAGAGAGAGAGATAGATAGAGAGAGAGAGACCCATCGGTCGATGCTCGTAAACATCTTTCAGCCATATGCATTGCTGATGCTCAGTAAAAACTTATATAGTTGACACAATCATATAGAACATCATAGCACACTGAACTTGCATACAAAAATTTCACGCAGGCGGCACAATCAGGATGGAAGCAGTGGATCGCTACGGGAAGGGCTATGTTGAAACTAACAAAGTCGTACATAATGGTTCATCGTCTTTATAAATGACAGGGAAATATCTTGAATGTTGTGCAAAGAAAACAGACAGACAACACAATAAGTTCTGCTAGCACATTAAGTTGACGTACAGCCCTTTCTAAAAAAAGTTCAGGTACAAAATTAGAACAGGTCGCAATCAAATGTACCGGCATATCGCTGCTTCGCACTCCATAGCTTGGATTTAACTAGTACTATCTGACAAGATTCAGTTGTTACCTCAAATTAGAGCACATCCAGGCAGCCAACCCTGCCTCTTCTCCCAAAGAAGTAGCGGCCTCCGCCGTGCGATGGAGCAGGCCCTGTGCCATCCATCGTTCCGAGCAACACGGGGAAAGTCTAACGTTGACTCCTGTAATGGGCGTCGTCATCGGACCCTGGCACCAGCGGTGGCGGCAGGACTTCGATTGATGGATTGACCACTTCTTCGACATGCACGAACACTCGATACAGGTACATTCCTAACGTGGTCCTCGGCGGCCTTGGTGGCGACGAATAGTACAAACCCGGTTCCTGCACCGGTATCTCAACACCAATCACCTTCAGTATGGTGGACGGCTTCTTCATCCATGCCATAACCGTCAGAGCCCAGCTGTCTGGAGGAACAAACATACTTACGAGCTCACCTCCAAGGTAAGCTCGTTCATGGACTCGTTGTTCCAAGCACGTCGAGGCATGCTGTGGAAGGTAAGCTTTGTTAAAAACTCAAGCTCAAAGGGCACCGAGCCCCATCCTGGGTGCCACCGATCAAAGCTCACCAGCGCGCCATCGCAGAATAAACGCCGGGAAGATTCGAACACACGACTGCAGTCGAAGGTTGTCCAGAACCTGACGAAGAAATCAGCCGGTGGCGGACAGACTTCGATGAGCAAGTCACTTATTTGGATGTCATGCGCAATGCCAAGAGCTTTGACAAGGTCGTTCGGCGAGACGGGAGGCCGGTCGCCGTTGATGGTTACCATCAGCACTTTGCCGGCCAACTGGTCGTCAAGCGCCGCCATGCCACCGCTGGAGCGACTAGACACAACGACCAAGGCAGGGGCGGACCTCGGGATCTCCGGCTCGAGATCCGCGTTGACCAAAGTGACATGATAGTGCTCTTGAGTACAGTGGAGTACGGGAGGGGCTTTTGGGGAACTGGAGTAGGAATCGAGATTCCCAGGTGGGGAGGCGGCGGAGACTGCGGATGAAAAGGTAGCATGAATTTCGAGCACGCGCCAATATGCTCTCGGCGCGAAAGCGCAAGAAAACACCGGTGGCGCCCACATGTCGGCCTAAGAGTCCTTATTCTTTCTTTTTTGGAGAGCCCGGACTTTTATTTTCAGGATCTTTTGAGAGCCCGGCCTGAGAGTCATAATTGACCTGTTTGGCATTGCGTTACTACTCGGCCCATATTCAACGACACCTCACTGGCCCAAACAAGTGTACATCATCGAAAAGACAGTGAGCTCAAATTATATAACTTGAAAAAAGGAGATATACTCCGAACACGGAGAATGGTGATGCCCTCATTTAGCCCACCAAGAGTTCGAGACAATAAACAGTTCAAACAACGATATATACAACATTCAAACACTGACTAGTGACTACTACTGACATAAACAGCAAGACATGATAGTTCAGAAGAAGTCTTGCTACACCACCAAAACGCACCCATCTGCGGCGCCAGATTCCCGTGATCCGCATTTAGAATGACATTCTAAATGTAAGCAACTATTACATAGAAAGAGTGACATAGACGAGGATGACCAAATGACAAGGAATATGCATAACAAAAGAAAGAACTACCCATCCGGAACCAGCAGCAAAGACAACAAAGTCATTCAAGAGATGATCCAACACCATCATAATTTGCAGCCCTGCTTTAGCGACCAAAGTGATCCGGAGACACCAAGATTCCACCCTTTCGATGCAATGCCCAATTACCTATCAACCTCAAGGCTTGAACCACATCACTGTCGTCAGAATTGAGACATCCAAGGATCAAAGTTAATTCGGATGCCTTTGTCATTCTCACCTTCTTTTGGTTGCAGGTTGTATCGTTGACAATCAGGGGAGTTTGCTCCCGAACTCCTAGGGCTCGCCGTGTAGACACAGTTTTCCAGAGCAAACAGAGCCTCTCTGCCATCAAGGTCCTTGCCAACGGTGATCTCCTGGTTAATCGGATAATTGAGTCCGAGAAACAGAGAGTGTGAACCAAGGCTGTTTACCCGCCTCCAACTAAAAAATCCTAAAGGCCCCAACAAGCTGGCATCCTGCTCATAGACGTAACAGCCACTGTCCGGATACTCACGTATTACACGGTTTTTGTATACAATGGGGTTTTTGCGATATAACTTTTCCGGCTCATGTGTCCGAATGATCATCAGTCTTTTGTAAATGCGATCGATCGAGCGAGGAACCAGTTGTGCTTCCCTGTTTTTGGCAAAGGTGGTGTAATTACAAAGGGCGGTAACTGTAGGGACACTGCATCATATCAAAAAGGACAGGCATTGTTAATGTAAGACCAGCATTGTTCAGAGTATGAGTAGGATAATGCAAGAAACAACATTGATATGTCCCTCTTTGGGCTGGGAGGAAAATACAGGGAAATGTATAATGTGTTCGAAAATATAGAAGTGCCATGCATGGTTATACTCATGTTATCTCGCAAACGATTCTTCACAGGAAACTACCATGTCATGCATGTTATGTAATCATGTTCTGTCCTCACAAACAAATTCTTCACGGTAACTAACAGACCATGCATTGTTATATACTCGTGTTCTGTGGGCAAAAATTTTGTGAGGATATTATTCTAGCCATTGATTCTTTGAAGGGCAAATATAGGTATGTACACATGGTAAGCATTGCAGGATTTCACTACTTCCAAATATAGAGCTCTCCATATGCACATTTACTTCCCTAATGTATGGTTAGATGAAACCAACAGTGTTGTGCATGTTTCTACATCATGAAAATGAGGAAACTAACATGGCCATTGATACACACTCATATTTAGTAGTAGTATATCGATTACTGTAAAATAAGGATAATATCCATATATTCCTAACCGTTTGATTTTTCGGGGTACAAATTGATTGTAATGACATGGTCACAATCGCATGAATTAACTCATTCCAAATATAGCTGATTTACGGCGTCTCTAATATATTGCCATAGTTCTACTCAAATTCTGCTCAAACAGGGATATGACAATCATCACAAAAGTTCAAACAGTGTCATGGCGTCATCATTAACATGAGAAGGAAACAACTTACACGCTACCGTCCCAAGCAATACGTGGTGCCATCTGCTTTGTCAATCGCGTAGATGATGCCATTGTGTTCAATAGCATCACGTAAGTGTGTATCAGCTTTGGACGATTATCCATCATGAGCCGAGTTGTCTCCGGCTAAAGAAGGCACCGGCATAAAGATAGGCGAGTCTGCGGTCGAACAAGGCAATTAGCTTGAAGTCTGCGTAATTCGCATGTCGTGTGGGCACTTGGCAGATTACAATCTTCTGCAAAACAAGGTCCGTCCAACTGACGTAGTAATCTAGATGACTTGGACCGCGATGGTAATACTCTATATAATCCAACGGAGGAAGGATAATCTCATGGGAGGTCTGGAAGTTCACGAGCACCAACTTTTTACCGTCTTCTCTGAAGGCAGCCATCCAGTGGGAGTTCATGCCGACCCAGTACATACATGCCAAGAAGTTTCGGGCGATGGTGATTGGATCGATGTCGAGGGAAATGATGTACGGCGACACACTACATACCTGCAAAGAAGTTTCGGCTAATGGAGATCAGATTGAAGTCGAGGGGCATCATGCACGCCTCCGTATCATGGTGATCCAATCTCGCAAGACCAGATAGCAACAAGCAGGGTGTCTTGAAAAGCTTAGGCCTCGCTTCGACGATGGCCGTGTGCATGTCCCTCGAGCATGCAACCAGCCGCAGGGCGGTCAACATATCCATACACGGACAACAGAGGTCGAGGATGTCACTAGGGAGATTGCTCCAATCGCGGCTCATATGGATGTTGTGCGGTTCGTGTTCGGCCATGGTGGAGTTTGGAAGGGGGCTTGATTTACGGGGTAGAAGGATGTCGGTGCTAGAGCGGCTAGCAAGGGAATAGTGGTACTGGGGGGAGGCGAGTGAGGCGACGGTACACGGGGGCACAGTGAGATGGAGACGGATACGGAGACGGAGAAGGAGATGGAGATGGTGTGGTGCTATGGGAGCGGAGAGGGAGACGAGGCGAGGCGCCAATGTGTTGTACAGCGGTGGTGACAGACTGCATAGTGCATAGGGTGAGGCTGACTTTGGTAACCCGAACACGCCGCCTCGCCTGGACTAGTGTCAGGCGCAGGGTGTTGTCACTTCACTGTGAGGACCGGATGAATAGTATTTTGACCATGAAGTGTACCACAGTTGTACTACTACTACTACTAGTAGGAACATGAGTACTCCTGTATTGTATAGCGGAAATAGGTCTCCCGTGCTAGCATGCCTGTTCACTTCATTGTTCAGGTATCATTCATATTGTGAGCAGAACCAAATTCTCGTGCATGCCCAATCGACGCCCTGCCGTGATGCATGCAGTGGTCGTTCTGGTGCATCAAGGACGTCATGTAGATCGTTCCACACTTGAGAAGAGGAAAAATGGAAAGGTAGAACGCGGCAGTAGAGGAAGAGAACGCTGGCTAACGAGGCTGGGAGGGGATTGAGCAGGAAGTTAATGCTCCACGCCTAAAGGTTTTGGGAAAACCTGATTTTCATATGGTGACTTATACTCACCTAAACGGAGGGAGTATTCCTTAACCAGAGAATGTTGTGTCTCCCACTCACGCGCTAAAAAAAGCTATGACACATTTTTTAATCTGTTTGTATAGGTCCCACCTATCAGGAAGGATGGGCACGTACACGAACAGGTACGACTCCTCAGACTACCCGCATAGCCTTTTCGTTTAGTCTACCTAGCCGTCTAATCAACAGCCTGCACGCCACTTCTCCCATTTACTTCTCCATCGGGAACCGATTCGCCTCGGCTTCTTCACCTCCCCTTCGTCTTCATTTGCATCCAAACCCCACTGCGTTCACATTGTTTAACCTCTTTAAATAATCATCTAGTACTTCAGTTAGACTAGCCATCTAATCCTAGTTATCCAAACCATAGCCCTCCGTTCCAGCGGTTCCAAATGGCGAAAGAGATCGAGATGCAGGTTTTTAGCGTCCAACATGTCCTCATCGAAGGCCCGATGTGCATAGTTGCCACCATCACCGTCCACCCAAGGGTTGTTCGGCAGTGGATCAACAATGTATCCAACTCCCTCAAAAAGGTAGAGATGAGGGTCATCGGTCTCGACGTAGAGTACACGGAGCGTGCCCCTGGGAAGATCCAGCGCGCCGTCGTCCTTCATCTGTGCCTCGAAGATGATGTTTTGGTGTACCACATCATACACTCGCCCTCCATACTAGGTGAGCAGTGGCGGAGCTACGTGCTGCATGCAGGGGCCATGGCCCCCTCATCATTGCTAAAACTATGAAGGAAAAAAATAGAGCCTGTTTAGACTAGAAAAATTAGAGCCTTTGCCCCCCCAAACATGCATAATTTTTGTTTGCCCCCCTTGAAGATCTTGTCTAGCTCCACCACTGCAGGTGAGCTTCACGATTTCTTGTCTCGGGAGGACGTATACTTCTTTGGGGAAGCCATCGAAGGGGACAAACAGAAGCTGGAGCCGTACAACCTTGATTTGAAAAGCATGGCTGACCTACAAACCAGAATCAAAATTCCTGTAGAAGATTGTGCTAAACAGACACCATCCCTATTCGACGTAGCAAATTTTGTGCTCGGTACAAATCTTGAGGAAGGGTGACGAGACGGTGACATTAAGGTCGTGCGGATGGGAGAATTATTCCTTGACGTCTGGCCGGATATAATATGCTGCCATCGATGCTGGTGTGTGTTTCGACATAGCTGCATGGTCCAAAGAGCTTGTTGCGAAGCCGTCTACCACTGAGAATGAGAAGAAGAAGAAGAAGAAGAAGAAGAAGAAGAAGAAGAAGAAGAAGAAGAAGAAGAAGAAGAAGAAGAAGAAGAAAAGCGTTGCACCAAAGCGAGAGGGCATTATGGATGGATGAACTATTTCCTCTCTTGTAAAAAAATTATTCCCTCTCGGTGTATATTGATATAGATGGACTATTTCGATGGTGTGCATGTCTTTGGAACAGATTAGTAGCATGGGTCCGCTTGACAATAAGGAACTATTTATCCGCATATATAGCTTTCTCTGCTACTCCTTCCAGTGATCGGTATGCAGTGCATGTGTCCGTAGACATGACAGCTTGTCCATGGAAGTTCAACTACGGCGACCATCACGTTTCATCTCATGATTCCCACGACGCCTCTCCAACCCACGGCACCACGCCCCCCGACGTGCGCCTCACCCCTCTCGGCCGCACCGCACCTCTGCCTTTGTGTGCATGACATGTGGGCCACCTAAAATGCGGTGAGCATCAAGTTTCTACCACAGCCACCCGCGATTCCCACGACGCCGCTCGAACCCATGAAACCACACGTCCCCCGACCTGCGGCTCACCCCTCTTGGCCCCTCTGCCTTCGGGAGCATTACATGTGGACCAGTCACCTATTGGGTCCACATGTTATTGACTCAAAGGTAGGTGTAGTAAGGCGCTGAAGCTCAGTCCCGACGGCCCTGAGAGGGTAATGTAACTCATGCGCCAGGGCTTATGGTGTTCCCGCAGCACGAACTCATGCCAAACTCGAGATTTGTTTCTTTACTATACATGCACGCAACGATTTAATGGACATTGTAATCTCAACATGTGATGGGGAGCTCTAAATTTGAATTTGAAACTTATAAAACAAAAAGATTCAAAACAAATAAACTGGGAGAGAGGGAGTATATCGTAGGATGTGTCCCATACAAAATAAGTCCTCGGTTTGTCACCGCCAAGATGCGGTTACAAAGGAGCACAGCGTCTTCCTACTGCAGACGACAACAAATCGGCCGCAGACAAGATGGTCCGCCTTTGACCGCCATGTGCAAGGTTCGTGCTATCTTATTCAATCTCACCGTGGTTCCATCCTACCAATTCATGCGGTGGCCCGTTGCATGGCTGATCCCAATGTTGGACAAAGGTTCTACGGAACGGTGTCACCGTTGTAAATGTTGTGCAAATTGATGTTGGTACCCTCCGTACATATGCAAGCCAATCTCCACTGCGCCGAGCCTAGCCTGTGAAACAGCAAGGTGGGGGAGAATTAGGAAATGGACACGGAAGTAGTCTTTAGAATGCATTTACTACGTGATCAAACTCATCTTACCTGCTCATCGGAGGAAACTGAGTGCCCTCAACGCCGGCATCTCAAGGGCGTCAACTTGCAACTACGGCCACGCCGCTACCGGAGAGACCTCCAAGGAAACATCCTCGTATGCTCCATGGAACATCAAGATGCATTTGTATGAGTAGTTTATCTTGTGAGAGAAAAGGATGAACGAGGGAAGGCCTCTAGAGATAGAGATGGACACTACTACTACCAATGTGTTGGCCCGTGCGTTGCAATGGATCCAAACTAGTAGAATAATACTTGTTCACGTGCTTGAAATATAAACACTCTAGTTTTGATATACATGTGTCAGCAGACACGACAGCTTGTCCATGGAAGTTGAACCACGGCGACCATCACGTTTCTTGTTTCTACCACTGCCGCACCCACACGCGATTCCCACGACGCCGCTCCAACCCACGGCACGACGTCCCTCGACGTGGACATGGATCCTCTGACGTGGCTATCACTGTCTTGCTCGCTTTTTTCTTCGCCGATGTGGGACCCACGCTTATGGGTCCCACATGTCGCTGATGTAATGGTAGGATTGTTCGTGCCCCTCATCCCTCTCGCCCCACCGCCTCCTCGCCTTTGTGTGCATGACATGCGGGCCACCGAATCAAGGGCGACCATCAACTTTCTACCACAGCCACACCCGATTGGACGCGGTTTTCCTGCTCCGCTGCTGTGATCCGATCCGTACTCCCGCGCCATCTAATTTTCATCCAGCGGCTGTGACACATTTCGTCCCGGGCATCAATCCTCAGCTGTAGTACTTATGTACTACAAGTAGTACCCGCCGGTGTGGCCATCTACGCCAGAACGCCTCGACGCCCAGTGGCACCTCGCCACGGCCACGCCACCACCGGCCGGTTCATCTCGAACGAGTGAGTCGCTAACCACGCCACCACCATGAGAATGACATGTGGGCCAGCCGCATTTAAGGTCCACATGTCATTGGCTCATAGGCCGGGCACTAAGCCACTGAAGTTCGGTCCCGTGGGCCCCGAGAGGGAAAAGTAACTCCTGGGGCAGGCCTTGTGGTGCTCCTGCAGTACGAGCTCGTGCCAAAACTGGAATTTGTTTCTTACTACTACCAACTAGTACTACTAAGGTACATGTGCATTGCACGCATGAGATTCTTGTGGTTTGTGCATTATGCTTCTACATGTGGAGTTTTCTGGATTCTAACATGTGGCAAAATCTGGTGGAATGTAAGGTTAGACAAGTTTGATTAACTTAGGTGAGTGTTTGGTTTAAGCCACACCTTCGGCAAGCCACACTAAGGCCCCACATGACATACACACAAAAAATGTGGCAAGATTCCCTTAGGCTTGCCAACTTGTGGCTCTCGTTTTGAAGAACTAATAACTTTTCCTAAGCTTAGTTGTGGAAAAGTTAGTCATGAATTAAGTTCAACCATGGAGTCTTCTAGATTATACATGTGGCAGAATCTGGTGGATGATATCAACCGACTAGTAGTGCTCGGATTTGCCATCTTTGTACCGTCAGATTGGCTTCATCCAACGACCAACTTTCAAAGTTTTTCACACACTATATAGGGGGTATAGATAAAGATGTGTCGGTCCGTTGCAATGGATCTAAAGTATATCTATTTAGTGGAGTGCACTCTAAACACATTATCTATTTATTTTTCTCTAACCTTCCGTAGCCATGCAACCAAGCCACATAAGCTTCATGGGTGCCCCCCACATCATATTATTTATACTACGTTGATTGAAAAAAAGATAAATCACCCAAAACAAGATCTTCCCATTTTTTGTACCTACGATGTTGTGCCGTGCATGTATCTACTAGTTGTATAGTTGTAGTACTAGTAATATAGTATCAGGAGTACAAACTTGGTACTAGTAGGAGTAGTACTAGTACGGAATGCTCCTACTCTATCAATGAGCCCCGTCTGACACAAAATTTCTTGGCTTCCGTGCTACAGCTAGATCTTCCCCTTGTTTCTGTTTTCCAACCCGGCGGCGGGCGGGTGTCGGTTTGCTCCCACATGAAAGTGAAAATGCTAGGCAACACGCCTTCCCTAAGCTATGTGTCATGCCGGACGGGCTGTGTTGTACTCCCGATTCCCGGGCGTGCGGGGGTACGACGCGAACGCGACACGCCTTTTCCTTTTACTAGCAATGTGCCCGTGCGTTGCGACGAATCCAAAGTAGTGGAATAGTAGTATTTGTTCACAAACTTGAAAGAAATTACTATTGTTTTGATATACTCCTAATATATTACTCCTTCCGTACCTAAATATTTGTCTTTTTTGAGATTTCAAATGGACTATTACATACGGATTATATAGACATATTCTAGTGTTTCTAGCAAGATGCCCGCTGCTGTAACCTAAGTTGATGGAAAAGGTAAGCACAACTTATAAATTGACGGATGGACTACTAGTTATAGTGATGCATATAATTAAGCAAAGGGATCGCACATGTCGGTATTGACTGGAACAGGAATGCAACAACACAATAGAATTAAGGCCACGATGATGCGATCGCGGTTGTGGTTACAGAAGGCAAGAAGAAAGATGGATCGAGTTGTGATCAGATCGAGTTGTCACCCTTCTGCTGTCATTGTTAGGGGGGGAGAGAAAGACGCATCGAGAGTGTGCGTGGTAGGCACAGAGGCACAACTAGCGTGTGTGTGTGTTTGAAAGAGGAGTAGATAGATTATTATCAAGATCGATGTGCCACCCTACTCCTTTGGTGCCGGGTAGTGTGTGTGTGTGTATGTTTGAGAGAGAATCCAGTCGATAGATTAGTATCAAGATCGAGGTGTCACCCTACTCCTTCGTGCGGGTAGTGTGTGTGTGTGTATGTTTGAGAGAGAAGCCACCGATAGATTAGTATCAAGATCGAGGTGTCACCCTACTCCTTCGGTGTTGGGAAGTGTGAGTGTGTGTGGGGGGGGGGGCAGTGACACTCACATATCTCTACTATTATAAAAAAACAAAGTTGGTGATGATGGTGTTCCTGCCATCCTGCAATATAGGCCATCCGATTTATACCTGACGGACAGGAAGGAAAATATGGCAATTTTGCAAAAAGATACCCACACCCCTCTCCGCATTTGCAAATAAGGCATTCTCTTGTTCATCCTTTTCTCCCACAAGATAAACTTCTCATACAAATGCATCTTGATGTTCCGTACAGCATGGGCATCTTGCTAGTAGGGAGAAGGGGTTTGTGTGACACATATCTAGCTATATTAAGGGATAGGTAGATAGCATATGTGTGAGAGACATTATTATTCTTTGAGACATTAGTGGCTGTGGGTGGGCGGAATTAAAGGGGTGGGCGTGTTAGACATAGAGAGCGTGTGTGTTTACGTGTGAGAGACTTGTAGGACGGGTAGAAAGATCGAATTTAACCTGACGGAGGGAGAGAAATACACGGCGCGCGTGTGTGATTCCGATGCCCACAGGGGAATGAGATATGTATGCGTGTGAGAGAGATTGCACAATTCATTCACGTATCACTATCTAGAGATCGTGGACGTGCATCGCTTGAACATAAGTCAATATCAACTTCGTATCGTGGCCAAAGGTACAATATCGATTCAACGCTATAAAGATTGGACACTCATATATCACATTTTTTTCTATTTAAATAAAACTTTTCAGTTGTGCATGCCAAAGTTACGTTGATGTTTCTTCAAACAACCAATGTAGCTATCATGTACATGCACCATTGTTACTCTTGCATTCAAATTCATTAGTCTTGGATGATTTCAGTTTCTATTTTGAAGTAATATATGTAATATTCATATATGAATTCAACGGGTACGCATAATTTATGAAATGGAGGCTATGTAATCATATGAGGTAACACTTTTAAGTAGCTAACTACAATATCCATTTCTTTTTGTGCGCCTCTACACTAACACGTCAATGCATTATGTTTAAAGTAAATAACCAATGGCACTAAATTATCTATTTACACGAGAAATACATAGGCTGAGCGTTTGATCCCTTTTTGTGAACGCGCCACTACACCCGTACGATTGGCCGCGCCCGTGTGAACGTCCAAGTTATCAGCGCATCATCCCAAGTTATTTTCTTTTTTCTGTTGTGGACTTCACACCAGTTATTAACTGCTGACGCGTGCCCCGTGTACACAGTCTAGCATGACCTTCCCGCTAGCACTATCCAAAATTAGTTGAAACTGGATATGAATGATCCCGCGGGCGGCTAAATCTCCCGCCTCCTTCTAAAATTTCTGCCACCTTAGTCTTTAGCATGCAAAATCCACCTTTTGTCCTTAGTGCACGGAGACCAACAGTTACAATACCGCCCTCATCTACATGATAGGTCGGGGCTGCTTTGGTAACTTCCGATTCCCCCACTACATGGCACCCCATTTCCTCTCCCCCTCCCGCAAAAACGACTAACTCCACAACACCAGAGAATCTTACATCACGTCGTCCGTACTTCATCACCCTTTCTCCCCTCCCCTCTCGAAACCCTAGACTGCTCATCCACCGGCGTACCATAGCCCATTCACTGCCAGCGGCGACCACCTCGCCGGATCTGCTTCTGCGACCGCATCTACCCCTCCCACCTCCCCTAGAAACAAGTAGACTTCTCATCCACCACTGCACCACAGCCCATTTAGTGCCGGCCTTGTCCACGGCGCCGGATCTGCTTCGCCGGTACTCTCGTCAACCGCCGCGCATCTACAGCGGCTCATTCGTACTCCCCACCGGAGACGCTTCATCCACACCCCCCGGAGACGCTTCGTCCACACCCCCCGGAGCCGCCCGACCGACGCCCCCGTTGACGGCCTCTGATCCTCTTCGCCGGCACCTTCCTCAACCCTACCGGAGCCGCTTCGCCGACACCTTCCTCAACCCTACCGGAGCCGCTTCGCCGACACCATCGTCAACCCTACCGGAGTAGCTTTGCCTATACCATTCTCAACCCTACCGGGGCCGCTTTGCCAACTCACAAGTCCACAGCCTCAGATCCGCTTCCTCGCACCCTCATCCAACCTACGGAGCAGCCGACGCCCGTCCACAGCCGCAGATCCGCATCGTCGACACCATCCTTAATCCAACCACTGGAGCAGCTTCTGACGCCTCGTCCACGGCCGCAGATCCGCATCGTCGACGCCATCCTTAACCCAACCACCGGAGCAGCTTCACCCCACGCCTCATCCACAGCCACAGATCCGCTTCGCCCACACCGTAGTCCACCCTACCGAGCCGCTCCACAAACACCCTACTCGACGGTTCTAGATCTCCTTACGGACCCGACAGCCCGGTAGCAGCGTCATCACCCTCGATGTTTCTAACCTGATTCCCACCGTCTGGAGAGATGCCAAGCACCCGCCACGGCCTAGGTACTTGTCACCTTTAAACCCGTCCAGCATCACTTGCCCGATGTACTTCAAATATACTAACCGATCGTTGTTACCTGTTATGTAGCTGGCAAAAACTACAAGGACGATGTTTTTTCTGGATCTAACAGCTTGGCTAACCAAGATCCTGGATTGAGGCATTGTTGTGATCTTGTAAGCGCGTCTCTCTCTCTCTTGTATTATTATGTGCCTGCCAGCGTGCTTTGCTAGGATAGTCGACCAGTAACCCCTTTGTGCGGACAATGATTTCTACTACTGGCTGCTAAATTACTAAATTAGATATGTAGATGTCATACATGATACTACCTCGTACCTCCATTCCCCTTTGTGCGGACAATGATTTCTACTACTGGCTGCTAAATTACTAAATTAGATATGTAGATGTCATACATGATACTACCTCGTACCTCCATTCCTAAATATAAGTCTTTCTAGAGATTCCACTATAGGCTACATACGGAGCAAAATGAGTGAATCTACACTTGAAAATGCATCTATATACATCTGTATGTGGTCCATACTGGAATCTCTACAAAGACATATATTTAGGAACAGGGGCAGTACATTACACAAAATCGTAGGTGGCATGTAGGAATTCCAGTACACTACCACTACATTAGGCTCCCTTAGAGTGCCTGCTAGTCCAGCATACAGAGTCATGGCTAGTTTATGGTACACACACAATCGTTAATTGGTGGTTTAAATATGCGCAAGGGATATGCAATGCAGTATCATGTAGAGATGTCTGAAATTAGCCGTGTCAACTTGCAGATAGGGTTACACAATGAAAAAGTGCAAGATGTATGTGGCAATTTCATGGAACATCGCAAAAAAAGGAGAGGCAGTGGTGAGCCTATACACGTGCTATGGTACGTCACTCCTCCATTGCAATCATCATGACATGTTATTTGTATGCCAGTTCTATTAACCAAGTTTCTTAGGGACAGTTATTACGAGTTATCCTAAGAAAATAAGCACCTGTGAATATAAGCTCCATGTAATAAGCCAACCAGTTCTTTTCAATGCGTTTTCAGCTTATCTTTGGTATGATCAGTGGAAAGTCTAGATTGCATTATATATTTTTCATTTTGCTGCCCATATGGAAATTAATTTGACTTGCAAACATCACAAATTGAACCTAGTGCAGTAATTAATATGATAGGAAAACAGACCATCACTATTTGCTCAAAATGCAAATACAAAGATACCATCTACTTGGCACAATCTACTTTGGTCAATGTTTTCCATAGAGATCCCATTGCCTAATTTAAACGAAGAACGCACCACATTTAAATGAAGAACAATTATTTATTGAAATCCGATGGTCCAAGTGGCTGGTTATTATCATATAGCAGCACCACCTGAAAGCATCATATAGCAGCAGCAGCTCATAGCAACTCATCATACAACAGCAGCAGCAGCAACATGCAATTCATCATATACCAGCAGCAGCTCAGAGCAATTCATCATATAGCAGCAGCAGGAGCAGCTCATAGCAATTCATCATATAGCAGTAGCAGGAGCAGCTCATAGCAATTCATCATATAGCAGCAGCAGGAGCAGCTTGTAGCAACTCATCATATAGCAGCAGCAGCTCATAGCAATTCATCATATAGCAGCAGCAGCAGCTCATAGCAACTCATCATACAATAGCATCAGCTCATAGCAATTCATCATATAGCAGCAACAGGAGCAGCTCATAGCAATGCATCATATAGCAGCAGCAGAAGCAGCTCATAGCAATTCATCGTATAGTGGATCAGAATGAAAATTTGGCAAAAAATCAGAGGAGATCCTCACCTTATTGGATGAGCTCATCCTTCAACAGCACCTCAAGTCCATGGCCTGGGAGGAGGGGAGGGGGAATAAGGTGCCTTTTGCCGCAGTGTGGAATCAGCCGTAGTTGTGCAGCGCCCGCCGGAGTAGTGCGTTGGACAAACCACAGTGGAGCAGCTGCTAGGGACCATGAGAATGAGGGGAAGCGCCAGAGGGAGGAGCAGCCAGGGAGATTTGCCCCTACCCGCCGGCCATTTAGCCTAGCTGTATATAGCATCGTCGAGGACCAGGCCAGATGGGACCAGTGGCGATGGCTCGCTGGAGGAACCCTAGTGCTGCAGGTAGGGGATCGAGGTAGAGGGAAAGGGGAGAGGATATGCAAGCGGGCAGGGCAATGAATTCTTGTGTGTTTGCTTTTACTTGAGGGTCAGGTGTGACATGGGCGTCAGCAGTTGCATTTTGAGTGTAATATTAGGCAGACAACAGAGTCATTTCACTATTCCCCTTCCCTTCAATTTTTAGTGAGGTTCTACCCGAAACACCCCCCTCCAAAGCGAAATTAGTTAAGCCCAAGCCCATAACTCAAAAATGACTTCTTTACATCTTTTATGGCTTATTTTGACAATATGCCCTGAAAAGGCGGAATCAAACTGGCCCTTAAACTGCAATTCAATTGTGCATGCAATGATGAATCACTCATGCCCGCTATCTGTACATTTAGACATCATCATACATGGCATAACCTAATACATGTGCATTCCATTGTAGAATCTGGAATGTGCAATGTTTATGTTAGTTCATACGTTGCACATGATGTTTAAATGCCCCTTAAATCTGGTCAGTCAAGTGATGGTCTTTAAGCCTCCTTCTTTGCTTCTTTTCTTGATATGTAAGATTTGCTCACACATCTGTTCAATTGCTTGTTTGCATCAGCCAGCCATACTAGGACTGTTTGCTTTGATTACATGTTGTTCTTGACCTAACACTCTAACAAAGCTTGTCAACAATTTAAACACTAAGGGCTGTTGTAGTGGGCCTTGTCTAACTCATAGGTGACATAAAGATTTGGTACAGACACTCAAGAGGCTCTCCAAGAGTACCTGGAGATCCGATTCGAAGGTATGCCTAGTTTTTACATAGTGCGTACATAATAAATGCTCATTTCATTGTGTGCAAGTGCAAGAGATGCGGCATGTTTCATTATGTGGTGTTGTTTTGTTATAATCTCATCCTTTTGTGTTCACAGACTGGAAAGTATGCATATTTATCTTCCAAGGAGACGAGTGACTAGTTTGTGTCACCTTGCGGAGGGGTGCAATGAAGATAAGATTGAGGATTTCCAAGTACAAGATGTTTGGAAGGAGCCTTGCAAGAGAAGTAGAAGCTGCGTTGAGCCTCTTCAACCTGCTAAGGTAAGTCACTATGCAACTCAACAGTTCAATTCCTTGTTTGTTTCAGGCATAGTTAATTTTCTCTTTTCAATTGCTTTATTTGTCCTCAGTTAATGAGATGCCCAAATAATCATGCCTGATGTTCGGTACTTGTATCACTATTAGTTGACATAATTAAAGGACTTACCATTTAATTACTCTGCCGAAATGTGCCCGAAGCTTTGAAGCCTATTAACCAACTATTATTGCATGAGGCTCACAATCTAGTTTATACTACGCTAATGATTGCATAGTTTTGCCTGCTGTAGTATGTTTGTATGAAACCATCTGTTGTTCATTATGCTCCCTAAGACTTTAATTGAGGTACAGAATGGCCAACTGCTTGCTTACTTATACACAATGTGCTGTCTAAATTTGTAACTTGTCTGTGTTTTTGATTGGGCCCCAACATCATGCTCCTCTGGTGAGCTAAGAGGGATTTCTGTATGCAGGCTGCACAGACTATCTTTTTTATAATTTTTAAAATATCACCTGCTTATGCTTCATGACATGTAACATTTTTTTGTGAAAGTGACGTGTAACATTATTGTTAGTCCTGTTTTGCCATGTAGTACAAAATAGTGTCTTGTTCGCTTCACTGTTGTAACTATATTTTTGCCCTAGTCATGTGTACTTACGAGAAAATTTTCGTGATGAAGTGACATCAACACAAAAATCTCTGCGGCGATGCGGCATGGCCGTTACCGAATGATTATGGATTGGAATTGGAATGTGCTGATGTTCTCGAGCATCAATTAGAGGTGGCAAGACAATGTGTACATGATTGTCAACGTATAATCAACAAGTTGAGACTGGACATGCAGGTATTAGATGCAGGAGTCAAAAAATGAAACAAGACACTGAGGTAACCATGAAGGAATTGGAGATTTTGCAGACTGAAATTTGTGCTATCTGAATCCGGCCAATCCTATTTTCTGAAGAGATTATAGTTCAAATGGAGTTAAGTTGATGCGCGTCCATGATGTATGAGCTGTATTTGCCCAGTGTATGTAATTTGCTGTTTGTGTATGCTTTATTATCACCTGTGCCGAACCATAATGCCCAGTGGGTATAATCGGCTGTAATTTCTTTATTGTATAGTGTAGGATTATTCCACCTTTCTATGCCTTGATCTCTTTGTTGTATAGTGTATGCTTTTTAGAGGTGATAGTATTGAGTAGGATAATTCTTTGAATATGCTATATCGTTCAAACGGGGCCCAACTCGCCTGACCATGGCCCTTCACGGGCCGTCGGATCCATGGGCCTTCTACGTCTCGTAGGATCCATGGGCCTTCTACGTCTCGTAGGATCCATGGGCCTTCTACGTCTCGTAGGATCCATGGGCCGCCGACTCATTTATGGGTCTTGTACGGGCCTTTAATGGGCCGTAGACGGGCCTATAATGGAAATCGTACGTTTTATGGGCTGACCATCACGGGCCGTTAATAGGCCGTATTTGGCGAGGCTTTGAAAATGGCCCAACAGACTAACGGACCACAAACGGGCCGACTGTAACGACGGACTGAATTTGGCCCACAAGCAGAAAATGACAGTAACGGGTCGTAAGTAACCGAATGCTGCAAATGAGCCCAAGAATAAATGGGCCCTCAGAAGGCCGCAAGTTAACTTGAAGGAAACGGCCCAACGGAATAACGGCCCGTTAATGGGTATAAAGTGTTACACTGTTCATTACGGGTCAGTTTCACCGTGGGCCGTTAATGGGTGTAAAGTAATACACTGTTCATTACGGGCCAGTTTCAACACGGGCCGCTAATGGGCCAAGAGTTACAAAGGGCCTCATATGGGCCGAAAGATGTCATGGGCCATACATGGGCCAGAAGTGAAAACCGGTTGGAATCATATTGGATGGCCCAGATGACGCTACTGGGCCTAATTCACATAGGGCGTAATGGGCCTTGGGTTAGCGGGATGTAAATGGGCTATATGCTAACAGGCCGTTAACAGGCTTTCCATGGGCCGGTCCGCCAGCTTTTGACCAAGTCAAACGGGCCGACCTTTTCACAGGAATGGGCCACTGTTGGGTCGTGCCATGTGTCGACGTATCATAGGCGCCTTCTGTCTAGTGAGTGGATGACATCTGTCCCAATGATGAGCCGACACGTGTTTCCTCCAGCCAATGATGATTTTACACGTGGAAAATCCCCATTGGTCAGGGATGGTAACGGGTTATCGGATCCAAAACCCGACCCGATAGCTTAATGGCGTTCCATTACGGTGGATGCCACGTGTCGGTCACCCTTGACGAAAGCACTTCTGTGACGCGCGATTTATCGTCATGGAAGTGGACACTTCCGTGATGATAATTTTGGTAATGTCATGGAACACTTCTACGACAACACATGTATGACTATCTTGATTCTGTCATAAATTTGTCATGGATGTACATGCATGACAGAAAACGTGACCTACTGTGACAAACACGTATCATCACGGAAGTGTATTTTTTTTGTAGTGTATATATCAATCTTTACCTCTCGACCATTTCGAGACTCCTTGTCATGTCCATCATCTCATCCGGGACTCCGAACAACATTTGGTCACCAAATCACATAACTCATATAATACTATATCGTCATCGAATGTTAAGCGTGCGGACCCTACGGGTTCGAGAACTATGTAGACATGACCAAGACACCTCTCCGATCAATAACCAATAGCGGAACCCGGATGCCCATATTGGCTCCTACATATTCTATGAAGATCTTTATCGGTCGAACCGTTATGACAACATACGTAATTCCCTTTGTCCATCGGTATGTTACTTTCCCGAGATTTGATCGTTGTTATCTTTATACCTAGTTCAATCTTGTTACCGGCAAGTCTCTTTACTCGTTCCACAATACATCACCTCGTGACTAACTCCTTAGTCGTTTGCTTCCAAGCTTATGATGTGTATTACCCAGAGATACCTCTCCGATACTCAGAGTGACAAATCCTAATCTCGATCTATGCCAACTCAACAAACACCTTCGGATTTACCTGTAGAGCATCTTTATAATCACCCAGTTACATTGTGAAGTTTGATAGCACACAAGGTATTCCTCCGATATCCGAGAGTTGCATAATCTCATAGTCGAAGGAATAAGTATTTGACATGAAGAAAGCAATAGCAATAAAACTGAATGATCATTATGCTAAGCTAACGGGTGGGTCATGTCCATCACATCCTTCTCCCAATGATGTGATCCCGTTATCAAATGACAACACATGTCCATGGTTAGGAAACCTTAACCATCTTTGATCAACGAGCTAGTCTAGTAGAGGCTTACTAGGGGCACGGTATTTGTTTATGTATTCACACATGTATTTAAGTTTCTAATCAATACAATTCTAGCATGAATAATAAACCTTTATCATGAATAAGGAAATATAAAATTACAACTTTATTATTGCCTCTAGGGCATATTTCCTTCAGTCTCCCACTTGCACTGGAGTCAATAATCTAGTTCACATCGCCATGTGATTTAACACCAATAGTTCACATTGTCATGTGATTAACACTCATAGTTCACATCTCATGTGATTAACACTCATAGTTCACATCGCCATGTGACCAAAACCCAAAGGGTTTTACTGGAGTCAATAATCTAGTTCACATCACCATGTGATTAACACCCAAAGAGTAGTAAGGTGTGATCATGTTTTTCTTGTGAGAGAAATTTAGTCAACGGGTCTGTCACATTCAGATCCGTATGTATATTTGCAAATTTCTATGTCTAGAATGCTCTGCATGGTGCTACTCTAGCTAATTGCTCCCACGTTCAATACGTATCTAGATCGAGACTTAAAGTCATCTAGATCAGTGTCAAAGATTGCATCGGCGTAACTCTTTATGATGAACTCTTTATCACCTCCATAACCGAGAAATATTTCCTTAGTCCTCTTAGGTAACTAAGGATAATTTTGACCGCTGTCCAGTGATCTACTCCTGCATCACTATTGTACCCCCTTGCCAAACTCATGGCAAGGTAATAGGTTTGGTACACAACATGGCATACTTTATAGAACCTATGGCTGATGCATAGGGAATGACTTTCATTCTCTTTCTATCTCCTTCCGTGGTCGTGCTTTGAGTCTTACTCAACTTCACACCTTACAATATAGGCTAGAACTCCTTCTTTGACTGATCCATTTTGAACTCCTTCAAAATTTTATCAAGGCATGTACTCATTGAAAATCTTATCAAGCATTTTGATCTATCTCTATGGATCTTGATGCCTAATATGTAAGTAGCTTCACCAAGGTTTTTCATTGAAAAATTCATATTCAAGTATCCTTTTAAGCTATCCAGAAATTCTATATCATTTCCAATCAGAAATATGTCATCCACATATAATATCAGAAATGCGACAGAGCTCCCACTCACTTTCTTGTAAATACAGGCTTCACCATAAGTCTGTATAGAACCATATGTTTGATCACCTCATCAAAGCGTATATTCCAACTCCGAGATGCTTGCACCAGTCCATAGATGGATCGCTGGAGCTTGCACACTTTGTTAGCACCTTTAAGATCGACAAAACCTCTGGTCGCATCATATACAACTCTTCTTTAAGAAATCCATTAAGGAATGTAGTTTTGACATCCATTTGCCAGATTTCAAAATCATAAAATGCGGCAATTGCTAACATGATTCTTACAGACTTAAGCATCACTACGGGTGAGAAGGACTCATCATAGTCAACCCCTTGAACTTGTCGAATACCTTTTTGTGACAAGTCGAGCTTTGTAGACAGTAACATTACCATCAGCGTCAGTTTTCTTCTTGCAGGTCCATTTATTCTCTATGGCTTGCCGATCATCGGGCAAGTCCACAAAAGTACACACTTTGTTCTCATATATGGATCATTTCTAAGATTTCATGGCTTCAAGACATCTGTCGGAATCTGGGCTCATCATAGCCTCTTCATAGTTCGTAGGTTCGCCTTCGGCTCATAACATGACTTCCAGGACAGGGTTACCGTACCACTTTGGTGTGGATCGTGCTCTGGTTGACCTACGAGGTTCAGTAGTAACTTGATCTGAAGTTTCATGATCATTATAATTAGCTTCCTCTCTAGTTGGTGTAGGCATCACGGGAACGGATTTCTCTGATGTGCTACTTTTCAATTCTAGAGAAGGTACAATTACCTCATCAAGTTCTACTTTCCTCCCACTCACTCTGAAATTCTTTGAACTTTTCAAATGTTTCAGACTTGTGTTTCATTAAGTAGATATACCAATATCTGCTCAAATCACCTATGAAGGTCAGAAAATAACGATACCCGCCGCGTGCCTCAACACTCATCGGACCGCATACATCGGTATGTATTATTTCCAATAAGTCATTGGCTCGCTCCATTGTTCCGAAGAACGGAGTTTTAGTCATCTTGCCCATGAGGCATGGTTCACAACTATCAAATGATTCATAATCAAGTGATTCCAAAAGCCCATCAGTATGGAGTTTCTTCATGCGCTTTACACCAATATGACCTAAACTGCAGTGCCACAAATATGTTGCACTATCATTATCAACTTTGCATCTTTTTGGCATCAATATTATGAATATGTGTATCACTACGATGGAGATTCAATAAACCATTTACATTGGGTGTATGACCATAGAAGGTTTTATTCATATAAACAGAACAACAATTATTCTTTGACTTAAATGAATAACCGTATCACAATAAACATGATCCAATCATATTCATGCTCAACGCAAACACCAAATAACATTTATTTAGGTCCAACACTAATCCCAAAGGTAGAGTAAGTGTGCGATGGTGATCTTATCAACCTTGGAATCACTTCCAACACACATCATCACCCCGCCATTAACTAGTCTCTATTCATTTTGCAACTCCTATTTCGAGTTACTAATCTTAGCAACTGAACCGGTATCAAATACCGAGGGGCTACTATGAACACTAGTAAAGTACACATCAATAACATGTATATCAAATATACCTTTGTTCACTTTGCCATCCTTCTTATCCACCAAGTATTTGGGGCAGTTCCGCTTCCATTGACCATTTTCTCTACAGTAGAGGCACTCAGTTTCAGGCTTGGGGAACGTAGCATGCAATTTCAAAAAAAATCCTACAATCAAGCAAGATCTATATAGGAGATGCATAGTAACGAGAGGGGAGAGTGTGTTTGCGTACCCTCGTAGACTGAAAGCAGAAGCGTTAGTTTAATGCGGTTGATGTAGTCGAATGTCTTCATGATCCAACCGATCAAGTACCAAATGTACGGCACCTGCGAGTTCAGCACACGTTCAGCTCGATGACGTCCCTCGAACTCTTGATCCAGCAGAGGGTCGAGGGAGAGTTTCCTCAGCACGACGGCGTGGTGACGGTGATGGTGATGTGATCCCCGCAGGGCTTCGCCTAAGCACTACGATGCTATGACCGGAGGAGTAAATTATGGAGGGGGCACCACACACGGCTAAGCGAACAATTGATGTACTTTGGGGTGCCCCCTGCCCCCGTATATAAAGGAGGAGAGGGAGGAGGCCGGCCAAGGGGCGCGCCATGGGGGGGAACCGACTTGGACTCCATGTCCAATTCTTCCTTCTTCCGAAGGAGGAAAGGGGTAAGGAGAGGGAGGAGGAGAAGGGAAGGGGGGCGCGCCCCCTCCCCTAGTCCAATTCGGAATCCCCATGGGAGCGGGGCGCGGCCACTCCTTGTGGGCTGCCTCCTCTCTACCCTATGGCCCATGTAGGCCCATTACTTCCCCCGGGGGGTTCTGGTAACCCCTCGGTACTCCAAAAAATACCTGAACCACTCTGAAATCATTCCGGTGTCCAAATACCATCGTCCAATATATCAATCTTTACCTGTCGACCATTTAGAGACTCCTCGTCATGTACGTGATCTCATCCGGGACTCCGAACAATCTTCGATCACCAAAACACATAACTCATAATACAAATCGTCATCGAACGTTAAGCGTGCGGACCCTACGTGTTCGAGAACTATGTAGACATGGCTGAGACACATGTCCGGTCAATAACCAACAGCGGAACCTGGATGTTCATATTGGTTCCTACATATTCTATGAAGATCTTTATCGGTCAAACCGCAATGACAACATACGTCATTCCCTTTGTCAACGGTATGTTACTTGCCCGAGATTCGATTGTCGGTATCATCATACCTAGTTCAATCTCGTTATCGGCAAGTCTCTTTACTCGTTCCATAATACATCATCCTGCGACTAACTCATTAGTCACATTGCTAGCAAGGCTTATCATGATGTGCATTACGAGAGGGCCCAGAGATACCTCTCCGATAAAACTTAACGATCATTACGCTAAGCTAACGGATGGGTCTTGTCCATCACATCATTCTCCTAATGATGTGATCCCGTTCATCAAAACACACCACATGTCTATGGTCAGGAAACTTAACCATCTTTGATTAACGAGCTAGTCAAGTAGAGGCATACTAGGGACACTTTGTTTTGTCTATGTATTCACACATGTATCAACTTTCCGGTTAATACAATTCTAGCATGAATAATAAACATTTATCATGATATAAGGAAATATAAATAACAACTTTATTATTGCCTCTAGGGCATATTTCCTTCAATCTCCCACTTGAACTAGAGTCAATAATCTAGATTACATTGTAATGATTCTAACACCCATGGAGTCTTGGTGATGATCATGTTTTGCTCATGGAGGAGGCTTAGTCAATGGGTCTACCACATTCAGATCCGTATGTATTTTGCAAATATCTATGTCTCCCTCCTTGACTTGATGACGGATGGAGTTGAAGCACCTCTTGATGTGTTTAGTTCTTTTGTGAAATATGGATTCCTTCGCCAAGGCTATTGCTCCAGTATTGTCACAAAAGATTTTCATTGGACCCGATGCACTAGGTGTTCTATTTTTATTTTTGCCTGTAATTTATTATTCTAATTGGAAATTTTGAAATACGAAACGTGCAATTCAAATTCTCAGCACAATGGTTCAAAAAAGAATCCATAAATAAAATTTCCAGTACAATATGTTCAGTAATTACAGGATTAGGCAGCAATTAACTATGATGAACCATAGTATTTAAAGGCGATAAAGGTGAAGAGACAAGTGTAAATCATTTTTACTATTGACGGTGTTGAAGAAGCAGAATGCCCATAATGTGCCTTCATGCATGCCATAGGCACGAACCACTTTTGTCCACCCCCTTGTGACGATCGCCCGCCCATCCTTCACCGCCTTCAGGAAGACTTCTGGAGCATTATCATGGTAGCATGAATTATATACTTTAACCTTAGTTGTCTCCACTCCAGTCATGTAGTTTGCAAGGTAATCATCAGTAAATAGCTTCGGAAACAACTGAAAAGAGAAAAATATGAGATATTGAGATCTAATAGAGTAACTTGTTGTGGGCAGGGGAATAGGCAACACATTACTTACCATCCTAAAGTTCACTATTGTCTTCTACAAAGTGTAAATAAAGAGCTTAATTCCAATCACCCGTTTCTTTCGCCTAACAATCTTTCTTAGTTTCCTCACTTGACGCTTGTTCATGAATATCTCATTGCCCCATATGCAAAAGGGATCGAAGCGTGGATTAGTACCCCTCATATATGTACCTACAAGCAACCAGTAAATGTTAGAAGCTAAACTAAGATTGCACAAATGATGTAAAATACAAATACCTATGTTCCTAAGTACTACTATTGTTTTTGAGATTTCAATATGAACTACATACAGATGTATATAGAATTATAGATATAGTTTAGATTAGAATCTAGATTCACTCATTTTTCTCCTTATGTAGTCTATATTGGAATCTCTAAAAATACTTTTATTTAGGAATAGATGGTGTATAAGACATGGGATGCAGCTAACCTCGATGGCAAACAACATCATCGTCCATTGTAGCCCTGTGTAAGTACATGGAAAGCCAATGTTAACTACAACAGGGTTAACATCCACCAAAAATAGCAACTGGTAATAAAACGGCAGCATCTGTAGTGATATTTTCATTTCGAAAGAGTAGCACGGTAGCAAAGGAACGGATTAAAAAATGGATACAACTGTTAATTGCAACAGGCTTAACAACATCCTAATTCATGTTTTGTAAGTTTGTAGCCATTGAAATACAACTCTTTAAAAATGGATACAACTGTTAATTGCAACAGGCTAAATGGCCATTGAAACCGGTACTGACAAAAATGCAATTGGCAGAGTTAAACATCACAGGGCAGGTGCTGCCAGAGCAGATAATGGCCCAGTTGTCTATAAAAAGGTAGGGAAAATAGCTCAAACGTGTTAGGCATGTTTACTACAACATGCTTAATACATTGACAATACAAAACATAGCCATTAATTGCCACTGGTATTGGTAAGATTGAACTGGTGGGTACATACTTGGTAAGTCCTGAGAGGTAGTTGCTGGGGCACTTCATCTTGGCCAGAGCCTGCCCGAAGTCAGCGGCGGATGAGGCGAGCTGTACCTCTGGGTCGATGCGTGGATCAGTCCCACTGACATGTGTACCTACAGGCAACCAGTAAATGGTAGTAGATAAACTGCAATTGCACAAATGATGTGAAATACTGTAAGACATGGGATGCAGCTAACCTTGACGGCAAACAATAGCATCGGCCATTATGACCCTGCGTAAGTACATGGACAAGCATGTTAAGTACAACAAGGTTAGCATCCACCAAAAAAAGCAAATGGGGCAGTGATAACCCACAAGTATAGGGGATCGCAACAGTTTTCGAGGGTAGAGTATTCAACCCAAATTTATTGATTCGACACAAGGGGAGCCAAAGAATATTCTCAAGTATTAGCAGTTGAGTTGTCAATTCAACCACACCTAGATAACTTAGTATCTGCAGCAAAGTATTTAGTAGCAAAGTAATATGATAGCAGTGGTAACGGTAGCAAAAGTAACGGTAGCAAAAGTAATATTTTTGGTGTTTTGTAGTGATTGTAACAGTAGCAACGGAAAAGTAAATAAGCGAATAACAATATACGAAAAGCTCGTAGGCATTGGATCGGTGATGGAGAATTATGCCGGATGCGGTTCATCATGTAACAATCACAACATAGGGTGACACAGAACTAGCTCCAAATCATCAATGTAATGTAGGCATGTATTCCGAATATAGTCATACGTGCTTATGGAAAAGAACTTGCATGACATCTTTTGTCCTACCCTCCGTGGCAGCGGGTCCTAATGGAAACTAAGGGATATTAAGGCCTCCTTTTAATAGAGTATGGAACAAAGCATTAGCACATAGTGAATACATGAACTCCTAAAACTATGGTCATCACCGGAGTGGTCCCGATTATTGTCACTTGGGGTTGCGGATCATAACACGTAGTAGGTGACTATAGACTTGCAAGATAGGATCAAGAACTCACATATATTCATGAAAACATAATAGGTTCAGATCTGAAATCATGGCACTCGGGCCCTAGTGACAAGCATTTAGCATAGCAAAGTCATAGCAACATCAATCTCAGAACATAGTGGACACTAGGGATCAAACCCTAACAAAACTAACTCAATTACATGATAGATCTCATCCAACCCATCACCGTCCAGCAAGCACGGCGGTTAGCATCATGAAATTGGTGATGGAGGATGGTTGATGATGACAACGGCGACGAATCCCCCTCCCCGGAGCCCCGAACGGACTCCAGATCAGCCCCCCGAGAGGTATTAGGGCTTGGCGGCGGCTCCGTATCGTAAAACGCGATGAATCCTTCTCCCTTATTTTTTCTCCCCGAAAGCAAATATATAGAGCTGGAGTTGAGTTCGGAGGAGCTCCACGGAACGTCTATTTGGAAATAATAAAAAATCCTTGCAAAAGATGAAGACCAGGGGGCCCACACCCTAGCCACGAGGTAGGGGGCGCGCCCTAGGGGGGGCAGGCGCGCCCCCCACCCTCGTGGCTAGGGTGTGGGCCCCTGGTCTTCATCTTTGCAAGGATTTTTATTATTTCCAAATTGATGTTCCGTCGAGTTTCAGTCATTCCGAGAACTTACATTTACGCACATAAATAACACCATGGAAAGTCTGCTGAAAACAGCGTCGGTCAGGTTAGTTCCATTCAAATCATGCAAGTTAGAGTCCAAAACAAGGGCAAAAGTGTTTGGAAAAGTAGATACGACGGAGACGTATCAACTCCCCCAAGCATAAACCTTTGCTTGTCCTCAAGCAATTCAGTTGATAAACTGAAAGTGATAAAGAAAAAAATTTACAAACTCTGTTTGCTCTTGTTGTTGTAAATATGTAAAGCCAGCATTCAAGTTTTCAGTAAAGATTATGACTAACCACATTCACAATAACTCTTAGGTCTCTTTTTTACTCATATCAATGGCATAATCAACTAGCGAGCCATAATAATAAATCCCGAATGACAACACTTTCTCAAAACAATCATAACATGATATAACAAGATGGTATCTTGCTAGCCCTTTCTGAGACCGCAAAACATAAATGCAGAGCACCTTTAAAGATCAACGACTGACTAGACATTGTAATTCATGGTAAAAGAGATCCAATCATAGTCATACACAATATAAATTTACAGTAATGAATGCAAATGACAGCTGCGCTCTCCAGCTAGTGCTTTTTAATAAGAGGGTGATGACTAAACATAAAACTAAATAGATAGGCCCTTCGTAGAGGGAAGCAGGGATTTGTAGAGGTGCCATAGCTCGGTTTTGAAATAGAGATAAATAATATTTTGAGAGGCATACTTTCATTGTCAACATAACAACCAAGAGATGGCGATATCTTCCATGCTACACACATTATAGGCAGTTCCCAAACAGAATGGTAAAGTTTATACTCCCCCTCCACCAACAAGCATCAATCAATGACTTGCTCGAAACAACGAGTGTCTCCAACTAGCAACAGTCCTAGGGGGAGTTTTATTTGCAATTATTTTGATTTAGTTTGCATAAAGCATGGGACTGGGCATCCCGGTGACTAGCCATTTTCTCGTGAATGAGGAGCGGAGTCCACTCCACTTGAGAATAACCCGCCTAGCATGGAAGATACGGACAGCCCTAGTTGATACATGAGCTATTCGAGCACACAAAATAGAATGTTTATTTGAAGGTTTAGAGTTTGGCACATACAAATTTACTTGGAACGGCAGGAAAATACCGCATATAGGAAGGTATAGTGGACTCATATGGAATAACTTTGGGGTTTAAGGGATTGGATGCACAAGCAGTATTCCCGCTTAGTACAAGTGAAGGCTAGCAAAAGACTGGGAAGCGACCAACTAGAGAGCGACAATAGTCATGAACATGCATTAAAATTAATAAACATTGAGTGCAAGCATGAGTAGGATATAATCCACCATGAACATAAATATCGTGAAGGCTATGTTGATTTGTTTCAACTACATGTGTGAACATGTGCCAAGTGGAGTCACTTAAATCATTCAAAGGAGGATACCACCCCATCATACCACATCACAACCATTTTAATAGCATGTTGGCACGCAAGGTAAACCATTATAACTCATAGCTAATCAAGCATGGCACGAGCAACTATGATCTCTAAGTGTCATTGCAAACATGTTTATTTATAATAGGCTGAATCAAGAAAGATGAACTCATCATATTTACAAAAACAAGAGAGGTCGAGTTCATACCAGCTTCTCTCATCTCAGTCAGTCCATCATATATCGTCATAATTGCCTTTCACTTGCACGACCGAACGATGTGAATAAAAATAAGAGTGCACGTGCATTGGACTAAGCTGGAATCTGCGAGCATTCAATAAACAGGAGAAGACAAGGCAATATGGGCTCTTGGTTAAATCAACAATAATGGATATAAGAGCCACTTCAACAATTTAATTATGGTCTTCTCCTATCGACCCCCAAAGAAAAGAAAAGAAATAAAACTATTTACACGGGAAAGCTCCCAACAAGCAAAAGAAGAATAAGAAATCATTTTGGGTTTTCTTTTTGATTATTACTACTACAACAAGAAAAGCAAACTAACTAAAAGTTACACTAATTTTTTTCTTAAAGTTTATTAAACACACAAGAAGAAAGCAGGAAAAACAAAATAAACTAGCATGGATAGTACAGTGAAAGAGTATCATCACCGACATCTAGCAATGAGTGTGTGAACATAAATGTAATGTCGGTGAGAGATACGTACTCCCCCAAGCTTAAGCTTTTGGCCTAAGTTGGTTTATTGCCACGGATGGCGTAGCGGATATCCATAGTTGTAGCCAGGGTCATACTGAGCTGTGGCAGTTATTGCCTACTGTGCTGCAGCGTTGCGGGGGGCTGCCTCCGCCCTCCTCTCGTACTCATCTGCCTCCTCTCTGGTAATAACATATCTTCCTTTTGCCTGATAATCAAAGAAGGCAGGAGCAAGGAGAGTAATACGGACAGCACAATGTTTGTCAAAGATTAAGCGATACCGGAGAGGTGATTCATTCCTCTCGATAAACTGGTGATGGACCATAGCATTATAGTCTAAATAAGTAGGAGGCAACTCAATATCATCCTCACGAATGTCCACACCAAGAAAATCAACTAAGCGGGTTGCATAAATTCCTCCAAAGAAATCTCCATTAAGTCTATTATGGTGCAACCTACGTGCAACAATGGCTCCCAGGTTATAAGTTGTCTCCTAACACAGCACTCCTAAGAATACTGAGATCAGGGGCACACATGTGACATGCTTCATCTTTATCATTTATGCACCTACCTATGAAGAGAGCAAAATAATGTATAGCGGGAAAATGAATGCTCCCTATGGTAGCTTGTGCTATATCTCTAGATTCCCCCACAGTTATACTAGCAAGAAAATTTCTAAATTCAGATTTGCGAGGTTCACTAGAACTACCCCATTGTGGAAGTTTGCAAGCAGCGGTAAAATCCTCTAAGTCCATAGTATAAGATTTTTCATAAAGATCAAATAGGATAGTTGGAGAATTACGTGAAGATGAAAATTCAAACCTCCACACAAATGTACTAGTGATATAGTGGTACTGGCGGCATTTGTTTGCCTCGAAGCTCACAAGATCAGCGTTACGCAAATATGCGTTAAATTCTTCCTTGATTCCCGCTCGATCCATAAAGTTTTCTGAAGGCCACTCACAAGGCCGCACTGGAGCGTCCCTTGGTGGCTCATCGTCAGCATCACGCATTGCAAGCCTGGGTCCTTGCTTCCTCGAAGAACCACCTTGGAACATTTTCCTAAGCATATTTCTTACTCTGAAAAAATTCTAAAATTTTTAGTAACTTCAAATAAAATTAAACCAAACTCCACAAAATTGATAGCAACTACTCCTACAAGTGCCTAGAGACTATATCATGCATTAGAACTACTTGGAACCATATAAATTTGACATGCAAGCTCAAGAACATGGTCACCTAGGCAGCACAAATTTGCAATGAATAGAGCACTAGAACAAAAACTAATTGGACCAATGGAGGAGTCACATACCAACGAACAATCTCCCCAAGCAGTTTTGTGAGAGGTGCTTTGAGCAAGGAGATCGAAAATCGCAGCAAAATGAGCTAGAACTCGTGCTTGAGCTGGATATTGGTGTTTGTGGGAGGAAGAAGAAGTGTGTGGGTGCAGGAATAAGTGGAGGGCCACCGTGGGCCCACGAGGCAGGGGGCGCGCCCTGGGGGGTAGGGCGCGCCCTCCACCCTCGTGGCCAGGTGCTTGCCGCTCCTGTTGTGTTCTCAGTGCCAGATATTCTCAAATATTCTAGAAAAAACCATATTCCATTTTCAGGGCATTTGGAGAACTTTTATTTTCGGGGTATTTTTATATTGCACAGATAAATCAGAAAACAGATAGAAAAATACTATTTTTACTTTATTTCAACTAAATAACAGAAAGTAGAAAGAGGGTACAGAAGGTTGTGCCTTCTAGTTTCATCCATCTCATGCTTATCAGAAGGAATCCGCCAACAAGGTTGATCAAGTCTTGTTAACAAACTCATTCCGAATAACATGGAACCGGAGAAATTTCGAATAACACTATGTTACCTCAACGGGGATATGCACATCCCCAATAATAAGAATATCATATTTCTTCTTGACAGTAGGAAGAGGAAATTCAAAACCTCCAAATATAATCGATGGAATTTTTCCAATAGAGTTGATACTATGAACTTGAGGTTGTTTCCTCGGAACGTGTCTTTGTATGCTCATTGCCATTAATATGAAAAGTGACATTGCCTTTGTTGCAATCAATAACAGCCCCTGCAGTATTCAAAAAAGGTCTTCCAAGAATAATAGACATACTATCGTCCTCGGGAATATCAAGGATAACAAAGTCCGCTAAAATAGTAACGTTTGCAACTACACCAGGCACATCCTCACAAATAACGACAGGTATGGTAGTTGATTTATCAGCCATTTGCAAAGATATTTTAGTAGGTATCAACTTATTCAAATCGGCTCCAAGATCACATAAAGCAGTTTTAACATTGTTTCTTTTAATGGAGCATGGTATAGTAGGTACTCTTGGATCTCCAAGTTTCTTTGGTATTCCACCCTTAAAAGTATAATTAGCAAGCCTGGTGGAAATCTCAGCATCCGGTATTTTTCTTTTATTAGTAACAATATCTTTCATATACTTAGCATAAGGATTCATTTTGAGAATATCAGTTAATCGCATACGCAAAAAGATAGGTCTAGTCATTTCAGCAAAGCGCTCAAAATCCTCATCGTCCTTTTTCTTGGATGGTTTGGGAGGAAAAGGCATGGGTTTCTGAACCCAAGGTTCCCTTTCTTTACCATGTTTCCTAGCAACAAAGTCTCTCTTATCATAATGTTGATTCTTTGATTGTGGGTTATCAAGATCAACAGCAGGTTCAATTTCTACATCATTATCATTACTAGGTTAAGCATCTTCATGAACATCATCATTAACATTTTCACTAGGTTCATGTTCATTACCAGATTGTGTTTCAGCATCAGAAATATAAATATCATTTGGATTCTCAGGTGGTTCAGCAATAGGTTCACTAGAAGCATGCAAAGTCCTATCATTTTTCTTTTTATTCTTTTTAGAAGGACTAGGTGCATCAATATTATTTCTCTGAGAATCTTGCTCAATTATCTTGGGGTGGCCTTCAGGATACAAAGGTTCCCGAGTCATTCTACCAGTTCTAGTAGCCACTCTAACAGCATAATCATTTTTCTTACTATTCATTTCATTGAGCAAATAATTTTGAGCCTTAAGTACTTGTTCTACTTGAGTGGTAACCATAGAAGCATGCTTACTAATGAGTTTAAGTTCACCTTTAACTCTCGATATATAATCACCAAGTGTTCAAGCGTATCGGAATTGTATTTCAATTGTCTACCAAAATAAGCATTGAAGTTTTCTTGTTTGACAATAAAATTATCAAACTCTTCTAAACATTGTCTAGCAGACTTATAGTGAGGAATATCACCTTCATCAAATATATAGAGAGAATTTACCTTTACTACATGTGTCAGGTTATCAAGACCATGAGTTTTGTCAATAGGTAATGGATTAAGATCATATGTTTCTTCAACAGGCGGTAAATTAAGACCATGTATTTCTTCAATAGGAGGTAAATTCTTAACATCTTCAGCTTTAATACCCTTTTCTTTCATAGATTTCTTTGCCTCTTGCATATATTCAGGACTGAGAAATAGAATGCCTCTCTTCTTCGGAGTTGGTTTAGGAATAGGCTCAGGAATTGGCACAGGAAGTGTCCAATTATTTTCATTTGTCAACATATTATTCAATAAAATTTCAGCTTCATCCGGTGTTCTTTCCCTGAAAACAGAACCAGCACAACTATCCGTAATCTCTGGAAGCATCGGTTAGTCTCGATGACCCACAAGTATATGGGATCTATCGTAGTCCTTTCGATAAGTAAGAGTGTCGAACCCAACGAGGAGCGTATGAAATGATAAGCAGTTTTCAGCAAGGTATTCTCTGCAAATCTTTGAAATAAGTGGTAACAGATAGTTTTGTGATAGGATAATTTGTGACGAGCAACAAGTAATAAAAGTAAATAAAGTGCAGCAAGGTGGCCCAATCCTTTTTGTAGCAAAGGACAAGCCTGGACAAACTCTTATAATAGGAAAAGCGCTCCGAGGACACATGGGAATATCGTCAAGCTAGTTTTCATCACGTTCATATGATTCGTGTTCGGTACTTTGATAATTTGATATGTGGGTGGACCGGTGCTTGGGTGCTGTTCTTACTTGAACAAGCATCCCTCTTATGATTAACCTCTATTACAAGCATCCGCAACTACAACAAAAGTATTAAGGTAAACCTAACCATAGCATGAAACATATGGATCCAAATCAGCCCCTTACGAAGAAACGCATAAACTAGGGTTTAAGCTTATGTCACTCTAGCAACCCATCATCTACTTATTACTTCCCAATGCCTTCCTCTAGGCCCAAATAATGGTGAAGTGTTATGTAGTCTACGTTCACATAACACCACTAGAGGCTAGACAACATACATCTCATCAAAATATCGAGCGAATACCAAATTCACATGACTACTAATAGCAAGACTTATCCATTGTCCTAAGGAAAAAACGTAACTACTCACAAAGCATATTCATGTTCATAATCAGAGGGGTATTAATATGCATATAGGATCTGAACATATGATCTTCCACCAAATAAACCAACTAGCATCAACTACAAGGAGTAATCAACACTACTAGCAACCTACTAGTACCAATCCCGGACTTGGAGACAAGAATTGGGTACAAGGGATGAACTAGGGTTTTGAGAGGAGATGGTGCTGATGAAGATGTTGATGGAGATTGCCCTCTCCCGATGAGAGGAGCGTTGGTGATGACGATGACGATGATTTCCCCCTCCCGGAGGGAAGTGTCCCCCGGCAGAACAGCTCTGCCGGAGCCCTAGATTGGTTCCGCCAAGGTTCCGCCTCGTGGCGGCGGATTTTCGCCCCAAAAGGTTGCTTCTTGTTTTTTTCTCAACGAAAGACCTCATATAGCAGAAGATGGGCATCGGAGAGCCACCAGGGGCCCACGAGGTAGGGGCGCGCCCTAGGAGGCGCGCCCCACCCTCGTGGGATGTGTGGGCCCCCTGGCCTTCATCTTTGGCGAGGATTTTTTATTATTTATTGTAAGATATTCTGTGGAGTTTCAGGACTTTTGGAGTTGTGCAGAATAGGTCTCTAATATTTGCTCCTTTTCCAGCCCAGAATTCCAGCTGCCGGCATTCTCCCTCCTTATGTAAACCTTGTAAAATAAGAGAAAATAGGCATAAGTATTGTGACATAACGTGTAATAACAGCCCATAATGCAATAAATATCGATATAAAAGCATGATGCAAAATGGACGTATGAATTCCCCCAAGCTTAGACCTCTCTTGTCCTCAAGCGAAAGCCAATAACGATAAATATGTCCCCATGTTTAGAGGTAGAGGCGTTGATAAAAATAAAATACGGACATGAAGGCATCATGATTAGTCTCATAACAACAGCATATATAGGAAATGTCTTATGTTCAAGTAATAATCCATTCACAATGCAGAGTACGAATCATAAACTTTATTGAGAACCAACAAACTTTAATCTCAGTCATTGAAGCAATTGCAATTTATCATAACATCAGAAAGAGTCTATGTCAGAGCTTAATAGCAAGTCCACATACTCAACTACCATTTAGTCCTTCATAATTGCTAACACTCACGCGATATTTGTGGCTACGGAGTTTTAATCGAACACAGAGAAAGATAGGGGCTTATAGTTTCGCCTCCCAACCTTTTACCTCAAGGGTAATGTCAACAATAATAACTCATGCCCCCTACATCTAATTAGATATATCAATCAGGATCTTTCCAACACACTGTTCTTGCCAAAGGATAAAATGTAAAAAGGAAAGGTGAAGATCACCATGACTCTTGCATAAGGTAGAGGATAATAAATAAAAGATAGGCCCTTCGCAGAGGGAAGCAGAGGTTGCCATGCGCTTTTATGGTTGGATGCACAAAATCTTAATGCAAAAGAATGTCACTTTATATTGCCCCTTGTGATATGAACCTTTATTATGCAGTCCGTCGCTTTTATTTCTTCCACATCACAAGATCGTATAAAGCTTATTTCTCCCACACCAATCAATCATACATATTTAGAGAGCAATTTTTATTGCTTTGCACCGATGACAACTTACTTGAAGGATCTTACTCAATCCATAGGTAGATATGGTGGACTCTCATGGCAAAACTGGTTTAAGGGTTTTTTTTAAGCACAAGTAGTATCTCTACTTGATGCTGAGAATTTGGCTAGCACGAGGGGGAAAGGCAAGCTCAACATGTTGGAAGATTCATGACAATATACTTTATCTCAGATATAAGAAAACATAACCCATTACGTTGTCTTCCTTGTCCAACATCAACTCTTTAGCATGTCATATTTTAATGAGTGCTCACAATCATAAAAGATGTCAATAATAGTATATTTATATGTGAAACCTCTCTTTCCTTATTACTTCCTATTAATTGCAACGATGACCAAAGCTATGTTTGCCAACTCCCAACAACTTTTAATCATCATACCCTTTTATGTGAAGTCATTACTCTCAATAAGATCAATATGAACTCTTTGTTTCTTTTTATTCTTTTTCTTCTTTTCTTTTATTCACTCAAGATCATGGAAAAATAATCAAGCCCTTGACTCAACACTAATCTTTATTATATAGCTCACAGGCTCAGTTACATAGAGAGATCATAAAGCAAAAACTCAAAACTAGATCATGCCGTAAACTTTATTCTACTAGATCAAGATACTACTAATAGGATCGAACTAAGAAAAACGGTAAAGATAGGAGATGTGATTGTGATACGATACCGGGGCACCTACCCCAAGCTTGGCAGTTGCCAAGGGGAGTGCCCATACCCATGTGATTATGTCTCCCTTGTAGGTGAAGATGGTGGAGGTGTTGTTGACTTAGTTGATGGCATAGACTTCTCCCTTAATTTGTGCTTGAGGATGGAATTTTGGTCCCTCAAATCATCAATCTCCCACTCCAGGGTTAATATCTTTTTGCATAAGTCCTACTTGTTTTCCTGCAAGAGACGAAAAGGGATAAACTCGATCTTTTTTTTCTTTACCCTATCAGGGAGACTTTACTTTTGGAACTCCACATGCATGTCCCCAGGTTGAGGTAATGGGGCTTCATCTTCATCTGAGCTCGTCTCCTCCTTCCCCTTGGGTTCATAGTCCTCTTCTTCCTTTGTGGTCCAACCATCGTGCTCCACGTCTCCATAGACCTTAGGATTTGCTAGGTAATGACCCATATAGCTTTCCCCTTCTAAATCCTGCGATGACATGTTGATCTAATCTACACTAGGACAACTCAAAACAAAAAACAGAGGATAATTGTGTAATACGGTGGTCAAAACCTTCGGGAGAATATATAATGAATTTTTACCAACCAAAATACGTATCGTGCAAGAAAACGGAGTCCGGAAGGCACACGAGGTGCCCACGAGGTAGGGGCGCGCCCAGGGAGGTAGGGCGCGCCCTCCACCCTCGTGGGGCCCTCGTGTCCTTCCCGGACTACTACTTATTTTTCTATTTTTCTAAATATTCCAAAACGGAGAGATATTGCTTTAAAAACTGTTTTGGAGTCGGTTTACTTACCGTACCACATACCTATTCCTTTTCGGAGTCTGAAACGTTCTGGAAAGTGTCCCTTATGTATTCCTCCGGGGTTACGGTTTCAATAACATTGGTTTCAACATTTATAGGATTACCTGAGATATAGTGTTTGATTCTTTGACCGTTTACCACCTTCGGATTTGTGCCTTCGAAGTTGTTGATTTTTATGGCATCAGAACGATAGGCCTCCTTGATAACGTAGGGGCCTTCCCATTTAGAGAGAAGTTTACCTGCAAAAAATCTTAAATGAGAGTTGTATAGCAATACATAATCACCTACATTAAACTCACGCTTTTGTATCCTTTTTTCATGCCATCTTTTGACTTTTTCTTTAAACAACTTGGCATTTTCATAAGCTTGGGTTCTCCATTCATCAAGTGAGCTAATATCAAATAACCTCTTCTCACCGGCAAGTTTGAAATCATAGTTGAGCTCTTTAATAGCCCAATAAGCCTTATGCTCTAGTTCGAGAGGTAAGTGACATGCTTTTCCATAGACCATTTTATAGGGAGACATACCCATAGGATTTTCATATGCAGTTCTATAAGCCCATAATGCGTCATCAAGTTTCTTGGACCAATTCTTTCTAGACCTATTGACAGTCTTTTGCAAAATTAATTTGAGTTCTCGATTACTCAATTCTACTTGGCCACTATACTGTGGATGATAAGAAGATGCAATTCTATGATTAACATCATATTTAGCAAGCATTTTACGGAATGCACCATGAATGAAATGTGAACCACCATCAGTCATTAAATATCTAGGGACTCCAAACCTCGGAAAAATAACTTCTTTAAGCATTTTAATAGAAGTGTTATGATCAGCACTACTAGTTGCAATAGCTTCTACCCACTTAGTAACGTAATCAACGGCAACTAAAATATGTGTATATCCATTAGAGGTAGGAAAAGGTCCCATATAATCAAAGCCCCAAACATCAAATGGTTCAATAACAAGTGAATAATTCAGAGACATTTCTTGATGTCTACTAATATTACCGATTCTTTGACATTCATCACAAGACAAGACAAACTTACGGGCATCTTTGAAGAGAGTAGGCCAATAAAAACCGGATTGCAATACCTTATGTGCAGTTCTATCTCCAGCATGGTGTCCTCCGTAAGCTTCGGAGTGACACTTATGCGTCTGATCTGTTCTGTTCATGCTCGGTACAAAATGTATAATAACACAATCTACTCCTTCTTTATAAAGATGTGTGTCATCCCAAAATAATGTCTCGAATCATAGAAAAACTTTTTCTTTTGCTGGTATGTGAAACTAGGTGGTATAAATTTAGCAACAATGTAATTAGCATAATCAGCATACCATGGAGTACTACGAGAAGTACTTATGACATTTAATTGTTCATCAGGAAAACTATCATCAATAGGTAGTGGGTCATCAAGAACATTTTCTAACATAGACAAGTTATGCGCAGCGGGGTTCTCAGCTCCCTTTCTATCAATAATATGCAAATCAAATTCTTGTAGCAAGAGAACCCATCTAATAAGTCTAGGTTTAGCATCTTTCTTTTCCATCAAATATTTAATAGCAGCATGATCAGTGTGAATAGTTACTTTAGAATCAACAATATAAGGTCTGAACTTATCACATGCAAATACAACTGCTAAGAATTCCTTTTCAGTAGTAGCATAGTTTCTTTGAGCATTGGCTAAAGTTTCACTAGCATAATGGATAACATTTAATTTCTTATCAACTCTTTGCCCTAGAACAGCACCTACAGCATAATCACTAGCATCACACATAATTTTAAAGGGTAAATTCCAATCAGGTGGCTGAACAATAGGTGCGGAAACCAATGCTTTCTTAAGTATTTCAAATGCTTCTACACAATCATCATCAAAGACAAATGGTATATCTTTTTGTAATAAATTAGTCAGAGGCCGAGAAATTTTTGAGAAGTCCTTAATGAACCTCCTATAAAATCCGGGCGTGACCAAGGAAACTTCTTATACCTTTGATGTCCTTGGGACATGGCATCTTTCAATAGCATCAACCTTGGCTTTATCAACTTCAATACCTCTTTCGGAAACTTTATGCCCCAAGACAATACCTTCATTAACCATAAAGTGGCACATTTCCCAATTCAAGACAAGATTAGTTTCTTCACATCTCTCAAGAAAACACGATCAAGATTGCTCAAGCAATCATCAAAAGAGGATCCATAGACGGAAAAGTCATCCATGAAAACCTCACAAATCTTTTCACAAAAGTCAGAGAATATAGCCATCATGCATCTTTGAAAGGTAGCAGGTGCGTTACATAAACCAAAAGGCATATGTCTATAAGCAAAAGTACCAAAAGGGCATGTAAAAGTAGTCTTTGATTGATCCTTAGCCGACATAGGTATTTGAGAGAAACCAGAATAACCATCTAGAAAGCAATAATGTGTATGTTTGCATAATATTTCTAGCATTTGGTCAATAAAAGGTAAGGGGTAATGATCTTTCATAGTAGCTTTATTTAATTTGCGGAAATCAATTACCATCCTATAACCTGTAATAATTCTTTGCGGAATCAATTCATCTTTATCATTAGGAACAACAGTAATACCTCCCTTCTTAGGGACACAATGGATAGGACTTACCCACTGACAATCAGCAACGGGATAAATTATACCTGCCTCCAGAAGCTTTAGTATTTCTTTCCTTACCACTTCTTTCATCTTAGGATTAAGCCTTCGTTGATGATCACGAACCGGTTTGGCATCTTCTTCCAAATTTATTTTATGTTGACATAGAGTGGGATTAATGCCCTTAAGATCATCAAGAGTATATCCAATAGTAGCACGATGCTTCTTCAGAGTTTTCAATAATCTCTCTTCTTCATGCTCTGAAAGGTTAGCACTAATAATAACAGTATATATTTTCTTTTCATCAAGATAAGCATATTTAAGATTATCAGGCAACGGTTTAAGATCAAACACGGGATCACCCTTGGGTGGAGGAGGATCCCCTAGGATTTCAACAGGAAAATTATGTTTCAGAATAGGTTCCTGTTTAAAGAATACTTCATCTATTTCCCTTCTTTCATTCAAAAACATATCATTTTCATGGTCTAGCAAATAATGTTCTAGATGATCACTAGGAGGTACAGCAATTGAAGCAAGACCAATAATTTCATCCTTACTAGGAAATTCTTCTTCATGGTGTTGTTTACTAAATTTAGAGAAATTAAACTCATGAATCATATCATCCAAGTCAACAGTAACAGCATTCTTTTTGCAATCTATCCTAGCATAGACAGTATTCAAGAAGGGTCTACCAAATATAACTGGACAAAAGCTATCTTGTGGGGAGCTAAGAACAAGAAAATCAGCAGGATATTTAGCTTTCCCACACAAGACTTCAACATCTCTAACAATTCCATTGCAGATATAGTATCTCTATTGGCAAGTTTAATTGTAACATCAATATCTTCTAACTCAGCAGGTGCAATTTCATGCTTAATTTCTTTATATAAGTCATAAGGTATAACACTAGCACTAGCACCCATATCACATAAGCCATGATAACAATGATCTCCTATTTTAACAGAAATAACAGGCACGCCTACCACAGGTCTATGTTTATCTTTAGCACTAGGTTTGGCAATTCTAGCAGTTTCACCGCAGAATTGAATAACATGCCCATCAATATTATCAGACAAGAGATCTTTAACAATAGCAATATTAGGTTCTACTTTGACTTGCTCAAGAGGTGTATAAGTTCTAATATTGCTTTTAGGAACCACAGTTGTAGATTTAGCATGATCCTTTATTCTAACAGGGAAAGGTGGTTTCTCAACATAAGAAGTAGGAACAATAGGATCATTATAAGTGAAAATCTTTTCTTCAACTTTAATAGGTGCAGCTACTTTTACTTCTATGGGAGGATGATATTTAAACCACTTCTCCTTGGGGAGATCAACATAAGTAGCAAAAGATTCACAGAAAGAAGCTACTATTTCAGAGTCAAGTCCATATTTAGTGCTAAACTTACGGAAAATATCGGTATCCATAAAAGATTTGACACAATCAAACCTAGGTGTCATACCTGACTCCTTACCTTCGTCGAGGTCCCAATCTTCGGAGTTGCGTTTAATTCTATCCAATAAGTTCCATCTGAATTCAATAGTCTTCATCATAAAAGAGCCAAAGACAAGAAGTATCGAGCATGGTGCGATTGTTTCGAAAGCCGAGCATAAAGATTTTGAATAATTGTTTCTCTTGGGAGCTCATGATTGGGGCATGAATACAACATTGATTTAAGCCTCCCCAAGCTTGAGCGATGCTTTCTCCTTTATGAGGCCAAAATTATATATACAATTGCGATCACGATGAACAAGATGCATAGGATAATACTTTTGATGAAATTCCAATTTCAATCTTCTATAGTTCCATGATCTCGTATCATCACATAGCCTATACCATGTCAATGCATCTCCCTTCAAAGATAAAGGGAAGGCCTTCTTCTTAACAACATCATCGGGTATACCTGCAAGCTTAAATAATCCACAAACTTCATCCACATATATTAAGTGCTCATCAGGATGCTTTGTTCCATCTCCTACAAAAGGATTAGCTAGCAGTTTTTCCATCATACTCGAAGGAAATTCAAAGGAAATATTTTCATACTCATTTTCAGTAGGTTCATTAGGTTGAGGAGCAACTCTTTGCTCTACTGGTCGGGGTGAAGATACCCCGAACAAGCCCCTCAGAGGATTGCTTGCCATAGTAACAAGTGACAGTAAATTTCAGCACACTATATAAATTTTTCCTTACCAAATTCCACCTACCAAAGGCACTTCACTCCCCGGCAATGGCGCCGGAAAAGAGTCTTGATGACCCACAAGTATAGGGAATCTATTGTAGTCCTTTCGATAAGTGAGAGTGTCGAACCCAACGAGGAGCAGAAAGAAATGATAAGCAGTTTTCAGCAAGGTAATCTCTGCAAGTACGGAAATATGTGGTAATAGATAGTTTTGTGATAGGATAATTTGTGACGAGCAACAAGTAACAAAAGTAAATAAAGTGCAGCAAGGTGGCCCAATCCTTTTTGTAGCAAAGGACAAACCTGGACAAACTCTTATAATAGGAAAAGTGCTCCCGAGGACACATGGGAATATCGTCAAGCTAGTTTTCATCATGTTCATATGATTAGCGTTCGGTACTTTGATAATTTGATATGTGGGTGGACCGGTGCTTGGGTGCTATTTTTACTTGAACAAGCATCCCTCTTATGATTGACCTCTATTGCAAGCATCTGCAACTACAACAAAAGTATTAAGGTAAACCTAACCATAGCATGAAACATATGGATCCAAATCAGCGCCTTTAAGCAACGCATAAACTAGGGTTTAAGCTTACGTCACTCTAGCAACCCATCATCTACTTATTACTTCCCAATGCCTTCCTCTAGGCCCAAATAATGGTGAAGTGTTATGTAGTCTACGTTCACATAACACCACTAGAGGCTAGACAACATACATCTCATCAAAATATCGAACGAATACCAAATTAACACGACTACTAATAGCAAGACTTCTCCCTTGTCCTCATGAACAAACATAACTACTCACAAAGCATATTCATGTTCATAATCAGAGGGGTATTAATATGCATATAGGATCTGAACATATGATCTTCCACCAAATAAACCAACTAGCATCAACTACAAGGAGTAATCAACACTACTAGCAACCTATTAGTACCAATCCCGGACTTGGAGACAAGAATTGGATACAAGGGATGAACTAGGGTTTTGAGAGGAGATGGTGTTGATGAAGATGTTGATGGAGATTGCCCTCTCCCGATGAGAGGAGCATTGGTGATGACGATGACGACGATTTCCCCCTCCCGGAGGGAAGTGTCCCCGGCGAGCGACTTTCAGGAGCCCTAGATTGGTTCCGCCAAGGTTCCGCCTCGTGGCGGCGGAGTTTCGTCCCGAAAGGTTGATTCTTGTTTTTTTCTCAACGAAAGACCTCATATAGCAGAAGATGGGCATCAGAGAGCCACCAGGGGCCCACGGTGAGGCGCGCCCCACCCTCGTGGGATGTGGTGTGGGCCCCTGGCCTTCATCTTTGGTGAGGATTTTATTATTTATTGTAAGATATTTCGTGGAGTTTCAGGACTTTTGGAGTTGTGCAAAATAGGTCTCTAATATTTGCTCCTTTTCCAAATTTCGAATTCCAAATTGCCGATTCTCCATCCTTATGTAAACCTTGTAAAATAAGAGAAAATAGGCATAAGTATTGTGACATGACATGTAAAAACAGCCCATAATGCAATAAATATCGATATAAAAGCATGATGCAAAATGGACGTATCATAGTCCATTATAAAAGATATCAAGTATTTCATTTTTCTTAAGAGGATGATCAGGCAAAGCATTAAGTAACTTGAGAAGCCTCCCCAAAGCTTGTGGGAGACTCTCTTCTTCAATTTGCACAAAATTATATATTTCCCTTAAAGCAGCTTGTTTCTTATGAGCAGGAAAATATTTAGCAGAGAAGTAATAAATCATATCCTCGGGACTACGCACACAACCAGGATCAAGAGAATTAAACCATATCTTCGCATCACCCTTTAATGAGAACGGAAATATTTGAAGGATATAAAAGTAGCGAGATCTCTCATCATTAGTGAACAGGGTGACTATATCATTTAATTTAGTAAGATGTGCCACAACAGTTTCAGATTCATAGCCATGAAAAGGATCAGATTCAACCAAAGTAATTATATCAGGATCAACACAGACTACATAATCCTTATCGATAACACAGATAGGTGAAGTAGCAAAAGCAGGGTCAGGTTTCATTATATCATTAAGAGATTGCTACTTCCATTTAGCTAATAATCTCTTGAGCTCATATCTATCTTTGCAAGCTAAAATAGCTAAATAATCTTCTTTATCAAAAACATAACCCTCAGGAATAACAGGCAAGTCTTCATCATCACTTTCATCAATATAATCAGTTTCAATAATTACTTTCTCTCTAGCCCTAGCAATTTGTTCATCAAGAAATTCACCAAGTGGCACAGTAGTATCAAGCATAGAAGTAGCTTCATCATAAGTATCATGCATAGCGAAGTGGCATCATCAATAACATGCGACATATCGTAATCTAATAGTAGAAGCAAGTTTAGGTATCGCAAGCTTACTCAAAATGTAAGGTGAATCAAGTGCAGAGCTAGATGGCAGTTCCTTACCTCCCCTCGTAGTTGAGGGATAAATTGTTGTTTTAGCGTCTTTCAAGTTCTTCATAGTGACCAGCAGATATAAATCCCAAGTGACTCAAAGAATAGAGCTATGCTTCCCCGGCAACGGCGCCAGAAAATAGTCTTGATAACCCACAAGTATAGGGGATCGCAACTGTTTTCGAGGTAGAGTATCCAACCCAAATTTATTGATTCGACACAAGGGGAGCCAAAGAATATTCTCAAGTATTAGCAGTTGAGTTGTCAATTCGACCACACCTGGATAACTTAGTATCTGCAGCAAAGTATTTAGTAGCAAAGTAATATGATAGTAGTGGTAACGGTAACAAAAGTAACGATAGCAAAAGTAATATTTTTGGTGTTTTGTAGTGATTGTAACAGTAGCAACGGAAAAGTAAATAAGCGAAGAACAATATATGAAAATATCGTAGGCATTGGATCGGTGATGGAGAATTATGCCGGATGCGGTTCAATGTAATGTAGGCATGTATTCCGAATATAGTCATACGTGCTTATGGAAAAGAACTTGCATGACATCTTTTGTCCTACCCTCCCGTGGCAGCGGGGTCCTAATGGAAACTAAGGGATAGTAAGGCCTCCTTTTAATAGAGTACGGAACAAAGCATTAGCACATAGTGAATACATGAACTCCTCAAACTATGGTCATCACCGGAGTGGTCCCGATCATTGTCACTTGGGGTTGCCGGATCATAACACATAGTAGGTGACTATAGACTTGCAAGATAGGATCAAGAACTCACATATATTCGTGAAAACATAATAGGTTTAGATCTGAAATCATGGCACTCGGGCCCTAGTGACAAGCATTAAGCATAGCAAAGTCATAGCAACATCAATCTCAGAACATAGTGGATACTAGGGATCAAACCCTAACAAAACTAACTCGATTACATGATAGATCTCATCCAACCCATCACCGTCCAGCAAGCCTACGATGGAATTACTCACACACGGCGGTGAGCATCATGAAATTGGTGATGAAGGATGGTTTATGATGACGATGGCGACGAATCCCCCTCTCCGGAGCCCCGAATGGACTCCAGATCAGCCCCCCGAGAGGTATTAGGGCTTGGCGGCGGCTCCGTATCGTAAAACGCGATGAATCCTTCTCCCTTATTTTTTTCTCCCCGAAGCAAATATATAGAGTTGGAGTTGAGGTCGGACGAGCTCCAGGGGGGCCATGAGGTAGGGAGCTCCTGGTCTTCATCTTTTGCGAGGATTTTTTATTATTTCCAAATAGACGTTCCGTGGAGTTTCAGGTCATTCCGAGAACTTTTGTTTCTGCACATAAATAACACCATGGAAAGTCTGCTGAAAACAGCGTCAGGCCGGGTTAGTTCCATTCAAATCATGCAAGTTAGAGTCCAAAACAAGGGCAAAAGTGTTTGGAAAAGTAGATACAACGGAGACGTTTCAGGCAGCATCTCTAGTATATCTTCATTGCGGAGAGTAGCATGGTAGCAAATGGACAGATTAAAAAATGGATACAACTGTTAATTGCAACAGGCTTAACAACATCCTAAGTCATGTTTTGTAAGTTTGTAGCCATTGAAATGCAACTATTTAAAAATGGATTCAACTGTTAATTGCAACCGGCTTAATAGACATTGAAAGCAGTCTTGATAAAATGCAATTGGCATAGTTAAACATCACAAGGCAGGTCTTTGCCGGACGGAAGAATGGCCCGGATGTCTATAAAACGGTAGGGAAAGTAGCAAAAGCGTGTTAGGCATGTTTACTAGAACATGCTTAATACATCGACCGTACAGAACATAGCCATTAATTGCAACTGGTATTGGTAAGATTGAACTGGTGAGTACATACTTGGTAAGTCCCGAGAGGTAGTTGTTGGGGCACTTCATCTTGGCTAGAGCTCGCCAAAGTCAGCGACGGCGGAGGCGAGCTGTTCCTCCGGGTCAAAGCATGGATCAGTGCCACTTACATGTGTACCTACAGGCAACCAGTAAATGGGTAGAAGTTAAACTGCAATTGCACAAATTATGTGGAATACTGTAAGACATGGGATGCAGCTCACCTCGACGGAAAACAAAAGCATCGGCCGTTATGACCCTGCGTAAGTACATGGACAGGCATGCTAATTGCAACAGGGTTAGCATCCACTAAAAATAGCAAATGGGCAGCATCTCTAGTGATATCATGAGTCATGTATTGTAAGTTTGTTGCTGTTATTGGTGAAATTGAGCTGGACATGGTAATATTTGAACATCACACAGTGTGTAGTACTGAAATAAACAAGGCACGAACATGATTAATACATCAAATGTACAAATCATAGCCGTTGCAAGTGGTATTGGTAAGATTTAGTTGGTCAGATCTTACATGTTAAGTCCAGGGGGTAGTCGCTGGGGGACTTCATCTGGGCCAGAGCTTGCACCATGTTGGCGGCGGCGACGAAGGCGAGGTGTTCCTCCGTGTCAACAAGCACAGCGGCCATCGTGCCATGGACCGCCATCAGCTCCCGGCGAGGGGGGGGGGATTTGGAGGCATGAGGATGTTTTGTAGGTGCCATTTAAGCAATCAGGCAGGGGATGTGATAGAGATCGGTGGGTTACCTGACTAGATCCGAGTAGAACATAGATGTGGTTGAAGCTGTGGTTGCGGCGGTGGCGGTTTGAGATGCCGGTAGGGGGAGGCACGAGGGAGGGGATACTGAGGGGAAGGGGATGTGGTTGGAGGAATAAATTCTGAAATCGCGCGCCTAATGAAAATTTTGGTGCAAAATTTGAAACTTGGGCGGGGGAAACACACAACGTAGACGAAGCGCGTAAAATACTCGTGTGCGAGAAAAAAAGAAAGTACTACTGGTAATTTTCTCTAATACTACAAACTTAAACTAGTTCTCACATGCTGCCATCAGGGCATGCTGGCCAGACGTCGGCGTTCTCCCCCGGCCTTGTAGGCGGCAACCCACCATGCTTCGATCTCCGCCAAGCTCTCCTCACCATGGCATGCGGCCTCTTTTTTCTTGCAGCGGAGGGACTCTCTTTTCTTGACTGCTTTCTGCCTTTCCCGCTCCTTCTGTGCGGCTTTGGCTGCCTCTAGATCCACCACCCATTCGGCCATGGCAGCCTCAAAGTCCGCCCATGTAACTGTCTGGCCGCCGGCGGCGATGAACTCGGTGCGGCGAGATGCCATCGCTTCCTTACCATGTGTGCGGTCGCGGGCGGCGAGGAACGCGGCGCGGCGGGATGCCATTGCTTCCTTACTAGTTACTATGCGCTGCGGTGCCATGGACGCCGCCTGGAGAGAGCTCTGGGACGGAGGGGCCGGGCAGCCGTATAGTGCGGTGGTATTCAAGAGCTCAACCACAAACGACAACAGAAATTTGGCTTCCCTTACAATTTTGCTCGTTCATTATCGTACACGGTTCATCTCCGTCGCTTTCGGAAACAGTGTGCGCTGAGCCTATTGTGTGTTGCGTTATGATTGGCCGGAACCCCAGCCACGTGGATCACGCATGTGCACCGTTGGATGCTCCACGATTGAACGACAATCCACGTCCCTCACATCACACCCGTGCACCTGTAGCTGGATTAGATTTATATGCGCTAAATGCCTAGAAAATGCACATAATCCCCTAAATATGGTAAATGAGCCCAGAAAAATGCCAAATTTGAACACGGTGATTTGCAAGGTGTATGTTTGTTGTAGAAAAAAACTCTAGGGCAAAGAACGAAGAACATTTGGATCCCCTACAATCTTGAGGATTTCCCTTTCGAAAGCATGGAACTTCCTCGTTGATGGTTCGATTTATGAAGGGCGTGCATGACAACATAAGCCAAACCTTCTCAAATTTTTACCAAGGCATGGTGAGGTCATACCATGGCACCATGCCAGGCATCATGTTTTTTAAGCATTTATTTCATTTTTTTCTATAGTTGAAAACCCAACAAACAGACATTTGTGGTTGACTATTGCCACACATTTCATCGAAATATCTGCCCATTCCTTGTAAAAGGCATGAGAATTTACTAAATGGCACGAGCATGGTTTTCTAGGCCGTTCTTTTGGACCCTTTTAATGCATCGACTGTTTGAACTTGAATTATGTGCATTAATGCCTAGGAAATGCACATAATCCCCTAAATATGGCAAATGAACCCGGAAAAGTGCCAAATTTGAACACGGTGATTTGCAGGTTGTATGCTCATCATAGAAAAAAAAACTTGTGGACAAAGGACAAAGGAAATTTGGATCCCCCTTCAATCTTGGTGACTTCCCCCTCGAAACCTTGAAACTTCCTCAGATGATGGTTCGTTGTATGAAAGGCACGCATCACGACATAAGGAAAACATTCTCCAATTTTTACCAGGGCATGGTGAGGCCATACCATGGCACCACACCAGGCGTCATGTTTTCCAACCATGTGCTTCATTTTTTGTATAGCACGAGCATGGTTTTCCAGACCGTACTTGTGCACCTTTTCATGCACCGATTGTTTGAATTTGAATTATGTGCATAATTAATGCCTAGAAAATGCACACAATCCCCTAAATATGGTAAATGAGTTCGGAAAAATGTCAAATTTGAACATGTTTCATTTGAGGCGGTATGTTGATCATTAGAAAAAAACTGAATGACAAACTAGGACGGTAATTTGGATTCCCCTTCAATCTTGGTGATTTCCCTCTCGAAAGCATTGAACTTCCTTGGTGATGGTTCGATTTATGAAGGGCGTGTAAATCAAACCTTCTCAGCTTTTAACCAGGGCATGGTGAGACCATACCATGGCACCATGCCAATCGTCATGTTTCTAAAGCACATGTTTCATTGTTCTATAGTTGATAACCCAGTAAATGACGCGTTTGTGGTTGACTATTGCCACGCATTCCATTGAAATATCTGCCCATTCCTTGTAAAAATCTTGATAAATTACTAAATACCACGAGTATGGTTTTTCCAGACCTTTCTTGTGCACCCTTTCATGCACCAATTGTTTGAATTTGAATTACGTGCATTAATGCCTACAAAGTGCACATAATCCCCTAAATATTGTAAGTGGACCCAGAAAAGTGTCAAATTTGAACACGGTGATTAGCAGGGTTTATGTTCATCATAGAAAAAGACTCATGGATGAAGGACAAAGGAAATTTGGATTCCTATTCAATCTCGGTGATTTACTATTGCACATGATTCATCTCCGTCGTCTCTGCGAACCTTGTGTGTTCACTCACACATGCAAAAGGAAAAAACATCGCCCACTTCGTCCCCACTCACTCACCGCGGACTCCTCCACAACTCTGCACCCTAAGCTCGACGGTTGTTGGCGGCGGGAATAGGTCGCGCTCCAAACGGCACCGGATTTCTCCTCCACCGCTTTTCGCCGCCTATCTGCACCGACATTCTAGACTCTGGTCGACTAGGGTTTTCTGCGGGATTGGGCCGTGGATTTTTCTCATGGATAAGGTAATCAACTTAATTAGAAAAATATTCACTCATCTCTTATCGTAATCCGTCCATCGTTGTTAATCAACTGGCGGAACTCATCATGGAATCAGTTTTGTTCAAGCTGATTCATGGGTGTTCATTCATGTGTGCACAGTGCGAGCACAAATCGGGCAACTGTGCTCGTGTCCAGTAGGAAACGAAGTTCTATCTCACCATTCCGGATGACTTCAGGGAGCGCTTGGTATGTTCAATCTCAACCTACCACGGTCGGCATGGCCTAAATTTGTGAACATATACCGTCTGTTCCTCCATTATCTATATATTTGCATCAAATCTTTGTTACATTATCTATTTTAAATTCTATATTTTTGTACTTTGCTTGCATCTATATATGGATATGTTCTATCCGTTACTCCCATATTTGCATCTTGCTCGGTTATTTCAATATATCTAATTTACAATCTTAATTTTCATTTTAAGCAGTACATCGCTTGATTTGCATGAAGAGGAGTAGAAGGAAATCTTGGGCTTTACTTTGCTGATGACTCCCAGGATGTCATATTGACAATGCAACATGGATTTACAATGACGGTTAGCATAAAACTTGATAAAGATGGTCACTCCTATTTTAATGCGGACCTTTGGAGAAAAATGTCTAAGTGTTATGAACTGAAAGCTGGCAATAAAATTCTAGTGCGTGCACCACAGCCTGGTCTAATTAACATGGATGTTTACTTCTCCAACGTCATCATCCGATCAAAGTCTGATTTAGGTTAGTGTCCTTTCAACTTTCTCCATGCTGTCATATTACTATTTAAGCAACCAATTGATCACTATTTAAGCAACCAATTGTGATATCATATTCTGACTCCGTTCCTACACTACTAGGGAAAAGCCTATACACAGAAATTTAGCAGTAGTGCATGTTAAGAAAGGGCACTACTGCTAGACAGCAGTAGCGCGTGCGAAATAACCGCGCTGCAGATACACATATAGCTGTAGCGCGTGCCTTTGTAAAAGCGCTACTACAAAAATTCCCACCACTAAGCCGATCAGCTACACATAGTAGTAGCGCTCTTTTAGAAACAGCGTTGCCGCTAATTTTGTTGTAGCATCGCGTTTATGTGTAAGGCGCTACTGCTAACGAAAATAAAATAAAATGAAAAACAAGTAGAAAATTAAATGAAAATGAAAGAAATAGAAAAAGGAGAAAGGAAAAAAAATAAAATGTAAGGAAAAATAAATGAAAAAAGGGAAAAAAGGAGAAAGAAATAACAGTAGTGCGTCTGAGGAAACGCGCTGTAGCTAACTTAGCTATAGTGTGTTTTCAAGAACGTGCTACCGTTACGTATCACTTAAATAGCGGTTTCCCTCCCCCCGGCCACCACTTCTCCCCCAAATCCCTCGCCCTCGCCGCCATCTCCCCAATTCTCCGTCGCCCCACTTCGCCGCCGTTATGTTGTGTTGTGACGTTTGATAGCTTAGAGAATGATGTGATGGACAAGACCCATATGTTAGCTTATCATAATGATTGTTAAGTTTTATTGCTATTGCTTTCTTCATAACGTATACATACACTACAAAAAAAAGACACATCCGTGACATTTTGGGCCGAACGAAAATCTTTTCCGTCATACTTATGACACTTCTATGACGATAATTGTGACAAAACCCGATATCATCATAGATGTGGTGGGGTCCTACTTCTATGACAAAAAATCATGATAGAAAATGGGCTTTTCATCCTAGGCGGGCCGGAGACGCAATTGCATGACATTCTTTGGGTCGTCCATGACAGAAAAAAACCGTGGTAGAAGCGAGGGCGAGGAAAATATCGGGGTCTTCCCGGTTACGTTGGGTGGTCGGGGCCGAGCGATGTGCGTTTCTCTCATACACGCACACACATGGGTGCGAGGCGTTGGGCTCTAACTGAACCTGAGCGAGGCATTGGGCTCTAACTGAACCCGAGCGATTGCACTGCAGTTACGCCAAGCATCGAACCCAAGCGATCGATCGATGGCTGTTAACTGAACCCGATCGAGCGATTCCTTCGCTACTGCTGCTAACTGAAGCCGATCGATGCTGCCTCTAGATGAACAGTGAGTGTTGCTGGGGGGCTTGGATGAACAGTTCCCGGTGGGGGTGGATGAATAGGACCCCGTGGCGTTGCCTCTGGTTGAACAGTACCCCGATCGATCGAGCCGATTGGGGCTGGATGAACAGGACCCCGTGGAGGGCTGGATGAACAGGACCACCCCGTGGAGGGCTGGATGAACAGTAGACGGTGGAGGGCTAGATGAACAGTAGCCCGTGGAGGGGCGGTTGAACAGGAGGAGCCCGTGGAGAGGGCTGGTTGAACAGTAGCCAGTGGAGGAGCGCGCGGTGGAGGCTGGATGAACAGGAGCCCATGGATGAACAGTCGCAGGTGGAGGCTGGACGAGGTCGACGGTGGATGAACATTAGCCTGTGGAGGCTGGAGGGGATCGACAGTGGAGATGAACAGTATCCCGTGGAGTCCCGTTTTGCGGTACGCCACACCCCTCCCGATGAACAGGACCCCGTTTCGACCGTAGCGCTCCAACACAAGTCCGTTTCCTCCGTTTTGCGGTACGCCACACCCCTCCCGATCAACAGGACCCCCGTTTCGACCGTAGGAGGTCCGTTTCCTTCGTTTTGCGCACGCTGCACCCCCGATGATGAACAGGATCCCGTTTGAGCGTGGCGGTCGAACACAAGGCCGTTTCCTCCGTTCTGCGGTACGCCAGGCCTCGTTTCCATCGGTTGTTCCGTCCAAGCCGGTTGGCTCCCACGCGTTTCGTTGCCTCCTGATGAACACGATGCATTTCGTTGCCCCCCATGTACACGACGACGACGTTGTTTCTCTGTTCCGACCCAGCCATGTACACGAGCCCTGGCCGTACGTACGCGCGAGTAGGCGTTCGAGACCCCGCCCGTATGTACGTACGTGGACGTATTAACTTTCTTGCACCTGATAACCCACAAGTATAGGGGATCGCAACAGTTTTCGAGGGTAGAGTATTCAACCCAAATTTATTGATTCGACACAAGGGAGCCAAAGAATATTCTCAAGTATTAGCAGTTGAGTTGTCAATTCAACCACACCTGGATAACTTAATATCCGTAGCAAAGTACTTAGTAGCAAAGCAATATGGAAGTAATGGTAACGGTAGCAAAAGTAATATTTCTGGGTTTTGTAGTGATTGTAACAATAGCAACGGTAAAGTAAATAAGCGAAGAACAATATATGAAAAGCTCATAGGAATCAATGTAATGGAAAATTATGCCGGATGCGGTTCATCATGTAACAATCATAACATAGGGTGACACAGAACTAGCTCCAATTCATCAATGTAATGTAGGCATGTATTCCGAATATAGTCATACGTGCTTATGGAAAAGAACTTGCATGACATCTTTTGTCCTACCCTCCCGTGGCAGCGGGGTCCTAATGGAAACTAAGGGATATTAAGTCCTCCTTTTAATAGAGTACCGGACCAAAGCATTAACACATAGTGAATACATGAACTCCTCAAACTACGGTCATCACCGCAAGTGGTCCCGATTATTGTCACTTCGGGGTTGCCGAATCATAACACATAGTAGGTGACTATAGACTTGCAAGATAGGATCAAGAACTCACATATATTCGTGAAAACATAATAGGTTCAGATCTGAAATCATGGCACTCGGGCCCTAGTGACAAGCATTAAGCATAGCAAAGTCATAGCAACATCAATCTCGTAACATAGTGGATACTAGGGATCAAACCCTAACAAAACTAACTCGATTACATGATAAATCTCATCCAACCCATCACTGTCTAGCAAGCCTACGATGGAATTACTCACGCACGGCGGTGAGCATCATGAAATTGGTGATGGAGGATGGTTGATGATGACGATGGCGATGGATTCCCCTCTTCGGAGCCCCGTACGGACTCCAGATCAGCCCTCCCGGGAGAGTTTAGGGCTTGGCAGCGGCTCCGTAAGATAAAACACGATGAATCTTTCTCTCTGATTTTTTTCTCCCCGAACACGAATATATGGAGTTGGAGTTGAGGTCGGTGGAGATCCAGGGGGCCCACGAGGCAGGGGGCGCGCCCAGGGGGGCAGGCGCACCCCCCACCCTCGTGGAAAGGGTGTGGGCCCCTGGCCTTAATTCTTTCGCCAGTACTTTTTATTATTTCCAAAAATAATCTCCGTGGAGTTTCAGGTCATTCTGAGAACTTTTGTTTCTGCACATAAATAACACCATGGCAAATTTGCTGAAAACAGCGTCAGTCTGGGTTAGTTCCATTCAAATTATGCAAGTTAGAGTCCAAAACAAGGGCAAAAGTGTTTGGAGAAGTAGATACGACAGAGACATATCAACTCCCCCAATCTTAAACCTTTGCTTGTCCTCAAGCAATTCAGTTGATGAACTGAAAGTGATAAAGAAAAACTTTTACAAACTCTGTTTGCTCTTGTTGTTGTAAATATGTAAAGCCAGCATTCAAATTTTCAGCAAAGATTATGACTAATCATATTCACAATAACACTTAGGTCTCATGTTTACTCATGTCAATGGCATAATCAACTAGCGAGAAATAATAATAAATATTGAATGACAACACTTTCTCAAAACAATCATAATATGATATAACAAGATGGTATCTCGCTAGCCCTTTCTGAGACCGAAAACATAAATGCAGAGCACCTTTAAAGATCAAGGACTGACTAGACATTGTAATTCAAGGTAAAAGAGATCCAGTCATAGTCATACTCAATATACATTGATAATAATGAATGCAAATGACAGCGGTGCTCTCCAGCTGGTGCTTTTAATAAGAGGGTGATGACTCAACATAAAAGTAGATAGATAGGCCCTTCGCAGAGGGAAGCAGGGATTTTTAGAGGTGCCAGAGCTCGATTTTGAAATAGAGATGAATACTATTTTGAGCGGCATACTTTCATTGTCAACATAACAACCAAGAGATGGCGATATCTTCCATGCTACACACATTATAGGCGGTTCCCAAACAGAATGGTAAAGTTTATACTCCCCCTCCACCAACAAGCATCAATCCATGGCTTGCTCGAAACAACGAGTGCCTCCAACTAACAACAGTCCCGGGGGAGTTTTGTTTGCAATTATTTTGATTTGATTTGCATAAAGCATGGGACTGGGCATCCCAGTGACCAGCCATTTTCTCGTGAGTGAGGAGCGGAGTCCACTCCTCTTGAGAATAACCCGCCTAACATGGAAGATATAGACAGCCCTAGTTGATACATGAGCTATTCGAGCATACAAAACAGAATTTCATTTGAAGGTTTAGAGTTTAGCACATACAAATTTACTTGGAACGTCAGGTAGATACCGCATATAGGAAGGTATAGTGGACTCATATGGAATAACTTTGGGGTTTAAGGAATTGGATGCACAAGCAGTATTCCCGCTTAGTACAAGTGAAGGCTAGCAAAAGACTGGGAAGCGGCCAACTAGAGAGCGACAACAGTCATGAACATGCATTAAAATTAATGAACATTGAGTGCAAGCATGAGTAGGATATAATCCACGATGAACATAAATATCGTGAAGGCTATGTTTATTTGTTTCAACTACATGCGTGAACATGTGCCAAGTCCAGTCACTTGAATCATTCAAAGGAGGAGACCACCCTATCATACCACATCACAACCATTTTAATAGCATGTTGGCACGCAAGGTAAACCATTATAAACTCCTAGTTAATTAAGCATGGCATAAGCAACTATAATCTCTAATTGTCATTGCAAACATGTTTATTCATAATAAGCTGAATCAGAAACGATGAACTAATCATATTTACAAAAACAAGAGAGGTCGAGTTCATACCAGCTTCTCTCATCTCAATCAGTCCATCATATATCATCATAATTGCCTTTCACTTGCACGACCGAATGATGTCAATAATAATAATAGTGCACGTGCATTGAACTAAGCTGGAATCTGCGATCATTCAATAAACAGGAGAAGACAAGGTAATATGGGATCTTTGCTAAATGAACAACAATGCATATAAGAGCCACTTTAACAATTTCATCATGGTCTTCTCCTATCGACCCCCAAAGAAAAGAAATAAAACTATTTACACGGGAAAGCTCCCAACAAGCAAAAGAAGAACATGAAATATTTTTGGGTTTTCTTTTTAATTACTACTACAGCAAGAAAGTAAACTAGCTAAAAGCTACAACTAATTTTTTTTGTTTGTTTTTACTATTCAATTCATTGAGCAAATCATTCTGAGCTTTAAGTACTTGTTCTACTTGAGTGGTAACCATAGAAGCATGTTTACTAATGAGTTTAAGTTCACCCTTAACCCTAGACATATAATCACCCAAGTGTTCAATCATATAAGCATTTTGTTTTAATTGTCTACCAACATAAGCATTGAAGTTTTCTTGTTTAACCATAAAATTGTCAAACTCATCTAAGCACTGTCTAGCAGACTTATAGTGAGGAATATCACCTTCGTCAAATATATAGAGAGAATTTACCTTTACTACCTGTGTCGAGTTATCAAGACCATGAGTTTCTTCAATAGGTGATGAATTAAGATCATATATTTCTTCAACAGACGGTAAATTGAGACCATGTATTTCTTCAATAGGAGGTAAATTCTTAACATCTTCAGCTTTTATACCTTTTTGTTTCATAGATTTCTTTGCCTCTTGCATATCTTCAGGACTAAGAAATAGAACACCCCTCTTCTTCGGAGTTGGCTCAGGAAGTGTCCAATTATTTTCATTAGTCAACATATTATTCAATAGAATTTCAGCTTCATCTGGTGTTCTTTCCTTGAAAACAGAACCAACACAACTATCCAGGTGGTCTCTGGAAGCATCGGTTAGTCCATTATAAAAGTTATCAAGTATTTCATTTTTCTTGAGAGGATGATTAGGCAAAGCATTAAGTAATTGGAGAAGCCTCCCCCAAGCTTGTGGGAGACTCTCTTCTTCAATTTTCACAAAATTATATATTTCCCTTAAAGCAGCTTGTTTCTTATGAGAAGGGAAATATTTAGCAGAGAAGTAATAAATCATATCCCGGGGACTACGCACACAACCAGGATCAAGAGAATTAAACCATATCTTAGAATCACCCTCAGTGGGAGTTCTTAAGTAATATGATTAATTGAACTTAATTCATCATGAACTTAGTCCTGATAGTTTTTGCATATATATGTTGTAGATCAATGGCCCGTGCTACCGTTCCTTTGAATTTTAATGCGTTCCTAGAGAAAGATAAGTTGAAAGATGATGGTAGCAACTACACGGACTGGGTACGTAACTTGAGGTTTATCCTCATTGCTGCACAGAAGAATTATGTCCTTGATGCACCGCTAGGTGTACCACCCCCTCCAGCAACTGTGGACATTGTGAATGCATGGCAGTCACGTGTTGATGACTACTTGATAGTTCAGTGTGCCATGCTTTATGGCTTAGAATCTGGACTTCAAAGACGTTTTGAACGTCATGGAGCATATGAGATGTTCCAGGAATTGAAGTTAATATTTCAAGCTAATGCCCGAGTTGAGAGATATGAAGTCTCCAACAAATTCTATAGCTGCAAGATGGAGGAGAACAGTTCTGTCAGTGAACACATACTCAGAATGTCTGGGTACCATAACCACTTGACTCGGTGGGAGTTAATCTTACGGATGATAGTGTTATTGATGAGTTCTTCAATCACTGCCACCAAGCTATAAAGGCTTCATGATGAACTATAATATGCAAGGGATGGAAAATACTATTCCCGAGCTCTTCGCAATGCTCAAAGCTGCGGAGGTAGGAATCAAGAAGGAGCATCAAGTGTTGATGGTTAACAAGACCACTGGTTTCAAGAAAAAGGGCAAAGGAAAGATGGGGAACTTCAAGAAGAATGGCAAGCAAGTTGCCACTCCCGGGAAGAAGCCCAAGTCTGGACCTAAGCCTGAAACTGAGTGCTTCTACTCCAAAAAGACTGGTCACTGGAAGCGGAACGACCCCAAGTATTTGGCGGATAAGAAGGATGGCAAAGTGAACAAAGGTATATTTGATACACATATTATTGATGTGTACCTTACTAATGCTCATAGTAGTGCCTGGGTATTTGATACCGGTTCGGTTGCTCATATTTGTAACTCGAAACAGGGGCTACGGATTAAACGAAGATTGGCTACGGACGAGGTGACGATGCGCGTCGGGAATGGTTCCAAGGTCGATGTGATCGTCATCGGCACGCTACCTCTACATCTACCTTCGGGATTAGTTTTAGACCTAAATAATTGTTATTTAGTGCCAGCGTTGAGCATGAACATTATATCTGGATCTTATTTCATGCGAGACGGTTATTCATTTAAATCAGAGAATAATGGTTGTTCTATTTATATGAGTAATATCTTTTATGGTCATGCACCCTTGAAGAGTGGTCTATTTTTGTTGAATCTCGATCATGGTGATACACATATTCATAATATTGATGCCAAAAGATGCAAAGTTGATAATGATAGTGCAACATATTTGTGGCACTGCCATTTAGGTCATATTGGTGTAAAGCGCATGAAGAAACTCCATGCAGATGGACTTTTGGAATCACTTGATTATGAATCATTTGATGGTTGCGGACCATGCCTCATGGGCAAGATGACTAAGACTCCGTTCTTCGGAACAATTTAGCGAGCTACTAACTTATTGGAAATAATACATACGGATGTATGCGGTCCGATGAGTATTGAGGCTCGCGGCGGGTATCGTTATTTTCTGACCTTCACAGATGATTTGAGCAGATATGGGTATATCTACTTAATGAACCACAAGTCTGAAACATTTGAAAAGTTCAAATAATTTCAGAGTGAAGTGGAGAATCATCGTAACAAGAAAATAAAGTTTCTGCGATCTGATCGCGGAGGCGAATATTTGAGTTATGAGTTTGGCCTTCTTTTAAAACAATGTGGAATAGTTTCACAACTCACGCCACCTAGAACACCACACATAATGGTGTGTCCGAACGTCGTAACCGTACTTTATTAGATATGGTGCGACCTATGATGTCTCTTACCGATTTGGCACTGTCGTTTTGGGGTTATGCATTAGAGACAACTGCATTCACTTTAAATAGGGCACCGTCTAAATCCATTGAGACGACACCGTGTGAACTGTGGTTTGGCAAGAAACCTAAGTTGTCGTTTCTTAAATTTGGGGTTGCGAAGCTTATGTGAAAAGGCTTCAGCCTGATAAGCACGAACCCAAATCAGAAAAATGTGTCTTCATAGGATACCCAAAGGAAACTGTTGGGTACACCTTCTATCACAGATCCGAAGGCAAGATATTCATTGCTAAGAATGGATCCTTTCTAGAGAAGGAGTTTCTCTCGAAAGAAGTGAGTGGGAGGAAAGTAGAACTTGATGAGGTAATTGTACCTTCTCCTGAATTGGAAAGTAGTTCATCACAGAAATCAGTTCTAGTGATTCCTACACCAATTAGTGAGGAAGCTAATGATGATGATCATGAAACTTTAGATCAAATTACTATCGAACCTCGTAGTTCAACCAGAGTACGGTCCGCACCAGAGTGGTACGATAATCCTGTTCTGGAAGTCATGTTACTAGACCATGACGAACCTAACTATGAGGAAGCGATGATGAGCCCAGATTCCGCGAAATGGCTTGAGACCATGAAATCTGAGATGGGATCCATGTATGAGAACAAAGTGTGGACTTTGGTTGACCTGCCCGATGATCGGCAAGCCATAGAGAATAAATGGATCTTCAAGAAGACTGACGTTGACGGTAATGTTACTATCTACAAAGCTCGACTTGTTGCGAAAGGTTTTCGACAAGTTCAAGGAGTTGACTACGATGAGACCTTCTCACCCGTAGCGATGCTTAAGCTTGTCTGAATCATGTTAGCAATTGCCGCATTTTATGATTATAAAATTGGCAAATGGATGTCAAAACTGCATTCCTTAATGGATTTCTTAAAGAAGAGTTGTATATGATGCAACCAGAAGGTTTTGTCGATCCTAAATGTGCTAACAAAGTGTGCAAGCTCCAGCGATCCGTTTATGGACTGGTGCAAGCATCTCGGAGTTGGAATATACACTTTGATAGTGTGCTCAAAGCATATGGTTTTATACAGAATTTTGGAGAAGCCTGTATTTACAAGAAAGTGAGTGGGAGCTCTGTAGCATTTCTAATATTATATGTGGATGACATATTGTTGATTGGAAATAATACAGAATTTCTGGATAGCATAAAAGGATACTTGAATAAGAATTTTTCAATGAAAGACCTCAGCGAAGCTGCTTATATATTAGGCATCAAGATCTATAGAGATAGATCAAGACGCCTAACTGGACTTTCACAAAGCACATACCTTGATAAAGTTTTGAAGAAGTTCAAAATGGATCAGTCAAAGAAAGGGTTCTTGCCTGTGTTACAAGGTGTAAAGTAGAGTCAGGCTCAATGCCCGACCACTGAAGAAGATAGAGAAAAATGAAAGTCATTCCCTATGCCTCAGCCATAGGTTCTATCATGTATGCAATGCTGTGTACCAGACCTGATGTGTGCCTTGCTATAAGTTTGGTAGGGAGGTACCAAAGTAATCCAGGAGTGGATCACTAGACAGCGGTCAAGAACATCATGAAATACCTGAAAAGGACTAAGGATATGTTTCTCGTTTATGGAGGTGACAAAGAGCTTGTCGTAAATGGTTACGTCGATGCAAGCTTTGAAACTGATCCGGATGACTCTAAGTCACAAACCGGATACATATTTATATTGAATGGTGGAGCTGTCAGTTGGTGCAGTTCCAAGCAGAGCGTCATGGCGGGATCTACGTGTGAAGTGGAGTACATAGCTGCTTCGGAAGCAGCAAATGAAGGAGTCTGGATGAAGGCGTTCATATCCGATCTAGGTGTAATACCTAGTGCATCGGGTCCAACGAAAATATTTTGTGACAATACTGGAGCAATTGCCTTGGCTAAGGAATACAGATTTCACAAGAGAACCAAACACATCAAGAGAAGCTTCAATTCCATTCGCGATCAAGTCAAAGAGGGAGACATAGAGATTTGCAAAATACATACGGATCTGAATGTTGCAGACCCGTTGACTAAGCCTCTTCCACGACCAATACATGATCAACACCAAGACTCCATGGGTGTTAGAATCATTACTATGTAATCTAGATTATTGACTCTAGTGCAAGTGGGAGACTGAGGGAAATATGCCCTCGAGGCAGTAATAAAGTTATTATTTATATTGCCTTATATCATGATAAATGTTTATTATTCATGCTAGAATTGTATTAACCAGAAACTTAGTACATGTGTGAATACATAGACAGAACAAAGTGTCCCTAGTATGCCTCTACTTGACTAGCTCGTTAATCAAAGATGGTTAATTTTCCTGACCATAGACATGTGTTGTAATTTGATGAACAGGATCACATCATTAGAGAATGATGTGATGGACGAGAACCATCCGTTAGCTTAGCATAATGATCATTAAGTTTTATTGCTATTGCTTTCTTATAACTTATACAAATTCCTCTGACTATAAGATTATGCAACTCCCGAATACCGGAGGAACACCTTGTGTGCTATCAAACGTCACAACGTAACTGGGTGATTATAAAGATGCTCTATAGGTGTCTCCGAAGGTGTTTGTTGGGTTGGCATAGCTCGAGATTAGGATTTGTCACTCTGAGTATCGGAGAGGTATCTCTAGGCCCTCTCGGTAATGCACATCACTATAAGCCTTGCAAGCATTATGACTAATGAGTTAGTTGCGGGATGATGCATTACGGAATGAGTAAAGAGACTTGCCGGTAATGAGATTGAACTAGGTATGATGATACCAACGATCGAATCTCGAGCAAGTAACATACCGATGACAAAGGGAATAACGTATGTTGTCATAATGGTTCGACCGATAAAGATCTTCGTAGAATATGTGGGAGCCAATATGAGCATCCAGGTTCCGCTATTGGTTATTGACCGGGGAGGTGTCTCGGTCATGTCTACATAGTTCTCAAACCCGTAGGGTCCGCACGCTTAACGTTCGATGACGATTTGTATTATGAGTTATGTGTTTTGGTGACCGAAGTTTGTTCAGAGTCCCGGATGAGATCACGGACATGACGAGGAGTCTCGAAATGTTTGAGAGGTAAAGATTGATATATTGGACGATAGTATTTTGACACCAGAATGGTTTCAGGACGTTTAGGATATTTATCGGAGTACCGAGGGGTTACCGGAACCCCCCGGGGAAGTATTGGGCCTACATGGGCCTTAGTGGAGAGAGAGGGGAGCCCGCAAGGGGTGGCGCGCGCCCCCCTCCAAGGGAGTCCGAATAGGACAAGGAGGAGGGGGCGCGGCCCCCTTTACCTCTCCCTCTCCCTCTCCTTCCTTTTCCTCTTCTGATGAGAAAGGAAAAGCGGGGGGGGGGGGTCCTACTAGGAGTGGAGTCCTAGTAGGATTCCCCCCCTTGGCGCGCCCCCTTGGTGGCCGGCCTCCTCCTCCCCTCCTTTATATACGTGGGCAGGGCACCCCTTGGAGACACACCAATTGTTCCAAGCCGTGTGCGGCGTCTCTCTCCACGGTTTACTCCTCCGGTCATATTCACGTAGTGCTTAGGCGAAGCCCCGCGGATCACATCACCATCACCGTCCTGCCACGCCCGTCGTCTTGTGAAACTCTCCCTCGACCCTCTGCTGGATCAAGAGTTCGAGGGACGTCATCGAGCTGAACGTGTGCTGAACTCGGAGGTACCGTACGTTCGGTACTTGATCGGTTGGATCGTGAAGACGTTCGACTACATCAACCACGTTTACATAACACTTCCGCTTTCGGTCTACGACGGTACGTGGACACACTCTCCCCCTCTCGTTGCTATGCATCTCCTAGATAGATCTTGCGTGATCGTAGGAATTTTTTTGAAATTGCATGCTACGTTCCCCAACAAATACTTGGCCTTTAGAAGGCGGGCACACGAACTATCCGGGGAATCAATTAAACGCCAAGCCTGCTTAGCCGACAAAGCTTGGTTAAATGCTCTCATGTCTCTGAACCCCATGCCGCCTTTTGATTTCGGCAGTGTCATTTTGTCCCACTTTAACCACGCCATCTTCTTCTTGCCATTCTCAACACCCCACCAATATTGACGCATCAGTCGGGTTAGCTCGTCACATACTGACGTTGGTAATCGAAAAACACTCATGACATAACTGGGTATAGCTTGCGCCATTGACTTAATCAAAATCTCCTTATTACCAGAAGACATATATTGTTCACTCCAATCCATCAACCTCTTCTTCATACTAGACTGAAGCATCTCAAATCTCCCTTTATGCATTCTTCCTTCCGGAAACGGCAAGCCTAGATATTTCGGCTCAAATACTTCTGTCGTTATTTCAAACAATCTCTTTACTTCCTCCGTGACCGTTGGTGCACAATTATCAGAAAACATGATGGAACACTTCGATGGATTAATAAGTTGTCCAGTAGAAGCTGCATAAGTGCTCGACAAACCTTTGACAATCGTTGTGTGTTGTACAAAAGCCTTAAAGAATAACAAGGAATCATATGCAAACAACAAATGTGAAATAACTGGCGCCCTTCGACAGATCTGGACTCCTTCGAACCCACCCTCCAGTTTAGCTCTAGTGATTAGGGCAGATAAAGCATCAACAACAAACAAGAACAAAAAAGGTGATAAAGGATCACCTTGATGGAGCCCACGAGTCGGTCTGAAGGACTCCAATAACTTCCCACTAAACTTGACCGAATATTTCATCGATGTGACACAAGCCATTATACGCGTAATCCATGATGTAGAGAAACTTCACTTGGCTAAGGCTTTTTCCAAAAAATCCCAATCAACACGGTCATAAGCCTTGGATAAGTCTAGCTTGTATGCACAATAAGCAGGATCATTATTTTTTAGAGACTGAATAAAATCGATGCACTCGAAAGCAATAATAGAATTATCAGAGATAAGACGCCCTGTAACAAAGGCACTCTGATTCTCTGAAATAAGCTCCACAAGAAATGGTCATAATCGTTTCACCATGCACTTCGACACAATCTTATAAACCACGTTGCAAAGACTTATTGGTTTAAAATCCTTAAGTTCCTTTGGGTGTGGAACCTTTAGGATTAAGACGATAGCAGTATCATTTACGCCCTCGGGCACAATTCCAGTCACAAAAAAAAATCCAAAAAAGCGGCAATAATTTCAGATTTAAGGACTGCCCAGTTGTGCTGATAAAACCGTGCAGGGAACCCGTCTGTATCTGGTGCCTTGAGAGGACCTATTTGAAATAGTGCATCAGAGACCTTCTTTTCAGAAAAAGGAGCACACAAGGCAGTATTCATCTCCTTGGTCACCTTGGGAGTAATACTGTCCAATAACACCTGAGGATTTAAAGTTGGATCTTTAGTGTTAACTTCTCTAAAATACGAGCATGCCATGCGCTCCATATCAGAAGGACCATCACTCCAAGTCCCATCATTCTTGCGTAAACGCTGGACATAATTGCGCGCCGCTCTCCAAACCGCTCGGCGATGGAGGTAGCTAGTATTCCGCTCGCCTTCCTTCAACCAAGTGATGCGTGACCGTTGCAGCCATATCATTTCCTCACGATAGAGTAGTTCATCCAGTTCACTCATTTTTTGCCGGATAGCAGCACGGTTCGCGTTGTCCGTTTGCAAATCTGCTAATTCCCCACGGAGCCGCTCAATGTCCCGTGTAACATGAGCAAAGTTGGCATTGCTCCACTCCCGTAGGCTTCTCATCATTCTCGCCCTATTATTGGTGCTCATCCTTCATTGCATACAGCGCGTGGATCATGGGTTAACCCCAAGAGTGGTTTTGCGTGCTTGCTATGAATCCCGGCAATTCAAAATCAACTCATTTGTATATACTTCGCACATAACAGTTTTGTTCATAACCATGTATTTTTTGTTTCATTTGAATCAAACTCTGACAAGCCCAGGGCCTTGTCAGAAAATGTTTCAGATCATTTGAATTTGGAGTTTCATTAGTGGAAAAAAATATTGCCATATGAACAATAAATACATTAACAAATACTGTGAGATATGGCACTAGGTTGTGACACATTATCAGAACAACAGAAGTGAAAATACATCTTCAGCAAGATAAATCAGTCAAGGGAAGGCGATTAAAAAAATAGTACATGGCCACGGTAAACCTGGTTGAGCTAGATGAGCTCAACATCTCAGTACTTTTTCTAAGCTGCTCCACTGAGTTGAACCAACATGAATTTCCGACAAAAGGTCGCATCCTCGTCACTGCTGCAAACTGCATTCGTTCCTTAATACAGTAATTAAGATGAAAAAGGCCATATGTCTTCAGCCAAGGCCTTCTCTCCCTCGAAACCTGTACAAATATGGAAGGATGAGAAGTTCATGGGGTGCCATTTCGAAACAAGGAATTTCAGCTCCTTGACAAGTAAACAATGGGCCACAAGATTCAGTCCATAATTTTTCATATTTTCACATACAAACTGCAGAATAATCTAATTACCCAAAAGTTTGCACATATCAACATCTGGTTAGAGTTGAGATCTTGATTAATTGTTGGGACTAGCTTTCTAGCAATGGCATCCCATCGTTTAACAATAAATACTCATGACAGGATTTTCCGACAATAATGTCTAATTATGAAGAATCGGATGGCCCTAGCAAATAATTATAGACCATAATGTTAACATTGTAAGTCAACAAGCAAACAAACTGAATTGCAACTGGAATAGGAGCCACAAAAGTCAGAATTGTTCAACAAAGTCAACATGCCGTGCTGCCATTTCTGCAATGCATTTCAATCTAAACAGCACTGTAGTTAACACTTCAAACAGCACATTGAGTTTTTTTCCACCCACCAAATGCAGAGCAGGCTTCTCATTACTCAAAAGATTTGGTATAACATTCACTTTTTCTAGTGACCTAGGAGTCTCTTCACTGTTTTCTTTCATCCCCGTAAATGAAGGCAAACTGCAGAAATGTAGAAAGAGTGATGACTGTTGATAGTTAGCTTACATATGTTAAGTGTACCAAGGAACTTCAAAATTTTGAGAACTTCCGCATTAACAGAGTTACATTTGACTTCGACTGCCTTAAGGTGTTTTGATATTGCAGCTGAGCTCTCCACTGCATTGTAACCTCCTTTAATTTCCACTTTATGATTAGGTCCCTGCAGGCAAAAAGATTGAACCGAAACCGATCAGATAACAGATAGTGTAGTTTTACAGTGCAAACTAAACAATTCCCATTTTGACAAAGTATATATACCTTGGAAAAGAAATGAAGAGTGAGAAACTCCAGAAATGGTGAGTGTTCAAGAATACAAGCTAGTGCGTGGAAGTCGTCCGGCACGCACCAGTATTCATTGAGTAACAAAGTCTTTAACTTACTAAATGTAGGGCACCATATCAAATCCCTTCTGAAAATAAACTGCAGAAATTGCAAACCAGAGAGAATAAATTAATCGTTACTGCGAACATGATGATTGTTTTTTTTTCTCTCGAGATTACACGATGATTGTTTTAAGCATGGGGAATAATGTAAAAGCTCTACTAGCTGGTTGCATTGTTTATGACTGTCTAAGCATAATTTTAGATGGTTATAGATATTGCAACAGATATATAATAGGACCGCAAAAGTAAATGGGGGTTAAAACATACATACCGTGTCATGTTCATCTATCAATGTCAAATTCTCAGCCTCTGATAAACCTTTGAGAAGCACCGAGTCATGAGAATTAACAGCCTGTAGATCATAACAACCTTGACAGTCCTCATTGTGGCAGTCCCAAGAGTCGGAATAAAAACACTTGTCCACAGATTCCTTGATAAATCTGACGAATGCAGCCTTCAACGACAGCATGCTCTCAAGCACAGGAGTCCTGTCCCAATTGTCCTCTAGTCGTAGAGAAACGAGACTTGGAGCATAAATACGAGTACGGGCATGCTGATTGAAACTGCTATCAGCGATGGCCAGGCGTTTTAGAGACGTTGAAGAGATCGTCCTGACATGGACGAAACAGCCATTGATGATTACCAGATCTTCCAGCGCCGGACAGCCGGCAAAATCAAGAAAGCTGTCATTTAACCCTGTGTCAATAAGCTCTAGCCTCGTCAAATGCTGAGAGGCAAGAGGCAGGTTGTCTACATAAAAGTAAACACCATAGCCGTCCCGAGAGATATCTAGCCGGAGCAGCCGAACTTGGCAGAGTATAATGTGCCGGATCCAGAGGCTCACACGGGGCACGTCGTCGTCGGAGACCACAGCGAACCTGAGCTCACACGTGTCGATTTGCGCTCGACAGCGAAGGAGCAGAAGGTGGTTCACAAACTCGCGGAGCTCCTGGACGAACGTCACCTCCGACTCCTGGCCACCGGTGATGCGCAGGCCTGCGACGGATTTCCAGAGGCCGCGCCAGCGCCGGGCGAGCACGCAGGTCCGCACGGCCTGCTGCGCCGGGAGGAAGGAGAGCACGTGCTGCAGGAGATCGTCCGGTAGAACGCCGATGATGCCCTCGCCGCGGGCCAGAGCGGCCTTCTTGCCTTCTTGCGGCGGAGGCATTCCGTCAAACAGGTGGCGGGCGTCGAAGCTGCGGCACAACCGTACAACTGTGCAGGACACGATCACGCAATGCCGGCGTGGTGGGAAGGAGGGGAGACAGAAGCAGGAATCGCCGGGTCGCCGCCGCACCTCGCCGCCGGCAGTTTTCCCGCCGGAGCCGAGGGTGGAAGAATAGAATAAGCAACTGATACGAGCGACGACGCGATGCTCAACGTACAGAGGCCGGACGACGACGCGCAGGTCGCTACTGATACGAGCAATCGAGCGCCATGGAGACTATCCGGGTTGAGGAGTTGGAGAAATGCGTTTGCGACATGGAAGAATCGCAGGACCTTTGTTTGCTTGCGGGGTCCCGGACTCACGGGATTAAAAGGAGGCGAGTATAATACGTATTTTACCTATCACTGAAAATTTGAATCCAACAATCGCAGTCAGAGAACAAGCTATCCCACGCTGTTGTGGCACAAATGCCTCTGCATTGCAACAGAATAAAAATAATAAGATGTTGATGATAAAACCGATATACCAATTAAGAGCGATCACATAACTAACTGCCGCCGGCTTCCTCCTCCTCCTCTTCTTCGCCATCCATATTTCAGCTTCATTAGTGTGACGCCCCCGATTCAATCATACACTAATCATGTACGCAAACGTATACGATCAAGATCAGAAACTCACGGAAAGATATCACAACACAACTCTAAAACATAAATAAGTCATACAAGCATCATAATACAAGCCAGAGGCCTCGAGGGCTCTAATACAAGTGCTCGATCATTGACGAAGTCGTGAAGCAACAATATCTGAGTACAGACATAAGTTAAACAAGTTTGCCTTAAGAAGGCTAGCACAAACTGGGATACAGATCGAAAGAGGCGCAGGCCTCCTGCCTGGGATCCTCCTAACTACTTTTGGTCGTCGTCAGCGGGCTGCACGTAGAAAGGAAAGGGGGGAAAGGGGGAGAAAGCAACCGTGAGTACTCATCCAAAGTACTCGCAAGCAAAAAGCTATACTACATATGCATGGGTATATGTGTAATGGGCCATATCGGTGGACTGAACTGCAGAATGCCAGAATAAGAGGGGGATAGCTAATCTTGCAGCATGTAGAAGAAAGTAGATGATAAGTTCATCAAGTAGCATTGCATAGCATAATCCTACCCGGCGATCCCCTCCTCGTCGCCCTGTTAGAGAGCATTCACCGGGTTGTATCTGGCACTTGAAAGGATGTGTTTTATTAAGTATCCGGTTCTAGTTGTCATAAGGTCAAGGTACAACTCCAAGTCGTCCTGTTACCGAAGATCACGGCTATTCGAATATATAAACTTCCCTGCATGGGTGCACCACATAACCCAACACGCTCGATCCCATTTGGCCGGACACACTTTTCTGGGTCATGCCCGGCCGCAGAAGATCAACACGTCGCAGCCCCACCTAGGCACAATAGAAAGGTCAGCATGCCGCTCTAAATCCTATGCTTGGCAGTGCAGGCCCATCGCACATTGCACACACTGCATGTTGCGTCTGTGGCCGGAAGCGCACCTAGCCTAGCGTGCATTCCAGTCCAATCCGTGGCAGCGCGCCGATCGACGTCACGAAGGCTTTGGCTGATACCACGACGCTGAGTGCCCATAACTGTTCCCACGTAGTTGGTTAGTGCGTATAGACCAATTGGCCAGACTCAGATCAAATACCAAGAACTCGTTAAGCGTGTTATTTCAAAGTAACCGTGAACGCCGACCAGGGCCAGGCCCACCTCTCGCCTAGGTGGTCTCATCCTGCCCTGTCGCTCCGCCTCAAAGATCCACTCGAGGGTACTCGTACGAGCCGACCCGACTTTAGTCACCACATGTATCATGTATAGCATATAAGTATATACCCGTGATCAACTCCCGAGTGATCACGGCCCGATAGTATAGCAAGGCAGATGGACAAGAATGTAGGGCCACAGATGGAATACTAGCATCCTATACTAAGCATGTAGGATTGCATGTAAAGGTAACAGCAGTAGTAGTGAGGACAGGCTATGCATCAGGATAGGATTAACGAAAAACAGTAACATGTTACACTACTCTAATGCAAGCAGTAGAGAGTAGAATAGGTGATATCTGGTGATCAAGGGGGGGCTTGCCTGGAAGCTCAGCCGAGAAGGAGGGGTCGTCAACACCGTAGTCGTACTGGGTAGCAGCGGCGTCGGTCTCGGTGTCTAGCGAGAGAAGAGGGGAAAGAAACAATAAATACAATGCAAACAAATGCATGACAATGCATGACATGACAAAGCGTGATGCTAGGTGTGCCCCATCGCGGTAGTAGGTGGTACCGGCGAAGGGGGTAAACATCCGGGAAAGTATTCCCGGTGTTTCGCGTTTTCGGACAGATGAACCGGAGGGGGAAAGTTGCGAGTTCGATATGTTAGGGATATGTGGCGGACGAATGGGCTACGTATTCGTAATCGTCTGGTCGTTCTGAGCAACTTCCATGTAGAAAGTATTTTCATCTGAGCTACGGTTTATTTTATATGATTTTCTAAAGTTTTAAATCATGTTTAGAATTTATTTAATTAATTTAATTCAACCTTATCCAGAATAGTGCATGCTGATGTCAGCATGATGCAATGCTGAGGTCATCAGTCAACAGTGTGGTTGACTAGGTCAAAACTGACCTCTAGGTCTAGTGGGACCCACCTGCATTGAGACAGAGGTGAAATAGGACTTGTTTTAAACTAATTATGATTAACTAAGTGTGGGTCCTATTAGTCAGAGACTAATTAGCCTAGATTAATTAATTTAGCTAATTTAATTAGCTTACAAGGTGGGGGCCACTGGTCTGCTGCTGGGCCCAGCCCAGTTAGCAAGTTGACCATGGTCAACAGGGCCAGCCGGGCCCCTGGGGCCACCAGGCAGTGACCCAGATGGACCCCAGCGGCATGCCACGTCGACGGGCGGCGGAGGTTCACCGCCGGCGACCGAAAACGCAGCGGAGGGCGCGGACCTCGCCGGAATTACGCCACGGTGGTCCGTTTGGGGCGTGCTTAGGCTCGTTCGATCGAGCGCGAAGAGGCGCATCTAGTGGTGGCGGTGGCTCGGCCGGAGGAGGGCCGCAGCGTCACCGGCGACTAGCGGGGCGGACGCCGGCGTTCGGCCGTGAGAGGGAACGGCGACGCAGCACGTTAGCGAGCGAACTGAGAGGCCAGGCGAGACATACGTTAGGTGGCGAATGCAACGGGCGCTGACCTGTGACCATTTGGTCACCGGAGGCACGCCAGCGACGAGCGCAGGCGGTAGCACGCTCGGGCGCTCATCGAGCTAGGGGCTAGCAGCCACGGAGAAGCACGTGAGCGGGCGCGATGGGTTCCTGGAAGCACCAGGAACACGATGCCGTGCTCAGGAGAGCACGACGAAGAGCATGGCCACGACGGCGAGGCGATCCACGGCGACGGGCTCACGACAAAGGCGACGACGTAGCTACGGTATGCGAGGGGCTTAACGAGAAGGAGCAGGAGGCGGAGGAGCTCACCGTGCGGCACGCAAGATGGCCCATGGTGGTTTAGTAGCAGCAGGGGGTATCGCCGGCGTTGGTGAAGAACGGCAGTGACCGGAGATGTGGAAGAAGGGGAACCGTGCAGCAGCGCCTCCGAGCCCCAGCTGCGGACACCGGTCGACGAGGAGGACGACGGCGGAGACGACGGACAAGTTGGCGAGGCGAGGCGGAGGCTGTGGCCGCGCGATTTACGACGGCGAGTCTGTGGCGGCGTTCGGCCGTGGTGGGGAACGAGGGGGAGAGCGAGGTGGATATGAGGGGGGGGGGGCGCAGGGACCGTGGGGGAGAGCGGGGGCGAGTGGGAGATGGGATCAAGGAGGCGAGGGCGTGGAGGCCTTATCCTCTCCTCGACCCGGCGAGGGGGTCCGGTGGCGACCGCACCCTGTAGCGGCACGCAACCAAGGAACAGGAAGAGGGCGCGGTGCGGGGAGCTGGGCCGGCTGTTGGCCAGGTGGGCCGGTCGGGCGGCCTGGTGGCTGGCTGGCTGGCTGGGCCTTTCGGCCCTTAGGGAGGGGGGTTTCTTCCTTTTTTTTAGTTTTGTTTTCTGTTTTTGTGTTTTCTTTTCTTTTATTTATTTTCCTTTTCTGTTTTATTTAGTTAGGGCATTTAGGTATTTTGTAAAATTGTGTCCTCTACACCATAATTACCTATGCCATTTTTGGCACTGTCCGAACATTTTTGTTTCAACTTTTAAAAACTTTTATTGTTTGCCATTTTTTGAATTGATTTTTGAATCGGTTTGAACTAACGAAAGTTTAGCAACAGTAATCAAAGATGACATGGCATCATTAGGAGAGTTTTACTGTAGCCTATCTATCTGGGCGTTACAATTCTCCTCCACTATAAGAAATCTCGTCCCGAGATTTAGGAGGTAGACGGAAATAGTGCAGGATATTCATCACGCAGGCGATCCTCACGTTCCCAAGTGGCTTCATCTTCAGAATGGTGCGACCACTGGACTTTGAGGAACTTGATAGCCTTCTGACGTGTGCGGCATTCAGCTTGGTCGAGAATGCGGACCGGATGCTCTTTATAGGAGAGGTCCTGTTGCAATTCGAGCACTTCATGATCCTTTGCCGGATTGGGTCCTTGAAGCAACGGGCGGAGTTGTGACACGTGGAACACAACGTGAACTCGAGAAAGGTTCGCGGAAGCTCCAGTTGATATGCCACTTTTCCACGCCTTTCCGTAATAGTGAATGGGCCAATATAGCGAGGAGCTAGCTTGCCCTTGATCCCAAAGCGGTGAGCACCCTTCATTGGTGTAACTCGAAGATAAGCCTTTTCGCCAGGTTGATAGACCATGTCTTTATGTTTACGGTCATACTGACTCTTCTGACGCCGATCGAAAGTCTTGAGATTCTCGCGAATAATGCGGACTTGTTCTTCGGCATGTTGGATAATATCCGGATCGAAGAGTGGGCGTTCCCGATTCTGACCAGTTCAGAGGGGTTCGGCACTTTCGTCCATATAACACTTCGAAGGGGGCCATCTTCAGACTAGCTTGATAGCTGTTATTATAATAGAACTCAGCATACGGGAGAGATTCCTCCCATTTCTTGCCGAATGAAATAACACAAGCTCGAAGCATGTCTTCGAGAACTTGGTCGACACGTTCAACTTGCCCTTGCGACTGAGGATGAAACGCAGATCGAATGATGACGATCGGTTCCCATAGCTTCTGGAAACTTGCCCAGAATCTTGAAGTGAATAAGCTGCCACGGTCTGAGCTGATAACCAATGGAATACCATGGAGGGAAACAATTCTGGACATGTAGAGAGTTGCCAGCTGACTAGCAGTGATCGTTTCTTTGACTGCCAGAAAATGTGCAACTTTAGAAAGCCGGTCAATGACGACAAGAATAGCATCATTACCTTTCGCGATTTGGGGAATCCAAAGGATTTAAGTCCATCTCGACATGGTCCCATTTCCATTCAGGAATAGAGATAGGTTGCGAGTTCCGGAGGCCTTTGATGTTCTGCTTTGATACGACGGCAAACGTCACACTCGGCAACATAACGAGCAATGTCTTGCTTCATATTGCACCACCAGAATCTTTGACGAATGTCTTGGTACATCTTTGTACTACCAGGATGGATACATAGAGGCGTATCATGAGCTTCTTTCATAACTTCCTGAGTCATATCCAGGTTTTTCTCTGCACATGGCACGACTAGGCGGCCCTTGAAGTACAAAGTGCCATCATCAGCAATAGTGAAGAATGAGGGATTTCCTTCTGTGAGGTCGCGCTTAATCTTGTGGGCTTCAGAGTCATATCCCTGTATTCTCTTGATGGAGTCCAAGAGATCTGGTTCGACAGCCAGTGTATTGAGGGAATCCTAGGAAACAACACGGAGGTTCATCTTGCGAAACTCCTTAGGGGGGGAGCGAGTGCACCCGGAGGAACAATATGGAGGTTCAGCTTTCTGAATTCTTCAACAAGTGAGGGCCGAACTTTGTGAACCTAGAGGTGGTTGCAGTAAGACTTGCGGCTCAAGGCATCAGCCATTACATTAGCCTTGCCTGGTGTATAGGAAATACCCAAGTCAAAGTCTGCAACAATCTCCATCCATCTCTGCTGACGGAGGTTCAGGTCTGGCTGAGTAAACAGATACTTCAGACTTTGGTGGTTAGTGAAGATCTCGCAACGATTACCGAGAAGGTAATGTCGCCACCGCTTTAGCGCATGAATGACAACAGCAAGCTCGGGGTCGTGAACTGGGTAGTTCTCTTCGTGAGGGCGCAATTGCCGAGAGGCATAAGCAATCACTTTGCGGTCTTGCATTAGGACACAGCCTAATCCTTGACGGGAAGCGTCACAGTAAATGACGAAGTCCTTCTCAGTATCAAGTGGAGCAAGCATCAGGGTAAGTCAACTTGTCCTTGAGTGCCCGGAAACTTTCCCGACATTTGTCATCCATTGGAACTTGACGCCCTTATGCAACAAAGTTAGTCGAGGGTCGGCGATCTTGGAGAAGTTCACGACGAATCGACGGCAATAGCTGGCGAGACCGAGAAAACTTCTGACTTGCTTAACGTTCTTCGAAGGAGTCCAATCAAGAATAGCCTGGACTCGCTCAGGGTTGACGGCAATACCATCCTTAGAGATGACATGCCCAAGATAGGTTACTTCGGGTAGCTAGGATTCACATTTGGAGAACATGGCATATAGTTGATGCTCTCGTAGCTTTTCCAGCACAAGACGAAGATGTTCAGCATGTTCCTCTTTGTTCTTGGAAAATACCAGGATATCATCCAGATAAACCACGACGAACTTTTCGAGGTAATCCATGAATATATATAGTTCATCAGACGAGAGAAGGTGGTTGGAGCATTGGTTAAGCCGAAAGACATGACGGTGTACTCGTATGAACCATATTGAGTCACGAAGGCAGTCTTTGGGATATCCTCTTTACGAACACGGATCTGGTGGTAACCCAACCTCATGTCGAGTTTAGAGAACACTGACGAACCAGCCAGTTGATCATACAGATCATTGATCCAAGGAAGAGGATACTTATTCTGAATGGTAGCTTGGTTTATAGGACGGTAGTCTTGGACCAATCGATTTGTCCCATCCTTCTTCTTGACAAAAAGAGAAGGTGCTCCCCAAGGAGAGAAACTTGGGCGAATGAATCCTTTGCGAAGAGATTTGTCGATTTCCTCCTTAAGCTCAAGGAGTTCATGTGGCGGCATCTTGTAGGGCCGCTTGGCTATAGGAGTGGTGCCTGGTTTCAAGTCGATGATGAATTCGACAGCTCTAGCAGGGGGAATCCCTAGAAGTTCTTCAGGAAAGACGTTGAGGAATTCGCGCACGACGGGGATGTTTTCAATGCCCTCGAGTGGTGCAGCGTTCAATGCATTCAAGGCATAAAGTCGTGCCTCGACATTTTGCACCAGATGAGCTTGGTAACTAACTATCTCATCAGAAGGGTGTAGTAGATGGACGGTCTGAGTGGCGCAAACTATAGAGGCAGTATGAGCTTTCAACCAATGCATTCCCAGTATGAGGTCAATATTGGAAGACTTCAGAATAATGGGAGAGGCGCGAAATTTCAACCCTTCGATTTCCACAGGGACGTCGATGCCAACCATGGAGGTCTGACATTGTCCCACAGTGGTTTTTACCACTACCGAAGTGTTCATCTGCTCACATTTAACGTCGTGCTTGTATGCAAAATCTTTTGACATGAATGAATGCGATGCTCCTGAATCAAATAAAACAGAAGCATGTACTGAATTAACAAGGAGTGTACCCATCACAGTAGCAGGCTGGTCTTGAGCTTCGTTCAGATCAACGTGGTTGGCATGAAAACGACCATAGGACTTGGCATTGTTGCTGCGGGGCTGGTTGCTTCCACGTCCGATTCTTTGGAAGGGCCGATTGATTCGTGTTCGTTGCATTCCCTAGCACAATGCCCTAGTTGACCACACCTGAAGCACAAACCATTATTGGGAGTGGGAACAGGAGCTTGGGGTGGTGGAGCTGGAAGCCTTGGCTGCCTAGTTGGAGGAGTAGGCAGACGAGGTGCAGCATAGGTCTGCCTTGGGGCAGGTGCAGTTGGCTGGTACATGCTGTTGGGAATCCATATCTTACGCTTCTGCGAGGGCGGGCTCGAAGATGAGCCCTTGTCACGGTTGCGCCTGTGAGAGCTCTGGTATTCCTGCAGACCAGTTTCGCCATTGATGGCCTTGTTCACCAAGGTGGCGAAATCAGTAAAGTCATGCACTAGAAGTGCGAGTTTGATGTCAGCTTGAAGGTCGTCACGGAACGTCTCCTGTCTGCGTGCATCAGTTGCAATGTCCTCTTCAGCATAGCGAGACAAGTCCAGAAACTCCCACTGATAAGCTTCAACAGTTTTGTTGCCTTGGGTGAGGTTGCGGAACTCACGCTTCTTCCGGTCCATGACTCCCTGAGGAATGAAGCGGGCACGGAAAGCAGCTTGGAAGTCTGGCCAGGTGATGATTGTTCCACCGGTGGCGAGTACGCTGTGGCTGTCTCACCATTGAGCTACGGGTCCCTTCAGGAAGAAGGAAGCAAAGGTGACATAGTGGCAGGGCTACATCAGCAGACTCCATTTCATAGGTGATGTCACGGAGCTACCATCGACATCCGTGAGGCTGAGTTGAGCTGCGGTACACAGTTGGGTTGAGGCGCATGAAATCCTGCAGAGTCACTTGGGTTGGCTGCTGGTTCATATTGGGGCGAGGGAACTGAGCCATCATATTCTCCATGAACTGGCTATTCATCTCAGGCTGTTGGATCATACCAGCCATGTACTCAGGCGGTGGTGGGGCGTTGCCACCACGACCACGACCACGACCACCTGGTCTAACCATCCTGCTAATATATAACAGGGGTAGTTCAGCATTGAGAATTTTGCAAGGACAAGAATCATTCATGATGAAACATGCATAATGAAAAGGAGCACAATAGATACTACATAGTAGTCGGCATATCTTACCAAAGGGATCATGCATAGAGTTTGGTACACAGAGTTCAGTACATAGACTAAAGACATCATGGGTGGCACGCATGCTCGCGGCGAATGCATCTAATACTACTAAGCAAGACTACATCAGTCCCAAGAGGTACTGTGAAGGTAGGTGTAGCCTGAAAGCTGGTAGTGTCGCATCGGGAACTCCACGTCAGCAACCTGGAGTCCGCGGATACTTTGGTGCAGAACCCGACGCTCAAGCGGTAGAAGAGGGCCAAGTGCGGGAGAGTAGCCTCCCACATCTGGCCAGCCGACACCCTGGGGCGTCACAGTCCTGGCTGGGTAGATCACAGAACGGGGCTGCTCTCTAGATCGGACAAAGGGGTGCAACAGCGTCAGAGCACGGTAAAGGTGCTGATGGGTGATGTACAACTCGTGGCGAAGAGCTCGGTTAGCTCGATCCAGCCCATCAGCATGCAGAACCAGGTTTTGATGGTAGAAGGGCTCTCGGGTGACAGTGGAGTAGGCAGCAGTGTAGTATCCCTCCGCACCAACATCAGATGTGATAGCAATGTGACTGAAAGGGGAGGTGTCCAACTCCCGATACTCTCCACGAAGACGTGTCAGAGCAGCATAGGCAACATCGTGGACAGCCATATCGATGGTCACTCGAACACCATGAGCGGTGTGTAACACAGTAGTGGAGTCATACTCCCGAGAGTAGAGGTGGACGATGGCACGGTACTGCTCCTGGTTAAAGTCCTGATACTCCTCGAAGACGGTGTACTCAGGGTGCCAGCGATAACCCAAATAGGTCATCATCTCAGCTAGCACAGCAAGTGATCCCGAGGCACCAATGGCCGTTGTGTGGCGCACGACCTTCCTCGTGGGTTCCATCTGAAAGCAAAGATGTTTCAAAGGAGTCAAATGACAGTGTGGGAATTGTTCAAAACACTTTTCTAAGAAATTACTATGGCTTATCCAACTTTGGGGTGAATGTGGCCACGGGATCCTAGTGTTAGAGTTAGTAAATTCGTTTAACCCAAGTAGAAGAGATTTCAGAGTCCCAGAGTAAAGGTCAAGGAGTAAAAGATCCTAGTACCACCCAATGGCGACGTGGGCCCGTAAGACACACTGCCATGTTAGTAAAAAGTTTTGCAATGTCTAGACTCGACTTCGGCCAAGGAGTGTGGAAGGGGGATTCCTACAGGCAGTCGGCTCTGATACCAACTTGTGACGCCCCCGATTCAATCGTACACTAATCATGCACGCAAACGTGTACGATCAAGATCAAGGACTCACGGGAAGATATCACAACACAACTCTAAAACATACATAAGTCATACAAGCATCATAATACAAGCCAGGGCCTCGAGGGCTCGAATACAAGTGCTCGATCATAGACGAGTCGCCGAAGCAACAATATCTGAGTACGGACATAAGTTAAACAAGTTTGCCTTAAGAAGGCTAGCACAAACTGGGATACAGATCGAAGAGGCGCGGGCCTCACCTGCAGGATCCTCCTAACTACTCTGGTCGTCGTCGTGCTGCACGTAGTAGTAGGCACCGCCGTGTAGTAGGAGTCGCCGTCGACGATTGGCGTCGGCTCCACTGGTCTCCGGCATCTGGTTGCGACAACCAGGTAGAAAGGAAAGGGGAAAAGGGGAGAAAGCAACCGTGAGTACTCATCCAAAGTACTACAAGCAAGGAGCTACACTACATATGAATGGGTATATGTGTAATGGGCCATATCGGTGGACCAACTGCAGAATGCCGTAATAAGAGGGGATAGCTAATCATGTCGAAGACTACGCTTCGCCCACCTCCATCTTGCAAGATGTAGAAGAGAGTAGATGGTAAGTTCACCAAGTAGCATCGCATAGCATAATCCTACCCGGCGATCCTCCTCGTCAGCCTCATTAGAGAGCGATCACCGGGTTGTATCTCGCAATTGGAAGGGTGTGTTTTATTAAGTATCCGGTTCTAGTTGTCATAAGGTCAAGGTACAACTCCAAGTCGTCCTCTTACCGAAGATCATGTCTATTCGAATAGATAAACTTCCCTGCAGGGGTGCAACACATAACCCAACAGACTCGATCCCATTTGGTCGGACACACTTTTCTGGGTCATGCCCGACCGTGGAAGATCAACACGTCGCAGCCCCACCTAGGCACAACAGAGAGGTCAGCACGCCGGTCTAAATCCTATGCGCGCAGGGGTCTGGGCCCATCGCCCATTGCACACCTGCATGTTGCGTACGCAGCTGGAAGCAGACCTAGCCTAGCAGGCGTTCCAGTCCAATCCGGCACGCGCCGCTCAGTCGCTGACGTCACGAAGGCTTCGGCTGATACCAGGACGCCGAGTGCCCATAACTGTTCCCACATAGTTGGTTAGTGCCTATAGACCAAATGGCCAGGCTCAGATCAAATACCAAGAACTCGTTAAGCGTGTTATTTTAAAGTAACCGCGAACGCCGACCAAGGCCAGGCCCACCTCCGCCTAGGTGGTCTCATCCTGCCCTGTCGCTCCACCTCAAAGATCCACTCGCGGGTGCTCCTACGAGCCGACCCGACTTTAGTCACCACATGTATCATGTATAGTATATAAGTATATACCCGTGATCACCTCCCGAGTGATCACGGGCCGATAGTATAGCAAGGAAGACGGACAAGCATGTAGGGCCATAGATGGGATACTAGCATCCTATACTAAGCATGTAGGATTGCAGGTAAAGGTAACAATAGTAGTAGCAAGGACATGCTATGCATTAGGTTAGGATTAACGGAAAACAGTAACATATTACACTACTCTAATGCAAGCAGTAGAGAGTAGAATAGGCGATATCTGGTGATCAAGGGGGGCTTGCACAAGCTCACCGAGAAGGAGGGGTCGTCAACACCATAGTCGTACTGGGTAGCAGCAGCGTCGGTCTCGGTGTCTAGCAAGAGAAGAGGGGGAAGAAACAATAAATACAATGCAAACAAATCCATGACGATGCATGACATGACAAAGCGTGATGCTAGGTGTGCCCCATCGCGGTAGTAGGTGGTACTGGCGAAGGGGGAAAATATCTGGGAAAGTATTCCCGGTGTTTCGCGTTTTCGGACAGATGAACCGGAGGGGGAAAGTTGCGAGTTTGATATGTTAGGGATATGTGGCGGACGAACGGGCTGCGCATTCGAAATCGTCTCGTCATTCTGAGCAACTTCCATGTAGAAAGTATTTTCATCTGAGCTACTGTTTATTTTATATGATTTTCTAAAGTTTTAAATCATTTTTAGAATTTATTTAATTAATTTAATTCAACCTTATCCAGAATAGTACACGCTGATGTCAGCATGATGCAATGCTGAGGTCATCAGTCAACAATGTGGTTGACTGGGTCAAAACTGGCATGTGGGTCCAGTGGGACCCACCTGTCATTGAGACAGAGGTGAAATAGGACTTGTTTTAAACTAATTATGATTAACTAAGTGCGGGCCCTATTAGTCAGAGACTAATTAGCCTAGATTAATTAATTTAACTAATTTAATTAGCTTACAAGGTGGGGGCCACTGGTCAGTTGCTGGGACCAGCCCAGTCAACAAGTTGACCATGGTCAACAGGGCCAGCCGGGCCCCTGGGGCCACCAGGCAGTGACCCAGATGGACCCCAGCGGCATGCCCCGTCGGCGGGCGGCGGAGGTTCACCGCCGGAGACAGAAAACGCAGCGGAGGGGCGCGGACCTCGCCGGAATTACGCCACGGTGCCCCATTTGGGGCGTGCTTACACTACAAAAAAATACACTTCCGTGATGATACGTGTTTGTCACAGTAGGTCGCGTTTTTTGTCATGCATGTACATCCATGACAAATTTATGACAGAATCAAGATAGTCATACCTGTGGTGTCGTAGAAGTGTTCCATGACATTACCAAAATTATCATCACGGAAGTGTCCACTTCCATGACGATAAATCACGCGTCCGCGAAGTGCTTTTCGTCAAGGGTGACCGACACGTGGCATCCACCGTAACGGAATGCCGTTAAGCTATCGGGTCGATTTTGGATCCGATAACCCGTTAACGACCACGACCAATGGGAAATTTCCGTGTAAAATTCTGATTGGCCGTCGATTGGGCGGATATGTCGCCCGTCCATTGGAGGAGACATGCCTATGGTGCGTCGACACGTGGTTGGGCGAATAGAGGCCCATATAGGTTAAAAAGGCGGCCCGATCAAAGGCCGTAGAACTTAATCGGTACTAGTGGGCGGCCCAATAACGGCTGCTTAATAAAGGCCCATTTACCGAAACCAAATCGGCCCGTTAATTGTACGCCCAATATTTGGGCCCATTTACGACCCAAAGCGGATCTGGCCCGTTAATTGTTCGCCCGAATATCACGGGCCCAACTACAACCAGTGACTTTCGGCCCGTTAGAGGCCTGATGTGAACATGGGCCCATTTCAGCCGGTGTGACTTTCGGCACGAATGGCCCGTGCTGCCCATGGGCCATATATGATCCGGACGGGACATCGGGCCCACTAACGGCCCGTGCTAAAGGTGGCAACAGGTAAGCCCACGTGACTTTGGGCCTGTTAAAGGCCTGTCTCGTAATTCGGCCCGTTGATGCCTGTACTAAGCTTTCGGCCTCTTAAAGGCCCATGATATCAGTGGGCCAACTAAGGCCCGAGATATGTTTCGGCCTGGTAACGGCCCGTGAGCTAATTGGGCCCAAAAAGGCCCGGTCTACATTTCGCTCTTTGAAGGCCCATCGACGACTAGTGAAAATTGAGGCCCAACATGCATTTTGGCTCGCTAAAGGCCTGTGGTTTCATCTCGGCCGTAACGAGCCAAGACAATATTCAACTGTTAATGGCCCAACGCTACCTGGGCCAAACTAAGCGCTGGGTCGACAAAAGGCCCAACTAAAATATAGGCCGGTGTAAGTTTGGGCCTGGCGCAATGTGTGAAGGCCCCAATCATTCGGGCCCAAGAAAGACGCATGCCGGCCCAATTGTGGCCCGCTAAAAACCTGGCCCGTTATCGAATGTTTCGGCCCGGTCGACTACATCTGATTTTTTTCAGATAGTGAATGATGGCAGTAACTAGTAGGAATTAAGAACAAACCTACTCTATACAATAAAGAAATTACGACATAGTAACTAAGAATAAACCTACACTATACAATAAAGGATCTAAGGTATATTACATCCACTAGGCATCGAAGTTCGCCACCAGTGATCATAAAGCGCAACGAAGAAGCAGATTACAAAAACTGAGCACCATTGCAGCGTAACAAAATAATACTGAACCGAGACCACCTCCAAGACAGTTCAAGAAAGGTTAGCCTTGCGGGGGAACTCCTGCGCAAGCTGCTGAGCAAGGTTGTGAGACTGGCCTAGCATGTCGGTCATAGCTTCCAGGTGTAGCTGTTTAGCGATGAGGTTCTCATTGGTGTTCTGCGCAATCTTTCTTAGAGATAGGACTTCAAGTCGAAGGTGAGTTGCAGAATGCCTTTCTGCTAGAACTTGGGACTGAAGAAGTCGAACTGATTCAGACAACGAATTCTGTGAGCTTGTCATTTGTTAGTCTCAAGTAACTTGAACAACGCATCAAGACAAGACTTTGGGGTTGACTCGCTATCTTCAAGATGTTTTTCCTTCTTTTACGCAATATATGTTGGGTTTGTCTCACAGCCTTCAAAGAGACTTGTGCATGCCATCGGGCATATCACCCTGAAACAAAGCGAGAGAGATGACAGGTTTTGCGTGTATAAACAAAGATGATAAGCATTACATTAATTCTATCCAATTTCAAATTAGAAAATAAAGAGTAAGTTCAAAATATCAATAGCATAATTTGGCATTGTTCATAATGCGGAGCTTCACCACACTCTTGGATTACCATGTTAACATAACAAGCATAGATGAAGGGCAAAGAAAATCATTGTATCTATTTTGGATAATGTGCATGGCATGTTGTTCATATCATCACCACATCAAGAAGATAAAACAGGAGATGACAAGGTGCAAACGTGGGCTGCTTCACCACACACTGGATTATTGATCCACAAAACCAAGCATACATATAGGGAGTATTAAGTAATGTGCATGGTATGAATAAGAAGTTTGGTTTTACAAGTAAAACTTAGAACTTACGGTTCTTACGAACATGCATTTTGGTAGAAACAACAAACTAAACAACAGTAAATGATAGGGAGTATGAGCAAAGTAAACATCAGTTGAGGATAAAGGCTTTAGAAGGACTGACTTACATTAACAGTTAACACCGGCTTTATAATGCCCTTATCCATGTCAAGGGAAGGATAACTCAAGAATTTCAGCACCGAATCTTCTTCATAAGCATTGCCTGTACTCTACATTTTGTAGAGAGTAATTATAGATATAATAATCTTTGGAAGGGATAGAGGATAATGAAGATAAGATGCAGATTGATGCTACATAATCAACTACCAATCCACGGAAGTACAAGCGTTACGAGGAAAAATGTCTTGACAAGAGCAATGTGCTACACTTCAGACCTTGGCATTGTCTGCATGTATTCTACTTGTTGGTAAGATTAAATATAGATATGATCTTTTTAGTAAATGGTGGGCGAGGAGATAAGATGCGAATGCTACAAAATGAACCGATCCTCTTCACATAATACAAGAGTGTTTTGAACAACGGTGTCTTTGTACAAAACGTTCTTATATTATGGGGACGGAGGAGTAGCTGTTAATGTAAATGCAGTGATAGACCACGTTCAGTCCTTACAAGAGGACTGCAGAGCTAAACCTCTTCAAAAGCATTGGGTTGATTCTAAATTTGTGTAAGAGTCCATAGGGTCTTATAATGTCCACCAAATTGACGATTATGAGGCTTACATGTGCAGTGATGCTACATAATCAGACATCTATGAAAGTAAGTATGGTCATACAGGGCAAGAGGTACTCACAAGAGCAATGCAGTGTGCAGTATAGTTGCGAGATCCGGTGGTCCCTTGAGAACGAATATTCTTCTGCTAACAGTTTTCATACAAGTGAGACATTAAGGCAAATGCAAAAATGTAGTTCAAATTGTGATGTGATATCATAGACAGTACCTTACGCTACAACCGAGACCAATGTGTAACAAGATTATTCCAGTCACCGTCGGATAAATGTAGCACCGGATACTTTACAGAAATTTCGTTCGTGAGGCTTGCCATCAAAGTGCGCTTTGCCTCGGTAGGAACGATACTTCATCAACAAGTGCTTGAAAAGCGCAACCAACTCTTGCTCGTCATCACAATCCAGTTTGCTCCTCGCCTATTTAAAAGAATGAAATCTTGTGTCTTACATCGTGAAACATATGCAAGAATGACCATGAATAACATTAGTACATTACTTACACGTAAGTTGCGGAGGAAGACTGGAAATTGTTCTGTTCATGTATAATCTTTCCATGAAGGAAAGATGCACACAAAGTTCTGACAACAACATAAGCTTCGTCTTCTAAACTGGGAAGAAATGGAACATGGGTCCTATTCACTGCAATTGGGGCTCTCTCGGTTCGAAAAGGATTTGGCAACTGGATTTGGTGTACTCTTTCTTTGGAATGGGGGTTTTGCGTCGTCTGGTGGTGCTATGTCAATGGCATAATCATACTGTTTCTTGCGGTTGGGGTCTGCTGAGTTGGGGCATCGAAATGACCGATGTAGTAGGGCTAGAGTCTGCTAGAGTTTGGGTATTTTGTGGGTCGTGTGATATTGCAACTACACCTAATGGGCTATTTGATTTATCAGTGCCACTACCTTTTCCAAATACTTTGCTTGTGCTCCTCCACGATCAGCAATCACCCTCTTCCTTTTGAACGTCTGATACACAAGAACATCATTTGAATGGATAAATATGGTATGATGACAGATGGAATATGTACCGAAAATTGATAGGCAGGGCGTATTCACATACACGATGTGTAAACTAAGCTAATGGCAGTTCAACAAAGTAGAAGCAATGCAAAGCATCAGTTGCAAGATATGAGCGAGCAATGTAACCTTGGAAAGTTAGAGCAAGTAACTTGATGGGTGAATAAGATAGGGCATCTTGCTCTGACTCCTCCACTAAGGAGCTACATTGACTTAGGTCTCCCTCTAGCTCAGAATCACTGTTAGGACCATATTCTGAGCATGAATGCAGCAGGGTGGAGAGCGTTTGCATTGCATTGCATCCAGACTTGATTTCAGTCCCTTAATGCCAAGTTTGACAGCCATGGCATTGTTCTGCTTTATTCTTTTCATGCGCGCAAGCTCATAATCATTATGATGCTGTTCAGAATCCGAGATTCATGAAAACATAAAAAGTAGTCAGATTATCTATGGAATGCATTGCGGATTCAACTCGGAGAGTGTCTCCCTATAAACCCCTGCATATGCAAAGTTCACCTCCCAAACCGTGCTGACCAGACCACACACAGAAATACAAACCCCTTATGTCTCTATAACAGGAAGGCACACATTTCAAAACTGAATTAGGAACATTAGAATCATATGAAATTCGTATTTGAACAAATAAAGTAAGCAATTATGAGTGGCGTAATGTTTAGCTTCAAGGGTGGAGTGTTGGTAGTGCCTAATACATCTAAACCATTAAGTGTAGGTAGCACTGAGCACACAACAAACCCTAATGACAGTCGTGCCTAATGAGTAATGAATCAATTAGAAAATGGGTGATGAGGAGTGGCTGCTGAGTGTTGAGGACGTATCTCAGGATAAATCGGGTTGGCTTGGTGGGTCTTTGCACGCTGAGCCTGAGCAATTTGGGAAGGTAGGCACGGCGGCGCGCCCGGGCAGCGGTGACGCTGTTGGGCGAGCGGCTCCAGGCCTCCTGTTAGTCCGGCATCTCCTCCTAGAGTCATCCTGTCCGGAGACGGCAAGCCGCCGGCGAGGTAGGCGGCTGGGGGCAAGTAGAGATCGTTAGCACGCAGCAGAACAGAGGGGAATCGGGGCCTGGGACGACCCAAAATCCCAGGGTGGGCCGGCCCACCGTGGGCACCCTGTAGAGATACACCCCCGAGCGGAGAACATGCATTTTCGAAACTAATTTAGGAACATTTAGCTGACCAATTAAACAACTTTGTTTTAATAATATCAGATTCGTATTTGAACACCTAAGATTGTTTAGCTTGATGCGTGGAGCAGTGTTATTATGACACGAAGCACGTATTCTGATCGTATAGTGATCATAAAAGGGGGAAAATCTAAGCATATTTTTTTTAGCAAAAGAGGGTTTCCCCTCCGATTTCTATTAAAGAAACCACCACGGAACCAACATGATCAATTAAACCCTAAGCATGATCAATTAAACCGTATTATGGCTGTGCCATGGCAGATTTGAAGTTGCAAACCGGAGAAATGATATTTAGCATCCATTGTTTGCTTCGAACTAAGAACTAAATTCTAAGAGCTGAAAAGAAAGTAGAGTAACCAAGTTAAGATATATTTTCTGGTTGAGATCAAAAAGTTGAGGAGATATGAAGTACCACCTCTCTTGCGGCGCCGTGTAGGCATCGGGGGTGCGATGGCTATCGGTGGCGTTGAAGCAGATCTGCGACGGTAGACGGGTGCATCGGGGGATAAGTCCCCTTGTGGTGGAAGAGAAGGTCGTGCGAGCAGCCCCGGCAAAGAGGACGACGGCGCCGATGAAGCGAGAGGACTCGATGCAAGGCTATTGGTCCGTCGCCGTCGATGAGAAACATCCATCTATAGCAGTGGACGACACGGTCTTGGTAGGCGCTCCAGCATGGTGGAGGACGGTGGCGATGGATGTGGTGGAGGACGGCGGCGATGGATGGGGTGGCGGACGGAGGCTGGTGTGGGGATGGGGTGTTCTAGCGCGGACGGTCTATGAATGGGAAAATGGAGGGAGTGGTACGGGGAACCATGTTTTTGGGATGCTTTGTGCGAAATATGGGAAAATTCTGAACTTAGCCCCGTTTAAAATTTGGGCGTCTCGTCGGTTGGGGATAGGACGGTAATCTCGCATGTCGCCAATATTTGCCTAGAGCGATTTCGGCGAGGAGAGGGTGTTTGGCGCCCATGGTTGGCGCCCACGGTGTATGAACGGGCTGACAGGTAGGGCGGTTGTGTCACGTCTGAGTGAAGTTACAAACCTGCCCCTATTGAAAATATTTGCCTACATCTATTTCGGCCGAGTCGAGTTTGTTTTGCCGCCCACCGTGTATGAATGGGGAATGGAGGGAGAAACAGAGGTCTTTCGGACGAACTTGAATCAAATGTGTTTTGCCGCCCATGTTTGACGCCCACCGTGTCGGAATGGGCTCAGAGGCGGTCGTGTCTTGTCTGATTGAAGTTACTAACCTACCCCTATTTAGAGAAGTGGAAATCGGGCCGATGGATTGTCCGTGTAATGGGTAGACAGTAATTTCCATCTCCCAAACACTTGGCTTCGGGCAGTTGACGTGGGAGTGGACATTTTGCTGCTTCTTTCGAATTTTGGGAAAATAAGCATCCACGTTTACCCTGGCAACTAAATTCGAATCCATTTTGTATTCCTATATGTATCTTTATAAATCATTCTATGTGTTTTTATATATCTCCAAAAGGACGACAAAGATGTATTCCACTGTCATATATGAATATGGGTTACAAATGCCGATACTCAAATTCAGAAACTAGTATCCAGTTTAAGGTGAATTCGAATATTTGGAACACTTCATGTCCAACTCAAATGTCACACGCAGCATAATGTGTACTCCCATTTAGATATGTACACAAGCGATGTATCAAGATTCAAATACCGAGTCAATCAACCAAGAATGTACAGAACTAACGGACATATAAACACTTATAGAGTATATGGATCAATAATATCAACTAACATACATAAGCCAAGCCATTGTACCTTTTTGGCTACAACATGACATCCTTTTTTTAGCCATCTTGGCCCTTTCTGATGCGTGCCACTTATGGTCCATCTATACTACTACTATTGTTGAATGCACATTCAGCCCGATTGGCATATTTGTAGGTCTGGCACAACAATCCAAATGAAATGTCTTCGAGTCATATCAATTAATACAGACTTGTGCTCAAATAAAATTACAAACCAAAAAACAAAAAAAAACAGTTATTACATGAGCTCTAAAACAAATGGTTTGATTGATTGCATGGACAGACAACACAAAGGTTATTCAACTATGGAAAGAACATTTCACCTATGATTTACCAAGTAGGAATTTAATTTCCTTTTTTCCTTCAGGACCCTAACAATCTGATCAGTCTCAGCTTGCTTCGTTTTGAAATCCACCAAATATTTAATGGTTGTCTTGAGTCTTTGCTTGTGATTGTGCTGTTTGCTTCCTCAACATGTCAACTTCATCTCTAAGTGCAAGCATAATCTCTTTCTACCACTAGTTTAGCCTCTAGAGCATCGCGGTTGGCAATTCATAATGCACGATTGGGCGATGCCCTTTGTTGTGGGATGATGCAACGTCCATGGGGACCTCGCTCTTTGATCTTGGGCTAACCTATTTTGCCATTAAAGTTCCGATTGGATTCAGAAAAGTTGAAGTTAGCAAAACATCTCAACTGGGAGTTATAACAGCAAACCAGTTAAACAAACAAGGAATTAAAGAGTTTCAATTGGATGCTGAAAAGTACAAGTTATTAACATCGTAACCCGCTGTTGCAGCAGCAAAGCAGTTAAACAAACAAGTAGATATTTAAGTTAAGGCAAACATGTAATTCTTAACAGTAAGTATCAAACACAAAGATAGACGCAATCTACAATATGATTAATGTTCGGTAACGTAGCAGAAATTCAAAATTTTCTACGCATCACCAAGATCAATCTATGGAGAAACTAGCAACGAGGGGAAGGAGAGTGCATCTACATACCCTTGTAGATTGCTAAGCGGAAGCGTTCAAGAGAACGGGGTTGAAGGAGTCGTACTGCCGTGATCCAAATCACCGGAGATCCTAGTGCCAAACGGACGGCACCTCCGCGTTCAACACACGTGCAGCCCGGTGACGTCTCCCATGCCTTGATCCAGCAAGGAGAGAGGGAGAGGTTGGGGAAGACTCCGTCCAGCAGCAGCACAATGGAGTGGTGGTGATGGAGGAGCGTGGCAATCCTGCAGGGCTTCGCCAAGCACTGCGGGAGAGGAGGAGAAAGAGAGGTAGGGCTGCGCCAACAGGAGAAGAGCTTCGTGTGTTGGGCTGCTCCTTTGCCTCCACTAGATATAGGGGGAGAGGGGGGGCTGCGCCCCCATCTAGGGTTCCACCCTAGGGGCGGCGGCCAGCCCAAGATCCCATTTGGGGGGCGGCCAAGGGGGTGAGAGGGGGAAACTTGCCCCCCAAGTTAGGTGGGTGCGCCCCCTCCCCAAACCCTAGGCGCCTTGGGCCCTTGTGGGGGGGCGTACCAGTCCACCTGGGGCTGGTCCCCTCCCACACTTGGCCCATGCAGTCCTCCGGGGCCGGTGGCCCCACTTGGTGGACCCCCGGGACCCTCCCGGTGGTCCCGGTACATTACCGATAACACCCGAAACTTTTTCGGTGACCAAAACAGGACTTCCCATATATAAATTTTTACCTCCGGACCATTCCGGAACTCCTCGTGACGTCCGGGATCTCATTCGGGACTCCAAACAATATTCAGTAACCACGTATATCTATTCCCTATAATCCTCGCGTCATCGAACCTTAAGTGTGTAGACCCTACGGGTTCGGGAACCATGCAGACATGACCGAGACGTTCTCCGGTCAATAACCAACAGCGGGATCTGGATACCCATGTTGGCTCCCACATGTTCCACGATGATCTCATCGGATGAACCACGATGTCGAGGATTGAATCAATCCCGTATACAATTCCCTTTGTCTAGCGGTATTGTACTTGCCCGAGATTCGATCGTCGATATGCCGATACCTTGTTCAATCTCGTTACCGACAAGTCTCTTTACTCGTTCCGTAACACATCATCCCATGATCAACCCCTTGGTCACATTGTGCACATTATGATAATGTCCTACCGAGTGGGCCCAGAGATACCTCTCCGTCAACCGGAGTGACAAATCCCAGTCTCGATTCGTGCCAACCCAACAGACACTTTCGGAGATACCCGTAGCATACCTTTATAGCCACCCAGTTACGTTGTGACGTTTGGTACACCCAAAGCATTCCTACGGTATTCGGGAGTTGCACAATCTCATGGTCTAAGGAAATGATACTTGACATTAGAAAAGCTTTAGCATACGAACTACGATCTTTGTGCTAGGCTTAGGATTGGGTCTTGTCCATCACATCATTCTCCTAATGATGTGATCCGGTTATCAACGACATCCAATGTCCATGGTCAGGAAACCGTAACCATCTATTGATCAACGAGCTAGTCAACTAGAGGCTTACTAGGGACATGGTGTTGTCTATGTATCCACACATGTATCTGAGTTTCCTATCAATACAATTATATCATGGATAATAAACGATTATCATGAACAAGGAAATATAATAATAGTAACTAATTTATTATTGCCTCTAGGGCATACTTCCAACAGTCTCCCACTTGCACTAGAGTCGATAATCTAGTTCACATCGCCATGTGATTAACGCTCATAGGTCACATCGCCATGTGACCAACATCCAAAGAGTTTACTAGTGTCACTAAATTAGTTCACATCATCATGTGATTAACACTCAATGAGTTCTGGGGTTTGATCATGTTTTGCTTGTGAGAGAGGTTTTAGTCAACGGGTCAGCAACATTCAGATCCGTATGTACTTCACAAATCTCTAGGTCATATTGTGAATGCTGCTTCCACGCTCCACTTGGAACTATTCCAAATGGTTGCTCCACTATACGTATCCGGTTTGCTACTCAGAGTCATTCGGATAGGTGTTAAAGCTTGCATCGACGTAACCCTTTACGCCGAACTCTTTATCACCTCCATAATCGAGAAACATGTCCTTATTTACTCCAAGGACAATTTTGACGCTGTCCAATGATCCATTCTTGGATCACTCTTGTACCCTTGCCGGACTTATGGCAAGGCACACTTCGATGCGGTACACAACATAGCATACTATAGAGCCTAAATGCGAAGCATAGGGGCGACCTTCGTCCTTTCTCTCTCTTCTGCCATTCGAGCTTTAAGTCTTAACTTCATACCTTACAACTTAGGCAAGAACTCCTTCTTTGGTGATCCATCTTGAACACCTTCAAGATCATGTCAAGGTATGTGCTCATTTGAAAGTACCATTTAGCATTTTTGATCTATCCTCATAGATCTTGATGCTCAATGTTCAAGCAGCTTAATCCAGGCTTTCTATTGAAAAACACTTTTCAAATAACACTATATGCTTTCTAGAAATTCTACATCATTTCTGATCAACAATATGTCAACAACATATACTCATCAGAAATTCTATAGTGCTCCCACTCACTTCTTTGGAAATACAAGTTTCTCATAAACTTTGTATAAGCATAAAATCTTTGATCATCTCATCAAAGCGTATATTCCAACTCCGAGATGCTTACTCCAGTCCTTAGAAGGACTGCTGGAGCTTTGCACACTTGTTAGCATCTTTCAGGATTGACAAAACCTTCTGGTTGTATCACATACAACCTTTCCTCAAGGATATCGTCGAGGAAAAAATGTTTTGACATCCTATTTGCAAGATTTCATAAATCATGCAGTAGTTGCTAATGTAATTCCAACAGACAGCATCGCTACGAATGAGAAAGTCTCATCGCAGTCAACTCCTTGAACTTGTTGGAAAACATCTTAATGATAAGTCAAGCTTTCTTAATGGTGATACTTACCATCATTGTCTGTCTTCCTTTTAAAATCCATCTGTACCCAACAGCCTTACGACCATCAAGTAGTTCTTCCAAAGTCCACACTTTGTTTTCATACATGGATCCTCTCTCGGATTTTATGGCCTCAAGCCATTTGTCGGAATCCAGGCCCACCATCACTTCTCCATAGCTCGTAGGTTCATTGTTGTCTAGCAACATGACCTCCAAGATAGGATTGCCGTACCACTCTGAGGCAGTACGCGTCCTTGTCGACCTACGAGGTTCGGTAGTGACTTGATCCGAAGTTTCATGATCACTATCATAAGCTTCTACTTCAATTGGTGTAGGTGCCACATGAACAATTTCCTGTGCCCTGCTACACACTTGTTGAAGTGATGGTTCATTAACCTCATCAAGTCTCCACCATCCTCCCACTCAATTCTTTCGAGAGAAACTCTTCTCGAGAAAGGACCCGATTCTAGAAACAATCCTTTTGCTTCTGGATCTGAAATAGGAGGTATACCCAACTATTTTTGGGTGTCCTATGAAGATGCATTTTATCCGCTTTGGGTTCGAGCTTATCAACCTGAAACTTTTTCACATAAGCGTCGCAGCCCCAAACTTTAAGAAACGACAGTTTAGGTTTCTCTAAACCATAGTTCATACGGTGTCATCTCAACGGAATTATGTGGTGCCCTATTAAAGTGAATGTGGTTGTCTCTAATGCCTAACCCATGAACGATAGTGGTAATTCGATAAGAAACATCATGGTACGCACCATATCCAATAGGGTGCAACTATGATGTTCGGACACACCATCACACTATGGTGTTCCAGGCGGTGTTAGTTGTGAAACAATTTCCACAATGTCTCAATTGTGTACCAAACTCGCAACTCAGATACTCATCTCTATGATCATATCATAGACATTTTTATCCTCTTGTCACGATGATCTTCAACTTCACTATGAAATTACTTGAACCATTCAATAATTTAGACTTGTGTTTCATCAAGTAAATATACTCAACATCTACTCAAATCATCTGTGAAGTAAGAACATAACGATATTCACTGCATGCCTCAGCACTCATTGGACTGCACACATCAAAATGTATTACTTCCAACAAGTTGCTTTCTTGTTCCATTTTACTAAAAACGAGGCTTTCAGTCATCTTGCCCATGTGGTATGATTTGCATGTCTCCAGTGATTCAAAATCAAGTGAGTCCAAACGGTCCATTTGCATGGAGTTTCTTCATGCATATACACCAATAGACATGGTTCACATGTCTCAAACTTTTCAAAAACGAGTGAGTCCAAAGATCCATCAACATGGAGCTTCTTCATGCGTTTATACCAATATGACTTACATGGCGAGTGCCACAAGTAGGTGGTACTATCATTACTATCTTATATCTTTTGGCATGAACACTGTGTATCACTACGATCGAGATTCAATAAACCATTCATTATAGGTGCAAGACCATTGAAGGTATTATTCAAATAAAGCAGAGTAACCATTATTCTCCTTAAATGAATAACCAGATTATGATAGACATAATCCAATCATGTCTATGCTCAACGCAAACACCAAATAAAAATTATTTAGGTTTAACACCAATCTCAAGGTAGAGGGAGCGTGCGATGCTTGATCATATCAACCTTGGAAACACTTCCAACACATATCGTCAGCTCACCTTTAGCTAGTCTCCTTTTATTCCGTAGCTTTTATTTTGAGTTACTAGCATTTAGCAACCGAACTGGTGCTACTAGGAGTACTAGTAAAGTACACATTAACATAATGTATATCCAATATACTTCCATCGACCTTGCCTGCCTTCTTATCTACCAAGTATATAGGGTGGTTCTGCTTTAGTGTCCGTTCCTCTCATTACGAAGCACTTAGTCTCGGGTTTGGGTTCAACCTTGGGTTGCAGCAACTGTTTTGCCGTTTCATGAAGTATCCCTTCTTGCCCTTGCCCTTCTTGAAACTAGTGGTTTTACTAACCATCAACAATTGATGCTCCTTCTTGACTTCTACTTTCGCGGCGTCAAACATCGCGAATACTTCAAGGATCATCATATCTATCCCTGATATGTTATAGTTCATCACGAAGCTCTAGTAGCTTGGTGGCAATGACTTTGAAGAAACATCACTATCTCATCTGGAAGATTAACTCCCACTCGATTCAAGTGATTGTTGTACCCAGACAATCTGAGTACAAGCTCAACGATTGAGCTTTTCTCCCTTAGTTTGTAGGCCAAGAAGCTCGTTGGAGGTCTTATACCTCTTGACGTGGGCACGAGCCTGAAATCCCAATTTCAGCCCTTAAAACATCTCAAATGTTTCGCGACGTTTCGAAATCGTCTTCGGTGCCTTAACTCTAAACCATTTAACATTACTGAACTATCACGTAGTTATCAAAACGTGTATGTCAGATGTTCGCAACATCCACAGACGACGTTCGAGGTTCAGCACACTGAGTGGTGCATTAAGGACATAAGCCTTCTTCCAAGCAACAAGGACAATCCTCAGTTTACGGACTTAGTCCGCATAATCGCTACTATCATCTTTCAACTGAATTTTCTCTAGGAACATATCTAAACAGTAGGACTAAAGCGCGAGCTTACGACATAATTAGCAAAGACCTTTTGACTATGTTCAGGATAATTAAGTTCATTTTATGAACTCCCACTCAGATAGACATCCCTCTTAGTCATCTAAGTGATTACATGATCCGAGTCAACTAGGCCGTGTCCGATCATCACGTGAGACGGACTAGTCATCATCGGTGAACATCTTCATGTTGATCGTATCTACCATACGACTCATGCTCGACCTTTCGGTCTCTTGTGTTCCGAGGCCATGTCTGTACATGCTAGGCTTGTTAAGTCAACCTAAGTGTTTCGCGTGTGTAAATCTGTCTTACACCCGTTGTATGTGAACGTTAGAATCTATCACACCCGATCATCACGTGGTGCTTCGAAACAACGAACTTTCATAGCGGTGCTGCAGTTAGGGGAAGACTTTCTTGAAATTTTAATGAGGGATTATCTTATTTACTACCGTCGTTCTAAGCAAATAATATGCATAAACATGATAAACATCACATGCAATCAAAAAGTGACATGATATGGCCAATATCATTTTGCTCCTTTGATCTCCATCTTCGGGGCTCCATGATCATCATTGTCACCGGCATGACACCATGATCTCCATCATCGTGTCTCCATGAAGTTGTCTCGCCAACTATTACTTATACTACTATGTCTAACGGTTTAGCAATGAACTAAAGTAATTACATGGCGTTATTCAGTGACACGCAGGTCACACAATAAATAAAGACAACTCCTGTGGCTCCTGCCGGTTGTCATACTCATCGACATGCAAGTCGTGATTCCTATTACAAGAACATGATCAATCTCATACATCACATATCATTCATCACATTCTTTTGGCCATATCACATCACATAGCATACCCTGCAAAAACAAGTTAGACGTCCTCTAATTGTTGTTTGCATGTTTTACGTGGCTGCTATGGGTTTACGGCAAGAACGTTTCTTACCTACGCAAAACCACAACATGATATGTCAATTGCTATTTACCCTTCATAAGGACCCTTTTCATCGAATCCGATCCGACTAAAGTGGGAGAGCGGCACCCGCTAGCCACCTTATGCAACAAGTGCATGTCAGTCGGTGGAACCTGTCTCACGTAAGAGTACGTGTAAGGTCGGTCCGGGCCGCTTCATCCCACAATACCGTCAAAACAAGATTGGACTAGTAATGGTAAGCATATTGAACAAAATCAACGCCCACAACAACTTGTGTTCTACTTGTGCATAGAATCTACGCAATAGACCTAGCTCATGATGCCACTGTTGGGTAACGTAGCAGAAATTCAAAATTTTCTACGCATCACCAAGATCAATCTATGGAGAAACTAGCAACGAGGGGAAGGAGAGTGCATCTACATACCCTTCTAGATCGCTAAGCGGAAGCGTTCAAGAGAACGGGGTTGAAGGATTCGTACTCGTCGTGATCCAAATCACCGGAGATCCTAGTGCCGAACGGACGACACCTCTGCGTTCAACACACGTGCAGCCCGGTGACGTCTCCCATGCCTTGATCCAGCAAGGAGAGAGGGAGAGGTTGGGGAAGACTCCGTCCAGCAGCAGCACAATGGCGTGGTGGTGATGGAGGAGCGTGGCAATCCTGCAGGGCTTCGCGCCAAGCACCGCGGGAGAGGAGGAGAAAGAGAGGTAGGGCTGTGCCAACAGGAGAAGAACTTTGTGTGTTGGGCTGCTCCTTTGCCTCCACTATATATAGGGGGAGAGGGGGGGCTGCGCCCCCATCTAGGGTTCCACCCTAGGGGCGGCGGCCAGCCCAAGATCCCATTTGGGGGGCGAGGGGTGAGAGAGGAAACTTGCCCCCAAGTTGGGTGGGTGCGCCTCCCAAACCCTAGGCGCCTTGGGCCCTTGTGGGGGCGACTAGTCCACCCTGGGCTGGTCCCCTCCCACACTTGGCCCATGAGTCCTCCGGGGCAGTGGCCCCACTTGGTGGACCCCCGGGACCCTCCCGATGGTCCCGGTACGTTACCGATAACACCCGAAGCTTTTCCGGTGACCAAAACAGGACTTCCCATATATAAATCTTTACCTCAGGACCATTTCGGAACTCCTCGTGACATCCGGGATCTCATCCGAGACTCTGAACAATATTTGGTAACCACGTATATCTATTCCCTATAACCCTAGTGTCATCGAACCTTAAGTGTGTAGACCCTACGGGTTCGGGAACCATGCAGACATGACCGAGGCGTTCCCCGATCAATAACCAACAGCGGGATCTAGATACCCATGTTGGCTCCCACATGTTCCATGATGATCTCATCGGATGAACCACGATGTCGAGGATTCAATCAATCCCGTATACAATTCCCTTTGTCTAGCGGTATTGTACTTGCCCGAGATTCGATCGTCGGTATGCCGATACCTTATTCAATCTCGTTGCAGCAAGTCTCTTTACTTGTTCCAGAACACATCATCCCGTGATCAACCCCTTGGTCACATTGTGCACATTATGATGATGTCCTACCGAGTGGGCCCAGAGATACCTCTCCGTCAACCGGAGTGACAAATCCCAGTCTCGATTCGTGCCAACCCAACAGACACTTTCGGAGATACCCGTAGCATACCTATATGGCGACCCAATTACGTTGTGACGTTTGGTACACCCAAAGCATTCCTACGGTATCCGGGAGGTGCACAATCTCATGGTCTAAGGAAATGATACTTGACATTAGAAAAACTTTAGCATACGAACTACACGATCTTTGTGCTAGGCTTAGGATTGGGTCTTGTCCATCACATCATTCTCCTAATGATGTGATCCCGTTATCAACGAAATCCAATGTCCATGGTCAGGAAACCGTAACCATCTATTAATCAACGATCTAGTCAACTAGAGGCTTACTAGGGACATGGTGTTGTCTATGTATCCACACATGTATCTGAGTTTCCTATCAATACAATTATAGCATGGATAATAAACGATTATCATGAACAAGGAAATATAATAATAATAACTAATTTATTATTGCCTCTAGGGCATATTTCCAACAATTAACAGGCTGTGCCATTATGTAATCAGTAGCAAACTAAATTAAGCCAAGCAACGTAATTGAACAATTTTACAATAAGTGGCTAACTAAAATTCCGAGAAGCAGGTAACTGAACTTACGCTAGTTCTTTGTACAGCACACTGCAACTTGTTTTTCGCTTACAAGGTTGTACAAAGGAGTCCATGGCATCAATTGCTTGGATACGGAGTCCCAATACTTCTTTCTTCCCACACTGCATGGGTAAGTCGAATGGTTAATCTGGTAAGATGGTGTGTCCTTGATATGTTATATGAGGACGTGTAGTCGGAACTAGTTGTAGCCAAACACATCACAATCGGCTTTTACTGTATATTTCATGCGATTACTTTTGGCATATCGAGATCTAAGCAATCTACAATAGGATGAAAAGACTGGCATCCTTCACATTATTGGCGAACTCAGTTCATAGAAACAAGCAATTCAACCATTCTATGGGTAAATCAAAAGCGCCACTGGAATATTTTTCACTATCCAATCATACACGCAAAAAGGGGCGATGCCACCATAGGGGCTGGTATGGGCGGCCACCTCAGGTGGCTGGAAAGTGTGCACCTTGTTTGAGTCGTCCAGGTTGGCCCATGCTAGTTTTGTTCGTCCCAACGCACAAGCAGGCAATGTAAAAAATGAAGAAAAATGTTTCAATTTGGATGGGCCAATAACATAAGTGCAAGGCAGGCCCTACAAAGAGGCTCATGGCCCAAACAAGCGCCTCCCATATCGATCGACAGCAGAAAAATCCCAATTCATTCGCCCACCTGCGATGCAGTTCGCTCTAACCTATCCGCCGCTGGACAGACCGACACAGCACTTCCTCGCGCCCTCGTTGGAGGGTGGTCGCTGGGCTTCAAGCGAATGGAAGGACGAGAAGATGAAGATCCAACCCTGGGTGTAGCCTGCGTGGGAGGCAGTGGCGGCAGCACGGGCATGGCACGAGCTTGCACAAATGGACAGTCGTAGCTTGCAAGAGTAGCATGCGCAACGAGCAGGTACATCACATCCTTGATTATATCTAATTCAACTCTTCAATTTCTGGCCAATAGTTAGACCTGACGGTGTTGTAAAACTGCTTGTATGTAGGGAATCTATGAGAAAATGAAACCAATTTCTACTTATTTTATAACTCCCCCAATCAATACCGAATCGATCAATCGATGTATCTAATCAAGTTTTCGGTGCAAACATACAAGCTCATGTTGTTCTTGAGCCTGAAGTGTCTAATGAACAGACTGTTAATGAAGGATTTGATGCAAACATTTTACATGCTCCTGGTGATGAACATATAGTGTTTAATGAGGGATGTAATGCAAGCATTTGGCAAGCTCATTGAAGGATTTAGTGTCTAATGATGATCTACTATGTTGAGAGAGACAGAGATTTGCAGGCATTGATGACAAGCAAATTATAGTGCATTTTCATAGCTTGAGGAAACGTCGAGGCCATCTACCAGAAAGTCCCCATATTATGACAACATAGCATAAATACTTTTCTAATCTATTGTTTCAAACTATTGGCATACTTGTGCAGGATAGATATATTGATATGCAGTTTATGCGACCGGTTATACGTGCAATTACACTTTGATATTTTCAGCCAGAGAACGAATAATTCAAGCAGGTACATACCATGTTTGTAGTCCTTGTACACCATGTTGCATTTTGTATTTTTTGGTGCTTGCATCATTTAGTGTTTATAATCTGAACTACTTTGGATCATTATCTGGTTTTCAAAGTGCATGTAGCTTCACATTTCTCAAGTTATGTTGATTTCCGGAGTGCAAGTGCCTTCGTATTTTTTAAGTTAAATGTTCGCCCCTGGTAACTTGAATTCGTGGATCAGCCACTGCACACAAATCATACACGAATGCCAGTACGAATTAAATGAAATGCAGGGACTTACGCTAGCTCGTTGTACAGGCTCACTGCAGCTCTGCTTGCGCTTGGGATGTTCCATGTACAAGTCCATGTTACCACTTGCTTGGATGTGCATGCCTTGTGCTCCTTGCATCCCCCTCTGCATTTTTGACAGGGCGAATGGTTGATCAAATAAGAGGAATCGATCTTGATGTTGTACCGGAGGGCAGATACTTACAAGGTTATACGAGTGTGCAGGATGTGTACCAGATCCCGTAGCCCCGTCATGCTTCGCTAAAAAATGGATTTGCTTGTTTCAGATGATATCTCCAGAAGAAATAAGAGTTATAGTCAGAGTTGCATAGGCGTGTAAGCTAAGAGAGCAGTGAAAGGATATCCAAACATCATCGGAACAGTGCACAAGGGAGTGATGTGTGGATACCTAGTTCGGGCGGCGTTTGGGCATGCTCGCCTAGCTAGAGTGCGGGTCACTTGAGCCGTTGAGGGTGATCTTGTTGGCGTTGGCTGGCCGCGCACGGATGCAGATCTTGAGTGGCAGCAGAGCGCTACGATGCGGTGGACGAGACCGTTGGTGAAGCCCCAACGGCCTTGGGGGGCGGAGGTGCGACGATGTGCTTGTTGAAGTAGCCCCGGTGAGTTGGGAGACAGCGTCGGTGAAGCACACCTGATGCGGTGGAACTCAGTGTCTGTGAGGCACATCGGTTGCGACGGCCGACGTTGTCGGTGGACCACCCGGTGCGGTGGACGAGGGCGTAGATGAGGTAGCTCCGGTGCGGTGGTGAAGCGCGACCGTCGTCTTCGTCGTTGTTGTCCGGCACAAAGGTGGGGAACGGTGGGGAAAGAGACGAGACGAGGGGCGATTTGAGGGATGGCAGCGAATTAGGGATTTGAGCAATCTGGGTGCGGAAGGGGACGGTGGAGAAGAGAGATTTTGCAGGGCTGGAACTGGGGCCGCCAGATATTTCAATCCCAAACGTGGAAGCGCGAACTTATATTGTCGTCGTCCTTTTTTTGGGGAGGGGGGGGGGGTGGGTGGTTGGGTGCTACGCGTCCGTCCGACACATGGGACCACCCAGCGGGACTATGCTTGATTGCCTTAAGGCACCTACTTTTGTGTCCATGACATGTGGGCCCAACAGGTTGCTGGCCCACATGTCAGTCACCCAAAGGCAGTTGCCTTTAAGGCACCGAAGCAGCGTCCACCCCGACACAACCCTAGTCCGCCTGGTGCGCCTACATTTGAGAATGCAAACGAATCTTCTTTCATTTGCAAACGAATCTGTATGTATTACCATGCCCGTGTTTTCCTTGCAATAATTAGTCATTCGAAACGAGATACTCCATCCGTTCACTTTTGTAAGTCGTTTCAGACAACTTAGAATGAACTGTTTTGCACATTGTCTGAAATGTCTTCAAGGTCTTATAAAAGTTAACAGAGGGAGTACTATAAATTAATTAATGAGGAGTTATTTGAAAAAATTGAAACGGTACCCACGCTAACGTGGATTAGAGTGTGTCACATAATTAGTTATTTGAATTAGAGTGTGTGTCACGTAGTTAGTTATTTGAATTAGAGTGTGTGTCACGTAGCGATCTCCAATTCTAACGTGGATTTCGCACTTTCACTGTATCCACGCTACTTTTTTAATACAAATTCATATGTATATGATGAACACCATGGTAGTGAGAAAACTTTTGGATGGATTCAAACATATGACCTACAAAATAGCACAACAAATTGAGCCAATCTCAACTTTTCGAAACTTAATATGGCACGAATTCGAAATAATTACCCGTATGCCTGGTCCTCGGTTCAAATCTTACAATGTACACCGAATTGAAACATAGATATTAAGTCTCGTACTATGTACATTCAAATGTTGTTTTTAGCCCCCCCCCCTCCGCGCACAAACGCTACATACTTCCTGTATCAGTCAATCTTCCTCTCCTAACCACCTTAGCAAGCTATCGGTTTCCAACACATGTTCATTCTTTCTCTCCATGTTTCGATCTCTAAGTCTCTCAACTACACAACCCCTTTTTCAACTCTGTTACAAAATGTATTTACCTCACACACCCGCCATTGCACCCCATGCCGAGCTCTCTCTCTCCCCTCTCCCTCCCACCCTCTCGCTAAATACATGCATTGCCTATCTAGCCCCCAACCTCTAAATGCGCCGCAGACGCACGTTGTATATCTAGGTCACTCCATCGAGACTGTCTCACTCTTTCTTCCAAGACGGCGGGCCACACTCGCTCAATCCAGCTCTCTTTATCCGAGTCTCGTTTAACCTCGTTTTATTTCACACACAAATGATATATCTCCTGTTAGGTCCTAGATCTACACACTCTATACTCTCTCACGCAGATTGTCTATCTAGGTCAGTCCATCCAAGCCACCGCCACTCTTTCGACCTCATGGTGGGCCACACTCACTCAATCTCTCTCTCTCTCTCTCTCTCTCTCTCTCTATCTCTATCTCTCTCTCTCCGCATGTCTCGATTTACCTCACTCTTTCTCAGACAAAAACGATATATCACCATGTTTGAGCCCAATTCGACCTATTCACATTGTATACTCTCTCACGCACATCGTCTATCTAGGTCACTCTCTCCAACCCGTCTCACTCTTTCGATCGCACGGCGACCCTATGTGATCGGTTGACCTTGCTTCCTCCCACGCACAAAATATATCTACACATCTATGACCGGATCATCTCTCAAGCTCTATCTTACAGCCCTCACCCTTACCAAAAGGTCAATCGGACATTATCTCTCCGGAGCAAATATATTTGTTCAATGAATGTCAAACCACACTCACTTTGTCTCTCTATCTATATGTCTCTCGATTGACCTCGCTTTCTCATACCGTATCTTCCTCGCGTTAAAGCTACTACCTCTCCATCCCTCGCAAAGCCGAGGCTATTTACATTGCGAGGGGCACTCCAACCTTGGATTAATTTGTGTAGGCATTTATTCCGCTCGGTTTAGATTATATTTTCGTAGCATTCGGCCCACAACTACTCCAAACGCCGTTGCAACCCACGCAACTCACCTAGTTGATTTCCCTGCCTCGGTCATCGCTCTCTCGCACGTCCTTTCTCGCCTTCAACGTCGCACCATGGTATTATTGAAAAAACTATGTTGTTCTCTTTAATAATTATAAATAAGCTACAAAACTACACACCGATAGTCCACTTGGAATGGAACAAATTTCGACCCACAAATTAAAGTGCTACAAACTACACACCGAGGGGTCCACATGTCATGAAACAAATTTGGACCCATATACAAATTAAAAAATAAAGGACGAGGATCGAACATGCGACCGGGCCTTCAAGCCGCACGTGAATAGGCAACATACGTAGAATAGCAATGTTTGTTGTACCCCCTTTGTTCACATAATGTTTTTATATTACCACAGCCTAATTAATGGATAACATGTAATATTATTTTTAGTTCTATTCGCCTTCACTTACCGGGTGGGTTCCATGTGTGCTCTCTCTCCTCCCTTCTGCTTAGGCCATGCGGGCAAACATGAAGAACTTCATGAGGCGATGTTGCCGTTGACCATATCTGGACGCGTTCACAAGTCACGACACCAGTTTCACTTACTAGCAGCACTAGTCAGTGTGTGCGTGCAATGCACGTTAATTTGGAAGTATATCAAGTGCATGCGGATATTAACTACTAGGATATTATTTGCTTGTTGTCATGTGATTAGCACTATTTTTGGCATGAAATTAACTGCACGCTAAACGTGTTGAGCGCTCGACATTGAAGCAGTCTAGGTCGTTGGGTGACAAGGAATACATGTGGCTTGATGATGTTTTATATTTAATTCGATACGGTTCTAGCAGAACATTCAATCGATCAAACCATACATTTCGTTCAGTCTGACTCCGACTTTAAATTATACGACGATCAATATAAAATAAACAGAAATGATAAATGTTCGGATTTTAATCATGGCAATCCGAACATTTTTCATGGCAAATTTAGATTACGCGGCGGCGGCGGGGGCGTCTTGCGGTGGGAAGCGGCTCCTCTGCCGTGCTCTGTGTGTCGTCGGGCCACTGACCGACGGCGACGGTGGCGTCTTGCACCGTTGTTGGCGTACTCCTGGATGTTGGCCTAGCTTCAAAGAAGGCCAAAATGTTCTGGACTTCGGAGCGAGTCAACTGGAGGGAGGAGGCGACTGGCGTTGGTGCAAGGAAGCGGTCGACGGCGGCCATCCATGCCGCTGAGGGCACCTTGTCACCCACGCGATGGCGGCGCGCTGTCAACAGCGGCGGAGTCATTCGTGTGCACGGGCACCCGCACGGCGCGCGTCGATTACGCGTCGCGCATCGTTGGCAGTGCACGGGCACGGCTGCAGGCGTCTTGCGTCGATTACCGCAGCGCATCTTGTTGGCAGGTGCAGCACGTGAAAGTCGGCGAGGACCCGTGGAACCCGGTGGCATCAAGCTTCGGTGACAATGTGCGGCTCCCAGCCCATCAATGCCACGGGATGGGCGGCCTTGATCGGGGTGTGGGGAGCGGAGCAGGAGCGGGGACACGGTATGACGTCTTCCCGCAAGGCAGTTCAAGCTCGTCCCAAAGCGCCTTATGTTCTTGAGACTCCGGCTGGGTGTCTTCCTCATGGCCCCGGAACACTAAGGGCAGACCATCGTGATGAGGCATGGCGACGTTTAGGTCAGGCTAGTTGGAGGTAGACGACGGAGAATCCGAGAGGAAGATAGAGGATTGTAGCGATACCGGGTAGTGCGGGGTTGATTTTAAACTGCGGCACCGGCGACATTAAAAGTGGGAGCAGTTGGGACGACGGTGGGCGGCGGAGCCTGGTCAAAGGGCTCGCCTCCCGGTGAGTCTGCACAGCGGTCTGCTCGCACACCTCCCTGACAGCCGGTGCAGCGGTCTGCTCGCACGCCTCCCGTCGACTCACACACTTGCTGGGACGGCACCTGCCGATGAGAAGCGGGGACTCATGGCGGCACGTAAACGCCCACGGTTTCAATAGTGAAATCATTCGCCTTAACGTGACAGGTCTTTGTTCCAAATTCCTTGGCTCTTCAATTGTGCAACTTATCATAAGCAGCTTGTCTCGAATTGAAGAAAAAACTTACAAAGTAATATTTGTGCCATATTACGTGACCATGCTCAATTTCAAGAATTTATGCTTACTTTTGGATTTTCTGAAATTTAAGATCCAGGATTCGAAACAAATCATAACCTGCATCATGCAATAAATTTTCAAGCCGTACATCTGTCCTGTTGTATTTCTTAAGAAAGGATTTGGTCAAACATTTTTCTTAGTTAAACCTCCTTTCCGGTTTATAGGGCTCAATTCAAAAATCTCACCAACCAAGGTAGATGGTGAGTGGTGGAACAATTGTTGTAGTTTGCAAAAACACTCAATTAAGGCGCTTGTTTTCCTCAAAAATTGTGTTTACGAATGCATTAATTGCAATGCATGCATGCATAAAGTACATGCATTGGTCAATTTTCTCTTAATACTTGCATGTAATGATTTATTGCACCATGAAATCTGAACATGTGATGGGGAACAACCAAATTGAGACTTATAAAATGGGAAAACTAAAATTTTGAGATAAGCCCTATAAACCGGAAAGGAGGGAGTAAAAGGATAATCCCTCCATGCATTGCATTGCCTGATATATTAACTCAAGTACTAGGCACGAACAAACTGGCTCAATTCTGTGCTCATCCTGGTGTAGTAGTAGTAGTGCTAGGCAATGCAATTGACGGGTGACCTTGACGAGCGACGACCGAGGGAATTGAACCGTGCTCGGCACGGTAGGTAACGTTGTCTAGTTACTAAAGCATCCCTCCGTTGTTCATCGGTTGTCATTATGGACCGGGGACATGAGGGGAATTTCCTAGGGCAAGAATTCTGGCTGCCAGATATTTCGACTTGAAACGCTGAGGCTTGACTGGTTGGGGTTGCCTAATGTGCGTACCACGCACGCCACCGAAGGACACGAGCCCGTTTTTTAGGATAAACACGAGCCAAGGTCTGGCTGGTACGCCATTGGGTCCTACCATTTGAGAATACGAAAGGAACCTTTTAAATTGCCGAACAAATCTATGTGTATTACAATACCCGTATTTTCCTTACAAATACTAATCTCAACGTGGTAATTGATTTATGACGAGTTGTTGAATTAGAGTGAATTTGTGATATAGTGATCTCAATGTGGATTTCACATTTCATGGTATCCCTAGTAAGTTTTCCAATGCAAATACAAATTTAAAAGATGAACAATATGGAGGTGAGAAAACTTTGTATGTATCAAGCATATGACCACACACACACACACACACACACACACACAGACACACGAATGAACACAACAACAATCCAATAAGTATAGTGCATCTATTTTTCCAACCCATGCATGTATGACACGAGTTCAAAAATACCCCTTCTATTCCTAAATATTAGTCTTTTAGAGAGTTCAACAAGTGACTACATACGGAGCAAAATGAGTGAATCTAGACTCTAAAATATGTTTATATACATCCGTATGTGCCAGTACATTTGAAGCCTCTAAAAAGACTAATATTTAGGAACGAAGGGAGTAAAATGTAAGACATCCATGGTCCTCAGTTCAATATTTAAAATGAACATGAAACTGAAACATGAATATTAAGTCTAGTACTACCGTACATGCAAATGTTGTGTTTAGGCGGAGCTATGATTGTCGGGGGTTAACCCCTCGACCTTAGATAAAATTGTGGAGCTATGTTTAGGGTTGTTTAGATTATATTTGTCCCCACCCTCCCAACCACCGATTGGTTGTGCACCCCCACCCCTCCTCCCCGGGAGAATATCATGTGCCCCCATACCTTAGATGCTATATGCCGATACGAGTTGCTTGGAGCTTGTAGATCTGAGATATAGCAGCTCACATGATGTGTCTTAATTTTTTTGCAGGAAACCTTGATGAGTTTGAGAATTGCACACAATTTGTACAAAAACTACTTAGATGCCCTTTGATCCCATATCCAATGACCTTGAAGCTCAGATCACCGTAGCATCTAAGATGAAGGAGGACATCATATTCTCTCAGTATGTAAGAATATCATGTGCTACCACACCTTAGATGCTTTGGTGATACAAGCTCTTCAGAGGCGTTGGATTTGTGACCCAACACCTCCTTGGTGGTTCAATGGTTTTTGCGTAAAAGCCCCAAAAGAGTTTGGCCACCGCTTACAAGCACAAAGACTGCTTTCGAGATGCCATTGGATCTCGGATCAAAGCGACCTCCAAGCTCGTATCACCGTAGCATCCAAGCTGCGATAGCACCTTATGTTTTCTCGCGGGAGAGTATGAGGTGCTCCGCACCGTAGATTCTATGGTGATACGAGTTCACTGAGATCTAACGGCCCACAATAGGAGGTTTGAATGTTTTTGCAATATACGGCTGATAGAGTTTGGGAAATGCGCAGAAAGTACAAGTACTATGCATGTGCCATCTGATCACTGATCATACGACCTAAATGCTCATATCACCGTAGCGGGTAATTAAGCTACGGTGAGCACCTAATGTGAGTACCGGGGAGCCGTTGGATCGAAGATGCAGCGGCACACACGAGGCCTGAATGTTTTATTTGCAAAAAAAATTTTGGACAGTTTGGAAATTACGCATAATTACAAAGACTACTCCCAAGCCATTGGATCTCACTTCCGACGGTGTAAAAACTCGTATCACCATAGTATCTAAGCTGCGGGGTGGATGTGATATTCTATGTCATTGTCATTTTGTTCGTAAACTTGCAAAATACGTGTAACTCGTGGTTACTTGTCTAACCGCCGCAAAGTGTTTGTTCAAAAAAACCATCCTACACTGAAATATAGGAACAACACACGGGGGTCCCATTTGTCATTAATCAAATTTGGACCTAAAACTAACAAATCTGAAAGACGAGATTCGAACTAGCAACCTGGACTACAAAGCGTAAGTCGATAGCCTGAAAAAATGAACGGTTGTTGGCTTTGTCCCATAACTTGATTTTATACAGTACTTGCGTTGAGTAGAGTAGAGGGAGTGCCTCGTCAACACATGCATGACCGTTGTCTCACTTACGGGTGGGTCCCAGGTCTGCGGTCTCAATCTCTCTTCTCTCCATCGTCTAACCTTTGCACGGGCACACACGAAGAGCGGTGCTAGCTTGCCGTGGTGTTATTACAACTAAAAAAAGCTTGGAAAATAGAAGAATCGCCTAGAACAAGAGACATTGTGGCTGGTCGAGACGGAGCTAACCGTGCCACGTTTGCATGATGAAGCTGTGTGGCTAGTGGGGTGTTTTCGACCGATCGGCCTGGGTCCCGAGGTCGAACCATAGGTACTACGTCTGACATAAAGATATTTACACGCACATTTTTCCTCCGTGCGAGACGTGGAACACCCTACCGCTGCGGTTTCGGGTCCTCCCGTGGTGCACGATATATTCTTCCTGACGTGGGGACGCCCTACCGCGCGTTTTCGGGTCCTCCTTGGTCGAGCGCCAAGCAAGTAAATGAGTCGTCAAATCACGAAACACCACCTTTCCGTCGAGTACATCGGTGAAGCACGGTGGCTAGCTAGTTGGGCTAGTTCGACCGATTAGCTAGGCGCTGCCACATTTGTTTTTCACCCCTTTTTTATCTACTTGCGGCGGTGTAAATTTAAATATCCACCGCGGCGTTGCTCTGGTGTTTGGGTGCGGCAGGATTATTAATTTTTTGATTGACGGGAGCAGGCGCGGGAGGATTTTTAATTTTTTGATTGACGGGAGCAGGCGTGGTAGCAATTAGTCACGATGACTCCGCCTGTAAAAACCCATTGCTCCCTGATGTGAGAAGTCATCGACTGGTGTTTTACCGTTGTGAAAACCAAAAGATTCCCGTTCCTCGGCTGGGTCCCTCCGCCTTCCCGTAGATTGCATTTCCTTTGAGCCGTTTCGCCCCCTTTGCTTCCTCTCCCCATTGCTTCTACCTGGTGCCATGGCGGCGCAGCAGATCATGGAGTCCGAGGTGAGGCGCTTGACACAGGAGCTCCATGCCAAGGATGCAGAGCTCGGGGCCAGGGCGTGGAGCTCCGTGAGCTCAAGGAGGAGAGGAGTGCCATGCTCCTCCGTTATGTGCGGGAGTTCACGGAGCTTCAAAAGCGGCAGCGCCCACCACAAAGATGCTCGAGGCGCCGGGCGCGTTGCTGCGAAGCGGGAGATACGATAGGCCGCCGTCAGGGAGCCGGCTGGAGCGCGATCGGGCCGATCGTGACGAGGTCCAGGATCGCCTCAGCCACTTGGTGAACGAAGTTGCCATGCACGTGTTGCGGCTGCGCGATGCCTACCGTCGTGCCAGTGCGACGATGCCGGCCGTCGGGCTAAACCCGTTCGACCACCCGTTCGACTTCAACAAGCTGCGGCTTCCTGACCTGGTCTCCTTCTTCACCTATATCTCTGAGGAGCTGAGCCGTCTTCGCGCGATGGTGGGGGCTGAGCTGAACAAGGAGGGGTTGCGCGCTGCCATCGCCGTTGCCTGGCGAATCCTTTCAGGGCTCCGTCACCGGAATCCATTCGTGCCATTGGACGCCGTCTTTGACGAGCTGGCTCTCGTCGACCGGGAGCGGGCTCTACAGGCCATTGCACCCTGCATCACCAATGACGTGCGCCTCGAGAAGCAGAGGGACTTCGGTGGTGTTTAGGCGCCCTCTGCATGGGCATGTCCATGTCTCAGCGCAACATGACCGTTGGATCAAACTCAGGCAGTGCAGATCAGTCACTGTAGCACAAAGCGTGTGGGTGTGTTTGGTTGCATTCTCATCTCAATATAGTTGTTTCCTCTTCGTGTATTTTTTGTCAACCTACTAGTGTGGACTCATGCACCCTTCATGCACTCTGCCAAACACCCAAAAGTGGGTCAAGAAGGGAACTTTTGCTCCCATCCCGTGCACCCTTCATACACCCTGCCTAACACTATAGGATGTGCTTCATATGGTTCATGTTTCGTGAGTACTTTGTAGCACCGTACTCTCCGTGTATTTGTGGGCCTAGTTACATTAACATTGATCTCACCGTTCATTCTCAACCGGACAGTCGAAAAAGTGGTACTATGTTACATATAGGAGTAGTTGACATGCGCACAACATCATTTGTTATCGTCATATCTTACTACACTAGCAACAAGATTGTGTAGTACTATCGACGATGAACCACTGCACATGCCTAGTAGTAGGAGCACTGTATGTTCAAGTGGCTACCGTGTTTCGCACTCCTCCGTCTAAGAGTGGAAACGCTTGTCAGAATCATTTTTTCTTGAGAATGAAAAAGCAGTGGACACGCTCTACCGTGCGGATCCTCCTCCAGCCATGCACTAAATTACTCACTTTCGCCGACGTGTGAGACAGCCAAGACAGGTCCACCAGCCATGCACTAAATTACTCCGTAGTAGAGTGACGGTAGACTACCCCGATCGAACCGCCGCAAGAATGCCCAATGAGCAGTCAAATCACAAAACCCCTCCTTTCCAAAGAAGAAGCTGGACGGACGAAGCAACCATCATTTCACTCTTCTCTCTCAGCTTCCTCTCTTGAAGAAAACCCCCACTCGCTTCACTTCTCCCTCATCTCGTTCCTCCTTTCACTCTTCTCTCTCAGCTTCCTCTCTTGGATGGACGCCGGAGCACCGACCGACGTGATGTCTATGTCTCTAGCCAAAACCGTCGAGGCTCATGGTACGAAGAAGTGCAAGCACCCCGCCGAGACTACCGCAGACAAGCTCAAAGCCATCGCCCTGTCCAAGCCCCCCTCTCCGGGATCCCTCATTAAGCAAGTCCAGGTAATGTCTCTTGTTGACGATCTTTTCTCGATCTTGATTGTGTTTTTCATCTAACACGCAGTACTAGTACCGGTAGTACAACTTTCTGGTGATCTTGCATGTGATTTTAGTGTGCCAAATTACGGTTCTAAATTCCTCTTTTGACCAAAACATGCGAGAGGTTGACACTGATTTCTTATAGATTACTTTCAACTACTCCCTCTGTCCCAAATTTCTTGTCTTAGATTTGTCTAGATACGGATGTATCTAATACTAAAATGTGACTTGATACATCCGTATCTAGACAAATCTAAGACAAGAATTTTGGGACGGAGGGAGTACTTTATGAACATCAATGCTACCTTTTAAGAGGGTATATTTGCCTCAGTAACTTGTGTTATGGATATTGCATGTAATCCCTCTGCTTTCATGCCTTTGAAGACATGTTCTAGTGTCTTTGTTCACTCATTTCTGTGCGTATATGTAGTCATATATGGAGTATAATATCGAAAATCATCTTATATTTCTGAACGAAGGTAGTAATGAAATATGGTTTCTGTTTGAATTAGAACCAGGTCCGCGGTGGAGATGAAGTTCTCAAAGTCATGCCGTGTGAACTGGAAGACACGATGATGAGTTCTCTTCTTTGAACTATCCAAATTCTTTGTGTCCTTGTCGCCACGTGTCCTGAACTAGTGTTTTCCTGTAGCATTGTTGTCAGGCGTGTTCTCGAGGCTGTACTTGACCACAATAATTTCCTGACTGTGCCTTCGATTATGAAGGGTGTGGTTCTTGTAAAGCTTCCCAACAAATCTGATGTGACCTATCTTCATCATCATGTTTATGAGTGGAAAGACCACTCTGTTAGGTTCTCCAAGGTTGACAAGATGGTGATGGTGCATGTAGACATCTCACACGAAGTCCATGGCCTAGTCAGTTATGCGGGGTTCATCCCGTAGGTCGGTGGAGAGAAATAGTCTGCAGAGTTTAGTTAGTGCAACTTTGCTTGTCTGTAGTAAGTACCATTTCTTCAGTACTTGATTTGTGTTTGTGAACCCTGTATTGTTTATTAGTACTGCCGCTTTTGGTGTGTGGTCAGTCCTGAGAACGGTCTATGTTAATGTCTGTCCACTCAATTCAGTCTGTACATTTTGAAGTATCCAGATCATATTTTTTGTGAGGACGGTTTATCAATTATGGTTACACTCCAATATCTGTATGCATTGCAGGGTTTATCGCACCCACCAGGATTTCCAGTCCCATGGATGTTTGGTCCATACGATTTGTCACGACCTTTGGACTGTCCTGCTTGTGGGAGTAGGCGGGGGCCCTGCATGCCACGCGTAGTTGGATGATCAATCTTCTGTTTAGTACTTCAACATAGTGATTTCCTAGTAAGGATTCACTCGTGTCACATCAAGTAAATCTTATTGATTTACTGTCTAAATCTTATTGATTTAATGCCATGTTTTCTTTCTTTTCCTGCAATTTTATGATGCAGGTTTTGCCATGTGACATTCATCACAGAATAAACTGTTTGGTTTGCTCTATGGCTATTTTTGCAGGTTTCACTTCTTATGTCGTGTCAGTAACGAAGGCACTGTCCATCACTTATATTACTGGAAAAAATTGGATCAGTCTGTTGTCTGAGTACAAGCTGAATCCCTATGATGAACTACAGTTTGGTTTAACAAAAACGCCACAATTAGTCCTTCTCGCGTTTAAAAGAAATGAAGAAAAAAACTGGATCACGGTCACGGATCCTAGTCAAGTTAGAAAGCTGATCATAGCAGACCAGACACGATCGCTGTTGTCTCGCACAGATCGAGCACCGGCAGTTGCTCTAGCAGCGGCGACAGCGGCTTCGATCTGATCGGCGAGGATTGGGCACCGACCGCGTTAGCGGATCAGTCTGATCTACCGGAGGATCAGGCATCAACACTGGCACCAGCTCTACAAGGAGCACCATCTCCGGCAGCAGCAGCGGCTTCGGCACCTGCACCAACACTTGCACTTGCATTTGGTCCGGCCCATGCAGTTGCACCGACAACAGACTGGGCTGCAGTTCGCACTTCATATACCAAAGTCCTTGCACAAACCGACATGTCCACCTTCTTGGTAAGCATTGGACGCCCAATGCTTCATTCTTTTTTCTTTCCATGTTGTTTCACATGATTCACTGTGTTGATCTAACTGTTTGGGTATGTCTTCTTATTTGCAAACAGAGAATTCCTAGAGCAACGAGGGAGTCGTTCAACTATTCGGGTGACCACGGCCAAGTTTCTCTTACCATGCGCAACCTTGGTGTGAATGAACCTGCTCAATATACCGTAAGTACAAAGGATGGTCGCATGATGATTGATGCTAAAGGATGGTCAAGGTTCAAATCTAAATCATATCTTGCGGTAGGGGATGATGTCAAAATCAAACTTTCTCGGCAAGGAGAGCTGGTCCAAATCAACTTTGAAATTCTTCAGTAGTAGCCCACAACTGCTGAACTGATCAATCCTCCGAGAGATTTTGATGTAATAATCTGGCATGGTGGAACAAGTGTCCTGTGTGTATAAGTAGTACGGCAGTATTATTTATCACATGGTATATCGTTGATAGAATTGCACCTCTGATTGCTGGTTAGGAACTGTCGTTCGATTTCATTCCAACAGCTGCCATGCTTTATTCAATTTTGTGTATTCGCCTTATGACATCTAAAACCAAAGGCAAGATCTGATCGCTTGCAATATGAAAAGCGCTGAGGTAGAACACATGGGCCCCCAAACATGCGAGGTCGGCTGCGGCCCAAAGTCCGTAACCGTGAGCCTATCTGAGTAAAAAAAATAAAAAATCTGAGTATTATATTCTTAGCTGAACCCCCATAAAAAAAGCTGAACCCCCATAATGCCCGTGCGTTGTAGAGGGAGTGTATTTCTCGGCAAGGTGAGCCTGTGATATAAAAGATTTGTATATTTCTTTACAAAGGGAGTATCTGTCTGTCAAAAAATATATTTATGTGTAACTAGTTACTCATGTCTTTCTACTTCCTTTCGCTGATATGTGGGGCAACCGCAACAGGTCCACGTGCCATATGCACAAATTAGAGTGCACAACTTCACGGTAGACACACCCGGTCGTGGCGCCCGCAATAATGCCCAATGAGCCGTCAAATCACAACCCCCCTTTCCAGCTTTAGCAGTAAGCTGGACGGACGAAGCGGCAATATTTCACTGGGCCTGAATCCCCTTCTCCCTCGTCTGCTTGTTCAGAGAAAACCCCCGCTCGACGATTGCATAGGATTTTCTCATGGAGAACCAGGTACGAATTCTTCACCCATCCCCGACAAATCCAAGTCCCTTGGTCGCAGATAATCCTAGGATGGCAGCCGCCGCCGTTGATGCATTTTTCTTCGTACTGAATCTAGTGTGTTTCAGCGATTGCCCAAAGTGCGAGTACCCTACAGATTTCTGCGCCCTCGGCGACGCCACACTTGTTCCTTCTCATCCTACCACAGCATTTTGAAACGCAGCATGCAGTATGTTCCTAGAATCCTCTTCTCTATCACGGGAGGGTGGGGTTTTTTAACATGTCTGTGTTGTCATATTATTTTTCCTGCGATGTATTATTTGCTCTGCCGTAACACATGTACTCAAGATGCTCGGCTTGCCATAACTGAATACACTAGTTTAATGGTCACAGTGAAGACAAGCCATGGATATTACTTCGAGTTGGGTTCATGAACCAAGAAGATCGCTGCTTTTTTTTATGGCGAACTTGGATAAACTTTCTCAAGTGTTACAGACGAAAGTTGGTGCACGAATGTTGATGGAAATAGCAGAACCTGCTCTCATCTTCACTGCGACCTTCCACCCGACGCTCGTTCAATTGTTCATCCATGTTAGTTTTGTATCTGGTTCTTGCTTGTTGCCTCGATTACTTCTTAATCCACCTATTCTGTCTAACTAATCACAATTTAACTTTAGAAGTAGCAACAAATCTCTCACGAAGATGCTACTTCTAACTAATATTTTCTTATAATTGGTGGCACGTGTAGGTTTTTTCAGAGTTAAGCGGTCTGCTCGTTTGTTACTCTGTAATAACTCGACTGTTACTAAAACCTTTGAAGTAGATGGATCGACATCCACAAGTTCCTACACTTTATTGATCGTCTTGAGGTCCTTGTGGGGCGTTTCAATGGTGGAAGGCCACGTGGGATATGTGTGCCATCACTGCACTCGTTGAACAGGTCCAACTGTCGAAAAACTTATGGTACGAGCTGTTTTCTCGTTATATATGTTGTTCATAAATTATTGCTTACACACAGTTTTACAGCTGTGATCTTTTGAAAGCAGAACTGCCGAGTTCTATTGTTCCTATCTGGATGCCTGACCATGGTCGGGTCAGACTTGCGCTTGGTCACAACATGATGTTTATGTCGACCTAGTCAATTCCCCTTGGAGGTGAAAAGATACTTATTCGTGGTTGGTCTCAGATAATGAAGGCCCTTCCATCTTGGAGAATAGGACAGAAGATTATGTTCATGCTTTTCCATGGCTCTAAAGCAAATATCCTGTTTATTGACCACGTTGCGAGATGAAGCCACTTTCAGAAGGTTGTGGATGCGCGGGGTGGCGCCTGGGCCTTGGTGGCCTCACCCTTGGTTAACTGTAGGCTAAGTAGTAATCTTTGTTAGGCGTGCTTTATGCGGTTGAACTCAGTATAAGTACTCATACCGCTTTCAGCTTTGGTTGTTAAGTGCCCTGCTGGTTTCGATTAAGGTTGTTAAGTACTCCTGCTGCTTTTACGATGCTGTCGTGTTTCTTGATCCTGTCTTCCTCCGGCCGCCAAAACCAAACCAGCGCGGTGGCCGCCTGCTTCCACCTCCCACGGCCGGCTGCGCCTCAACGACGCATCGCCGCACCGCCTCCTAAATTGTTAACGCCGACGTCCTCCGTGGCGCTTTGGTGCGCTTCGCCACAAGGCGCCCTCTCGCGTTGTCAACATGGTCAACAAACAACAGGAATCGGCGGAAATGCGTGGAGAGGATGACATGAGGGGCCACCACGTCAACAGTATGGAAAAATAAAATGCTTCCTCCTAGTGTTTTCTCGACATCCGGGACCCACGACATTGTGAGCGTATATAGTCAATAGACAAGAGAACAACACAAGATCGCCGACACACTGGGACGTAGCTACTCGAGCAGTATTTTTTTTGTTTGGTATTGTTGAGACGGGCAGTGGTTTGAACTGGTCAGGCCCGTCTAGCCTGTGCTTATATTTTATGTTCACCATGTGACCAGCCCAGCTATTTTTTCTTTGTGAAAATGAGCCCGATTTATTTTTTTCAAGAATACCCAATCCAGGCCTACTTATTTTTCTCATACGATGGGCTGCAACTCTTTCAAGACGCCTGCAAATCTTGAAAGTAATATGAAATGGGTTGTAAATATAAAAACAAATGACAAATTGGCAATTACTTTATAATTTCTGATTTTTTCACATTTTCAGATTCATATTTCACTGGGCATTAACCTAATTCAAATATATCTTCAAAGTACTTTAAATCTGGCTCGACATTTCGGTATTAAAAATAGTTTGGAACCCTTAGAAATATGCGAAATTGGCCCTGGCCAACCAAAAAAAACGACCGCAACAAATTGCATAAGAAGTTGCCATGAGCTATATATAAATTATGAAAAAAAGAGGGAGTGGTCTGACTTGTGGGACTGTTTAGTTGATGCGTATGCAAGATTTTTTTAGTTATTATATACTACGTCAACAAACGATTCTAGCAGACGTAACCGTTGGATGTCAATCCAACGGCCGTCGTGTTTCTTCAATCTATGATCTTCTTGCTCCAGCCGCCAAAGCAGTGCCGACAGGACTGCCTGCTCCCGCCTCCCATGGCCGGCTGTCTGCCAAGCAGCCTCGGCCGCCCCTACTACTCCCACCGCTGGCGGGCATCCTCTACTCCCACACCCCTTGTTATTCTGCGGCGATGGCAGCCTCACACCGCAGCCGAACCGGTGAACCCTCGTACTCCTCTCCGCGCGGGCTTCCACTGCCGCGTCTTCCCCGGCTCCGCGTTGTCCCCTTCCTAGGCCTCGCCGTCGTACACCGCCGTGGTGCTCTCGGCGCGGTGTGGTCAATGTGGTCAATGACCGACTTCCATCGGAAATCTTGTCACGTGGAGAGGCCGACAATTGGGTCCACGTCGGCCGCAAGGAAGTGCCTCCTTATTACGCTGAAAATAATTATTCCTCCACCGACAGCTGGGACCCACTTTGGGACGGGCCACCAAGATGTTCATGAAAAAAACATTTCCCCACATTGCTGGGGACCCATAGGCCGGGCCACCGTATTTCACGAAAAAAACGTTCCCCCCGCTATCAGCTCGGACCCACCGGAAGTGCCTCCTTATTACGCACAAAAAAAATGAATACCCCATGCTAGCTGGGACCAATCTTGGTAGGAGGCTGACTTGTGGGCCTACTAAGTTGACTGGGACGGAGGCCTTTGTCAACTTTAGTCAATATATGAACGATTCTAGCTCTAGTGACCGTACGATGTCCATCCAATGGCTGTAGTGCTTCTTCAACCTCTGGTCTTCTTTCTCCAGCCGCCCAAAGCAGCGCCAGTCGTGCCGCCTGCTCCTGCCGCCCGTGGCCGGCTATGATGCCGCGGAGGCCTCACCACCCCCTACTACTCCCACCGCTGGCCAGGCCATCCCTCTACGCACCCACCCCCTGTTATTCTCTGACAGCGGCAGCCTCACATCGCAGCCGAGCAGGTGAACCCTCATACTCCTCTATGCGTGGGCATCCATCCGCTGCGTCTTCCCGGCTCGCGTCGTCCCCTTCCTAGGACTCGCCGTCGTCCATCGCCTGGTGCTCTCGGCGCGGCGTGGTCAAGGTGGTCAAGAATGGCTTCCATCGGACGTGGGATCATGCGTGGAGAGGCTGACAATGGGTCCACGGCCGCAGCAACGAAGTGCCTCCTTATTACGCCGCAAAATAATTATTCCTCCACACGGACAGCGGGACCCACCGGACGGGCCCTTTGTATTTCACGAAAAAACATTTCCCCACATGCTGCTGGGACCCACCAGCTACATCTTCGCACGCAAGGAAGTGCGTCCGAAGAAAAACCGATTCGCCTCCCGACTGCTGGGACCCTCCAGCTACACCTTCGCACGCAAGGAAGTGTGTCCGGGCAAAAAAAATGATTCGCTCCCACTGCTTTGGGACCCACCAGCTACATCTTCGCAGCAAGGAAGTGCACGGCGATCGCGACCCACCGGGTCAAGCGTGCGTGGCGTTGTCATTTTGGTCGCGAACGTGTACGTACATACTGGTCGATGTAGAGGCGCACACGTGTCGTAGTAGAGGCGCGCATGTGTCGTAGTAGAGGCGCGCACGTAGCATGTACACATACATACAACGGCCAGGGTGCAAGAAAGAAAATACGGCCACGTATGTGTACATACGGGCGGGGTTTCGAACGCCTAGTCGCGCATACGTACGGCGAGGGCTCGTGTTCATGGGGAGACAACGGAATACGTCGTGTTCATGGGGAGGCAATGGAATGCGTCGTGTTCATGGGGAGGCAACGGAATGCGTCATGTTCATCGGGAACAGCAGGCAGCGTGAGCCAACCGGCTTGGGCCGGAACAGCGATGGAAGCGAGGCCTAGCGTATCGCGGAAACGGAGAAGCGGCCTTGTGTTCGACCGCCACGTTCGAGCGGGTCCTGTTGATCGGGAGGGGTGTGGCGTACCGCAAAATGGAGGAAACGGACCTCCTGCGGTCGAAGCGGGAATCCTGTTGATCGGGAGGGGTGTGGCGTACCGCAAAATGGAGGAAATGGACCTCCTACGGTCGAAACGGGGGTCCTGTTGATCGGGAGGGGTGTGGCGTACCGCAAAACGGAGGAAACGGACCTCCCTACGGTCGAAACGGGGGTCCTGTTGATCGGGAGGGGTGTGGCGTACCGCAAAGCAGGACTCCACGGGATACTGTTCATCTCCACCGTCGACCTCTTCTAGCCTCCACGGGCTCCTATTCATCCAGCCTCCACTGCGCGCTACTCCACCAGCTACTGTTCAACAACCCCTCCACGGGCACCCCTCCACCGTCTACTGTTCATCCAGCCCTCCACACCACGGGGTCTTGTTCAACCACCCCTCCACAGCCACCCCTCCACCATCTACTGTTCATCCAGCCCTCCACACCACGGGGTCCTGTTCATCCAGAGGCAACGCCACCGCTCACTGTTCATCCAAACCCCCATAGCGCTCACTTTGTTCATCCAATCGATCAGCTTGATTAGCGGCAAGAGCGAAGGAATCGCTCCATCGGGTTCAGTTAACAGCCATCGATCGATTGCTCGGGTTCAGTAACGTGTAGCCTGCAGTGCAATCGCTCGGGTTCAGTTAGAGTCCAACGCCTCGTTCGGGTTCAGTTAGAGCCAACGCCTCTCACACACGCGCATACGTGTACGAGAGAAACGCGCATCGCTCGGCCCCCGCCTCCCACCGTAACCAGAAACTTCCCAAAATTTTCCTCCCCCTCGCTTCTACCATGGTTTTTTCCGTCATGGATGGCCCAAAGAATATCATGCAACTGCGTCTCCGCCCGCCCAGGACAAAAGCCCATTTTCTGTCATGATTTTTTGTCATAGAAGTAGGAGCCCACCACATCTATGATGATACTAGGTTTTGTCACAATTATCGTCATAGAAGTGTCATATGTATGACAGAAAAAATTTCGTTCGGCCCAAAATGTCACGGATGTGTCTTTTTTTGTAGTGTTAGGCTCGTTCGATCGAGCGTGAAGAGGTGCATCTAGTGGTGGCGCTGGCTCCGCCGGAGGAGGGCCGTAGTGTCACCGGAGACGAGCGGGGCGGACGCCGGTGTTCGGCCGCCAGAGGGAACGACGAAGCAGCACGTTACCGAGCGAACTGAGAGGCCAGGCGAGACATACGTCAGGCCGCGAATGCAATGGGCGCTGGCCTGTGCCCATTTGGTCACCGGAGGCACGCCGACGATGAGCGCAGGCGGTAGCATGCTCGGGCGCTCATCGAGCTAGGGGCTAGCGGCCACGGAGAAGCGCGTGAGCGGGCGCGTTGGGTTCCTGGAAGCACCAGGAACATGATGTCGTGCTCAGGCGAGCATGACAGAGAGCATGGCCACAGCGGCGAGGCGATCCGCGGCGACGGGCTCACGGCAACAGCGACGACGTAGCTACAATACGCGAGGGGCTTAACGAGAAGGAGCAGGAGGCGGAGGAGCTCACCGTGCGGCATGCAAGATGGCCCGTGGTGGTTTAGTAGCAGCAGGGGGCGTTGCCGGCGTTGGTGAAGAACGGCAGCGACCGAAGATGTGGAAGAAGGGGAACCGTGAAGCAGCGCCTCCGAGCTCCAGCTACGGCCACCGGTCGACGAGGAGGACGACGACAGAGACAACAAACAAGTTGGCGAGGCGAGGCGGAGGCTGTGGCCGCGCGATTTACGGCGGTGAGTCCATGGCGGCGTTCGGCCATGGTGGGGAACAAGGGGGAGAGTGAGGTGGATCTAGGGGGGGGGGGGGGCAGGGACCATGGGGGAGAGCGGGGGCGAGTGGGAGATGGGATCGAGGAGGCGAGGGCGTGGAGGCCTTATCCTCTCCTCGACACCGGCGAGGGGTCCGGTGGCGACCGCGCCATGGTAGCGGGCATGCAACTGAGGAATAGGAAGAGGGCGCGGTGCAGGGAGCTGGGCCGGCTGTTGGCCAGGTGGGCCGGTCGGGAGGCCTGGTGGCTGGCTGGCTGGCTGGGCCTTTCGGCCCTTGGGGAGGGGGGTTTCTTCCTTTTTTAGTTTTGTTTTCTGTTTTTGTATTTACTTTTCTTTTATTTCTTTTCCTTTTCTGTTTTATTTAGTTTAGGGCATTTAGGTATTTTGTAAAATTGTGTCCTCTACACCATAATTACCTATGCCATTTTTGGCACTGTCCGAACATTTTTGTTTCAACTTTTAAAAACTTTTGTTGTTTGCCATTTTTTGAATTGATTTTTGAACCGGTTTGAACTAACGAAAGTTTAGCAACAGTAATCAAAGATGACATGGCATCATTAGGATAGTTTTACTGTAGCCTCACTATCCGGGCGTTACAATTAGAGCAACTCCGACACGCCGCCATACGGACGACGGTTTTGTCCGCTTTTGGTCCGTTTGAGTCGGGCGTCTGCTCATCGTCCGCCCCGTTTGAGATTTGGGTCGGCAGTCCGCCCAATGCGCCGACCTATTTCATGCCCGCACGCAATTTTTAAAAAGGCTCGCAGCCATTTATCATGCCAGCGGCCATGTCTTCACCCGAAGCTCATGCCGACACAATGCCAACGTCGGCATACAAAACACCACACAGTTCATGCTGGCGCACTCGCCAGTGACCGACACACATGCCAGCACACAAAAAGGGGTGGGACTTGAGTTCGACCACGCCATCGCGGCCCGTGGTCATGCCAGCACACCTGCCGGCATACAAAAAAGGATGGCGCTCGCCGCCATAGATCACTCGTCGTCGAGCTTGAGCATGTCGGCCTGCATCTTCTCGAACCACGGCCTCTTCCTTGGCGACACGGTGTTGAGATCCACCTTCATGATCTCCACCCCAGTCATCATGCTCGTGAGAGCCACTTCTTTCGCCTTGGTCTTGGCATTGGAAGCCTCGGTCTCTAGCATCTTGGCTTGCTTCTCCGCCTCCATCTCAAGCATCTTGGCTTGCTTCTCCGCATCCATCTCAAGCCTCCTCCTTTGGATCTCCATGAAGGCGTTCATTTGTTCTTCTCTGTATCGCCGGTGCTCCTCCTCCCTTGAGTCCTTCTTCTCATCATGCCCTCCACGATTGTGATGAAGGTGTTCGACGCCGCATCCCGCTTGTCCTCCTTCTTGGAGTTGGTCTTCCCCCGCAACCTTGCCTTCTCGCCATCCCCAACCTCCTCCACGACTTGCTTCCCCCACGCGGCTTGAGGGCGGCATATTGCGCCTTGAACATCTCCTCGTCTTTGATGACCCTCCAACAATGGGAGAGATTGAAGCACTTGCTATTGTGTTGGACCTTGAATGCCTCCAAAGCTTAAAATGCCTACAAATGTATTTCATGCAAGCATATTGGCAAATGGATATGGAAATGGACACGCAAGCATAAACGGGATGACACAAAAAAGAGGGCCGCTTGCTAGCATACCATGTCTTGCATGCCGATGCCGCTCACGGGGCGGGCCTTGACGCTCTCAAGAGTGGCACAAAACTTGCCGCACTCTTGTTGGATCACCCTCCATCGCTTCCAAATGGACACCCACACGCCCGTGATTTGGATTTGTTACGGCGGAAACTTCTTGCGCTCATGGAACTCACGATGGACACGAATCCAAAAGGTTGATGCCTTTTGTTTGGCGCCGATCTTGGGGTCTTGCCCAATGTCCCTCCAACACTCACAAAGGAGCTTGTCCTCGGCCGTCGTGTATGCATTGGTCTTCTTGCTCTTGCGCTTCGGCTTCGCCCCGGCGGCTTGGTTGGAGAGCTTGTCCTCGAACAATGTCTCCCCTTCGATGTCGCACTCATCCTCTTCCTCTTGCCCGTAGTCCTCCGGAAACTCGTGGTCGAGGGGGAAGCCGTCTAGGTCCAGGCCGACCTGATCATGCATGAAGGCCACCTGATCTTGATCAAAGGTGGAAGGCATGAATGGCCCTCAACCATCCTGGCTTTGTGTCTCGTCGGGATCGTAGCCAGCCCCAGAGGCACCACCAGCGGCCAACACACCACCCTCAAAAATGATGTTCTGCATGTAGTCATCGTCGCCGGAGGCCGGCATTCCGTCGAACAGGTTGCGTGCGCCCGGCAGCACGTTGGTTGGCATGTGCCACGCGCGTTTCCTCGCTCCTCCAAATGACGAGCCACCTGCCAGGCGTTGAGGTCGATGGGCGCGGGCGCGGGTGTGGAAGGCGCCACCACGCTCACCTCGGGCGAGCACTCCCCGGAGATGCGGGAGGCCTGATGGTAGACGTGGAAGCCGGGTATCGGCTGCTTCGCTGTCACACCCTGCATTTTGTAACATTTCATTTGCATTAATAAAGCATAAAAATTTGGACCGACAAAAACTTATGCATTATTTGGCTTTTTATGTTGGAGTTGGTTTTCTCTCTGTGATTTTTCTAGTGCTCTTTAAAGTCAACACAACTTCACCTTCTATACTTCATCTCCTTGCCCCAAGCTTATGCCCAATGATCATGCCATGTGTATAGTGCAATATAGTATTTTCTTACAAAAATAATTTATCCAAATAGTATTTTCAGAAATTAGTTTTCCAAAAACCCCTGAATTGAGGTTTGCACTACAAGTACTTGATTTGGGGTATAAAAAATATTTCAAAGAGTATATTTGAATCCTGTTAGATGTAGGACTCCCATAAACCACAAAAATATAATTTCAAAAGTTATTTTCCTATTTTATTTAAAAGCTTTTTCTTAAGGCCAGAAATGGTCTTTAATAGGGAAAAATTATTTTTATTGTTTTAAAAATATTTGACAAAAATCAGGGGAACTCAGTGGGCATATATTTCCCATATATAAGAGTTTCAACACATGGTCATGTTCAAAATATTGGACAAAACCTCCCAAAACCATTTCTGCCCATTTCAAGGATTTGAATATTTCTACAGGAAATATTTTCATAAAAATCCAAGGAAAATCCACCAAGTCACAAATGCATATTGTGATCACCTTGAAAATCCTCATGTCAATCAAGGTCATTTTGGTTCACCAAAATGCCCCAAAACCCTCTCTGACCAGAATCAAATTTGAACAACTTTGTACTACCAACTTTCTCTCCTTGACCCCAACTTTTGTGAGCATGTTCACATGACCAAATGAGGCCACTACACCAAGTGGTGCATCAAGGAGAAGTGATTTGCTCAACCAGATCTACACAAGTTCATTTATGCTAATTTCTAGGGTTTGCCAAAGTTTCATTAGCAAACTCTTCCAAATGAGCTCATCTTTCTTATTCCATGTCATTTTGTCATGACAAACACCCCTGCCAAGTGCCACAAGAAGTAGATTAGTGCAAGTACCCCAAAACCATATCAAACACCTTCTGCATATTAGCTAAAAACCCTATTTGCGGCTCTTCCACTAATCTCCTTGAGCTCCACTTTTTACCACAACCCCTCCTAGTCCCCTTTCACCTCCAGTATCAATGGCAAATCCACAGCTTAATTATTGGATGGGTAAAACTCCACTTTACCTCCCTGGACAGCCCCTCTCTCCCTCTTCTTCTACCTCTCTCTTCTCCTACTGGCCACCCAGGGCATCCAAGGCCATCTCCCACTTCTTTACTCCCACCTAGAGCTACCAGACACCTTTGGCCGTGACCACATTGCATAGAAAATGGCATGCCGGCCATTTGCACGCTCTGGAGCGCGCTACAGTGCGCTCCCGCACTGTAGCCGCCCCCTGCCAAGCACCTCCGGCCACCTCGGGCCTCCCCAGCGCGCCCGACGATGCGCCTCGGCGTCCGCAGCAGGCTAAGCCCCGGTCCCCCTCTTCCTTTCCTCTCCTATGGCCTCCCTCATACGCGCTCCATGGTCGCCTGAGAGCTCCAATGAGCACGCTCACACGCGCGGAGCCTCTGGCCCCTCATGCTCCCTCTCTTCCTTCCCCTGGGTGTAGTCGACCCCCACGAACACCCCAGACACGGCGCCATCTCCTCCCGAGCCCTGTGGCGACGAGCAGGAGCCCACGGGCGCACAGGTCCACGGCACCCCGCCTTTCACCTATTTAAGGGCCTCCCCGAGCCCTCCTGCCGGTGTCAAAACCGGCGGATCTCGGGTAGGGGGTCCCGAACTGTGCGTCTAGGCGGATGGTAACAGGAGACAAGGGACACGATGTTTTTACCCAGGTTCGGGCCCTCTCAATGGAGGTAATACCCTACTCCTGCTTGATTAATATTGATGATATGGGTAGTACAAGAGTAGATCTACCACGAGATCAAGGAGGCTAAACCCTAGAAGCTAGCCTATGGTATGATTGTTGTTCTGTCCTACGGACTAAAACCTTCCGGTTTATATAGACACCGGATAGGTTAGGGTTACACATAGTCGGTTACAATGGTAGCAGATCTACATATCCGTATCGCCAAGCTTGCCTTCCACGCCAAGGAAATTCCCATCCGGACACAGGACGAAGTCTTCAATCTTGTATCTTCATAGTCTTGGAGTCCGCCGTGACGATAGTCCGCTATCCGGACACCCCCTAGTCCGGGACTCCCTCAGTAGCCCCTAAACCAGGCTTCAATGATGACGAGTCCGGCGCGTTGATTGTCTTCGGCATTGCGAGGCGGGTTCCTCCTCCGAATACTTCATAGAAGGTTTGGAACACAAGGATAGTGTCCGGCTCTGCAAAACAAGTTCCACATAACACCGTAGAGAGAATAATTTTTGCACAGATCTGCTGACGTATTCCGCGACATGACATCACACCACGGCTAAGCCTTTATATGAATCGTTTTTTACTGTTCCACCTCAGCGTGTTTAGCGAGGCGGTTTCCTTGGCACGTCTTATCAAAGCATAGATCGTGCCCCCTTATTCCGGGATTCTCATCAATACGGACGTGGGTAACCCAACCGTGCCCGTTGCCACGCCTCCTCTATCAAAGGCGAGTCCTAATCGACCACGGGGTGGGCTCTTGGTATTCAACCTCTTTATAATTAGAACAAGGCCCGCTACTTTTTACACCCTCCATCGAAGTTCGCCTCGCGCTTGAGTTCCAACACCCAAAGCTTCAGATTTAGGCGCTTGGACCTTCGATGATGTCCGCTCCGACCAACACGGCCGATGGATGTCTTCCTCCGTCACGTAAGAAGATGTGCTAAAGCTGCGAGACGCCAGTATCTAACCGGCGAGATCTCGCATAGGCTACCTGCTCGAGGCAGGTCATTCCCCTTCTTGAGCCCGGCGAGAACGTGGTGTTCGTGTCTCACTTCCTTTGGGGTTTAGGCTTCCGACGGATCCCTTTGTGCGGGGGCTCATGTTTTATTATGGGCTGGATTTCCATGACTTGAATCCGGAGTCCATCCTCCATATCTCGTCATTCATTGTCGTATGTGAGGCCTTCCTCCATATTACTCCCCACTTTGGATTGTGGATCAAGACCTTCAAGGTGGAGCCAAGGATGATCGAGGGGCAACAAGCAGAGTGCGGAGGGGCGGTCATAAGCAAATGTGCTGATGCTCCGTGGCCCGAGGGCTCTTTTCAAGAGGAGCTTGGTTTGTGGCAACGGGAGTGGTTTTATATCACCGCTCCCCGGGGCACCAAATGGGCGGTGCTCCCTGCCTTCCGCTCAGGTCCACCACAGCGGCTAGAGTCATGGGTCAACAAGGGGCTCGACTGGGGTCCGTCCAAGGACGTTCCCTTGCTGCAGGGCCATATTCGAGACCTCCAAGAGAGGGAGATCAATCTGATTGCAGTGGCATAGGTTATGTTGATCCGGCGCCTTCAGCCCTAGCGTCGCCCCCTCACTTTGTGGGAATTCAATCCGAGGGACCATGAGCTCTCCAAAATTTTGTGGGTACGACGCTTTGTGGAGATGTATAAACTGTTCTTGGACCACAAGAGAAGTGTCCGGACTGGCCCGAGGACGCAGGACTAAGCTGCAATCGCCCAGATACTCAAGTAAGTAGTCCTGTAACCGGACAAGCTGTTCTTTCATTTATCATATATATATGCCCTTTAAAGGAGCCGTTTCTTGAACAGGAGTGGATAGCCAAGGCAAAGTTAATAAGGTGTCCGGCTCCCCTCCCGGAGACCATGCCGGATCCCATGCTGACCAAGATGTTGAAGGTCGCGCCTTTTGAAGAAGGCGAAGGGGGGAGCGGGGAAGCAACTGCCTCTACGAAGGAGGCTATCAAGGAAGGAGGGATTAAAAGTCCTATCTTTCGAGGAGAGAAGAGGACTGCTTCGGAAGATCCAGAGGTCAAGGCCTCAAAGAGGGGAAGGGAATCTTCATCGGAGAGTCCGGCGCTAGGAAGTAACCCAGCCGCACTATTTCCCCAAGGGGATCAGCCCTCCAGCGAGCCGTAAGTAAGAAGAAGGGGTCTTGTAAATAAGGAACATCCCTGTATTTATTTATGAAGATAACCAAAATTGTACCTGGTAAGGGAGCTTGACGCCCATGTCTCACTATTTGTATGCTTAATTCAGATGGTGCCGCTGCTGTGGAAGAGCTGCGGGCGGAGCTCGCCCGAGCGAAAGAGCAAGCCAGAAATAATAATGCGGCCGCTTTAAAGGCGATCGAAGAGCTAGAAGCCAAACGGGCTGCTCACTGCCGAAGCAAAGAGGAAATGGCCGATATGGCTAGAAAGTTGAGGAATACTACCGATTGCTACGAGGTTCTTGAAAAAGAACGTCAAGCGGAACAAGAGGGCCTGAAAAAGGCCGCCGCCGAATCCAAGAATGCCCAGTCGGCTTTGAGAGCTGCCAAGGAGGAGCTGAGTCAGGCCGGGGCAATTGCGGCTGGAAAACCGTTTCTGCTGCGGAGGAAATATACGGATCCAAAGTATGCTCAGTTGGATAAGTTGTGGAGTTTGGAGGATGCTTATCTGGACTTGGCGGCGAGCGCTGTGGACGCGGTTGAGCACTTCCGGGGCCAGAAGGGGCACAGAAGGGAAGAGCTATATTGGTTGCAATTCCATAGTCCGGAGCGTCCTCTGCCGCTGACCGATCGGTTGGCCGAATGGGCCGAGCTGAATCGATTGTCCGGATTTGCCATGAAGCATGTCTTGAATCACTTGTGGCCGGGCGGACCCCAGGCGAAGAGCTATTTTGGTTTAGTGCAGCAGTTCCTTGGTGTGGTACCGCGTATCTACGCAATGAAGCGATCGGCGTGTATTGAGGGAGCGGATGGCTCGCCCGTGTCAAGACATACCGCGTAGATGAAGGCCACCGACGTTGCATCCCAAGATTCGGACGAAGCCGAGTACTGCCGAGCACTACTTTGAAGAAGTCCTGCCGGGCGCTCGTTTAATAGAGGCGCAGTGCTCGAAGGATATTATGTTTAAAGTACATGTATGATTTGTGAAAACAATGTTTTCAAGATAATATAAGAGCTTTTTATACTTCTGCGTTCCAAGAGTAAACTACTCCCCTGCGCCGTTTATGTATATGTGTATATAACCTAAAAGATGGCAGTCCTTGGCTTCACGCACATAGTGCGGGGGTGTTTGCAAAGAAAGCGCTTTTTCACACTTAATCCAACGTCTTGGTCCTGTTAAGGAGGTGATAGCGTAGCAAACCAGGCAACCGGACTATAATGCTTTATCACTTCACTTAGCCATAGGAGTTCGAGGGTGGGGCTACTATATAGCCCCTGGGGGCACCGCACTCTCCCGGATTCGGGGTGCGTATGTGCCTGACTGAAAACCGGTCCTTCGTTAATGCGGAGGAATACTAAACATTCTCGTGAGTCATCGAGTGGTTGACCAGTCTCTCGCTACATCATGACAGTCAGTTTTCGGCATTCTCTACTAAGGTGCTCGCCCGGCCGAACCGGGGCACAATCACAGTAGTTCTCCTGGTGCCGCGTTAGCTGTGAAAATGGAACGTAAGGCAGCAAAACACAGGAGCCGGGCAACCCAACATTTGACCAAAGACATGATTCGGAGATGATGCATATAAGGCCTAACTCGAGATGCCGAATACTCCCTAAGGTATTCGGTCTTTATGAAAATGGGCAGAATAATGCCCTAAGCCCCCGTGTCCAGTGCACGCCATAAAAATTCTGTGCGGCCAATGCCAAAACGCCAGCCTCCTCCTCGGTTATAGTAAGGAACCGGGGATGTATAACAACAAGAGACAAAAAAGGTTTACGCAGGTCTTAATCTGAAAAGAATCCTTGCAACGGGTCCCCTCTTGCACGTCTACGCTGTGTCTCCGTTGTGCAGTATCCTGGGACGGGTGTAGCACGTTGTTCATCTGTAAAAGAGAGGAACTTAGTTTGAAAGAAAAAGGATTGTGCGAAAGATGTACTTTATATTAAATAAACAGAGTACGATTTGAAGAAGTGAAGAAAATTGAGCTTTTATTGTCTCTTGTTGTACATGCATGCAGCCCCTTGTATGGGGGTATGCCGCTAGTAGGCGCCGGACTCGTCTAGCCGTGTCCGGGGTTTGAATGACCTATTTAGTTTCTTTGACTAGCAGGGCCGGATAGGTGTGGGGCTGTCAAGGCAGTCTCACGTTCTTCCGTGCTCGAGTAACACTTAATGCTCCCTTTTAATGAGATGATGCCGCGTGGACCGGGCATTTTAAGTGTTAGAGATGCGTAATGCGGTATTGCGTTAAAGCGGGTGAAAGCTTCGCGTCCTAATAGTGCTTGATGGCTACTTTTAAATGGGGCGATATGGAAGACTAACTTTTCGCGACGGAAGTTGTCGGATGAACCGAACAAAACTTCTAGCAGTATGGAGCCCGTACAATGGGCATATGGGCCTGGCATTGCTCCTTTAAAGGAGGTGTTGCTACGGCGAATTTTGGTTGGGTTTATCCCAATCCTGCGGACTGTGTTCTGATATATCAGGTTTATGGCACTGCCGCCATCCATGAGGACTTGTGTAAATTGGAATCCGTCGATTATAGGATCCAATATCAAGGCAGTCCATCCTGCCTTCCGGATATTTTCGGAATATTCCTGATGGTCGAAGGTGATTGGCTTTGACAACCAGTGTGCAGCACGCCTTTTAGTGGGCGCCGCTCTATTTTTCCCTTTGATCACGTGAAGTGAGTTTACTGTCTTAACCTCCTGTGGGAAATTCTTTTGTTTTCCGTGGCTCTGCTTGTGGTGCTCGTCGTCATCCTCAATTGGTGTGTCGAGCCCCTTGTGTTCGGCGTTGAGTCTGCCGGACTGTTTGAAGACCCAACAATTTCTGTGGGTATGGTTAGCAGGCCTCCGAGGAGTACTGTTGATTTGACATATCTTGTCCAAGATTTTGTTGAAGTTGGATAGCTCATCGCTATTGTCCTTAAGGGGCAGTTTTTTGTTGTTCTGCCGTGAGCTTTTGAATCCGGCATTGACCGCCGCGCTCTTTGGACCGTTCCCTTTAATCCGGTGTTGGTCCTTGTTGCGCCGTGGTTTCCCGTTCCATCCCTCGACTTGGATGTACTTGGGTCGCTGGTATCGCATCTTGCTAGCCACTGTCCTCTCCGCCGCAAAGCGGGTCATGAGGCTTGTTAATGTGGCCATTGTTCTTGGTTTTTCTTGGCCGAGGTGTCTGGCGAGCCATTCGTCTCGGACGTTGTGTCTGAAAGCTGCTAAGGCTTCGGCGTCCGGATAGTCGACTATTTGGTTCTTTTTAGTAAGGAACCTGTTCTGCATTTCGGGCTGACTCTCTCGACTGTTGAGTTATGTGACTTAGATCGTCTGCATCCGGAGGGCGGACATAGGTCCCCTGAAAATTTGCCCAAAACGCATCCTCGAGCTCTTCCCAGCTTCCAATGGTATTTTCAGGGAGGCTTTTAAGCCAATGCCGAGCTGGCCCTTTGAGTTTAAGGGGTAAGTATTTTATGGCGTGGAGATCATCTCCTCTAGCCATGTGTATGTGGAGGATGTAATCCTCGATCCGCACTCAGTGGTCTGTTGTTCCGTCAGATGCCTCTATGTTTACGGGTTTGAATCCCGGCTGAAATTCATGATCCAAAGACCTCATCGGTGAAACATAGGGGTGTGCGGCGCCCTATATTTGGGTGTGCCGTGATCTTGAATTTTGGCGTGTTGCATTGCTTTGATGAGCCTGCTTTCTTGGCCCATAGATGGACCTAATCGGGCCATCCTTTTGATGTGAATCCTTATGCGAGATCGCATATTGGCTTGTGTCTTGGCGCCATTAACCGCTCTCTTTTGCCGTGGGGTCGCCCATCCGACCGGGTGGCCTTTATTTTTAATTGTGGGGCTCTAAGGCCTCCTCGTCAATTCGGCAGTAGCTTTCTTTTCGGTAGCTCTTTGTTCGGGCGATCGCCGCCATTTGTTCTGCGGTGCTGAATACTTTGCTCCGTCTGATCCTGAGTGCATCTTCCGCTGTTTTGAGCTTCCACTTCTGCTTTTTCAGGCTACGCGCAGTGGCGGCGAGCCTTTTCTGGAGGTCATTTTGTCCAACAGTTTGTCCGGCGTGAGATCGTTCGGACTGTTGTCTTCACCGGGGACGGGTTGTTTATCCAAGTTGTCTTGTTCGGACGATTGCTCGACAGCGTGTTCGTCGTCCACCGGTTCGCCCTGCTCTATGGCTGGGTCTCTGTTGAGGCGGGACTTGGTTCGGCGTTTACGTTGCCATTTTGACTGCTTTTGAGGATTTATCCTTCGTGGCGTCCGTTGTTCCTCGTCTTCATTTCCTTTAGGTGTATCCACCATGTATACATCATGAGATGAGGTGGTTGTCCAGCACCCTATAGGTGCTGGTTCATTGTTATCTCCTACATCGCCGTCCATACCGTCGATGTCTTCGGAGTAGAAATCGAGCACGTCGTGTAAGCTTTTCGGCGATTAGCTACGAAGTGGGTGGTGGGTGGGCGTTGAATTTCTTCGTCGTCCGCATCCCAACCTTCTGACCGTAGTCCGGCCAGGCTCTCCGGATGAAGAGAGAGACTTTAGTGAATTCAGGACGCCGCCAAAGCGCGAAGTGCTGAAAGATGTCCGCGGCCGTGAACTCCATGACCGCGCCCAATCAGATTCGATTAAGGGCGGCGCGGAGGGTTCGGAGTCCGGAAAGGAGTCCGGCACCCTGGAGTCGAGGTCTTCGCAAAGGACAGGGATGGAGTTCGGCTCAATCACCGTAGAGATTGTAGCCCCCGAGGCGGTGTCCAACCACTCGTCCTTGATCGGGGAATCCGGCTCCGGATTAAGGGTCGGAGCGGATGCTGGTGCGGCCTCCAGGGCACTGTTCGGCTGCAGAGCTAGATCATGCCCATCGAGACAGTGTGGCGCGCTTGGCTGCGGCTCGGATCCGTCGAAGATCAAGTCTCCGCGGATATCTGCCGTATAGTTAAAACTTCCAAATCTGACCTGATGGCCATGGCGTAGCTTTCGATCTTCTCCAGGTGGACAAGCGAATTGGCCCGCAGTGCAAAGCCGCCGAATATGAAGATCTGTCTGGGGAGAAAAGTCTCACCCTGGACCGCGTCGTTGTTGATGATCGAAGGAGCCATCGGGCCTATCGGTGACGACACAGAGGAACTCTCAATGAAAGCACCAACGTCGGTGTCAAAACCGGCGGATCTCGGGTAGGGGGTCCCGAACTGTGCGTCTAGGCGGATGGTAACAGGGACAAGGGACACGATGTTTTTACCCAGGTTCGGGCCCTCTCGATGGAGGTAATACCCTACTCCTGCTTGATTAATATTGATGATATGGGTAGTACAAGAGTGGATCTACCACGAGATTGGAGAGGCTAAACCCTAGAAGCTAGCCTATGGTATGATCGTAGTTCGCCCCACGGACTAGAACCCTCCGTTTATATAGACACCGGATAGGTTAGGGTTACACAGTCGCCATAAAGGTAGGAGATCTACATATCCGTATCGCCAAGCTTGCCTTCCACGCCATGTAAAGTCCCATCCGGACACGGGACAAAGTCTTCAATCTTGTATCTTCATAGTCTTGGAGTCCGGCCGTGACAATAGTCCGGCTATCCGGGCACCCCCTAGTCCGGCACTCCCTCACCTCCTCTCCTCACCACTCGCTCTCTGCACCACCCAATCCACCCCCTACTCCCCAGTTCGTCTCCAGGAGCACCCGAGCTCGAGATCGGGCTCGAGCTCCGCCGCTTCGGCTCGCCGGAGTTGCGAGGTACAGGCCTTCCCCGCTCCTCCTCTGCCCTGATCTAAAACCGCCTCCTCCCACTGATAATTTCCCCTCTCTCCCCCGCCTCGTTTGCAGCCGGAGTCGACCGGAGCGACCACCACCCGACGCTCCTCCGCCGTGCCTCCTCGTCGCCGGTGAACCAGGCCACCCCGGCGACCACAACAACCTCCACCCGAACGGCGACACGACGCTGAGTCCAGCTGTGCCCTCGCCCGACCTTGTCGTGCCCTGCATCGTCGCCGGTGAGCTCGCCGACCCTCTGTCGCAGGGTTATTGATGACAGGTGGGCCCCGCCTGTCAGCCTCTCCCCTCCATCGCCCCCTCTGTCTCGCTGACGCCTGGGCCCCGCCCGTCAGGTTTAAACCTGGCGCGCGCGCGTGCACCAGTGCGCTGGGCCGCCTCTCTGGCTGGGCCTGCTGCGCTGCGGCTGTTCTGGCCCAGCAGGCACAGTGCCCCTTCCCCTTTTTCTTTTCTGTCAGACTTGCAAAAATTCCATAGGATAAAATATTTGTCCAAATAAATTAATTCCAACTCCTAAATTCTTCTAAAAATCCCACCTATTTAATGGTGTAACTTTCATAAATATGCATGAAACTTTTCTGCACTGATCAAATTTAAATTCAAATTTGAGCATTTATATTCCCCTCTAAAAATCCATTTCTCCTATTCTACAACTCCAAATCCACAACTAAGAATTTTTCCCTTCTTAGTTTTCACCCTAATATTTTACAAAAATAAATTGACATTTTTCTGAGCACTTTGACTTTTCTATTTTTATTATCATCTTATTTTTCTGTTATTTTCTTGCGACGTTTAGATCCCGTATTTGAAGAAGTTGCTGAAGAAGAAGGAGGAGAAGGATTTGAAGAACTTGAAGACCAAGCCAATCAAGGCAAGCAGCCCTTTGACCATGACACCCCTCTTGTTCATCGGTACCCTTTTTCCGATTGCATGATGATGAAATATGACGGTGGTAAACTTGTTGTGAGTCACCCCATGATGCATACCCCTACTCATGACCTTACCTTGTTCATGATTGCATTTTGAAGAGACTAGTTGATGCATAATGATGCATGTGTACCATGAACTCTTCATGGTTACATTCTTTCGAAAACCCCATCGGGTGCCCCTAATGCCCTTGGGAGATGTTGAACTGAGGTCACCACTTGAGGAAGAAGTGGTGTACCAGTGAGAGCTTTTGGTGTGTGTGTGTAAAATGATGGATTAGATTTAGGTGTGATTACCGTCCCAACCAAACATGTGCAACCACTCTACCCCTTTGTGGGACGGGGAATTATTGATTACTTAAGCTGATACTAGCATGGTGCCCACATTACTAGTGACGGGGTGACTTGAGGTCACTCTTGGGACGGGGTCATGCTTGGATAGGTGGCCATGACTATTTTCACAGGGCACCGGACACACCGTTCGTCCCTTCGTGTATGCGAAATAATGTGAAAAGGGCAGAGTCCCACGATCTTTTGCTTATACACGAGGGCCGTGTATCAACGAGTGGACCCTATGTTAGTGTCGTCTAGGGAAAGGTAATGATCGGGTGCTTCCCACAGTACTTGAGGTATCAAGGATCGTGGATGACACGGAAGCTTCCCGGATCTTGTGGGTAAAGTGCGCAACCTCTGCAGAGTGTCAAACTATTCGAATAGCCGTGTCCACGTCATGGACAGTTGGGAGGTGCTACTTAAACTATGTCCAGAAATTTTACAAATCACGATGCATGTGTGTGTGTGGAAAGGAACTATTTGTGTCAAGGTGGAGACTTGACATGTTGAATGACATGACATTGATTCAACTCTATTTATGTTGATATCTGTAACCTATTCTCGAGGTTACCCATGCTTTATTGATGCATATCCCACAAGTTGATAGGACATCTTAGCTAGCTTGAAGCTAGGTTGCTTACTCGTTGTACAATTGCATTGTTACTTTGAAACAAATCATGGGTTGCTTGCGAGTACATTCAAAGTACTCATTGGCTTGCCACTTGTTATTTAATTGGCCAGGCATGGAAGAACAGGAGTTCGAGGAAGAGTTCTTTGGTGACGATCACGCGAACTAGGACGCTTCCCAGTCAGAATGCCTATAGGGTTAAGGCAGATGGCATGGGTTCTACTTATCGATGAAGATTTCCGCTGCTTGTGTTTCATTTGATGTTCAGCCCTTAAGGCTTTATCAATGTAAGACTCGACCATAATGGTCATAATTTCTGTAAGACGGTATGTATGGATGTAAGACTCTTGTTATTCAGCTTCTGTGTGTTCAGTGAGCATTGACCTCTGCGATCACTGTACACGTGCATTCGGTGATCTCGACTTATGAGTCGGGGTCCCCACAGAGCTGGTATCAGAGCCATCCTGACTGTAGGAAGCCTTAGTTAGCATGGACGTTAGTTAGCTTGAGACCATCTAAACTTCTCTTCTTTTCTAAAGCTTACCCAACCCAAGATATATTTCCCTTATTGACCTCTCCCATTCAACCTTTGTAGATGGCTGCCGTACCCGAAGACTTCCTGACCACCGGATTTCCTGTGCTTCTCGAGGATAGCCTCAAGAAGTGCCAGGTTCACCGAGCCCCCATTTTCACCTACCATGAGCATTGGATCAATGACACCGAGACGGAGTATCATGTGGAAGTGATCGTGAAGGCTAATGACTCTCCAACAAGCTGGTTATTCGAGGGACCCCAGATGGCAACACTGGTTCTTGCCGTCGAGACGGCAACCCTCAAGGCACTCACCCACCTCCGAGACCTTCTTCCAGAGATGGCAGACGAGTTTGCAACCCGCTTCTTGCCTTATCGGAAGGAAGGTGAGGATGAGAGCAGTGCACCAGCTCCACCATTAGAAGAAGGACTTCCACTCCGATTCCAGACCTAGTTCAGCCTTTGTGCCGATAGTTTGGCACAACACTTGGCCTCGGAATCAGTCGAGCCCCGAAAGGAACTTAATGAGACCAAGGAACTTCTTCTCCAAGCACAAGGGAAGACGGATAGGATCAAGAAGGAAGGTGCTCCCCCTGGACAACCCGCAATCGCATACAGAGGCGAAAGACCCCCAAAGGATGGAGAACCACCACAGCAACACCGCATGAGCGCAAAGGAATACCGCAAGCTCTTCGCACCACCGGCAAAGCAACGCCGTGTTGAGCTCCTCCACTCCCCCACCCCTTCAAGTGAAGAGGAAAGTCAGGATGCTGATGATGAGGAGGAAGACCCAGAAGAGCCAGACTACGCGACCGAGCATTCCACCACTTAGGCATCATTCGCAACTTGGATATGCCCGTTAGTAACCCCTATTGTAGGATAGGTCGTGTACCCCGATGCAAAGTCGAGCCCTTGCAATGGTTCATATGAAACCATGTAGTGTTGTGTTTTCTTTTGATGTGTTTGATGGACGTCGTGCTTTCCTTCGGGAACTTGTAAGCGACTACATCACCCATTTGGACTTTAATGAATGTGTTTGGCCTTTTGGCCCTTGCATGAAAACAACTAGTGTCATACCAACCCCCTTACTAGGCGTCCCATCTATATTGCTTTCCCCATCTTTCCCAATCATGAGACCTTGACCGCTCCAACAGGATGCCTATTGTAACACGTACTGGCACCTCTACCCAGCAGCAAGAAGCTAGAGCAGGAGCCAGTCAGGACCAAACCCAAGGTCAACCTCCACCACCGCCGCCACCTCCAAACATGGACATGGCTTAGCTTCTCCAAGCCTTCCGGGAGGAACGCCAATCCAACACTGTAGCCCTCCAGATGATTGCTTAGGCTATGAACCTCCAGCCGACGGGGAACGGCAATGGACATTCCACGTTGGCGGAGTTCAAGAAGCATGCACCACCCACCTTCATCGAGACTGCTGAACCCCTGGATGCAGACGACTGGGTCTGTACCATTGAGGACCTGTTGGAACTAGTCGGCTGCACTGAAGACCGTGAGAGGGTGGCATATGCTGCCCACTGTCTCGGGGGAACTGCCAGAGCTTGGTGGGATGGATTCAAGGTCATGCATGCTAGGCAAGACATCACTTGGAATGACTTCAAGGCAGAGTTCTGCAAGGCCCACATTCCTTCCGGAATCATGGCCATCAAGAAGCGTGAGTTCCGAGCTCTGAAGCAAGGAAGTATCATTGTCAAGGAGTACATGCAGAAGTTCAGTGTTCTCTCAAGGTATGCTTCTGAGGATGTCAGCACTGATGCTGCCAAAAGGGAGCGCTTCATGGAAGGCCTTAACCAGACTCTGCAATACTCACTTGTTGTGTGTGACTGCCCAACCTTTCCTGATTTGGTGAACAAGGAACTCATGCTTGAAGACAAGCGACGTGCTTTGGATGATACCCGTAAGCGCAAGATGATCAGCAAGGGTAGCTCCAGCAACCAAAAGCCTCGCCAGTGGCAGCCAGCCCCAGTCAGGCCAACCTATCAGCAGCCAAGAGCTCCTGCACCCTGCACCAACTATCCACCTCAGCAGATACTCCAACCCCGTGCCAGCTTACAACAACCCCAATAACATCGGTGGCAACAAGACCAACAACCCAAACCAAGTCACTTGCTTTGGATGTGGTCAGTCAGGACACATCTCAAGGGTGTGCCCCAACATGAAGCCCGATGCTCCGCACCCCAATGCGCAGAACCCAGGACAAGGTCGTGGAATGCCCCCAAGAAACCAAGCTCCCCGCAATCCGCCCAACAATGGCAAGGGGCGTGTGAAACACGCCATCAGCAGAAGAAGCTTCAGAAGACCGGACGTCGTCTTTGAGTGCGTTCCTTGTCAACTCAAAGACTGCAACTGTCTTGTTTGATTCTGGAGCCATGCATTCATTTGTCACCCAAAAGTTTGCATTAAAAAGTGGCATGACCCCTACACCCCTGAATAACCCTATGGTGGTACAAACCCCCGGAGCATAGATAAGAGCCAAGATAGGATGTAAAGGAGTCGGGATTGTCATTAATGGGGTAGATTTCCTAGCGGACCTTATCATCCTAAGATCACAAGGCTTGGACGTGATCTTAGGAATGGATTGGCTCAGTAAGCACCAAGGCTTGTTAGATTGTGCCAACCGGACTGTCACTGTGACCAATGACGAAGGAGTCGAAGTTAAATTTGCCTCCAACCCCTCCTCTGCTCAAGCCACCCAAGTCAACTGTTTGACTAAAGTTGGATTGGAGCAAGTGCCGGTAATATGTGAATACCCCGATGTCTTTCCTGACGAGCTGCCGAGAATGCCTCCTGACTGAGACATTGAGTTCATCATCGAGCTCATGCCCAGAGCAGGACCCATCTATAAGAAGCCTTATAGAATGGGATCAGAAGAGTTAGTGGAGTGGAAGAAGCAACTAGAAGAGCAGTTGAGGAACGGATTTATCCGCCCTAGTGCGTCCCCTTGGGGATCACCTGTTCTGATTGTGGCAAAGAAGGACGGTACCATCCGCTTGTGCATTGACTATCGCTCCCTCAATGAAGTTACAATCAAGAACAAGCATCCACTTCCCAAGATTGAAGATCTGTTTGATCAACTCAATGGGGCCAAGGTGTTCTCCAAGATCGACCTCAGATCTGGGTACTACCAGCTGAAAATCAGACCCCAAGATATTCCGAAGACGACATTTGTAACCAGATATGGCCTGTCTGAGTGCACGGTCATGTCCTTTGGATTGACCAATGCCCCAGCTTACTTCATGTACCTCATGAATAAGGTCTTCATGGAATACTTGGACAAGTTTGTTGTCGTCTTCATTGATGACATTCTTGTCTTCTCGAAGACGGAAGAAGAGCACGAGCAACACTTGAGGATGGTCCTCGACAAGCTTCGAGAGCACCAACTGTACGCCAAGTTCAGCAAGTGCGAATTTGGCTGCATGAGGTTGTATTCTTGGGTCATGTATTGAATGCCGAAGGGTTTTCAGTAGATCCCACCAAGATTCAAGCCGTGACTGAATGGCAAACTCCGAGCAATGTGAAGGAAGTCAGAAGCTTCCTCGGGCTCGCGGGATATTACCGCAAGTTCATTGAAGGATTCTCAAGCATTGCCCGACCTATGACCCAGCTCTTGAAGAAGGACAAGAAGTTTGAGTGGACACCAAAGTGTGAGGAGAGCTTCCAGGAGCTGAAGAAGAGATTAACCACCGCCCCAGTTCTGGCCACACCTGATATTCACAAGGGATTTGTGATCCATTGTGATGCATCAAGAACCGGACTCGGTGGTGTCCTGATACAAGAAGGCAGAGTCGTAGCATATCTATCCAGACAGCTACGTCCTCATGAAGAGAACTATGCTACTCATGATCTTGAGTTGGCAGCTGTAGTTCACGCCTTAAAGACCTGGCGACATTATCTTCTAGGGAAGCGGTGTGAGATATACACCGACCACAAGAGTTTAAAGTATATCTTCACTCAAAAGGAATTGAATATGAGGCAAAGAACGTAGCTAGAGTTGATCAAGGACTATGACCTCGATGTCCAATACCACCCTGGAAAGGCTAATGTGGTAGCAGATGCCTTAAACAGAAAGGCTTGTTCCTTGAATGCTATGCTCAAGGGAAGGCTACCCGCCTTGTATGAAGAACTTGAAAGCTTCGGGTTGGAACTGGTTGCACCAGGATTCTTAGCCAACCTTGAAGTCAAGCCTACCCTGATGGATGATGTTAATGAAGCTCAGAAGGGACACGAGAGTATTGAAGGCATCAAGAGGAAGATCAAGGCGGGCAAAGCCCCAAGTTTCTCAGAGGATGAGCAAGGAGTTTTGTGGTTTGGGAATCGCATTTGCGTGCCCAACAAGATTGAGCTCAAGAATCTGATCTTGCAAGAAGCTCATGACACCCCGTATTCCATCCATCCTGGAGGAACCAAGATGTATCAAGGCCTGAAGGAAAGATTCTGGTGGCACGGGATGAAAAGGCAGATTGCCACCTATGTTGCAAAATGTGATGTATGCCAAAGGGTCAATTTGAACATCAAAGAACTGCCGGATTGCTCCAACCACTCAAGGTTCCCAGTGGAAATGGGATAAAGTCGAATGGATTTCATCACTAGGTTACCTAGGTTAAATAAGGGTCATGACTCCATCTGGGTTATAGTCGACCATTTGACTAAAGTAGCCCATTTCATTCCTGTTAAGACTACCTATGATGGCAACCAGCTAGCAACTCTATACATCAACAGAATCGTAAGTCTTCATGGTGTTCCTAAGGAGATTGTGTCAGATCGAGGAACCCAGTTTACCTCGAGGTTCTGGAAGAAGTTCCAAGAGGCCATGGGGACCAAGTTGTCTTTCAGCACTGCTTTCCACCCACAGACCGGAGGCCAGACAGAACGAGTAAATCAGATTCTCAAAGACATGCTCCGAGCCTGTGTCCTAGCATATGGAGCCAAGTGGGAAGATTGTCTTCCGTTCGCTGAGTTTTCCTATAACAATATTTATCAATCGAGCCTCCAGATGGCACCATTTGAAGTGTTATATGGACGCAAGTGTCGCACACCCCTCAATTGGTCAGAGACCGGAGAAGGGCTAGTCTTTGGACCAGATGTTCCCCGTGAAGCAGAAGAACAACTGCAACTAGTCAGAGGGCGTCTGAAGACCGCCAAGTCAAGACAAAAGAGCTATGCTGACACTCGTCGCCGACAGGTGAACTTCCTAGTCGGAGACCATGTGTACCTACGGGTAACCCCTTAAGGGAACCAAGCGTTTCACGTTAAAGGGAAGCTCGCACCGAGATTTATTGGCCCCTTCAAGATCACCGCACGACGAGGAGAAGTGGCTTATCAGTTGGAACTACCACCTGAACTATCCGATGTGCACAACGTATTCCACGTGTCACAACTCTGGAAGTGCCTCCAAGTTCCAGACAAGCCTGATCTCTACAAGGATGTCAATCACCAAGCCATTGTCCTTTCAGCCTGATTTGACTTACCGTGAGAGGCCCATCTGTATTTTGGATGAGGCTGAGCGACACACTTGAAGCCGCACCATCAAGTACTTCAAGGTCCAGTAGAGCAACCACACTGAAGCAGAAGCAACCTGGGAATGTAAAGACTACCTTAGATCCGAGTTTCCGTATCTCTTTAAGGCCTAGTTTGGGAATCTCGGGGACGAGATTCTTGTAAGGGTGGTAGGTCTGTCACACCCTGCATTTTGTAACATTTCATTTGCATTAATAATTCATAAAAATTTGGACCAACAAAATCTTATGCATTATTTGGCTTTTTATGTTGGAGTTGGTTTTCTCTCTGTGATTTTTCTAGTGCTCTTTAAAGTCAACACAACTTCACCTTCTATACTTCATCTCCTTGCCCCAAGCTTCTGCCCAATGATCATGCCATGTGTATAGTGCAATATAGTATTTTCTTACAAAAATAATTTATCCAAATAGTATTTTCAGAAATTAGTTTTCCAAAAACCCCTGAATTGAGGTTTGCACTACAAGTACTTGATTTGGGGTATGAAAAATATTTCAAAGAGTATATTTGAATATTATTAGATGTAGGACTTCCATAAACCACAAAAATATAATTTTAAAAATTATTTTCCTATTTTATTTAAAAGCTTTTTCTTAAGGCCAGAAATGGTCTTTAATAGGGAAAAATTATTTTATTGTTTTAAAAATATTTGACAAAAATCAGGGAAACTCAGTGGGCATATATTTCCCATATATAAGAGTTTCAACACATGGTCATGTTCAAAATATTGGACAAAACCTCCCAAAACCATTTCTGCCCATTTCAAGGATTTGAATATTTCTACAGGAAATATTTTCATAAAAATCCAAGGAAAATCCACCAAGTCACAAATGCATATTGTGATCACCTTGAAAAGCCTCATGTCAATCAAGGTCATTTTGGTTAACCAAAATGCCCCTAAACCCTCTCTGACCAGAATCAAATTTGAACAACTTTGTACTACCAACTTTCTCTCCTTGACCCCAACTTTTGTGAGCATGTTCACATGACCAAATGAGGCCACTACACCAAGTGGTGCATCAAGGAGAAGTGATTTGCTCAACCGGATCTACACAAGTTCATTTCTGCTAATTTCCAGGGTTTGCCAAAGTTTCATTAGCAAACTCTTCCAAATGAGCTCATCTTTCTTCTTCCTTGTCATTTTGTCATGACAAATACCCCTGCCAAGTGCCACAAGAAGTAGATTAGTGCAAGTACCCCAAAACCATATCAAACACCTTCTGCATGTTAGCTAAAAACCCTGTTTGGGGCTCTTCCACTAATCTCCTTGAGCTCCACTTTTTACCACAACCCCTGCTAGTCCCCTTTCACCTCCAGTATCAATGGCAAATCCACAGCTCAATTATTGGATGGGTAAAACCCCACTTTACCTCCTTGGACAGCCCCTCTCTCCCTCTTCTTCTATCTCTCTCTTCTCCTACTGGCCACCCAGGGCATTCAAGGCCATCTCCCACTTCTTTACTCCCCCCTAGAGCTACCAGACACCTTTGGCCGTGACCACATTACATAGAAAATGGCATGCCGGCCATTTGCATGCTTTGGAGCACGCTACAGTGCGCTCCCGCACTGTAGCCGCCCCCTGCCAAGCACCTCCGGCCACCTCGGGCCCCCCAGCGCGCCCGACGATGCGCCTTGGCGTCCGCAGCACGCTAAGCCCCGGTCGCCCTCTTCCTTTCCACTCCTACGACCTCCCTCACACGCGCACCACGACCGCTCGAGCCCTGTGGCGACGAGCAGGAGCCCACCGGCGCACGGGTCCACGGCACCCCGCCGTTCACCTATTTAAGGGCCTCCCCGAGCCCTCCTCTCCTCACCACTCGCTCTCTGCACCACCCAATCCACCCTCCTACTCCCCAGTTCGTCTCCAGGAGCACCCGAGCTCAAGATCGGGCTCGAGCTCCGCCGCTTCGGCTCGCCAGAGGTTGCAAGGTACAGGCCTTCCCCGCTCCTCCTCTGCCCCGATCTGAAACCGCCTCCTCCCACATATCATTTCCCCTCTCTCCCCCGCCTCGTTTGCAGCCGGAGTCGACCGGAGCGACCACCACCCGACGCTCCTCCGCCATGCCTCCTCGTCTCCGGCGAACCAGGCCACCCCGGCGACCGCAACCACCTCCACCCGACGCTGAGTCCAGCCGTGCTCTCGCCCGACCACGCCGTGCCCTGCATCATCGTCGGTGAGCTCGACGACCCTCTGTCGCAGGGTTAGGGATGACAGGCGGGCCCCGCCTGTCAGCCTCTCCCCTCCATCGCCCCCTCTGTCTCGCCGACGCCTGGGCCCCGCCCGTCAGGTTTAAACCTGGCGCGCGCGTGCACCAGTGCGCTGGACCGCCTCTCTGGCTGGTCCTGCTGCGCTGTGGCTGTTCTGGCCCAGCAGGCACAGTGCCCCTTCCCCTTTTTCTTTTCTGTCAGACTTGCAAAAAATCCATAGGATAAAATATTTGTCCAAATAAATTAATTCCAACTCCTAAATTCTTCTAAAAATACCACCTATTTAATGGTGTAACTTTCATAAATATCCATCAATCTTTTCTGCACTAATCAAATTTAAATTCAAATTTGAGCATTTATATTCCCCTCTGAAAATCCATTTCTCCTATTCTACAACTCCAAATCCATAACTAAGAATTTTTCCCTTCTTAGTTTTCACCCTAATATTTTACAAAAATAAGTTGACATTTTTACGAGCACTTTGACTTTTCTGCTTTTATTATCGCCTTATTTTTCCGTTATTTTCTTGCGACGTTTAGATCCCGTGTTGTGAAGTTGCTGAAGAAGAAGGAGGAGAAGGATTTGAAGAACTTGAATACCAAGCCAATCAAGGCAAGCAGCCCTTTGACCATGACACCCCTCTTGTTCATCGGTACCCTTTTTCCGATTGCATGATGATGAAATATGACGGTGGTAAACTTGTTGTGAGTCTCCCCATGATGCATACCCCTACTCATGACCTTACCTTGTTCATGATTGAATTTTCAAGAGACTAGTTGATGCATAATGATGCATGTGTACCATGAACTCTTCATGGTTACATTCTTTCGAAAACCCCATCGGGTGCCCCTAATGCCCTTGGGAGATGTTGAACTAAGGTCACCACTTGAGGAAGAAGTGGTGTACTAGTGAGAGCTTTTGGTGTGTGTGTGTAAAATGATGGATTAGATTTAGGTGTGATTACCATCCCAACCAAACATGTGCAACCACTCTACCCCTTTGTGGGACGGGGCATTATTGATTACTTAGGCTGATACTAGCATGGTGCCCACATTACTAGTGACGGGGGTGACTTGAGGTCACTCTTGGGACGGGGTCGTGCTTTGATAGGCGGCCATGAATTTTTTCACAGGGCACCAGACACACCGTTGGTCCCTTCATGTATGCGAAATAATGTGAAAAGGGAAGAGTCCCACGATCTTTTGCTTATACACGAGGGCCGTGTATCAACGAGTGGACCCTATGTTAGTGTCGTCTAGGGAAAGGTAATGATCGGGTGCTTCCCCTGAGTACTTGAGGTATCTTGGGATCGTGGATGACACAGCTTCCCGGATCTTGTGGGTAAAGTGCACAACCTCTGCAGAGTGTCAAACTATTCGAATAGCCGTGTCCACGGTCATGGACAGTTGGGAGGTGCTACTTAAACTATGTCTAGAAATTTTACAAATCACGATGCATGTGTGTGTGGAAAGGAACTATTTGTGTCAAGGTGGAGACTTGACATGTTGAATGACATGACATTGATTCAACTCTATTTTATGTTGATATCTGTAACCTGTTCTCGAGGTTACCCATGTTTTATTGATGCATATCCCACAAGTTCATAGGACATCTTAACTAGCTTGAAGCTAGGTTGCTTACTCGTTGTACCATTGCATTGTTACTTTGAAACAAATCATGGGTTGCTTGCAGTACATTCAAAGTACTCTTTGGCTTGCCACTTGTTATTTAATTGGCCAAGAATGGAAGAACATGATTTCGAGGAAGAGTTCTTTGGTGACGATCACGCAAACTAGGACGCTTCCCAGGCAGAATGCCTGTAGGGTTAAGGCAGATGGCATGGGTTCTACTTATCGATGAATAATTCCGCTGCTTGTGTTTCATTTGATGTTCAACCCTTAAGGCTTTATCAATGTAAGACTCGACCATAATGGGTCATAATTTGTGTAAGACATTATGTATGGATGTAAGACTCTTGTTATTCAGCTTCTGTGTGTTCAGTGAGCATTGACCTCTGGGATAACTGTACACGTGCATTCGGTGATCTCGACTTATGAGTCGGAGTCCCCACAGTCGCCGACGCGTGGGGCGAGTCGGGCAGCACCATCCGAGGGAACACGGATAAGCCAGTGCTGGCCGCGGCCACGGCCACATTAACGAGGCCATGCTAGCTAGGGTTTAACCCTAGCATATATAGCGCCTCCCTCGTTGCCGCCGCGACGTGGGCGTGATATGTCTCCAACTTATCTATAATTTTTGATTGTTCCATGCTGTTATATTATCATTCCTGGATGTTTTACAATCATTTTATATCAACTTTATATCATTTTTTGGGACTAACCAATTGACATAGTGCCCAGTGCCAGTTGCTGTTTTTTGCTTGTTTTTTACTTCGCAAGAAATCAATACCAAACGGAGTCCAAACGCAGCAAAACTCTTTGGTGATTTTTGGACCAGAAGACACTTGTTGGGCCAAATAAGTACTAGAGGGGGGCTCCGAGAGGAGCACAACCCACCTGGGCGCGCCTAGGCCCCGGTGGGTTGTGCCCACCTCGGCCACCTCCCGCACCGCCTCTTTGCTCTATAAATACCCCAATATTCAAGAAACCCTAATAGAGTCGACGAAAATCAATTCCAGCCGCCGCAAGTTCCAAACCACCAGATCCAATCTAGACACCATCACGGAGGGGTTCATCATCCTCACTGGCCCCTCTCCGATGATGCGTGAGTAGTTCATTGTAGACCTACGGGTCCGTAGTTAGTTGCTAGATGTATTCCTCTATCTCTTTTGATTCTCAATACAATGGTCTCTTGGAGATCTATTAGATGTCACTCTTCTTGCGGTGTGTTTGTTGGGATCCGATGAACTTTGAGTTTATGATCAGATCTATGTTTTTATCCATGAAAGTTATTTGAGTCTTTTGATCTCTTATATGCATGATTACTTATAGCCTCGTATTTCTTCTTGGAATCTTTGGTTTAGTTAGGCTGACTAGATCGCTTTTTCTTGCCATGGGAAGAGGTGCTTTGTGATGGGTTCAATCTTACGGTGCTTGATCCAAGTGACAAAAGGGGAAACAACACGTATGTATCGTTGCCATTAAGGATAACAAGATGGGGTCTAATTCCTACATGAATAGATCTTGTCTACATCATTTCATCGTTCTTTTAGCATTACTCTGTTTTTCCATGAACTTAATACACTAGATGCATGCTGGATAGCGGTCGATGTGTGGAGTAATAGTAGTACATGTAGGTAGGAGTCGATCTACTAATCTTGGACGTGATGCCTATATAATGATCATTGCCGGGATATTATCATAATTATTTGAAGTTATATCAATTGCTCAACAGTAATTTTTTTACCCATCGTATGCTATTTTTCTTGAGAGAAGCCATTAGTGAAATCTACGGCCCCGGGGTCTATTTTCTCATCATATACCTTCAGATCTATTTTGCTATTTTCCTTTTTGTTTATTTGCAACTTTTATTTTCAGATCTATATTATCAAAAACCCAAAAATACCTCGCTGAATTTTATTTTCTTTTATTTGCATCTACCAATAGATTACAACTTTCTCCCGTCCACGTGCCAATTTCTGGCACCGTTATCTGAAAGGGATTGACAACCCCTTTAACACGTCGGGTTGCAAGTATTTTTTTTCTTTGTGTGCAGGTACCATTTACGTAGTGTTGTGTGGTTCTCCTACCGGTTCGATAACCTTGATCTCATCACTGAGAGAAATACCTACCGTTGCTGTGTTGCATCATCCCTTCCTCTTTGGGGAAATACCGATGTAGTTCAAGCCAACATCAAAAGGAATTTCTGGCGCCGTTGTCGGGTAGACATCATCAACATATACCAGGTTCCTAATCACAAATCTCATCTCCTTGCAATTTACATTATTTTCCATTTGCATCTCGTTTTCCTCTCCCCCACTTCACAAAAAATTGCCGCTTTATTCGCCCTCTTTTTCGTTCACCGTTTTCTCGTCAGGTATGTTTTTGAGTGCAATCTTGTTGCGTAGTCACGATGACTCAAGATAACACCAAGTTGTATGATGTCTCCAATACCAACAACAATGATTTTATTAGCACTCCGATTGCTCCTTCCGCCACTAGTGCGGAGTCTTGTGATATTAATGCCGCTTAGTTGAATCTTGTTATGAAAGATCAATTTTCTGGTACTCCTAGTGAGGATGCCGCGTCCCATCTTAACACATCCGTGAAATTATGCGATATGCAAAAGAAAAAAGATGTGGACAATGATATTGTGAAGTTGAAATTATTCCTGTTTTCTTTGCGAGATCGTGAAAAAAATTGGTTTTCTTCTTTGCCTCACAATAGTATCGATTCTTGGGATAAGTGCAAGGATGCTTTTATTACTAAGTATTTTCCGCTGCGAAAATTATTTTCCTTAGGACACAAATCATGAATTTTAGGCAACTTGAGCATGAACATGTTGCGCAATCTTGGGAAAGAATGAAATTGATGCTAAGAAATTGCCCTACTCATGATTGAATTTTGTTTCTAGAAATCTTTTAAATTCCACCGCGGGTGGCACTTCTATGGAAACTACTTTGGGTGAAGCTACTAAATTTCTAGACAATATTATGGCAAATTATTCACAATGGCATACCGAAAGAGCTCCTACTAGTAAAAAGTTAATTTGGTTGAAGAAATTTCTACTTTGAGTGAAAAAGTTGATGCTCTTATGAAATTGGTTGCTAATAAAAGTGCTCCTATTTATTTTAATGATGTGCCTTTGTCAATCTTGATTGATCAAAATAGGGATGCCGTAGATGTGAATTTTATCTCGCGAAACAATTTCCATAACAATGCTTATAGAGGTACTTTTAGTCCTAGGCCTTTTCCTAGTAATTCCTTTGATAATTATGGTAATCCTTCTTATAATAATAATAGGAACACCTCTGATCTTGAGAATAATATTAAAGAATTTATCAATACTCAAAAAGTTTTCAATGCTACAATAGAAGGAAAGTTGAGTAAGATTGGTGATATGTCTAGAAGCATTGATAGAATTTCTCATGATGTAGAAAATCTCAAGATGAATTTTTTGTGCCCAAGGTTGAGGAATCAATTAATGCTTTATATGTTTCTAAGGATGAAAGTAAGAAAAGAATGCGTAGAGCTAAAAGGGAATTTTTAGAAAAAGCGTTTTCTAATGATTGCTTTCATAAAAATGATGAAGATCTTAAAATGATTGGTGTTTCCTCTATTGATTCCTTGTTTAGTAAGATTAAAATTGATGATAAAGGGACTTGAGAAGTCAACTTTAGCTACAAGGCGTCCCGATAATTTGGAGGGTGAAAATCTTGTTGAGAAAATTGATAAAAGTGGGTTTGGAGAGGTCAAAACTTTAACTAGTGATGTGCCCACTCTTTTGGATTATAAAGACTTTAATTACAATAATTGCTCTTTGATTGATTGTATTTCTTTGTTGCAATCCATGATAAATTCACCCCATGCTTATGAACAAAATAAAGCTTTCACTAAACATATTGTTGATGCTATGATGAAAGCTTTGGAAGAAAAGTTGGAATTAGAGATTTTGATTCCTAGAAAATTGAATGATGAATGGGAACCTACTATCAAAGTCAAGATTAAAAATTATGAGTATTTTTCTTTATGTGACTTCGGTGCTAGTGTTTCTACAATTCCAAAATCTTTATGTGACGTGCTTGGTCTTACCGATATTGAAGAATGTTCTCTAAATTTGCACTTAGCGGATTCCACTATTAAAAATCCTATGGGAAGAATTAATGATATTCTTATTCTTGCAAATAGGAATTATGTGCCCATAGATTTTATTGTTCTTGATATTGATTGCAATCCATCTTGTCCAATTATACTTGGTAGACCGTTTTTACATACTATCGGTGTCGTGATTGATGTGAAAGAAGGCAATATTAAATTTCAATTTACACTAAGGAAGGGTATGGAACACTTCCCTAGAACTAGAATTAAGCCACCATATGAATCAATCACGAGGGCATCATATGGATCTACAAATAAAGATGAGAACACTTAGATCTTTGCTTTATGCCTAGCTAGGGGCGTAAAACGATAGCGCTTGTTGGGAGGCAACCCAATGAATAAAATTTAATTTTTCTTTTTCTTTCTGTTCTTGAGTGTTTCAACAATTATGCCTTTGTTATGATCGTGTTTTTTGTGTTTTAGTTAGTGTTTGTGCCAAGAAAAGCCTTTGGGATCATGTTGGGTGATAGTTGATTTTATCTTGTTGAAAAATAGAAAATTTTGCGCCCAGTAAAATAATTTTCAAAAATCACAACAACGTGCTTTTGCTCTGATGTTTTAACACAAGATTGATATACACATTTTCCACGTTGTCCTAATTTTTCAGATTTTTTGGAGTTAGAGAAGTATATAAAGTTCCCTGATTACTACAGACTATTCTGTTTTGACAGATTCTGTTTTCTTTGCGTTGTGTGCTTATTTTGATGAATCTATGGTTTGTATTGGAGGGTATAAGCTATAGTAAATTTATAATACAGTAGATATAATTCAAGAATAAAATATGAATTGGTTTGCAACAGTACCTATAGTAGTGATATGTTTTGTTATACTAACGGATCTCAGGAAGGTTTTGCTGAGTTTTGTGTGATTGAAGTTTTCAAGTTCTGGGTGAGATCACGATGGATGAAGGAATAAGGAGTAAGAAGAGCCTAAGCTTGGGGATGCCCCATGGCATCCCAAGCTATTATCTAAAAAGAGAAGCAAGCAAGTAAGCTTGGGAATGCCCGAGTGGCATCCCCTCTTTCTTCTAACGACCATCGGTATTTTACTTGGAACTATATTTTTATTCATCACATATCATGAGTTTTGCTTGGAGCGTCTTGGATGAAATGAGTTTTTGCTTGTTTTTATTTTTATTTTGGGTCATCTATCCATGCTGGACACACATATTTGAGGGAGTCAAAATTATGCTATGATTTGTTAGAATTGCTCTCTATGTTTCACTTAAATCTTTATGAGCTATGGAATTGCTCTAGTGCTTCACTTGTATCTTTTTGAGCATGGTGTGCTTTATTATTTTTGAAAAAATTCTCTCATGCTTCACTTAGATATATTTGGGAGTTAGTAAAAAATTAAGAAATTCTCTCATGCTTCACTTAAATTATTTCGAGAGAAGAATTTTTTTATGAAATGCTCTTTACTTAGATTTGTTTGAGCTATCAAAAGCAACATATGAAATTAGTCCCAAAGTGATAGATATTCAAGAGGGATATAATAAAAACTTTCATGAAGATCATTGGACAAAATAAACTTGATTGTTTGTAATAGTTTTGTGATATGTTGAAAGTGATATGTGAGTCATGTTAATGAGTAATTAAGTTTTAGTAAGAATATTGTTGTTAAGGTTTGTGATTCCCTATGCAAGCACGAAAGTCAATAGTTATGCAATGAAATTACATCCTACTTGTGGTGCATTATTCGGTGTTAGTTATGTTTAATGCTCGCTTATGAGATTTTTTGTTTCTTGGTTGGATGCTTCTCAATCTTTTGCTAGCCTTCACTTGCACTAAGTATGATCTCTACTTGTGCATCAAAAACCCTTAAACCCAGTTTTGCCATATGAGTCCACTATACCTACCTATATGCGGTATTTCCGTGCCGTTCTAAGCAAATTTGTATGTGCCATCTCTAATTTCAAAATAAATTTCTCTTTTGTGTGCTCGTACCGCTCATGAAACGGTAGGGGGTGGCTGATATTTTTTCATGCTAGATGTGTTATTCTCAAGATGAGTGTTTATTCACTTGTCATTGCATGAGAGTATGGAAAAGGTATTAGGGATGCCCAATCCCGAAATGAAAAATGAATTTACTTTATGTTGTCAAATAATAAATTCCTTGGAAAGTGTTGGTATGGACGGCACCCGTGGATTCGGTTAGCCGTGGAATGTGAAAGTATGGTGGAAAAAGGAATAACCATTTTTTCTGTTTGGGAACCGCCTATGATATATCTAGCATGGAAAGTATTGGGAACTACTCGATCGTGTTCGTTGACAGGAAAGGCATGCCACGCAAAATGTTTTATCTCTATCTTTTTGGCTTTGAGCTCTGGCACCGCTACAAATCCCTACTTCCCTCTGCGAAGGGCCTTTCTGTTTACTTTATGTAATTTATTTTTATTTGAGTCTCCATCTTCTTTTATAAAGCACCAACTAAGGGGCACTATGATCGTACTTGAGCATTGGGTGTAGCTAATATGCGAGTGTGTTTCATGAATGGATCAATGATTGAGCATAATGGGCTAGGGATAACTTGCTTTAGCATTGGTATTTTGAAAAGACATAGTTGCTTGTTGATATGCTTGAGTGTTGAAATCTTCATGTCAAAACTAGGCTATTGCTTTGAATCATATAAAAGTCCAAATGTCCATGCTACAAAGAAAATATTATGTGATGAACATGTTAGGCAGCATTCCACATCAAAAATTCTGTTTTTATCATCTACCCACTCGAGGATGAGCAGGAATTAAGCTTGGGGATGCTGATACGTCTCCAACGTATCTATAATTTTTTATTGTTCCATGCAGTTATATTATCATTCTTGGATGTTTAACAATCATTTTATAACAACTTTATATCATTTTTTGGGACTAACCTATTGACATAGTGCCCAATGCCAGTTGCTTTTTTTGCTTGTTTTTTACTTCGCAAAAAATCGATACACTACTGCAGGATGCTGCTAACGTGATACTACAATCAAAGACCCTTCGAAGAAACTGTGTGCGATGCAATAATCGCAAATGGTGGTGTAAAAAACCCGTCAAAAAGGTGCAAAACGTTTGCGATGACGGATGCATCAAACACAGTTCAGATTTTGGTTGCATCTGCGATTCAGGGCATACGGTTCAGTTAAATTAACAGTTTGCGATGAGGAGGAACAAAAGAAATGGGCTGTCAGATCAAGGTGTGTGCGATATGCAACACACGCTTCACTCGGATGAACTGTTTGTGATTAGGCAACACAAAAGAAACGGTCAGCCAGATCAAGGTGTGTGTGATATACGGCATGCGGTTCACTCGGATGAACTGTTTGCGTTGAGACAAGAGAACAGAAATGGTTCAACATAACAAGATGTGTGTGATACGCGGCAAACAGGTCTGTAACCAGAAATGTGTGTGAAGACTGATAATAACACAAATGATTGCTTCTAATAAGACGTATGTGATATGCTCTGTCTACACAACATCTATTGGCCATTGGGGGACGGGCGGTCATCCGGATACACCATAAGGATGCAAAGAGGCATCCTATATCAGCAAGGACTAGATGCTCCACTAGTAGCTCATGTAAGAGAACTCTCAAGTTATGTGTGCTCAGGCTGGAGCAGCCATCAGATGGGTGACTGGATGGGAAGCTTTCCATTCTTTATATGTGGATGATAACAGCTATATTCAAATTAGTATACAAAAATAGATAGAAAATGGAATTCATAATATATGTATATATTAATTGTTCATAGTTCGTCACGGAATATATATATAATATCATCACATATACGTGATGATACTTAACTACTAGGTACAATGCATACAATTGAAAACAAACAATACTAAAACTAATAATCCCTCCTCCGGCCAGTATTTCGGCAACCCCTTGCCAACAGCTCCCTGGTGCACGGTGTCTTCCCAGTGCGGACGCAGTACTCTGCCTCCTCCGCCTCGCAGCGCTTGACGTACCGATCTGCCTCTTGCTGGCGGACGAGTGTGAACGATTTTGCCATTTCGTTGGGCGCCCACCGGAGCTCCTCGTCGGTGGCACGCTAGAGCTTATCGGCCCACCTCCATGCAGCAATGAGGCACCCAGCGCCTTTGAACTTCCTCGCAAAGTACCCTTCTTTGTACACCTCCTTCGCATGACGACGCGCCCGCCCCTGAGGGAGTCCTGGATTAGGGGGTCCTCGGACAGCCGGACTGTATCTCTTAGCCGGACTGTTGGACTATGAAGATACAAGATTGAAGACATCGTCCCGTGTCCGGATGGGACTCTCCATGGCGTGGAAGGCAAGCTTGGCAATACGGATATGTAGATCTCCTCCCTTGTAACTGACTTTGTGTAACCCTAGCCCCCTCCGGTGTCTATATAAACCGGAGGGTTTAGTCTGTAGGACAACAACAATCATACCATAGGCTAGCTTCTAGGGTTTATCCTCTATGATCTCGTGGTAGATCAACTCTTGTAATACTCATATCATCAAGATCAATCAGGCAAGAAGTAGGGTATTACCTCCACCGAGAGGGCCCGAACCTGGGTAAACATCGTGTCCCTCTCCTCCTGTTACCATCCGCCTTAGACACACAGTTCGGGACCCCCTACCCGAGATCCGCCGGTTTTGACACCGACATTGGTGCTTTCATTGAGAGTTCCACTGTGCCGTCACCACATGGTTTGATGGCCCCTTCGATCATCGGCAACGATGCGATCCAGGGTGAGGTTTTCCTCCCCGGACAGCTCTTTGTGTTCGGCGGCTTCGCACTGCGGGCGAACTCGCTTGGCCATCTGGAGAAGATCGAGAGCTACACCCCTGGCCATCAGGTCAAGTTTGGAAACTTGAACTATACTGGCGATATCCGCGGAGACTTGATCTTTGATGGATTCGAGCACATGTCAGGTGCGCTGCACAGTCACGACGAGCACGACTTAGCTCCGCGGCCGGATGGTGTTCGGGAGATCACACCTATGCCTGCTCCGGCTCTAGATCCGGAGTCGATTACGCCGTCCGAGGACGGGTGGATGGATCCCGCCTCGGAGGTCACACACTCAGTGGCGATAGAGCCGAATACTGACTTCACCTCCTATGTGTCCTGTGCCGCCGGATCCTCGGATTCATCCCCGGCCACAGGCCCCGAACCGCCTGCGTCCATGCCTATCGAATCTGATTGGGCGCCGATCATGGAGTTCACCTCCGCGGATATCTTTCAGCACTCGCCTTTCGGCGATGTGCTAAATTCATTAAAGTCTCTCTCCTTATCGGGAGAACCTTGGCCGAACTATTTCTGGCTAGAATGGGATGCAGACGACGAAGAAATTCGCTCCCCACCCACCACCCACTTAGTAGCCACTGTCGACGATTTAACCGACATGCTCGATTTTGGCTCCGAAGACATCGACGGTATGGACGATGATGCAGGAGACGAACAGGAACTACCGCTCACAGGGCGCTGGACTGCCACCTCATCATATGATATATACATTGTGGACACCCCCAAAGAAGGCGATGGCGATAAGATAACGGAGGATAATCCCTCCAAGCAGCAATCGAAGAACCAAGGTCAGCGGCGCCGCTCTAAGTCCCGCCAAAGCAGCAATACCATCCCAAGAGACAATAACGCTCCGGATAGTGCCGAAGACGATGACAATCCTCTCCAGCCAGATCTCGAGCGGGAGGATGAACAAGCTAGCCCTCCAAAACAGGCAGCAGATGGAGAATCAGAGGATGACAATTACATGCCTCTCTCCGAAGACAAAGTGAGCCTCGGCGACGAAGAATTTATCTTGCCTGAGGATCCCATCGAGCAGGAGCGCTTCAAGCGCCGGCTTATAGCCACAGCAAACAGCCTAAAGAAAAAGCAATAACAGCTTCGAGCTGATCAAGATCTGCTAGCGGATAGATGGACTGAAGTCCTGGCGGCCGAGGAATACGAACTCGAGCGCCCAACCAAGAGTTACCCAAAGCGCAGGTTGCTACCCCAACTCGAGGAGGAAGCATTGAAACCTACATCACCAGCGTATGATGCGGCTGATCGGCCACCTCGTGGCCGAGACAGAGGGGCATACCAGCCCAAAGTCCAGCCCGCACTCGCCGCCATTCAAACAAAAATACCAAGGCCCGGGGCAACACGCGAGACCTGCAAGACATATTGGACAACAAAATAGGACATGCGAGATCGATCTACGGATCAGGGGGGCGCGCCCCAACGCGGGACGATGACCGTCACGCCGGATATACTAAAAGCAAATCCGGCTGGGCCGAATACAGCAGACAAGACTCGTATGAACTGCGTCGTGATGTAGCCCGACACAGAGGCGCTGCACACTCACTATGCTTCACTAATGAAGTAATGGATCACGAATTCCCAGAGGGTTTTAAACCCGTAAACATTGAATCATATGATGGTACAACAGACCCCGCGGTATGGATCGAGGATTTCCTCCTCCACATCCACATGGCTCACGGTGATGATCTACATGCCATCAAGTACCTCCCACTAAAACTCAAAGGACCAGCTCGGCATTGGCTGAATAGCTTGCCAGCAAACTCCATTGGCAGTTGGGAGGATTTGGAAGATGCATTCCTTGACAACTTCCAAGGCACTTATGTGCGACCACTGGATGCTGATGACTTGAGCCATATAACTCAGCAAGCAGGGGAATCGGCCAGGAAATTCTAGACCCGGTTACTCACTAAGAAGAACCAAATCGTCGACTGTCCGAACGCATAGGCCTTAGCGGCATTTAAGCATAATATCTGTGATGAGTGGCTCGCCCGGCACCTCGGCCAGGAGAAGCCGAAGTCTATGGCAGCACCCACGACACTCATGACCCGCTTTTGCGCGGGCGAGGATAGCTGGCTGGCTCGCAGCAACAACATCAAGAAGTCATGGCAGTTCAGATGCCAAAGATAGTAACGGCAGACCATGTCGCAACAGACACAAGCGCCACAACAACGGTGACAATGCCGAAGACATGATAGTCAATGCCGGATTCAGTGGCTCTAAATCCTGTCAGCAAAAGAAGCTGTTCAAAAGAAGCAACCCGGGCCCGTCAAGTTTGGACCGCATACTCGATCGCTTGTGCCAAATTCACGGCACCCCCGATAAGCCAGCCAATCACACTAACAGAGAATGCTGGGTGTTCAAGCAGGCCGGCAAATTGAATACTGAAAGCAAGGAAAAGGGGCTGCATAGCGACGATGAGGAGGAGCCCCGGCCGCCGAACACTGGAGGACAGAAGAAATTTCCTCCCCAAGTGAAAACGGTGAACATGATATACGCAACCCATATTCCCAAGAGGGAACGGAAGCGCGCACTACGGGACGTCTATGCGATGGAGCCAGTCGCCCCAAAGTTCAACCCATGGTCTTTGTGTCCGATCACTTTCGATTGCAGGGACCACCCCACTAGTATCCGTCATGGCGGTTCTGCCGCATTGGTCCTTGATCCCATCATTGACGGATTTCACCACACCCGAGTCCTTATGGACGGTGGCAGCAGCCTGAACCTGCTTTATCAGGATACAATGCACAAAATGGGTATAGACCCCTCGAGGATCAAACCCACTAAAACCACCTTTAAAGGTGTCATCCCAGGTGTAGAGGCCCGTTGCACGGGCTCAATCACACTGGAACTGGGCTTCGGATCTCCGGACAACTTCCGAAGCGAGGAGTTAATCTTCGATATCATCCTGCTCCACAGTGGTTATCACGCACTGCTCGGGCAAACCGCATTTGCCAGATTCAATGCGGTACCGCATTATGCATACCTCAAGCTCAAAATGCCAGGACCTCGTGGGGTTATAACAGTCAATGGAAACACAGAACGCTCACTCTGCACGGAGGAGCACACTGCAGCCCTCGCAGCAGAAGCACAAAGCAGCCTTTTAAGGCAAACCACCAATTCGGCGATAAATCCCCCGGACACCTTCAAGTGAGTCCGGAATAATCTGCAACAGGATCACCTGGCACGTTCGGAGCTCGCCTAGCAATTCGGGGGCACGAAATCAGTGCCGCGCGTACATAAGTACGCACTAAAAATACCATGGGCATGGGCGGGGGCACGGCCAAGGCACGTCCCACAATGCAGCTCAACCGCCCTAGGGGCTGTATACCTTTATCATTTTCTCTCTTTCAGGACCTTACTCTCTGGAACCCTTTTCGGTAGTCCGATTGCTGGACGCATTACAGGAAGGAAATACCAAGGAAGCAAGAAGCTCTGACTTACAAGGGAATCCCCAGGTGGTCTATGATAACAATCGAAATACCTGTTTTAAATACCCATACGCAGCTTGCCCTTGGATAGGACATGTCAAATAGTCCTATTTTTTGCTTATTGCACTACTTGTATCCGTACGCTTTGACGTATTATCTAATAAAAATGCATAGCGTTAGTCTATTATTGCATTACCTTTTCTTTTTTTCCAGCTTATTTACGACAAACTACACCTGTACATTCTGGTACGAGGGGCTTCAGTATACCCCATAAATACGGCGTGAGAAGTTCGAACACTTTCGACAGTGCGGCACCCCGAACTTATAGCACTATATGCATCAGCTCCGAATCATGTCTTGGGTCAATAGTTAGGTTTGCCCGGCTCCCATGTTTTGGTACCTTACGTTCCGCAATATCGGCTAAGGTAGCACTGGGAGAACTACTGAGATTGTGTCCCAGTTCTTCCGGACGAGCACCTCAGTAGAGAAAGCCGAAAACTGACTGTCATGATAAGGCGAGAGCTGGTCGCTGTTCGAGAGGTCTCAAGTACTTAATGACTTTTTCCGCTTCGGGCGAGGAGTTGGCCTTGCCCGACCTAGGCGTATATAGCACCCCAAATTCGGCCTTCCCAATACTAGGGGCTTCGCCGAAATTTAAAATTGTAGACTTCTATGGCTAAGTGAGAGTGATAAAGCCTTATAGTCTGATTGCCTGGTTCGTTGTGTTGAACACCTCCTTCGAAGGACCGAAAATTGGGATAAAGAGTGCTCAGGTTTATTCCGAACACCTCAGTACTAGTTACATGGGGCTAGAAGCCGACGACTGGCCAACTCTCAGATTTTATAAACAGCCGCACAGAAGGTAATATTTTAAATTCACAAGTGTTGCATAGCGCAAATGAACTCGTTTCATATTACGGGATCACATGAGTACATTTATTCAAATATTACATCCTTAGCACACTCATCCGCCACAAGGCGAGCACCCTTCAGGACACTTTCATAATACTTTTCGAGGTGGCGATGCTCCTTGCCCTCCGGCAGCCCCTGCTTCACCAGCGTTTCGGCGTCCAGCTTCGCCCAGTGCACCTTCGCCCGGGCAAAAGCCCTGCGCGCACCCTCGATGCAGACAGATCACTTTATGACCTCAAACCGTGGGCAGGCATTCGCAAGCCGCCTCACCAGACCGAAGTAGCTACCAGGAAGGGACTCGCCAGGCCACATCCGGACTATAAGACCCCTCATGGCCTGTTCGGCCGCCTTGTGAAGCTCGACCAGTTGCTTCAACTGGTCGCTCAAGGGCATTGGGTGTTCGGTCCCAGTATACTGAGACCAGAATAACTTCTCCGTCGAGCTCCCCTCCTTGGCCCGGTAGAACTCCGCGACATCTGACACACTGTGGGGTAGATCTGCGAACGCTCCTAGAGAGCTCCGGACTCGGTTAAGTAAAAAGAAAGTTTCCTTCACATGTTTGCTTTGCATAATGAATGCCTTACCCGCCGCTATCTTCTTAACTGCCTCAATCTCCTGGAGGGCCTTTTGGGCTTCGGCCTTGGCATGTTGTGCACTTTCGAGGGCCTTCGCAAGCTCGGACCCTTGCGTCTTAGAGTCAAGCTCCAAGGACTCGTGTTTCTTGACGAGAGCCTGGAGCTCTTGCTGCACCTCGCCTACTCGGGCCTCTTGTTTCTCTCGCTGGATGCACTCCTTGGCTGCTTTATCTTCGGCCTCGGACAGCGCCTTCTGCAAGGCCGCCACTTTGATCATGGCCCCTAGCAAAATTCATGACGATCTTATTATTCCAAAACAAAATTTTTCTTTATCAATATTCGGATGGGGTGTCACTTACCTTTGTTCTCTTCAAGCTTGTAAGGCCAAGCTCTTCCTTCGACCGCTCAAGGTCCCGCTTCAGTGCGGCGACCTCCGCCGTACGTGCGTCAGCGGCTAGCAGTGAAGCCTGCATATGCACATAGACATATTCCGATTAGACTCCTGCGGTTATTATTTGATCCTCTGTTCGGCCTTTCTTCGCGAACGCGAAACAGAGCATCAGGGGCTACTGTCTATGCGGTAACATTCTCTTATAATCTGGTTACTTAACTCAAAGCCTGTTAGGAGGCTGGCACGAGCTTCGATCAGTCCGCTCTTGTGACGGATCGAACCTTCTTGACCACCGCACTCATAAGAGTGCGGTGCTCTTCGTCAATGGAAGCGCCGCGAAGCACTTCCAGCAAGTTGTCTGATGCCTCTGGATGAACAGAGGCCATCGGCACAGACGGCTTCCCCCCATAGCGAGGGGTCGCCGGACAAAATCCGGAACCACTGGAGGTTCCGGCGCCGTATTCGGCTTGGGGCTAGACTTGCTGCCCCCGGCGTTAGGGCCCAGAGGAGTCTTGCCCCTCGTGCGCCCAGCGCCTGGAATGTCGCCTTGAAGCGCCTCCGGAACTGTCTCCCCTTGGTTCAGTCCCCTTTGAGACAACACCTCAGCGTTGTCCGTAGGGCGGGGGGAGGAGGCGGTTGGGAGTGAATCGTTGTTCATATCCGACGGGCCCAGAGAATCATCTGACGAAGATACGTCGATGTGGGCTCAGGATGGGCGGCATAATCATGCGCGGCGTGATAAGAAACAGTACAATAAGACGTACCAAGAATTGTTAGGGTATCCGGATACTCACGACTTCGCCAGGGGCTTGTCCCTGGGCAACCACTCCTCGTCGCTGAAAGCGGCCGTCGTGGAGCAGTCCGGGAGGAGGGTCCTTCCCTTCTTGGACCCTTCGGCCTCCCCTGATGGGGCGGCCTTCCTTTTCTTGTCATCCCCGGCTGGGGGGGGGGGGGAGAACTTTCCTCTGCCTCCTCCTTGTTTTTGTGGGAGGAGTGCGCCTTGGTGTTTTCGGACGATGAGTCCGATATAACCTTGTGCCGGAGAACCTTCCTGGTCCCCGTGGCCTTCTTCTCCGGCCCCTCATAAGGCGCCGGAACCAGCATCTCCGTTAGGAGAGCATCTGCTGGATCTTCGGGAAGGGGAGCCGGACAATCGATCTGCTCCGCTATCGCTACCCAGTCCTGTTAAATGGCGTGGAGGCTTAGATCCCGCGCGCGGTTATACTGGGGAAAGGAACATCTTATGAGATGTAAAAGGCTTACCGGATAGGCAGGATGCTTTGCGCTGAGTCCGCGATCCTCGGTAAGGGGAGGAGGTACCTCGGCGCCCTTGAACAGCACCTTCCAGACGTCCTTGTGCATCGTGTCGAAGAGCTCTTGCAGCGTCTGGTGCTCGGCCGAGTCGAACTCCCACAAATTGAATGCCCGTCTTTGACACGGGAGGATCCGGCGGAAGAGCATGACTTGGACCACGTTGATGAGCTTGATTTTCTTGCTCATCATGTTTTTGACGCAGGTCTGGAGTCCGGTCAGCTCTACCGAGGAACCCCAGGATAGGCCCTTCTCTTTCCAGGAGGTGAGCCGCATGGGGATTCCGGGTTGAAATTTGGGGGCCGCCACCCAGTTGGTGACGCGCAGCTCGGTGATGTAGAACCACCCCGATTGCCACCCCTTTATGGTCTCCACATAGGAGCCTTCGAGCCAGGTGACGTTAGGCATTTTGGCCACCATGGTGCCTCCGCACTCCGCTCGCTGGCCGACCACCACCTTCGGTTTAACATTGAAGGTCTTCAGCCACAGGCTGAAGTGAGGCTTGATGCGGAGGAAGGCTTCGCCCACGACGATAAACGCCGAGATGTTGAGGATGAAATTGGCGGCAAGATCGTGAAAATCCAGCCCGTAGTAGAACATGAGCCCACGGACAAATGGGTGGAGGGGAAATCCCAGTCCGCGGATGAAGTGGGTAAGGAAAACCACCCTCTCATGGGGTCTTGGAGTAGGGACGGGCTGCCCCGCATCTGGCAGCCGGTGTGCGATATCCGCGGCCAGATATCCAGCTCCCCGTAGCTTTGTGATGTTCTCCTCCGTAACGGAGGAGACCATCCACTTGCCTCCTGCTCCGGACATGCTTGGAGTAGTTTGAGGAGGAAATGCGAACTTGGGTGCTGGAGCTCGAGTGCGCAAGAATGGATGAGCAAGGAGGAAGAGGGCGTGGGTAACAAGAGGAATCCTTGTCCCTTTATAAGGGCAGAAGAAACTATATGCCTCCCCACCTGCCTAGTAAATTCGCTTATTCCCCAAGCGCCGTAATTGATGGCGCGGTTGGGTTACCCACACCCGTATTGATGAGAATCCCATGATAAGGGGACACGATCTCTGCTTTGACAAGACGTGCCAAGAAAACCGCCTCGCAATGTGTGTAGTAGCTGGTTGAGAAAAACGGTTCGAATAATGACCGGGGCGTGGTATGATGTCATGCTGCCGAATGTGTCAGCAGATTAGATTTGTGGAAATATTATTCTCTCTACGGTGGTATGTGGAATTTGTTTTGCAGAGCCGGACACTATCCTTGTGTTCAAAATCTTCTATGGACTATTCGGAGGAGGAACCCGCCTTGCAATGCCGAAGACAATCTGCGGCCGGACTCATCGTCATTGATGCCTGGTTCAGGGGCTACTGAGGGAGTCCTGGATTAGGGGGTCCTCGGACAGTCGGACTGTATCCCTTAGCCGGACTATTGGATTATGGAGATACAAGATTGAAGACTTCGTCCCGTGTCCAGATGGGACTCTCCATGGCATGGAAGGCAAGCTTGGCAATACAGATATGTAGATCTCCTCCCTTGTAACCGACTTTGTGTAACCCTAGCCCCCTCCGATGTCTATATAAACCGGAGGGTTTAGTCCGTAGGACAACAACAATCATACCATAGGCTAGTTTCTAGGGTTTAGCCTCTACGATCTCGTGGTAGATCAACTCTTGTAATACTCATATCATCAAGATCAATCAAGCAGGAAGTAGGGTATTACCTCCATCGAGAGGGCCCGAACCTGGGTAAACATCGTGTCCCCCGCTTCCTGTTACCATCCGCCTTAGACACACAGTTCGGGACCCCCTACCCGAGATCCGCCGGTTTGGACACCGACACCCACAAAGCTCCGCCGCCTCCTTTTTCCAGGCGGCATCACGGGCTTCACAGGCCGCCTGGTACCTGGGTTCCTCCTCCGCCATCTCCTTCTTGAACGTCACTTGCCTGGCTTTCTCAGCCAGCGGCAGCAAATTCCACAGACAAAGATTGTACTGGCCCCAAAACCAATCCAAAGTTGGGGGTCCGGTGCAACCTCGTCCCGCGACATGTAGGAGTCCTCGTCGCTGCTATTCGAGTGAGCGTCCTCGGGGGGCGGCGACTCCTCGTCGGCGCGTGGGCAGACCGGCGGTGGCATGGCAGATATTTGAGAGAGAGAGAGAGAGAGAGAGGGTGAGCGAGGGGAGGATGTAGATGAGAATGCAGGCGGGACGACGTGAGCAAGGTAGTATTTATTGGCGGCCAGAATCTAGATCGACAGGGACAGCACACACGCCGGTCGCCGGAATTTACGAGTACTGTAGTTTGAATTACACATGATTCCCGCAGCAAAATCTGTGTGTGAACATAATAGCAGACTGTTTCCAATACAGAACCGTGTCTGATTAATGACCCCCGCCACTCACCTACCAGACCATGAGCTGCGAAATAGAGTGCCAATCGTGTGGGGGGCAGCTGTCTTGCCAGATCTTTACATGTTCTTTCCTGAACACCAGATATTTAAATCGTCTGATGATTTTTAACTCGGACACAAGTACACAAAAATATGATTTTTCAAACGGTTATGGGTAGCCGTTGCATGTAGATGTAGTTCAAATTTGAATTATGGTCATTAAATGGCTAGAAAATCACTTAAAATGTCTTTAAAAGGTCAAATGACCCCTAGAATTTTCCATATTTTCAAATGACAGTTGTAGTAGTGCAGGTTAAACATAGAAAAAATTGAAGGCCGTAAGAGGAAGCTATCTACCGTTCGTCATCAAACATGCATTGTTCCCTCTCGGAACCACGGGCCTTCTAGTGAGTTGCTCCGGTTTGTGAGGGTGTGTGTCCAAACTTTCGTCAAACAGGCCAATTTTTTACCACATCATCTTGGTGGCATGACATTACATCAAGCAAGGTTTCATGTTTTTCTGATCATTATTTAATTTTTTGGAATTAAAATGCCATGGCACTCCATGCATGTGACCATGCCGTGAGACCAATATGTTTTAAAATTACTTCTAATTTACAGCACATGAAATTAACTCGCACACAAGTACACAAATAAGATTTTTCAAATCGTTATGGTTAACTGTTGCATGTAGCTGTAGTTCAAATTTGTATTATGGTCATTAAATGACTAGAAAATCAGTTAAATGTCTTTAAAGGTCAAATGACCCCTGAGATTTTCCAAATTTTCACATGATAGTTGTATTAGTGCATGTTAAATATAGAAAAAAAATTGAAGGCCGTAATAGGAAGCTATGTCCCGTTCGTCATCAAACAAGCATTCTTCCCTCTCGGAACCACGAGCCTTCTAGTGAGTTGCTCCGATTTGTGAGGGGGGTGTGTCGAAACTTCCGTCAAACAGGCCAATTTTTTTACCACATCATCTTGGTGGCATGACATTACATCAAGCAAGGTTTCACGTTTTTCTGATCATTTATTTTTTTTGAAATTAAAATGCCATGGCACTCCATGCACGTGTCCATGCCGTGACATCAATATGTTTGAAAATTACTTCGAATTTACTGCACATGAAATTAACTCGCACATAAGTACACAAATATGATTTTTCAAACCGTTATGGTTAGCCGTTGCATGTAGATTTAGTTCAAATTTGAATTACGGTCATTAAATGGATACAAAATCACTTAAATGTCCTTAAAAGGTCAAATGACCCCTGAAATTTTCCAAATTTTCACATGACAGTTGTATCAGTGCACGTTAAATGTAGAAAAATATTGAAGGCCGTAAGAGGAAGCTATCTCCCGTTCGTCATCAAACATGCATTGTTCCCTCTCGGAACCATGAGCCTTCTAGTGAGTTGCTCCGGTTTGTGTGGGGGGTGTGTCCAAACTTTCGTCAAACAGGACAATTTTTTTACCACATCATCTTGGTGGCATGACATTACATCAAGCAAGGTTTCATGTTTTTCCGATAATGTTTCAATTTTTTGGAATTAAAATGCCATGGCACTCCATGCATGTGCCCATGCTGTGAGACCAATATGTTTGAAAATTACTTCTAATTTACTTCACATGAAATTAACTCGCACACAAGTACACAAATATGATTTTTCAAACCGTTATGGTTAGCCGTTGCATGTAGATGCAGTTCAAATTTAAATTACGGTAATTAAATGGCTAGAAAATCATTTAAATGTCTTTAAAAGGTCAAACGACCCCTGAAATTTTCTAAATTTTGACATGACAGTTGTATTAGTGCATGTTAAATGTAGAAAAAAATTTCAAGGCTGTAAGAGGAAGCTATCTCCTGTTCGTCATCAAACATGCATTGCTCCCTTTAGAAACCACGAGCCTTCTAGTGAGTTGCTCCGGTTTGTGAGGGGGTGTCCAAACTTTCGACAAACAGGCCAATTTTTTACCTCATCATCTTGGTGGCATGACATTACATCAACCAAGGTTTCATGTTTTTCTGATCATTTTTTAATTTTTTGGAATTAAAATGCCATGGCACTCCATGCATGTGTCCATGTCGTGAGACCAATATGTTTGAAAATTCCTTCTAATTTACTGCACATGGAATTAACTCGCACACAAGTACACAAATATGATTTTTCAAACCGTTATGGTTAGCTATTGCATGTAAATGTAGTTCAAATTTTAATTACGGTCATTAAATGGCTAGAAAATCACTTAAATGTCTTTAAAGAATCAAATGACCCCTGAAATTTTCTAAATTTTCACATGACAGTTGTATTAGTGCATATTAAATGTAGAAAAAATTTGAAGGCCATAAGGGGAAGCTATCTCCCGTTCGTCATCAAACATGCATTGTTCCCTATCGGAACCACTTGCCTTCTAGTGAGTTGCTCCGGTTTTTGAGGGGTGTGTGTCCAAACTTTCATCAAACATGCCAATTTTTTTACCACATCATCTTGGTGGCATGACATTACATCAAGCAAGGTTTCATGTTTTTTTGATCATTTTTTTTTTTGAAATTAAAATGCCATGGCACTCCATGCGTACATATGCATGTGTCCATGTCGTGAGACCAATATGTTTGAAAATTCCTTCTAATTTACTACACATGGAATTAAATCGCACACAAGTACACAAATATGATTTTCAAACCGTTATAGTTAGCCGTTGCATGTAGATGTAGTTCAAATTTGAATTACGGTCATTAAATGGCTAGAAAATCACTTAAATGTCTTCAAAAGGTCAAATGACCCCTGGAATTTTCCAAATTTTCAAATGACAGTTGTATTAGTGCATGTTACACGTAGAAAAAATTTGAAGGCCGTAAGAGGAAGCTATCTCCAGTTCGTCATCAAACATGCATTTTCCCTCTCGGAACCACGAGCCTTCTAGTGAGTTGCTCCGGTTTGCGAGGTGTGTGTGTCCAAACTTTTGTCAACTATGCCAAAAAATTTACCACATCATCTTGGTGGCATAACATTACATCAACCAAGGTTTTATGTGTTTCTGGTATTCTTAATATTTTGTAATTTTAATGCCATGGCATTCCATGCTTAATCGTGTCATAGCCGTGAGACCAATATGTTTGGAAATGACTTCTAATTTACTTCGCATGAAATTAACTCGCACACAAGTACACAAATATGATTTTTCAAACCGTTATGGTTAGCCATTGCATGTAGATGTAGATCAAATTTGAATTATGGTCATTAAATGGCTAGAAAATCACTTAAATGTCTTTAAAAGGTCAAATGACCCCTGAAAATTTCCAAAATTTTACATGACATTGTATTAGTGCATGTTAATTGTAGAAAAAAATTTGAAGACCGTAAGAGGAAGCTATCTCCGGTTCGTCATCAAACATGCATTGTTCCCTCTTGGAACCACGAGCCTTCTATTGAGTTGCTCTGTTTTGTGAGGGGGGGGGGGGGGTGTCCAAACTTTCATCAAACATGCCAATTTTTTACCACGTCATCTTGGTGGCATGACATTACACCAAGCAAGGTTTCATGTTTTTCGGGTCATTTTTTTATTTTTTGGAATTGAAATGCCATGGCACTCCATGCATGTGCCCATACCATGAGAACAATATGTTTGAAAATTCCTTCTAATTTACTGCACATGGAATTAACTCTCACACAAGTACACAAATATGATTTTCCTTTATGGTTAGCCGTTGCATGTAGATGTAGTTCAAATTTTAATTACGGTCATTAAATGGCTAGAAAATCACTTAAATGTCTTTAAAAGGTCAAATGACCCCTGGAATTTTCTAAATTTTCACATGAAAATTGTATTAGTGCACGTTAAACGTAGAAAAATTTGAAGGCCGTAAGGGGAAGCTATCTCCCGTTCGTCATCAAACATGCATTGTTCCCTATCGGAACCACTAGCCTTCTAGTGAGTTGCTCCGGTTTGTGAGGGGTGTGTGTCCAAACTTTCGTCAAACATGCCAATTTTTTTACCACATCATCTTGGTGGCATGACATTACATCAAGCAAGGTTTCATGTTTTTCTGATCATTTTTTAATTTTTTGGATTTAAAATGCGATGGCACTCCATGCATGTGTCCATGCCGCAAGACCAATCTGTTTGAAAATTCCGCCTAATTTATCGCACATGGAATTAACTCGCACACAAGTACACAAATATGGGTTTTCAAACTGTTATGGTTAGCCGTTGCATGTAGATGTAGTTCAAATTTGAATTACGGTCATTAAATGAATAGAAAATCACTTAAATGTTTTAAAAAGGTCAAATGACCCCAGGAATTTTCCAAATTTTGACATGACAGTTGTGTTAGTGCACGTTACATGTAGAAAAAATTTCAAGGCCGTAAGAGGAAGGTATCTCCCATTCGTCATCAAACATGCACTGTTCCCTCTCGGAACCACGAGCCTTCTAGTGAGTTGCTTCGGTTTGTGAGGGGTGTGTGTCAAAACTTTCGTCAAACATGCCAATTATTTTTACCACATCATCTTGGTGGCATGACATTACATCAACCAAGGTTTCATGTGTTTTTGATATACTTTTAATATTTTGTAATTTAAATGCCATGGCACTCCATGCTTAATTGTGTCGTAGCCGTTAGACCAATATGTTTGAAAATTCCTAAAAATTTACTCCACATGGAATCAAATCGCACACAAGTACACAAAATATGTTTTTTCAAACCGTATGGTTAGCCATTGCATGTACATCTAGTTCTAATTTGAATTATGGTCATTAAATGGCTAGAAAATCACTTAAATGTCTTCAAAAGGTCAAATGACCCCTAAAATTTTCCAAAATTTGACATGACAGTTGTATTAGTGCACGTTACGCGTAGAAAAAATTTGAAGGTCGTATGAGGAAGCTATCTCCCGTTCGTCATGAAAAATTCATTGTTCCCTCTCGGAACCACGAGGCTTCTAGTGAGTTGCTCTGGTTTGTGAGGGATGTGTGTCCAATCTTTGGTCAAACATGCCAAATTTTTTACCACATTATCTTGGTGGCATGACATTACATCAAGCAGGGTTTCTTGTGTTTCTGATATTTTTTTAATTTTTTGGAATTTAAATGCCATGGCACTCCGTGCTTAATTGGGTCATAGCAGTTAGACCAATATGTTTGAATATTCCTTCCAATTTACTGCACATGGGATTAAATCGCACACAAGCACAAAATATGCCTTTTCAAACTGTTATGGTTAGCTGTTGCATGTACATGTAGTTCAAATTTCATTTACGGTCATTAAATGGCTAGAAAATTACTTAAATGTCTTAAAAGGTCAAATGACCCCTGCAATTTTCCAAAATTTGACATGACAGTTGTATTAGTACTACAATTTTCTCGTACATTTGAAACACCAACCGTTGCCACTTTACTCCAAATTCATCTTTCACAGCTAATAAAAAATATCTACAACATCACACATAGTTGTTTTGTAGGAACCGTTTGCGATGAAAATTTATGGGTCTATTTAAGTCTTGCTCCTTAAGCTTTGCCGGCTCGTCTCCTCCAGTGCCGGCAACCACCGAATCCATGAATCCCGATCCTATTCCCGCACCCCCTTATTGCAAAGATGACGCCATGGAAATGCTTCATGAAGGCCCGTACGATGGCTGCCCCCCCCCCTCGAGTGCCGCCGCCTCCGCCGAAAGCGCAACAACCTACGCCGATAGTTCCGCCGCATCCGCATTGAGCGCGGCCGCTTCCGCCGAGAGGGCATCTGCGGCAGCCGACAGGGCAGCTGCAAAAGAAGAGACAGCTGGAGGTGCTGCTGCGACGACGGCTACAAATGCAGAGAGCGCTCGAGCTACCGTCCGTGCCGCTGATGTTGCCCTGGCCTGGGTCGAGGCCATCCACGCTAAGATATTCCAGACCACCTCGGAATCCAGCATGCAACCCATGTCCGAAAAGGTGGCGGTGGCCATGGAGCACCCGCTTCCTCATGAGGTCGCCGAGCGGGAGCTGGAGATGCAGGAAGCGGCGGAGATCGAGGAGCGCCGGGATGAGGAGTTGCACTGGCCGAGGTCGAGGTAGAGAAGAGTCTGTCCGTCGAGGAATCGACGGTGGAGTACCAACGCGAGCTCTGGCGCAACCACTACTACGAGTACTACAACCTTGAGGGCGGCACCGAGGACGAGGACAAGGACGAGGACACGGTCGACTTCAGCAGGTGGACGCGGAGTCCACCAACGGCGGCATGTCGCCAGGACAAGTCATCGACGTCTCATCTCACACCGGCGATGCATAGGCCGGTGCGGCGGAGGATTTGTTAAAATTATGCGTACTTAGGCTTTGTTTTTAATGCTGGTCTTTTGTTAGAGCAATGTTTAGGTCAACTGGCTCTGTTTAATTACTAAAATTGCTCGATTCAGTAAGTGTGGTCTGTCTAATGTACGCTCTTTTATGCGCCCAAATTAGCAAGCGATGTTAAATTATGCGATGGCGTGCCGGAAATTTCCACCAAAATTTGAATTATCAAACTCATCCCATGCGCGTAAAGCGGAAGAATCGTCGGCGATGCACACAATCGTTCAAAGTGAATGGTCCGGCGGCACCGCGTGCAAAGTTTCCCTCCACATTTCCAAAATTTTGGCCTACCCCAAAGTATCTACCCCCTCCCCCTCCCCCCTTCCTCGCCCCCTTTTCTCCCCGACCACAAGTCACATTTCCCCTGTTTCCTCCTTCCTTCCTTCCTTCCTTCCTCCCTTCCTAAGCTATAGCCGCTTCCTCGCTTGCTTCCTCGCTCTCACCGTCTCGCATCCTACCGCCGGGGTCGCCATGGTCTTCTTCAAAGACCTCTCCAGCGGTTCCTCCTCCGACGATGACTCCTTCACCACCCGGTTATGCCTCTCTTCTCTCTCTCAGACTATGACTTGGAACGAAGGACTTTTACCCGGCGGTCGATTTTAGTCATTTATTCCTCTTGTAGCTCCCTAGGACCATCAGTTGCAATGAATGGAGCGGGGTGGCTAAAGATCTATCTGCTCGTTGTCACCATCAATCTCCATGCGTGAAGCTAGTTGCGTTTGAATCTGTGGATAGTGGGAGGAAGTTTCTGGCATGTGCAGAGAAGGTTATACCCTCTTTCATTGTTACAAATCATTTGTTAGATGTGATTCAGACAATTTCACGGTCCCAACCCATTCATACCACACCTTCAACCAAACGCATCCTAAGATAGTGTCATAGTTTGTACCTAGTATATAAAATTGTTGCCATCTCATCAGCGGTGCCATTAGAAAACAATTTGGCACTGCTTCAGCAGATTGTGCAGCCAACTTTGGTCCACACATCCGAGCAGCCAAGCAGTAAAATACTAAATCTTTATGGCACGAAGGCACTAGGCACCGGAGCAACTAGGTGCTCCAGACTCTGGGTCCCTGATTTTTTTCTGCTGCATCGGCTCGCCAGTGCAGGGTACCGGTGCGAGATGCAGCAACAGTTGTCTTTACACCAGTTTTGGCATACATAGTGGACGGCCTTAGTGCTATTAGTTATATGTTACTAAATTTGTGCATATACACACCTGTTAGTATCAATTTGCTGTCATCCACATACTGTCGCTATGCTGTTGTAGTTATATTTACCTTCCTCATAAAATGCTCAATTTGTATTTTATTGTACATGAGTAAGAACTTGTAGCGTTGTTGTAGTTATTATAGCTTCTGATGTTTCAGAATTTGGTTGTTGTCTCAGTAGCAATTAATTCATTTGCACATTGATCTTTTTGAGAAGACATGTCATAATTAACATGTTTCTTCACTTTTTCAAAATAAGCATTGGTGATTTTCTATGTTGCTATAAACCCATTTCCCCTACAATTATTACTTATCTAGTTTTAAATATTAGGATGAACGGAAGTGTTCTTACTTGGAGTGGGTTGATCAAGAGTGGCCACAGTCTTTGAAGATGTGCCTAGCAAAGCTCTGGAGCATGTATGAGGAAGAGAACAGAGGTAGGCTTAGAGAAAGTGTTGTCAACGCTGAAGAATATTTGAAGATGCGGGATAAAAAGAGGAAGGTGGAGAATGAGCTCAGATTTTTTAAATCATACTTTGCTAAGATGGTGTTGGCGAAGGAGGAGGCACTTTCCCAGTTGGCCAGTGCAAAACAGGTGATTACTGAACTGAAAGCAGAGGTGGATAAGACGAGCCTGGATGATCTCGATTAGGGAAATGAATATATTGTTCTAATATTGTTCTTATGAAGTTGAACTAGCTATATGTTGTATTGTGCTGTTTTCAGGTAGCTATCGTACTGTGATGTTAAAATATATTTATGTGCCTAATATGAAATTGGAAACAACTGTTCGATATGAAATGTGAATTTGCATAATACTGGAATTATTAATTGTAAACTAATAAACCTGCTAAATGTGTCATGGAACTTTGCAAATGGTTCTAGCAGTAAAAGTGCTTGTGATGGATAGCCCAATGCCACACAGTATTCTTCATCAAACCATGTGTGATGTAGCTGATAAAAGCAAACGGTTAACCAAGGCAGAGCATGTGTGATAGTTACACCTATCACACACGAGCCTATAAATAAACTTGTGTGGGATGTACATACAAACGGAAACATTTTCCCTGGATTGACTGTGTGGGATGTACATACGAACGAAAATGTTTTCCCTCGATTGATTGTGTGGGATGTACATTCGAACGGAAATGTTTTCCCTGGATTGACTGTGTGGGATGTACATACGAACGAAAACGTTTTCCCTGGATTGACTTTGTAGGATGTACATAAGAACGAAAACGTATTCCTTGGATTGACTGTGTGTGATATACATACAAACGAAAATGTTTTTCTGGGATTCACCGTGTGGGATGTACATACGAACGGAAATGATTGGGTTTCGATGCCTCGCTTGATCACACACGAGCTCATTTTGCCCCAGCCCGTGTCCCAGGAGGGCCTATCCACGACGGTTTCTGGGTCGTGTGGGAAGGACCCCCCTATCGCCCACGCTCACTTGGCGGCGGTTCCAAATGCCGTCGCGGAAAGGGGTTAAAAACCGTTTGTATAGCACCGACGCGTACTAGCGATACCAAACGGAGTCCAAACGCAGCAAAAAAAATTGGTGATTTTTTCTGGACCAGAAGACACCTGTTGGGCCAAAGAAGTACCAGAGGGGGGCTCCGAGGGGAGCACAACCCACCAGGGTGCGCCTGGGCCCCCAGGCGTGCCCTGGTGGGTTGTGCCCACCTCGGCCGCCTCCCGCACCGCCTCTTTTCTCTATAAATACCCCAATATTCCAAAAACCCTAGGGGAGGCGACAAAAAACAATTTCAGCCGCCGCAAGTTCCAGAAACCACATATCCAATCTAGACACCATCACGGAGGGTTCATCATCCTCATCGGTGCCTCTTCGATGAAGCGTGAGTAGTTCATTGTAGACCTACAGGTCCGTAGTTAGTAGCTAGATGGCTTCCTCTCTCTCTTTTTATTCTCAATACGATGGTCTCTTGGAGATCTATTTGATGTAACTCTTTTTTGTGGTGTGTTTGTTGGGATCCGATGAACTTTGAGTTTATGATCAGATCTATCTTTTTATCCATGAAAGTTACTTGAGTCTTTTGATCTCTTATATGCATGATTACTTATAGCCTCATATTTCTTCTTCTAATCTTTGGTTTAGTTAGGCTGACTAGATCGATTTTTCTTGACATTGGAAGAGGTGCTTTGTGATGGGTTCGATCTTACGGTGCTTGATCCCAGTGACAGAAGGGGAACCTACACGTATGTATTGTTGCTATTAAGGATAACAAGATGGGGTCTATTCCTATATGAGTAGATCTTGTCTACATCATGTCATCATTCTTATTGCATTACTCCGTTTCTCCATGAACTTAATACACTAGATGCATGCTGGATAGCGGTCGATGTGTGAGTAATAGTAGTAGATGCAGGCAGGAGTCGGTCTACTAATCTTGGACGTGATGCCTATATAATGATTATTTACTGGATATCATCATAATTATTTGAAGTTCTATCAATTTCCCAACAGTAATTTGTTTACCCACCGTATGCTATTTTTCTTGAGAGAAGCCACTAGTTAAACCTATGGCCCCCGGGTCTATTTTCTCATCATATACCTTCAGATCTATTTTGCTATTTGCCTTTTTGTTTATTTGCAACTTTTATTTTTAGATCTATATTATCAAAACCCAAAAATACCTCGCTGAATTTTATTTGCTTTTATTTGAATCTATCAATCTATTACAACTTTCTCCCGTCCACGTGCCAATTTCTGGCGCCGTTACCCGAAAGGGATTGAAAACCCCTTTAACACGTTGGGTTGCAAGTATTTGTTCTTTGTGTGCAGGTACCGTTTACGTAGTGTTGCGTGGTTCTCCCACTGGTTCAATAACCTTGGTCTCATCACTGAGGGAAATACCTACCGTTTTTGTGCTACATCATCCCTTCCTTTTTGGGGAAACACCGACGTAGTTCAAGCCAACATCAGGGCGCTGGTGACTTCCTGCTGCGCGGAGGCGGGGACGGCGGCCGCCGTGATGGCTTTGTCCCTCACATCCGCCGCGTGCCTTCGGTACTTCCTCTTCACCGACTCCCTTTTTCCCGCTATTCGGGCGTCAGCGTCTTCCTTGGCTTGGGCGTGGCAGTGGTCTTGTAGGGGGTGCGAGGCTTGCCTTTGCCGAAGGGGGCGGTCGTCATGCCGGATGAGGCGAGGGAGGCGAGGCCGGCAGCAATGGCGAGGTCATCGTCCATGGCGGGTGGCGGGAGCGCGCGCGGGCGGGAGTGTTTTTGCGGGGAAATTGAGGGAAATGGTGGAGGCTGCCACCGACTAGCAGGCCAGGGGGAGGAGAAGGCGAGCGCGTGCGTCCGTCTCATGTCCACGTTGATGCAAATCTGGTTAAAAAATGGGCCGGGAATGGGTCGGCAGGCGGACAAAAAGCGAACACGCGTCTGTTTGGGTCGGCGCGTTGGGCCGCCTTTTCTGTCCGTGCCGACCCAAACGGAAGCTCGCGGACGAAATGGGTCGCCCCACTGGAGTTGCTTTTTTCCTCTTTTTTTTTCAAGCAACCTCTTTTATTTTTGTATGATTTGATTAGAAGAAGAAAACCCTTTTTTTCCTTTTAAACCAGGACGACCCAACTATTTCTCTCCCCAGCCTTCCCCCCAAGCCAGTCCAAGGTCCATCTCCCTTCTTAACCCTAGCTCCATGGGAGAGAGCCACGCTCGATCCCCATCTTCCCATGAGCGACGTCAGTAGAGGGCACCGCCCACTCCCGGTCCCCTCTCTCCCTCAATCCCCTCCTCCCATGGCACCATCAGTCGAGAGAGAGCCGCGTCTCCCCATCCATTCTCGCTCACCAACCTGCCACCCCACCTCCATTCCGGTGGAGGTCCACTGCCCCTCTCACTGTCAGCCCCTGTTTCTCCCACTCGCCTCCCCTATGTTTCCCTCACTGCACCATCGCGTGCCATGGATCTTCGGTGCTCTTGTTTCGGCCTCGAGATGCAAGCAGGGACAACTTTCTTTGATCGATTCCTGATCTATGGTCAATGTTGTGCCTAACCGGAACCGGAACGATGACAGGGAGCGTATTATGATGAAGGAGTTTCCCGGATTGACTAATTAAGGACTGCGGGTTCAAAGAAAAAATACAAGGTCTTTTCCACAAAAAGGGCACGACGGTTAACTCGATAGAAGCAATGCATGCTTTATTAGTAGGTAAAGATAGGGAAAATTTGCATGTGAACTCATAGTTTTTATTATATTTGTGAAATACGTGCATATCTGTACGTAAGAAAGAGTATGCTCAAAATATGGTACACACTACCTTAAAATAGTATATATACTACCTAAACATTCTTACATACTACATACTACGCGTATATACACTCGGTACGGTAGATACTGCCTAGAATGTGCAAAACAAAAGTGGGAGTAACTACAACCGGTAGTAGGAAATATTTGTCCTACATATAAAGTCACACTGATGAACAAAGTGCTGAGTAATTCTCAAACAAGCTACCCAAAGAAAACAAGACAAAAGAAGCCAAAAACCGCTAACACTTAGGGGCTGTTTGGTTTTATGCCTTGGATTGTCACACTTTGCGACACATTTTTGCCAAGCTTGTCAAGGTTAGTTTAACAAAATGAGAGCCACAAGTCGGCAAGCAGGGAATCTTGCCACACCATTTATGTGTATATAATATGGGGCCCCAGTGTGGCTTGTCTAAGGTATGGCTTGAAATAAACACTGACCTAAGTTGGTCAAACTTGCCTAACCTTAGATGTGGCAAACTTAGTCGCAAACCAAACAACCCCTACACCACAACCAAACACAACCAAGGCCGTGGACAACAAACGAACAGACGCCACCCAAACCGAAACCATCAGACTTCGCCCCAACATCTCCACCTAACTACCGCCGGAGAGCGTCATACGCCCTCTCGCTCCTGACAGAGGAGCGTCGACCCTACCGGCAAGAGAACGTACTGAGAGGCCACAAGATGTCCTCATGTGTAAATGGGAGAGGCAAAACATGACCAGTTGAGATTGAAACTGAGGTGGCATCGAGTTTCACACCAAACCAACTCTATCACGTTTTCACGACCAACAGAAACTCACACTCACCGACCCCCTCCCCACTCATCCACCGACACATGCAAGAGGATCACAACATGACACGCCACTGCCACCCATTCCGTCGGAACAGACATGGGTTTTAGCCATGAGAGATAGCAAGGGTTAGCAGAGCCAAGGTGATGCTCTCAAAAGAGGTAGGCGACACACACATGCACCGTTGACATTAAGGCACGAAGCTTTCGCTCGGAACCTCCCACACACTTCGTCGAGGGACCCAAGCCACCAGGCCCACGATGATGGATCAAGGTCTACATATATGGCTAAGGGGTTCAATCCTCACCTCTGGCGGCTACCTCGCCATCCACAAACCATGGGGCGTATCCCACATAGAAACCACAGTCGTTGTTGGAGGGCCAATTGTGCAGCCCGCCTTCCAAGGACGCCACCTGACGGTGTCCTGGATTAGGAGGTGCCAACCTAGTCGGCCTATAATCCACGGATTTGACTAATGGGCCCTCATTCATTCTCAGGAAGGACTCCGGAGGCTATACGCAGGAGGGATTTGCCATCCTTTGTCAAGTCAAGAAGTCCACTAGTAGGCATGGGGGTTTTCATACCTTTGCTTTATTGCATGTTGAACTTCATAAAAAGATCTTTGGTATACTTTGTTTGTGAGACAAAGGTACCCTCCTTAGTTTGCTTGATTTGAAAACCAAGGAAAACCTTGAGTTCACTCATCATATACATCTCAAACTTCTCCGACGTTAGCCTTCCAAACTTTTCACTAAAATGGGGGCTAGTCAAACCAAATATGATATAATCCACATAAATTTGGCACACAAATAATTCACCATTAACCCTTTTAGTAAAAAGTGTAGAATCAATTTTCCAATTTCAAAGCATTTTTCAATGAGAAATTTAGTCAATCATTTATACCATGCTCTAGGAGCTTGTTTAAGACCATAAAGAGCTTTGTGAAGTTTGTAGACATGATTAGGTTTCTTGGGATTTACAAAGCCAGGAGGTTGGTTAACATAAACTTCCTCCTCAATTTCACCATTTAGAAAAGCACTCATAATGTCCATTTGGTATAAAGTGATATCATGATGATTGGCACAAGCATGTAAAATGCTAATTGACTCAAGCCTAGAAACGGGGGCATATGTCTCACCATAGTCCATACCTTCGACGTACGGACACACCATTACGCCATGGTGTTCTAGGTGGCGTGAGTTGTGAAACAATTCCACATTGTTTTAAATGAAGGCCAAACTCGTAACTCAAATATTCGCCTACACGATCAGATCATAGAAACTTTATTTTCTTGTTATGATGATTCTCCACTTCACTCCGAAATTCTTTGAACTTATCATATGTTTCAAACTTGTGTTTCGTCAAGTAGATATACCCATATCTGCTCAAATCATCTATGAAGGTCAGAAAATAATGATATCCGCCGCGTGCTTCAATACTCATCGGATCGCATACATCAGTATGTATTATTTCCAATAAGTCATTAGCTCGTTCCTTTGTTCCGGAGAATGGGTTTTTTGTCATCTTGCCCATGAGGCATGGTTTGCAAGTATCAAATGATTCATAATCAAGTGATTCCAAAAGTCCATCCGCATGGAGTTTCTTCATGCGCTTTACACCAATATGACCTAAACGGCAGTGCCACAAGTATGTTGCACTATCATTATTAACTTTGTATCTTTTGGCATCAACATTATGAATATGTGTATCACTACGATCGAGATTCAATAAACCATTTACATTGGGTGTAAACCACAATTATTCTCTGACTTAAATGAATAATTGTATTGCAATAAATGCGATCTAATCTCGTTCACACTCAATGCAAACACCAAATAACATTTATTTAGGCTCAACACTAATCCCAAGGTAGAGGGAGTGTGCGATGGTGATCGTATCAACCTTGGAATCACTTCCAACACACTGTTGGGGAACGTAGTAATTTCAAAAAAAAAATCCTACGCACACGCAAGATCATGGTGATGCATAATAACGAGAGGGGAGAGTGTCGTCTACGTACCCTCGTAGACCGTAAGTGAAAGCGTTATGACAACGCGGTTGACGTAGTCGTACGTCTTCACGATCGACCGATCCTTAGTACCGAACGTACGGCACCTCCGCGTTCAGCACACGTTCAGCTTGGTGACGTCCCGCGAACTCACGATCCAGTAGAGCTTTGGGAAGAGCTTCGTCAGCACGACGGCGTGGTGATGGTGTTGATGAAGTTACCGACGTAGGGCTTTCCCTAAGCACCACTACGATATGACCGAGGTGGCTTATGGTGGAGGGGGGCACCACACACGGCTAAGAGAGATCAATGATCAACTTGTGTGTCTTTGGGTGCCCCCCGCCCCCGTATATAAAGGAGCAAGGGGGGAGGCCGGCCGGCCCTTGCAGGGCGCGCCAAGAGGAGGAGTCCTCCTCCTAGTGGGAGTAGGACTCCCCTTTCCTAGTCCCACTAGGAGGGGGAAGGAAGGAGTGGGAGAGGGGGAAGGCAAGGGGGGCGCCCCCCCCCCCCTCCTTGTCCTATTTGGACTCAAGGTGAGGGGGCGCATGGCCTGCCTTGGCCGGCCCCTATCTCTCTCCACTAGGGCCCAACAAGGCCCATTAATCCCCGGGGGGTTCCGGTAACCCCTCCAGCACTCCAGTAAAATCCCGATTTCACCCGGAACTATTCCGATGTCCAAATATAGGCTTCCAATATATCGATCTTTATGTCTCGACCATTTCGAGACTCCTTGTCATGTCCGTGACCATATCCGGGACTCCGAACTACCTTCGGTACATCAAAACATAAAAACTCATAATACCGAAGGTCACAGAACTTTAAGCGTGCGGACCCTACGAGTTCGAGAACTATGTAGACATGACCGAGACACGTCTCCAGTCAATAACCAATAATGGAACCTGGATGATCATATCGGTTCCTACATATTCTACGAAGATCTTTATCGGTCAAACCGCATAACAACAAACGTTGTTCCCTTTGTCATCACTATGTTACTTGCCCGAGATTCGATCGTCGGTATCTCAATACCTAGCTCAATCTCGTTACTGGCAAGTGTCTTTACTCGCTCAGAGTGCATCATCCCATAACTAACTCATTAGTCACATTGCTTGCAAGGCTTATAGTGATGTGCATTACCGAGAGGGCCCAGAGATACCTCTCCGACAATCAGAGTGACAAATCCTATTCTCGATCTATGCCAAATCAATGAACACCATCGGAGACACCTGTAGAGCACCTTTATAATCACCCAGTTATGTTGTGACGATTGGTAGCACACAAAGTGTTCCTCCGGTATTCGGGAGTTGCATAATCTCATAGTCATAGGAACAGGTATAAGTCATGGAGAAAGCAATAGCAGTAAACTAAACAATCAAGTGCTAAGCTAACGAAATGGGTCAAGTCAATCACATCATTCTCCTAATGATGTGATCCCATTAATCAAATGACAACTCATGTCTATGGTTAGGAAACTCAACCATCTTTGATCAACGAGCTAGTCAAGTAGAGGCATACTAGTGACACTATGTTTGTTTATGTATTCACACATGTATTATGTTTCCAGTTAATGCAGTTCTAGCATGAATAATAAACATTTATCATGATATGAGGAAATAAATAATAACTTTATTATTGCCTCTAGGGCATATTTCCTTCACACGCATCGTCACCATGCCCTTAACTAGTCTCTGTTTATAACTCCTATTTCGAGTTACTATAATCTTAGCAACTGAACCATTATCAAATACCCAGGGGCTACTATGAGCACTAGTAAGGTACACATCAATAACATGTATATCAAATATACCTTTGTTCACTTTGCCATCCTTCTTATCCGCCAAGTATTTGGGGCAGTTCCTCTTCTAGTGACCATTCCCTTTGCAGTAGAAGCACTCAGCTTCAGGCTTAGGTCTGGCTTTGGGCTTCTTCATGGGAGTGGCAACTTGCTTGCCATTCTTCTTGAAGTTCCCTTTCTTTCCCTTTGTCCTTTTTCATGAAACTAGTCGTCTTGTTAACCATCAACACTTGATGCTCTTTCTTGATTTCTACCTTCCCCGATTTCAGCATCACGAAGAGCTCGGGAATCATTTTTGTCATCCCTTCCATATTATAGTTTATCACGAAGTTCTAGTAGCTTGGTGATAGTGACTAGAGAATGCTACTTCTTGAGCTTGCGTTGGTTTTTCCCTTGAAGGGGAAATGGTGATGCAACATAGTAGAGATAAGTATTTCCCTCAGTTAGAGAACCAAGGTATCAGTCCAGTAGGATGTACAAGCAAGTCCCCAATCAATGCACCTGCACAAACAATCAAACACTTGCACCAACGCAATAAAGGGGTTGTCAATCCCTTTACGGTCAATTGCAAAGGTGAGATCTGATAGAGATAGATAAAAGATAAAATATTTTTGGGTTTTTTGGTTTATAGATCTGAAAATAAAAGATTGCAAAATAGTAGACCGGAAGGAAAATATGATGGAAAATAGACCCGTGAGCCATAGGTTTCACTAGAGGCTTCTCTCATGAAGGCAAATAATACGGTGGGTGAACATATTACGGTCGAGCAATTGATAGAAAAGCGCAATGTTATGACGATATCCAAGGCAATGATTATGAAATATAGGCATCACGTCCGTGTCAAGTAGACCGACTCCCGCCTGCATCTACTACTATTACTCCACACATCGACCGCTATCCAGCATGCATCTAGAGTATTTAGTTCATAAAGAACGGAGTAATGCCTTAAATAAGATGACATGATGTAGAGGAATTAACTCAAGCAATATGATGAAAACCCCATCTTGTTATCCTCGATGGCAACACTGCAATACGTGTCTCGCTACCCCTACTTTGTCACTGGGTGAAATCACGCAAGATTGAACCCGAAGCTAGGCACCTGTCCCATTGCAAGAAAAACCAATCTAGTTGGCCAAACCAAACCGATAATTCAAAGAGAAATACAAAGATATCAAATCATGCATATAAGAATTCAGAGAAGATTCATATAATATTCATAGATAAGCTGATCATCAATCCACAATTCATCGGATCTTGACAAACACACCGCAAAAGAAGATTACATCGGATAGATCTCCAAGAATATCGAGGAGAACATGGTATTGAGAATCAAAGAGAGAGAAGAAGCCATCTAGCTACTAGCTATGGACCCGTAGGTCTATGGTAAACTATTCACGCTTCATCGGAAAGGCAATAGGGTTGATGTAGATGCCCTCCGTGATAGAATCCCCCTCTGGCAAGATGCCGGAAAAGGCCCCAAGATGGGATCTCACGGGAACAGAAGGTTGCGGTGGAGGAAAAGTATTTTCGTGGTTCTCTCTGATGGTTCAGGAATATATGTGAATATATAGGACAAAGAGTTAGGTCAGGGGAGTCCCGAGGTGGCCACAAGTCAGGGGGGCACCCCCCCTAGGGCGCACCCTCCACCCTTGACGCCGCCTCGTGGCTCTTTTGGCTTGGACTCCAAGTCCTCTGGGTGTCTTCGGGTCCAAGAAAAATCATCGTGAAGTTTTATTCCTTTTGGACTCCGTTTGATGTTCCTTTTTTGGGAAACTCAAAAACAAGGAAAAAAACAGAAACTGGCACTGGGCTCTAGGTTAATAGGTTAGTCCCAAAAATAATATAAAATAGCATAATAATGCATATAAAACATCCAAAACAGATTATATAATAGCATGGAACAATAAAAAATCGTAGATACGTTGGAGACGTATCAAGCATCCCCAAGCATAATTCCTGCTAGTCATATTTATCCATGTAATTTTCTTCATTGTGGCATGAATGTTCAGATCCATAAGATTCAAAACAAAAGTTTAATATTGACATAAAAATAATAAAACTTCAAGCGTACTAATAAAGCAATCATGTCTTCTCAAAATACTATGGCTAAAGAAAGTTATCCCTATAAAATCATATAGTCTGGCTATGCTGCATCTTCGTCACACAAAGTATTAGATCATGCACAACCCCGATGACAAGCCAAGCAATTGTTTCATACTTTTGATGTTCTCAAACCTTTTCAACTTTCACGCAATACATGAGCGCGAGCCATGGATATAGCACTATAGGTGGAATAGAATATGGTGGTTATGGAGAAGACAAAAAGAAGGAGATAGTCTCACATCAACTAGGCATATCAACAGGCTATGGAGATGCCCATCAATAGATATCAATGTGAGTGAGTAGGGATTGCCATGCAACGGATGTACTAGAGCTATAAGTGTATGAAATGAAATCTCAAAAAGAAACTAAGTGGGTGTGCATCCAACTTGCTTGCTCATGAAGACCTAGGGCATTTGAGGAAGCCCATTGTTGGAATATACAAGCCAGGTTCTATAAGAAAAAATTCCCACTAGTATATGAAAGTGATAACATAGGAGACTCTCTATCTGAAGAACAGGGTGCTACTTTGAAGCACAAGTGTGTAAAAGGATAGTAACATTGCCCCTTCTCTCTTTTCTCTCATTTTTTCTATTTTTTGGTGGGCTTCTCTGGCCTCTTTTTTTATTTGGGCTTCTTTGGCCTCTTTTATTTTGATTTGGGGTTCTTTGGCCTCTTTTATTTGGATAACCTCACATGGGACAATGCTCTAATAATGATGATCATCCCACTTTTATTTACTTACAACTCGATACTAGAACAAAGGTATGACTCTATATGAATGCCTCTGGTGGTGTACCGGGATGTGCAATGATCTAGGGTAGCGAATGATATCAAATAGACGGACAAGCCATGTAAACATTATGCTAGCTATCTTACGATCATGCAAAGCAATATGACAATGATGAAGCGTGTCATGATAAACGAAACGGTGGAATGGCAATATATCTTGGAATGGCTATGGAAATGCCATAATAGGTAGGTATGGTGGCTATTTCGAGGAAGGTATATGGTGGGTGTAATGCACCGGCGAAAGTTGCATAGTACAAGAGAGGCTAGAAATGGTGGAAGGGTGAGAGTGCGTATAATCCATGGACTCAACATTAGTCATAAAGAACTCACAGACTTATTGCAAAATTCTATGAGCTATCAAAACAAAGTACTAAGTGCATGCTCCTAGGGATTTAGATTGGTAGGAAAAGACCATCGCTCGTCCCCGACCGCCACTCATAAGGAAGACAATCAATAAATACCTCATGCTCCAACTTCGTTACATAACGGTTCACCATACGCGCATGCTACGGGAATCACAAACCTTAACACAAGTATTTCTCCAATTAACAATTAATCACTAGCATGACTCTAATATCACCATCTTTATATCTCAAAACAATCATAAGGAATCAAACTTCTCATAGTATTCAACGCACTTTATATGAAAGTTTTTATTATATCCCTCTTGGATGCCTATCATATTAGGACTATATTTATAACCTAAGAAAATTACCATGGTGTTTAGAGAGACTCTCAAAATAATATAAGTGAAGCAAGAGAGTTCAATAATTTCTATAAAATAAAGCCACCTCCGTGCTCTAAAAAGATATAAGTGAATCACTGGAGCAAAATTGCCTAGCTCAAAAGATATAAGTGAAGCACATAGAGTATTCTAATAAATCATGATTCATGCGTGTCCCTCTCAAAAGGTGTGTACAACAAGGATTATTGTGGCAAACTAAAGGGAAAAGACTCATATCATACAAGACGCTGCAAGCAGAACACATATCATGTGGTGAATAAAAATATAGCGTCAAGTAAATTTACCGATAGACGAAGACGAAAGAGGGGATGCCTTCCGGGGCATACCCAAGCTTAGGCTCTTGGTTGTCCTTGAATATTACCTTGGGGTGACTTGGGCATCCCCAAGCTTAGGCTCTTGCCACTCCTTATTCCATAGTCCATCAAATCTTTACCCAAAACTTGAAAACTTCACAACACAAAACTCAAAAGAAAACTCATGAGATCCGTTAGTATGAGAAAATAAAATCACCACCCTTGGTACTGTTGTGAACTCATTCTTTATTTATATTGGTGTAATATCTACTGTATTCCAACTTCTCCATGGTTCTTACCCACCGAAACTACCCATAAATTCATCGAAATAAGAAAACACCACAAGAAAAAACAGAATCTGTCAAAAATAGAATAGTCTATAGCAATCTGAAAACTTAGAATACTTATGTAACTTCAAAAATTCTGAACAATTAGGACGACCTGGGAAATTTGTGTATCAAACTTTTGTATCAAACTTTTGTAAAAAATTCAGATCAAAAGCATGCTTATTTGAATTATGAAAATTATTTTACTGGGCGTAAAAGTTTCAGTTTTTCAGCAAGATCAAATAAACTATCACCGTAAGCCATCCCAAAGGTCTTACTTGGCACAAACACTAATTAAAACATAAAAACACATCTAACCAGAGGCTAGATGATAAACTTATTAAAGAAAATAGAAGCAAAAAGCAAGAACAGAAATAAAATTGGGTTGCCTTCCAACAAGCGCTATTGTTTAACACCCCTAGCTAGGCATATTGCAATAGATCTAGGTATGGTCATCTTTGTTATGCAATTCTTAAAATGCACACTTATAATCCTTAGGAGGTTCTTTAGTTTTATCAATGATCAAACTCCTAGGCAAGAAATCAAGAAATTCACTCGTGGCAATTGGTTCCTTAATAATATCAAAAAGGTTAGGGTGAACATTTATCATCTTGAGATTTTCGTTTCCTTTACTAGACGTTCCACCCTTATTCTTAGGAACATAAATAAACTTAGTAACTTTAGTAGGAGGAGAATTTTTAGTAGTTTTAACGGAGGAAAAGGCAGAACCCAAGTTGGTAATAATATCTTCTAGTTTGCCAATCCTAGTAGAATCTTGATCTATCTTTTCATTAACTATGGGTTCCTTTTCCCTTAGATTCTTCAAAGTAACTCCTAACTTAGATCCATCTTGAGTAATATGATTATGAATCTTTTTATCCAAGTTTTCAATAAGATCTATGGTAGCAACTTTATTCTCGATAATATCAACCCTTTGCATCACATGTTCCAAAGTTAAAACAGTTTCATTAACCATAAGGGGTGGTGAGCCTACCAAATCTATCATAGTATTATAAGCATCAAAAGTATGACTTACCAAGAAATTCCCCCCAGTAATGGTATCTAGAATATATCTATTCCAAGAAGTAAAACCCTCATAAAAATTTCAAAGCAGAATGGTAGTAGATTGCTTACGAGTAGATCTATTTTGAGCATTGCAAATTCTATACCAAGCATCTTTTAAATTTTCTCCCTCATTCCACTTAAAATTAAGAACTTCACTCTCGAGAGTACTAGCAATGGTGGAAGGACTAGCCATGAGGGAAAATCAAACGATCTAGCACACGAGCAAACAAAAGCCAAATGAAAAGACAAACGGAAGAAGGGCGAATAGAAAGGCAAATCTTTTTGTGTTTTTCTGAAAATCATTTTAGAAGTGGGGGGGGGGGAGGAAAATGAGAGGCAAATGGCAAATAATGTAATGCAAGAGATGAGAGTTTATGATGGGTACTTGGTAGGCTTGATGTAGGCCTCCACGGCAACGGCGACATAAATTCTTCCTGCTACTTCTTGAGCGTGCGTTGGCTTTTCCCTTGAAGAGGAAAGCGTGATGCAGCAAAGTAGAGATAAGTGTTTTCTTCAGTTAGAGAACCAATGTATCAATCCAGTAGGAGGTACAAGTAAGTCTCCTGTCGATGCACCTGCACAAATAATCAAACACCTGCACCCAACGCGATAAAGGGGTGGTCAATCCCTTCACGGTCAATTGCAAAGGTGAGATATGATAGAGATAGATAAAAGGTAAAATATTTTTGGGTTTTTTGGTTTATAGATATGAAAATAAAAGATTGCAAAATAGTATATCAGAAAGCAAATAGGACGGAAAATAGACCCAGGGGCCATAGGTTTCACTAGAGGCTTCTCTCATGAAGGCAAATAATACGGTAGGTGAACAAATTATCGTCGAGCAATTCATAGAAAAGTGCAAAGTTATGACGATATCCAAGGCAATGATTATGAAATATAGGCATCACGTCTATGTCAAGTAGACCGACTCCTGCCTGTATCTACTACTATTACTCTACACATCGACCGCTATCCAGCATGCATCTAGAGTATTAAGTTCATAAAGAACGGAGTAACGCCTTAAGTAAGATGACATAATGTAGAGGAATTAACTCAAGCAATATGATGAAAACCCCATCTTTTCATCCTTGATGGCAACAATGCAATATGTGTCTCGCTACCCCTACTTTGTCACTAGGTGAAATCACGCAAGATTGAACCCAGAGCTAAGCACCTCTCCCATTGCAAGAGAAATCAATCTAGTTGGCCAAACCAAACTGATAATTCGAAGAAAAATACAAAGATACAATCATGCATATAAGAATTCAGAGAAGATTCAAATAATATTCATAGATAAGCTGATCATAAATCCACAATTCATCGGATCTCGACAAACACACCGCAAAAGAAGATTACATCGGATAGATCTCCAAGAACATCGAGGAGAACATGGTATTGAGAATCAAAGAGAGAGAAGAAGCCATCTAGCTAATAGCTATGGACCCGTAGGTCTATGGTAAACTACTCATGCTTCATCAGAAGGGCAATAGTGTTGATGTAGATGCCCTCCGTGATCGAATCCCCCTCCCGCAGGATGCCGGAAAAGGCCCCAAGATGGGATCTCACGAGAACATAAGGTTGCGGCGGCGGAAAAGTATTTTCGTGGTTCTCTCTGATGGTTCTGGAATATATGTGAATATATAGGACGAAGAGTTAGGTTAGGGGAGTCCCGAGGGGGCCACAAGGAAGGTGGGCGCCCTCCACCCTTATCTCCGCCTCGTGTCTCTTCTGGCTTGGACTCCAAGTCCTCTGGGTGTCTTCGGGTCCAAGAAAAATCATCGTGAAGTTTTATTCCATTTGGACTCCGTTTGATATTCCTTTTCTGCGAAACTCAAAAACCAGGAAAAAACCAGAAACTGGCACTGGGCTCTAGGTTAATAGGTTAGTCCCAAAAATAATATGAAATAGCAGAATAATGCATATAAAAATCCAAAACACATAATATAATATCATGGAACAATCAAGATTATAGATACGTTGGAGACGTATCAGAGAACTCTGTCAATCACTATCTTATGTGGAAGAATAACTCCCACTTGATTCAAGCGATTGTAGTACCCAGACTTTCTGAACACATGCTCACTGGCTGAGCTATTCTCCTCCATATTGTAGGCAAAGTACTTGTCAGAGGTCTCATACATTTCGACACGGGCATGAGTCTGAAATTCGAATTTCAGCTCTTGGAACATCTCATATGCTCTGTGGCGTTCAAAACGTTTTTTAATTCCCGGTTCTAAGCCGTAAAGCATGACGCACTAAACTATTAACTAGTCATCATGTCGAGCTTGCCAAATGTTCATAACATCTGCATCTGCTCCTGCAATAGGTCTGTCACCTAGCGGTGCATCAAGGACGTAATTCTTCTGTGCAGCAATGAGGATAATCCTCAGATCACGGACCCAGTCCGCATCATTGCTACTATCATCTTTCAACTTATTTTTCTCTAGGAACATATCAAAAAAAATAAGGGAGCTATATCACGAGCTATTGATCTACAATATAGATATGCAAAAATATTAAGACTAAGTTCATGATAAACTAAGTTCAATTAATCAAACTACTAATGAACTCCCACTTAAATCAACATCCCTCAAGTTGTCTAAGTGATATATGATCCAAATCAACTAACCCATGTCCGATCATCACGTGAGATGGGGTAGTCATCAATGGTGAACATCTCTATGTTGATCATACTACTATATGACTCACGTTCGACCTTTCGGTCTCCAGTGTTCCAAGACCATGTCTGTACATGCCAGGCTCATCAAGTTTAACCCAAGTATCACTAAAAAAAAAGACACATCCGTGACATTTTGGGTCGAACGAATTTTTTTCCTGTCATACATATGATACTTCTATGACAATAATTGTGACAAAACCCGGTATCATCATAGATGTGGTGGGCTCCTACTTCTATGACAAAAAATCATGATAGAAAATGGGCTTTTCGTCCTGGGCGGGCTGGACACGCAGTTGCATGACATTCTTTAGGCCGTCCATGATAGAAAAAACAGTGGTTGAAGCAAGGGGGAGGAAAATTTCGGGGAGTTGCCGGTTACGGTGGGAGGTCGGGGGCCGAGCGATGCACGTTTCTCTCGTACATGTACGTGCGTGTGTGTGAGGCGTTGGCTCTAACTGAACCCGAGCGAGGCGTTGGACTCTAACTGAACCCGAGTGATTGCACTGCAGGCTACGCGTTACTGAACCCGAGCGATCGATCGATGACTGTTAACCGAACCCGATGGAGTGATTCCTTCGTTGCTGCTGCTAACTGAAGCCGATCGATTGGATGAACAGTGAGCGTTGCGGGGGGGGGGGGGGTTTGGATGAACAGTGAGCGGTGGCGTTGCCTCTGGATGAACAGGATCCCGTGGTGTGGAGGGCTAGATGAAAAGTAGACGGTGGAGGGATGGCCGTGGAGGAGTGGTTGAACAGGACCCCGTGGTGTGGAGGGCTGGATGAACAGCAGACGGTGGAGGGGTGGTTTAACAGTAGCCGGTGGAGTAGCGCGCGGTGGAGGCTAGATGAACAGGAGCCCGTGGAGGCTGGAGGAGGTCGACGGTAGCCAGTGGAGGCTGGAGGAGGTCGACGGTGGAGATGAACACAGATCCCATGGAGTCCTGCTTTTGCGATCGCCACACCCCTCCCGATGAACAGGACCCCGTTTTGACCGTAGGGAGGTCCGTTTAAATCCGTTTTTGGCGGCACGCCACACCCTCCCAATCAACAGGACCCCTTTCCGACCGTGGGACGTCCGCTTCCTCCGTTCTGCGGTACGCCACACCCTCCCGATCAACAGACCCCGTTTGACCGTAGGGAGGTCCGTTTCCTCCGCTTTTGCGGCGCGCCACACCCTCCCGATCAACAGGACCCGTTCGGTAGGAGGTCCGCTTCCTCCGCCAGCGGCACGCCAGGCCTTGTTTCCATCGCCTGTTCCGTCCAAGCCCTCCCGATGAACACGACCACACAATCCGTTCCGACCCAACAGATTGGCTCCCATGAACACGACGACGACGCTGTTTCTCCATTCCGACCCAACCATGTACATATGCGCGAGTAGGCATTCGAGACCCTGCCCGTATGTACGTACATGGCCGTATTTTATTTCTTGCACCCTCGCCGCTGTACGTACGTGTACATACTACGTGCGCGCCTCTACTACGACACGTGCGCGCCTCTACATCGACCAGTATGTACGTACACATCGACCAGAATGACAACGCTACGTACGCTTCGACCAGGTGGGTCCCGACTGTCAGGCACTTCCTTGCCTGCGAAGATGTAGCTGGAGGGTCCCAGCAGTCAGGGGGGCGAATTGTTTTTTTTTTACCCGGACGCACTTCCTTGCGTGCGAAGATGTAGCTGGTGGGTCCTAGCAGTCAGGGGCGCGAATCATTTTATTTTGCCCGGACACACTTCCTTGCGTGCGAAGATGTAGCTGGTGGGTCCCAGCAGTCAGGGGGAAACGTTTTTTCACAAAATACGGTGGCCCGTCCGGTGGGTCCCCGCTGTCAGGTGGAGGAATAATTATTTTGCACGTAATAAGGAGGCACTTCCTTGCTGCAGCCGTGGACCCAGCTGTCAGCCTCTCAACGTACATTCCACGTCCGATGGAAGCCGTTCCTTGACCACGTTGACCACGCCGCGCCGAGAGCACCAGGGCGGTGGACAACGGCGAGGCCTAGGAAAGGGGCGACGCGGAGCCGGGGAAGACGCGGCAGTGGATGCCCACGCGTAGAGGAGTACGAGGTTCACCGTTCGCTGCGGTGTGAGGCTGTCGCCGCAGAATAACAGGGGTGTGGGTGAGTAGAGGGATGGCCTGGCCAGCGGTGGGAGTAGTAGGCGGTGATGCCTCCGCCGCATCACGCATTTACCACGGGAGGCAGGAGCACGAGGCAAGACCGGCCTTTGGTTTGAGCGGCTGGAGCAAGAAGACCAGAGGTTGAAGAAGCACTACAGCCGTTGGATGGACATCGTACAGTCACTGGAGATAGAATCGTGCATATTGACTAAGTTGACAAAGCCCTCCGTCCCCGTCAACTTAGTAGGCCCACAAGTCAGCCTGCCATTATACTGGGTCCCAGCTAACAGGGGGAGTATTCATTTTTTTTGTGCGTAATAAGGAGGCACTTCCTTGCCTGCGAAGATATAGCTAGTGGGTCCGAGCTGTCGTGGCGGTAACATTTTTCACGAAATCTGAGGCCCTTCGGTGGGTCCCCAATGTCGTGGAGGAATCATTATTTTGCGGCGTAATAAGGAGGCATTTCCTTGCGTGCGGCCGTGGACCAGTATGTCACCTCTCCACGTCTGATCCACTTCAGATGCATGTCGGTTGTTGACCACGTTGACCAGCAGCGCCGAGAGCACCAGGCGGTGGACGGCAATGAGGCCTAGGAAGGGGACGACGCGAGGCAGGAAGACTCGGCGATTGTTTCCACACGGAGCAGAAATCTGTTGTAAGAGGGTTTACTAGTTCGTCTGCCGTCGCCGGAGAATAACAGTAAGTGTGGGTGAGTAGAGGGATGGCTAGGCCAGCGATGGGAATACGAAGGTGGGAGCAGGCAGTCCCGCCGGCGCTTGTTTGAGCGGCTGGAGCAGGAAGAGCAGAGATTGAAGAAGCACGACTGTCGTTGGATGGACATCGTTGGGTCACTGGAGCTAGAATCATTGATATTGACTGAGTTGACAAAGCCCTCTGTCCCCGTCAACTTAGTATGCCCACAAGTCAGCCTCCCACCATGGTGGGTCCCAGCTAGCAGGGGGAGTATTCATTTTTCTGTGCATAATAAGGAGGCACTTCCGGTGGGTCCGAGCTGACAGCGGGGGGAACGTTTTTTTCGCGAAATATGGTGGTCCGTCCGGTGGGTTCCAGCAGTCAGGGGCAAACGTTTTTTTTCGCGAAATACGGTGGCCCGTCCGGTGGGTCCTAGCTGTCAGGGGGAAAAGTTTTTTCCGTGAAATACTGGTGGCCCGTCCAGTGTGTCCCTGCTGTCAGGTGGAGGAATAATTATTTTGCGCGTAATAAGGAGGCACTTCCTTGCGGCTGCCGTGGACCCGGTATCGGCCTCTCCACGTCTGATACTCTTCCGATGGAATTCGGTCGTTGACCACATTGACCATGCTGCGTCGAGAGCACCACGGCGGTGGACGACGGCGAGGCCTAGGAAGGGGACGACGCGGAGCCGGGGAAGACGCGGCAGTGGATGCCCACGTGGAGAGGAGCACAAGGGTTCATTGGTTCGGCTGCATTGTGAGGTTGCCGTCGCCGCAGAATAACAGCGGGAGTGGGTGAGTGGAGGGATGGCCTGGCTAGCGGTGGGAGTAGTATGGGGATGGTGAGGCCTCCGTGGCAGCACAGCCGGCCACGGGAGGCAGGAGCATGCGGCATGACCGGCGCTGCTTTGGGCGGCTGGGGCAAGAAGACCAGAGGTTAAAGAAGCACTACGACTGTTGGATGGACATCGTTGACCACGCCACACGAGAGCACCGTGGCGGTGGATTTACGACGAGGCCTACGGAGGAACGACATGGAGCCGGCGAAGACACGGCGATGGCTGCCCACGCTGATGGAGAGTACGAGGTTGATCGTTCGGCTGCCATCGCTGTAAAAATAACAGGAGGTGTGGTTGAGTAGAGGGTAGACAGGCTAGGGATGCGAGTATGATGGGGCCGTGAGGCCTGCCCGGCAACCTTGCCCGGCCACGGGAGGCGAAGCAAGCGGTTCCGGCGCTGGTTTGGGCGGTCAAGCGGGAAGATCGAGACTGAAGAAGCATGATTGCCGTTAGATTGACATCTAACGGTCCGACGCCGTAGAGTCGATTGTTGACTAAGTTTTTTTTTGCGAAACCTTGTGTACGCATGAACTTGGTAGGCCCACAAGTCAGCCTCCAAATCTGTGGCAGACAACATAAAGCCCATTTGCTATTTTTTATAATTTGCAGCCCATTTGCTAATTCTTAAGTAATTTATTACAGCCCATTTTATGCCCAGGACCACGGTCAAAAAGTTCAACCTTATTTCGCATATTTCGGTGGAGTCCAAACTGTTGTAATCCCGAAATGATAAACATTTTTTTAAGAACTTATTGATTTGCCAAAAAAATCGTTTTGTTTTTGTGAGCAAATAAGACGTGGGACAATTGAGTTGGTTTAAGGGAAAACCAAAGTGGTAAAAAATCAGCTACTGGGTGGGAAAAAACAACAAAAATGAGGATGTAAATATGAAAAGGGAATTTCATGTGTTTTCAATATAATGATATGTGTATATGAACTAATAAAACTATAGGTAGAGATTAGAAAACGAATGTAGGACATGCGTTTCAAGAGGAAAATAGAACTGGGATGTGTGTTTGATTCGGTAAAAAAAACTGCCTGCGGATGTTGTAAGACAAAATATAACTAACGTTATTTGGCGGGCCGAGGCCGATGAGATACCTGCTGGATCTTTGTGCCCCGTTGTCATCATGGACTGGGCCTGTTAAAAACAAAACCAACCCTCGGCAGTCTGCAGCCCAGTTGAAACTTGCTCGACCTGAAAAAACAATATACGTGCTCAACAAACGAGAGAATTCTGCAAGTACAGACTGATAACTGGGATGCAGCACAAATATTGTTTTTTTATCATGATAATAAGTGCATGCACTTGTTTTGAAAAAATTGGAGAACTGGGAATTCGAACTGCGGGTGCTTATGCTACCCATCAAATAAAAATCAGGTGCCTGAAAATTCGTTTCGAAACAAATGATTCAGCTTTATATCCACGCTGACCCTCGGCAAGATGGTTAGAAGCAAATGCAAGTTCATACCAAAAGATCGTTAACAACAATACCAACTTGCGGACGACAAGGTAGTACAACTACCAATACCTAACTAACTTATAATCTTTTTACTACTGTCCCTAGTGTTAAATGCAGTAGAAAATCTTGCAGAGGACCGGTTCCGCTCCTTCTCTTGCTCCGTGTCCCGAGGTGGTACTGGTGCATCACCCAGTTGGTCCTCTGCTGGTCGAAGTTCTTGTTGGTGTGCAGCACCAGAACCTTTTTTGCTGCCCGTCTGCCGCATGTTGACCATCACCGGCAAGGTATTACCGGTCTTGTGCCACATCGCGTGCATGCCGCACTCCGACTGTATCTTGCGATGCATCGACGTGCCCCTTTTGAACGCCCTGGAATTGCGCTGGAAGAATTGCTTCCTTAGGCCACTCAGTGTGATACCTGCAGTATTGTGGAATACAGGTTTTAGTGTACGTAGTTGGCATTTTCATAACATCTTTGGCATGTTGCGGTCACTTGTTTCACTTTTTATTAACTGTCAAATTGTAATTGCTTCACCAGTGTCTGCGTCTAAAAGAAAAATAGAGCTATAAACGAAGGAATATGTTTGTGCAAGTAGACGGCCGATCGGTGTCTTACCCGGAAGTTTCTCGGGTTGGGTGTAGCATATGTTGTGCTCATTGTCGATGGTTGGTATGAACAAATCGATGAGAGACTGAAATCTCGCTACCGTCAAGACTCACTTTGGCCTCAAGGTGCTCGATCAGCTCCTGATCCGTGGGATCGAACTTGATGCCAGCCGGCAGCACCGGCCAATCCTTCTTCGACTTGCATCAGTAATTCTAGTTATATGGTACTCAATGTATGATCAATCGACTTTTTTAAGTGAATGATGAAAGATTTCGACAGATAAGTGGTACTCCAAATCTGAAGTCCAGAATACCCGAACACGCCGCCGGGATTCTTGTGTCACCTCACGCGCAGCGTGTTGTCGCGCCAATTCAATGTGTGGACATGATGAATAATTTGACCGACGTATACTAGTACTGCTACTATACTACTTACTAGTCGTATTTAGTGTCACAATTTATACATAGGTTTAACTAACAAGTACGCACTTGAAGCCTAACTGATATATATATATATATATATATATATATATATATATATATATATATATATAGTATTACTATTCATCACCCAGGTGCAGAATAAGTTATTCTTCACCCAAGGTAATCTTCTGATCATATCATAATTAAATTACATTTGGAATTCAAATAATTACACTCCTATTGATTCACTACGTAGAATTTGGTATAAGAAAATAAAAATATAGGTCATAAGACAAGAAAATTTGGAGTTTATGTATATTTTACACTATACTTTTACGTTTCTAATTTTACATAACATAAAATATTTTTTATGGCGATTATATATTTTCTTACGGTCTCTTTTTACGTTAGAAATAAGACAAAACTTGCGGGTGTAGTTACTCCCACGTTTGTTTCATACGTTCTAGGTAGTATCTATCATATCGGAGAGTATGTACGCGTAGTATGTAGTATGTAAGAATGTTTAGGTAGTATATATACTATTTTTTATGTAGTATGTATTATATTTTGAGCATACTCCTTTTTACGTACAAATATGTACGTATTTCATAAATATTATAAAAACATGGGCTCATATGCAATTTTTTCACATAATTCGCTTTGGAGTATCTTAGATATAGTATATGAGCATACTAAAAATGGGTGTAACTACACCCGGTAGTAGGATGCATTTTCCCTATATATATATATATATATATATATATATATATATATATATATATATATATAAATATACATACAAACAAACAGTCTATTCTGCTAATATTAGCAGAATAACTATTCTGCACACCACTTCGGCACTGCACGTTGAACGCAAGCGCACTGCATCTTCTTGACGACGAGCACTGCAATATAGACTAGTGAACTTCTCGTCGAAAAAAATTGCACGAGTTATTTTTTTGATACTGTTTTCGCTCTAATTAAAACGTTCACCGGAATGAGGCGTGTAATATACCGTTGAAAAGCTATGGATTAGGCGCAACCTTGACATGTTGAACACTTTACGAGATTCCACACAGTTTAAGAGCAGTTTTGAAATTGGCGCGTCCCATGACGAGTGGCAGCGAGCGTTTTTTGGCGATTTCTTCTAAACCGCTCGTCGGAATGAAGCAAACGATACGCCGTTGGATAGATATCGTCGAGGCGCATCTTTTTCATATAACGGTTTAACAGCAGTTTCAAATTTACTTAATCGCGGAACTCTGTTTTTCAAATTTTTTGAAATTTTCGGTACTGTTTTTGCTCCAGTTTTCTAACCGTTTGTCGAAACGAGGCGTGCGATACGCCGTTGGGAATCTACGGACAAGGCGCAACTTTCATATGTTGAGATGGTTTTGAGATTCCTTACGGTTTTTAGTTAATTTTGAAAATCGTGCGGCTGACTTCGAGAGGCAGCGGCTGTTTTTTCGCGAAATTTCTGCAAACCGCTGGTCGGAATGATTCAAATCATACGCCGTTGGAAAGATATCGACGAGATGCAAGTTTTTCATGTAGAACACTCTCTCTAATTCTCTATGGTTTAAGAGCAGTTTCGAAACTACCAAAATGCAGATACTCTGTTTTTTACGTTCTCAAAATCAACGAGTAAACTGCATCGGACAGAAAAACGCACTGCATCAGATGAAAAACCGCACCGCATCAGACGAGCAAGAAAACTTCATGATTTTCTTTTTAACTTAGGCTTTTTTTAAACCTTTTTCATGTTTCTGTTGTCTTTTTCTCACTCACCGCCATGTTTTCCTCACTCACCGCCGAGAGGAAGACTAATGAAGTGCATTTTTACACCGTTTTAATGTGTGTTCCAAACTGCATCAGACAAAACTTTAGTGAAGTAAATGTGTGCCTTACAAATTGCTCCTTTACAAAAGGAACTACTTGCTTGTTATAATGAACAGCATAGATATTCCCTCTACCGGAAAATCTAATAACCACACACGGTTGAAGTGAGCTGCTCCTACAAACAAGTGGTCCCACGTGAATTTTTTTCAGAGCAAACCACAGATGTCTTTGGAAACCTGAAAAAAAACAAGCAGTAGACACCTAGGCGCACCGCACAGACGACCTAGGCAAATTGCATTGTTTGTGCCCAAAAGCAATATGAAAAAGCACAAAAAGAAAAATCTGAACTTCAAGAGTGCGCCGGCCGCACTGCACCTTTCGCAGTTCACCATCCAGGAGCTGCAGTGCACTCGTGTTCGTCGAACAGCATGCGACGGAACTTCATTGCGTGCTTGACCGAGTTGCACAGCCGCGGTCGCAGACTACACGATTATGGTCGCCGGACTGCACGACTGTCGGAGAGGTGGGAGACCACGCACGCCAATCCGCACGACAAAGGTGCGCCCAAGCGAGCGGACTGCAAGACCCGGCATACCTAGGTGCAATTTGAGTCGCGATGAGTTGCACGCCACGCTGCAGTTTTTGAGCTGGCCAAAGCACTTGTCACCGTCCTGGCCAAAGCACCAAACCCCCTGGCATACGTTTTCTGAGCTGCACCATAGCGGGTGACCACCTGCCCCCGTAAAGGAGATCACCCTAGAGCAGTGCACTTCTCTCCCACTGCCGAGAAACTGCGACGAGTTGAGGAGAGAGCTGCTTCTGGAGGCACGTTGATGCCAGCCACCCATAGTAGCAAACTGCACTATGCACACAAACCAAGCTGAAGTCAAAATCTGGGAAACACACAATTGAATTGCTCACCGCATTGCATCATCGACAAATTCTGAACAATTATTTTTCTGAACTAAAGGGCAACGCTCCACCACCTGAAGGACACTACACGAGTTGCCTCGCCGCCACAACCGTGCTACACGCGCGCGCATGCCAAACTGCATCACCATGCTGCCCCATCATATGGATCCATGACAGAGGGAGGAGTTGAGATCCCACGGCTAGAGCAAGTCCTCACTAGGAGGCTCTCCCATTGCTTAGCTGAAGAGAAGCTCGGTAGAGGAAGGTAGGTGGCCTCCTGGTTCCTGCACATCATGGTAGATATGTGATTTTCTCCCTGAAGCCTAAATGCTCGTCGGATCCATGATGCGGAGAAAAAGAGTCAACGAGATCTCACCATCCACGAATCCATGAACGGGAGATGATCTGCGTTTGGGGGAGAGCTGATGTGGGCGCAGTGCACGGAGGGATCCTCGTCGCACAGCAGAGTGGCACAACAGGGGAAGGGATGGTGGAGCTTGGCGTTGGTGGTGGCCGTCGGTGGAGAAGGTCTCGTGCACCACCAGTGGATTGCATGACACCAGCACATCCTGTGTCCTTCTCCTCTCGGCCGGATCTCCTTCTATGGACTGCACGTGGTAAATCTCCTCCTCCTCCTCTCAGCCGGGTCTCCTCGAGCTCGCCGACGTCAACCACATAATGTGGACTGTGACGCCCATGGAGCAGACTACACTGCCGGTGCACCCTAGCTGCACTACCGGCGACCTTGAGCCTGACGACGCCCAGGGGTCGGCAAATCGCCGATCCGGCGGCGGGCCAACGCGGGGTGGCAGGCAGCGGGCGTCACCGAGGTGCTGGATTTACATGGGGAAGCAGGAGGTGGTTGCCAGGGGAGACCGGATCCGGCGCGGTAGCCGGTTGTTGGCGGCGCAGGAGCCTCATGGCGGCCGGATCCGGGCGCTGGTGGTCGTGTGCGGGAGGAGGCGCAACGCTGGTGGTTGGGTGGGAGGCTGAGGAATCAGGGGGCGGGCTCGCGCTGGGGTAGGAAGGAGCAGCCGGTGGCGCATAGTTTCTGGGCGGCTGGCGGGATACCGTATGGCGAGCAGCTGGTGGGGGAGTAGTGCGAGGAGCAAGTTGGGGACGAGGAAGTTGGAGGAAGCGGGTCGGGTCGTGGGAGGTTGCGTGTGTGGTCGGGGTGGGGGTGGGGCGGCTGCTCGGGTGGGTGGGGTTGCACCTTGCACGAGTGGTGTGGTGGTTTCTGTGTACGGTTCATCTCGAGGTGGCGAGGTGGGGTGTTAGCAGAATAAGGGTTTGGTGTGCAGAATAAGACTCTTAAGGGTGTTATCATAATAGACCCACCCTATATGTATATATATATATATATATATATATATATATATATATATATATATATATATATATATATATATGGCTTCGCACAACATCTCCATCATCATTATCGGTACATCCTCACGCAGTGAGTTAGGATGCACTTGATCCCGTGAAGGTATCTATCCTTCAAACCAGAGGAGTGCTTCAAACAAACAACAATACATAATATCCAACAAAAGAGGGTCGTGCTAGAACAGAAGAATACATGGCTCAGTCTAGATATCAGCACGAATCAAGTTGTGCATATTTGCTGTTGGCATGAACCACATCGCCGCATGTCGGGTTTGCAAAAGCCATCCATCGCATGGAAGCTTGATGCCTTTCACACACTGAAGATTACCTGGCAACAAGCTGTGTCGACGAATCTCTGGATATGGTGATTCATGAAACCCATGGTATGATGTGTAAACACAGCCCCCCCCTCGCGAATGGAAGTTGCGTAGCACAGTAATCATCGCCGGTGATATGATCGATGATTGGTTGGATGATCGGATAATTGAGCCCGAGGAACAAGGAGTGGTTGCCGAGGCTGTAAACCCGCCTCCAGTTGAATACGCCTGGCCCAACGGAGCTGGGATCTTTCTCGAACACGAAGCAGCCATAGCCATCGATTATCACGCCATACGCATTGTACTGCATGTGGTTTGATGTAATGGTTTGGTTAATTTGGTACATGCGAATGAGCATCAAATGACCGCCGTCAGCTGAACGAGCAATAAACCACCACCCATCGGCTGGTATGATTCCAGGTCCTGGAATCATGAAGGCCAGCGCATTTGCGTCTGCTGCAACAATTCAAATTGGAGACTAAAAGGACAAAAATAAACAATCATGTTCAGAGTATGTGTGGAATTAAGATTATTATAACAGTGACACATATCATAGATAGAGAATTGCAATGTCGTGGTCATAATCATACCCCAAGTTAAAAAAATAAGCCAATGGCTTTCATATTCTAGCAACATGTCATGGTTCAAACATCATGTAACAGTGAGAGGAAAACAGCTATGACAAATACCTACTCATATTCTACCATAGCACTTACTACAACTGTTCTCATATCAACTCTAAGCAATAACATGCATTGTTATAAAAATCTTGTAAGCGAGAGTAACATATAGCAATCATGATGTTATGGTCATAATATGTATTCTAACAATCATTAGATGCCAATTGTTCTCATATCAACTCTAACAATAACATGTGTGGTCATAAAAATCTAGGAAATGAGAGGAACACATAGCAATGATGTGGTTATAGACATGCTATGCATTCTAAATTTTTAACAAATGAACAGGCAGTCGTATTGATTAGGTAAAGATGAGATGAGATAGAACAATTACACGACAATAGATTCCACCAGTATAGGCAGCCAATCTATGCGTCGACCGCGTAAACGATGCCATCGGGCACTATAGCATCAGACAGAAATGTTGCCTCAACAGGATTGATGATGAGCCATAACCATGTATGGCGACCGGATTCGAATAGACTAATCCCATGTTGAACAAGGCAATGAGCTTGTAATCCATGTAGTCTTCGATGGTGTGGGCACTTCGCAGATTACAAATTTACGCAAACGGATGTTGAGCCAAAAGCTTGACGCGTCTCGTGCGTAGTAGGCGGGAGTGTCCGTGACGCGAGGCTCGATGTCGGCGATATCCAACGATGGAAGGTGATCTCTCACTGGGTGTAGATATCCACGAGACGCCACAGACTACCGGTGTGGTGGATGAGGACGATCGATTGGCCTTCATGCCCGCCCGATGAGTGGACGCGCATGAAGGGCAGGTGGACGGGTAGTGGTAGCATGTCGAGGGGCACCACGACAACCTCTGTAGGATCGTCAAGTCGATTATGCGGGCCACCTGCGAGGATCGGGCATCGCAAGCGGGGTGTCTTGAAATGAGCCGGCCGGTTGCGAGGCAGTAGACGGTACAAAGACACCGAGCATGCGGCAGACGGGCCAGTCTTGAAGTAGGTCCATACGACTACTGAATCTGCTCCAAGAGAACATCGGGAGGAATTCCAATCAGCAGCTCTGCTTGTCGGTCGATTACGGCATTGGGGTTTTTCGGTGCTGCGAGCCAGCGGTGAAGTGGATTCGGGCGGCGAAGAAGCTTCTCCTCGTGTGGCGGCGGTGGCGAGGGGGATATGGTACGCCTTGAGCTACCAAGGAAGATAACGCAGGCGAGGCGGCGGTGGCGGGGTAAATGGTGTCTGACGGCGATGGGGAAGAGAGGAGGAAGAAGAAGAGAGGAGGACGAAGAGTGGTAGACGGGGAAAAAAGTGCATTAAATCTCAATTCTACAAGTACTACTACCAGGATATACCGTCCTTCGGAGTGTAAATAGTTACACCGATGACATGTGGGTCTAACACAAGAGGGCCCATATGTCAGTTAATGGAGGACAGAGGTGCGTAGGCGTATTTGCGGAAGCGTGCTCTCTTGGAAAACATGATGGCAGATCTTTGGGTAAGGCTGATTTAGTAACAACAACACGCTGGTTCAGCTTATTAATTACGTGTCCCACCTGCTGCGTGTATTGTCACTTCACTTTGTGAAGACTAGTTGAATAGTTCTCTCGACCGAGATGGGGAATAATGGATCGCGAGGACTTCCTTTCTCTGATATCCCTATGCCTCTACGCTCACTTCACTCATTTTGCTCCGTACCTAGTCACTTGTTGAAATCTGTAGAAAGACAAATACTCCGTATTTGGGAACAGAGGGAGGCTTTTTACTCCGTACTATTTGGGAACGGAGGGAGTATCACCATATGGAGGGAACAGAGGAAGCTTGAAATATGAACATGTCATTGGCAGGGAGTAATCCCCATGCATGCATGCATGCATGCAACATGCAACACTCACACGCACACATGGACGCACGCAACACTCACGCACCCATGCGGCACACAGCACACAACGCAACACACACAGCTCATGCTCAAGTGCTCAACCTACTCCCTACTTTCGTGAAAGACTGTACATTTAGAGATTGACACATTGACAAGGGCATAATTAACGCCCAAAAGTAGCAGACTTATGTGTGCATGCGACCATAGAGATAAGAAGATTAAATGAAGGCAGTTGCATGCTGTAATTAAGGATAGACATGTAGCCTATACCTACAGCACAAGTTGGTGCATTAGTCAATCAATATCGATTTACCACACTCTTTGTTTTGTAGCCGATGTACACTCTTTGTTGGAAGACCAAGGGAGGACACGTGCATGCACTCACATACACAGCCAGGGCGGTTCGCGCGCAAGCGTTGGACTCGTGTCGGCGCTGCGTAAAGTTTTGTTTAACTGATTTCTTTGCTCGCCAACCGGCTGTGGGACCAGAAACCAGGTGACAATTTAACCAGTCAACAAAGTGCCATGTCGACTATGTGGCCGGTCAGTAGGGTGCAATATGGTGCTCTACGATGAGCTAGTGATCGTATAATCGCCGCAAAACTATATATAGTGACCGTAAAGAGCGTATTGTTACACACGTTGACCGCCAGTGTATTTTTCTCATTTCAAATTAAGCCATATTAATCGGAAAGGATGCAGTATGGACTACTACTAGTACTAGTACTCCTTTCATGTGTCCCGTCAACTCGCCGAAAGAGGAGAAGCTTGCTTACTACGCCTCTCCCACGCCCACGCGCGCGGTGGTTCGCAGGACGAGGAGAGGGTTTTGACTACAGTGCCCTCTCCATCTCCCTCCCTCTCCCTCTCCCTCGCCCTCGCCCTCGCGGTGGACGTGCAACAGTTCAATTGGTGTCAGATTGCCAGAAGCATATTGTACTGTAGTATCATCATTGTTGGACCTTCCTAAGAGGCGAAGAGCCAAGTGCAAGGTTCACACGAGTACGAACTGTTGAACCTCCCAAAGAGGCAAAGAGGCAAGCGCAAGGTTTTGTAGGAGTTGTCGTCCTAGTAGGAGTGTACTCCCTCCAGTCCTTTTTAGTTCGCATATAAGATTTGTTTGAAGTCAAGCATAGTAAAATTTGACCAACTTTTATGAAAAAAACACCAACGTTCACAAGGTGAAATCAATACTAGTAGATGCATTATGACTTCAAGTTTCATATTGTATAACTTTAGTATGTTAGATGTTGATATTTTTTCATATAAATATGGTCAAACTTTGTAAAGTTTTACTTCAGACAATTCTTATATGCAGAGTAAAAAGGACCGGAGGGAGTACTACAACTATAGCGAACGATGCTACTATATGATGCCGCCACGTCACGTATATCCAAAGTTGTGGCACTTTTTTTCTCAAAGAGCGTGTTGGAGCCCGCGCAACAACCACACAAGTTGCACGTACACATAACACATTTACTAGTAATAAATTCTATAGGACAAATGCCAGTATGCCACACAAGTTCATCTCCAATTCATGTGATAAATTTGTGCACGACTAGCCTACATATATTCACAGCGCTACTGTTCACAATTACCGTACTCCACTTACACGTTATAGATGGACTACATGCATGTCCTCCTCTAGGTTCCAGTCCCAGGTGTTCTTCATGGATGGCACGATCCATAGCGGTGGGCAACGGGAATCATTGTCGCAGCTTTCTAGTCCGGTTCCACACGATGGAGACTCATCCAAGCTGAAGTGGCATAAATCAGGGATAGCGTGTCCCAGCATGTCGTTCATCCGGTGGTGCGCAATGAAGACACAACCATGCTTCATGAACGGCAGGCCTTCCGTGTCGTGCACGTAAGGTGGCATCCGCTTCACAATGGGGTAGTTGTCCCCGATGAAAAGCGAGTATTCTCCAAGAGTGTTCCTCGGCACCCACGTAGCATCACGGGGGTCGAACTCGGCGCCGTTCATCTGGTACACGCGGCATCCCGGATCTGGACACATGGTGACGTACATAGTCAAGGTCCATGCATAATAATGTTGTGCTCAAATATGGCGGTCAGTAATACTATGCAGCAAATAGTACTACTCCGGTATAGAGGAAGTAAAATAACCGGCTTATTATATATAGCCACTCTTGGCTACATGGATGAGATAGTAAGACATGGAAAAACAAAAATGGTGGCAGCTAGTGGGTTCAAGTCTTCAAAGGCCTAGCTAGCTATCTGGCGTCCTCCAAGGTAAAAAGTACTCCTACTAGTACTACTAAGTATACTACTAGTACAACAATGAAAGAGAAGGCGAGATGGTTAAAAAATGGAATACTTGGGTAGATGGTGACGGTCCGATCGTGGTAGATTGTGTGACCATGTTGCACATCAGTGGTACCATGGGTAACGACTGCTAAGATAGTTGATCCCAATATGCCAAATTCAGCTACAAGGTTCCAGGTTAGACCGAATCGCGGATGCAAATGCACATCCAGGATCGGCGATCTTATTTTGATCGGGGGATGACTGGTCCCTGCAAAATAATAGAGTACATTTAGGGATGCAAATGATGGTTTGTGCATTCCGTTTGTAATCTCCGTGCATCAGAGGATGGCAACCAGATGAAACAAGTCCCCTGGCTTGTCACTGCGAAGAAGCGGCCTAGATGGCGCAAGGCGTCTTCGAACGTGTAGGGGTACAAATCTGCCGTCACCAACATGCGCCAGCCTCTACCGTTACTGCGTCTTACATTGATGGCAATCCTTATGTCGAACACCGCGATGAGATAGTAATCATCATAGCCGCGTCGCTTTGCCAGCGGGTCCACAATTGCTATCTTCTTCAATCTCATGTAGGCATCATCATACGTATTCAAGCCCAGCCAGTCCGGAAGGCCGATCCCAATGGTGGAGAAGGGGTCTACCGGAACGGCCGCACTGCTGTGGATGTTGTGCAAAATGATGGTGGTATCCAGCCGGAGCTATGCAAGCCAATCTTCGTTGGCACCGACCCAGACCTATATATAAGACAGTGGGCAGCAGAGAAATTACGGGATGGAAATGGAATAACTAAGTACTACATGATCAAACTCCATTACTGGCCTGCTCATCGGACAAAATCCGACTACCTCTCAACATCGGCAACTCTAGCGGAGTCAACATGCAACCATGGCCAGGGAGCGGTGGACTGTTCGAAGGAATTGTCCCATAGAAGAACCTTCTCCTCGAGGACGCATGGAAGACCAACAAGCATGGCCTTTTCCCAAGCCTGTTTAAGCAGCGTCTTGAAAAAGTTGTTGCAAGAAGCACCGAGTCTTGCGGCGGTGAGGACGTCGGAGCGGCGTGCGATTTCTCCCAAAGGGTCGCCGTCCAAGGTCTCCCAGCCCCGACAAGGAGGAGAACCACCTGGCGTATCCATGGGAGCAGCGACGAACTGCCTTCTCTTCGGGGGGAGGGGAACTGGCGAGGAGGAGATAAGAGCTTAGTAACCGCAGGGCCTCGTCCCTTCCAACTGTAGATCGTTTCTCAGCGAAGGGCTGAGGCTATTATTTACTACTAGTACTAGCATTATGGAACGTTATGGGATTGCATTATACTGTAAATAATAGCACTAGTAAGAAAATTTTGGCACTAGGTAGTAGTTTTTGGCGTGGATTAAGAAATTTTGGGTATGTTTTGCCATTTTTTGTACACGCCAACTAGTGTCAAAAAACGTCTTACATTATGTGACGGAGGAGTACGTACTCGTACTGTAGCAGTACCAGCACTACTTTTCTCAACTAGTAGTGCGATGTACTGTACTTCTAGTTGGAAGTGGAAGTGCGATGTAGCATGTCTAGTATAGTGCACCAGTTTTGAACTATTGAATCTCAGGGCCAAGGAGCTACAGTTGGAAGTGCAGGGTACTACTGTTCTCTAGAACCATCACTGTACTATCAATGCAGGGGAAGTACACATGCGTAGTGCCCTAGTGGGTACTCTCGGTGCTATATTCAGCCGCTCCTCTCACGTAGGAGTAGCTGGCCTACTCAGCCGCTCCTCTCACGCACACACTAGCAGCCTGTTTATCAGTGATGGTTACTGTGGGGGCAGAACATTTGAGTTATTTGATACAGCGAGACTAGGCTTTTCGCTTCCATTTGTGGAGGTGTAATGGATCTCGTCGAACTTTGTTAGTACTAGTTCCTTCTTTATGAATGAGATGAAGCAAAGCTTTTGCCTTCGCTTAAAAAAACACGTCAAGAGGAATTTCTTTTATGGTAGAGCCGATAATGGAGTGAAGTCCATGTGTGCAACGCCACAAGCTACAGAGTAGTAGTAGAGCACTTTACATACGGAGCCATATTGCATAGTTCCCAATGCCCCGCCAGGCTTTTTCGGCTCCTCGGGCTTAATTGGGAGGCGCTAGTTTAAATATGCTACTAGCTCATGAGGAAGCTGCAAGCGAGGTGCGGCTAGGGCGAGCACGCGAGCCACGGGATGCTGGGAAGGAAAACCCGTTCCGTGGCTAGGCTGTTCAGTGCACCCAGATTGTGGGGCCGCACGTCCTTTTGACTTCAAAACTCAAACTACCCGTGTAAAATATGGCTCGCAGCAAAGTGTAGTAGTACTATTTAAAAAAAGGCCGCCGTATGCTCGCCAGATCGAACCCACAAAACGAGGTATACACTCCCGCGACCACTAGTAGTACTCGTTGGAGTACAACGCAACCTAGAATCGCCTTTTGTCGCTAGTAGTACGTACATTTCCTTACAAGAAACCCCTAATAATGCAAGAAACCACTAAAATGCCAAGAAACTACTACCACTTGCATACGTGGCAGACTTAAGATAAAACTACCTTATCAACCATTGTACATGCTCTTACCAACAAAAATCCTCGAGTGACCTCCTACCTCCGGCCCGTCCACCTAGTCATCCTCGACCATGGGACGCAGCTACCGCCGCCGGCAGAAGGCGAGGTCAAAACTACCGGCGGTGCGGAGCCCATGTTGCGGCAGCCCGGATGCCAGCTCCGTCTGGCGCTTAGCCGCTAGCTAGCCAAGATAGCTCCGCCCATTGCTTATGCGCAAGGTTTGCTAGCTAGATTGGCAGCGGTAGCGCGGCCTGCTTTCGGCCATCAGCCTCAGCCAACCATCTGGCTCGGCGAAGGCCAGCCGGTGGCTTGCTCGCTCGTGAGTCACGCCGGGCCAGCCTGCCAACCCGTCACGGAGGCTAAGCGCGGCGTCCGGCCCGTCCGTGCGGGCGGCCAACTCGCTCATCACCGGCGCCACCGGCGAACACGCATCAAGATCTTGTTTGAAGTAATGTTCAGGAAAAATAATGATTTGAGGGGAATAATAGGATAGAAGGTCGATGTGGGTCCCTCGTGTCAACGGTCAAACAAAATGTGTTGGTTTAAGCTGCCTCATCAAGACGGATGTGTGGGCCAACCACATCATAAATGGGTTTGAACGAACCTAATCGGTAGGAGTACTAGTAGTAGTTTTTGGCGTGGATTAAGAAATTTTGGGTATGTTTTTGCTATTTTTTGTACAATAGATTCTTCCTAGGGCTGGTTGAAACTGGTAGTTTTTTGTTAAATACTCTACATATTGTAAGTAGGAGTGAAAGTTAAGCTTTGGAAGCTAATAAGCAAGGCTAGTTACATAGTGCATATTTGTACATGATTGAAAGTAAATATCAACCATGAGTGACTAATATCTTGATGGAAAACTCAAAACTATGGAATAGTAGGAAAGAAATGCATGGTTGGATATGCTAGCAATGTTCATGTCTGTTGCAATGAATCATAATTAGAATAATACTTATTCACAAACTTGGTACAAAACACTTTAATTTTGATATACATATGTTTCAATTAGAATATATTCCTTGGGCTGCTTTGGTGAGGTCAGGGAGGGATGTCGTTGGTTTTAAGATAATAATTATGGGTTTTTTGCAAATTGGTAGACAAGTGGGATGTTGGTGAGAAAAGGCAACAACTTACCTCACAATCGTTAGATGTAGATCTAATGGTTAGAAATTACGGATGGCAGACACACCAGCATCACCAACTTAGTCTTTTGTAGGAGTACTAGCAAGATCCGTGCATTGCACGGAACATCAAGATGCATTTTTTTATAAAACACTTGTTGTGATTGACCCTTGCGGGAGTAATCCCATGTGTAAAAACTAATGATATCTCAAGAAATATGAGATAAGGTGAAGAGGAGTGGGGTGTGGTGGTGGTTGGTGGTCGGATTGAGCGGAGGCATGGGGATTGACGGCGCCGGCAGCGGCCACCAGGCCAGTTTGTTCCAGAGGCTTCCTTTCTTAATTGCTCAACAATGAGGTTTGTTGGAGATAGGGACGAACGAGGGATGGCCTTGTCTGCAAATGTGGAGAGGGGTGCGGGTATCTTCTAGTTTAATTTCCATCCGTCAGATATAGATCGGACGGTCTATATTGCAAGATGGCACACATACCATCATCACCACCTCGGTTTTTTATAAGAGAAGAAATATAAGATGGAGATACAAATGTATTATCGATACTTGCTTCCGTAAACTAGCATCTACATTCTATTCAATGCCTCGACATGTGGGGCCTTAGCACAATGACTTCTCGACTGTGTAAAACAAAGGTTTTCCCGTCGCCAACAAGGAGTGGGTGACAGCGGCGCGCTTTTTGGCTTGCTCTAGTCCTAGTAGTCATACTAGCTGGTCTAAGCACGTGTAGATTTATTCTTTTTCACGTCTCGTGTTCGCCAGATCGCCACATTTGTTGATGAATAGACGGTAAGTTATTGACGGGGAAACCCTTGATGAGCGTGTTTGCGAGAGAGAGAGAGAGAGACAGTGTGCATGTGTGATATGCTAGAGACTGAGGCAATGATAACAGATTCTTTGTGTCTATGTGTGTGGAGGATAGAGAGAGACATGTACATGGGGCTTTGTGTTGTGTAACGTGGAGACACATATACATAATTAGAGAGTGAGTGTGAGATACACATGCGGACATGGGGAGAGATGAGGATCCAGATAAATGGGTGTTTGTGCGTGTTTGTGTGTGTTTGTGCACGCGTTTGTGTGTGAGAGGGAGAGAGTGTACGTGGAATAGAGAGACCACTGATGATGTAAACCTAGTATAAGGGAAGGGGGAATGGTGTGACATGTGTAGTAGCGGGATAACACGGGTGCGGGCTGGGGGAGCAAACTATTTGGAAGAGACATCGAGTGTGTGTGTGGGAGAGGGGTGTGAGAGCGAGAGAAAGAGAGAGCTAGCGATGGAGAGAGAGAGAGAGAGAGAGAGAGAGAGAGAGAGAGAGAGAGAGGGCGAGAGGGGTCGTTTGTGTCCATAAATGGCGTATAGATAGGGAGACAATGTTGATGTTGTCCGTAATTGGCCTATGAACGGAGACACAAGGGAAGCGAGTCATCGTGTGTGTGATAGGGACTTCATGAGAGATCTAGAATAGATGGTGTAGAGAACAATGTGCGAAATAGAGAACGATTATACATTAGGGAGCTATGCAAAGAGTCACTACATATATGTATCACGAGGGAAGGAGTCAAGGGTCCGCATGTGGGAGAGATAGAAAGAGGAGAGTGGTGCACAAGGAGACAAAGTGTGCTTGTTTGCGATTGGGGGTGGTGTGTGAGGTGAGTCTTGTGAGAACCACATAACTAGGGAGATAGACGTTTGGGGGCGACGTTTTGTGTGTATGGGAAATATACACTCTGCATAGTGCGTGTGCTTGGGTAAGAGAGATAGCGGGAGACCTAGAGAGTGAGGGAAGAGATGTGTGCATTCCCGAGAGACAAAGTGTTAGAGACCTATGTGGGGTCCGGACTTTACAAGAGAGAGGGGTGTTAATGTGCTCGTGTGTTGGTGTTTGGGGGAGAGAACAACTTCTCTCTATGTGTGTGTGTGTGTGTGTGTGTGTGTGTGTGTGTGGTGGGGGGGGGGGTTGACTTCAGATAAAGAGTGAGGTGTCTATATTTGAGGGACTTTAGCGTAATTGAGATATTGTGCACTCATGGTTGATTCATTTGTTTCACAGTTTGTAGTATGAGATAACGATGCTTTTGAACATGCGTGATATACCTTGATGTACCCGAATTACAAACCTAAGATTGGAATTTTGGAATTCGACTCCATCATTAGCTTTTGTAATTCATTTAAACGGAGGTACATTTTTAAGCCGGGATTTCGTGATTTCAAATTCATATATCAAACCTAGAGATATACACATACGGGCATGTTCAAACTTTATAATCATCCACTTTATTCATACACATACACATTTTTGCTATTGTCATCATATTTAGGATAAACACATCTGGAATTTCATTTGAATTGGACCGTATGATGGTATTTTCTTGTAGTAGCTCAATGATCCATATTTGAATTGAATGGACAATCTAAGTTTCGAGTTGGAGACACTGATTTTCAAAGCTTGCACATTTTTGTGCGTGCAAAACAAACAAATTGTCGGCCATGATATCATAGTCGGCCGTAGAAGAGCAGAATACTTATAATTTTAGGCGCCAAAAGCTTTCAAACTTCCCGCTCACATCGAAATATCACGCGCGCGAAAGTTTAGCCCTACGATATTCCTGTTTTACCCTGCCACATGAATGGAAAAGGGCTGCTTTGGTAACTCCATTGTTTTCCCTCTTTGCCCCCAACATTCTTCCCCGTGAGCCCTCCCTTCCGCCTCCCGACCCCAACCACGGCAAGCCATCGAATCTAGCACTCCGCTGCAGCGGTGGACCTCACACCCCGCCGGATCTACCTTCCGCACCTTGGAACCCCCAACTGCTAACTCACCACTTCACCGGGCCGCTTCAATGACCGGGCTTGTCCACCGCTCCAGATCTCCTTGACCGCCATCATGGTCTACCGCACCGGATCTGCTTAACCGACGCCCTCCACCACAGCGTAGGCCCTTCAATGACTCCCTCGTCCGCCCCTTCGATGGCCCTTCATACAAGCCCTCGTCCGACGCAACAGATCCGCCTCACCGAAAGCACTATACAACGCGCCCGCCGAAGCCTTCGTCCACTGCACTGGACCCGCTCCACGGACGCCATATTCAACTCCACCGGCCCTGCTTTACCGACGCCGCAGCCTCATCAGGTTATTTCGATTTGTACTCCTTCGGTTTTTCTCTTTATCGTGCAACTGTTCACTTACCACAGATGAGCTTTCTTGTATGTCGACAGGCGCCGCAACCGTAGCACCGGAGCAGCTTCAGCGACGGCGACAGCCGGCCCAAACTCAACCGCAACACGAGCACCATCGATGATCCTTAGCTATCAAGTATGACAACGATACCCATACGCCGCCGAGAATCAGGTACTATTATCCAACGGCCGGCGCCTACGTTCACTTTCCTAGCATAAGCACCGCACCTTTGAATTTCTTCAGGGCATCATTCAGTTTTTCATGAGATGCGTTATTCTGCTTGCACCTGTAGGGCCATACTTCTGGCAGTGAACATGTTACGTGTGTTAAATTAAATACCAGTGCACATATAGTTAATATGCTTTTGTTTTGTTCTGATGCCACCTGTTGGTTCCATCAGGCTTCTTAATGTTCTCTATGCTTAATTACACATCAGCAAACTAGCATGTGGTTCCGCTGCTTTTTGTTCGTTTTACCCTACATTTTCTGATGCTAGCTATTACATCACCGCTCCGAGCCTCTGTTCATTACTTGTTTGTGTGTTCTTGATCTTCCCAAGTTGCATGACTAATTTGATGCTTCTATTAATTATGGAGCTGCCAACCCCATCAAGCAAAATATTTGTTCTTTTGGTGTTGGCACCTCGAACAAGCATAAAAATAGAGGGAAGCAGATATATTGTCGTGTATGCACACACCCTTCTTTCATTAGTTTAGATGAACCATTGATGATCAATTCGGACCAGTGCATGTGATTAAAATTAATTTTACCTAAATAGATGGTGCAGAATAAACTACAACCACTAGATTTGCATCCACGGGATGCTGACGATATCTTCCAAGAACATTGCAATAGCATCTAGGCTTCACAGCAACATATGGTAAGCCAGTGTGTTTTAGTACATGTTAAATGTAATGCGACTGGGCTGATTTCTTGGCTTGTGCCCTCAACGTGTAATCCTACTGAATTACAAATAGTTCAGTTGTCTGCTTTGCTGTATTGCTTGATTCAAATGCTTGTTTGTTGTTATGTTATACCTGAGTTGGCCAATATGTCAGCAGTGCCTGCTGTACTATCGTAAAGAAATGCATGCCTATTTCATTTGAGTCCTTAACTTTTCCTCTCAACTTCGTCACATGACTGTCTTCGTAGTTTATATGAGGCCACAATGTTAAGTGCTTTCTCAGATTATTTCAACTGCTTAGATGCCTTGGCAACTTAAATATAGCGGTTGTCCACTCCCTTTCAACTTTAACCTTACCATTTTAATTTCTTTTCGGCTGATGCTGCTTTGAACCATTTAAATATAGTTTGCCATGCTCGGTAATAATTCGTCCGTCGTTTACCATGTATGCTTAATGCCTGGATCATACGATAACTATCTCTTACTTATGTCCAGCGGAAACCTTTCAGGATGCCGTTCACACTAGGACACAATGTACAACCCCAGAATCTATTTGTCGAAGCAGTGCGCCATCCATGTTACCAGATGGTAGCAATTCAGAGGCAACACCGCCGGAGAGCAGTCTGAGCACATATATTATAGTGCTTGAGGCTCTACTAGAGGCAGAAAGAGATGGTGTGGCTGCCATGAATGAGGTAATCTTTATCTTGAGGCTGGAAATTATGGAATTAGCGGCACGCATTACGCAAGCAACCCAAGAATTGGAGGAAGTAAGAATGTTGCATTTGAAGACGGAGGAGGTCCTGCTGTTTTACGCTTCTCCCGAAGCCCAAGGTAATCCCGGTTCTTCTTTAGATACCAGTTGAAATTGTCATTAGATTATTGTACTTGCATGTTGTGTCATGTCTCACGAATGGATTATGTTGCAAGACCCCTATGTTGTCCGAATTCCACGTTGTCCATGTGTTGTAATGATCCGAATTTTTTAGGCGAGGTAATCCTCGGTGCTTGTATGATTGACATAAGGTGAACTATTTTTGTGTGAGCATATTGTATTGGATGAAATAACTGTTTGAATCAGAGTGTATCCAACCTACTGAATTCGAAGATCACGGCATTTCTAAATCATAATCATATATAAAGGTGGAATAAATCTGTGTTGTGGTTTTGAAGAAATAAATAACAACACGTATAAGTATCTGTGGATATTCGTAATCGAATACAAAATGGATTTGAATTTAGTTTGCCAGGTCCCAGGGCAAACATGAATGCTAATTCTCCCAAGTTTTGAACGAAGCGGCTAAACACCCACTATAATTTGTGGGCTGCACGAAGCAAGTGTTTGCGAGATGGAAATTACTGTCTACCCCTGACACTTGACATCCTTATCGACCGGATTTACACTGCTGTCGATAGGGGTAGACTAGTAACTTCAATCAGACGTGACACGACGGCCTCTGAGCCCATTTAGACACGGTGGTCGCCAAACGTGGGCGGCAAAAAACATTTGATTCAAGCTCGTCTGAAAGACATGTGTCTCTTCCTCCATTTCCCCATTCATACACGGTGGGTGGCAAAACAAACTCTTCTCGTCCGAAATCGATGTAGGCTAATATTTTAAATAGCGGCAGATGTGTAACTTCCATCAGACGTGACACAACCGCCCTACCTGTCAGCCCGGTTCATACACCGTGGGCGCCAACCGTATGACAAAACACCTCTCCTCGCCCGAAATAGTTACCAACAAATATTTGGGAGATGCGAGATTACCATCCTATCCCCAACCGACGCGATGTCTGATATTTTAAACGGGGGATAAATTCGTAACTTTCCCCCATTTCAGAGAAGCGTGTCCCGAAGTTTGAGATCGCCCCCCTCCCCTCCATTTCCCCATTCATACACCGTTGGTGGCACGAAAACCTCCGCACTGCGGCCAGCCTCCTCCGTCCGCCACCCCATCCTCCACCTTACCGGAGCCACTACCCCTACCCATCGTCCACTACATGAGATGGACGCCTCTCATCCACGGCGCTGGACTAGGATCCTTTCATCGCCTCCTCTCGCTTCATCGGCACCATCGTCCACCTTGCTGTTGCCGCTCCTACGACCGCCTCGTCCACGGAAATAGGATATATCCCCCGACCCGGCCGTCTGCCGTCTAAAGTCTTCTTCCCCGCCGCCGACGGCCATCGCACCCGCAGCACCCTCAACGTATCAGCATAGGCCTACACGGCATCGCAAGAGATGTGGTACTCTTCCATATGTGCTTAAGTTATTGATCTCACCCAGAAAATAGATCGTAATTTGTTTACTGTACTTTTCTTGTCTGTACCAAATCGTAGTGGCTAGTTGAAAGCAAACATTGGTTGCGAAGTAGCTTTGTCCGGTTTGCACCTTCAGATCCGCCATGGCACGGGCACTATACTCGTAAAGCTTATGGTTTCCCCACTTTATATTCACTAGCATCATCGTAGGTGCTTCGTGTCGTGCTAGCACTGCTCCTCAAGACCTCAACCCAAAGCTTACGTGTTCAAATACGAATCTGATATGATGCTCATATAACTAAAACAGAGAATGTTTAATTGGTCACCTAATGTTCCTATATTCATTTCGAAAGCATGTGCGCCGCCCACTGGTCCAGCTAGTTCCACTTTCCTGATTTTTCTCTTGATGCTTAGAGTTTTCCCCTTTTATCTACTCTACTAGGTGCTTTCTGTCGTACTAGCATTACTCCACCCTTCAAGCTAAACAACACACAACACTCAGAATTCGAAAGCTTAGTTGTTCAAATATGATTGTGATATGATACTGATATTAGTTAACCAACACATTTAATTGGTTAGCTAAAGGTCCCACTTGAGTTTCCAAATGCATGTCGCGACATATAGATAGACAACATAATTGCATTTCTTTGTCACTTGTTGACCGTACTTTCTTGTCCATACCAAATCTTAGTTGTTATTTCAAAGCAAACATCGGTTGCCGTAACACCCCAAAATTTTAACCATGTTTTGTTTATTAAAATTTTGCAAGGAAATTAAATTTTTATTTTCTGGATTTAACTTTGATCTCAGAACCTCTCTTTTACTCTAAGTTGTGGAGTTTTCACCCCAAGAAAAAACTTCTCAATTATTACTGGGTTTGTTTACCCTCTCAAATAAAACAATTCTTTTATCAGTGGGATTATTTATATAATTATTTTTCCCTGAGCTTTATTTCTCTAAAATGGTTTCTCATAAGTTTTAGGGTCCCATTTGCACTGCAACCCTTTGATAAATTCATTTCAAAATCCCACCAAAATTTGGGGATGACATATGATGTCCCTAAATCACTTTTATGCAAAAATATCCTTTAGTCATTTGGAGATTTTGAGCTTTACCCCTAGTTTTCAAATCTGGTCCAATTGCAGTTTTGCACTACAACCTATTTAAAGATTTCTTTAAAACTTCCACCAAAATTAGGGGATGTTAGTAGGAGTATATTATTCATCTTTGTACAAAAACCCACTAATGTTCTTTGAAAAATTTGAGCAAAACTTCCTCTTTTGCTCTTTGGTCCTGTTTGGCTTTTTCTACAGCAACTCTAATTTTTGTTGCTCTCATGCCCATGATCTTTCTTCTGCTTATTAACCACCCTGCAAAACCCTTAAGTCTAGGGGAATGGACCTATTGGAGTGTTTTTGGTCCATGGAATGATAGCTTTTAGTTTTTGTCCAGAACTGGTTTTCTCAAAAAACTTGCACTATCAAGTTCCTAGTCTTGACCAACTGACCTTGCCACCATCACTTACACCTAAAGAATCACTGGTCTGGAGCTTTTGGCCACCCCAAGAGTTGCCTAGATGCACATGGGATTCTGTCAAACACCTTGAGTGCATGCACAGATTTGGCATGATCTTTAGTCTGCATTGTGGACTTGACCCCCTGACCCAACCAACATGTCCAGTAAGCTCCTAGCTAACCCTAACCCAGGCCTGCTAATCCCCAGCCTCATCCTAATCCTCTAGCACACTCTAGCATAGCGTCGAGCACGTAGTGTACGTGCGCTGGGCGCGCCCAGAGCACGCGTTTTGCACGTGCGTGCGCACGAGTCGCCGCCCCTCCGCGCCCGTCTTGGCCCCTCCCCACTCACCGCCAGCACGCCTCGACCCCTCCCTTGCCGCAGGGCCGCCCTGGCAACCTATAGCGCCGCCGTCAGGTCAGCCATGGCGGCTAGCGGCTGGCCACATTGGGCTCCTGCCACGGACGGCGGCGCCCGAGCCACCCCAGCGCGCCAGCTGCCCTCTGGAGCAGTCCGAGCTCATCCACAAGCTTGTCCGCAAGGGCTCGTAGCCGCCACGTCCCCCTGCTGCAATAGAACGGCGGTTCGCCGGCGTTCTCATCCACGGTCGCGGAACCGACTTAGCTACACTATAAATGGAGGGCCCCCGAGCTCGTCCGACCCTCAAGCAACCTCGTGCCATCCCCCTAGGGCCCCCACAGCCAGCAATCGAAGGCGGGAGGCCGTCTCCCCCATCTTCGGCCAGTACAGCCGCCGCCGCCCTCCAGTTCATTCAGTCGCAACCAGAGCCTCCCCCACCCCTCTAGAGCCACCATCCTCTTCCCCTCGATCTTACGGAGCCGCCCAAACCCTCAGCTGCGACGGGGAACCACCGTAGCCCAAAGCCCTGATCCACCCGAAGCTGCCGTCCGCCGCGGAGCTCGCCGCCGGCGACTCCCTCCACCCCCGCCAACCTAACAACCACCAAGAGGACCGCCCCGTACTGGCGGATCCATCCCCGCCCTCAGAACCCCACGGGGAGCCACCATTCGCCGGTGCTGATCCCAGAGCCCCGCCTCTGTTCGACCAGAGGAGGAAGGAGGCGGGGGCGACCGTTCAAACCTGACCTATGGGCCCCCTAGACCCACTGTCAGCGACCATAGACTGGTCCATGCTGGACTAAGTGAAGGCGTAAACCCAGAGTACATCTTCGACGTGTTTCATTTCGAAACGTTTTCTTTTTTCTGAATTATTAAAAAAACAGGATTTTGACCAAACTTTGACTGGCTATAACTTTTTAAATATAACTCCAAATGAGTTGATTCTTTTTCCTACCTCTCTCAAATATTGTCTAGTTTATTTGCAGATTTATTTGAAAAAAATTCAGACAACTTTTTTGTACTGTTTTGAAACTATGTATTAATTCAAATTTTTAAAATAGGAATTTTGGAGAGGGAAGAAAACTTTCAAAAAGTTTTGGAATGCACCCTACCTATCCACAATTTGAAGGAAAGCATTTTGAACTCTGGCATAATATTTTTGTGTGTCGTTTGAATACGGTTACAACACTCCTTGTCACGGAGTTTTCGCTGTTTTATGTGATGATATGAACATACTCATAAGTGCATATTGATGATTCCGTGCTACTGAAATTTGATACGTTGTGATAGTAATCACCCTCGCATGCTTCCCATGCATACCGGAAGGAAACCGGGAAAGTCTCTGTCTTGGGTAGACACGAGCTTGTCCCTAGTTCCTCGTCGAGACGGTTGTGTCCGGTATGGCATGAGGGGCATGATGAGTGGTGATTCTATCTGTTGGTTGAAAATACATCTGTTATGCTAATCATGCAGGGAATACTTAAACCTCCTGAGTCGACCATAGATCGAGTCTTGTTCCGGTAACCCCCATACTTGTTTCGTGCTACCACGTGTCCCTGCCATAGGTAGGGTACGGTTCAGTAAGTTGTCAACCCCTTCCTAGCACACACCGTACAGAGAGGCCATGGTGGAAGATATCGGCTGCATCCGGTAGGCATGCCACCTGGTCCGGGGCATGGGTGTTTACGGTTGGGAGCGAGAGGGGGGCACCGCTTAGAGCGCGCGATATAAATTTGGTCCCATGCTACGCGAGGTTGTAGCCTCCCCACTTAGAGTTTCGCTTAACAGGTGTCGTGGGTGATTCCAGACACCGGTGAGTTAAGCTGGTGTGCGCGGGTCAGGAGTGTTTTCAATTAAAAGAACGTAGACGGAATTAGTCCTGATGGGCTAAAGGAATCCATTACGCGTGGGTAAAGGGTACACCCTCTACAGAGATTAAATCTATTCCAATAGCCATTTCCATGGTTAAGGACTACAGTTTGGGATGAGTCAAGTATCGGTCTTTGTGTCGGTCTTCGGAGGAGAAACTGCTAAACCAGAACATGGATCATGACTTGTGACTTATAATGATTATGATTATTATTATTAAGGACTAACCCTTTATATTATTTGCATTATTGAATATCCGTGGGACGGTTCTACCTCCTGGATATTCATAGTGATTATTTTCTTATAAGCCCTTTTTGTGGTGTCGCTCAGACGCCCGACTGTGGCATGCTTGTTATTTGTTTACCTTATAAGCCCTTTATGTGGTGTCGCTCGGGCCTTGACTATGGCATGCTTGTGATTTGTTTACCTTATAAGCCCTTTATGTGGTGTCGCTCAGACGCCCGACTATGGCATGCTTGTTATTCGTTTACCTTATAAGTCCTTTATGTGGTGTCGCACAGACGCCCTACTGTGGCATGCTTGCTACTTATTTCACATATAAGCCCCTTATGTGGTGTCGCTCAGACGCCCGACTGAGGCACGTTTTCTGTTATTGTCCTTTCTAGGCGTCACTTCAGACTCCCGATCGGTGCATTTTATTTCCATTCTCTGATTACATATTCATGTTTTATATGAACAACCTGCTTGCGTGCATCATAGGTTTTGATTTCATGACTGATGTTGTGATCATAGAATATTTCAGAGCATGAATATCATTTGTTATATTATACCCGTGTTCATAATGTTTGCGAGTACATTCAAAGTACTCACTGGCTTGTCCCTGGCTATTGTCTTGGCCAGATTTCTTGCTTGGAGAGGAGCGTTGCGATGACATCCCTGGAACCTAAGCAATGGTGGTAGCAGCCTTGCGAAGATAGGAGTTATCCAGGTCAGTTGTTCCTGTGGGAAATGGAGTCCCATAGACGTTGATGATCCACAAACCGCTTCCGCCTTCAACCACTAGAAACCATTTGTTGTACTCATAGGCCATAATGGTCTTGTACTGCATATTATGTACTTTGCTTGGAATTTCTGTATCGATTTGGTGCCTCATCAGCTAACATTAATCCTGGGGCTGATGAGCACAAGGGCCATTTTCTGGGAAATTAATATCCCGAAAATCCCGTCCTGAAAAACTTGGTATCAGAGCCAGGCTGACCATTGGCTAATCCTATCTTAGCCAGGTCGATAAACCTAGGTTAACCAACCCACCAGACCTTAACCTAACCCGGCCAAGCTTCTCGTGTAAGATAGCTACACCGTGACCCCGACACTTTGGCAGTCGGTGCCCAACCTATCAGCCTAGCCTATCGATCCCGCGCCAGTGACCCACACCTAAGTTGTCTCATTCGCAAGCGTGCGAAGGAAGACTCCGTCCCCTTTTTTTCTATAAAAAGGGCACGCTAGCCTCAACTCAGCACAGCACATCATTTTTCCTCAAACCGAGCTATAATGCCTGGCCCCGTCGTGAACAATGAGACCACAGCAACCAACCTTGGAGGTTTTGTGACCATGCTCGCAAACCTCACCCGTCGTGCCTATGCATTAGAAGAGCCCCCAGAATATGTTAAGTACCAAGGACCCATGAGCGGTGAGAGCCGTCAATTCTAGGCCACTGTGCACATCTATGGTAGGGGTCTATCTCCAGAACGCCCTTACAGGTTCACCGGAAGGACAACTTCCTTTGAGCCAGAAGCCATCCAACTAGCTGCTCGAGAGGCTATAGTTCAACTTCGGCACTTGTTGCCCAGAGTTAACTGTCGCTCGTTCTACTACTACCCCAGCCGTGATGGGTATGGTAGGACACCCCAGGTTGCCATCGGAGATCACGAGACGGATCTTGCATTGTTGCATCTGGTGCGCTATGTTAGTGCACTAGAGGGACAGTTCGATCAAATCACCCTTGATCTGTTTGCAGCTCGTGGAGAACTGATTCGCCGAGCCCCGGCAAGGGGAGAAGATGAGCCCGACGCCGACAATCCAGTCGTGCTATTCGGACAACCGATCGAGTCCTTGAGGTCTGCCCCAGTCATCGACCAAAATACCTTGATGTCCCCAGAAGTGCTTCGCCGCCTTTTGGGAACACGCTCCAACGGGATTGTGGCCAACAATCCCCGGGATGGTCATCATCGCTACCCCGACCCTGCAACCCCTCAACCCCCTCCAGCTAATCCCGACGGTGAAACCCGTGGAGAAGCCTCGACGCCCACAAGGCACGCCCACTTAGATATTAACCAGGTAGACTGAGTCACTCGAGTAGTACTGAGTCTTAGTATGTCCTCGCCTTGTAACTGTGTGATCCTATACCGCCATAATTAAATGTTGTTTGCTGGTGCGCCCCTATTTTAAATAGTACCCATTACTGTTGCATTTTTAATTCCGAGCGTAGCTAACAAAAACCAACCCCGACGACACAAAGTTTGTGCTATGAGTAAACTTTTTGGTTTCAACTAATGGGAGTAATATTTTCAAAACAACCCTTATCAAATCTCGAGGACGATATTTTTCTTAAGGGGGGTAGTGTTGTAACACCCCGAAAATTTAACCATGTTTTGTTTATTAAAATTTTGCCAGGAAATTAAATTTTTATTTTCAGGATTTAATTTTGATCTCAGAACCTCTCTTTTCCTCTAAGTTGTGGAGTTTTCACCCTAAGTAAAAACTTCTCAATTATTATTGGGCTTGTTTACCCTCTCAAATAAAACAATTCTTTTATCAGTGGGATTATTTATATAATTATTTTTCCCTGAGCTTTATTTCTCTAAAATGGTTTTTCATAAGTTTTAGGGTCCCATTTGCACTGCAACCCTTTGATAAATTCCATTTAAAATCCCACCAAAATTTGGGGATGACATATGATGACCCTAAATCACTTTTATGCAAAAAATATCCTTTAGTCATTCGGAGATTTTGAGCTATACCCCTAGTTTTCAAATCTGGTCCAATTGCACTTTTGCACTACAACCTATTTAAAGATTTCTTTTAAACTTCCACCAAAATTAGGGGATGTTAGTAGGAGTATAATATTTATCTTTGTGAAAAAACCCACTAATGTTCTTTGAAAAATTTGAGCAAAACATCCTCTTTTGCTCTCTGGTCCAGTTTGGCTTTTTGTACAACAACTCTAGTTTTTGTTGCTCTGATGCCCATGATCTTTCTCCTGCTTATTAACCACCCTGCAAAACCCTTAACTCCAGGGGAATGGACCTATTGAAGTGTTTTTGGTCCATGGAATGATAGCTTTTAGTTTCTGTCTAGAACTGGTTTTCTCAAAAAACTTGCACTATCAAGTTTCTAGTATTGACCAACTGACCTTGCCACCATCACCTACACCTAAAGAGACACTGGTCTGGAGCTTTTGGCCACCCCAAGAGTTGCCTAGATGCACATGGCATTCTGTCAAACACCTTGAGTGCATGCACAAATTTGGCATGATCTTTAGTCTGCATTGTGGACTTGACCCCCTGACCCAACCAACATGTCCACTAAGCTCCTAGCTAACCCTAACCCAGGCCTGCTAATCCCCAGCCTCATCCTAATCCTCTAGCACGCTCTCGCATTGCGTCGAGCACGTAGCGTGCGTGCGCTTGGCGCGCCCAGAGCACACGTTTTGCACGTGCGTGCGCACGAGTCGCCGCGTCCCACTACCGCCCCTCTGCGCCCGTCCTGGCCCCTCCCCACTCACCGCCAGCACGCCCCGACCCCTCCCTTGTCGCAGGGCCGCCCCTGGCAACCTACAACACTGCCGTCAGGTCGGCCATGGCGGCTAGCGGCCGGCCACAGTGGGCTCCTGCCCTGGACGACGCCGCCCGAGCCACCCCAGCGCGCTAGCTGCCCTCTGGAGCAGTCCGAGCTCATCCACAAGCTTGTCCGCAAGCGCTAGTCACTGCCACGTCCCCCTGCTGCAACAGAACGGCGGTTCGCCGGCGTTCTCATCCACGGCCATGGAACCGACCTAGCTACACTATAAATGGAGGCCCCCCGAGCTCGTCCGACCCTCAAGCAACCTCGTGCCATCCCCCTAGGGCCCCCACAGCCAGCAATCGACGGCGGGAGGCCGTCTCCCCCATCTTCGGCCAGTACAGCCGCCGCCGCCCTCCGGTCCATTCAGTCGCAAACAGAGCCTCCCCCGCCCCTCCAGAGCCACCGTCCTATTCCCCTCGATCTTACGGAGCCTCCCAAACCCTCAGCTGCGACGGGGAACCACCGTAGCCCAAAGCCCCAATCCACCTGAAGCTGCCGTCCGCCGCGGAGCTCTCCGCCGGCGACTCCCTCCACCCCCGCCAACCTAACGACCACCGGGAGGACCGCCCCGGATTGGCGGATCCATCCCCGCCCTCAGAACCCCACGGGGAGCCACCATTCGCCGGCGACAATCGCCGGAGCCCCGCTGAGGGAGTCCTGGATTATGGGGTGTCCGGATAGCCGAACTATCACCGTTGGCCGGACTCCTAGACTATGAAGATACAAGATTGAAGACTTCGTCCCGTGTCCGGATGGGACTTTCCTTGGCGTGGAAGGCAAGCTTGGCGATACGGATATGTAGATCTCCTACCATTTTAACGGACTCTGTGTAACCCTAACCCTATCCGGTGTCTATATAAACCGGAGGGTTCTAGTCCGTAGGACGAACTACGATCATACCATAGGCTAGCTTCTAGGGTTTAGCCTCTCTGATCTCGTGGTAGATCCACTCTTGTACTACCCATATCATCAATATTAATCAAGCAGGAGTAGGGTATTACCTCCATCGATAGGGCTCAAACCTGGGTAAAAACATCGTGTCCCTTGTCTCCCGTTACCATCCGCCTAGACGCACAGTTCGGGACCCCCTACCCGAGATCCGCCGGTTTTGACGCCGACATTTGTGCTTTCATTGAGAGTTCCTCTGTGTCGTCATCCTTAGGCCCGATGGCTCCTTCGATCATCAACAACGACGCGGTCCAGGGTGAGACTATTCTCCCCGGACAGATCTTCGTATTCGGCGACTTTGCACTGCGGGCCAATTAACTTGGCCATCCGGAAGCGGTCGAAAGCTACGCCCCTGGCCATTAGGTCAGATTTGGAAGTTTGAACTACACGGCCGACATCCGCGGAGACTTGATCTTCGACGGAATCGAGCCACAGCCAAGCACGCCGCACCGTCTCGATGGGCACGATCTAGCTCTACGGCCGAACAGTGCCCTGGAGGCCGCACCAGTGTCCGCTCCGACCCTTAGCTCGGAGCCGACTCCGCCGATCGAGGACGAGTGGTTGGCCACCGCATCGGGGGCTACGATCTCTACGGCGGTTGAGCCGAACTCCACCCCTGTCCTTTGCAAAGACCGTGACTCCAAGGTGTCGGACTCCTCTCCGGACTCTGAAACCTCCGCGCCCCCGCCAATCGAATCCAATTGGGCGCCGGTTATGGAGTTCACTGTCGCGGACATCTTTTAGCACTCGCCCTTTGACGACATCCTGAATTCACTAAAGTCTCTCTCTTTATCAGGAGAGCCCTGGCTGGACTACGGCCAGGAAAGTTGGGATGCGGACGACGAAGAAATTCAACGCCCACCCAACGCCCACTTTGTAGCCACTGTCGAAAGCTTAAACGACGTGCTCGATTTCGACTCCGAAGACATCGACGGTATGGACGGCGATGTAGGAGACAACCGTGAACCAGCACCTATAGGATACTGGACAGGCACCTCATCCCACGATGTATACATGGTGGATACACCTAAAGGAAGTGACGACGAGGAACAACGGGACACTACGAAGGATAAATCCCTCGAAAAGCAGTCAAAACGGCAACGTAAGCGCCGCACCAAGTCCCGCCTCGACAAAGACGGCTGCCACACAGACCCAGCCATAGAGCAGGGCGAACCGATGGACGACGAACATGCTATCGAGCAACCGTCCGAACAGGACAACTTGGATAAACAACCCGTCCCCGGCGAAGATAACAGTCCGGACGATCTCACGCCGGACAAATTGTTGGAGAAGAAGAATCTCCACAAAAGGCTCGTCGCCATCACAGATAGCCTGAAAAAGCGTAGCGGAAGCTCAAAACAGCGGAAGATGCACTCAGAATCAGATGGAGCAAAGTACTCAACACCAAGAGAAATACGGCGACGATCGCCAAACAAAGAGCTACCAAGCGCAAATTACTGCCCGAATTCGATGAGGAGGCCGTAGAGCCCCCGCAATCAAAGAACAAAGAGGCCGCCCGGTCAGATAGATGACCACATGGCAAACATGGAGCGGCAAGCGGCGCCGCACACAATCCGGCATGCGATCCGCATAAGGATTCACATCAAAAGGATGGCCCAGTTAGGTCCATCTATGAGCCGAGAAAGCAAGCTCTTCCAAGCAATGCAACACGCCAAATATCCGAACATCACGGCACACCCAAATATAGGGGTGCCGCACACCCCCTGTGTTTTACCCATGAGGTGCTGGATCACGAATTCCTCAGTGATTCAAACCTGTAAACATAGAGGCATACGACGGAACAACAGACCCTGGAGTCTGGATTGAGGATTACATCCTCCACATACACATGGCTAAAGGAGATGATCTCCACGCCATAAAATACTTACCCCTCAAGCTCAAAGGGCCAGCCTGGCATTGGCTCAAAAGCCTCCCTCAAAATACCATTGGAAGTTGGGAAGAGCTCGAGGATGCTTTTCGGGCAAATTTTCAAGGGACTTATGTCCGTCCTCCGGATGCGTACGATTTAAGTCACATAACTCAACAACCCGGAGAGTGAGCACTGCAAATTGTGGAACAGGTTCCTTACCAAAAAGAACCAAATAGTCGATCGTCCGGACGCCAAGCCTTAGCAGCTTTCAAACACAACGTCCCAAGATTAATGGCTCGCCGAGACACCTCGGCCAGGAGAAGCCGAGAACCATGGCTGCATTAACAAGCCTCATGACCCGCTTTTCCGCGGGAGAGGATAGTTGGCTGTCAAGATGCAGTACCAGCGACCCAAGTACATCCGACGCCAGGGATGCAAATGGAAAACCACGACGCAGCAAGGACCAGCGCCTGACAAAGGGAAACAGCCCGAAGAGCACGACAAACGCCGGATTCAGAAGCTCCCGGCAGAATCATAAAAAACTAGCTCCCGGCAGAATCATAAAAAACTGTCCCTCAAGGACAACAGCGACGAGCTATCCAACCTAAACAAAATCTTGGACAAAATATGCCAAATCCACAGTACTCTCGGGAAGCCTGCAAACCATACCCACAGAGATTGTTGGGTCTTCAAGCAGTCCGGCAAACTCAATGCCAAACACAAGGCTCGACACACCAAGCGAGGACGATGACGAACCCCACAAGCAGAGCACCGGAAAACAAAAGAATTTCCCACAAAAAGTCAAAACAGTGAACTCACTTCAAGTGACAAAAGGGAAAAACAAAGCGGCGCCCATAGAAACACGCGCCGCACGGTCTGTCCCAGCAGAGTCCCAATAATGGTTGTCAAAACCAATCACCTTCGATCATCAGGACTATTCCGGAAGTATCCGGAACGCAGGATGGACTGCCTTGATATTAGATCCTATAATCGACAGACTCCAATTTACACAAGTCCTAATGGATGGAGGTAGCGAGCTAAACCTGCTATATCAGGACACAATCCGCAAAATGGGGATAGACCCAACCAAAATGCGCCATAGCAACACCTCCTTCAAAGGGGTAACGCCGGACCTATATGCCCATTGTACGGGCTCCCTACTGCTAGAAGTTGTGTTCGGCTCATCCGACAACTTCCGCCGCGAAAACTTAACCTTCCACATCGCCCCATACGAAAGTAGCTATCAATCACTACTGGGGCGTGAAGCTTTCACCCACTTTAACGCAATACCGCATTATGCATCTCTTACACTTAAAATGCCTGGTCCACGCGGCATCATCTCATTAAAAGGGAGTATTAAGTGTTACTCGAGGACGAAAGAACGTGAGACTGCCTTGACAGCCCCACACCAATCCGGCTCTGCTAATCAAAGAACCTGAATAGGTCATTCGAACCCCGGACATGGCTAGACGAGTCCGGCGCCTACTAGCGGCATACCCCCGTACAAGGGGTTGCACGCATGTACAACAAGAGACAATAAAGCTCAATCGTATTCACTTTTCGAACCGTACTCTGTTTATTTAGTATAAAGCACATTTTTCGCACAATCTTTTTTTTCTTTTCAACTAAGTTCTTCTCTTTTATAGATGAACACCGTGCTACACCCGTCCAGGATACGGCTGCGCGGAGACACAAAGCAGACGTGCGATGAGGGACACGTTGCAAGGACTCTTTTCAGATTAAGACCCTGCGTAAACCTTTTTACTGTCTCTTGTTGATACTCATCCCCGGTTTCTTGCTATAACCGAGGAGGAGGCTGGCGTTTGGCATCGGCCGCACTAGAATTTTTTGCAGCGTGCTTGGACACTAGGGGCTTAGGGCATTATTCTGCCCGTTTTCATAAAGACCGAATACCTTAGGGAGTGTTCGGCGTCTCGAGTTAGGCCTTATATGCATCAGCTCCGAATCATGTATTTGGTCAAATGTTGGGTTTGCCCGGCTCCTTTGTTTTGCTGCCTTACGTTCCGTTCTATCGGCTAACGCGGCACCAGGAGAACTACTGCGATTGTGCCCCGGTTCAGCCAGGTGAGCACCTTAGTAGAGAAAGCCGAAAACTGACTGTCATGATATAGCGTGAGACTAGTCAACCACTCGATGACCCACCGGAATGTTTAGAATTCCCCCGCATTAACGAAGGACCGTTTCCCGGTCAGGCACATACGCGTCCCGAATTCGGGAGAGCGCGGTGCCCCTAGGGGCTATATAGTAGCCCCACCATCGAACTCCTATGTGTAAGTGAAAGTGATAAAGCATTATAGTCCGGTTGCCTAGTTTGCTACGCTATCACCTCCTTTACAGGACCAAGACGTTGGATTAAGTGTGAAAATGCGCCTTTTTGCAAACACCCCCGCACTATGTGCGTGAAATTGAAACAAGACTGCCATCTTTCAGGTTATATACACATATACATCAACGGCCGCACATGAGGTGTTTTAATACTTGAACGCACAAGTATAAAAAGCTCTTATATTATATTGAAACATAGTTTTCACAAACCATACATGTCATTAAAGCATAATATCCTTCGAAAGCATGTCTCTATTAAACGAAGCGCCTGCAGACTTCCGCAAAATAGTGCTCGGCAGGTACTCGACTTCTGTCCGAATCTTGGGATGCAACGTCGGTGGCCTTCATCTCCGCCCAGTATGTCTTGACACGGGAAAGAGCCATCCGCGCACCCTCTATGCATGATGACCGCTTCATTGCATCGATATGCGGCACCGCACCAAGGAACTGTTGCACCAAGCCAAAATAACTCTTCGGCTCGGGCCTTTGCGGCCACAAATGAGTCACGACAGCCTTCATGGCAAGTCCGGACAACCTATTCAGCTCAGCCCATTCGGCCAAACGATCGGTTAATGAAAGTGGACGCTCCGGACTATGGAACTGCGACCAAAAAAGCTCTTCCATTCCGTGATCCTATTGACCTCGGAAGTGTTCGACCGCATCTGCGGCACTCGCCGCCAAGTCCAGATAAGCATCCTCTGCACCCCACAGCCGGTCCAGTGAGCGTACTTAGGATCCGTGAATTTCCTCCGCGTCAGAAAGGGCTTTCCAGCCGCAATATCTCCGGCCTGACGTAGCTCCTCTTCATAACTCTCATTGCAGAGCGAGTATCCTTGGCCTCGGTGGCGGCCTTTTTCAGGTCCTCTTGTTTCGCTCGATCTTATTTTTCAAGAAGCTCGCAATGGTCAGTAGCATTATTCAATTTCACGGCCATCTCGGCCATTTCTTTCTTGCTTCGGCAGTGAGCAGCCTGTTCGGCTTTTAGCTCTGCGGCCGCCTTTAAGGCAGCCGCATCACTATTTCTGGCTTGCTCCTTGGGTCGGGCGAGCTCCGTCCGAAGGCTCTCCATAGCAGCGGCACCATCTGCATTAAGCATACATGTTGTAAGGCATGGGCGTCAAGCACCCTTACCAGGTGTCCGCGGAGAAGTTGCATACCTTGTGACTCGTCAAGCCGCTTATTAACAAGCGTGATGTCCGCATCCGCCATGTCAAGTTGCCGCTTCAGTTCGGCAAATTCATCAGCCCGGCTAGCCACCGGACGCTTCGCCAACTGCATAGAAAGAGCACATATTATACCTGGGTTTATGATCCTCGGCACGCCGTCATTTTTGACACCGCACCCAGTCTCAGGGGCTACTATCTATACAGGGCGCATTTTATATGCAAAACTGTCAGAAGGTACCTCATTTTGCATTACCTCAAAACCCGTCGATAAACTTACGACGGCTTCATGCAATCCGCTCTCAGCGGATGAAATCCTTTCAATTACCGTACCCATTAACGTACGGTGATCTTCCGGGATAGACGCTCGCCCGAGCAGATCCTTCAGCTCATCCGACCGTACACCCGTTGGTGTCGGACTCGTCCGGTGGCCTTTTTCGAAGGCCGGACACGGAGGGCTTTGAGGGGACACACGGCTGCCTTCTGGCCCCACCGGATTCGGAGAAACCCTCCGCGACGACACCTCAGGGTCGTCCACCTCGCATAACAGTACGACAGGTAGAGGCGTTTCGCTCTCCATCAGCTCCGGACCAAGATCCCCTGAAGACGAGCTCTGCTGTGAAGGGCTGAGATCCGAACTACAAGGTAAACTTTCGGTTACCTTCAGAAATAAAACGGGTATGTCTCTCTTTAAAAAAATGCCCCCCTTTACTTACGGCTCGCTGGAGGGCTGACCTCCTTGGGGAAATAGTGCGGCCGGGGCTTCTCCCGCCGAAGGACCCTCTGGTGAATATTTCTTCCCCCACTTCGAGGCTTTGGTCTCCGGATCTTCAGAAGCGGTCCTCTTCTCCCCTTGGAGGGAGGGATTCTCGAGCCCCCCTTTCTTGATAGCCTCCTTCACGGAGGTAGTAGTTCCCTTGTTCCCCCTTCGCCTTCTTCAAAGGCACAACCTCTAGCATCTTGGTTGTCTGAGGATCCGGCGTGGTCTCGGGGAGGGGGGCCGGACACCTGATCAGTTTTGCTTTTGCTATCCACTCCTGTTTAAAGATAGCTCTTTTAAGGGCAAGTGTATGATAAATATGCGGATAGCATGTCCGGGTACATGACTACTTACTTGAGTATCCGGGGATTGCAGCTCAGACCTGCGTCCTCGGTTAAGTCTGGACACATTGCTTGTGATCCGAAGAACAGTTGGTAGCCCATAAAATGTTGGAGAGCTCGTGGTCCCTCCGGATTAAACTCCCACAGGCGGAGGGGGCGACGTTTGCAGGGCAAGGTTCGACGAATCAGCATGACCTGCGCTACTACGACCAGATTGATCTCTCTTTCTTGGAGGTCTCGAATACGGCCCTGCAACAGAGGTACGTCCTTGGACGGTCCCCAGTCGAGCCCTTTATTGACCCATGACGCCCGCCGCAATGGAGGACCCGAGCGGAAGGCAGGTGGCGCCGCCCATTTGGTGCCCCTGGGAGCCGTGATATAGAACCACTCCTATTGCCATAAGTTGAGCTCCTCTTGAAAAGAGCCCTCGGGCCATGGAGCGTCCGCATTCTTGCTTATAACAGCCCCTCACTTTTCTGCTCGATGCCCCTTGATCATCTTCGGCTCCACTTTGAAGGTCTTGAGCCACAATCCGAAGTGAGGGGTAATGCTGAGGAAGGCTTCACATACGACAATGAATGACGAGATGTGGAGGATGGACTCCGGATCCAAGTCGTGGAATTCCAGCCCATAATAAAACATGAGCCCCCTCACAAAGGGGTCCGTCAGGAAGCCTAAACCCCGAAGGAAGTGAGACACGAATACCACGCTCTCACCAGGCTCGGGAGTGGGAATAACCTACCCTTGGGCAGGCAGCCTATGCGACGTTTCGCCGGTTAGATACCTGGCGTCTCTCAGCTTTAGCACATCTTCTTCCGTGACGGAGGAAGAAATCCACCGGCCGTGCAGGTCGGAGCCGGACATCGTTGAAGGTCCGAAGCGACTAAATCTGGAGGTTTGGGTGTTGGAACTCGAAGCGAGGGGCGGATTCGATTGAGATTGAAAGAAAGGAGCGGGTCTTGGTCTCGTTATAAAGAGGTTGAATACCAAGAGCCCTCCCGTGACCGTTCAGACTCGCCGTTGGAGGCGTGCCAACGGGCACGATCGGGTTACCCACGCCCGATGTCGATGAGGATCCCGGAATAAGGGGCACGATCTCCGCTCGATAAGACGTGCCAAGGAAACCGCCTCGCTAAACGCTACCGAGCTGGAACAAGTAAAAACGATTCATATAAAGGCTGGCCGTGGTGTGATGTCACGCCCGCGAGAATCACGTGAGCAGATCTGTGCAAAGGTTATTCTCTCTACGGTGGTATGTGGAACTTGTTTTGCGAGCGGACACAATCCTTGTGTTCAAAATCTTCTATGAAGTATTCGGAGGAGGAACCCGCCTTGCAATGCCGAAGACAATGAGCACGCTGGATTCGTCGTCATTGAAGCCTGGTTCAGGGGCTACTGAGGGAGTCCTGGATTATGGGGTGTCTGGATAGCCGAACTATCACTGTTGGCCGGACTCCTAGACTATGAAGATACAAGATTGAAGACTTTGTCCCGTGTCCGGATGGGACTTCCCTTGGCGTGGAAGGCAAGCTTGGCCATACAGATATGTAGATCTCCTACCATTGTAACCGACTCTGTGTAACCATAACCCTATTTGGTGTCTATATAAACCGGAGGGTTTTAGTCCGTAGGACGAACAACAATCATACCATAGGCTAGCTTCTAGGGTTTAGCCTCTCTGATCTCGTGGTAGATCCACTCTTGTACTACCCATATCATCAATATTAATCAAGCAGGAGTAGGGTATTACCTCCATCGAGAGGGCCCGAACCTGGGTAAAAACATCGTGTCCCTTTTCTCCTGTTACCATCCACCTAGACGCATAGTTCAGGACCCCCTACCCGAGATCCGCCGGTTTTGACACCGACACCCGCCTCTGTTCGGCTAGAGGAGGAAGGAGGCGGGGGCGACCGGTCAAACCTGACCAGTGGGTCCCCTGGACCCACTGTCAGTGACCATGGACCGGTCCACACTGGACTAAGTGAAGGCGTAAACCCAGAGTACGTCTTCGACGTGTTTCATTTCGAAACATTTTCTTTTTTTCTGTATTATTTTTAAAAAACAGGATTTTGACCAAACTGTGACTAGCTATAACTTTTTAAATATAACTCCAAATGAGTTGATTATTTTTCCTACCTCTCTCAAATATTTTCGAGTTTATTTTCAGATTTATTTGAAAAAAATTCAGACAACTTTTTTGTACTGTTTTGAAACTATGTATTAATTCAAATTTTTAAAATAGGAATTTTGGAGAGGGAAGAAAACTTTCAAAAAGTTTTGGAATGCACCCTACCTCTCCACAATTTGAAGGCAAGCATTCTAAACTCTGGCATAATATTTTTGTGTGTCGTCTGAATATGGTCACAACACTCCTTGTCACGTAGTTTCCGCTGTTTTATGTGATGATATGAACATACTCATAAGTGCATATTGATGATTCCGTGCTACTGAAATTTGATACGTTGTGATAGTAATCACCCTCGCATGCTTCTCATGCATACCGAAAGGAAACCGGGAAAGTCTCTGTCTTGGGTAGACACGAGCTTGTCCCTAGTTCCTTGTCGAGACGGTTGTGTCCGGTATGGCATGACGGGGCATGATGAGTGGCGATTCTGTCTGTTGGTTGAAAATACATCTGTTATGCTAGTCATGCAGGGAATACTTCAACCTCCTGAGTCGACCATAGATCGAGTCTTGTTCCGGTAACCCCCATACTTGTTTCGTGCTACCACGTGTCCCTGCCATAGGTAGGGTACGGTTCATTAAGTTGTCAACCCCTTCTTAGCACACACCGTACAGAGAGGCCATGGTGGAAGATACCGGCTGCATCCGGAGGCATGCCACCTGGTCCGGGGGCATGGTGTTTCCGGTTGGGACCGAGAGGGGGGCACCCCTTAGAGCGCGTGATATAAATTTGATCCCATCCTACGCGAGGTTGTAGCCTCCCCACTTAGAGTTTCGCTTAGCAGGTGTCGTGGGTGATTCCAGACACCGGTGAGTTAAGCTGGTGTGTGCGGGTCAGGAGTGTTTTCAATTAAAAGACCGTAGACGGAATTAGTCCCGATGGGCTAAAGGAATCTGTTACCCATGGGTAAAGAGTGCACCCTCTGCATAGATTAAATCTATTCGAATAGCCGTGTCCATGGTTAAGGACTACAGTTTGGGATGGGTCAAGTGTCGGTCTTAGTGTCGGTCTTCGGAGGAGAAACTGCTAAACCAGAACATGGATCATGACTTGTGACTTATAATGATTATGATTATTATTATTAAGGACTAACCCTTTATATTATTTGCATTATTGAATATCCCTGGGACGGTTCTACCTCCTGGATAATCATTGTGATTATTTTCTTATAAGCCCTTTTTGTGGTGTCGCTCAAACACCCGGCTGTGGCATGCTTGTTATTTGTTTACCTTATTATCCCTTTATGTGGTGTCGCTCAGACGCCCGACTGTGGCATGCTTGTTATTTGTTTACCTTATAAGCCCTTTATGTGGTGTCGCTCAGACGCCCGACTGTGGCATGCTTGCTATTTGTTTACCTTATAAGCCCTTTATGTGGTGTCGCACAGACGCCCGACTGTGGCATGCTTGCTACTTATTTCACATATAAGCCCCTTATGTGGTGTCGCTCAGACGCCTTGATCGAGGCACGTTTTACATTATTGTCCTTTCGAGGCGTCGCTTCAGACACCCGATCGGTGCATTTTATTTCCATTCTCTGATTGCATATTCATGTTTTATATGAACAACCTGCTTGCGTGCATCATAGGTTTTGATTTCATGACTGACGTTGTGATCATAGAATATTTCAGAGCATGAATATCATTTGTTATATTATACCCGTGTTCATAATGTTTGAGAGTACATTCAAAGTACTCACTGGCTTGTCCCTGGCTATTGTCTTGGCCAGATTTATTGCTTGGAGAGGAGCGTTGTGATGACAGCCCCGGAACCTAAGCAATGGTGGTAGCAGCCTCGTGAAGATAGGAGTTATCCAGGTCAGCTGTTCCTGTGCGAAATGGAGTCCCATAGACGCTGATGATCCACAAACTGCTTCCGCCTTCAACCACTAGAAACCATTTGTTGTACTCGTAGGCCAGAATGGTCTTGTACTGCATATTATGTACTTTGCTTGGAATTTCTGTATCGAGTTGGTGCCTCATCAGCTAACAGTAATCCTGGGGCTGATGAGCACAAGGGCCATTTTCGGGAAATTAATATCCTGAAAATCCGGTCCTGACAGTTGCTAACTACCCTTTGCGTGGTTTGCAGCTTCAGATCTGCCATCCCACTGCCACGGTCAACACTGTACTGATCATGCTTATGTTTTCCCCATTTTAAGATGACCACAATCAGCCTACTTGGTTCGGTTCGTCATAGCACTGCTCCACCCATCGAGCTAAACAATCTTAGTTGTACAAATTCATATCTGATATTATTGCTGATATTAGTAAAACTGAGAGATGTTTAATAGGTTAGCTAAATGTTCCTACTTTAGTTTCGAAATGCATGTGAGCCACATATGGAGAGACCGGAAAGAATAGTATTTCTCTGTGCGCTCTGGTTCATCATGGGTGGCCAACCGACATTGTATTGAAACACTTGTAATATCTTCAATCTGCTTGCTCTTCTGCTCTTCTTTAAGATGATACTCTTCTCTTGCGGTTGACTGGTCAGGTCGAGTTGTTCTCCCTTAGTATATTTTGAATCTGTCAAGTCAGGTCAACTTCTTCTATACTATATGTTGAAGCTATCATCTGCGAAGTGTCATCACTTCTAGAGCTCTCATATTTTGAGTAGTAGGCCACATTATATTAATGCACACAACAAATTACAGCATGCATGGCATCTTTTAAAAGAATTGCAGAGATAGCACAAAGGGGTTTGCAGGAGGCAGATTGGATTAGAATCACTTACGCATTACAAAGAAAATCTCACTTGTTTTTATGTTTTCATGCATGTCGATATTGAACATTATCAAAATTAATATGAGAATGGGCTTACGAGAGGAATATTATGAACGATCCACTAGCTAACAAACTTGGCATGGTGGAGGATGGCCTATCTTATTCACCCATCAAGGTGCTTGCTCTAACTTTGCAAAGTTGTATTGGCCGCACATATTTTGCATCTGAACTCTTGCATTTCTTCTACTTTGTTATATCGTCTGCTTAATTTAAGCATCATATATGAGTATATGCCATAACTATCCATTTTCTGTACCTATTCCATGTGTCGTCACACTATGTTTTTCTAGTCAAATGATGTTCTTTCGTGATAGATGTCCAAAAGGAAGAGGGTGAGTGCAGATCCTCAAGGAATACAAACTAGGTATTTGGAAAAGGTAGTGGTACTTGTTAAATCAGATAGATCAGCAGCCACAGAAAACACAGGCCCAACTGTACCACACTTTACCCCTACTAATGGCCAAACCCCTATTAGAACTGCTGGGAGCCCAGCGTCAGGTGTTGTCTATGATATCAATTCAAAATTTGAACTCCTAAATTTCTGCTTGTGCCTTACCTTCTCTCTTGTATGAAAACTAATATCAGATGAATCTCCTTGCTCAAAGGATCATACGATCTCAAAACAATAATGGGCTCTGCATTGCTCTCGTCAAGACTCTCTCTCCTTTTGCCTTGTAACGCTGTACTTCATTAATTCCTATTTGATTATGTATCATCACCGCACTTTGAGCTTCATTATCCTCTGTTTCTTCCAATATTATTTGATCTATATTTACTCTTTGCAAAATGTAGAATAATGGCAACGCTTATAAAGAATTTTCTTTGGGGAATTTATTGAATTATCCCTCCATCAACATGGAGAAGGGCTTTGTCCAGCCGTGTTAACATGTAATGTAAGTTCATCCTTCTCAAGCCTTCAAACTTTGTTCTAGTATAGATTTGGATAGGCATCATTGCCTCCACTGCTGTTTGCTTTGCTGTTTACATCTGATTGGATGTTTGCAACAGCTACCAGTTTCAAATTGTAGTTGTAAAACATGTTCCTTATGCAGAACAGATCCATTTATTTGTCAAACCTGTTACGTGTCTCCTTGTTTCTCTTTCAGTCATATCTCTTATGCCAAAGAACTTTAGGGAAGATAGTGAGCCAAACCATCTTGAGGACAGTGAGATGACCCCAAGGTCCTGCCTTGATGAAGACAGTGAGTTGAAGCTACTCACCAGCAGGTGTGAGAGAACCTCTGTGCAGACTTCTTCAGTCTCAACTTAAAACGGAAAGGCTTGCTTCAGCTCAGCTCCGACTTGAAGTCAAAGATGCAATGAAGATGTCAGAGGACTGTCGTGCGCACCATCATGCCATAAATCTAGTGTTGATGCATCTATCGTTAACACAACTGAGGTCTACTCAGCTTCTTCAGCTGTTTGGGGTGCCCGACCTGGCCAGGGCTAGTGCCTTCTGAAGTGCTCTCAGTTTTGTATATTCTTTTGTCGGCGCGTTTATTTGGTAATCGTGGCGAACTTTGATGCCCAGTGGATGTAATATGTGCGATAGCCGTGATAGCCTAGCGTAAGTTGCTTGCTTATTTATTTCCTTGTTTTCTTGTTTATTTGTTTGCTTGTAGTCATTGCAGTTCTTTTTCCGTGGTTTGCTAGTGGCTGCAATAACCTATTTTTTAAAACTAGGCCACAATAACCATGGGATAATATTTACTGTAGTGACACTGGGCCACCTACGGGCCGTAGAAATAGTGGGCCTTCTACGGGGGCCGTAGAAACAATGGGCCTTCTATGGGCCATAGAAACAATGGGCCTTCTACGGGTCGTATCATCAATGGGCCTTATACGGGCTGTATGATCGATTGGCCAAACATGGGCCAATAACAGGCCGCATTATGGCCGTAAATGGGCTAGAGTTGGAATCGTCCATTCATGGGCCGACCATAACGGGCCATCGTTAATAGGCCGTATTTCATGACGCTATGAAAACGGCCCAACGTGTTAACGGACCACAAACGGGCCGACTGTAACCACAGGCTGAATTTGGCCCATAAGCAGAAAATGACAGTAACGGGCCGTAAGTAAACGAATGCTGGAAATGAGCCCAAGAATAAATGGGCTCTAAGAAGGCCGAAAGATAACATGAAATTGAAACGGCCCAACGGAATAACGGGCCCTTAATGGGTATAAAGTGATACATCGCTCATTATGGGCCGTTTCACCATGAGCCGTTAATGGGTGTAAAGTAATACATCGCTCATTATGGGCCAGTTTCACCACGGGCCGTTAATAGGCCAAAAGTTACATAGGGCCTCATATGGGCCGAAAGACGTCATGGCCCATACATGGGCCAGAAGTGAAAATGGGCTGGAATCATATTGGGTGGCCCAGATGACGGTACTGGGCCTAATTCAGATAGGGCGTAACGGGCCTTGGGTTAGCGGGCTGTAAATGGGCTATAAGTGAACAGGCTGTTAACAGGCTTTACATGGGCCGGCCCGCCACCTTTTGACCAAGTCAAACGGGCCGGCCTTTTCACAGGAATGGGCCTCTGTTGGGCCGTGCCACGTGTCGACGTATCATAGGCGCCTTCTGTCCAATGAATGGATGACATCTGTCCCAACGGTGAGCCGACACGTGTTTCCTCCAGCCAATGATGATTTTACATGTGGAAAATCCCCATTGGTCGGGGTTGTTAACGGGTTATCGGATCCAAAACCCAACCGATAGCTTAACGATGTTCAGTTATGGTGGATGCCACGTGTCGGTCACCGTTGACGAAAGCACTTCTTTGACGCGTGATTTATCGTCATGGAAGTGGACACTTCCGTGATGATAATTTTGGCAATGTCATGGAACACTTCTACGACAAAGACAGTATGACTATCTTGATTTTGTCATAAATTTGTCATGGATGTACATGCATGACAAAAAACGCGACCTACTGTGACAAACACGTATCATCACGGAAGTGTATTTTTTTGTAGTGTATTCTGCGTGTGTAAATCTGGCTTACAGCCGTTGTATGTGAACGTAGAGTCTATCACGCCCGATCATCACGAGGTGCTTCGAAGCGGCGAACTTTAGCAACGGTGCATACTCGGGGAGAACACTTTTATCTTGAAATTTAGTGAAGGGATCATCTTATAATGCTACCGCCGTTCTAAGCAAAATAAGATGCATAAAGGATAAACATCACATGCAATCAAAATATGTGACATGATATGGCCATCATCATCTTGTGCTTTTGATCTCCATCTCCAAAGCATCACCATTATATCCATCATCACTGGCTCGACACTTTGGTCTCCATCGTTGCGTCAGGATTGTCTCGCCAACTATTGCTTCTACAACTATTGCTAATGCATGGTGATAAAGTAAAGCAATTACATGGCTCTTGCATTTCATACAATAATTAAGAGACAACCCTAAGGCTCCTGCCGGTTGTTAATATTTACAAAACATGATCATCTCATACAACAACGTATATCACATCACGTCTTGACCATATCACATCACATCATACCTTGCACAAACAAGTTAGATGTCCTCTACTTTGTTGTTGCAAGTTTTACGTGGCTGCTACGGGTTTCTAGCAAGAACCGTTCTTACCTACGGAAAAAACCACAACGATGATTTATCAAGTTTGTTGTTTTAACCTTCTTCAAAGACCGGCCGCCATCAAATTTGATTCAACTAAAGTAGGAGAAACAGACACTTGCCAGCCACCTTTATGCAAAATAAGTTGCATGTCAGTTAGTCAAACCGGTCTCATGTGTGTGGACATGTAAGGTTGGTCCGGGCAGCTTCATCCCACAATACCGCCAAATCAAAATAAGACGTTGGCGGTAAGCTGTATGACTATCACCGCCCACAACTCTTTGTGTTCTACTCGTTCATATCATCTACGCATATACCTGGCTCTGATGCCACTATTGGGAAATGTTGCATGGAAAACAAAAAAATTCTACGCACACGCAAGATCTATCCATGGAGATGCATAACAACGAGAGGGGAGAGTGTGTCTGTGTACCCTCGTAGACCGTAAGCGGAAGCGTTTAGTAACGCAGTTGATGTAGTTGAACTTCTTCACAATCCAACCAATCGAGTACCGTATGTACGACACCTCCGCGTTCAACACACGTTCAGCTCGGTGAAATCCACGCCTTCTTGATCCAGCAAGACGGCGAGGTAGGGGATGAGTTTCGGCAGCACGACGGCGTTGTGACGGTGATGGTGATGCTATCTCCGGAGGGCTTCGTCTAAGCACTACGAAAATATGACCGAGGGTGTAAACAGTGGAGGGGGACGCCGCACATGGCTAAGACAATGTTGTGTCCTTGTGTGGCGCCCCCTTCAACACACACACACACACACACATATATATATATATATATATATATATATATAGGTGGGGGAGAGGGGAGGCAGCCAGGCAAACGATAATGGTGGCCGGCCAGCCCTAGGGCTCCTGCCCTGTCTTGTGCCCCCTGCCATAATTCCCCTAAGGGGAAAGGAAAGAGGAGGAGAAGGAAGGAAGGAGGAGGCCTACTCCCCTCTTTCCTTCTCTCTCCTATGGTCGGCTGCCATAGAGGGGTGCACCAGCCCCTTGTGGGCTGGTGTGCTCCCTTCTCTTGGCCCATATGGCCCATAAACCTCTCGCGGCTTACTGGAACCCCTTCCGGTGACCCGATGACTACCTGGTACATCCCGAAACTCTTCAGGTGTCCAAATAGTACCATCCTGTATATAAATCTTTACCTGCAGACCATTCCGGAGCTCCTCGTCATGTCTGTGATCTCATCCGGGACTCCGAACAACATTTGGTCGCCAAATCATATAACTCATATAACACTATATCATCAACGAACGTTAAGCGTGTGGACCCTACGGGTTCGAGAACTATGTAGACATGACCGAGACACCTCTCCGGTCAATAACCAATAGCGGAACCTAGATGCCCATATCGGTTCCTACATATTCAACAAAGATCTTTATCGGTCAAACCGTTATGACAACATACGTAATTCCCTTTGTTTATCGTATGTTACTTGCCCGAGATTCGATCGTCGGTATCTTCATACCTAGTTCGATCTCATTATCGGCAAGTCTCTTTACTCGTTCTGTAATACATCATCTCGTAACTAACTCCTTAGTCAGTTGCTTGCAAGCTTATGATGTGTATTACCGAGAGGGCCCAGAGATACCTCTCCGATACTCGGAGTGACAAATCCCAATCTCGATCCGTGCCAACTCAACAAACACCTTCGGAGATACCTGTAGAGCATCTTTATTATCACCCAGTTACGTTGTGACGTTTGATATCACACAAGGTATTCCTCCGATATCCGGGAGTTGCATGATCTCATGGTCGAAGGAACATGTATTTGACATTCAAGAAAGCAGTAGCAATAAACTGAACGATCATATGCTAGGGTAACCGATGGGTCTTGTCCATCACATCATTCTCCTAATGATGTGATCCCGTTATCAAATGACAACTCATGTCTATGGTCAGGAAACCTAAACGATCTATGATCAATGAGCTATAGTCTAGTAGAGGCTCACTAGAGACATGGTATTTGTGTATGTATTCACACATGTATTTAAGTTTTCGGTCAATACAATTCTAGCATAAATAATAAACCTTTATCATGAATAAGGAAATATAAAATAACAACTTTATTATTGCCTCTAGGGCATATTTCCTTCACCTTACCCTTGGAGTTGTCTCCAAAAGTGACATACTTGAGTGGACCATCATTCTTAGCAAGCTCGCAGAACATGTCTTTATCTCCGGTCATGTGATCGGTACATCCACTATCAAGAATCCACTCTTTTCCTCTGCCCATATAGTCACAAAGATTATCCATGAGACCAAAATGCCTCATAGACTCCTCAAGGTCGGCATCACTATCTTCGCCTTCATCATAATAACCATGCCCAACATCATCCATATAATCATCACCTAGGTCAAGTGATTTCTTAGATTTATGACCATGACAATGTTCAAGTTTATGAATTCTAATTGTCTCCGAAATGATGCTACTAATGACTCCAACATTTCCTTTGGCCCGCATAAGATCACGGAGCTCAAATAGACATTCATCAAACTCAGGATCACTAGGTTCCATATTTTGAAAAGCAATGGAATTTTGAAGAATCTCATCTACATTTTTCAAGGAGTAATTCGGAAAACGTTCTTCAAGATAATTCCATATAGTATATGCGCATTCAAAAGTAGGCAAGCATACAAGAAAATTTCTTGACAATCCTCTAATGATAATATCAATGGTCCTAAGATTGCGAACCATGTTAAGATACTCATCGGGGTTAGGATGCAATTGATCAATGGGAGGCACATAAGGGCTAGTAACATACTTGTTCAAATTATATTCATTGAAAATCACAAGCATTTCATTTTTCCAAGAACCATAAAACTCCCCATAAAGAATAGGCAATCTATGTCTAATACTCCCGAATGTAGACTCATCCATCTTCCACCAATGGTGATTTAACCAAAGCAATGGAGACAATGCTCTGATACCAATTGAAAGGATCGATAAGAGGGGTCTAGAGGGGGGGGGGTGATTAGACCCTTCATAAGCAAAAGTAGCCGTTTTAATTTCTTCAAGTTAAGGTTGAGTTTTATAACAAGTTAAAGCATACACAATACATTTCAAGCAAGCATGACAAGAGTATATGCAGTGGAAAGAGTAAAGCATGCAAGTTGTAAGAAAGTAAAGGGATGGGATTGGAGTTTGCAAACGCAATGGAGACACGGAGATTTTTGGCATGGTTCCGATAGATGGTGCTATCGTACGTCCATGTTGATGGAGACTTCAACCCACGAAGGGTAACAACTGCGCGAGTCCATGGAGGGCTCCACCCATGAAGGGTCCATGAAGAAGCAACCTTGTCTATCCCACCATGGCCATCGCCCACGAAGGAATTGCCTCACTCGGGTAGATCTTCACGAAGTAGGCGATCTCCTTGCCCTTACAAACTTCTTGGTTCAACTCCACAGCTTGATGGAGGCTCCCAAGCGACACCTAACCAATCTAGGAGACACCACTATCCAAAAGGTAATAGATGGTGTGTTGATGATGAACTCTCTGCTCTTGTGCTTCAAATGATAGTCTCCCTGTCGGGGAAACGACAACTATGGGATCACGAGGATCCCTTCTATGGTTGGCGGGCGCGAGCTTGTGCAAAGAGCGGGTCTAGTGATCAACACAAGGAGATTTTACCCAGGTTCGGGCCGCGAGGATGCGTAATACCCTAGTCCTGCTTTGGTGTATATTTGAGTGTTCTTGAGTTCTTGAACTAGCTGCGGTGCATGCCTAGCCAAAAAGTCCGAATCCTTCCTCATTATGCCCCGGGCCTCCTTTTATAGGTTAAAGGGGTCACCACAGTGGCACACAGGAGGTGGAAAGTATGTACAGCGTACAAGCTTAACGCCTGACATCACAGGACAAAACACATTTAATGCGCTACTTGTGTCTTTTTTCTTTATGGGGGACGGCAACGAAGCCCGTCCCATCCGTCGCCGCTTCGCCTTGCTTCGACACGCGTCCAGGCCAACGAGGCATGTAGTTCCATGTAGACTGGCATGCTGCTGAGCTCATGCGATGGTAGTGTCTTCATGAAGATCTACATGCGACCATGCAGGTGCTTGACTAGTTGGTCTAGAAGCCACACACTGCCACGTGGGTACTTGCTTAGTTGGTGGGTCGGCCGCTGAGCTAGGTCGGCGACGGGGCGGTAAAGCCTTGCCACGGTGTTGAGGATATAGCTACTAAGTATAAACCGGCCAGGAGGGCCCGGTTCACCTTAGACTGTGCTGAAGCCCATGAAGGTCTTGAAGATGGCGTTCAACTAGTAAAGCTTGGAAGCCCACGGCCCGAGGGCGGATTAGGGCCCGTAGTGGTAAACTGCCATGATTATGTAAACTTGTAATATAAGTTAGAAAGGAGAGAGACCGAGTCGGACACTTTGTATAGGTCGGCTCGGGACTCGTAGACGGCGAGGCGTCAACCTGTGTATATAAAGGGACGACCCTGCGACGGTTCAGGACAGACAACAACAACTCGAGGCCTAGGCGAAGCTTATTTGCTCCCTAGTCATCGAAACCACATCAATCCCATCACAAACTAGACGTAGGCTTTTACCTTCATCGAAGGGGCCGAACTAGTATAAACTCTTGTGTCTTTGCGTCCGCTTTAACCCCTTCAAGTTAACTCAGAAGCGATGGCTCCACGACTAAGTCCTTTCACGAGGACATCTGCCGTGACAAAACCACGACAGCTTGGCGCCGCCGTGGGGCTATCGCACGATGGTTTGATGATCTTGGAGGGAAAGTTCGAAGGACTCGAAGGCTATGCTGTGGGCCGGATGACCAAGAGTCGTCGCGACAAGCTCTACATCGACGATGCAGGATGGGGCCCCGAGGCTGGCTCAATCGAGTACGGGTACCGGGTCCCCTTTGGTGGCATACACGTTTTCATCGGCAAGATTGGTGAGCCAGGGCCTGAGTCGGACATCTCCACCGACCTCGTCGAGACGGCTCAGCGTACGAGATCTGCCTGTGTTAAACCGGCCAGAAGCGTGCCTTTGTGGGAGTCATCCACGGAGGAAGTTATGAGGACGGATCAGAATCCGTGGCGAGACCATCGTCTACTCCTGGCGACGAAGTCGTCAACCGAGAAACCGAATCTCTATATCGCCATACAAGATGGCCAGATTGGGGGCTGCTCTGATGGTGACAGTATTCCGGACCCCTCCGATCTGCCCAACCGGGTTGGAATATTCATGGCCGGTACACAAGCAGCGCTTCACTCTTCGACTGCTGCGGCAATGATCTCCGGTTCAACAGCGGCGACGGCAGCCGGGGCAGGAGGCCCTGTGCGCCCGCCGACTCAAGTTTTATCAGATATGTTCGATGCGTTGGCTGCGCTCATGGCAGAGGCCAACCCGGCGGATCAGGACGCTCATAACGCAGAGATTGCGAATGTGAAGGAACAAATCACTCAGGCTAAAGCGGATCTAGCAGCTGCAGACGCCAGGATGACGGCAGAGCGGGCCGCTTTAGATGCGCAGGCTTATAGGCTCATGTTGGATCAGAACGCGTCACGTGAAGTCATGAAGAGGAAATACAGATCTCGTTTGCCTTCAGTTTTCAAAGCCAGAGACCTCTTCAACACCCCCGGAGCGGGAACCAGTAATCCGCCGGTGGTAACCCGGGCGGAAGCACCTGGGACGGGCGCGCCGGTCCAGCCCCGCTTAATAGATCTACCTCGCCATAACGCCAAGCAGCTCAGTCATGCAAACACCTCCGGTCACTACTCCAACCCGATGGATAACCTTGTTGCAGCTGTGGCACGGCTGGAGGCTATTCCAATTGAAGGTGATTCTCCACAGGCGGTAAAGCAGCTGGTCAAGGAGCTCCTTAGGACAACTTTGGTCCAACAGAAGCGTATTCGCACAACATGACCGGATCCACTCTACCCCCGCCAAGCCGGAGCTATAGCAGGCACATGGATGAACCGGCCAGATCAAGTAATGCACGGCGTGGTGCGCCCGTGGCAACAACCCGGCAGGTGGTGTCGATAACACCTGTGAGGTGGTGGACCGGCCCGAGCGCCGGGAGGCGAATTAGCAGCACAACATCAGGCTCATCAGCTTACGCCGGTTCGTCCGACCATCTCGTTCGAGCCAGGGGTTACCTCTAGCTCTTTGGGGGTGCCTTGCCTCGTCCCCGCTTTACACAATGTGCGCTTGCCCAAAGATTTCAAGGGTCCGCGCAAGGTGCCAAATTACACTGCCGATTTATCTCCAGAAGCATGGATAGAAAGCTATGAGATGGCCATGGAGATGCTTTGGATGTGGATGAGGCCGCGTGTGCAAAGTACTTCACCATGATGCTTGAGGGCACGGCCCGCATTTGGTTGAAGAGCTTGCTGCCCAATTCTATCAATTCATGGGCCCGATTGCGGACCCGGTTTATCCAGAATTTCAAAGATACCAGAAGCAGCCCATGTCCGTAGTGGACTTGGCGGCTTGTGTCCAGTGGGGAAGGAGTCAACAACCCATTGGGTACGCATACGTTTCGGAAATCTTGCACTCGTCAGACCGGATCAACGCTGACTCTGCGATCTTAACCCTGGAGGGCAACTGCCGGTTTCAGCCTCTGAAGTTAAAGTTGGGGCGCATGAAGCGATTTTGTAATGACATGGGAACTCTCATGGGCGCTTTAGTGAAGTATGCTGATTCTGATAGTACCAAGGATCCCGAGTCTGACGATGACAAGACAGGGAAGGGAAGGAAGAACAGCAACTCCAAGGGCCAGCAACATCACTCAGCAGGTAATGGCAAACGTAAAGCGGATGGCAACATGGACTTTGTAGCTAATACCAACGCGCAGGACAAGGGTCAGCGACGCAGAGGTAAGGCGGCGAATCGTGGTGGGGCTCTGAATCCTAACCCGGATCACTTAAATTATTTATTGAATCAGCCCTGTCCAAAGCACGGGACGAAGGAGATGCCGGCCAACCACCTCTGGAAGGACTGCTACATTATGCAGGAGTTCAAGAGTTCTAATGCTTTCCGGTATGATCACGGCTCTGGCGGCGGTTCAGGATCCGGGCCGGGTTACGGTGGAGGAAATTCCGGTTCAGGATTTAATGGTAATCCGGGCGGACATAACAACCAGAACAATCAGAATAGCCAAGGTGGTTACAACCAGCAACAGCAGCAGTCGGGTTATCAGAGCAACCCAAAGCAGTTGAATAGTGGGCAGTACCATGTCTTCACCACTAGCTTAGACAAGCGAGACCGGAAGGTTTAGAAGCGGGCAGTCAACGCTGTTGAACCGGCCGTGCCCCATTACCTACGCTGGTCGGAGCAGCCCATTATATGGAGTAGAGAGGATCATCCTCCCCGGGTCGTAAATCCGGGTCAGCTAGCCTTGGTGGTGGCACCTCAGGTGGGAGGTTATAAGTTCACCATGGTACTCATGGATGGAGGGAGCAGCATTAACATCCTGTACTATGAGACCTTCCGTCGTATGGGGCTAACGGATAAACATCTCAAACCGTCCAATATAGTGTTCCATGGTGTGGTACACGCAAGTCAGCATATCCTATTGGTAAAATAGCTCTGGAAGTGGCCTTTGGTGATGATTATGACTCCAGATCAGAAACATTGACGTTTGAAGTGGTAAAAATCCGAAGTCCATATCATGCCCTGTTTGGGCGACCTGCTTATGCCAAGTTCATGGCACGGCCTTGTTATATCTATTTGCAGCTCAAGATGCCGGGTCACAAAGGGACAATAACGGTTCATGGGAGCCGCAAGATCGCTTTGGAATGTGAGGAAGGTGATGCGGCTTACGCAGAGTCGGTTTGTGCCACCGAGGAGCTGAAGTACTATAAGGACAATGTAGATCCGGCGGACATGAATCCATTGAAGAAGCCAACTACAGAGCATGATCCGCCCCGAAATTCAAATCGGCAATGAGACTAAGCTTGTTGACTTCAGGTTCGGCGATTCGTCCAAGCAGTTCAAAGATCGCGCCAACTTGGATCCGAAATAGGAAAGCGCGCTCATCGAGTTCATCTGTGAGAATCGAGACATTTTTGCATGGAAGCCTTCTGACATGCCAGGTGTACCGAGGCAACTCGCTGAGCACACTCTTAATGTTGATCCCAAGTACAAACCGGTGAAGCAGTTTCTCCGGCGGTTTAACGAAGAAAGGCGCAAGGCCATTGGAGAGGAGGTGGCCAGGCTCTTAGCAGCTGGTTTTATCGTTGAAGTCTTCAATCCAGAGTGGCTTGCTAATCAGGTGCTGGTTCTTAAGAAAAACGGCACTTGGCGCATGTGTGTGGATTACACAGATCTTAACAAGGCTTGTCCAGCAGATCCTTTTGCCCTCCCCCGCATTGACCAGATTATTGATGCTACTGCGGGTTGTGAGCGCTTGTGTCACGCCCAAGATGCGACCCTATCCAGAAGGAACTCGAGGGTCCCACCAAGGATAGAAGCGCATCTTGAAGACGCTTTTGCAAGGTGGATATCATTACATCAACATTACATAATAGATGGGGATACATACATAAGGCACAAATGCCACAAGAATACAACAACATCATATACAAGATCAACATCCGGCTACGGATGAAACATAAACAGAAACTCAACGACATCCACCCTACTAGCCCAGGCTGCCGACCTGGAACCTATCCCCTGATCGAAGAAGAAGCAGAAGAACTCCAACAAAAGCAAACATCGCTCTCGCGTCATGATCATCGCAAACCTGTACCTGCAACTGGTGGTGTAGTAATCTGTGAGCCACGAGGACTCAGCAATCCCATTACCATGGGTATCAAGACTAGCAAAGCTTAAAAGGGAAGGAAGGGGTAAAGTGGTGAGGTTGCAGCAGCGGCTAAGCATATATGGTGGCTAACATACGCCAATGAGAGCGAGAAGAGAAGAAAAGGAACGGTCGTCAACTAGTAATGATCAAGAAGTGATCCTGAACTCCTACTTACGCCGATATAACCCGTAAAACCGTGTTCTCCTCTCGATCAACCCCAAAAAGAGACACTCACGGTTACGCATTACACGATTGGGGTATTTTAGAAGAGTTTGCTTCAAGTTTACTACAACCGGATATTAACAAATTCCCATCTGCCACATAACCGCGGGCACGGCTCTCGAAAGTTTATACCCTGCAGGGGTGTCCCAACTTAGCCCACGATAAGCTCTCACGATCAACGAAGGATATTCCTTCTCCCGGAAGACCCGATCAGTCTCGGAATCCGGCTACAAGACATTTCGACAAAGAATAAAACAATACCAGCAAAGCCGCCCGGATGTGCCGACAAATCCCGATAGGAGTCGCACGCATCTCGTTCTCGTGGCACACCGGATGAGCAAGACGTCGGGTTGGCATAGACCTGATTGCCAGGGCGCCGGACATCACTCGGTTTGGACCAGCACTTTCGAAGGAGAACTGGCCCGGGGTCTAAAATAAAGATGACCCTCGGGCTCCGGAAACCCAAGGGAAAAAGGGCATAGGTGAGGCAAATGGTAAAACCAATGTTGGGCCTTGCTGGAAAAGTCTTATTCAAAGCGAACTGTCAAGGGGGTCCCATAAATCACCCGACCGTGTTAGGGACGCAAAATCCGGGAACATAACACCGATATGACGGTAACTAGGGCGGCAAGAGTGGAACAAAACACCAGGCATAAGGCCGAGCCTTCCACCCTTTACCAAGTATATAGATGCATTAATAATATAAGATATATTGTGATATCCCAACAAGTAAACATGTTCCAACAAGGAACAACATCTCCATGTCCTAACAAGGAACAAACTTCATCTTCACCTGCATCTAACAACGCTACAAGAGGGGCTGAGCAAAGCGGTAACATAGCCAAACAACGGTTTGCTAGGAAGGGTGCAAAAGGTTAGAGCCTGACATGGCAATTTGGGAGGCTTGATAAACAGGTGATAGGTAGCGCAGCATAGTGATAGAAGAAGCAACTAGCATAGCAATGATAGTAATGAGATCCAGGGTAGCGGTCATCTTGCCTGAAATCCCGCAAGGAAGAAGAACGAGTCCATGAAGAAGACGAACGGATGAAGCCGAACCAAGCGTAGACGAACGAATCCTCACGATCGCAACGTAAACAGAACTAACAAGAAAAAGCACACAACATAGTAAACACACCACACATGAACAAGACATGATGCACAACAAGCATGATGCATGACAAAGCTACATGAAGCTACTCATGGCAAGAGATGATGCAAACAAGAGCAACACATCAAGGCAAGTTTAAATGAGGCCTAAACAACATATAACAATTCCGGTAAGTCCTCATATGAAAATTTCGAAATTGGTCCAGATCTGAATAAACCTTATGTTCAAGTTGTTAAACAGCAAGTTAAGATGCACCACGATGATCTACACGAAATTCTAGTCAAGTTACACATAAAGTTCATTAGATTCGGAGCTACGGCCTAAAAGATATGAGCAAAACAAGATAAACATGGCATTGATGCAAAATGCAACAAACATCAAGCAAACACTCTCAAAATATGGATGCAACATGATAATATGAAACTACATGCAAAATCAAGCAAGTTTCATATAGAGCACACTCAAAACGGAGCAACGGTTCAACACATACACACAATACAAGTTCTAGCAACAATCTGTCCAAAACAGCAACTAGGCATATTGCAAGTATCAAAACAACATGCTACAGCATCTCAATGTAATAACAAAAGGCATGGGCATGATCTACAGGTAAAGCATGACAGAACATGAACACTGAGCTATCTCCAGAAACAACTAGAACATGCTCAGAAACACACGGCAAGATTGCAAATAATAACAGTTTCAGGCATTGGCAGAAATAACATCAGGTTGCAATGTTTAGAGCTATCAAACAACATGTTACAGGAACTTAACATGGCAAACAAAGGAATGGCATGATACTACTAAATGCATAGAACAAAAGTCCCTTACTTCCCATGAGTCAAAAAGGATCAGAAAATAGGATAGCACCCATGTAAACATGGCAAGTTATATTACAGATTCATACATGGCAGGAACAACAATAAGTAGGCATTTTGGTGAGCTTGAACCACTCACCACAGAGCAATACATGGCATGGCAAGGCAACCAACAGTAAGAAGACATGGCATAGAAGCTATACATGGCAAGAACAACATCATAGCATGCAAGGATCAACTACAACAACCTTGGCAAAATTGAATAACATGTAAACAACCTGCCAGGAAACATTTTATAGCAAACGTAGAGCTCGATTGACTCAAGCTATGGCACTCCATAATTGCAAAAAAGGGCATGGATGGATAGAGAATAACCATATGTTCAAAACATCCTTACTGAAGTATCTCAAAATAAGCATGGAACTCTCGGTAGCATCAAGTTTACATGCCATAAAAATATCAGCAGAACAGGGGCTGAAATCAGCAACATCATGAAGCCTAGTTTGCATGCTTGTGATAGTCACCAGAGATATCACAAAAATACATGGCATACACCCCTATAAAGATGGCATGTCATATTAAAAAACACATGTAGGACTCAAGTTCATCGGGTGCACACATCAATCATGGCAAAAATAACAAAAGTGCATGTTCTGATAAGAATCTGAAACTAACATCACATAGCCCTCTTCTAACAGCATTTCGAGCATCAATATGAGCTCAAATGAAAATGATGCAATGAGATGAAATGATCTACTCTTCGAGGTGAACAATTTGACATATTACACGCACGAAACAGAGCAATATGCAGAGAGTTATGGCATGATGAATATGGCAAGGTAATAGCAAAATACAGGGACTTGTCATATTTACCACGAAAACAGTGAGCGTGGGGAAACTATGCATCGCTCAGGGCGAGGGATAGGGATGGATCTGAGGCTCACCTTGCTGGGCCACGACCCAGGTCGGCGAGGACGAAGCGGGCCGGTGTGCTGGGCTGCGGAGCTAGCTGGGCCGCGGGGAGGCCCACGTGAGGGAGGCGCTCGGGGTCGTCCTCCTCGGTCCCGACTGGATCGGGGAGGCAGGCGGCGGCGGCGGCGGTTGCCCGGCGGCGAACGGCGAAGACGGGCGGGACCGCCGGATCCGGCGGATCTGAGCGGCCGGATCCGCTTCGCGGCGGCGGTGGTCGGGCAACATCGGGCGGAGCTCCATGGACGCGGGCGCCGGGCGGCGCGCCGCCGAGACGGCGCGGCGGGTTTGGCCGGACGCCAGCCGGAGGCGCGGGTGCAGCGGCGAGGCGGGCGCGGCGAGGTCGCGGACGCGCCGAGGCGGTGGTCGGCAACGGGCGACGCGCTCCGGCGGCGATAAGCGGCGGCGGGCGGAGGAGACGGGCGGCGCTACGGCATCGCTGGGCGCGGCCGCGGCGGCGGGCGGCTCGGCTCGGGCGGGCCACGGGCTGAGCCCAAGGCGGAGGATAGAGAGAGGGCCGACGGGGGACAGGTGGCGCGGTGGGATAGGGCGAGGCGGCGGCGCTGCTGACGTGGCACGACAGGATTGGCCGGAGCGACGTGTCCGGCGGACATGTTCGGCGCGGATGGACATGTCCGGCGGCGCGGGGAGGAGAGGGCTAGCGTTTCATCCGCGAAAAAGGAAGGGGGGGGTCTATTTATAGGTTCTGGGAGCTAGGAGAGTCCAAATGAGGAGCGGTTTTCGGCCACGCGATCGTGATCGAACGACCAAGAGCATGGAGGGGGTTAGGATGGGTTTTGGGCCACTCTGGAAGGGGTGTTGGGCTGCAAACAAAAGAGGGCTCTGCGGTTACCTGGTTAACCGTTGGAGTATCAAACGACCTCCAAATGATCCGAAACTTGACAGGCGGTCTACCGGTGCTATACCAAGGCCGCTTGACAAACCTCGGGCCATTCCGAGAAGGTTTAACACCCGCACACGAAAAGAGGTAAAAAAGGGCGCCGGAAGACATAGGAGTGCCGGATTACAAAATGGACAACGGGGAAAATGCTCGGATGCAAGAGACGAACACGTATGCAAATGCGATGCACATGATGACATGATATGAAATGCAGATGATGACATGGCAAAGTGCAACACACAAGCAAATGACATGGCAACGAGGGCGAATAACTGGCGGACACCTGGCGCATCGAATCCGGGGCGTTACAGCTTGAGCTTTTTGGATGCGTATTCTGGGTATCATCAGATCAAGATGGCAGTTAAGGACCAGGAGAAAACAGCGTTTATCACTCCCTTTGGGCCTTCTGCTATGTATCTATGCCTTTTGGGCTCAAGAGCGCCCAAGCAACTTATCAACACTGTGTACAGAATTGCCTGCATAAACAGATCGGCCGTAATGTGCACGCCTATGTTGATGATATCATGGTCAAGTCAAGGGAGAAGGAGACACTGATTGACGATTTGAAGGAAACCTTTGACAACCTGCGGGTTTACAAGATGATGCTCAACCCGGCCAAATGTGTCTTTGGTGTTCCGGCAGGCAAGTTATTGGGTTTTCTCATGTCCAACAGGGGAATTGAAGCTAATCCGGAGAAGATTACGGCTATTACCTCCCTGGCTAAACCGAAGTGTATTAACGATGTCCAGCGTTTGGCAGGCCGGATTGCCGCGATGAGCCGGTTTATCAGCCGCCTCAGAGAGAAGGCCATCCATTTGTATCAGATGCTGAAAAAGACATATCAGTTTGTCTAGAGTCCAGCCGCCGATGAAGCGTTGGAGGACTTAAAGCGGCAATTGGCCAACCCGCCTGTGCTCGTCGCTCCCATTGACAAGGAGCCGCTTCATTATATGTTGTCGCTAACGCCAGGCGGCCGCGTGGCCATTGTGGTGGAGCGGAAGGAGGCAGGGAAGGAGCATCCGGTTCAACGTCCGGTTTACTATATCAGTGAGGTACTTATTGAATCTAAGCAAAGGTATCCGCATTGGCAGAAGCTAGTATATGGAGTTTTTATGGCAAGCCGGAAGCTAAAGCAGTATTTCCAAGGGCACCCCATCACGGTGGTCAGTTCTGCTCCTTTAGGCGATATCATACAGAACCGGGAAGCGACTGGCCGGATTGCCAAGTGGGCTATAGAGCTTGGGCCGCACGGTTCAAGTACGCATTTCGGACGGCGGTGAAGTCTCAAGCACTTGTGGATTTCGTTAATGATTGGACGGAGTTGCAAGCACCTAAAGAAAAGCCGGATCACACATATTGGACCATCCATTTTGACGGATCCAGGCAATTGGAGGGCTCGGGGGCTGGAGTCGTGTTAACTTCCCCACGAGGTGACAAGTTCTCACGTTCTCCGCTTAATGTTCCCTTGTACTAACAATGCAGCTGAGTATGAAGCCTTGCTCCATGGTCTCCGGATGGCTAAGGAGATGAATCTAAGCTGGGTTAAGTGCTTCGGTGACTCGGACCTAGTGGCTTAACAGGTGTCTGGCACTTGGGATTCAAAGGACCCACTCATGGTTGCATATCATCGTGAGGTGGATATTGTTGGAGGTCATTTCAAGGGCTATCAGATGGACCACGTGGACCGTCGGAAGAATGAAGCGGCGGACGCTTTAAGACGGTTGGGCTCTCAACGTAAACCGGTCCCGCCCAATGTTTTTCTGGACGTGCTGCACAACCCGTCGGTCAAGCTCCCTGGTGAAGCGGATTTGGCTATTCCTAATCCGGAGGCTCAATTGGTGGCAGCTCTTCACGTCACTCTGGATTGGACGCTTCCTTATCTTGCGTACATGAATCGGGGCGAGTTACCAGAAGATGAAACGTTGGCCCGGCAGATAATCCGGCGATCCAAATCTATGACCATTGTTAATGGCGAATTGCATCATTGCAGCGTGTCGTATGCGTTTCAACACCGTGGTGCCCCCGAGGAAGGCTGTGAAATATTGCGTGAGATCCACGAAGGAGATTGTGGTCACCACGCCGGTTCAAAATCCTTGGTGGCTAAAGCGTTCGCCACGGTTTCTATTGGTTGACCGCTCATGCCGATGCGGAAGATCTGGTCGACGATGTGATGGTTGCCAAAAGTTTTCCAGACGTGCTCATGTACCGCCCAAGAATTGAGGATGATTCCAATTACTTGGCCGTTTGCAACCTGGGGCTGGATATGGTTGGACCTTTCAAAAGGTCCAAGGATTAAGAAGACCCACCTCCGGTGGCGGTGGACAAGTTTACAAAGTGGGTAGAGGCGTAACACATTAGCAAGTGTGACACGGCCACGGCGTTTCAGTTCATCAAAAAGGTGATTTTCCGGTTTGGCTTTCCACACAGTATCATCACAGATAATGGTACCAATTTGTCCAAAGGTGCCATGAAAGAGTTCTGTGAACGTGAACACATCCGCCTTGACGTTTCTTCAGTAGCCCACCCACAGTCCAATGGTCAAGCGGAAAGGGCTAATCAAGAGATCTTGAGAGGCATCAAGCCCCGGCTTATGGTCCCTTTGCAGAGGACACCGGGTTGTTGGGGAAGAGCTACCATCTGTGTTATGGAGTATCAACACTACGCCCAACAGATCCACAGGATACACACCGTTTTTTATGGTCTATGGAGCGGAGGCGGTTCTCCCCAGTGACATTCGTCATGACTCACCTCGTGTGGCAGCTTATGTTGAAGCGGACAACGAGACGGCACGGCAAGACGCTTTGGACCGGTTGGATGAGGAGTGTGATATAGCAGCTGCCCGCTCGGTGATTTACCAACAGGATCTTCGTCGTTACCATAGTCGCGCCGGTCAGAACCAGAACTTTTCAAGAAGGAGATTTGGTGCTTTGGCTCATCCAAGACCGCATCGATATGCACAAGTTATCCCCACCTTGGGAGGGACCTTTCATGGTCAAGAAGAATCTGCACAACGGGTCGTACTATCTCGATCGATATTCGAGAGCATAAAGACTCACGCACGCCGAGGAGGAGACCAACAGGCCGTGGAACATAGCTCATCTTCGCCTTATTATACGTGAGCCATCGGCTCTACTTATGTACATATTATGACAGTGTATATATTATGAATAAAGTAATAAACCGGAGCCTCAGCTAAAGCGGGGTATCTGTTTTGTTACATCATGCGTGGTTACATGGAGTTGTCTTAAAGCGGCCTCCAGTTTACCCCCTTAGTTTGCTTTTCAAAAGCTTTATGATATCACTTGGGGGCTTGGTCGTGTCCGAACCAATGCAACACCTTTTGATAGGCGAAAGCCACCAGATCACTTGGGGACATGGTCAAGTCTGAACCAACACGCCTCTTGATTGGCCTAAGGCCATAGAGTCACTTGGGGCTTGGTCGAACCCAAACCATTGCCACGCCACTTGATCGGCATAATGCCACGGTTTCAGTTGGGGACCTGGCTGACTTGAACCATGGCTACACCTTATAGGGAGCTTGGTCGTGTCCGACCATGGTAACGCCATCTGATCGGCTCAGTAAAGCCTCTTTTTGCAAACAGTTTATCATTGCCTTTGCTTCCATGTTTTTTTTCATAACTGTTATTTGATTTTTGTTGCGTTTTTTAAACCGATAACATTTTTAAACCGGTTCAAACTGTCAATTGACGGAATTCGGTCCATTTTTAATCCGGAGATAATTTTTCCGGTTTGACTTTTTCTGTTAACATCCCATTATGGAGTAACAGGGGCTTGTCATGACCCGGCACGGTTTACATGGTAAACCGGCATTATAAACACACGAGCTGTTTTCTCCTTTGACGGTAATGGTTTATACAACCTCCGCTTCAAGATTGGCTAAGCCAACTTCATGCCCAGCGATGGCAGGTATTTTGTATCACAAATTTTGATCATATACCTCAATATTTCATTGCATATATATATGAACGTCACAAGCCAGCTGGCGGCACAAACCACCGTGGCGGTTTAAGATTGTTGCTGCAGGTAATAGCTTATCATTGGCAAATCAAACGGAGGCATAAATTGCAAAACGCATGCACGAAGGCATATTAAAAGCAAAAGTGTTGGCTATCCTATTACAAGGCATTCAGAGGCCCAAAATTTAGAATTGCTTCATAACAGGCAGTTTCTGACGTATCAACCGGCTTGACGGATTAAGCTTCGTTGCCGGGTTGACGTGAAGTAGATGGGTCGTCTGGCGTCGGTTCAACTTCTTCCTCCTCACCATCCAATGGCCGGAAGTCATTGGTGGTCCAGTCAATCCGGTTAAAGCACGAAGACAGCCTCTTCACTTATAAGCTCACCGGATCAACGCTGTATGGCGTAAGTGTGCTTGCGGGTTGGTGGAACAAGGTTCTGCACTTCCGAAATAACAGCTTCAAGCCGTTTGTTATTTGCGTCATAGAAGGAGCGGTGAACCGTCAGGTTGGCCTCTTCTGCCAGTTCACTCGCCAGAGGACGCATCTCCCTTGTTACCCATTTGAGAGCATCATTATCAAATACTTCGCCATTTTCTTGAGCACTGGAGAAGCCTTTGGCTATGTCAGCCGGATCAAGGTCAGCTATCCATGCTTTGGCGCGAGTTAGTGCCAATAAGGTGCCAGCCCGGGCAGCGGATCGTTTCAATTCTTCTATTTGTGCTGGTATCATAGATAGCCGGTCCAAAGGTGTCCTTGATCGATGTCGAGCTGCATTATCATAAGAAGTGGCGCCAATAACTCGCCGGGTGCCGTATACAGCTGTTCCATTAGCGTATACGCTGCCTTGAGTTTCTTCCGCATGTCCGAGCCTGTATGAGCAATGCGCCTACCTATACCGGTTTAAGAAAGTTAAGGTTAAACCGGAGGAAATTTCAAAGCGGAATATTCATCACAACCTTGGTGAAACGTTGCTTACCAAATATTGTAGAGGTCATGGCATTGATTTGGCGCTTTAATCCAGTGAGCTCTTCTGTCACCAGTTTAAGAGCTGCTTCAGCATCTTTCGCCCGTTTTAGCAAGCCCGCCTTTTCAGTATCCCAGCCGGCCCGCTCAGACTTGAACCACTCCTTGAGCTGCTCCATGGTAGTCAAGGCGGTTTCAGCTCATCCTTGGCCTTGGAGGTTTCTACTTGTTGAGATTTCAGATTTTCTTGAAGATCATTGATTTGTGAGACTTGTTGGCGTATCTCATCTGCAACAAAAAGAGAGCATGTTAATATCTTCATTAGAAGTCCCAAGCGCATAACCAGTCATACACTTGGCACTTGGGGGCTAATGCGGATCATTTTTTATACTGATTATTGAAGTCCCATGGATTAATACAAGTGTTAATCATGGCACTTGGGGGCTAATGTGTGTTTGATCAGAAATATACAAGGCAAAGTACTATGAATTATGCAAAGTCCCAGTTTGACTTTCTATGGACAAATCGGCCCTTGGGGGCTACTATGCAATGAAGGTACAAGAGAAGGGCACAACTATTTACCTCATAGCGTTCCTTCATAAGATTTACTAAACTGGCTTCATAATCACGGCTTGTGTAGAGCCGGTTCAGGAAGCCAGAGAGAAGGTCTTGGGTAGAGAGATTGTTATAAGCTGACAGATCAGTTTTCTCCTTCCCTTTGCTCATAGCAGTAAATTGCCCTGGCAAAGTGTGCTTTGATAGAGCAACCGGATTGCCGTGGGCGGTATATGCGGTGCCCGTAATTCACGACATCATCATCTTTGGTCGGGCTGGCCGGATTAGCATTTTCAATCGGGCTTGACGCTTTCATACCCGGGCTTGGCGGATCGCCAGCTGAGTCCCGTTGTTCTGCTGCAGACTCGGAGGAGCAGGAGGATGTGAAGTCTCAACTTGGACATCCGGTTCAACCTCCGGGCGGATTAGCATTGGCATCTTGATTTTCCCCAGCAGAGTTGTCTTTAGCAACTTCGATTTTCACCATGATGCTCGAGTCTTCTCCGGATCAACATCCATGAGGGTCGAGGGTCTTGGACTTTTTACTAAGTCGAGCCTTGGTGCTACAACATCAAGGGTTAGAATATGATAAACCGACAAATACAAGGAACAAATTAAGGAGTAATATACTTACCCAACAACAACTTTGAGAGGAGGCAGCTGAGTGGTTGATGAACCACCAGACGAGTTGGAAGAAGCCTGGTAATTCGGGTCAGACGGATTGAGAGGGCATCGGAAGAAACCTTTCAAAGGATAACGCTTTTCAGGAGAACAAGTCACCTCTGGACGACGTTTCCGGGTTTGTGTGTCAGCTAAACCGGACGACGTAATTTGTTGATCGCTATGCCGGGTCGTACGGCGTTCTTCAGTTTGCTGTGTCTTCAAAGAGTTTTGGATTGAAATGAGCATAAGAGTGAGATTGTTTCACTTTCCGGACTGTGCGGCGATTTCTTTTAACCGGTACAAGATCAGAATCAGAAGAAAGAAGGATTACCTCAACAGTTCTCGCATGACTGGCCTCGGTGTCATCCTCGGGAATTGTAATCACAATAAAACGAATGAAAAAGGAACCAAGTGAGTCAAGCTCTACCTCAGCATCTGATTCTTCATCTTCTGGCGGTTCGGAAGATTCGGCGATTTTCTTCTTGCCAGTTTTCTTGGTGGTCTTGGTCTTTGCACGAGGAACCCGGGCCGGTTTAGTTCGTTTCCAAAAGGAGTTGTTGGCCTGAAAATTAATACAGAGGGATTAATACAATCAATATGGAATCAAAGTCAGTAGAGTAAGGAGAGGAACCTTACTGCTGGCGGTTTGTTGGAGAGGCAGAACGGAGCCAACCCTGTTTGGCTGCATGCGTAGATCGGTTCATCGAGCATTTTATTCACTGTTTTGGTAACTTCAAGCTCAGTTATTGATAGTTCGTGATGACGTTGAGGATCTTTGACGTCAGCAGTATATTCGTGCATCAATCCGGGGCGGCGGCTTAATGGCAAGATGCCTCAAGAAACCCAACAGCGGACAAGGTCAATACCAGTTAAACCATTGGCCATCAGAGCCCGGAGCTTGGTAATTTGAGGTGCAAAGTTCTTTTGCCGTGCGGTGGTCAAGCGCGAAGGCAACGGGTGGCTGTTGCTAAGCCGGTGAGGGTGATAACCCGGCAAGGGATTTTCTCCGTTAGGAGCAGTATTCCGGCAGTAGAACCAGGTTTGATTCCAATCTTTAGGATGGCTATGATGTTTGGGGTGAGGGAAGTCCACTTCTTTCCTTTTCTGGGTTGAAATGCCGCCAAGTTCTCAGGTTAGGGCCGTCCGAGAACTCAGACGGCGGTTCAAATGAAAGAAATCTCAAATAACTCCACGGTTGGTTCTTCTTGAAGATAGACTTCGCAGAATACTTGAAAGTTGCATATATTGGACACAGAGTTCGGACCAATATCTTGTGGATGGAGTTGGAAGCTTGCGAGGACATCCCGGAAATTTTTTGATCCGGGCGGGCTGAATCCCCGGTCTAGGTGTTGCATAAAAACAATCACTTCTCCTTCTTGAGGTTCAGGTGGACATTCTGATTCCGGAACTCGCCAGTGGAGAACATTTTTTAGGCCAAAACGCCAGTGGTGATGTAGGCGTTGAGTTGTGTTTCCGTGATCCGGGACGGAACCCAATTGCAAGCAGTAAATTGTTTCGCCATTCCGGAAGGGGGGAGCTGAAAGAAAATCAAACAGGTGCCGTTTAACTGTCCATGGTTTGTAAGGGAAAAATTCAGTGTTAAACCGGTGAAAATACAATGCAAGGTCAAGTTGGCGGTTTAAGAGAGGGCTAATGACATATGGCGGATTGGCCATCAAGGATTAAACCGCCCATAGGCAGAAAGGCCCAGATTCAAAATTTCTGCTAAGTGTTGATGTAAACAGGTTTCACACAATGTTCAAATCTATTTGGATCTACCGCACATCTATAAAGCAGTTTTTACCGCGTTCTTTAAAAGGCGCTCAAGTAAAAAAGAGAAGGATGCATACTCTACCGTAAGAAAAGGAAGGGCTGCTAGTATTAAAAACAGATATGGAAAGACTACCGCAGGAGATCTATATCGCTTTTGGATCAAAACTACCATGGCGTAAGGTAGGATGAAGAGGAAAATGGAGAGCTATGCGGATGAGCTTGTAAAACCTAATGCAGATCTAAGGACGAAGAATGTAAGAAGCTTACCACGCAGATTACGGCGAGGGGGGTGATGAGCCTCGATCTAATTCAGGTTGATGCAATGACCTTGGTTGGTGCAGTTCTCGAAGGTCGCGGACGGCGGCGGAGCTTCAGAGCTGAGGCGTCGCGAGGAAGAAGAAGATGCGTAAGAGAGAGAAAAGGAGCCCTCGGGCTTTATTTATAAGGGAAGAGTAAATGGCGGCGAAGAATTAAGGCGTCCAAGCGGCCGAGTGGGCGCTACCGTCACCGATTTTCGAGATAATCATTAATGAGAAGGGAATCTTTTTAATCCTTTTTATGCAGAGATGATGTCATGACGGACTGTTATGCGGTGCTCAAGATGACGCTATGGCGGTTTACAAAAATTCACAGGAGAAGTCAATATGGCGGTTACGAAAATACAAGAGGATGTTTACAAGATATTTTTAGTGTTGAAGATTGACATGAATAAATTCAAATCAATCCGGGCCTAATGTTGAGGATATAGCTACTAAGTAGAAACCGCCAGAGGGCCCAGTTCACCTTAGATCGTGGCCGAAGCCCATGAAGGTCTTCAAGATGGCGTTCTACTAGTAAAGATTGGAAGCCCACGGCCCGAAGGCGGATTAGGGCCAGTAGTGGTAAACCGCCATGAATATGTAAACTTGTAATATAAGTTAGAAAGGAGAGAGACCGAGCCGACACTTTGTATAGGTCGGCTCGGGACCTAGAGACCGCCGCAAGGCCAACTTTGTGTATATAAAGGGACGACCCAAAGCGGTTCAGATGCATAACAACAACTCAAGGCCTAGGCGAAGCTTATTTGCTCCCTAGTCATCGAAACCACATCAATCCCATCACAACTAGACGTAGGCTTTTACCTTCATCGAAGGGGCCGAACTAGTATAAACCCTTGTGTCTTTGCGTCCGTTTTAACCCCTTCAAGTTAACCCGTAGCGATGGCTCCACAACTAAGTCCTTTCACGAGGACATCTGCCGTGACAAAACCACGACACACGGTCTTGCTGATATTCCCGGCAAGGGTCTTGTCGCGGCCTTGCGAGTGCCCTCGGTAAGAGTCTTGCCCGGGCTTCGTGAATGTCTTCGGCAGGAGCCTTGCCGGGGCATCATGGGCATCCTCGGCAAAGGGGCCTTGCCAGTGTCTTGTCTTCTGGTTCTCATCTAGGCCTCGAAGGCCTTTTGTCTTCACAAAGATCTGCACGCCACCAAGCAGGCGCCTCCCGAGCCTTGGTCCCAACATTGGCGATGGTGTCGGAACTCTCAGGCTCAAGGGTGGTGGCCTTGCTGGTGTTGGGTAAGTTGCCCCAGCAAGGCTCTTGCCGGGGGAATCCCATCTAGTCGCTTTGTCCTTTGCACCCCTTGTTTGAGCGCTGCTCTAGTAGTCTTGTGTTTTGTCTCCTTTGCCCGGCCAGGCGCGGCAGCGGGTGTGGCTTCGACTGCCCGTGCACAAGTTAAGGGGTATAGAAGAGGCCCCTACTTTTGTACACCGACAGGAGCCCCTGGGCCTGGGTCACACATAAGCACAAAGTATTCTTGGGCCAAGCCAGAACGGTGCACGGGCATGCGTGGCAGAGACTTATCTGTAGTATCTTCTTCGCTAGTTGTGCTTTCCCATGATCCGTATTGGGCGCGTGACGTGGTGTTCGTGCGTGGAGTGACCGCAGCATGCTTGCGTCACTCCACGGTTAATAGTAAAGAGGCGGTCCGCCTCCTCCCCATAAAAACAGAGGAAGCCGTAGGGGCACTGCTCATTTACTAAGTGGACTAGGGTCGTGGCCATTATGGTACCCGTGCCCCATGACGGGGCGCGGAACGTCCGTTCCACTTGCCATCTGAATCCTGGCTCGCCCAGCAGGTGTCCCCCATGCCTCGGGGAGGGCAGGCCATGGACACAGAGGGTACGGTCTTTAATGCCGGGGCCGGGGTCGGCTGTCGTTGTCAAAACCGGCGGATCTCGGGTAGGGGGTCCCAAACTGTGCGTCTAAGGTTGGTGGTAACAGGAGACGGGGGACACGATGTTTACCCAGGTTCGGGCCCTCTCAATGGAGATAAAACCCTACTTCCTGCTTGATTAATATTGAAGATATGAGTAGTACAAGAGTAGATCTACCACGATATCGTAGAGGCTAAACCCTAGAAGCTAGCCTATGATGGTATAATTGTAATTGTGATCGGCCTTCTAAGGACCAACCTCTCTGGTTTATATAGACACCGGAGAGGGCTAGGGTTTACGTGGAGTCAGTTACAAGGAAGGAAATCTAATATCTGGATCGCCAAGCTTGCCTTCCACGCCAAGGAGAGTCCCATCCGGACACGTGATGGAGTCTTGAGTCTTGTATCTTCACGCTTCAATAGTCCGGACTATGTATACATTCCGGCTGTCCGGATACCCCCTAATCCAGGACTCCCTCAGTAGCCCCTGAACCAGGCTTCAATGACGATGAATCCGGCGTGCAGTCTTGTCTTCGGCATTGCAGGGCAGGTTCCTTCTCCGAATATTCCATAGAAATTATCGAACACTTGAACCGTGTCCGGTTCTGCAAAATGATATTCACATACCACGTAGAGAGAATGATACCTCACAAATGCAATCTGCTGACAACTTTTTAGACAACGTGACATGTCATTACGGTCGGGTCATTATTTGAACCGTTTTCCCACAACCGGCCAAAGCAGAGGCGGTTTCCTTGACACGTCTTGTCGAAGCAGAGATCGTGTCTCTTTATCACGGGATTCTCATCAATACGGGTATGGATAATCCAACCGCACCGCTAATCGCGGCGAGTGGGGAGCGAGCGGGTTCCACCAGGCAAGTGGGGAGGTGCCAAAAGCTTTTACCGTCTCTATAAAGAGATAAGGTCTCTTCCTCCTTACCCACACATTCTCCTTTCGCTAGCACATTCCCCTCTTGTTCGAGCCCTAACGCCCAGTCATTCTTCTCTTCCATCGAAGAAAGGTTTTCCGAAGATGTCCGGATTCGGAGAAGGAGGCAGATGGATGGCCTCTACTGTCCAGGAGAAGGATATCAAGAGGCTCCGGGAGGCCGGTTATCTGGCCAAGAAGATTGGCCACCGTCTCCCACCGGCGGGATAGGTCGTCCCTACTCCGGAGCCTCACGAGAGAGTCGTGTTCCTTCCCCCACTTTGTCCGCGGGCTCGGGTTTCCCCTTCACGCATTTGTTCGTGGAGTCATGTATTACTATGGGATTGATTGATTTTCATGATCTTTCCCCCAACTCTTTCCTCAATATATCGACGTTCATCGTCGTGTGCGAGGCTTTTCTCCGGATTTCGCCTCACTTCGGCCTGTGGCTGAAGATTTTCAATTTGAAGCCCAAGGTGGTGAGTGGCGAGCACGCCGAGTGCGGCGGCGCCATGGTGAGCAAGATGCCCAAGGTCGTTTGGCCGACGGGTGCCTTCAACGACTCCGTCAAGGAGTGGCAACAGAAGTGGTTCTATATCACCAAACCACGCGGCAAAAAGTGGGCTGCAGCTCCAGAGTTCAGATCAGGAGCCCCACTGCGGCTCACGTCCTGGCCCAAGAAGGGCCCGAACTGGTCCTCGTCCGATGAGCTGTCGCTGCTCCAGACGCGCATTCAGAGCATGGTCGACAAGGACGTCAAGCTCGTCGACGTAGTCCAGGTGATGTTAGTTCGCCTGGTTCTCCCTTTCCAGTGTCGAGTCTGCAACTTGTGGGATTACGACCCAACCGAGCTCCAGACTCTTCGGGATCTCTACGATTCCTCCCACAAGGACATCTGGAAGGTGCTCTTTAAGTCCGGCAAATCATAGCCGGGCTCCTCCGAGGACCGTGGGTATCAATTATCCCATTCTGCGAGCCCGGTAAGTTATAGCAACGCCCGGCCCATTCATGCTTCAGCTTGGCATGTCCCGAGGGAGACATCTTTATCGTGTTTTATCATGACCCCAGGGATGGATAAAAAAGGTGGAGCAGATTCATTGTCCGGTCCCGCTGCCGGAGGAACCACCCGGACCTCTTCTGACGAAGATGCTGGTCCCCGCGCCTTACGAGGCGCCAAAGAAAGAGGCCTCCAAGAAGGTCAAAAAGACCCAGAGTGGCCTCCGTTGTCGCGAGGCTTCGGACTCCAAATCTGAAAACTCCAGCGACGATCCTTCTTCTGAAGACGAATGTCAGGACCCCAATTCCAAGTCACATTGATCTAGCCGGTAACACCTCATATCAATTTGCGGCCTCACGCACGATATTCCCACGGGTGTCGCCTTACCATGGCCCGGGACCGTTTGCGCCTTTTGGCTCACGTATATGATGGTGCCGCTAGCATCCATATGACAGAGAACCCGGGCCGACATGGCTAGTCGTGAACCCAAAGCGGCGCTAACCCATGGGGACGGGCATACATGACTCACATCGAGCATGTCGGTCAGCAGCGTGTGAATCCGGGCTGTAGCACTGGGCTAACAGGACTCAGAACCCGGCAGAAAGTAGGCTAGGCAGGACTCGGATGTCACCGCTGACATTTCCCCGAAGGACGTAACCACGAGAACGGTTAAACACATGCCGCCAGTCATGTGTGCAAAGCAAGAGGCTGGGCTAGCAGGACTCAGTGAACCGGTCAGAAGCGGACTACTATCGCTCAGGAAGCACTAGACTACATTTCCCCATATGAGAGGCTGCCAAGGATAAACAACTAGATTGTCGGATCCCACACATACCAAGCATTTCAAACATACACACAATATGCTCGTTATGTGTAAATACAACATGGGATCACAACATAACTCTACGACTCAAGTATTTATTCATTAGGCTCCGAGGAGCGAGATATTACAAACAGGGGTCTCATGACCCAACATTCAGAGCATACAAGTCAACACACAAGCGAAAGCTAAACATGTCCGAGTACAGACAACTATAAATGAAAAAGGCTGAGAAGCCTGACTATCTACTAGATCCTGCCGAGGGCACAAGATCGTAGCTGAGGTAACAAGCTAAACGTCAAGTCCACGCTGAACTACTAGCGAGACCGACGCCTCTCGCAAAACATAAAATAAGCAAACGTGAGTACAAATGTACTCAACAATACTTACATCGTAACTAACTACATATGCATCATTATCAACAAAGGGGTGGTGGAGTTTGATCGCAGCAAGCCAGCTTTGACTCGGTGGCTATCCTAAACTACGATCGCAAGTAACTCTTTTGAGGTGGAGCACACGAGTCCACATATTCACCATATCAATACACCACTATGGATCCGCCTCTGCCTCCCTACGAGAACGCCATCCATAGCACTCACGCTTATCTTGCGCATTTTAGAGTATCCACTTTCACTTGTCTATGAACTGTTATGGGCAACCCAGAAGTCCTTTACCGCGGACACGGCTATTCGAATAGATCATATTAACCCTGCAGGGGTGTACTTCTTCACACACGCTCTTGCCACTTACCTCCATGTACACCTCGTGTATCTCGGCAACCTTCAAGCGGAAACCTAGCGAGGGAGTCGACCACGACCTGACTAACCACACAAGTCTCTAGTCCAGGTTTATCGCCTATTCGGGTTCCATCCGCAAGGAGATCCGGCCGGGGTGTCGCTCACGGCCCCAAACGATGTGTGCAGGGTTCCCAAGCCCACCTCGACGGGTGGTTCTACGCTTGGTACACCGTGCCATGGTGCCTAGTTTGTCCCAAGCTCACCTGTACCGGGTGCCACTTGGTAGACTACTAACACTACCTACAAACACCAGAAACTAATTGCAACTCCTGGACAGAGATCAAGTTGATTAATAAGTCGAGAGGGGTCGAGTTACCGGAACCCAATGTGTGGTAGTAACTGTTCATGGATCACAAACACAGAACTCAGTTCCTGAGGACGGCTACAATGAGACAACCCACCATGTACTCCTAGATGGCCTCTCACCGCTACCTTCACCAAATCGTGTTGATACACTTAGCTCACGCACAGTAGGACATGTTCACACACCTCCGATTCATCCCCGATGAATCAGACCTAACTCAACTCTAAGCAAGAGTGCATGACAAACAAGCATGAATGAGTAGGCACAACAGGGCTCAAACAACTCCTAGTCATGCTAGTGGGTTTCATCTATTTACTGTGGAATGACAGGTCATGCAGAGGATAAATGGGTTCAACTACCGCAGCAAGTAACAGATGAATCGTTGTTGTCCTAATGCAGTAAAAGAGAGCAGGAGCGAGAGAGTGGGATTATATCGGAATGAACAAGGGGGTTTTGCTTGCCTGGCACTTCTGAAGATAATATAGTTCTTCATCGGTGTCATCGAACTCATCGTCGGTACGTCGTCTACTGAGAGGGGACAAACACCGGCAACTGAGAAAGAACAAAATCAATGCAATGCCACAATATGATGCATGATCATGACATGGCAATATGCTGTGATTTGAGCTAATGCATCTAGCTATGATATAAATGAAGTTGGTTTGAATACATGATTCAAATTCCAACTCCATATATGATTATTTAAATGCCCTTTATTTGTTTTGTCCAAAACAGAGGACAAACATTGTTCAAACATGCATGAAAATGGTACAGATGGATTCCTTGGATTTTTCTAATAATTTTTCATATATAAAATATTTTATTTGGAGCTACGGTTGAATTACTATGATTTTTTAGAAGTTTTAGCTATTTTCTGAAATAAAGAAATCGTTTAGATTTATTTAAAATCCAGAAAAGGGGTTTATTGTGTCAGCATGACGTCTGTGTGACGTCAGTGGTCAACGGGGCTGGTCCAGGTCAAACTGACCTATGGGCCCTGCGTGTCAGTAGTTAGTTTAACTAACTGATATTAGTTAGCGTTAAACTAATACTAACCTAGTTTAGTTAGTGGCCTGGGGCCCACGCGTCAGTGACCCAGGGGGTCAAACTGGGCCCACCCAGTCAATGGTCACCAGGGTCAAGCCTGCCAGCGTCGAGTCGCCGGCGAGGCCGAGACAATGGAGAGCGTCGGAAACGCTGCTCCGGCCACGGTTTGATGCGCGGGTAGGTGCTACGAGTAGCTGGCGATGTGGCGCATCCAACGGTGGCGGTGTTTGGTGCTGGGGTGGCCGGGAACAACGGTGGTGAGCACGTCCACGGCGGCTGGAGTACGGCACGCTCGGGCATGGCGTTTTGGGGCACGGGAGGAGGAGCTGCGGGTTGCTACGGAGTCCTGCGGGCTCGTTGAACATGGGGGTAGGCTCGAATGCATTATAGGTGTGCTCTAGCTACGGCGGCGCCATGGCCGGCGGCGGGGAGTGTTCGGCTCCGGTGGCTGATGCGGTTAGAGAGCGAGGTAGGCAACGGGTCATGGGGGAAACGGTACAGCGGCTCACCGCGGTTCATCTGGTGCTTCTGGCAAGGCAGGGGAGGCACGGGGTCCAGCGAAATGACGACGGGGATCTCCGGCAACCGAGGTCGAAAACGGCGGCATTGGCGAGGCTTGTGGCGTCCGGCTATGAGGCTCAATGAGGAGGTCGAGGACGACGCGGCGGAGCTTCTGGACTCATCGGCAGGGCGAGGGGTGGTCAGTGGTCGTGGTGGCAGCGAACGGCGGCGTCGGGCACGCTCGGGTGCGAGAGGGAGGGAGAGCAGAGGAGGAGAGAAGGCACGGGAGAGAGTGAGAGGGCCTGGGGGGCGCGTGGCGTCGCAAGGGAGGTCCAGGGCGACGAGGGGAAGAGCAGCAAGCAGGAGGTGGTCGTCGGTGGCTGCAGCGGCCGGCCGCCATGGGCACACGCCCTCCTGCCCACTGGCAGGAGGTTGAAGACAGTAGGAGAGAGGAGGAGGTGGGCTGGGCCTAGCTGGGCCAGTCCTGTTGGGCCACCAGGTGGCTACACAGTGAGTTAGATAGATTTTTGTCCTTCTTTTTATTTCAGTTTTCTATTTTTTTCTGTTTTGTTTTGATTTAGTAAAAATAATAAACCATTTGATAAAATGCTGAAAATAATGGTGGGCACTTATGAAATTATTTCCAACAGCCCTCAACCATTATTAGCAATATTTGGGCAATTAAAATATTTATAGGAATTAAATGCCCAAATGCAAATACTTAATGAATTAATTCAAAAATCCAAAGTGGCCTAGAAAATTGCACCATTTTTGGCAGAGGTTCTAAACCAATTCAAAAATGATGAACTTTTCTGAAAAACATTCTGGGTTCATTGAAAATATTTTATGATTGATCCTATTTGATTTAATCTTAGTGCTAGGGTTTATCATCCCCATTTCAAGTTTCAAAATAATTTAAACATGATGCAACAGACAAGTGCTAGCCTAGTGCAAGATAAGGCTAGGGATGTGACAACTCACCCCCACTAAACAAGAATCTCGCCCCGAGATTCAAGTCGTGAGGTAAGAAGACAGAGGGGGCACAAGCTAACACGGTCTTCACGATCCAGGTTGCACTTCATAAGAACATTGACATGATCACCATCTTTTTCTCGATGTCTTGCTCCGAGAACTACATCCAACACGATAACGAGTAGAAAAGAAACTCTCGAAGAATCGATCTTCTTGAAGGTCGAGCAACCCAGGATTAACCCATGGAATGAGACATAGCAACATCTCTCGAGCTGGGACATGAAACATACATCTAGAGGGATGGAGTGTAACAGATGACGAAGATTCACTATGTAGACACAATTCCACACTTAAGAAGGTGGTGAACGGTTGTCAACGCAGCGAGGAGTTGAGTAGCCATGATACCATAACGAGACATCTTAAGGAAGGTGACCCGCAGAAATACTCCCTTAAGTGGCAAAAAGAATTACTTTTGATATAGAGATCATTGAGACTCTTTATACCAGCCTAAGGCAATCACAATTGATCATTTGAAAGAGTACGGAAGAATGACATACTCAGACTAGAATGGATGATGTGGACTACCTTGTTGAAGACAACGCAAAGGATGATTTTCTTATCATTGAAGGTGGAGGGGACCCATGGTAAGTCCACTTTTGAAGATGATATTGGACAGCAACTACCGAGAAGGGCAGCCCATGGGGAATTGGCACAATGGCGGTGCAAGCTGGGAACAAGATGCAACTGTTGGGAATGTTCCAACCATCATATCTCACGAGATTCAGATCCGATTGGAAATAGGATACTTCAGACTCAGCATGTCTGAAAATAAAGTTTGCAACACAATTCAACGAGATGGCGTTGCGAGATTCTCGAGGAATGAACTACGATAGAAAGCTCCAAAACATGAGCGGGTTTTGCTACAACATGTCAACTCGCTGTCCCAGACAAGCATGTCCACATAGTAGTCTTATAATAAAAATACTACCGAGTTCTGGTTGGGAACCATCATCGAGGATAACGGAATCTTGTGCATGATCTCGAATTAGCACAACACGCTCATTTTCCTTGAGCAAATCAATCATTGGCTTGGTGTGCTAGGAACTCATATGGAGTGGAGGTAATTAATCTACCAAACCATAGAATACTTCATGCGTGCATAACTGATTTGGGATGATTCCAAGGGAAACAAAACAAACCTTTCTCATATTCATGGCGGCAACTTACACCTAAAGCACATGAATTCGAGGAAGTCACTTCTTCCATCCAAGCATAAGCTTCATGAACGGAACACTAAGGCATTGCTTACAAAGTTTCCAACACTAGGTTGATGTTCAACATGAATCATGGGGGAGACAAAATGTCACCGACGGGCTCAACAAAGAACTCATCGGAATTTCCATATCACTGGACTTCCACCATCATGTGAACATGGTGATAGCATTGGTCAGACCAAAAGATGTAATGGGGTATGCTCGAGGGATCAACCACGAGTAAGACAACATTACGAGCATCATTGGTTCTGATTTGACTTAACGATAGCCCATACTCAAGTCAAAGTTTTGACAAGGTAATAGATCCAACAACTGATCACGAGGTCCAATTGGTGAAGATATCATCTTTCTTCAACACACACACAAACACAAAGATATCCCTTCAGAAAGAACCAAATTCGGCAAAGATTTTATCTTCCAACTCTCCAAGTTATTGTTTAGCTTAACCAACTAGCTCAGGGTATCCAACACAGATTCTTGGAGAAAGGGTGGTTTACAAGAAAACCAACTTGGTCACAAACTCAACATAGCGGTCAGGTGAAAACCTGGTGATACTTCTGAGAAGATATTCAGAATATCACGAACCACCCATATATTACTAGGCTCGAGAACAATCTTGCTTTTCAGGGCAAGACGATATGATCAAAAGAGTGAGGGATTGACACAATCCTAACTCATTGATCGAAGAGTGCACCAGAAATAAGGACTAGGTAGCACGATTAATCTTAGGATGATGATTCAATAACCAACACGCTAAGAATGAGAATATTGTCCATTTACTACCAAGCAACGAGGTTGCCAGGGGTAACGATTTCACACACCACAAATCACTTGTCGGCATTCCGGTTACAACAACACGGAAGCCGAGAAATGAAGGATGATGGCGAGAGTATCACTGCATCAAGAATTCATAAGAGAAGGTGCAATTCTCATGACGTTCCTGACATAAAGTGAGTAATACTTCAGGATAGAACAGAATCAAAAGCTTGATTGCATTTGATCTGCGGATTACAACTGCTTTGACCCAACCTGGAAATGGATGAGGTACTAGAGTTTGTTTCTCCTAGTCATTCCGGAATAGAATGGCTTGACGGACCACAAGGATAACAGGCATCGATAAACACGATCGCACACATACCCTTGACTATCAATTGATAGCCGGGGGCCAGAAAATAACTAAGGAGGAACAACTCGAGGAACATATAACTTTCCGAGTTGTGCATGCATAGATTATTATGTCGAACAAAGTTCAACAAGTTTCTTCCAGGTAATCCATGCAGAGAGGTAGAACTGGAAGAATCACAATTATGAATGGAGAACTCATCGAGGGCACTCCTGTTGTGATCTTTTGATCCAACAAACTTCTGCCATAAGTGGTTCATAGTATTTGGAAGAAGGAAATACCACGGACCTCGAGGACTAATGCAAGGGTTACTAATAACCTAAAGGAATGAGCAAACACTATCAACATGAAGTAAGTAGGGTGAATCTCGGGATCAAAACCCAAGAATAGAGTACCTACTAACTAAATTGCATCACGGGATGCTTTCGAGAATGATGGCCAGAATCATCACACGGGGAACACAAAACATGGCTAGTTTACTAGGTGACTCCCTAAAACACCTAGGTTCATAATAATAGCTCCAACATATATGCCGAGGCAGCGGAGTACCTCGACACGCTAATTGTGTGACTAATCTGGCCCAAATGAACATTAGAAACGGAGAGAAGGGATTTGCAAATGGATCAGACTATTTAGAAACCTGGGATGACTCGGACAGCATAACGGTTGCAAATGCTCAAAACGATTTGAGACACCCTACAAATTGGTGGCATAACCACTCAGAAGCACAATATCAAGGTTCCGAGACCAACTATGAACACACGGAAGTAGTAGAAACTGAACTGGGGCTTAAACCAACAATCTTAAAAGTCTAAGGATTAATAACAAGTCATCCTAATAGATAGATGAGAAGCCTAGTTCTTAATCCCCGTAGAAGAGAAGAGGTTGAATCAGATCAGAAGGCCATGAGGTATAAGGAGTAAAAAGAGCCTTACGTTCCCTTCCACAATCAATTCCCTTACATAACTAAAGCATTTCTAGACAAAACTTCGACCGGTTTGGCTTGGTAATCCCACAGTGCCAGCTCGATACCAAAGCTATCAGACCCCGATTCCAAGTCACATCAATCTAGCCGGTAACACCTCATATCACTTTGCGGCCTCACGCACGGTATTCCCACGGTGTCTCCTTACCATGGCCCGGGACCGTTTGCGCTTTTGGCTCACGATATGATGGTGTCGCTAGCATCCATATGACAGAGAACCCGGGCCGACATGGCTAGTCGTGAACCCAAAGCGGCGCTAACCCATGGGGACAGGCATACATGAATCACATCGAGCATGTCGGTCGCCAGCGTGTGAATCCGGCTGTAGCATCGGCTAACAGGACTCAGGAACCCGGGCTGTAGCAAAGGCTAAGCAGACTCGGATGTCACCAGCGTGACATTTCCCCAAAGGGATAGACACAGAACGAAGTGAAACACATGCCGCCAGTCAAGTGTCCAGAGCAGTAGTGTCGGGCTAGCAGACTCCGGTGAACCGGGATGTAGCGGACTACTATCACTCGTGAAGCACTAGACTACATTTCCCCATATGAGAGGCTGCCAAGGATAAACAACTAGATTGTCGGATCCCACACATACCAAGCATTTCAAACATACACACAATATGCTCGATATGTGTAAATACAACATGGCATCACAACATAACTCTACGACTCAAGTATTTATTCATTAGGCTCCGAGGAGCAAGATATTAGAAACAGGGGTCTCATGACCCAACATTCAGAGCATACAAGTCAAAACACAAGCGGAAGCTAAACATGTCCGAGTACAGACAACTATAAATGAAAAAGGCTGAGAAGCCTGACTATCTACCAGATCCTGCCGAGGGCACAAGATCGTAGCTGAGGTAACAACCTAAACGTCAAGTCCACGCTGAACTACTAGCGAGACCGACGCCTCTCTGAAAAACATAAAATAAGCAAACGTGAGTACAAATGTACTCAGAAGACTTACATCGTAACTAACTACATATGCATCATTATCAACAAAGGGGTGGTGGAGTTTGACCAGCAGCCAGCTTTGACTCGGTGTCTATCCTAAACTACATTTGCAAGTAACTCTTTTGAGGTGGCGCACACGAGTCCGCATATTCACCATATCAATACACCACTATGGATCCGCCTCCGTCTCCCTCACGAGAACGCCATCCATAGCACTCACGCTTATCTTGCGCATTTTAGAGTATCCACTTTCACTTGTCTATGAACTGTTATAGGCAACCCAGAAGTCCTTTACCGCGGACACGGCTATTCGAATAGATCATATTAACCCTGCAGGGGTGTACTTCTTCACACACGCTCTCGCCACTTACCGCCATGTACACCTCGTGTATCTCGGCAACCTTCAAGCGGAAACCTGGCGAGGGAGTCGGCCATGACCTGACTAACCACACAAGTCTCTAGTCCAGGTTTATCACCTATTCGGGTTCCATCCGCAAGGAGATCCGGCCGGGTTGTTGCTCACGGCCCCAAACGATGTGTGCAGGGTTCCCAAGCCCACCTCGACGGGTGGTTCTATGCTTGGTACACCGTGCCATGTTGCCTAGTCTGTCACAAGCCCACCTGTACCGGGTGCCACTTGGTAAACTACTAACACTACCTACAAACACCAGAAACTAATTGCAACTCCTGGACAGAGATCAAGTTGATTAATAAGTCGAGAGGGGTCGAGTTACCGGAACCCAATGTGTGGTAGTAACTGTTCATGGATCACAAACACAGAACTCAGTTCCTGAGGACGGCTGCAATGAGACAACCCACCATGTACTCCTACATGGCCTCTCACCGCTACCTTTACCAAATCGTGTTCATACACTTAGCTCACGCACAGTAGGACATGTTCACACACCTCCGATTCATCCCCGATGAATCAGACCTGACTCAACTCTAAGCAGTAGCAGGCATGACAAACAAGCATGAATGAGTAGGCACAACAGAGCTCAAACAAATCCTACTCATGCTAGTGGGTTTCATCTATTTACTGTGGAATGACAGGTCATGCAGAGGATAAAGGGGTTCAGCTACCGCAGCAAGTAACTGATGAATCGTTGTTGTCCTAATGCAGTAAAAGAGAGCAGGAGCGAGAGAGTTGGATTATATCGGAATGAACATGGGGGTTTTGCTTGCCTGGTACTTCTGAATATAATATAGTTCTTCATCGGTGTCATCGAACTCATCGTCGGTACGTCGTCTACTGAGAGGGGACAAACATCGGCAACTGAGAAAGAACAAAATCAATGCAACGCCACAATATGATGCATGATCATGACATGGCAATATGTTGTGATTTGAGCTAATGCATCTAGCTATGATTTAAATGAAGTTGGTTTGAATACATGATTCAAATTCCAACTCCATATATGATTATTTAAATGCCCTTTATTTGTTTTGTCCAAAACAGAGGACAAACATTGTTCAAACATGCATGAAAATGGTACAGATGGATTCCTTGAATTTTTCTGATAATTTTTCATATATAAAATATTTTATTTGGAGCTACGGTTGAATTACTATGATTTTTTAGAAGTATTAGCTATTTTCTGAAATAAATAAATCGTTTAGATTTATTTAAAATCCAGAAAAGGGGTTTATTATACAAGATGACGCTGCATATGACGTCGGTGGTCAACGGGCTGGTCCAGGTCAAATCGACCTATGGGCCTGCGTGTCGATGAGTTAGTTTAACTAACTGATATTAGTTAGCGTTAAACTAATACTAACCTAGTTTACTTAGTGGCCTGGGGCCCACGCGTCAGTGACCCAGGGGGTCAAACTGGGCCCACCCAGTTAATGGTCAGCAGGGTCAAGCCTGCCAGCGTCGAGTCGCCGGCGAGGCCGAGACAACGGAGAGCGTCGGAAACGCTGCTCCGGCCATGGTTTGATGCGCGGGTGGGTGCTACGAGTAGCTGGCGATGTGGCACATCCAACGGTGGCGGTGTTTGGTGCTGGGGTGGCCGGGAACAACGGCGGCGAGCATGTCCGCGGCGGCCGGAGTACGGCACGCTCGGACACGGCGTTTTGGGGCACGTGAGGAGGAGCTGCGGGTTGCTACGGAGTCCTGCGGGCTCGCTGAACATGGGGGTAGGCTCGAATGCGTTATAGGTGTGCTCTAGCTACGGCGGCGCCATGGCCGGCGGCGGGGAGCGTTCGGCTCCGGTGGCTGATGCGGTTAGAGAGCGAGGTAGGCAATGGGTCATGGGGAAGCAGTCTGCTGCTCACCGCGTTCATCTGGTGCTTCCGCAAGGCGGGGAGGCACAGGTCCGCGAACGACGACGGGATCTCCGCAACCGAGGTCGGAAACGGCGGCATTGGCGAGGCTTCAGGCGTCCCGCATTGCGTAGCTTTCAGCCGAGGAGGTCGAGGACGACGCGCGGAGCTTCCGGACTCATCGGCAGGCGAGGGGTGGTCGGTGGCCGTGGTGGCAGCGAACGGCAGCGCCAAGCGCGCTTAAAAGTAGAGGGAGGGAGAGCAGAGGAGGAGAGAAGGCACGTGAGAGAGTGAGAGGGCCTGGGGGCGCGTGGCGTCGCAAGGGAGGTCCAGGGCGACAAGGGGAAGAGTGGCAAGTAGGAGGTGGCCGTCGGTGGCGTCTTGGCGTCTTTGGCCGAGCTGGCCATGAACACGCCTCTCCGCCGATCAAGGAGGTTGAAGACGATGAGGAGAGAGGAGGAGGTGGGCTGGGCCTAGCTGGGCCGGTCTGTTGGGCCACTAGGTGGCTACACAAAGGAGTTAGATAGGTTTCTGCCCTTCTTTTTATTTCAGTTTTCTATTTTTTCTGTTTTGTTTTGATTTAGTAAAAATAATAAACCATTTGATAAAATGCTGAAAATAAAGGTGGGCACTTATGAAATTATTTCCAACAGCCCTCAACCATTATCAGCAATATTTGGGCAATTAAAATATTTATAGGAATTAAATGCCCAAATGCAAATACTTAACGAATTAATTCAAAAATCCAGAGTGGCCTAGAAAATGTGCACCATTTTTGGCAGAGGTTCTAAACCAATTCAAAAATGATGAACTTTTCTGAAAAGCATTCTGGGTTCATTGAAAATATTTTATGATTGATCCTATTTTATTTAATCTTAGTGCTAGGGTTTATCATCCCCATTTCAAGTTTCAAAATAATTTAAACATGATGCAACAGACAAGTTCTAGCCTAGTGGAAGATAAGGCTAGGGATGTGACAACGAAGAAGAGGAAGCAGAGGAGGATGAGCCTCACTCTGGAGGTGGGAAGAAAAGGACGGCCTCCTCATCCCTGGAGGCCGAATGGCCCAAGAGGGGGAAAGGTTCCCTCCCAGAGGTATCCACCACGGCTGCCGGTAGCAGCCCGGAGTGGGATCCCAGGGCCCAGCCACTGGAAAAGTCGTAAGTATATGAAATCCGAAAAGGCATATGCGTCCGGGATTGTTTGGGTATAGTAGTCTTAACTGTTGCCATATTTTGTACAACCATTCAAGATCTCGCGCCGGACAGTCCTCGTCGGAGGATTCGCTGAGCTCAGACGCCTTGGTGAGCGAGACGCCTCCGAAGGCCCCTTCCCCGAAGTCCAGGCGCGACACTGAGGCGTCGTCTCAACCGGACCCGGACCAGGGGGAGCATATCTCTGGGGCCAGACACACGGGAGCGATGGCCCCCAAGCGTGTCGACGGCGGGGGCGATCTTGGGTTCGGCCCACAGCCGAGCAAGGTTCTGGAGACCTCTAAGGCTCCGGGATCGGGTGAGCAGCCACCTTCGACGGTGGGGGCCTTGCCTATTCCGCCGGCAATCTCTGTCCAAGCAGAGCTGCCGGGTGGTCTGTCGACAGCGTTAAAGAACAAGTCTATCATCGATGAACATCGGACCCTCATGGGTGCGGTGGTTGGAAAGATTCAGTCCACCGAGAGCGGGCTGAATGAGTCCTGCCTTGGCCTTATAAAGGCCTTCGAGGTATGTTTCCTAAGAAACCTTTGAAGAATCGTCATAATATGAGTAGTAGCCCCTGATACACTGTCCGGCAAAAGGGAGAGAGCCGGGCAGGGGATCAAATCCCCTGCTTTTGCAGGAGCATTTGTTAACAACGTACACCCCTTTGTGCAAAAACAGGTGTCTGCAGGGAAGACAGCTGCGCATGATGCGGAAGTGTCCGGGCTGAAGCAGAGCCTGGAATGGGCCGAGGAGGAACTTGGCCGTGTGAAGAAGCAATTGGAAGACAAGCTAGGTATGTTGAAACGTTGTCTTGAATTTGGCACGAATGAGTAATTGTGCCTAGTGAAAAGTATTTGTATTGTATGCTCTAGGAGCGAGTGCCGAGTATGAGGCACTAAAGAAGGCTGTGGCTGATGCCAACGAGAAGGCTGCCGCGCGAACAGGCTCTTCGTGAGAAACACGAGGCCAGGGTCATCGCAGCTGAGCGAGAGCTCCAGGAGGCTGTAAAGAAAATCGAGGGCTCGGAGCAGAGTCTAGTAGGGAAAGAATCCAAACTCGCCCAAGCCCTCCAAGCTGCGGAAGATGCTCAGGAAGATGCCCGAGGTGCCGTGCGGGACATTCAGGAGGCCCAGAAGGTTGTGGCTGGTAAGGCCTTTTGTATGCATGGCCATTTTTACATGATAGTGGGAAGAACCCTAAGCGACAAGCTAAATTCTTGTTTTTCCAGGGGAGTTTGCGGATCTGCCTCAAAGATATCGGATGTCACCAATTCTACCAGACCGAGGAGAAGAAGTCTGCGGAGAGGGATTTCTGGTCAGAGTATTTGGCGCCGAACTATCCGGTACCCTTTATCGATCAGCTGAAGCAGCTGGTCGAACTGCACCAGGCGGCCGAACTAGCCATGAAGGACTTGGTTGTCTGGCTATGGCCCGCGGAGCCCATTCCAAGCAGTTACTTCAGACTCGTGAAGCGGATTGTGGGCGCGTGTCCTCGGCTTGATGTTGTTAAGCGATCAGTCTATATAGAGGGTGCGCGCATGGCGTTTGCCCGTGGAAAAGTGCATTGGGGGAATGTCGGGTGGTAGGTGCGACATATGCCAACGGGTGGCTTATCATTGTGGGAGCCACTAAGACGTCGCCGGTGCCTGGAAACGGGATAAGGCAAAGACATGCACGCCGGCGAATCTTACCCAGCTTCGGGGCTCTCCGGGGAGATAATACCCCTACTGTTGTTCTGCGGGGTCTCCGCATGATCACTAAGTAAACGAGTAGCTCCAAGAAGCTCCTTGAGCTATTTGGCGAGAGGAAGAAGAAGGGCAAGGCTAGCTCTCCTCTTCCCTCTATGTGGTGTCTAAAACTCTAAGAGATCAACCCTTTGAATGGGTGCCTTGGGAGGTTTATATAGGCCTACCCCCCAGAGGTACAATGGTAAACCGGCTGGGCGCGGGCCCTAGCCGTCAGTGTCTATGTTCGCCGGCTTCTCCGCCGACTGTTGGGGCCGCCGACTGCTGGGTCCCGCCGGCTGTCGGCTTCCTGGTCGACAAGCAGGTCCCACCGCTCGGGGGCCTTGTCGGGGGCTGGTTACTGTTGCCTCACTCCTGATGACGAGGGCTTTTTCGAGGTAAGCATGGCTACAGTGTCGCCGCCTGGCGGCGATCACTGTAGCCTTACCTCATCTTGTCTCCTTAATGAGGCACCTCCTTCGAGGGAGGGAGCTAGTCGGCTGTTGGGAGCCGGCCTTATCTCGGGCCGACTGGGGGAGGCCGGGCCGCCTTCCGGCGTCTCTCTGACCGAAGGGGCCCGCCGCCTGTGGGCCGTTCTGACATCTCGTCATGGGTGACATCATGGTCAACATGGCAACAGTGCCGCACCGGACGGGTGATGGCCGCCCCGTACAGCGCACTGTGACCACGCGCGCTCCGGGATTCGGGGGTGGCAGGCTTCACTGTAGCCACGCCCCGTCTCATCGCCGTTATGTGGGTGCAGAGTTTGAGGGTACGATCTTGGCCGCCTGCTGGGGGCCGGGTTCTTGGAGTCGGCCTTCTCGTGGCCGGCTTCTTGGAGTCGGCCCTCTTGTGGCTTTCCTCCTGTGGGTTTAGGGTCGGGCCGCCTCCCGGTAGCCGGCTTGAGAGATAGCCGGCCAGGGGAAGGCGGCCCCATGCCTTGGATGCTTGAAGGCCCGATCGGCCTGTAATTTTTCTGAAGAGCCGGAGGGGCCGGCTAGGATACCCGTGGTCATTTACTCCGACAGTAGTCCCCGAAACTGGTTGGGCTTCGAAGCTGAAGAGAGGATGAGAAGCTCAATCAGCTTCCAATCATGAAGAGCCGGTAGCTAGGAGCCGGCTTTGATTAGGTGCGCCGTCTTTAGGAGGCTTCGCAGCTTGAAGGCGGGAACCAGGTGGCACGCGAGCGGGGCAGCGCGCTGACCACCTGCCGCCTGCACGCCAGATGGCACCCGTCAGCGGAGCGGGCCTGCCAGCCCATGCGCGCGACGGGTCGTCGCCGCAGACCGGGGCCCGCCACTCTCAGGCCTCGGCCCAAGTGCGGATCTTCTGTGGTCCGAACGGGTCGTTCACCTTCCAGCGGTAGTATTTGCACGCCTTTAGGGCGCGATAAACGCGGGACGTGGGGGAGTGGGCGCAGTTAATCCCACGCCCCCCACACCTTGCCTCCTCGGCTTCGCCGTGCGAGGCTATAAGTAGGGGGAGGAGGGGGAGCGGCAGGAGCTCGCACCCTCGCCCTGGCTCCACCCTTTCTTCTTCTTCTTCCTCTTCTCCGCCGCTGCAGCGCCTCGCCGCCGCCCTGCCCTTCTGCCAACCTTCTTGGTTTGCCGTAGTTCTGTCGCAGCGGGGTCGCGCGCCCTCCGTCGCCGCGCCTTTCCCGTTGCTTCCTCATCCTCATGGCGTTATCCAGCTCTTGGGATGGTTCCAACGTACATGAGGACCATATCGACTTCCCCCGCAAGACGCGGCGGCTGCCGGGCGCGGGTTACGTGCGGGCCCGCCTCGCGCCAGAGACGGAGGTCTCGCCGGCGCCGGAGGAGGACGAGCGGTAATCTTCCGCTCGCACTGCCTGCGCGGCGCCGGCCTACCGGCGAGCGGGTTCTTCCGCGCCTTCCTCGAGTTTTATCATCTCCAGCCGCATCACCTCACCCCAAACACGGTGATGTTGCTGTCGGCCTTCGTCATTTTGTGTGAAGGCTTTCTCGGCGTCCTCCCCACTCTCGAGCTCTGGGGGAGTTCTTCCAATGCAAGCTTGGCACCGTCACCGCGGGCGTGCCCGCCCCATGCGGCGCCTTCATCGCCATGCGGAGGTCGAGCGACAACAACCCGTTTCCGCCCATCCCGCAGATCCAGCCGGTGAAGCTCTGGCAGCAATCTTACTTTTATGTGAAGAACGTCGCCCCGCAAGGCAACTTCGTCAATCCGTCGGCTTATGTAGCCGGCCCGCCGGCTGGGAGGCAGCCTTGATGGTCCTACCGAGCCAGGACGCTGTCTCCGGCTGGGGCTGCTGCCGTAGCTCGACTCCGGGTGATGGTCCAGTCGGAAGGCCTGGTCAGGGCCGACCTGGTGGCCGCCTTCGTGGAGCGCCGGGTGCTCCCGCTCCAAGGCCGACCGCATATGATCTGTCAGATGAGCGACCGCTTCGACCCGAGTCGGCTGAGCACCAAGGAGATGCCTCATGCTGAGGTATCTTACATGGTGAACTACATCTCCAACTGCAAGCTCACCGAGGAATGACGGTACGGTAAGGAGCCGTATTCTCGAGCCAATCCTCCGCCTATGGTAAGTTTCCCTTCTTTTCTTCTTCTCTTGTTGCTGGGTTCATAATGGCCGACTCTTGACCAGCCGGCTTGTTTTTAGCAGAGTACCCTTCTTCGACTGGCGGCCGGGGCCGCGGGGTAGGAGCGCCAGTTCCTGCCCGACCGCGTGGCGGATGACCTTGACGATCCAGACTTGGGGGCGGCCGCCCTGGACGACGCCGTTGTAGGAGGAGGCGGTGAGGCAGGCGGCCCCGAGCTCGGAGCCGGCTTCGGGGACAGGCCGGATGACGACGAGTCTGAAGTTATTCCGTGTCATCAGCCGGCGCCCGATCGTCAGGGCGCTGGCCCATCTGCCGCGCCAGCTGCTCGTGGTGGCGCGCAGAAACGTCGGGCCACGCCGACCCTTTTCAGCAGTCGGACGAAAAAGCCCAGGGGTTCCGCGGCGGCGACCAAGCGGGACGAGGCGGCCGCGAAGGCGGCTCGCTTCCGCAAGGTGGTGAAGCAGCCGCAGGCAGTTTCGGCGTAAGTGTCGACTTTCTCACGCCTTTCTTTTCTCTCTTTGGTTGATATTCTTCTAAGCCTTCTTCTTGACTTTGTCAAACAGGGCCCCGCTCTCTCTCGAGCGGGTCCCTGCCGCCTCCGTAGTCGGAGCGGCAGGAGGGTCTGCAAGCTCCCGCCGCGTGGATCTCCACGCCGATCTCTTAGAGGCGACAGAGCGGAACACGCGGGAGGTGCGGGAGGAGCGGGAGGCGGAGGAGCGGAGGGCTGCCCAGGAGACGAGGGAGAAGTCGGCGGAGGCGCAAGCCGACGCGGCGGCTGATACGTCTCCAACGTATCTATAATTTTTGATTGCTCCATGCTACTTTATCTATTGTTTTGGACTATAATCGGCTTTATTTTCCACTTTTATATTACTTTCGGCACTAACCTATTAACCGGAGGCCCAGCCCAGAATTGCTGTTTTTTGCCTTTTCAGTATTTCGGAGAAACAGAATATCAAATGGAGTCCAAACAAAATGAAACCTTCGGAAACGTGATTTTGTCACCGAACGTGATCCAGGAGACTTGGACCCTATGCCAAGGAACCAGACAGGCGGTCACGAGGGTGGGCCCCCCCTAGGGCGCGCCCCCTGCCTCGTGGGCCCCTCGAAGCTCCACCGACGTACTCCTTCCTCCTATATATACCTATGTACCCCCAAACGATCAGAACAGGAGCCAAAAACCTAATTCCACCGCCGCAACTTCCTGTATCCACGAGATCCCATCTTGGGGCATGTTCCGAAGCTCCGCTGGAGGGGGCATCCACCACGGAGGGCTTCTACATCAACACCATAGCCCCTCCGATGAAGTGTGAGTAGTTTACTTGCACCTTCGGGTCCATATCTAGTAGCTAGATGGCTTCTTCTCTCTTTTGGATCTCAATACAATGTTCTACCCCTCTCTCGTGGAGATCTATTCGATGTAATCTTCTTTTTGCGGTGTGTTTGTTGAGACCGATGAATTGTGGGTTTATGATCCAGCTTATCTATGAATAATATTTGAATCTTCTCTGGATTCTTTTATGTATCATTGAGTTATCTTTGCAAGTCTCTTCGAATTATCCGTTTGGTTTGGCCAACTAGATTGGTAGTTCTTGCAATGGCAGAAGTGCATTGCTTTGGTCTCAATCTTGCGGTGTCCTTACCCAGTGATAGAAAGGGTTGCAAGGCACGTATTGTATTGTAGCCATCGAGGATAACAAGATGGGTTATTTATCATATTGCATGAATTTATTCCTCCGCATCATGTCATCTTGCTTAAGGCGTTACTCTGTTTTAACTTAATACTCTAGATGCATGCTGGATAGAAGTCGATGAGTGGAGTAATAGTAGTAGATGCGTAATCGCTTTGGTCTACTTGTCACGGACGTGATGCCTATATACATGATCATACCTAGATATACTCATAACTATGCTCAATTCATCAATTGCTCAACAAGAATTTGTTCACCCAATCGTAGAATACTTATGCTTTTGAGAGAAGCCACTAGTGAAACCTATGGCCCTCGGGTCTATTCTCATCATATCAATCTCCATCACTTTTATACTTGCTTTGTTTTTACCTTGCCTTTTACTTTTCACTTTGCATCTATATACCAAAAATACCAACAATATTATCTCTATCATATCTCACTCTCGTAAGGGACCATGAACGGATTGACAACCCCTAATCGCGCTGCTTGCGAGTAGCTATCGTTTTGTGCATGTACGAGGGACTTGTGCATGGCCTCCTACTAGATTGATACCTTGGTTCTCAAAAACTGAGGGAAATACTTACGCTACTGTGCTGCATCATCCTCTCCTCTTCGGGGAAAACCAACGCAAGCTCAAGACGTAGCAAGAAGGATTTCTGGTGCCGTTGCCGGGGAGTCTACGCAAAAGTTAACATACCAAGTACCCATCAAAATCCCTATCTCTCGCATTACATTATTTGCCATTTGCCTCTCGTTTTCCTCTCTCCCACTTCAACCTTGCCGTTTTATTCGTCCTCTCTTTCCCAATCTCCTCCTCCTTTTTTTCCCTTTGCCTCTTTCCTCATCCGCTTGTTTGCTCGTGTGTTGGATTGCTTGTTTGTCACGATGGCTCAAGATGCTACCAAATTTGTGACTTCGCCAATACCAATAATAATGATTTCCTTAGCACTCCGATTGCTCCTCTTGCCAATACTGAATCTTGTGAAATCAATACTTCTTTGTTGAATCTTGTTATGAAAGATCAATTCGCCGGCCTTCCTAGTAAAGATGCCGCTACTCATCTGAATAGCTTCGTTGATTTATGTGATATGTAAAGAAAAAAGATGTCGATAATGATGTCGTTAAATTGAAGTTATTTCCTTTTTCTCTTAGAGATCGTGCTAAAGCGTGGTTTTCATCTTTGCCTAAAAATAGTATTGATTCTTGGAACAAGTGCAAAGATGCTTTTATCTCTAAGTATTTTCCTCCCGCTAAGATTATCTCTCTTAGGAACGATATTATGAATTTTAAGCAACTTGATCACGAACATGTTGCACAAGCTTGGGAGAGAATGAAATTAATGATACGTAATTATCCTACTCATGGTTTGAACTTGTGGATGATTGTACAAATTTTTTATGCCGGATTGAATTTTGCTTCTAGAAATCTTTTAGATTCGGCCGCGGGAGGCACTTTTATGGAAATCACTTTAGGAGATGCTACTAAACTCCTAGATAATATTATGGTCAATTACTCTCAATGGCATACTGAAAGATCTACTAATAAAAAAGTGCATGCTATAGAAGAAATCAATGTTTTGAGTGGAAAGATGGATGTACTTATGATATTATTTGCTACTTAGAGTGTTCCTTCTGATCCTAATGATATGCCTTTGTCTACCTTGATTGAGAATAATAATGAATCTATGGATGTGAATTTTGTTGGTAGGAATAATTTTGGTAACAACGCATTATAGAGGGAATTTTAATCCTAGGCCTTATCCTAGTAATCCTTCTAGTAATTATGGAAATTCCTACAACAACTCTTATGGAAATTTTAATAAGATTCCCTCGGAATTTGAGAGTAGTGTTAAAGAGTTTATGAATTCACAAAAGAATTTTAATGCTTTGCTTGAGGAGAATTTGCTTAAAGTTGATGATTTGGCTAGGAACGTTGATAGAATTTCTCTTGCGGTTGATTCTTTAAAGCTTAGATCTATTCCTCCTAAGCATGATATCAATGAGTCTCTCAAAGCTATGAGAATTTCCATTGATGAGTGCAAAGAAAGAACCGCTAGGATGCGTGCATCCAAAGATACCTTGATTAAAGCGTGTTCTTCTAATCCCTATGAAAATCAAGATGAAGATCTAAAAGTTATTTATGTGTCCCCTATTAAATCTTTGTTTTGCAATATGAATCTTGATGAAACTGAATATTATCTTCCTTTACCTAGAAGGCGTTCTAAGAATTCGGAGTTTTTAGATCTTGATGATGAAATTGATAAAAGTGGGATTGAAAGAAATAAAAAATCTAGATATTGCTAAACCCACTATATTGGATCTCAAGGAATTTAATTATTAAAATTTCTCTTTGATTGATTGTATTTCCTTGTTGCAAACTATGCTAAATTCTCCTCATGCTTATAGTCAAAATAAGGCCTTTACCGAACACATTGTTGATGCCTTGATGCAATCTTATGAAGGAAAACTTGAGTTGAAAGTTTCTATCCCTAGGAAACTCTATGATGAGTGAGAACCTACTATCAAAATTAAAATTAAATATCATTAGTTCAATGCTTTTTATGATTTGGGTGCAAGTGTCTCTACTATTCCCAAAACTTTGTGTGATTTGCTAGATTTCCATGACTTTGATGATTGCTCTGTAAACTTGCATCTTGCGGATTCCACTATTAAAAAGCCTATGGGAAGAATTAATGATGTTCTTATTGTTGCAAATAGGAATTATGTGCCCGTAGATTTTATCGTTCTTGATATAGATTGCAATCCTTCATGTCCTATTATTCTTGGTAGACATTTCCTTAGAACGATTGGTGCAATTATTGATATGAAGGAAGGGAATATTAGATTCCAATTTCCATTAAAGAAAGGCATGGAACACTTTCCTAGAAAGAAAATAAAATTACCATATGATTCTATTATGAGAGCCACTTATGGATTGCCTACCAAAGATGGCAATACCTAGATCTATCCTTGCTTTTATGCCTAGCTAGGGGCGTTAAACGATAGCGCTTGTTGGGAGGCAACCCAATTTTATTTTTTATTTTTTGTTTTTGCTCCTGTTTAGGAATAAATAATCCATCTAGCCTCTGTTTAGATGTGGTTTTATCTTTTAATTAGTGTTTGTGCCCAGTTAAACCTATTGGATCTTCTTGGATGATAGTTATTTGATCTTGCTGTAATTTTCAGAAACTTTGCGCTCAGTACCCGAATTGTTAAAAATCACCAGAACGTGATAAAATATTTATTCCAATTTCTTATGATCAATAAACAAATTTTCCAGGCCGTCTAATTTTGGTAGAATGTTTTGAGTTCCAGAAGTTCGCGTTAGTTACAGATTACTACAGACTGTTATGTTTTTGACAGATTCTGTTTTGCGTGTGTTGTTTGCTTATTTTGATGAATCTATGGCTAGTAAAATAGTTTATAATCCATAGAGAAGTTTGAATGAAGTAGGTTTAACACCAATATAAATAAAGAATGAGTTCATTACAGTACCTTAAAGTAGTCTTTTGTTTTCTTTCTCTAACGGAGCTCACGAGATTTCTATTGAGTTTTGTGTTGTGAAGTTTTCAAGTTTTGGGTGAATTCTTTTGATGGATTATGGAACAAGGAGGCAAGAGCCTAAGCTTGGGGATGCCCATGGCACCCCCAAGATAATCCAAGGACCCCAAAAAGTCAAAGCTTGGGGATGCCCCGGAAGGCATCCCCTCTTTCGTCCACTTCCATCGGTAATTTAGTTGGAGCTATATTTTTATTCACCACATGGTAAGTGTTTTGCTTGGAGCGTCTTGTATTATTTGCGTCTTTGCTTGTTAGTTTACCACAATCATACTTGCTGTACACACCTTTTGAGAGAGCCATACATGAATTGAAATTTGATAGAATATTCTATGTGCTTCACTTATATTTTTTGAGCTTGATAGTTTCCTCATAGTGCTTCACTTATATCTTTGAGCGTGATAATTTTTGCTCTAGTGCTTCACTTAGATCTTTTAGAGCACGGTGGTGGATTTGTTTTAAAGAAACGTGATCTCTCATGCTTCACTTAGATTATTTTGAGAGTCGTTAATAGCATGGTAATTTTCTTGAAGTTAATATACTTGGTATTCAGGATATGTGAAACTTTCTTTTGAGTGCGTTGAATACTAAGATAAGTTTGATGCTTGATAATTGTTTTGAGATATGGAGGTGATAATATCAAAGTCGTGCTAGTTGAGTAGTTGTGAATTTGAGAAATGCTTGTGTTGAAGTTAGCAAATCCCGTAGCATGCACGTATGGTTAAAGTTGTGTAACAAATTTGAAACATGAAGTGTACCTAGCTTGTGCATCCTTATGAGTGGCGGTCGGGGACGAGCGATGGTCTTTTCATACCAATCTATCCCCCTAGGAGCATGCGCGTAGTACTTGATTTTTGATGACTTCTAAATTTTTACAATAAGTATATGAGTTCTTTTGACTAATGTTGAGTCCATGGATTATACGCACTTTTACCTTTCCGCCTTTGCTAGCCTCTTCGGTACCGTGCATTGCCCTTTCTCACCTTGAGAGTTGGTGCAAACTTTGCCGGTGCATCCAAACCCCGTGATATGATATGCTCTATCACACATAAACCTCCTTATATCTTCCTCAAAAAAGCCACCATACCTACCTATTATGGCATTTCCATAGCCATTCCGAGATATATTGCCATGCAACTTTCCACCGTTCCGTTCATCATCATCGTGACATACTTTATTTTTGTCATATTGCCATTGCATGATCATGTAGTTGACATCGTATTTGTCACTCTTGATTCATTGCACCATCCCGGTACACCGCCGGAGGCATTCATATAGAGTCATACCTTGTTCTAGTTTTGAGTTGTAATCCTTATGTTGTAATCAATAGAAGTGTGATGATCATTATTATTAGAGCATTGCCCCAGATTAGTATGCTTGAAGTATTATTATATTTATGTCAATATGAACTTTTGTCTTGAATCTTTCGGATCTGAATATTCATACCATTATTAAGAATATTTACATTGAAGTTATGCCAAAGTATCACTCCGCATCAAAAATTCTCTTTTTATCATTTACCTACTCGAGGACGAGCAGGAATTAAGATTGGGGATGCCTGATACGTCTCCAACGTATCTATAATTTCCAATTGCTCCATGCTACTTTATCTATTGTTTTGGACTATAATGGGCTTTATTTTCCACTTTTATATTACTTTTGGGACTAACCTATTAACCGGAGGCCCAGCCCAGAATTGCTGTTTTTTGCCTTTTTCAGTATTTCGAAGAAACGGAATATCAAACGGAGTCCAAACGGAATGAAACCTTCGGAAACGTGATTTTCTCACCGAACGTGATCCAGGAGACTTGGACCCTACGCCAAGGAACATGAGAGGCGGTCACGAGGGTGGGGGCGCCGCCCCCTAGGACGCGCCCCCTGCCTCATGGGCCCCTCGAAGCTCCACCGACGTACTCCTTCCTCCTATATATACCTACGTACCCCAAACGATCAGAACAGGAGCCAAAAACCTAATTCCACCGCTGTAACTTCCTGTATCCACGAGATCCCATCTTGGGGCCTGTTAGGAGTTCACGGAGGGGCATCCACCACGGAGGGCTTCTACATCAACACCATAGCCTCTCCGATGAAGTGTGAGTAGTTTACTTCAGACCTTCGGGTCCATATCTAGTAGCTAGATGGCTTCTTCTCTCTTTTTGGATGTCAATACAATGTTCTCCCCCTCTCTCGTGGAGATCTATTTGATGTAATCTTCTTTTTTGCGGTGTGTTTGTTGAGACCGATGAATTGTGGGTTTATGATCCAGCTTATCTATGAATAATATTTGAATCTTCTCTGAATTATTTTATGTATGATTGAGTTATCTTTGCAAGTCTCTTCGAATTATCTGTTTGGTTTGGCCAACTAGATTGGTAGTTCTTGCAATGGGAGAAGTGCATTGCTTTGGGTTCAATCTTGCGGTGTCCTTACCAAGTGACAGAAAGGGTTGCAAGGCACGTATTGTATTGTTGCCATCAAGGATAACAAGATGGGGTGTTTATCATATTGCATGAATTTATTCCTCTACATCATGTCACCTTGCTTAAGGCGTTACTCTGTTTTAACTTAATACTCTAGATGCATGCTGGATAGCGGTCGATGAGTGGAGTAATAGTAGTAGATACAGAATCGTTTCGGTCTACTTGTCAGGGACGTGATGCCTATATAAATGATCATACCTAGATATACTCATAACTATGCTCAATTCTGTCAATTGCTTAACAATAATTTGTTCACCCACCGTAGAATACTTATGCTTTTGAGAGAAGCCACTAGTGAAACCTATGGCCCCCGGGTCTATTCTCATCATATACATCTCCATCACTTTTATACTTGCTTTGTTTTTACCTTGCCTTTTACTTTTCACTTTGCATCTATATACCAAAAATACCAAAAATATTATCTCTATCAGATCTCACTCTCGACCGTGAAGGGATTGACAACCCCTAATCGCGTTGGTTGCGAGTAGCTATCGTTTTGTGTAGGTATGAGGGACTTGTCGTGGGCTCCTCTTTGGATTGATACCTTGGTTCTCAAAAACTGAGGGAAATACTTACGCTATTGTGCTGCATCATCCTCTCCTCTTCGGGGAAAACCAACGCAAGCTCAAGACGTAGCAGCGGCCAAGGCTCAGGAGGAGGCAGCGGCCGTGGAGAAGGCGGCGGAGGCCAGGCGTAACCAGCCTCCGCAGCTTGTCATCCCTCTTCGCACCGCGGCCCCCGACATCCCAGTGCCCCTGTCGGAGGAAACCGGCCGCGACCGGCCGGCGATGGAGAGGGAGGAGGGCGACGTGATCGTCCTGGAGGGAGAGGTGGCACCGTCGGCGCCGACTGGAGCGGGCCAAGGCGGTCGGCCTGTCGTGCCGCCCGAGCAGCCGGCTGGAGGCGAGCCGATTGTGGGGGCGGATCTCGTGGTTCAGTCGCCGCCTCGTCGGCGCGCGGGGGAGGCGACCTCAGCGCCAGAGCCGCAGAAAACCGCGGGCGCCAGCTTGTCGGCTCAGGATTTGGTGGCGGCCTGCGCCAGCTCGTCTGAGTGGAAACCCAGCGGTGGGACAGCTTAGCTGAACGTGGCGGCGCAGGAGGTCCGAAGCCGGCTTCAGGCCCAGGCCGCCGCGTTGAAGCGGTACAATCAAGAGTTCCTCACGACGCGGACGGTCATTCGGGTGAGTCCTCCCGCTTTTTGTTGGTTGCTTCTTGATTTCTTCCGTGGGGGCGCGTCAGCGCACCCACTAGGTGTAGTCCCCGAGTTCCGAGTCGGCTGCTGAGCAGGTGGCTTGGAACTTCCTAGTAAACTTCGATTGTGGTCTTGTTCTTATTCGCACCTCCGTCCTATCTGCAGGAATATCACAATCTCCGCGCGGCTGCTTTGAACTCCCAGGCCCAGGAGATGAGCTAGAAGATCGCCGATCTGATGGAGAGCCGGAGTAAGTGCTTCATTTTTATCTCACGTGGGGGCACGTCAGCGCACCCACTGGGTGTAGTCCCCGAGATTCGGGCCGACTGCTGAGCAGTCGGGTCGGATCTTTCCTGACGACTTCTTCATATTTGCAGGGGCCAATGCCGACTTGAGGGAGCCGCTAGGAGGGGTCCAAACTGCCCTTCGCGCCAAGGAAGCTGAGTGCACCGCCCTGGCCCAGGAGCGTGACCGTCTGGCCAAGAAATTGGCCGACCAGGAGGAGAGCCATAAGGCGGCTCTGAAGACGGCGCAGGACAGCGAGGCCGCCCTCAAAGCCGAATATGAGACCGAGGCAGCGAGCTGGGCTCAGGCGAATCAAGCGCTGAGTGAAGGCTACGGGCGGGTTGAGGACTTGATCGACGGTAGGCCGCCTTCCTCTTCGTCCCTTTGCTTGCCCTTTGTCCTCTAATTTGTCTTCTGACTTTGTGCTACTTCTTTCTTCTCTGTGCAGATTACTTTCCTGGTTACTCCGTCGCTGCCACCCAAGCCATCGAGGCCCACCGCGATGCCCGCCGGCAGGCAGGGGTAGAGATCGTGCCAGATGCTAGCCGGACACTTGAGGAGCAGCTTCTGGCGATTCAGGCCCGTCTGCAGCCGGCTCACCGCATGCTCCGCCGGCTTCAGCGTGACGGGGCGCAAGTGCTGGCCGCCTCGCCCGGGCGAGGCGGTTCCCCACACCCGGACCGCCGACCGGCCGAGGTTGCAGCTGCCGCCGAGGCCTGGAAGGCTTCTGTGGCTCGGTCCAGCGCCAGGCGGGCGCTGGAGTTCGTCCGAGCCTGGTATCCTGGGCTGAGCTTGGCCCAGCTGAACACCTAGCGGCAGGAGGCCGACGAAGAGCTGGTGGCGGTGCGGCCGGCTATCATCCAACGTGCCTCGGCGATCACCGACTACACCGACACCAGCGCCTTTGCCCCTGAGGTAAATGATGACGGCGTCGCTCAGCCGGAGGAGTGGTTCGGGCTGAACCCGGCAGAAGGTGAAGACTCAGCGGAGGAGATTGCTTCCAGTGACGAGGGTGAAGATGAAGAGGGGGAGGATGGCGAAGACGTCGTGCCAGATGGTGAAGCGACCAGCCAGCTTTAGCCTGACCGTGCCTCTAGCAACGAGGCGCGTGCAAGCGTGCCGCCTGCCAGAGGTGATGACCATGCCGAGACTCGCCAGCCGGCCACTCCTCCAGCCGGCACTACCGTCTCCACCAACCTGCCCGGCTCTCCTGCTACTCCCTTGGCCTGATCCGGCGTCTTTACTTTCCTGCTCGTTACTCTTTGAACAACTTTTATTAAACTTGCGCAGTTCCACCCACTGGGGGTGTATTCAAACTATGTTGAATGCTGGCCTTTCGAAGGCCTTTGTGTAAATATAATCATGCATTTGTTTGGCTTCCATTCGTGTTTGCTTTTCATCCTTTGGCTGTTTGCTTTGCCGCCTTCCCTTGGTCGCCACCTTCCCTGTCGGACAGCTGCTCTGTAGTCCGTGGCTGGGGAGGAACTTGGCCGTTTTGGGAAGACAAGTACTCGAGCTTTCTTAGATTGTAGCAAGGTGAATGGGAAGCCGGCCAGCCGGCTGCTCTAGCAGCCGGTCGGCATGGAGTGAAGCCGGCTTGCGTTATATAAGTTCGTTAGTCCTTAGCCGTTTTTCGTGTGGGAATCCTTTCCTACCTTTGACTCTTGCCAGCCGGACAGCCGATTCTTCGAGCTGCGGCTTTCGACAAGAGAGGGCTTGGCTGCCGGCACACTACTTGTCATCGATCAAGAAGTCCCTCGGGCCGACCGGTCGTCGAACCCAAAGGCTTTGACGAGAAAAATGAATGTAGTAACATAATCATAGGCATGATACTTATAATTCATAGATAAAAGAGGGTAGTCCCCAGGTGTTCCTCGGGGGGCCCGTTGTCTCATACTTAATAGAAAAGGTAGCGTGGTACATACTGCATTTTAACTGTAAATCTTCGGAGGAGGTTGGCGTTCCATGGTCGTTCCGACTCCTTGCCGGAATCATCTCTCTTGTGTGCCTTCGGCTTCTGCGCGTCGATCAGGTAGTAGGAGTCGTTGCCTAATGTTGTGCTGATGATGAAGGGGCCTTCCCAAGGGGCCGAGAGCTTGTGCTGGCCGGTTGTTCGCTGGATCAGCCGGAGCACAAGGTCACCCTCTTGGAAGGATCTTGGCTTGACCTTCCGGCTGTGGTAGCGGCGCAAACCCTGCTGGTACATGGCGGACCGGCTGAGGGCTAACAATGGCTTTCTTCCAAAGCAGTCGACGCCGTCTTCTCGTGCTTCCTTGGCCTCCGCCTCCGTGTACATGGTGACCCGAGGTGAGTCGAACTCGATGTCAGTTGGGATGACAGCCTCGGCACCATATACAAGGAAGAAAGGGGTGAAGCGGTTGACTTGTTCGGGGTAGTGCACAGACTCCAGAGGACGGCCGGCAGCTCATCGAGCCAACAGCCAGCCGAACGCTCTAGTGGCACGACCAGCCTGGGCTTGATGCCGGAGAGGATGAGGCCGTTTGCTCGCTCAACTTGGCCGTTTGACTGCGGGTGGGCAACGGACGCTAAATCCAGTCAGATGCCCTGTGTTGCATAGAAACGTGGCAGTGCCCCCTTGGAAAAATTCGTGCCATTGTCGGTGATGATGTTGTGTGGTACGCCGTACCGGGTTGTAATATCTGCGATGAATGTCACGGCAGTCGGCCCATTCAGCTTCTTGATCGGCTTCGCTTCAATCCACTTGGTAAATTTGTCCACGGCGACGAGCAGATGTGTCATGCCGCCGCGCGCCGTCTTGAATGGGCCCACCATATCCAGTCCCTAGACAACAAAAGGCCAGGTGAGGGGAATGGTCTTGAGTGCAGAAGCCAGCAGGTGTTGCTTGGAGCTGAAGACTTGGCACCCTTTGCAGTATTTGACTAATTCCTTGGCGTCGTCCAAAGCAGCCGGCCAGAAGAATCCATGGCGGGAAGCTTTGGCGACGTGTGATCTTGAGGCTGTGGGGTGGCTGCATTTGCCTTGGTGGATGTCCTTGAGGATTGCTATGCCCTTCTCTGGCTCGACGCAGCGCTGGAAGACTAACGAGCTCGCGGTTAACTATTGTGTATGCTCCGGCTCGGCGTTGGACTTGCCTTGCCGAGATCTTGTCAGTCGGCAGCTCTCTGTTTACCAGGAAGTTGAGGATGGGCTGGGCCCATGATGAAGTTGTGACTTCTTCTATTTCCAACACGGCTACTGTGACCAGGGCGAATGGGCTGGGTGGTGAAGAGCTAGAGTCGGCCACCGCCTGTTGTGTCGATGCAGTCCCCGGGGCGACTGCCATAGTCCCCGGGCCAGGTTCAGAAGTCCCCGGGCCGGGTGCGACTATGGCAGTCCTCGAGCTACCTTTTGAAGTCCCCGGGCCGCCTATCGAAGTCCCTGAGCCGCCTTCTCGGTTCCCCAAGCCGGATCCGACTGCATCGGGGTCAGGCGGTACAAAGATGGAATCAGATTCCGTAGACGGCTTGATAGACGGCTTGAGGAGGTGTTGGAGAGAGACGTCGGTTGGTATAGCTTGTCGAGTTGAGCCTATTCGTGCCAGGCCATCTGCTTGCTCGTTGTCGGCCCGTGGCACGTGGAGGAACTCGCATCCTTCAAAATACCCGCGGATTTGCTGAACGAGGTAGCGGTAGCTCGCCATGTTTGCGTCCTTGGCGTCCCAGTCGCCAAATGATTGTTGGACTACCAAATCCGATTCGCCATAGCACAGGATCCGGCGGATGCCGAGTTCTTTGGCTAGCTGGAGCCCGTGTATGAGCGCCTCGTACTTGGCCACATTGTTGGAGGCGGCAAAATGAATTTGCAATGTGTATCTGAGCTTGTCGCCTTTGGGAGAGGTGAGGATGATGCCGGCTCCCAAGCCGGTGCGCATCTTGGACCCATCGAAGTGCATCCGCCAATGAGTGGAGTCGGGGCCGGCGGCAGGTACTGGGTCTCGGCCCAGTCGACAAGGAAGTCGGCCAATGCTTGGGACTTGATGGTGGTGAGAGGCTGGTAGAAGATCGTGTAAGGGGCCAGCTCAATGGCCCATTTTGCCACCCGGCTGGATGCATCCCGGCTGCCTATGATCTCGGCGAGCGGGGCAGTACACACGACAGTGATGGGGTGTTCTTGAAAGTCAGGCTTGAGCTTCTTGGCGGCGAAGTACACACCATAGCACATCTTCTGGTAGTGCGGGTAGTTCTACTTCGAGGTGGACAGTACTTCGCTTAAATAATACACCGGCCTCTGGACTGGCTGAGCTCGGCCTTCTTCCGGACGTTGGACCACGATAACGGTGCTGACCACCCGGCTGGTAGCGGCAATGTAAAGGAGCATGGGCTCTTTCTCAGTCGGCGCCGCCAAGACAGGCGGCGTGGCCAGCATCTTCTTCAGTTTGTGGAAAGCTTGGTCGGCTTGGTCGTTCCACTCGAAGTGAGTGGTCTTCTTCATAAGTCGGTAGAGGGGGAGAGCTTTCTCTCCGAGCTGGCTAATAAAGCGGTTCAGGGAGGCCAGGCATCCGGTAAACTTTTGGACGTCTCGTAGCTTGGTGGGAATCTCCATTCTCTCTATGGCCTTGATCTTCACTGTCTTGCATTCGATCCCGCGTTCGGAGACCAGGAAGCCTAGAGGCTGGTCGGCCGGTACTCCGAACACGCATTTCTCGGGGTTGAGCTTGCTTTGAAACCGGCACAAGTTTTCAAACGTCTCTTTGAGGTCTTCCAGCAAGGTGCCGCGCTTCTCCGTCTTCACCACAATATCGTCTACATAGACGTGGGCATTTCTGTCGAGTTGCTTGAGGAGGCATTTCTGCATGCAACACTGAAAAGTGGCACTGGCATTTCTCAAGACGAATCTCATAGTCAGGTAGCAGAAAGCTCCGAATGGTGTGATGAAAGCGGTCTTCAGGCGGTCAGCGGGATCCAACTTTATCTGGTTGTAGCCTGAGTACGCATCCAAGAAACTCAACAGCTCGCATCCGGCTGTGGAGTCTATCACTTGATCAATCCTTGGAAGGGCGAAGGGATCTTTGGGGCAGGCTTTGTTGAGGCTGGTGTAGTCTATACACATGCGCCACTTGTTATTCTTCTTCAGCACGAGGACCGGGTTGGCGAGCCATTCCGGAAAGAACACCTCCATAATGAAGCCGGCTGCCAGAAGCCGGGCTATATCTTCTCCTACAATCCTTCTCTTCTCCTCCGACAGTCGGCGGAGGGGCTGCTTGACTGGTTTTGCATCTGCTCGGATGTGTAGCTTGTGCTCGGCGAATTCCTTCAGAACAACCGGCATGTCCTTGGGAGACCATGCGAAGATGTCCCGATTCTCATGGAGGAAATCAACGAGCTTGCCTTCCTATTTGCTGTCCAGGTTTGCCCCAATGACGGCAAACATTTGTGGGTGCTCCGGGTCCAGAGGTATCTTCTTCGTTTCTTTGGCCGGCTGGAAAGAACATTGGGCATCACACTCCTTGGGGTCGGGGGAAAGGGCCGGCTGCTTGTCGGCCATGGCCACGACCCGAGCCAGCATCTTCTTCTCTTCGGCGATCACGAGGGACTCGGCCAGCCGGCTGCTAGCTGCTGCACACTCGGTGGATTTCTTGTAGTCGCCGGCTACGGTGATGATGCCCTTGGAACTTGATATCTTCATCTTGAGGTAGGCATAGTGGGGTACAGCCATGAACTTGGCCAGAGCAGGTCGGCCAAGCAACTGATACGTCTTCGTCTTATGATGTCTGAGTAGATTTTAGTTGTCCTATCGGTGATTGATGAATTGCTATGATTGGTTTGAGTTGCATGTTTTATTATTGGTGTTGTCCTATTGTGCCCTCCGTGTCGTGCAAGCGTGAGGGATTCCACTGTAGGGTTTGCAATATGTTTATGATTTGCTTATGGTGGCTTGCGTGGAGTGATGTACACGCACCGAGTAAGTAGGTTGTTTGCGTACGGGATAAAGGGGACTTGATACTTTAATTCTATGGTTGGGTTTTACCTTAATGAATCTTTAGTAGTTGTGGATGCTTGCTAGAGTTCCAATCATAAGTGCATATGATCCAAGTAGAGAAAGTATGTTAGCTTATGCCTCTCCCTCAAATAGAATTGCAATAGTGATTACCAGTCTAGTAACATAGTCAATTGCTTAGGGACAATTTCACAACTCCTATCACCACTTTTCCACACTCGCTATATTTACTTTATTGCTTCTTTATCTAAACAACCCCTAGTTTATATTTACGCGTTCTTTACTTTCTTTCAAGCCTATCCTTTCACACCTACAAATTCCTTCTAGTTTCATACTTGTTTCCGGTAAAGCGAACGTCAAGTGTGCGTAGAGTTGTATCGGTGGTCGATAGAACTTGAGGGAATATTTGTTCTACCTTTAGCTCCTCGTTGGGTTCGACACTTACTTATCGAAATAGGCTACAATTTATCCTCTATACTTGTGGGTTATCAAGACCTTTTTCTGGCGCCGTTGCCGGGGAGTCATAGCGTAGGGTGAATATTATCGTGTGTGCTTGTTTGCTTTGTCACTAAGTAATTTTTATTTGCTGTTCTTAGTTGTTCTCTATCTTTAGTTATGGATATGGAACACGAAATACCAAAAAAAATTAGGTGTACTTGCTACTCTTGGAGATGGGGAACCTCCTAAAACCCTCAATGCTGGTTATGTGAAAGATATTATGTACTACTTTAATAATCCTGAGAAAACCCCATTCAATTATGTAATGGGAGTAACTTTGGATCAACGTGAATACTTTAGGGATTATCGCTTGACACAAAAGGGAAACTATTATGGGATCAAATTCATATATTGAAGTGGTATGCTTGGCAACTATGCGTGAGTTATGATTATACTTGTTACTCTAGGATGAATGCTCCACACCTTCCCTTTTCATGCAAATTTAATGATAATAAAACCTTAGCTTCTTATGCTAATGGTATATATGATTACTATGATGTGGAACAAATAGAAGAATTTGTTGCTTTTATGGGTGCTTATGAAATTGAATCTATCTCAGAAGAGTTTGAAGATTTTGATGATGTTGTTTATAGATCTGAAAATTTAGCTATCCTCAAATATTGCTATGAGAATTATGAATACAATTATGAAATTAATGCACTTATTGAGAAAGTCTCCGCTGTCCAAGAAGAGACTAATGTTTTGCAGGAATCTATGGAAGAAGGAGTTGATGAAACTGTGACCTCATTGGATGAAAAAGATGAGGAGGAGAGCGAAGAACAAAAGGAGGAAGAGCGGATTGATCAGCCATGCCCAACTTCTAATGAGAGTAACTCTTCAACTCATACAAAGTTTAATTCCCCTTCATGCTTACCGAAGGATGATTGCTATGATCCCGTTGATTCTTTTGAAATATCCCTTTTTGATGATGCTTGCTATGCTTGTGGCCAAGATGCCAATATGAATTATGCTTATAGAGATGAACTTGCTATAGTTCCTTATGTTAAACATGAAATTGTTGCTATTGCACCCACGCATGATAGTCCTATTATCTTTTTGAATTCTCCCGATTACACTATATCGGAGAAGTTTGCACTTATTAAGGATTACATTGATGGGTTGCCTTATACCGTTGCACATGATGATTTTGATAAATATAATATGCATGTGCTTGCTGCTCCTACTTTCAATTATTATGATAGAGGAACTATATCTCCACCTCTCTATGTCTCTAATACAATAAAATTGCAAGAAACTGTTTATACTATGCATTGGCCTTCACTATGTGTGCATGAATTGTTCTTTTATGACATGCCGATGCATAGGAAGAGAGTTAGACTTCTTCATTACATGATATATGTTACTTTGTGCTCACTACTAAATTACAAATCATTGCTAATTAAAATTGGCTTTGATATACCTTGGGATCCGGGTGGATTCATTACTTGAGCACTATATGCCTAGCTTAATGGCTTTAAAGAAAGTGCTGCTAGGGAGACAACCCGGAACTTTTAGAGAGTCATTTATTTCTGTTGAGTGCTTTCATATAGTTTAAAAACAACAAAATTAAAGAGGGTAACCCAAAACTTTTTCAAAAAGGAAAATGAAAGTGAGAAAGACAAGCATTGTTGAAGTGGGAGAGCTCCTTGAACTTTGTTCATGCTCACGGCAACTTTGTGAATCTTGATTACAGAAACTGTTCAACAAAAATAATTATCCCCTAGTACAATTCCATTGTATTATAAAAATAATGTGCCAAGGTTTGCCTTTAGTATGTTTACAATGCTTGTTGGTTTGTGCAGTGCAGGACAGAAACTTTGGCTGTAGTGCGTGAATTTTAATGTTTTACTGGAACATCAAATGGTTCTGATTCTTTTTGCACTGTCTTTCTGTACAAATTGTTTATCTTTTCTAATTTTTGCAGAATTTTTAAATTGTCAGAAGTATGGTGAATGTTCATATTGCTACAGACTGTTCTGTTTTAGACATATTCTGTTTTTGATGCATAGTTTGCTTGTTTTGATGAAACTATCAAGTTATATCAGTGGATTAAGCCATGAAAAAGTTATATTACAGTAGAAACAATTAAAAAACAAAATATGAATTGGTTTGCAACAGTACTTAGAGTAGTGATTTGCTTTATTATACTAACGGATCTTACCGAGTTTTCTGTTGAAGTTTTGTGTGGATGAAGTGTTCGATGACCGAGAAGGTCTCGATGTGAGAAGAAGGAAGAGAGGCAAGAGCTCAAGCTTGGGGATGCCCGAGGCACCCCAAGTAAATATTCAAGGAGACTCAAGCGTCTAAGCTTGGGGATTCTGGGAAGGCATCCCCTCTTTCTTCAACAAATATCGGTATGTTTTCGGATTCGTTTCGTTCATGCGATATGTGCAATCTTGGAGCGTCTTCTGCTTTTAGTTTTCACTTTTCTTTTATGCACCATGCTGGTATGAGATAGTCCTTGGTTGATTTATAGAATGCTCATTGCACTTCACTTAAATCTTTTGAGTATGGCTTTATAGAATGCTTCATGTGCTTCACTTATATCATTTGAAGTTTGGATTGCCTGTTTCTCTTCACTTAGACAACCGCCATTTGTAGAATGCTCTTTTTCTTGACTTATATTTGTTAGAGTGTGGGCATATCTTTTATAGAAAGAATTAAAACTCTCTTGCTTCACTTATATCTATTTAGAGAGATGACAGGAACTGGTCATTCACGTGGTTAGTCATAAAATCCTACATAAAACTTGTAGATCGCTGAATATGATATGTTTGATTCCTTGCAATAGTTTTGCGATATAAAGGTGGTGATATTAGAGTCGTGCTAGTTGAGTAGGTGTGAAATTGAGAAATACTTGTGTTGAGGTTTGCAAGTCCCGTAGCATGCACGTATGGTGAACCGTTATGTAACGAAGTCGGAGCATGAGGTGTTTATTGATCGCCTTCCTTATGAGTGGCGGTCGGGGACGAGCGATGGTCTTTTCCTACCAATCTATCCCCCTAGGAGCATGCGCCTAGTACTTTGTTTTGATGACTAATAGATTTTTGCAGTAATTATGTGAGTTCTTTATGACTAATGTTGAGTCCATGGATTATACGCACTCTCACCTTTCCATCATTGCTAACCTCTTCGGTACCGTGCATTGCCCTTTCTCACCTCGAGAGTTGGTGCAAGCTTCGCCGGTGCATCCAAACCCCGTGATACGATACGCTCTATCACACATAAGCCTCATTATATCTTCCTCAAAACAGCCACCATACCTACCTATCATGGCATTTCCATAGCCATTCCGAGATATATTGCCATGCAACTTTCATCATCATCATCATATACATGACTTGAGCATTCATTGTCATATTGCTTTGCATGATCGTAAGATAGCTAGCATGATGTTTCCATGGCTTGTCCGTTTTTTGATGTCATTGCTACGCTAGATCATTGCACATCCCGATACACCGCCGGAGGCATTCTTATAGAGTCATATCTTTGTTCTAGTATCGAGTTGTAAGTAAATAAAAGTGTGATGATCATCATTGTTAGAGCATTGCCCCATTCAAAAAACAGAGAGGCCAAAGAAGCCTAAATAAAAAAATGGGGCCAAACAAGCCCGCAAAAAAAAAGGGGGCAATGTTACTATCTCTTTTTCCATACTTGTGCTTCAAAGTAGCACCATGTTCTTCATGTAGAGAGTATCATATCTTGTGCTTCAAAGTAGCACCATGTTCTTCATATAGATTGTCTCCTATGTTGTAACTTTCATATACTAGTGGGAATTTTCATTATAGAACTTGGCTTGTATATTCCAACGATGGGCTTCCTCAAATGCCCTAGGTCTTCATGAGCAAGCAAGTTGGATGCACACCCACTTAGTTTCTTTTGTTGAGCTTTCATACACTTATAGCTCTTAGTGCATCTGTTGCATGGCAATCCCTACTCCTCACATTGATATCTATTAATGGGCATCTCCATAGCCCGTTGATATGCCTAGTTGATGTGAGACTTTCTCCTTTTTTGTCTTCTCCACATAACCCCCACCATCATATTCTATTCCACCTATAGTGCTATGTCCATGGCTCACGCTCATGTATTGCGTGAAAGTTGAAAAGGTTTGAGAACGTCAAAAGTACGAAACAATTGCTTGGCTTGTCATCGGGGTTGTGCATGATGTGAATACTTTGTGTGGTGAAGATGGAGCATAGACAGACTATATGATTTTGTAGGGATGAGCTTTCTTTGGCTATGTTATTTCAATAAGACATAATTGCTTGGTTGGTATGCTTGAAGTATTATTGTTTTTTATGTCTAATGATAGACTATTGCTTTGAATCACTCGTGTCTTAATATTCATGCCATGATTAGACATATGACCAATATTATGCTAGGTAGCATTCCACATCAAAAATTATACTTTTTTTATCATTTACCTACTCGAGGACGAGCAGGAATTAAGCTTGGGGATGCTGATACGTCTCCGACGTATCTATAATTTTTGATTGTTCCATGCCAATATTATTCATTTTCATATACTTTTTGGCAACTTTTTATATTATTTTTGTGACTAACATATTGATCCAAAGGCTCAAAGGTCGGTTCACATGCATTGCATGTTTTTGGTTTCGCAGAATATCCATATCAAACGGAGTCCAAAGCGGGATAAAAGCGGATGGAGCTTATTTTTGGAAAATATGGAAATTTTGGAAGGAAAATCAACGCGAACCCGATTCGAGGTGGTCACGAGGCGAAGCGCCTTGCCCCCGGGCGCGCCCCTGACCCTCGTGAGCCCACCGTAAGGTGGTTGATGCTCTTCTTTTGCCGCAAGAAAGCTAATATTCAGGAAAAAATCACGACAAAGGTTTCAGACCAATCGGAGTTACGGATCTCCATATATACACGAAACGGTGAAAGCAGAGCGTAATGCGACGCAGAAGCAGAGAGATAGATCCAATCTCGGAGGGGCTCTCGCCCCTCCCAAGCCATGGTAGCCAAGGACCAGAGCGGAAACCCTTCTTCCATCTAGGGAGGAGGTCAAGGAAGAAGAAGAAGAAGAGGGCCTCTCTCTCCCTTGCTTCTGGTGGCGCCGGAGCGCTGCCGGGGGCCATCATCATCACCGCGATCTTCACCAACACCGCCGTCATCTTCACCAACATCTCCATCACCTTCCCCCTTCTATATCCAGCGGTCCACTCTCCCGCAACCCGCTATATCCTCTACTTGAACATGGTGCTTTATGCTTCATATTATTATCCAATGATGTGTTGCCATCTTATGATGTCTGAGTAGATTTTCGTTGTCCTATCGGTGATTGATGAATTGCTATGATTGATTTGAGTTGCATGTTTTATTATTGGTGTTGTCCTATTGTGCCCTCCGTGTCGCACAAGCGTGAGGGATTCCCGTTGTAGGGTTTGCAATATGTTTATGATTTGCTTATGGTGGGTTGCGTGAGTGATAGAAGCACAGACCCGAGTAAGTAGGTTGTTTGCGTATGGGATAAAGGGGACTTGATACTTTAATGCTATGGTTGGGTTTTACCTTAATGAATCTTTCGTAGTTGCGGATGCTTGCTAGAGTTCCAATCATAAGTGCATATGATCCAAGTAGAGAAAGTACGTTAGCTTATGCCTCTCCCTCAAATAGAATTGCAATAGTGATTACTGGTCAAGTAACATAGTCAATTGCTTAGGGACAATTTCACAACTCCTATCACCACTTTTCCACACTCGCTATATTTACTTTATTGCTTCTTTATCTAAACAGCCCCTAGTTTATATTTACGCGTTCTTTACTTTCTTGCAAGCCTATCCTTTCACACCTACAAAGTCCTTCTAGTTTCATACTTGTTTCCGGTAAAGCGAACGTCAAGTGTGCGTAGAGTTGTATCGGTGGTCGATAGAACTTGAGGGAATATTTGTTCTACCTTTAGCTCCTCGTTGGGTTCAATACTCTTACTTATCGAAAGAGGCTACAATTGATCCCCTATACTTGTGGGTTATCAGCAACGCGTGTAAGGGCTCTCCAAATCCAGTACCTCAAACCAAACTACTTCTCGGTGGAAGTGATCCTTGTCCCCAAAGAGAACATCTATCTTGATCTTGCCGATTGGCGAGAAGGACAGGCCGGGTATGATGCCATGGAACACGGTCCGACTAGGCATGAGTTGCTTCATCTTGATGTTCAGCTTCTGAATGGTGTCACGGTATAGTATGTTGATGCTGCTCCCGCCATCTATCAGCATGTGGGAGAAACGGGCAGCTCGCCTTTCTGTCGCGAGGGTGGTGTCCAAAACCAACGCGTAAGAGCCGGGGGACGGCATCACCTCTGGGTGGTCGGCCCGGCTCCAGCTGATAGGCCTTTCTGACCCGTGCATGAACTCGGGTTTGTTGGAGGCGATGGCGTTGACTTCTTGGTGCTGTCGGCGCCGGCTGCGCTGATCTTCGGGCTGGCTCGTAAAGACGACGTAGGCGGCATGCTCGTTGGGGAACTCATCTTGAACGGCCCCGACTACTGGTCGAGCGGCTGGCTGTTGAGGGGCCGGAGGCGGCACCATCCCTTCGCCTTTGGAGATTCGGGTGAGCCAGCGGCATTTCCGGGTCGTGTGGTTGGACGGTTTCGCGCCGCTGTGGAACTTGCAAGGGGCATCAAGGGCTTGCTCGTAGGAGAAAGATGGCTGCCAAGGCGTCCTGCCGCCCTTCTGCTTCTTGGGCGCGGGCCGCCCTTCGGGTTGTTCATCTTCGACTGTGGCCACCTGCCGACTGGTGGAAGGCGGCATAGGGCCCTTGCGCTTGTTATCATTCTGGTACGGGCGTCGGCTGGAGTCCCCAGCCGGCATCTTGGGAGCCAGATTGAGCACCTTCCCGGAGGCGTCTACCCGGAGCTCGGTCTTCATTGATGAGTCGGCTGTGGCGTACTTGTCTGCTATGACCAGCAGCTCGTCGAGGGTAGTCGGCTCATCGCAGAGGAGTTTGTGCTTGAGGAGGGTGCCTTCTCGGCACCCGACGGTAAAGTTCTCTATGGCTTGAACCTCGTGCACCCCCTCGCAGCAATTGCGGATCTCGCCCAACGCGTGAGGTAGTCGCGAGTTGATTCATTGGGCCCTTGAACACACAAGGAGAGCTGTCGAGGCTTGGGAGCCCGCTTGTAGGTGCTGGTGAAGTTGCGGATGAAGGCTTATGTGAAGTCTAGCCAGCTGTTGACGCTATAAGGCTTGAGGCTGTTGAGCCAGGTACGCGCCGTGCCTTGGAGCATGAGGGGGGCATACTTCACGGCAACACGCTTGTTGCTGTTTGCTATGCTAACCGCAGTCGAGTAGTCGATCAACCAATCTTCCGGCTTCACAGAGCCATTGTACTTGGGCGTGTCTCTTGGGAGCGAGAACCCTTTGGGGAAGGGCTCGTCGCGGATGCGGGGGCTGAAGCAAGGCGGGCCAACATCGTCTTCTTCTTCTAGCGCCAGGGATCGCACTAGGCGGTCGATCCGATGGAGGGCATCGATCTCGCCGACTCCTTCGCGGCGGCCCAGTCGGCCACTGAGAGTCGGATGCGTGACAGGCGGTGGGGTGGGGTATCTCTCCCCACGAGGCGGAGGAGGAGGCGGGTTGCCTCGTCGCTCCACGGCTCGAGGGCGGCCTTCTGCATCACGCTCGATGGAGATTCGGGTCCGGCTGCGGCTGGCAGCCGGCTCCTTTTCTTGCCTTGCACGGGTGTTGCCCGCAGTCGGCGTCCGTGACGTCGTGCCGTGCTCTCGGCGTGGGGGAGGACTTTCTGCGCGGACGCCGGCTTCGTGCCGCTCTACGGCCACGTCGATCAGCTGTTGGATGCGTCTGGTCATGTAGGGGAGCTCGTCAGCCCCTAGTCCATTCAGCTCGTCTACGGCCGCCTGGGCGGCGTGTAGGTTCTCGAGGGGCGTGGCACAGACTGGGCGGTTTGCTCCCAGCATGTCAGCGATGGCTGCGCCATGCTTCTTGATGACGCCGATTCGGCTCGGCCCGTCAGGGGGCGGCGTGCCAAAGGCGGCGCGGTCGACTTCGCACTGGTGAGCCTCAGTGAGGCGTCTCATGGAGGCTATCTTCTGGCCCTCCGCGATGAGGGCGAGGCGGCGTGCCTCCAGCGCCTCGGCATCGGTGTCGGCCGGAAGGGGGACGGACAAGTTGTGCAGCGCCGCTTGCAGGGCGTCGTGGGCGTTCTCGCTAGAGGAGACGTCGTGGATGATGACCAGCACCTCGGTGATGGTGCTGCCACAGCTGTCGGCTCGAGGGAGCGGGTCGTTGAAGATCACTACACTGGTGGGGAAAGCGTTGAGCGATGCCATGTCGGAGTCGACAAGCATCTGGTCGGTGGAGCCAACCGACTCCAAATTCGCAGCGGGCTCGCTGGAGACATGGAGTTGGTCGAGGAGGCTGATGAGGTGGCTCTCGAGGCAGCCTGTGCCCGCGTCGGATGCAGGCTCGTCAGAGATGCGAGCCTCGCCAAGAAGATCGGCGAGGCAGCTCGCCGCGCAGGTGTTAGCGACGCCTTGCAACGCGTCGGGGCTAGCGCCATCGGGCGTGCCGGGATGGCTACGCTCGCTGGGAAGGAAAAGGGTTCCCGTCCAGAACAGGTCTCCGGACGACGGTGCACCTGGCCCCATGGTGGGCGCCAAATGTCGGGTGGTAGGTGCGACATATGCCAACGGGTGGCTTATCATTGTGGGAGCCAATAAGACATCGCCGGTGCCTGGAAACGGGATAAGGCGAAGACATGCACGCCGGCGAATCTTACCCAGCTTCGGGGCTCTCCGGGGAGATAATACCCCTACTGCTGCTCTGCGGGGTCTCCGCATGATCACTAAGTAAACGAGTAGCTACAAGAGGCTCCTTGAGCTGTTTGGCGAGAGGAAGAAGAAGGGCAAGGCTAGCTCTCCTCTTCCCTCTATGTGGTGTCTAAAACTCTAAGAGATCAACCTTTTGCATGGGTGACCTGGGAGGTTTATATAGGCCTACCCCCCAGGGGTACAATGGTAATCCGGTGGCGCGGGCCCTAGCCGTCAAGTGTCTATGTTCACGGCTTCTCCGCCGACTCTGGGGCCCGCCGACTGGTGGGTCCCGCCATTACCGGCTTCTGGTCGACAAGCAGGTCCCACCGCTCGGGGGCCTTGTCGGGGGATGGTTACTGTTGCCTCACTCCTGATGACGAGGGCTTTGTCGAGGTAAGCATGGTACAGTGCCACCGCCTGGCGGCGATCACTGTAGCCTTACCTCGTCTTGTCTCCTTAATGAGGCGACTCCTTCGAGGGAGGGAGCTAGCCGGCTGTTGGGAGCCGGCCTTATCTCGGGCCGACTGGGGGAAGCCGGGCCGCCTTCGGGCGTCTCTCTGACCGAAGGGGCCCGCCGCCCGTGGGCTGTTTTGACAGCTCGTCGTGGGTGACGTCATGGTCAACATGGCAACAGTGTCGCGCCGGACGGGTGATGGCCGCCCCGTACAGCGCACTGTGACCACGCGTGCTCCGGGATTCGGGGGTGGCAGGCTTCACTGTAGCCACGCCCTGTCTCATCGCCGTTATGTGGGTGCAGAGTTTGAGGGTACGATCTTGGCCGCCTGCTGGGGGGTCGGGTTCTTGGAGTCGGCCTTATCGTGGCCGGCTTCTTGGAGTCGGCTCTCTTGTGGCTTTCCTCCTATGGGTTTAGGGTCAGGCCGCCTCCCGGTAGCCGGCTTGAGAGATAGCCGGCCAGGGGAAGGCGGCCCCACGCCTTGGATGCTTGAAGGCCTGATTGGCCTGTCATTTTTCTGAAGAGCTGGGGGGAGCCGGCTAGGCTACCCGTGGTCATTTACTCCGACAAGGAAGCTTGACGCGGAGAAGCTGATGACCGAGGGGCCGCCAGAGGGTAAGGAGCACCGCAAGCCCGAGCTGTACTATGAAGGTGTACTGAAGGGAGCCCGCCTTGTGGCGGATAAGTGTACCAAAGACATTATATTTCCCTGAGGGCATTCTTGCCGTTCTTTGTAATATGGGATAATGGCACTTTTATTATCTATTGTCTGTTTTGTTTGAACATTCGTTCTTCCTGTGCGGCTGTTTAGTGTATGTCAATCCTGAGAGTTGGCCAGTCGTCGGCTTCTGCCCCCACGAAATAAATACGGGGATGTTCGGGTCATACCTGAACACTCTTTATCCCATGGCTGGGTCCTTTTAAGGAGGTGTTCCTCACCACGAACCAGGCAATCGGACTATAGGGCTTTACCACTCTCACTTAGCCAAAGGAATTCGAGTATGGTCGACGCAGCCCCTAGTGTTCGGAAGGCCGAACAAGGGGCTCTATTGGTGCCTGATCGGAGGACCGATCCGTCGCACTCTGCATTTATAATGGCGTTATGCGGAATAAATCTTTAAGGATTTTACAACCTCTCGAACAGCGGACCAGCTCTCGCTGTATCATGACAGTCGGTTTTCGGCTTTCTCTACTGAGGTGCTCGTCCGGCAGATCCCGGACACAATCGCAGTAGTTCTCCCTGCGCTACCTTAGCTGATATAACGGAACGTAAGGTACCAAAACAAGGGAGCCGGGCAAACCCAACCAATGACCCAAGACATGATTCGGATCTGATGCATATAGTGCTATAAGTTCGGGGTGCCGAGCGATCGAAAAGGTGGTCGGACTTTACTGCCGTACTGTGAAGCCCCTGGTATAATCGGGCGTAACACGAGGCGTCGATGAGAACCGACAGCAGGTAAGTGTTATTGAAGTCTACGCATTGTGGTAAGATTATATGTCGATGAATATGAGTACGATTTATGATTATGAAAAGAGGTGTTTTTGGCGGAACCTGTGATGGCCGGACAGGAGGGGGCTGTGAGTGGATTTGAAGTGAATCCGGACTGCCTTCTTTGGGGGGGGGGGGGGCTTACATGCATGCTCCTGTCCTTGTGTGTCCGGGTCGATTCCATGTCGCCGATCCTATTCTGCGTCAAAGTTAGTTTGAAAAGGCAAATACCTGGAGGCAGCTGAACGTCCTCTTGTGGTTGATCCGAGGGTTCCTGATCGGACCCTGGTTAACCCAGCCGTTATACTGTGAAGTAGCACGGTCTCCTCAGTTGGTGGCCGGATAGTTGGCTGTCATATCAAAAATTTGATAGTCATGCACGACTCGCTGCTCCGGCAGCTGTATGATTTCCGCTCTAAGGGCGGGGTTTGGCCTTGCCCATAGGTGTGATTATATCACATGGCGTTGGCCTAATGGTTTACCACGTGGAATCTAGTCAAGGTGGTTCTTCCCGTGAGCATATGGTAAATTACCGTATGAGGGGGAGGTGCCGAAGAATTATTCTTTGGCGTGGCATTTTTTGGTGATCCAAAGACAACTGTTAGAGTGGTGGGCCAGTAAGGCCTGGCCTTTGCGCCTGACATCTTTTTTAGGATATGTTATTTGTGGTTTCATACCCGCAGGGGCTTTATGTGTTATGGAGCCCTCGGACTACTAGGTCGGAGGTACTGCAATTGAATTGTTGTGGTTTATATGATCGGGGGTGATTGGCCGTACTTTTATGCTCTGGGGGGTCTCTTGACTAGACACCTCCCCTCATTGTTTTCGGCACATGACCAGCCGCTTTGTTTTGAGGATCCGGCATTCTCTATTGGTATGCTTTGCCGTCCTTCTAGGAGTACCATGAATTTCACATGGTTAGTCGAGTGTGTGGCTCGGGCCGGATAGGCTTGAGCTGTTCTTTGTCCGCTGACCGGACTGGGAGTTGCTGGACTTGGTGCCAGCTTTCCTGACTTGGCGTTTATGACCATTGCGCCGAGGCTTGAGGATGCCTCTTCGTGTGTCCTTCGTATTGTCTTGGACCATAGTGATGTGTTGATGTCGGGGTATGTGCCTTGGGTTCTCCTTCTTAGGTTGAGGTAGCCAGTTGTGCCGTGTGTGCCCTTTGTCGAGGCGGTCAAGTCCGTATTCTTCGGTGGCCAGTACCTTGGTCCACCTGTCCGCGATCAGGTCTTGGTCAGCTTTAAGCTGGTGCTGCTTCCTTTGTAGGCTCCTTGCCATTGCCATGAGTCGTCGCTTGAAGCGAACTTGTTCCACTGGATCTTCAGGCACGCCAAATTCGTCATTGTCGAGGCACACCTCGTCCTCAGAGGGGGGCGTATAATTGTCCCTCTCCAAGTATCCCACCATGGCCAGTCCGGCCTGCTTGAAGGCAGGCTGATCGGGGTTGTATTCATCTTTGGTGCCATCCGGATTGTTTTCGTCTCCTGGGCCGGTATTGCTGTGGCGGGGCTTGGAGCGGCGTCGAAGACGCCCATGCTTTGTTTTTCTCCCTGAGGGGTTATCCTCCGTTGCCTTATCACCATTGGTTTCCGTCGGAGTGTCCATCATATTTATATCATAGGAAGAGGTGGTTGTCCACCACCCAGTGAGCGGTGGTTCATGTTCTTCTCCTGTGTCGTCGTCCATACCGTCGATGTTTTCGGAGTCGAAGTCGAGCACGTCTGTTAGATCATCGACCATGGCAATGAAGTGGGTGGTGGGTGGGCAACGAATTCCTTCATCGCCTGCTTCCCACTCGAGCCGGGCATAGTTCGGCCGTGAGCCTCCTGACAAAGAGAGAGACTTTAATGAGTTCAGCATGTCGCCGAAGGGCGAGTGCTGAAAGTTATCCGCAGCGGTAAACTCCTTTACCGGGGCTCAACCTGGCTCGGCTGGCTCGGGAGTGCGCGGACTGGAACCCACAACCGGATACGAGCCCGGGGGTCCGTAGTCACAGGCTTCTATAGAGGTGAGACCTGTGTTCGGCTCCAACGCCGATGAGTGTGCGGCCTGCGGGGCGGGGTCCATCCCTCCGTCCTTAGGCAACGCAGCCTGCTTCGGATTTAGGTCCGGGGCTACTGCAGGGGTGATATCCCGAGCATTGTCCGACAGCAGGTCTAAGCCGTGCTCATCGTGACTGTCCGGTGCTCCTAGCACAGGCCCGAATCCGTCGAAGATCAAGTCTCCACGAATGTCGGCCGTGTAGTTCAAGTTTCCGAACCTGACCTGGTGGCCAGGAGCGTAGCTGTCTATCTTCTCCAGATGGCTGCTTAATTGGCTCATAAAGGCGGCCACCGAACACGAAGATCTGTCCGGGGAGAAAAGTCTCACCCTGGACCGTGTTGTTGACGATTGAAGGCGCCATCAAGCCTTGTAGCGACAGCATAGAGGAACTCTAAATGAAAGCACCTGTCAAAACCGGCGGATCTCGGGTAGGGGGTCCCGATCTGTGTGTCTAGGCTGATGGTAACAGGAAGAAAGGGACACAATGTTTACCCAGGTTCGGGCCCTCTCGATGGAGGTAAAACCCTACTTCCTGCTTGATTAATATTGAAGATATGAGTAGTACAAGAGTAGATCTACCACGAGATCGTAGAGGCTAAACCCTAGAAGCTAGCCTATGATGGTATGATTGTAATTGTGATCGGCCTTCTAAGGACCAACCCCTCCGGTTTATATAGACACCGGGGAGAGCTAGGGTTTACATGGAGTCGGTTACAAGGAAGGAAATACAATATCCGAATCGCTAAGCTTGCCTTCCACGCCAAGGAGAGTCCCATCCGGACACGTGACGGAGTCTTGAGTCTTGTATCTTCACGCTTCAATAGTCCGGACGATGTATACAGTCCGGCTGTCCGGATAACCCCTAATCCAGGACTCCCTCACTCTCTATGGAGGTAATACCCTACTTCCTGCTTGATTGATCTTGATGAATATGAGTATTACAAGAGTTGATCTACCACGAGATCGTAATGGCTAAACCCTAGAAGTCTAGCCTGTATGTCTATGGTAATGAGTATCTCCCCTTCCGGACTAAGTCCTCCGGTTTATATAGACACCAGGAGGATCTAGGGTTACACAGGGTCGGTTACAAAGAAAGGAATCTACATATCCGGTCGCCAATCTTGCCTTCCACGCCAAGGAGAGTCCCATCCGGACACGGGTGCAGTCTTCGGTCTTCGTATCTTCACAGCCCATCAGTCCGGCCCATGGCTAACAGGCTGGACGCCCGAGGACCCCTTAATCCAGGACTCCCTCAGTAGCCACCGAACCAGTCTTTCAATGACGAGATGTTCGGCGTGTAGATTGTCTTCGGCATTGCAAGGCGGGTTCCTCCTCCGACGGCTTCAAAGTAATGTATTCGGCTTATAATTCAATGCTGCACCCCTCGCTTTTGTGCATCCATGACTTCAGCTTCCACGTGTCGGGCGAATGCGGAAGGTCAGGGTATTTTTTGCAAATAACACCCTAGCCATGCAAGAAAGAACATCTATTTAAAGAGATTGGATCTGAGATCCATTCGGCACCACGCGGAAAAAATCCTCAGAGACTGTCAGGAGAGACCACTCCAACATGGCCAACATTTCCAGCTCCTCCTCCTGTTCCAGCCTAGAGAAAGGCGAGTGGGAGAGGTGCTCTGTGCCCCACGGCCAATTGGAGAAGCTACAAACGCAGGGATTTCTCCCTCCTGCAGATCTGGTCCCTGTTCGAGCAGGATTGGCCTCGTTCAACGGCAAAACCCAAGCGGAGGATTCCCCCAATCCGTGTGCGGGAGAACGAGTGTGCTTCGTCCACTATTTTCTGAGGGGCGTGGGATTTCCCATTCACCCATTCCTCCGAGGGCTTCTGGACTATTATGGCCTCCAGCTGCACAATTTTACCCCGGCCTCCATTCTGCACATCGCGGGTTATGTTGCTTTATGCGAACTATTTCTGGGTATTGAGGCCCATTTTGAACTGTGGAGAAATTTGTTCTCCCTTGTCCCGCGCAACCACGAAGGATCAATACTTAAACTGGGGGAGCCGAAATATGGCACATTGCTAAGACCGGATACCTATCCGGCACGTTGAAGAAGGCGTCTGAAGAGTGGACCTCTGAGTGGTTTTACATGGATGACGTCCTACTTCCAGATCCGGTCCGGAGAGGCCTCCCCGAGTTTGCAAGTGTTCTTGTGAAGAAGCGGCACAGCTAGCGCCCCCGGAGCTCCGAGGAGGAAGATAGTGCAGAAGTTTGCCAACTCCTGAGCTAGATCAGGACGCTTGCCCATCCTGGTATACAATAGTCGAAGTGATGGCGACCTCCATAGTACGGGGAGTTCAGCCACTCCAATACAGAGGACATCTCATGTGGAATTATAATGGGGAAGATGACGCCTCTCGCTGCGGCAGAGAAGTTCCGGACACCCCTGCCGCCTTGGCCAAAATATTTGCCGAACTGTTCAAGGGTGAGGAAGAGGAGTTCCTGCGCATCGCGCACAGAGAAGGATATTCCATGTACAATCCTCCTAGCTGGGTGAGTTCCCAATTTTTCTTTGCGCCACCCATTCCACTCCTGGAGCTTTGTTTACTGAAATATTAATCCGTCCATTCATAACAGCACTAGCGAAAGACTTCCGAGGGGCTTTATAGCCCCGCCCCGCAGCCCGAGGGCCACAATCGGGACCTCGACCCTGGATTCAAAGAGGATCCAGATTTATCCGTGGTGCTCGAGAATGGCGTGTTTTATCAGGCGAGCTATGACGGCACCGAAGTTCCCATCATCGCCGATTATCCTGGTCTTCTCCTCGCTTCGCACGTAAGTAGTCAGGAGACATCTCCCCCAAAAGGGTTCCCTCGTTCCGCCTTACCCACCGCACTGTCTCGTGCTTCGAAGGGGAGGCGTTGTACATACCGTGCTACTCCAGGAGCGACTCCGAAGAGAGAGGCTCCCGCACCGGGTAAGCCTCCGAAGAGGAAGGCAAACGAAGACACGGTTGGGCCCTCGCCAAAGAGGTATGGGTTTGCAAATATATTTTAATAGTCGCGTCCAACCGTTACTTTCATGTTCGTCCTGTATCAGGAAAAGAGTCCCACGGACTGTGTCTGTGGGTCCGGTCAATAATACTCCCAACAGCCAGAATCCAGTCTCGGCCGAGGGGACGGGGGCCGATATGGGAGTGATGCCGGACTGTCCTTTGACCGAGGACTCGTAAAATATGTCATTACCAACTCGGAAATGGAGAGCGCCATGAATCATCGGCGTAGGAGGGCTATTCTACGAGACCCACACTTTTCAGAAGAGGTGTTTAATGCCTTCAGCTCGGCTGATGCATACATCCGAGCTGCTCAAGATGGGCTTAGCAGAGCCACAAAGCAGCATTTAAAAGATGTGCAGGTAAGTTTACCGTGTCTCCTTATGATAAATGTATGCCAGTATATAGCCCCCGAGACTTAAAGTAGTTGGGACAACTGATTTGAGGATCGCTGCATGACCAGGCTCTGTCGGAGAAAAACGACGTGCTAGCTCAAAAGCTAGAAAAGTGCGGGACGCAGTTGAACGTAGTGACCGCCGAACTGGAGAAGTCCAAGAAGGCGTCCTCTGGTAATACTTCCCTCCATCGAGAAACAAAAAATGATGTGTCAGCTATATTAAAACTGCTGCTTGTCGTTTAACAGGGTCATCGGACCAGCTGGAAGAGGAACTGAAGGCTGCGCAAATGAGCGAAAGAGAGGCGAAGAGACAATGTGCTGTAAGCGAGAGCATCCTGACCAAAGTCAGCGAGGAGAAAAACAAACTCCAAGATTCAAATACCAAACTGGGCGAAGAACTAAAAGATGTATGAGCCCAGCTAGCCGACTCTATGAAGGAAAACAAAAGGCTGCGAGCCAGCATATTCAGTACGTGGCCGAATTGACCATATAACAGTTTGGAGGTAAAAATAGCTGATACAACTATGGTTGCAGGTATGTTGACGGTCAGTCCCGAAGAGGAGGTGTCCGGATCATCAAGTGATCTTCTGCAAGGGCTGTCGCAGTTGCACGAGCAAGCTTGGCAGGCAATGCGGAGTGTAGCGAAGGCCTTATGGCCATCCGACTCCCCTCCAGGGAGTATGGAGAAGCTTGTAGAGCTGTTCAAGGAGGCCAAGCGTATCCGACTATGGAAGATATCGGCCTGCCGAGAGGGTGCGCGAGAGGCCTGGGCCATGGTAAAAACACGATATACCATGCTGGATCCGAGTCACATGGCCCGGGTCGGACCGCTAGGTCAAATGGGGAGGAAATTCCCGTTAGTTTAGTATATGGCCAAGTAGAAGTAGTCGCCAAGTATTCCCAGCAGGATTGCAAGTTAGACAGCCTGCTGGACGGCATAGAGGAGGAAGTTTTTGAGTCCAAGTGACTATGTACTTTCCTTTGTATCTGTAACTCTAGTTGAATTGTGAAAGCTTGTCATTGCGGACCTTTTCGCTTCAACCTCTCAACCCGAAGGTGCGGAGTGTTTCTGAATACCACAACGGCCGAGTAGACCGGGTATGCATGGAAGCCAGGCGTAGGGGTCATAGTCGCTTGAGCAGACAAGTATCCGCCTAGTTATGTTATATTACACTTAAGATTATAAGAAACATCTTCCAGAGAGAATAGTTTCGTTAAGGGTTCCTTTCCCTGGGTGTGCATGCATCTACGTGCATGTCCGGACTGTGATGGAAAAACTCACAGTACGTATAACTTCTAGGGGTTCATAATGGAGCGAGTGCAAAAACATCTAAAATTCACCGACCGAATATTCCCTTAAGAACTCTAGCTTTCGGCTCCACCCAGTCTGAGCTACACATCTGGATGACCCGGCAGTAACAATCGTAGAGGTGCTCCCTTTATGCCCTAGCCGAAATAACGAGAACGTATGGCATATGCATAGGAGCCAGGCAACCCAGCTTGGCCAAAACTTAAGTCATATCGATGCATATAATGACAAAGAAAAGGTACATATGGGAGAAAACGCATATGTTATGGGCTTTATGCTCAGAAAATGGAAATAGCAAGCTTCTGTCCAAGAAGCCCCCAGGTATGATAGACGTGCATACTTGAAGATGTATGCGTCGGGGGTGCAAGGTCTAACCGCACGAAAGCCTTTAAGGCTTAAGAGAAAAACGAAAAGAGAAACGATAATAAAGACAATAAGAGGAAGGAGACAAATAAGGAGTTTGGTGCTAGGCATAGAATCTTCAGAGTTTGGCCTCGTTCCAGGGATTCGGCTCTAGTCGATTGTCCGACGCATCACGCAAGCAGTACGCTCCTCCGGTGAGAACTTCGTCGATTATGAAGGGACCCTCCCACTTGGGCTTGATTTTGTCCTTTTTCTTCTCCGGCAGGCGTAGAACGAGTTCGCCGATGTTGTAAGTTTTGGCCCGCACTTCTCTGCTTTGATACATGTGAGCCTGCTGTCGATAAAAAGCAGAATGAGCTTTTGCGACATCGCGCTCCTCCTCCAAGGCATCTAGGTTGTCCTGCCGATCAAGCTCAGCCTCTCTCTCTTCGTACATGCGCACTCGAGGTGAGTCATGAATAATGTCGCAGGGTAATACTGCCTCTATGCCGTACACCATGAAAAAGGGAGGTGTATCCGGTAGTGCGATTGGGCATGGTCCGCAGCCCCCAGAGTACAGAGTCGAGCTCCTCAACCCAGTGCTTGTCTGACTCTTTCAGAGACCACACTAGTCTAGACATAATGCCGCTCATGATAAGACCATTGGCTCTTTCGACTTGACCGTTTGTTTATGGATGATATACAGAGGCGTAATCGAGCTTGATGCACAGATTAGCACACCAGGTTTTCACTTCATCGGCAATGAAATTTGAGCCGTTATCAGTGATGATATTGTGGGGAACACCGTAATGGTGTATGACGCCGGATATAAAGTCTATTACTGGTCCGGACTGGGCCTCTTTAACTGGTTTAGCCTCTATCCACTTGGTGAATTTATCCACCATGACTAGCAAATATTTTTTCTTATGGCTTCCTCCTTTAAGGGGTCCAACCATATCCAGTCCCCAGACCGCAAAAGGCCAAGTGATGGGGATTGTTTGTAGGCAGGTGGGGGCATATGGCTTTGGTTGGCGAAGAGTTGGCATCCGACACAATGTTGGACAAGGTCATGTGCATCCGCTTGGGCTGTCGACCAATAGAATCCTGTACGGAAGGCCTTGCTAACAAGGGCCCGAGCTGCGGCGTGGTGCCCGCCGAGACCGGCATGAATCTCAGCCACGAGCTGCCGCCCCTCCTCCTCGGAGATACATGTTTGAAGGACTCCGGTAGCGCTTTTCTTATAGAGCTCTCCGTCATGGACCGTGTAGGCCTTCGAACGTCAGACAATGCGGCGGGCCTCATTCTGGTGCTCAGGAAGCTCCTTCCTATTCAGGCAGGCCAGGAAGGGTTCGGTCCACGGGGCAATGACTGCCATGATGAGATGCGCGGACGGTGTTATTTCGGTGGCTGAGCCTCCGATGATGTCGGTGCTTTCGCAGTCTAGGGTTATGTTCGGATCCGGACTAGTATTGCCGTTTTCCCCCTGCCACACTATGGATGGCTTAAAAAGCCTATCTAGGAAGATATTAGGTGGGACGGGGTCGCGCTTAGCACCGATACGAGGAAGGACATCCGCCGCTTGATTACTCTCTCGAGCCACATGATGGAACTCGAGCCCCTCGAACCGAGCCAACATTTTTATGACGGCATTACGATAAGCTGCCATCTTCGGATCTTTGGCATCGAAGTCTCCATTTATTTGAGAGATTGCAAGGTTTGAGTCCCCGCGCACTTCCAGGCGTTGTATGCCCATAGAGACAGCCATCCGGAGACCATGCAATAGGGCCTCATATTCGGCTGCGTTGTTGGAGTCTGTGTATAGTATTTGGAGTACGTACTGAACGATGTCTCCAGTAGGGGATGTTAAAACGACACCCTCTCCTAGCCCTGCCAGCATTTTGGAGCCATCGAAGTACATAACCCAATTGGAATATGTGCCATACTCTTTAGGGAGTTCGGCCTCTGTCCATTCAGCGACGAAGTCAGCCAGTACTTGGGATTTGATAGCTCGACGTGGCTTGTATGTAATATCAAATGGAAGGAGCTCAATGGCCCATTTGGCAATCCGGCCCGTGGCATCGCGGTTGTTTATTATGTCGTTGAGTGGTACATCGGAAGCCACCGTGATCGAACACTCCTGGAAGTAGTGTCGCAGCTTTCCTGATGCCATAAACACCGCGTATGCTATCTTTTGATAATGGGAGTACCGGTATTTGCATGGTGTAAGGACAGTGGATACGTAGTATACTGGCTTCTGAAGCGGGAATTTGTGTCCGTCCTGTTCTCGTTCAACGACGAGCACGGCGCTCACCACCTGATGTGTTGCCGATATGTATAATATCATGGGTTCGTCGATGTTGGGCACGGCCAGGATTGGGTTGCTTGCTAGAAGTGTTTTTATTTCCTCCAGTCCGGTTGTTGCCGCGTCCGTCCACTCGAAGTGATCGGTTCACCATAAAAGGCGATAGAATGGCAGTGCTTTGTTTCCTAATCTGGAGATAAAGCGGCTTAAAGCTGCAACACAACCCATGAGTTTTTGGACTTGTTTGAGGTCCGTTGGCGTAGCCAATTGAGACAGCGCTCGAATTTTGGCTGGATTTGCTTCAATTCCTCTATTGGAAACGATGAAGCCCAGCAGTTTTCCCGTGGGGACGCCGAAGACGCACTTTTCCGGATTGAGCTTAATGTCATACACGCGGAGGTTATCAAATGTGGGATGCAAATCGTCTATTAGTGTTTCGACGTGCCTAGTCTTGATGACGACGTCGTCCACATAAGCTTCAACTGTCTTGTCGATCTGTTTTTCCAGGCATGTTTGAATGATGCGTTGATATGTGGCGCCGGCGTTCTTGAGCCCGAAGGGCATGGTGTTGAAGCAGAATGGCCCATATGGGGTAATGAATGTTGTTGCAGCTTGATCGGACTCCTTCATTTTGAATTGGTGGTATCCGGAATATGCATCGAGGAAGCACAGTGAGTCATGTCCTGCGGTAGCATCAATGATTTGTTCAATGCGGGGGAGGGGGAAGGAATCCTTAGGGCAACCTTATTGAGGTCTTTGAAATCGACGCATAACCGCCAGGATTTGTCCTTCTTTGGTACCATCACCAGGTTTGCCAGCCATTCAGGATGTTTTATTTCTCTGATGAATCCGGCCTCAATTAGCTTGGCCAGCCCCATAGCTTGGTGTTTGGGCTCGGAAAAGCGTCGCAGTGCTTGTTTGACTGGTTTGTATCCCTTTAGGAAGTTAAGGCTATGTTTGACCAGCTCACGTGGGATCCCAGGCATGTCAGAAGGGTGCCAGGCGAATATATCCCAGTTTTCGCGAAGGAAATTCCTTAGTGCGGCATCAACCGTTGGGTCAAGTTGTGCTCCAATAGATGTTGTCTTCTTGGGGTCCATTGGGTGGACCTGGAATTTGACTATTTCTTCTGCAGGTTTCAAGGAGGTGGATTTGGGTCATTTGTCTAAGATCACATTGTCCTTATCCACTGTGGAGCGCAGTGCGGTTAATTCTTCGGCCGCGAGGGCTTCAGATAATACCTCAAGGACCAGGGATGCGGTTTTGTTTTCGGCGCGTAGTGCAATGTCTGAATCACTAAGAAGAGTGATTATGCCGTTTGGTCCGGGCATTTTTAGCTTCATATACCCGTAATGAGGTATAGCTTGGAAGCGTGTAAAAGTGACCCGCCCCAACAGGGCGTGATATCCGCTGCTGAAAGGAGCCACTTGGAAGGTGATTTCTTCAGACCGATAATTCTCCAGTGTGTCGTATACCACGTCAAGTGTGATTTTTCCCGTACACCGCGCCTCCCGACTGGGAATGATTCCTCGGAAGGTCGTACTGCTTTGCTTAATGCGGCTCCTGTCTATTTCCATTTTGTGGAGTGTATCCTCATAGATGAGGTTTAATCCGCTGCCACCGTCCATGAGGACCTTGGTGAGTCGAAAACCGTCCACGATGGGACTGAGTACTAGAGAGGCTGGTGGTTGGATTGTCCTGTATTTTGGTTCGTCTCCGACATTAAAGGTTATAGCCATGTCGTTCCAAGAGTTTACTGTGGCGATTTGGCAGACTTCGGCAAGGCCGCAAAGTGCCCTTTTGCGCTTATTGTTCGAGGCAAATGTCTCAAAGACCGTCAATACTTTGAAGTCGTCGTCTTCTGGAGGGTGTTGCTCTGGAGTGTTTTTGGTAAGGATGTCCTCGCCGCTTTCGGCCACTTGCCGGAGTATCCAACATGCTCTAAGGCTCTGGGTTGGTATGGTATCCGGTGTTGTGTGCATTTTGCATGGGCAATTGAGCCATTCCTCCACAACTGTTCCGCGCCGCATAATGGGTTTGTATTTCTTGGCTATTCGGCTAGGTGCGTCGCGAGGATGCGCCCTTTTCGTCTAGACCAGTGGTTGAGTTGGGAGTGATGGCTCCCCATGAGCTGCCTGGTCCCTCCAGGCGCTTTCCATTGTGCTGTACTTCTATACAATAGTTGCCAGGTCAGCGAAGTGTAGTATGCAGCGACGATTAATGGCGTTGAGGATTCCTTCGTCCGTGCAATTGTTGCAGAACGCAGATATCGCATCCTCGTCGCGGCAATCTTTAACCTTGTCCTTGACAAGGAGGAATCTGGCCCAGAATTGGTGGACCGTTTCCTGAGACTGATGTTGTATGCTCATAAGAGCGCTTGCATTTTGGTGGGTGGGTGGAATTGAATCCGGATCCTGACCCGACCGATGATCCGGAGTCTGAAGATTTTCCAGACTTAATAGTCCGGACTCCGGGGTGTCTTCGGATTGCTTACCAGGCGCCGCTGATTGGAGCAGCGGGTCGGTCCTGTCTCCTCGCTCCCCCGGCAGCTGGATTGGTTGATTGGGGCGGCCGCCCTTAGGCTTGCTCGGAACCGTCCCCCTACAAAAAGGGGAGAGGGACAGCGTCTTCCCGCATTCGTCTTCTTCCAGTTTGATCCCTTCCCTTCCCTTTTCATGGAGAGAAGGCGCGGTCGTGGCCGTCCTTCCATGGAGACGACTAGGTCTTCCTTCCGCCAGAGAGCTGCGGCGGTTAAGGAAGAGTCGGACGCCCAAGGTGAAGGTCACGCTTGAGGTAGAGGCACCGGACAGGGCCGCGGTCGGTGAGGCTGTCGTGGAAGAGGTGGGCGCGGATGGGGGACATCCGCGTCGTCACCATCTCCGTCACCATCTCCTCCACCATCTCCTCCTGCTTCATCAAGCGGCCATGTCGGGGACACGGCGCTGGAGTTTATCCTGCAGTTGCGCGAGCCGCTGCGCAGCCACCTTCGTCTTCCTGAGGCGTTCGCGGGGGTGCTGGAGATTGATCAGCCACCGAGGTTGAGGCTTCACAGTAAAGGGTGTTGCAACAGTAAAGGCTTTCCCGTCCCTCATGCGATGCTGCTCCGTCGGGGTTGGAAGACCTTCGCACGTGCCCACTGCTTGATGAAGGGGCACGTTCTCCACTTCAAATTAGTGGAGAGCGATCTGCTCTCCGTCAAGGTCTTCGGGCGCTCTGGAATCAGGTTAGGCTGTTGCGCAGAGAGCTCGACCGATGACGAAAACTCCTCCTCGAGCGACAGTGACGAGGAGGACACCGGTGGGGAGGACGACGGGGACAGGTCCGACCAGGCGTCGGATACGCCATCCTCAGGCGACGCCGGCAACACCATCATCTGCACCTGGCCTTTCCCTTGGCAGAGCGATTTGCCGGGGGTGAGGCCAGCTCCATGAACTTCTCGAGGTCGCCTCCTTGGGCGGCTGGCGTGGGAAGGCCAGAGAAGACGAAGAAGGTGGGTGGCGGGCCGTCAAGTCAGAGTACGATGGCACCGACGCCTTCGTCTCGTATTGCCGGGCCGCTGCTTCATCTTTTGACTCTTCTCCCGGCACCATCATCACCAGCCCTCTTTCGAACGACCGCCGAGATGTTCTCTTGGTGTCTTCTGGTGCTCGTACCTCGCCTAGGCACTCCTTTTGCCGTTTTGCCATCTTGGTCTGTTTCCTAGGGAGAGGGACAAGAAAGGGATTATGGGCATCTTATCTCTTTTTAGTTTTTAAGCCTACGGGCACTTGTTAGATTTAAACCTTGTAATCCCCTTGCTCATGTTTACATTCCGTACGAATTGTACTTGTTAACAACGTATTAATGAAGAAAAGGGTGTTTGCCGGGTTGTTCTGTGCGTGAGCGAGGCCCACACCAAGGAGTGGATCCTTGTTATCTCAAGATAAACATCGTCACCCGGCAATAGACCTTGCCGTCTTCCCGCTCTATAGCTCGACTACACTCAAGCCCTCAGTGGAGGTAGGGGCAAATTAGGATTAGGCCCTTCCTTTGTTCCCTTTCCATCGCACTACAACCAAGTTCCGGCCCAAAGAAAGGTTTTTGGACACGGGACAGAGTCAGCACTGTGGTACAAGAGTGAGCGAAGTTTCGGACGTTCAAGTTCCATACGGAAGTGTAGAGTGAGGGATGAAAGACTTATCTGGTTCTGCAGCCCCGCAACCTTGGCTTGCCGTGGTCGGATCTCTGGATCTGCAGCCCCCGGCAACCTTGGGTTGCCGGGGTTGGGGTGTCGGCTTGTTTCCTTTCCTCCAAATTGCTCAGCAGAAACGCCTGCGCATCCTGCGAAACAAAAGAAAGGACAGGAAGGAACAGAGAGACGCACACTCGACCTCTATGCTAGGGGTTAGTCGATGCTAAGCACTATCAACCCTAACAAAGAGAGAGAGACCCAACCTAGCATCCATGCTAAAACTTAGGGCACCAGTGCTTCATTTATTTTATGCTCAGGGTCTGCGCTAGGCTTTGTACAAAGGGTTACATGCCTTGCCGGCAAGGCTTGTACAAAAAGTGGTCTGCCGGGGGGCCGGCAACCGCGCCTTATGGGTAAAACTTGTGAATATGTTCGATGTTCCAGGAATTGCTCACTGGAATACTATCTTGATCTCCGAGCAGGCTCGCCGGGCCTGGTGACTCGTATTACCCGATAAGGGCCTTCCCACTTTGGCATCAACTTGTTGGAATTCTTGGCCGACTGAATGCGCCAAAGAACAAGGTCGCCTTCCTCAAAGCTTCGGGCATGAACCTTGCGGCTATGGTAGTGGCGCAAGGCTTGCTGGTAGCGTGCAGCTCGCACTGCCGCCCGAAGACGATCTTCCTCAAGGAGCGTTGCGTCATCTTGCTGCAACCGCTCTTGCTCAAGCTCATCATAAGCGAGCACTCGAAGTGACCGTATGTGAGTTCCGTGGGGAGAACTGCCTCCGCCCCGTATACAAGGCAGGTGACGACGTTGATCTGGGTTATGCAAGATTCGTTGCAAAGGGAGGCGGGTGACGACGTTGATCTCATGTGCTTGGAAATAATGACGCAACTTCCTCGAGACCATAAGGAGGCTGAAGAGCAATTTATGCACACTGGAGTACCTTGATCTAGCCCCCTGCAAGAGGGAGCTGACAAAGTAAACTAGGTGCTGCATCATCTTCTTCTTCTGCACCACCTCATTTGGTTGCGCCGTTTTTGCCCCACCGGCGGCAGATACTGCCAGGGGCCCTGCCTTGCCGGCACTAATCCCTGCCGGGGGGGCTCTGGCTCGCCATTCGTCAGCTCTGCCGTTGCAACTGCCTCTTCATCGACCTCCCTCTGCGCCACTAGTGCAGCACTGACCACTTGATTTGTTGCCGCTAGATATAGCAGCAACGGCTCTTGCGGTTTAGGCACAACTAGTATTTGTGTAGAGGAGAGGTATCTCTTCAAATCCTGCAGCGCTGCCTCAGCCTCCGGGGTCCATTCCATCGGACCTGCCTTTTTCAGGATCTTAAAAAAGGGAAGGGTGCGCTCAGCAGATTTGGAGATGAACTTGCTCAAGGCAGCAACGCAGCCAGCAAGCCGACGAACATCCTTGACTCGCCTTAGCGCCTCAATCTGCTCAATTGCTTTGATCTTGTCGGGGTTCGCCTCGATCCCACGCTGAAATCTTGCCGGACGGAACACCGAAGACACATTTCTCAGGGTTCAGCTTGAGGTTGATCTTGCGCAAATTTGCAAATGTTTCTTCTAAGTCTTGTATGAGTGTTGCCCTATCCTTGGTTTTGACCACTATTTCATCCATATAAGCTTCCATATTTCTATGTAGCTGAGGCTCAAAACCAATTTGGACTGCTCTTGCAAATGTTGAACCAGCGCTTTTCAACCCGAAAGGCATTCGTACAAAACAATATGTACCACATGGGGTGATAAACGCGGTCTTTTCTTCACCTTCTCTTGTCATGAAAATCTAGTGGTATCCTGAGTAAGCGTCAAGGAATGACAGCAAATCACACCGGGTCGTGGAGTCCACAATCTGGTCGATGCGCAGCAAAGGGAAAGGATCCTTCGGACAAGCCTTATTGATGTCTGTGTAATCAATACACAACCTCCACTTGGCATTTGCCTTGCGCACCACCACCGGATTGGCCAACCACGTCGGGTGGAGCACTCCCCTGACCAAGCCTGTCACTTCCAACTTCCTGATCTCCTCAGTGATGAACTCTTGTCTTTCCAAAGCTTGCTTCCTGACCTTTTGCTTAATCGGTCGCGCATGAGGGCAGATAGCAAGATGGTGCTCAATCACCTTCTTGGCGACGCCGGGGATGTCAGATGCTTGTCATGCAAACACATCAATATTCGCCCGCAGGAAGATGACGAGCGTGCCTTCCTATTTGCTGTCGAGGGTGGAGCTTATGGTGAAAGCCCCTCCCGTGCGATCCTCCTTGACGGACACCTTCTTGGTCTCTGGCGGTGCAGCTCTGGATTTCTTGCTCCACCGGTGGAGCTCTCTGGCACGTCCTCGACGGGAGCACAGCACTCCGAAGAGGTGCGCTTGCCGGAGTGGGTGTGAGAGGTCTTGCCGGTCTTCTTCCCTCCCGGGGCTTCAGCGGCAGGAGCAAGTGCCTTAGCGGCAGTTGCTGCAACTACCTCCCGGTAGATTTGGTCAGCGCAGATCAGAACATCTTTCTTGTCGGAGGGGACGGTGATGATGGTCATCGGCCCAGGCATCTTCAGCGTGTTGTAAGCGTAATGTGACGCCGCCATGAATTTGGCTAGTGCTGGGCGGCCGAGAATCCCGTTGTAGGGCAAGGGGATCTCGGCAACATCAAAAACAATCCTCTCTATCCTATAGTTCAGCTCGCCTCCAAATGTAATGGGCAGCGTGACCTTACCCTTTGGCTGACTTCTTCCCGTATTGATCCCTTGAAACGTGCCCGTCTCTTCGAGGTCTCCATCAGGAATTTGCAGCCTTTTGATCACAACAGGCGAGATCAAGTTCAGACCGGCCCCACCGTCAACCTGCATTTTTGTCACCTTGAGGTTGCGTATTGTTGGTGAGATCAACAACGGCAAACACCCGACCGCAGCTGTGCGATCAGGATGGTCCTCGGTGTCAAAAATGATAGGCGTGCTAGACCACTTCAGCGGCTTTTGAGCATCGAACGATGGTTCCGCTGATGTGATCTCCCGCGCCCACTGCTTGAGCCGGCAGTGAGAGGTGTGCAGCGAGGCGCCACCGTCGACGCACATGGCCTCCGTAGCTTTCTGGAACTCATGCTCGCCAGACTCGTCGGCCTCATCATGATCGTCGTCTTCCTGCTTCTTGTCGCGGCCCCGAGCGGGCCTTTCTTGTTGATTATATTTGTCGCGGCGACCACCTTGGTCACCATGCTTCTTGCCAGATCCCTCGGCACCATCCCGGCCCTTCTCCTTGTCCCGCCTCTCATACTCGGCCTTCTGCTTCTCTGCGAGATGCTCAACTTTTTGGCAGTTCTGGAGGTCATGGCCCTTGGTGCGATGGATCTTGCAGTGCTGCTTGTCGGAGCTTCCTAGCTTGTCGGCGGCCGCCAAGACCCGGCAGGCAGCGCACCCGGCAACTTCCTGGCCGGGGTTGTTAGCCTTGGCCTTCTTCCAGCGCCGGCGTTGTCGGATCCCTCGACGGCAAGCACAGTCTTGCCCTTATGCTTCCTATTGCGATGCCGGCCCTTCTTTGCCGGGGCGACGGCGTCTTTGTCTATGGAGTCGGTTTCCGCACCGGCGTCTTCACTGGGTTACTTCCTCCCCTCTTCAGCTCAAGCACATCTATCGGCCAGAACGTAAATTTCGGCCACATCCTTGACCTTGTTCATCGCCAGCTCTTCACGCATCTTGCGGCTGCACACATTCTGATGGAATGCGCTGATGACAGCGGTGGGATGAACATCTGGGATATTGTACTGCACCCGGCTGAACCTTTGTATGTACTTGTGCAGGTTTTCGCCTTCTTTCTAGGGGATGACATGCCAATCGCTTGCCTGGCCATGAGATTGGTGGCCTCTAGTAAAGGCGCCAACAAACTCATGGCACAAATCCGACCAAGAAGAATTGAAATCCGCTGGAGAGTGTATCAACCATGACATCACTACAAAAAAAGACACATCCGTGACATTTTGGGCCGAACGAAAAAAATTTATGTCATACATATGACACTTCTATGACGATAATTGTGACAAAACCCGGTATCATCATAGATGTGGTGGGATCCTACTTCTATGACAAAAAATCATGACAGAAAATGGGCTTTTCATCCTGGGCGGGCCGGAGACGCGGCTGCATGACATTCTTTGGGCCGTCCATGACGGAAAAAACCGTGGTAGAAGCGAGCGCGAGGAAAATTTCGGGGAGTTGCCCGTTACGGTGGGAGGTCAGGGGCCGAGCGATGCGCTTTTCTCTCGTACACGTGTGAGGCGTTGGCTCTTACTGAACCCGAGCAATTGCACTGCAGGCTACACGTTACTAAACCTCAGCGATCGATCGACGGTTGTTAACTGAACCCGATCGAGCAATTCCTTCGCTACAGCCTCTGGATGAACAGGACCCCGTGGTGTGGAGGGCTGGATGAACAGTAGACGGTGGAGGGGTGGCCGTGGAGGGGTGGTTGAACAGGACCCCGTGGTGTGGAGGGCTAGATGAACAGTAGACGGTGGAGGGGTGCCCGTGGAGGGGTGGTTGAACAGTAGCCCGTGGAGTAGCGCGCGGTGGATGCTGGATGAACAGGAGCCCGTGGAGGCTGGAGGAGGTCGACGGTGGAGATGAACAGTATCCCGTGGAGTCCCGTTTTGCGGCACGCCACACCCCTCCCGATGAACATGACCCCTGTTTCGACCGTCGCACTCCAACACAAGTTCGTTTCGTCTGTTTTGCGGTACGCCGCACCCCTCCCGATCAACAGGACCCCTGTTTCGACCGTAGGAGGTCCGTTTTGCGGTACGCCACACCCCTCCCGATCAACAGGTAGGAGGTCCGTTTTGTCCGTTTTGCGGTACGCCACACCCCTCCCGATCAACAGGACCCCCGTTTCGACCGTAGGAGGTCCATTTTGCGGTACGCCACACCCCTCCCGATCAACAGGACCCCGTTCCGAACGTGGCCGGTCGAACACAAGGCCGTTTCCTCCATTCTGCGATACGCCAGGCCTCATTTCCATCGCATGTTCCGTCCAAGCCGGTTGGCTCCCACGCGTTCCGTTGCCTCCCGATGAACACGATGCATTATGTTTCCTCCCCATGAACACGACGCATTCCATTGCCTCCACATGAACATGACGACGACGTTGTTTCTCCGTTCCGACCCAGCCATGTACACGAGCCCTGGACGTACGTATGCGCGAGTAGGCGTTCGAGACCCCGCCCGTATGTACACATACATGGCTGTATTTTCTCTCTTGCACCCTGGCCGATGTACGTACGTGTACATGCTACGTGCGTGCCTCTACTACGACACGTGTGCGCCTCTACTACGACACGTGTGCGCCTCTACATCGACCAGTATGTACGTACACATTCGCGACCAGGATGACAACGCTACGTACGCTTTGACCAGGTGGGTCCCGACTGTCAGCCACTTCCTTGCCTGCGAAGATGTAGCTGGTGGGTCCCGGCAGTCAGGGGGGCGAATCGTTTTGTTTTTTTTGCCCGAACGCACTTCCTTGCGTGCGAAGGTGTAGCTGGTAGGTCCTAGCAGTCAGGGGGGCGAATCGTTTTTTTGCCCGGACGCACTTCCTTGCGTGCGGAGATGAAGCTGGTGGGTCCCAGCAGTCAGGGGAAACGTTTTTTTCGTGAAATACAGTGGCCCATCCGATGGGTCCCAGCTGTCAGGTGGAGGAATCATTATTTTCCGCGTAATAAGGTGGCACTTCCTTGCTGCGGCCATGGACCCAGCTGTCAGTCTCTCCACGTAAAGTCCACGTCCGATGGAAGTTGTTCCTTGACCACGTTGACCAGGCCGCGCCGAGAGCACCACGGCGGTGGACGACGGCGAAGCCTAGGAAGGGGACGACGCGGAGCCGGGAAAGACGCGGTAGGGGAAGCCCGCGCGGACAGGAGTGCGAGGGTTCACTGGTTCGGCTGCGGTGTGAGGCTGCCGTCGCCGCAGGGCCTGGCTAGTGGTGGGAATAGTAGGGGGCGGAGAGGCCTCCGTGGCAGCACAGCCGGCCACGGGAGGCAGGAGCATGCGGCACGACCGGCGCTGCTTTGGGCGGCTAGAGCAAGAAGACCAGAGGTTGAAGAAGCACTATGGCCGTTGGATGGACATCGTACGGTCACTGGAGCTAGAATCGTTCATATTGACTAAGTTGACAAAGCCCTCCGTCCCCGTTGTCACGCCCAATATGCGACCCTATCCAAAAGGAACTCGAAGGTCCCACCAAGGATAGACCCGCATATTGAAACGCTTTTGCAAGGTGGATATCATTACATCAACATTACATAATAGATGGGGATACATACATAAGGCACAAATGCCACAAGAATACATCAACATCATATACAAGAACAACATCCATCATGGATGAAACATAAACAGAAACTCAAACGACATCCACCACTGCTAGCCCAGGCTGCCGACCGAACCTATCCCCGATCGAAGAAGAAGCGGAAGAAGAACTCCAACACAAGCAAACATCGCTCTCGCGTCATGATCATCGGAAACCTGTACCTGCAATCGGTGGTGTAGTAATCTGTGAGCCACGAGGACTCAAAGCAATCCCATTACCATGGGTATCAAGACTAGCAAAGCTTAAAGGGAAAGGAAGGGGTAAAGTGGTGAGGTTGCAGCAGCGACTAAGCATATATGGTGGCTAACATACGCAAATGAGAGCGAGAAGAGAAACAAAGGAACGGTCGTCAACTAGTAATGATCAAGAAGTGATCCTGAACTCCTACTTACGCCGACATAACCCGTAAACCGTGTTCTCCTCTCGATCAACCCCGAAAAGAGACACTCACGGTTACGCACACGGTTGGTGTATTTTAATTAAGATCAACTTCGGGTTTTCTACAACCGGACATTAACAAATTCCCATCTGCCACATAACCGCGGGCACGGCTCTCGAAAGGTTATACCCTGTAGGGGTGTCCCAACTTAGCCCATGATAAGCTCTCGCGATCAACGAAGGATATTCCTTCTCCCCGGGAGGACCCGATCGATCTCGGAATCCGGCTACAAGACATTTCGACAAAGAATAAAACAAGACCAGCAAAGCCGCCGGATGTGCCGACAAATCCCGATAGGAGTCGCACGTACCTCGTTCTCGTGGCACACCGGATGAGCCAGACGTCGGGTTGGCATAAACCCTGATTGCCCGGGGCGCCGGACATCGCTTCGGTTTGGACCCGCACTCGAAGGAGAACTGGCCCGGGGCTAAAATAAAGATGACCCTCGGCTCCGGAAAACCCAAGGGAAATAAAAGGGCATAGGTGAGGCAAATGGTAAAACCAATGTTGGGCCTTCTTTGGAAAAGTCTTATTCAAAGCGAACTGTCAAGGGGGTCCCATAAATCACCCAACCGCGTTAGGGACGCAAAATCCGGGAACATAATACCGATATGACGGAAACTAGGGCGGCAAGAGTGGAACAAAACACCGGGCATAAGGCCGAGCCTTCCACCCTATACCAAATATATAGATGCATTAATAATATAAGATATATTGTTATATCCCAACAAGTAAACATGTTCTAGCATGGAACAACATCTCCATGTTCCAACAAGAAACAAACTTCATCTTCACCTGCAACTAACAACGCTATAAGAGGGGCTGAGCAAAGCGGTAACATAGCCAAACAATGGTTTGCATAGGAAGGGTGCAAAAGGTTAGAGGCTGACATGGCAAATAGGGGGGCTTGAGCAGCAAGTGATAGGTAGCGCAGCATAGCGAAAGAGCGAAGCAACTAGCATAGCAATGATAGTAATGAGATCCAGGGTAGCGGTCATCTTGCCTGAAATCCCGCTAGGAAGAAGAACGAGTCCATGAAGAAGACGAATGGATGAAGCCGAACCAAGCGTAGACGAACGAATCCTCACGATCGCAACGAAACAGGAACTAACAAGAAGAAGCACACAACATAGTAAACACACCACACATGAACAAGACAAGATGCACAACAGAGATGATGCATGACAAAGCTACATGAAGCTACTCATGGCAAGAGATGATGCAAACAAGAGGAACACATCAAGGCAAGTTTAAATGAGGCCGGGAACAACATATAACAATTCCGGTAAGTCCTCATATGCAAATTTCGAAATTGGTCCAGATCTGAATTAACCTTAAGTTCAAGTTGTTAAACAGCAAGTTAAGATGCACCACGATGATCTACACGAAATTCTAGTCAAGTTACATATAAAGTTCATTAGATTCGGAGCTACGGTCTAGAAGATATGAGCAAAGCAAGTAAAGCATGGCATTGATGCAAAATGCATACAAACATCAAGCAAACACCTCAAAACAAGGATGCAACATGATAATATGAAGCTACATGCAAAAACAAGCAAGTTTCATATAGAGCACACTCAAAACGGAGCAACGGTCTAACACATACACACAATACAAGTCATAGCAACAATCTGTCCATAACAGCAAGTAGGCATAATGCAAGCATCAAAACACTATGCTACAGCACCTCAACATAATAACAAACGGCATGGGCATGATTTACAGGTAAAGCATTACAAAACATGAACAATGAGCTATCTCCAGAAATCACTATAACATGCTCAAAATGACATGGCAAGATTGCTAATAATAACAGTTTCAGACTTAAGCAGAAATAACATCAGGTTGCAATGTTTAGAGCTATCAAACGACATGTTACAGGAACTTATAATGGCAAAAAAAGGCATGGAATGAAACTATTTAATGCATAGAACAAAAGTCCTTTACTGACCATAAGCCAAAAAGGATCAGAAAATATAATGACACCCATGTAAACATGGCAAGTTATATTACAGATTTGAACATGGCAGGAACAACAATGAGTAGGCATGTTGGTGAGCTTGAACCACTCACCGCAGAGCAATACATGGCATGAAAAGGCAACCAACAGTAAGAAGACATGGCATAGAAGCTATAAATGGCAAGAACAACATCATAGCATACACGGATCAACCACAACAACCTTGGCAAAATTGAATAACATGTAAACAATCTGCCAGGAACATTTTATAGCAAAAGTAGATCTCGATTGACTCAAGCTATGGCACTCCATAATTGCAAACAAGGGCATTGATGGATAGAGCATAATCATATGTTCAAAACATCCTTAGTGAAGTATCTCAAAATATGCATGGATCTCTCCGTAGCATCAAGTTGACATGGCAACAAAATATAACAGAATCTGCCAGGAAACAGCAACAGCAAGTACCCTACTTAACAAGCTTGATGCACTCACTACACAACTCACAAAAATACATGGAAAGCACTCCTGGAAAGATGGCATGGCATGTGACAAAACACATGTAGGACTCAAGTTCATAGGATGCACACATCAATCATGGCAAAAATGACAAAAGTGCATGTTCTGTTAAGAAACAGAAACTAACATCACATAGCACTCTTCTAACAGCATTTAGGGCATCAAGATGAGCTCAAATTAAAATGATGCAATGATATGAAATGATCTACTCTTCGAGACGAACACTTTGACATATTACACGCGCAAAACGGAGAGACGATGACAGAGTCATGATGAAACGAAAATGCACGAAAATATTAACAGATTCGGGACTTAGATGAATTTGGAGGGGGGAAAAAGGTCAACCGCATGGCACGGACTTTGAGGCAGGAGGTGGCTCGCCGGTGCTGCGGGCTGCGGCGGCCGGAGACGAGGCGGCCGGCGAGGGGGGGCGCCGGATCCGGCTCCTCCACTGATCTCGCCGGATCCGTCCGGGACGGCGGAGGGCGACGGGAGGCGACGGGCGGCGGCGCGGCGGGGAGGCGCGCTGGGCGGCGGCAGGCGAGCAGCCAAGGGCGACGGGAAGCGAGGCTCGGGCGCGACGCTGCCGGGCGGAGGCGGCGCCGGTGGCGGAAGGCCGCGGCGGAGCGAGGCGGGATGGCGGCGCGGAGCGCACGGTTCGGAGGCGCTGGGCGGGCGGGCGCGGCGACTGGCCGGAGGGCTTCCTGCTGGCCGGGCGGCGGAGGGCGACGGTGGCGCGACACGTGGCGAGCCACGATTGGTCATGCGGCAGGCGACGTGTCCGGCGAGGGAAGCGGACGTCCGGTGTGGCGGAGGCGATTTTAGGGTTTCGGGGGGAGAGTTCATCCGCGACTTTCGAAGGGGGGAACTAATTTATAGGTAGAGGGAGCTAGGAGAGTCCAAATGAGGTGCGGTTTTCGGCCACGCGATCGTGATCGAACGACCAAGAGCATGTAGGGGAGTTTGGTGGATTTTGGGCCACTTTAGAAGGGGTGTTGGGCTGCAAGGAGAAGGAGGCTTTTGCGGTTACCCGGTTAACCGTTGGAGTACCAAACGACCTCCAAATGATCCGAAACTTGACAGGCGGTCTACCGGTGCTATACCAAGGCCGCTTGACAAACCTCGGGGCATTCCGAGAACGTTTGACACCCGCACATGAAAAGAGGTAAAAGGGAGCGCCGGGAGACATAGGAGCGCCGGATTGCAAAACGGACAACGGGGAAAATGCTCGGATGCATGAGACGAACACGTATGCAAAATGAAATGCACATGATGACATGATATGAAATGCAAAAGACATGGCAAAGTGCAACACGCAAGCACATGACATGGCAATGACGACAAAAAACTGGCGGACACCTGGCGCATCGAATCCGGGGCGTTACAACACTCCTCCACTAACAAGAGATCTCGTCCCGAGATCTTAGGACCGAGACGGAAGGGAAAAGGATGAGGTGAAACAGAAACTCAAGAGAAGAAGCAAAGAATCGAGAGCACTCGAGAAGAAGAGAGGAACGACGAGAATGACGAGAATCAAAGGCTCACGGAATCAGATAGGCTATGAAAGCACTCGTTCTAACCGGAGTGGTTAGAATGAGAAAAGTAACGGATAAGACTGAAAGGACTTAGGCAGCACACCGGTTAAACAAGGAAAGAATAGAACATGAGCTTCAGAAGATGGAATGACACTTGACGACATAAACAACGCAATGCCTCCTGAAGAATTGAAAAAAATTTGAATGAAAAGAACTTAGAAGGAAGGATTGAGTGGATTTGAATATCTGAGAAGAACCAAGAAATGCAAATCTCCACTTCAAATGAATACGGAGAATTAAATGCACTTCGAGATGCGAGAAGAAAAGATACTTGAACTCCACCAACAAAAATCTTGATGAAATCTTGAAGAAAGAATTAAATCATGAAGAACCACCATGAAGAACTCCGGTAACAAAAGAATGACGAGATACAATGAAGGAAGAAAGAATAAGATGAGCCTTGCGATTATTTAGATGGAGGTTCCGACGAAATGGCTGAGGAAATTGAACTCCGGAAAAGAAAAGATGAAAACACTTGGAACTATAATTTATTCAACAAGAACAAATTCCGAAGAAAAGGGATTAAACACATGGATGAAATAAGAATAAGATTTATTGTATGCTTATCCTTCATCAAATTAAATTGATGACAAGCAACGGATTTGACATGCAACTTATTCTTCTTGAAAAAGGATTGAGAAGTGACATGTCGCAAACTTGAGAAGGGATAGCACAAAACTGGAGAGAGTCCTCATGAACCACCGGTAGGATTGAAAGAAGGAATGGATTAATATGATACCCAAAGAAATGAAACTTGAACGAACCACCGTAAGAATTCGGAAATGACTGACGAAAGAGAATGAATCACCGGAAGAATTAGAAAAGCACGGAGATACTTGAGGGAATTAAAATGCAAGAGAACAAAGAGATCGCGAATCGATAGAAGAATACTTGAACGAAGCAATCGGAAGAATATTGAGACGAGCGAAGGGGCACGAATATGGAATAATTGGAGAACAAATTTGAAAACTTGGAACGAATAAATCTTCCGAAAAGATGGCCTCCGGATGATTGAGACGGAAAGCAACTCCTGAAATACTCCGGATGGATGAAAAGAATTGCACAACTGGAAACAAATTGATAGGATAACATCGAGCTAGCACCATGAATCTCCGGGAGAACGGACAAGATTTAAGAGAAAAATCTATGATGGTCTTCAAATGACGACGATAAACACCACCAAAATTACTGAGATACTCCGGAAGAATGAAAACCGAAAAGGTTGAGCCAACAATGAAATGATTTGAAATTGATCTTGGAAAAGGCATGTGACTGATGGAATCTATTCTTACGTCACACTTGAAAAGAATTGGGAATAACTCCGGAAAATCAGAAGAGTCAGGTAAGATCCTGGGAAAAGACCTGTGGGTTAGGGCCCACTAAAAGAGAAACACCGTTGGAAAGAATTGATGAACAGATAGATGACGACTGAACAATTGAAATATTTGACCGAGGTGACAACCTCGAATTAATTAGAACACGTATTTAATCTCCTGATATGTCTTCCGAACTCCGGAATGATAAATTGGCGAGAGGCGAACGAGCAAAGGGAAATATTTGAGCTGAGGGAAAGAATACAATCGACAACAAAAAACTTGAATTGGATCCACCGGGAAAAAAAGGGATGAAGAATGACGAACAAGTCGAGAATTCACCGGTTGAAATAATTGACGAAGGACTGAAGAGGCTCCATACTTATGAAATTGATGGTCGAAACAGACTCAGGCTCCGGGAAGAAAAAGGGTGGGAGGGCGGGAAAACAAAATCAACTGGAAGGGGACAAACCGACGAATATCTTGAAGATAGAACACCGGTTGAAATCATTGAGGAGAGAGAGCGAAAAACTTCGCATGAGTAGGATGGATACTCGATTACGGACTCCGGTTCCGAGAAGAAGAACAGGGAGGGCGGGTGGGAAAAGAAGACAACCGAGGATTGAACTTGGCAAAGATGAAGAGGCTCGAGTTGACTTGACGCGAAATGCACCGGGTGAAAAGAGCTGAGGAACAACGAACGGAAAACCAACTGCGTGAACCTAAAGAAAAATTTGAATGAGAAGAGGAGTAGTTCAAAACACCTACGTCAAGATTCCTGACCAGAGCGACGAAGGGACTGAGGAGTAAAAAGAATTCCTACTCTTCGATATAACTAGACTCAGAAAATAGTTTTCTTCTAGACTCAACATCGGCCAAAACTACACGATCAATCAAGGGGGCTCCTAGGGTCGGTCGAGGCTCTGATACCAACTTGAACACGCCCAATATGCGACCCTATCCAAAAGGAACTCAAGGTACCACCAAGGATAGACCCGCATATTGAAACGCTTTTGCAAGGTGGATATCATTACATCAACATTACATAATAGATGGGGATACATACATAAGGCACAAATGCCACAAGAATACATCAACATCATATACAAGAACAACATCCGGCTGCGGATGAAACATAAATGTAAACTCAAACGACATCCACCTCGCTAGCCCAAAGGCCGACCGAACCTATCCCCGATCGAAGAAGAAGCGGAAGAAGAACTCCAACACAAGCAAACATCGCTCTCGCGTGATGATCATCGCAAACCTGTACCTGCAATCGGTGGTGTAGTAATCTGTGAGCCACGAGGACTCGGCAATCCCATTACCATGGGTATCAAGACTAGCAAAGCTTAAAGGGAAAGGAAGGGGTAAAGTGGTGAGGTTGCAGCAGCGACTAAGCATATATGGTGGCTAACATACGCAAATGAGAGCGAGAAGAGAAACAAAGGAACGGTCGTCAACTAGTAATGATCAAGAAGTGATCCTGAACTCCTACTTACGCCGACATAACCCGTAAACCGTGTTCTCCTCTCGATCAACCCCGAAAAGAGACACTCACGCAGTTACGCACACGGTTGGTGTATTTTAATTAAGATCAACTTCGGGTTTTCTACAACCGGACATTAACAAATTCCCATCTCGCCACATAACCAGGCACGGCTCTCGAAAGTTTATACCTGCAGGGTGTCCCAACTTAGCCCATGATAAGCTCTCGCGATCAACGAAGGATATTCCTTCTCCCGGAGGACCCGATCAGTCTCGGAATCCGGCTACAAGACATTTTGACAGCAATAAAACAAGACCAGCAAAGCCGCCGGATGTGCCGACAAATCCCGATAGGAGTCGCACGCACCTCGTTCTCGTGGCACACCGGATGAGCTAGACGTCGGGTTGGCATAAACCCTGATTGCCTGTGGGGCGCCGGACATCGCTTCGGTTTGGACCAAAGCACTGAAGGAGAACTGGCCCGGGGCTAAAATAAAGATGACCCTCGGCTCCGGAAAACCCAAGGGAAATAAAAGGGCATAGGTGAGGCAAATGGTAAAACCAATGTTGGGCCTTCTTTGGAAAAGTCTTATTCAAAGCGAACTGTCAAGGGGTCCCATAAATCACCCGACCGCGTTAGGGACGCAAAATCCGGGAACATAATACCGATATGACGGAAACTAGGGCGGCAAGAGTGGAACAAAACACTGTGCATAAGGCCGAGCCTTCCACCCTTTACCAAATATATAGATGCATTAATAATATAAGATATATTGTTATATCCCAACAAGTAAACATGTTCCAAAGATGGAACAACATCTCCATGTTCCAACAAGGAACAAACTTCATCTTCACCTGCAACTAACAACGCTATAAGAGGGCTGAGCAAAGCGGTAACATAGCCAAACAATGGTTTGCATAGGAAGGGTGCAAAAGGTTAGAGGCTGACATGGCAAATAGGCGGGCTTGAGCAGCAAGTGATAGGTAGCGCAGCATAGCGAAAGAGCGAAGCAAATAGCATAGCAATGATAGTAATGAGATCCAGGGTAGCGGTCATCTTGCCTGAAATCCCGCTACGAAGAAGAACGAGTCCATGAAGAAGACAAATGGATGAAGCCGAACCAAGCGTAGACGAACGAATCCTCACGATCGCAACGAAACAGGAACTAACAAGAAGAAGCACACAACATAGTAAACACACCACACTTGAACAAGACAAGATGCACAACAGACATGATGCATGACAAAGCTACATGAAGCTACTCATGGCAAGAGATGATGCAAACAAGAAGAACAACATCATAGAATACACGGATCAACCACAACAACCTTGGCAAAATTGAATAACATGTAAACAATCTGCCAGGAACATTTTATAGCAAAAGTAGATCTCGATTGACTCAAGCTATGGCACTCCATAATTGCAAACAAGGGCATGGATGGATAGAGCATAATCATATGTTCAAAACATCCTTAGTGAAGTATCTCAAAATATGCATGGATCTCTCTGTAGCATCAAGTTGACATGGCAACAAAATATAACAGAATCTGCCAGGAAAACAGCAACAGCAAGTACCCTACTTAACAAGCTTGATGAACTCACTACAAAACTCACAAAAATACATGGAAAGAACTCCTGGAAAGATGGCATGGCATGTGACAAAACACATGTAGGACTCAAGTTCATAGGATGCACACATCAATCATGGCAAAAATGACAAAAGTGCATGTTACATTAAGAAATGTAAACTAACATCACATAGCACTTTTCTAACAGCATTTAGGGCATCAAGATGAGCTCAAATGAAAATGATGCAATGATATTAAATGATCTACTCTTCGAGGCGAACATTTTGACATATCACACGCGCAAAACGGAGCAACGATGACAGAGTTATGATGAAACGAAAATGCACGAAAATATTGACAGATTAGGGACTTGGATGAATTTGGAGGGGGGAAAAAGGTCAACCGCATGGCACGGACTTTGAGGCAGGAGGTGGCTCGCCGGTGCTGCGGGCTGCGGCGGCCGGAAACGAGGCGGCCGGCGAGGGGGGGCGCCGGATCAGGGGCTCCTCCGGCCGGATCTCGCCGGATCCGGTCCGGGACGGCGGGAGGGCGGCGGGGAGGCGACGGCGGGCTGCCCGCGGCCTGGCGGGCGCGAGACGCGGCAGGCGCCGCGCGTCATCGGCGGCGGGCGCGCTGGGCGGCGGTAAGGCGTAGGCGCGCTGGGCGGCGGCGGCGAAGGCGCCTGGGCGACGGGAAGCGAGGTTTGGGCGCGCGCAAGGCGGGCCGGCGAGGCGGCGCCGGTGGCGGGTTTCACTGACGGCGAGCGAGGCGGGGACGGCGGCGTTTTGCCGCGCGCTGAGGCGGCGGCGGCGGAGCGCACGGGCCCGGAGGCGCGGCGCTGGCATGCGGCGGGCGACGCCGGAGGGTTTCCCGCTGGCCGGGCGGCGAGGGCGACGGTGGCGCGATACATGGCGAAAGCCACGATTACACATGGCGCGCGGACGTGTCCGGCGAGGGAGCGGACGCGTCGTGGCGCGGAGGCGATTTTAGGGTTTCGGGGGGAGAGTTCATCCGCGAATTTCGAAGGGGGGAACTAATTTATAGGTAGAGGGAGCTAGGAGAGTCTAAATGAGGTGCGGTTTTCGGCCACGCGATCGTGATCGAACGACCAAGAGCATGGAGGGGAGTTTGGTGGGTTTTGGGCCACTTTAGAAGGGGTGTTGGGCTGCAAGGAGAAGGAGGCTTTTGCGGTTACCCGGTTAACCGTTGGAGTACCAAACGACCTCCAAATGATCCGAAACTTGACAGGCGGTCTACCGGTGCTATACCAAGGCCGCTTGACAAACCTTGGGGCATTCCGAGAACGTTTGACACCCGCACATGAAAAGAGGTAAAAGGGAGCGCCGGGAGACATAGGAGCGCCGGATTGCAAAACGGACAACGGGGAAAATGCTCGGATGCATGAGACGAACACGTATGCAAAATGAAATGCACATGATGACATGATATGAAATGCAAAAGACATGCCAAAGTGCAACACGCAAGCACATGACATGGCAATGACGGCAAATAACTGGCGGGCACATGGCGCATCGAATCTGGGGCATTACACCCGTCAACTTAGTTGGCCCACAAGTCATCCTCCCACTATGGTGGGTCCCAGCTAGCAGGGTGGGTATTCATTTTTTTGTCCGTAATAAGGAGGCACTTCCTTGCGTGCGAAGATATAGCTAGTGGGTCCGACATGTCGGTGGGGAACGTTTTTCGCGAAATCTGAGGCCCTTCGGTGGGTCCCAGCTGTCAGGTGGAGGAATCATTATTTTGCACGTACAGTCCACGACCGATGGATGTCGTTCGTTAACCACGTTGACTAGGCCGCGCCGAGAGCACCATGGCGGTGGATAACGGCAAGGCCTAGGAAGGGAAAGACACGGAGCCGGGGAAGACTCGGCAATGGTTGCCCACGCGGTGGGGAGTACGTGGGTTTACTGGTCTGGCTGCCGTCGCCGGAAAATAACAGGAGGTGTGGGTGAGTAGAGGAATGGCCTGGCCAGCAATGAAGTAGGGTGGGGCGGTGTGGCATGTGTGGCAGACAGCCGACCACGGAGGCGGAGCAGGCAGTCCCACCGGAGCTGGTTTGGGCGGCTGGAGCAAGAAGATCAGATATTGAAGAAGCAGCACGGCCGTTGGACTAACATCCAACGGTCACTGCTGCTAGAAGCGTTTGTGGACTAAGTTGACAAAGCCAAAGTACACGTCAACCTAGTAGACCCACAAGTCAGCCTCCAAATCTGTCCCAAACAGCATCAGCCCGAAATTTCTAGCCAGATTCAAATTAATTTTAAATCTAAATATACGTTAATTTAAATTCAATGAAATTTTACCGGCACGAAAACAATGAAATTTAAAATATCAAAATCTGAAAGAAAACAATATTTTGGAACTAATTGCCTGTTTGCTGTATTTTTCATTTTATAGCCCATTTATTATTACTTATAGCCCATTTCTTATTACTTATAGCCCATTTCTTATTACTTATAGCCCATTTTCTAGGAAAAATGCATCCCTCCTCGTCTTGAAAGATTTCTGGCCCGGAGGCGTGAAAAACAAGTAGGCCAATGTTGGTTGATTCTGCAAAAAACAAAATAGCTGGCTAGCCATTTTTGAAACGAAAAAAAATAAACTGGGCTGGTCATGTGATAAACATATGAAATAAAAGCCTGGGCTAGGCAGACCCACGGGTCCCGCACAACCCAGTTGATACTCTTCTCCGTCCCGAAAAAACAAAATTACTGCGCGCTGCTGGGTCCCTACTGTCATCCTCACCATGTACAGTCATCTCCTTATTCCTCTCTGTTGTTGACCATGTTGACAACTCCGGAGGGTGGCACTGCAGCGAGCGAAGCAAGGCGGAGGACGATGGTGAGGCCTCGGACGGGAACGAACAGGAGCCGGGGAAGATCACAACCAGCCGTGGGAGGCGGGAGCAGGCGGTCCCGCCGGTGCTGGTTTGGCTTTGGCGGCTCGAGGAAGAAGAGACTGAAGAAACGCGACAGGCGTTGAATGTCAATCCAACGGTCAAGGTTGGCACAATCGTTTATTGACTAAGAGAACACCAAGTAGCATACTTTTTTATATAGGAAGAAAAGCTACGAGGAAAATGCGTTAAATCTGCCGTCCTCCTCACGAGGAACGTTCGCCACATAAGTGGTAGCACCCTTGGTTTTCAACCAAGAGGTCTTGGGTTCGAGTCCGAGGAACTCTCAATTTTGTCCTCCTTCCTTCCTCGCAAAAAAGGGAAAGAAAATCAAAGACTTGGGAAGGCGTCTGAGAACAAGTTAGTGTACCTGTAAAGAGACATTGCAGATTTTTAGAAAAAAGAAAGACGTGCTCCTATAGCTGGTTCGAATCCAAACCTAGACTATGACTATATATGGTGCTATGCTACTCTGCAAGTAATGAAACTGACATATCCAACATTCGCTTCTCCTCTTCTCTACTTACTCTGCCTAGCATTAGAAGCTTTGGCCGCATCAACCATGTCCGCTAGCTGCTCGTCCACCTGCTCTTCAGCAGGCAACAACCAGATATGCGCCAAGTCACCACCCGTACCATCGCCTATGGGTCTCATCACACCCCCGCCGGCACACGCACCGCAGCCGATTGCTCATCGCAACCCGTTGCCGTTGGTGTGGTGCCACTGCTGCAAATCACGCAGAGTCATCCGTCGCGTCTCAACCACAATCCGCAACCCTGGCCGAGTCTTCTACAAATGCCCGAATCATGGGGTAATAATATGTTTAAGTGTTGTTCTTACGCTTTCGATTGCTGATTTTTTAATAGTTTGGTTGATGATCTTCCAATTTGATTCGTGCAGAAAAGGGAAGATTCGTGTGATTTGTATTTCTGGGAATTTGCTAATGTGGGGGAATGCAACTACGCTAATTATTTGGTTAGCCGAGGAATCCCAATACCAGCAGGTTGGGGTGTTGGACAAATGGCGAAGGAACGGCGGAAGAGGAAGATCACGAGAGCGTAAGGTTCAAGATGCAGTTCCTCTAATCATGGCGAAGCAACAGCCGCTGAACGGCCTTGACAACAAAGAGGAGATGAAAGAGCTTGTGAAGATAATGGGCAAAATCGATGTGCTTTGTAGGATGATTGTCTCTTTATTTGCAGTTTGCAGTGTATGTAGCACTCGTGATGTATTCAGTGGCTACGACATGAGCACTTTGCTGAAACTAGTAATGAATGAAACCTGTGTAGCAGGCTGGGCTAGTGTTGTGAACATCTAATGATTTCTATTAACGGAAATCAGGGGGTATCCCCTTTTGCTCATATAAATAAATAAATAGCAGAGGCCCTGTCGGGTCAGCTTTGTTCTCATTCGAAAACGCCGAGCAAATTGCAGTCCAACAGCAAACTATGTCATCTGATACATCTCCAACGTATCTATAATTTTTTATTGCTCCATGCTACTTTATCTATTGTTTTGGACTATAATGGGCTTTATTTTCCACTTTTATATTACTTTTGGGACTAACCTATTAACCGGAGGCCCAGCCTAGAATTGTTGTTTTTTTGCTTTTTCAGTATTTTGAAGAAACAGAATATCAAACGGAGTCCAAATGGAATGAAACCTTCGTAAACGTGATTTTCTCACCGAACGTGATCCAGGAGACTTCGACCCTACGCCAAGGAACCAGAGAGGCGGTCACGAGGGTGGGGGCGCCCCCCTAGGGCACGCCCCCTGCCTCGTGGGCCCCTCGAAGCTCCACCGACGTACTCCTTCCTCCTATATATACCTACGTACCCCCAAACAATCAGAACAGGAGCCAAAAACCTAATTCCACCGTCCTAACTTCCTGTATCCACGAGATCCCATCTTGGGGCCTGTTCTGGAGCTCCGCCGGAGGGGGGATCCACCACGGAGGGCTTCTACATCAACACCATAGCTTCTCCGATGAAGTGTGAGTAGTTTACTTCAGACCTTCGGGTCCATAGCTAGTAGCTAGATGGCTTCTTCTCTCTTTTTGGATGTCAATACAATGTTCTCCCCCTCTCTCGTGGAGATCTATTCGATGTAATCTTCTTTTTGCGGTGTGCTTGTTGAAACCGATGAATTGTGGGTTTATGATCCAGCTTATCTATGAATAATATTTGAATCTTCTCTGAATTCTTTTATGTATGATTGAGTTATCTTTGCAAGTCTCTTCGAATTATCCGTTTGATTTGGCCAACTAGATTGGTAGTTCTTGCAATGGGAGAAGTGCATGGCTTTGGGTTCAATCTTGCGGTGTCCTTACCCAGTGACAGAAAGGGTTGCAAGGCACGTATTGTATTTTTGCCATCGAGGATAACAAGATGGGGTATTTATCATATTGCATGAATTTATTCCTCTACATCATGTCATCTTGCTTAAGGCGTTACTCTATTTTTAACTTAATACTCTAGATGCATGCTGGATAGCGGTCGATGAGTGGAGTAATAGTAGTAGATGCAGAATCGTTTCGGTCTTCTTGTCTTGGAAGTGATGCCTATATACATGATCATACCTAGATAACCTCATAACTATGCTCAATTCTGTCAATTGCTCAACAGTAATTTGTTCACCCACCGTAGAATACTTATGCTTTTGAGAGAAGCCACTACTGAAACCTATGGCCCGCGGGTCTATTCTCATTATATCAATCTCCATCACTTTTATACTCGCTTTGTTTTTACCTTGCCTTTTACTTTTCACTTTGCATTTATATACCAAAAATACCAAAAATATTATCTCTATCAGATCTCACTCTCGTAAGTGACCGTGAAGGGATTGACAACCCCTAATCGCGTTGGTTGCAAGTAGCTATCGTTTTGTGCAGGTACGAGGGACTTGTGTGTGGCCTCCTACTGGATTGATACCTTGGTTCTCAAAAACTGAGGGAAATACTTACGCTACTATGCTGCATCATACTCTCCACTTCGGGGAAAACCAACGCAAGCTCAAGACGTAGCACGAAGGATTTATGGCGCCGTTGCTGGGGAGTCTACGCAAAATTCAACATACCAAGTACCCATCACAATCCCTATCTCTCGCATTACATTATTTGCCATTTGCCCCTCGTTTTCCTCTCCCCCACTTCACCCTTGCCGTTTTATTCGCCCTCTCTTTACCGCTTGCTTCTTGTTTGCTTGTGTTACCATGTGCCTTATATTTGCTTGCATCTTTGCTTGCTAAAAGTCTATTGTTATGGATCCACTTAAAGTGTTCTACTTGGATCATCTTCGATCCTTATACGCTCGTGCTGAAACTCCAACTAGCCTAGTTGATGGGAAATCTTTAGATGAGCATGCTCATTTTGTGCGTCACCGTTTGTCTGAAAAAAGGAGACTCTTACGGTATCATATAAATTGTCTGCTATGCTATGCTTTGAATCTTTGTGAAATGTGTGATTTTACTTGTTGCTCTAAAAGCCCTAAAAAACACCTTCCCTACCTATGTGAGTTCAATGATAATGAAATCTTATCTTCTTATGCAAAGGGTGTTTATAGTTACTATGATATCGAACAAATTGAAGAATTTGTCGTTTTAAGGGTGCTCATGAAGTTGCTTCTTTGATTGAAAAGTATGATTTTACTCTCAACAAATCTGAAAATTCCTTCATACTTAAATATTGCAATGAAAACCTTGCTCATAATGTCTATGTCCAAGAATTTATTGAAATAATGACCTTTGCTTTGGAAGGAAATAATGATATGCATGAATCTATAGATAATGATGATTCCGATGATTTGATTGAAATATCCCTTGATGAACATGATGCTTGCTATTCTTGTGGCTATGATGCCAATATTTATGAAGATGAATTTGCTATAGTTCCTTATGTTCAACATGAGATCGTTGCTATTGCGCCCATACTTGATAGTTCCTTCGACGAAAAGCATGATTGCAATGATTTTACTAAAAATCCTCTTGATGTCAATTATTCTAATAATATGCAAAACCCTAAGCTTGGGGATGCTAGTTTTGTTGTGTCCACTATTTGTTGCAATGATCATGATTGGGGTGATTTTTATTATGATCTTGAAAATTTATTTAATCCCCATGATGAATATGAGATTGATAATATTGTTTGCAATGATATTAAAAGTGGGTTTGGAGAGGTCATGACTTGAGTTAATGTTAATCCCACTATTTTTAAAGAGTGTCAACTTTGCATGCATGTGGATCGTGTTGAGAATATGTTATGTGATAGCTATATTGTTGAATTTTCTTATGATCCTACATGTAATTATTATGAGAGAGGAAAATATGGTTATATAAATTTTTATGATACTAAATTACCTCTCGTTATGTTGAGATTGCTATTGGTCCTTTCCGCTTCCTTGCATATGGTAGTTTTTGCTTGCTACGATAATTTGTTTGCCTATAATATTCCTATGCATAGGAAGTATGTTAGACTTAAGTGTGTTTGTCACATGTTTTATGATTCTCTCTTTGTGCCTCAATTCTTGTCTTTCTTGTGAGCATCATTGAAATCTCAATGCCTAGTCAGGCGTTAAGCGATAGCGCTTGTTGGGAGGCAACCCAATTTTATTTTTAGTTTTTTGTTTTTGATTCTGTTTAGGAATAAATAATCCATCTAGCCTCTGTTTAGATGTGGTTTTATATTTTAATTAGTGTTTGTGCCAAGTTAAACCTATTGGATCTTCTTGGGTGATAGTTATTTGATCTTGCTGTAATTTCCAGAAACTTTGCGCTCAGTGCCCGAATTGTTAAAAATCACCAGAACGTGATAAAACATTGATTACAATTTCTGCTGATCAATAAACAAATTTTCCAGGTCTTCTAATTTTGGTAGAATTGTTTGATTTCCAGAAGTTTGCGTTAGTTACAGATTACTACAGACTGTTCTGTTTTTGACAGATTCTGTTTTGCGTGTGTTGTTTGCTTATTTTGATGAATCTATGGCTAGTAAAATAGTTTATAATCCATAGAGAAGTTGGAATAAAGTAGGTTTAACACCAATATAAATAAAGAATGAGTTCATTACAGTACCTTAAAGTAGTCTTTTGTTTTCTTTCTCTAACGGAGCTCACGAGATTTCTATTGAGTTTTGTGTTGTGAAGTTTTCAAGTTTTGGGTGAATTCTTTTGATGGATTATGGAACAAGGAGCGGCAAGAGACTAAGCTTGGGGATGCCCATGGCACCCCCAAGATAATCCAAGGACACCAAAAAGTCAAAGCTTGGGGATGCCCCGGAAGGCATCCTCTTTTTCGTCCACTTCCATCGGTAATTTACTTGGAGCTATATTTTTATTCACCACATGATAAGTGTTTTGCTTGGAGCGTCTTGTATTATTTGCGTATATGCTTGTTAGTTTACCACAATCATCCTTTCTTTACACACCTTTTGAGAGAGCCATACATGAATTGGAATTTCATAGAATACTCTACGTTCTTCACTTATATCTTTTGAGCTTGATAGTTTGCTCATAGTGCTTCACTTATATCTTTGAGCGTGATAATTTTTGCTCTAGTGCTTCACTTAGATCTTTTAGAGCACGGTGGTGTATTTGTTTTAAAGAAACTTGATCTCTCATACTTCACTTAGATTATTTTGAGAGTCTTTAATAGCATGGTAATTTGCTTAATATTAATATACTTGGTATTCAAGATATGTGAAACTTTCTTTTGAGTGCGTTGAATACTAAGATAAGTTTGATGCTTGATAATTGTTTTGAGATATGGAGGTGATAATATCAAAGTCGCGCTAGTGGAGTAGTTGCGAATTTGGGAAATGCTTGTGTTGAAGTTAGCAAATCCCGTGGCATGCACGTATGGTTAAAGTTGTGTAACAAATTTGAAATATGAAGTGTACCTGGCTTGTGCATCCTTATGAGTGGCGGTCGGGGACGAGCGATGGTCTTTTCCTACCAATCTACCCCCCTAGGAGCATGCACGTAGTACTTGATTTTTGATGACTTCTAAATTTTTGCAATAAGTATATGAGTTCTTTTGACTAATGTTGAGTCCATGGATTATACGCACTTTTACCTTTCTGCCTTTGCTAGCCTCTTGATTGCACTGCATTGCCCTTTCTCACCTTGAGAGTTGGTGCAAACTTAGCGGTGCATCCAAACCCCGTGATATGATACGCTCTATCACACATAAACCTCCTTATATCTTCCTCAAAACAGCCACCATACTTACCTATTATGGCATTTCCATAGCCATTCCGAGATATATTGCCATGCAACTTTCCACCGTTCCGTTCATCATCATCGTGACATACTTTACTTTTGTCATATTGCCATTGCATGATCATGTAGTTGACATCGTATTTGTGGCAAAGCCACCATGCATTATTTTTCATACATGTCACTCTTGATTCATTGCACCATCCCTGATACATCACGGAGGCATTCATATAGAGTCATACCTTGTTCTAGTTTTGAGTTGTAATCCTTATGTTGTAATCAATAGAAGTGTGATGATCATCATTATTAGAGCATTGCCCAAAAAAAGGCCAAAAAGAAAAAATAAAGGCCCAAAAAAAGAGAAAATAAATAAAAAGGGCAATGCTACTATCTCTTTTTCCACACTTGTGTTTCAAAGTAGCACCTTGTTCTTCATGTAGTGAGTCTCATATATTGTGCTTCAAAGTAGCACCATGTTTTTCATATAGTGAGTCTCATAAGTTGTCTTTCTATACTGGTGGGAATTTTTCGTTATAGAACTTGGCTTGTATATTCCTACGATGGGCTTCCTCAAAATGCCCTAGGTCTTCATGAGCAAGCAAGTTGGATGCACATCCACTAATTTTCTTTTGTTGACCATTCATAGCTCTAGTGCATCTGTTGCATGGCAATCCCTACTCCTCATGTTGACATCAATTGATGGGCATCTCCATAGCCCGTTGATTATCCTCGTCAATGTGAGACTTTCTCCTTTTTGTCTTCTCCACACAATCCCCATCATCACATTCTATTCCACCCATAGTGCTATATCCATGGCTCATGCTCATGTATTGCGTGAAGGTTGAAAAAGTTTGAGATTATTTAAGTATGAAACAATTGCTTGGCTTGTCATCGGGGTATAGAAGTTGGGAACATCTTTGTGTGTGAAAATGAAGCATAGCCTAACTATATGATTTTGTAGGGATGAACTTTCTTTTGCCATGCTATTTTGAGAAGACATGATTACTTTGATTAGTATGCTTGAAGTATTATTATTTTTATGTCAATATGAACTTTTGTCTTGAATCTTTCGGATCTGAATATTCATACCATGATTAAGAAGATTTACATTGAAATTATGCCAAAGTATCACTCCGCATAAAAATTCTCTTTTATCATTTACCTACTCGAGGACGAGCAGGAATTAAGCTTGGGGATGCCCGATACATCTCCAACGTATCTATAATTTTGATTGCTCCATGCTACTTTATCTATTGTTTTGGACTATAATGGGCTTTATTTTCCACTTTTATATTACTTTTGGGACTAACCTATTAACCGGAGGCCCAGCCCGAGATGCTGTTTTTTTTGCCTTTTTCAGTATTTCAAGAAACAAGATATCAAGCGGAGTCCAAAGCGGAATGAAACCTTGAAGCGTGATTTTCTCACCGAGCGTGATCCAGAGACTTGGACCCTCGCCAAGGAACCAGAGAGGCGGTCACGAGGGTGGGGGGCGCCCCCCCCCGAGGGCGCGCCCCCCCAGCCGCGGGGGGCCCACGAAGCTCCCCCGACGTACTCCTTGCGCCGATATATACCTCATTGCACCCCAAACGATCGTAACAGGGCCAAAAACCTAATTCCACCGCCGTAACTTCCTGTATCCATGAGATCCCATCTTGGGGCACTGTTCGAGCTCACGAGGGGGGCATCCACCACGGAGGGCTTCTACATCAACACCATAGCCTCTCCGATGAAGTGTGAGTAGTTTACTTCAGACCTTCGGGTCCATAGCTAGTAGCTAGATGGCTTCTTCTCTCTTTTTGGATCTCAATACAATGTTCTCCCCCTGTCTCGTGGAGATCTATTCGATGTAATCTTCTTTTGCCGGTGTGTTTATTGAGACCGATGAATTATGGGTTTATGATCCAGCTTATCTATGAATAATATTTGAATCTTCTCTGAATTCTTTTATGTATGATTGAGTTATCTTTGCAACTCTCTTCGAATTATCCGTTTGGTTTGGCCAACTAGATTGGTAGTTCTTGCAATGGGAGAAGTGCATGGCCTTGAGTTCAATCTTGCGGTGTCCTTACCCGATGTGAGAAAGGGTTGCAAAGGCACGTATTGTATTGTTGCCATCGAGGATAACAAGATGGGGTATTTATCATATTGCATGAATTTATTCCTCTACATCATGTCATCTTGCTTAAGGCGTTACTGTTTTTAACTTAATACTCTAGATGCATCTTTGGATAGCGGTCGATGAGTGGAGTAATAGTAGTAGATGCGTAATCGTTTGGTCTACTTGTCTCGGACGTGATGCCTATATACATTATCATACCTAGATAACCTCATAACTATGCTCAATTCTGTCAATTTCTCAACAGTAATTTGTTCACCCACCGTAGAATACTTATGCTTTTGAGAGAAGCCACTAGTGAAACCTATGGCCCCCGGGTCTATTCTCATTATATCAATCTCCATCACTTTTATACTTGCTTTGTTTTTACCTTGCCTTTTACTTTTCACTTTGCATCTATATACCAAACACAAATCAGCATACATAACAAGTGATGTTCTCACAGCAAAATACTAAACAACATGTTCATCAGGTTTGATTGTCCTAGCAAACACAATTTCACATAGTAGATAAAAACGTCTTCGGCGAGCAAATACGACAAAAGCAATGTAATCATCATCCGCATCAGCAGGGTCAACATCTTCGCCATGTGTATCAGTATGAATCGTAATTCCCCACAGTGTCATCTTCTTCTTCGTCCTCAACATCCTCGAACGTTGGCTTCTTCTTGATCAACTCTTGTATGTCCACAGCACGACAGGCAATCTTTTCGCCGGCGTCATTGACGTGATGGTTCTCAAAGATATTAGGAACATCTGTGTTATCTTGTACATCAGGACCAGTGTAAGCATCATCTTGTTGTGCAACTTCATTAAACGAATTCCTCTGCTCAAACCATTGTGATACTCTCCAGTCATCTCTATGTGCAAATGTGTCTTCCAAGAAAAATATCTGTTTTGCTTGATTTGCCAAAATAAAAGGCTCGTTGGTCTGGTACGCCGCCTTGACATTGATGGATTTGAAATAATCATCAGCTCTGGGTTTTGCAATCACAGAAGCGAGGTTATACCAACGACAACACAACAGAACCACACACCGATGATCCTCGAAACTGGAGATATACTGCAACTGAACAATGTCTGTTTTTATCATACGTATCTGTGCTCATGATGGCACTGTTTTGTGTCTTCCTACCTTCGTCTCGTGCAAGGGTGTTGTAGCGCACATCTCCAACAATGCAAGATTCATAATGTCTTACCCCGAGTATCAGGACCCATTGCTAGTGAGTAAAGGGCATCATGAACTGCCTGCCCATCCTCCCGCATCTTCTTAACCTATGGTTAGAAAATAGACAAGCTGATCATCTTATGTACTCAATATATTAAAAAACTGACAGTGCACTTCAAACGCTTACATGGTTCTTGAACTATTTCGCAAATCCTGCCATAACCAGTTTGTCAATGTTTCTTGGATTTTGCGGCAGTAACTCCTCTTTGTAGATGCTGCACAACATAGTGATCGCGTCAAACATCTAAATATATAAGAATGTGCTGCAAGTTTAGTATATTACGATGTATAAGCTGCAGTACTGCACTTACTTGATATAAGGTAGTATCTCAGGAGAGTTATTCAACACATACCAAACCATTTTGTCCAAATCTTTAGGTTTGTCCTCTTGTCGACTCTTCCCTATAACTCGAACAGAATAATCGACAACATTGAGCCCGGGATTGTCTTCACCCACCTCTTTGCTAAGCTGATTAGCCGTTTCAATGTATTTTGAGCAGAATGTCAATGCTTCTGTAGCAATGTACGCCTCTGCAATGGAACCCTCGGGTCTAGCTCTGTTCCTAACATAGCCCTTGAAAGTGCCTAGCTGCCTTTCAATAGGGTACATCCAGCCATCTTGTCTTTGGACCTCTAAGTAGTGCCTCATCAGGTAGATGAACAACCAAATGCACCATCACATCAAAGAAGGCTGGAGGATATATCTTCTCAAGGTCGCATAGGATAGTTGGTATCTTGTCTCTAAGACGCTCCAAAGCATCTATCATGATATTTCTACTGCAGAGTTCCATGAAGAATTGTCCCAACTCTGCAACTGCTCAGTATAAGTCGTATGCCCAATCCTCTAAGGATAACAGGTAAAACCCTTTGAAGTAGGACGTGGCAGTCATGAGTTTTCAACCCCTTGTACCTTGTTTCCATCTGCACTGACTCTCCTTTCAGGGTTGGAAGCAAATCCATGTGGGAATCTCACACGTACCAGGACCTCGCAGAATTCTTTTCTTTTTACCTTGTCCAAGACGCATTACACGGTGCCATATCCCGTGGTTTACCTTCATCTTGCACCTGCAAATCCTTTCTGATACCCAGGTGTGTCAAATCAATCCTAGATTTTAAGGTATCTTTCTTCTTGCCTTCAATGTTAAGAAGTGTGCCGATAATGCTGTCACATATATTTTTCTCGATGTGCATCACATCAAGATTATGCCGCAGATCCAAATCTTTCCAATAATCCAAGTCCCACAAAGTGGACCTGCGGGTAAACAATAATATCTCTTCTACCGTGCCACGCTTCCTTTTCCCGCTACCATTACCAGGATGGTTTCACAGTGTAATATGCCTGACCTTCTCTAATTCCACTTGGAACTCATCGGCGGTGAGCCTCTTTGGCGCATCACGGTTTTCATGCTTTGCATTGAACACATGTCTTCGGTATTTTCTAGGATGCAGCTTGTCCTTGGGAAGGAAAACGACGGTGTCCAATGTAACAGAACTTGCTAAGTATTGCGTATGACAGCGGATTCCTGTCACAGCGAACACATGCATTGTAACCATGTGTCGTTCGCCCTGACATAGTGCCCAAAGCCATGTAATCATGGATGCACCAAATTACAATAGCACGCAGAAAGAAATCAGCTGGTGGGCTGCTATATAGGTCTCGAGTGAGAACACCCTTCCATAGCAGTTGAAGTTCCTCCACAAGAGGCTCCATGAACAAATCAAAATCCTTTCCAGGACTTTTTGGACCTGGGATGAGTAAGGCCATCATGTAGTTTGATTCTTTGGTGCAGACATTTGGAGGCATGTTGTAAGGGATAACAAGCACTGGCCACATGCTATATGTGGCGCTTTGGTGGCCAAATGGGTTAAATCCATCTGAAGCTAAGCCAAGTCTAATGTTTCTCGGGTCAGCAGCAAACTCTTTGTGTTTATCATTGAAGCTTTTCCACTCACTACCATGAGATGGATGGCTCATTACATTCTGATCTCTGTACTCATGGTTCCTAGAATGCCACAGTACGTCCTCTCTTGTTTCAGCATCATGAAACAACCTCTGCAATCTTGGTGTAATTGTAAAATGTCTCAGAACATTGTGAGGAATCCTCTTCACAGCATCGCCATCTTTCCATCTTGATGATTTGCATTTCGGGCATTCACTTAAGTTGGGATAATCCTTCCGGAACAGAACACAATTATTCTTACAAACATGGATCATATCATATCCAATTCCAACTGCACGAAGGAAATTCTTCATTTTACTGTAGGTGTGTTGCAGCTCAGATGCATCTGGGAAAGATTTGTGGAAAGCAGACAACATCGCATCGAATGATTTGTTGGTCATCCGCTCAGATGTCTTCACCTGAAGAAAGGTGACCATAGCTAAGAATACTGACAGCTTATTTCCTGGGGTGACAAAGAACGTTGCATTGTTCCAACTTGCGGGTCCACCTTTTTTCTTCTGCAGGTTAATGTTAACGAATTGCACGAGCATTTCGTAGCATTGTTTCGATGTTGGTCAAACTCATGGCTCCGCCACCACCACCACCTCCTCCTCCTCTTCCACACTGCATCAGGCAGATCAAGTTGGTGATCTGCTGCTTCCACGTAGTCAATAACATTGACGTTCACAGCTTCACCACGATGAACCCACCTAGTATATGTGACCGACATCCCATACAAGTGTAGATGATTTTGCATAGTTGACTGGGGTCTTGTAACTGAATTCATACAACTGCGACACGGGCTGAGCACATCTGATTTGGGACCACCGTACTCAGCTATGATAATGTTCATGAAGTTTTCAACCCCTCGACATATGCATCGGAGAATCTTCGAGCAGAAGTTATCCAAGTCCTGTCCATCTGTTAGACATACAAATTAGTTCTTCTACTAGATATTACAGGAAAAACATATATGGCTTTTTATGAAGTCCAAATATTATTACATAGGTCGATGTCTAATGCTTTGGCAAGATATTTGGACGAGCAGATCTAAGTAACGAAATATATGTAAAGCTAATTCAGCAAACATATTTGAGTGCTAAATTATGGCAGGCTGTTTCAACAGTCAATGAGGCCGAGCACACAACCATCAAACTATCGAAGGCCATCTCAGCAACAAAGATCGAGTATAAAACGGTGTAGAGCTATTTCACCTAACAGATTGGCTACTAGACCATGGCAATCTACGTTACAATAAATATATGGCAGGATATTTTAGCTACTAATCTGCCTTGGCTTGCCATCTCAGCTAAGTAGATTGAGTGCAGAACAGGGCTAGGAAGCTTCTTAAGCAGAGCATATTGACAAAGAAACTACTTCGCAAACAAAGTGAGATTAACAGCATCTATCAGCTAACATTCAGCACTACATCGACATGAACGGGGCCTTAGTCTAGAATGCGCGTACCATGGGAGAATGCGAGCATATTGACAGTAAACTACTTCGGCAAACAGTGAGATTAACAGCGTCTATCAGCTAACATTCAGCACTACACCGACATGAACGGGGCCTCAGTCTAGAATGCGCGTACCATGGGAGAAGCTGACTGCGGTGCGTCTCCGCACGAACGTCGCCAGCGGTGGCGGTGCTGACCACCGTGCGCCTCCACAAGAACGTAGCCAGAGGAGGTGGCGCGGCTAGAGGACGTCAGTCTACGAGAGCGTACTGTGGGAGCAAGAGGATTGCCGTGCGTCCCCTCGACGAACCGCGGCGCCAACGTATCGGCGCGGCGGGGAGGGCGGCTTTGCGGAGCGAATGGAGTGGAGGGGGGACAGGGGGTGGGGGGTTTGGGGAATATTTGGCCGAAGGGCGGTTGAATCGGATTTGGGGGGAATTTTTGTGTGTGGGGGAGGATTTTCGCGGTGGGCGGGGAGTTTGGAGCATGGTCGGTTTCTCCAAGTGCAGTCCCATGTGTCGGTGAAGAGGCAAGCCAAGCGCTGCCCGTTTGCATGAGCCGTGTGCAGGACCGAACGTGTGCGGGGTGCAATGCGACCGCGACATGAGTGTTGTGAGTGTACCGCCTTTTTTCCTTTTAAACTAGGTGCTTCGCCCCCTCAAAAAAAATTTTTTTGCTTCGCCCAATCCATTGATACTACTACTAGTAATCCGGTAATCCTGACTAAAACGGCGCGGTCGGGTCTTTTCCCGCGCGATATGCTGGAGGTTGGCTTAGTTGGGTTTTTTAGATTTGTCTCGATTCAATAAAAAGCAGAGTTGGTGATGATGGTGTGCCTGTCATCCTGCAATATAGGCCGTCCGATCTATATCTAACGGATAGGAAGGAAACTATGACAATTTACCCGCGCTCCTCTCCACATTTGCAGATAAGGCTTTCCCTCGTTCATTCTTTTCTCCCACAAGATCTTGATCTTCCATGCAACGCACGGGCATCTTGCTAGTACTCCTACAATATGTATATTATTGTGAAAGTTCATATACACCGGCCGAGATTAATGCAAACACGGCAGATTTTCATTACATTTCGAACTTTTATAAGATAGAAAAATAAAAGAAACCCGACCCTTAACCTATTCTATGGCGGCGACCGACGTCCTCCATCTGCGATCTCTATGTACGGGGGCGGGGTTCAAGACCCGTGAAGTGAAGGTGCGGTCTCCGGCGAGGAAGAGTAGAACACGGGATACGGACCGGCCAGTTGGCACACCATGCCCTGCCGCCAACCATGGCCTACTCATCCTCGGAGGAGTCCCCGACCCCGGCGGTGACGGACGTTGGACGGCGGCAAGTAGGACGCGTGGATGACGGTGCTCCCGTCGTTGCCCGCCAGCGTGGCCACCGCTTGTGCGGTCACGTCCGCGTCTGGCTACGCCGCTATTGCGTCGCGAGAGGCGACTTGAGCGAGGGCGGCGACCTCGAGCTTCATCCCCGAAGACAAGCTCTCCCGCAGAGCGTTCGCACTTGCGGTCATGGCGGATGTGGTGCCAGGTAGGAGGACGATGCGCTATGGTGTGGAGGTTAGTTGGGCGTTGCCGCTTTAAGTAGCGCATTCCGGTGAGGCCAAGCGTTCGGGTGCGTCATTAAGTCAGAGGTTGTTCCTCGGGCACCGAGCCTCTTAACGACGACATACGAACGGACGGCATGAATGCGGGCAGCTGGCGCCGGCTGGGAACGCACCACGCGACGGCGCGAGGGATGAGGGCTTTGGTGTGCCAGGGTAGTCAGCTGCGGTCGTGACAACGTTGGAGATGCCCTTTGATCAAATGCGATCCCCGCATGTCATTGAAAAAGCAAGACGACCCGGCATGCTCTCAGGTCCAGAGGATGCAGTTGGTCGCGCTACACCACTTCGCGGACGCGTCGCGGTGCCCCGTGCATCCTTGACGAGCTGGGTGTTGGGGTGTGTTTGGATTGTGGCCAAAGTGCACCTTACCAAAATTTTGGTCATGACGCAAAGATTGGTCTTTTTTTGGATGGTTGCCATTTTTTTGGCATGCCAATGTGTGGGATCTTGAGAAGAGGTGTCTAGAGGGGGGGGGTGATTATACACTAAGTACCAAAGTTGCAGTTTTTAACTTCTTTAGGTTTAAGTGGAGTTCAGGCACAAGTTTAATATTCACAATACATAACAAGCAAGCATGCAAGGAGTATATGAGCAGCGGAAAGTAAAGCATGCAACTTGCAAGAATGTAAAGGGAAGGGTTTTGGAGGATTCAAACACAATTGGAGACAGGATGTTTTGTCGTGGTTCCGATAGGTGGTGCTATCGTACATCCACGTTGATGGAGACTTCAACCCACGAAGGGTAACGGTTGTGCAAGTCCACGGAGGGCTCCACCCATGAAGGGTCCACGAACAAGCAACCTTGTCTATCCCACCATGGCCGTCGCCCACGAAGGACTTGCCTCACTAGCGGTAGATCTTCACGAAGTAGGCGATCTCCTTGCCCTTACAAACTCCTTGGTTCAACTCCACAATCTTGTCGGAGGCTCCCAAGTGACACCTAGCCAATCTAGGAGACACCACTCTCCAAGAAGTAACAAATGGTGTGTTGATGATGAACTCCTTGCTCTTGTGCTTCAAATGATAGTCTCCCCAACACTCAACTCTCTCTCACAGGATTTGGATTTGGTGGAAAGAAGATTTGAGTGGAAAGCAACTTGGGGAAGGCTAGAGATCAAGATTCATATGGTAGGAATGGAATATCTTGGCCTCAACACATGATTAGGTGGTTCTCTCTCAGAAATAGGATGCTGGAAGTGTAGGCTTGTTCTGATGGCTCTCTCCACGAATGAAGAGGAGGTGGAGGGGTATATATAGCCTCCACACAAAATCTAACCATTACACACAATTTAGCAAACTCAGTGGGACCGAATCAACAAACTCGGTCGGACCGATTCAGTAAACCTAGTGACCGTGAGGGTTTTCGGGGGACCGACATGCAACTCGGTAGGACCGATATGGTTAGGGTTAGGGCATAACGTAATCTCGGTGACACCGATTACACAAAATCGGTGAGACCGATTTTGGTAATTAGCTAACCAGAGAGTTGGTCAGGCAAACTCAGTGAGACCGATTACTCAAACTCGGTGGGACCGATTTTGGTAATAAGTTAACCAGAGAGTTTGCATTGTAATCTCGGTAGTACCGATTGCACAAACTCGGTGAGACCGATTTTCATAATGGACATACACAGAGAGATTACAATCTAATCTCGGTGAGACCGAGATCCCTATCGGTGAAACCGATTTGCCTAGGGTTTGTGGCAGTGGCTATGACAACTGAACTCGGTGGCGCCGGATAGAAAGAATCGGTGGGGCCGAGTTTGACTTTAGGTCATATGTGTGGAAGTGGGAAAGTAGTTGAGGGTTTTGGAGCATATCACTAAGCACTGTGGAGCAAGAAACTCATTAAGCAACACCTCATCCCTTATTGATAGTATTGGCTTTTCCTATAGACTCAATGTGATCTTGGATCACCAAAATATAAAATGAAGAGTCTTGAGCTTGAAGCTTGAGACAATCCTTTGTCCTTAGCATCTTGAAGGGGTTCCCACATCCTTTAGTCCATGCCACTCCATTGTTGAACTTATCTGAAACATACTAGATAAAAGTGTTAGTCCAACAAGAGATATGTTGACATTAATTACCAAAACCACCTAGGGAGCACTTGTGCTTTCAATCTCCCCTTTTGGTAATTGATGACAACATACATCAAAGCTTTAGATAAAGATATAAAAATAGCAAGTAAAGCTTCGGAAAGACATGTAACAAGCATAGGCTCCCCCTACATGTATGCAATCATGTGAATTTGGAATATAGAAGCATGTGAGAGCATAACCATGATAGAGTAGGCAATGTGTTACATGTATCTTGGCCATATGCATCAGAGCAAAGAATATTAAAGAATATACCTTCATGCTCATGAGTCCTTCTTGCAAACAGTATGTACATCAGCAAGAATTCCTCGTACACATGAGTGTGATGCATATACTTACCTTGTAGTCTTGAGTTGGCTTAGGATGGAATGAACCTACGTAAACAAGGTAAGATAACACAGGTACATCTACTAGCCAGAGCAAATGTAAGAAACCACAAGAATACCAAGACTGGGATGACATGTAGAGAGTAAGTACTAAGTACTACATTGGATTAGACATGTCCCCAAGGGTAAAGGTATGCAATGAATTTAAATGATTTCTTTCCCTTAGATGTCTTGCTCCCCCTTAATCTAGCATGGGATACTGGGAGAAGATAGGGAGCAGAAAATCAGAGCTGAAAGATATAAATGAACAGAGCTAATGCAAATAAGCACATATGAACATGTCTTTCCCCTCAAGAAGACATGTGGCATCTCTCCTCTTGAACACCAAGCATCTGGGATCCTTGAGAAATACTTTCTACTTGAGTATTCTCTCCCCCTGGAGATCTCTTTCTCCCCCTGTGGAAGTACATGTCTTTTGGAACTGATGAGCTTTGATGTGATCTCTCTCCCCTTTGACATCAATTTCCAAGAAGGGTTTGATCCTTGAGTCACAGCACAAAGCATTTATATAAATGTGATGCTTGTAGAGGACAAGATTCATTGAGTGGAGCTGGATCAGAGGAAACACAGAATAAGTGGCAAGCTGTTTTTCCTGTTGTGAAATCGGTGGCACCGAGTGGTATGCTTCGGTTGTACCAAAAGAATTTGGTTGGACTAAAAACAACAAATCGGTGAAGCCGAGTTCATCACAGAGAAAACACTTGTCACGTCAGCTCACTAGACTAGTAAGATATCACAAAGATTTGCAAGGAATTTACTGAATGATATGCAATGAATTGGATGCAGGAAATGCAGAGCAAACAGAAAAGAAAAGAAAGAAATCTAGATGAAGTTTTTTTTTGAAAGGGGAAACAAATATGCATGAGATGAATGCAAAAACACAGAAAAGAACACGATAGAACTTCATCTAGAGATGGTCGGCGACAAAGTCACCTATGTTAGAGTATATTGACTTAGGAGTCAAGTGAGATCACTTGATCATAGGTCATACTCATCGTTTAAGCTCAAAATGGGGTTACCATTTTTCATTTAAGCGTCTTGATGTATTCACATCTTGTCAAGTTGCTTTAGCTCATGACTTAGAGTAAAGCTTCTCTAAGATGGAATAACATACCTTGGTTGGTGGTGTTGACCATGTAGTTGAACTTGTGTGGGTTGCTCAAGGTTGATGTAGCTCATCAAGAGTTGGGAGCACCACTTGGAATTTGAGTCCTTCTACCTACATGGGTTAGTTCTTGCAAGGAGGAGCACTTGTGTATCCAAAAATGTCAATCATGAAGCTCAACATAGAGTTTGTCAAAGGATATGTTTGAATGATTCTGTGCTTCCTTGTCTTCAACCACCATAGTGTAGAGACTTGGTGATGTAGAGATTTCTCAAGATGTGAGTAGATTACAATCTCATGGAATTTGATTCAACCAAGTACCTACATGGGTTATATAATATGCAAGATGCAAATATATCCAAGACACAATATTTTCATCATAAGAGAAATATCAAGGATTAGTCATAAGCTCATGTCTTGCATGTATCCAATGGAGTTTCTACTCTAAGTTTGAAGCATCAATGATTTTCAATTCTCCTCTCAACCTGCAAAACACTTTCTCATCAAGAGGTTTAGTGAATATATCCGCTAATTTCTTTTCGGTGTGAACATGCTTAAGATTAATGTCACCCTTAGCAACATGATCTCGAATGAAATGATGACGAACTTCTATATGCTTAGTTCAAGAATGTTGTACGGGATTATGACCAATTTTGATAGCACTTTGATTGTCACAAAGCAACGGAACATGTTTCACATATATCCCATAATCTTTAAGAGTTTGGGTCATCCAAAGTAATTGAGCACAACATGAACCAGCGGCAATGTACTCCGCTTCGGTGGTAGATAAGGATACCGAGTTTTGTTTCTTGGAGGACCAAGACACAAGAGATCTACCAAGAAATTGACAAGTACCCTAAGTGGACTATATCAACCTTGTCTCCGACATAGTCCGAGTCGGAGTAGCCAACAAGATCGAAAGAGGCCCTCTTAGGATACCAACTGCCGAAATTTGGTGTATGAATTAAGTATCTCACTATCCTTTTTACGGCCTTAAGATGACATTCTTTAGGAGCAGCTTGATATCTTGCACACATGCACACACTTAGCATAATATCGGGACGTGAAGCACATAGGTATAACAATGAACCAATCATAGAGCGATAAACCTTTTGGTCAACTGGTTTACCATCTTTGGTCAAATCAAGATGTCCACTAGTAGGCATGGGTGTAGACATACCTTTGCACTCTTGCATATTGAACTTCTTGAATAAGTCCTTAGTGTACTTCGTTTGAGAAACAAAAGTACCTTCCTTAGTTTGCTTGATTTGCAACCCAAGAAAGAATTTGAGTTCACTCATCATTGACATCTCAAACTTCTCCGACATTAGCTTTCCAAACTTCTCACTAAAATAAGGGTTAGTTGATCCAAATATGATATCATCAACATAAATTTGGCATACAAATAATTCTCCATTAACCCTTTTAGTAAAAAGTGTGGAATCAATTTTCCCAATTTCAAATCCTTTTTCAAGAAGAAACTTGGTCAAGCATTTATATCAAGCTCTAGGAGCTTGTTTAAGACCATAAAGAGCTTTGTGAAGTTTGTAAACATGATTGGGTTTCTTAGGATTGATAAAGCCGGGAGGTTGTTTAACATGAACTTCCTCCTCTGTTTCACCATTTAAAAAGGCACTTTTAATGTCCATTTGGTATAAGGTGATATCATGGTGATTAGCATAGGCAAGTAAGATGCGAATGGATTCAAGCCTAGCAACGGGAGCATAAGTCTCACCATAGTCCATACCTTTGACTTGTGTATAGCCTTGGGCGACGAGACGTGCTCTGTTGTGAACTACTTGTCCATCTTCATCTTGCTTGTTGCGAAACACCCATTTGGTACCGATGATGTTGTGGTTGTTGTCGGGCTTCTCAACCAATGTCCAAACTTGGTTTCTCTCAAAGTTGTGTAGCTCTTCATGCATAGCATTTATCCAATCCGGATCTTCCAATGCTTCTTCGACCTTCATAGGTTCAATGCTAGAGATGAAAGAATAGTTTTCACAAAAGTTAGCTAAACGAGTTTTAGAGCGAGTGATTCTCCCGGTTTGAATATCATTGTATATTTGCTCTATGGGATGGTCTTTAGCAATTCTTGCTCGAACTCGTGAAAGCTTTTGCTTGGGTTTTGGTTGAACATCTTCTTCATCTTGTTCTTCTTCTTCTTCTTGATCTTCTTCATTGTTGGCGTTGTTGTTTTCTTGTCGTGGTGGAGAAGGAGGTTGTTGACGTTCGTGATGTTCTTCCTCGTTTTCTTCATCTTGGTGTGTTCCACTTGTGGATGCTTCTGTATTAACTCTTGGTTCACCTTGTCGTGAAGTAGAAGCTTCCACTTGGACGGACGAGGTACTCTCCTTCACTTGGACGGACCTTGCCAATAGACAAGTCTTGGATTGCTTCCGAAGGATCTTTGTCTCCTACATAAATTGGCAATTGCTCTACTTGCGAGCCGTTAGATTCATCAAAATTCACATCTGCCGTCTCTTCAACCTTTCGGGTGAAATTGTTGTAGACACGGTAAGTGTGAGAGTTTGAGCCATAACCAAGTAGGAAACCTTCATGTGACTTAGGAGCAAATTTTGAACGACGATGCTTATCAAGAATGTAGCACTTTGAGCCAAATATTCGAAAGTATCCAACTTGGGGTTTGTTACCGGTGAGGAGCTCGTATGCCGCCTTGCCGAGTAGCTTGTGAAGATACAAGCGATTTGTTCCATGACAAGCTGTCTCAACCGCTTCTGCCCAAAAGTGCTTCGGTGTCTTGTACTCATCAAGCATCGTTCTCGCCATTTCGATGAGCGTCCGGTTCTTCCTCTCAACAACTCCATTTTGTTGAGGTGTGTACGTAGTCGAGAACTCGTGTGAAATCCCTTCTTCACAAGAAAGGTGTCCACATTTGCGTTCTTGAACTCCGTTCCGTTGTCGCTGCGAACCTTCTTGATCTTTACTTCAAATTGATTTTGGGCCTTCCTAGCGAAGTTTTTGAAGATCTTTTGGACCTGCGATTTGTCATCGAGAAAGAATACCCACATAAATCTTGAAAAATCATCAACTATAACTAGACCAAAAGAATTTCCACCGAGACTCTTGTAAGCGTTGGGACCAAAAAGATCCATGTGTAGTAGCTCAAGTGGCCTCCTTGTGGTCATGATGTTTTCATGGGATGCCTTCCTCCAACCTATTTACCTGCTTGACAAGCACTGCAAAGTCTATCCTTATCAAATATGACATTTTTAACACCAAGGATATGATTCCCTTTAATAAGCTTGTCAAGGTTTCTCATGCCAACATGACCTAGTCGTCTATGCCATAACCAACCTTTTGAGGATTTAGCAATGAAGCAAGTTTTAGGTTGTGCCTTTCTAGAGAAATCAACAATGTAAAGATCACCTCTACGTACACCGGTAAAGACCATTTTATGATTGTCTCGACGAAACACTTGGCAATCTACTTCAGTAAATAGGACATTGAAACCAAAATCAGCAAGTCTAGATAATCGAAAGTAAGTTGTAGCCAAGAGATTCAACGAGCATAACATTCTGAATGGAGCTATCATGTGAGATGGCCACCTTACCGAGGCCAACCACCTTACCCTTTGAGTTGTCACCGAAAGTGACATACTTTCGAGGACTATCATTTTCAGCAAGCTCACGAAACATGTCTTTATCTCCGGTCATGTGATCGATACATCCACTGTCAAGAACCCATTCCTTTCCTCCTGACATATATCCCCGAAGATTTGCCATAAGACCAAAATGTCTCATTGCATCGTCAAGATCGAAGTCACTATCATCATCCTCATCATAGTATCCATGTTCAACATCGTCATGTGGTGGATAAAGTCCTAGAGAGGATAATTCGTTAGAGTGAGTTTGACAATGATCTTGCTTATGAATTCTTATAGCTTCGAAATAATATCACCAATAATTCCAACATCTCCTTTGGCACGCATAAGGTCTCAGAAGTTCAAATAGACGATCACCAAACATAGGATCACTAGTATTTATCTTACTCAAGGCAATAGACTTATGGAGAATTTCATCTAGATTTTTCAAGGAATAATTTGGAAAGCATTCCTCAAGAAATTTCCATATAGTGTAGGCACACACAAGAGTAGGTAAGTTTCTAATTAAGTTTCTAGGCAAGCCTCTAGTGATAAGATTAACAGTTCTAAGATTCCTAATCATGTCAATTGATTCATCAAGGGTAGGATGCATAGGATCAACATGAGGTGCACAAGGGCTAGCAATGTACTTGTTCAAATGATATTGATTGAAAATTAAAAGCATATCATTTTTTCACTCATGAAAATACTCTCCATCAAGAATAGGCACTCTATGTCTAAGACTCCCCAAAGTAGACTCATACATCTTCCTCCAATGGTGATTAAACCAAGGCAATGGAGACCAATGCTCTGATACCACTTGTAGGATCTCGAGAAGAGGTGTCTAGAGGGGGGTGATTAGACACTAAGTACCAAAGTTGCAGTTTTTAACTTCTTTAGGTTTAAGTGGAGTTTAGGCACAAGTTTAACATTCACAATACATAACAAGCAAGCATGCAAGGAGTATATGAGCAGCGGAAAGTAAAGCATGCAACTTACAAGAATGTAAAGGGAAGGGTTTTGGAGGATTCAAACGCAATTGGAGACACGGATGTTTTTGTCGTGGTTCCGATAGGTGGTGCTATCGTACATCCACGTTGATGGAGACTTCAACTCACGAAGGGTAACGGTTGCGCAAGTCCACGGAGGCCTCAACCCACGAAGGGTCCACGAACAAGAAACCTTGTCTATCCCACCATGGCCGTCGCCCATTAAGGACTTGCCTCACTAGCGGTAGATCTTCACGACGTAGGCGATCTCCTTGCCCTTACAAACTCCTTGGTTCAACTCCACAATCTTGACAGAGGCTCCCAAATGACACCTAGCCAATCTAGGAGACACCACTCTCCAAGAAGTAAAAAATGGTGTGTTGATGATGAACTCCTTGCTCTTGTGCTTCAAATGATAGTCTCCCCAACACTCAACTCTCTCTCACAGGATTTGGATTTGGTGGAAAGAATATTTGAGTGGAAAGCAACTTGGGGAAGGCTAGAGATCAAGATTCATATGGTAGGAATGGAAATATCTTGGCCTCAACACATGAGTAGGTGATTCTCTCTCAGAAATAGGATGCTGGAAGTGTAGGCTTGTTCTGATGGCTCTCTCCACGAATGAAGAGGAGGTGGAGGGGTATATATAGCCTCCACACAAAATCTAACCGTTACACACAATTTACCAAACTCGGTGGGACCGAATCAACAAACTCGGTCGCACTGGAATTCAAGAAACCTAGTGACCGTTAGGGTTTTTGGTGGGACCGACATGGAACTCGGTAGGACCGATATGGTTAGGGTTAGGGCATAACGTAATCTCGGTGAGACCGACATACAAACTTCGGTGATACAGATTTTAGTTATTAGCTAACAAGATATTTGGTTGTACAAACTCGGTGAGACCGATTACTCAAACTCGGTGGGACCGATTTTGGTAATAAGTTAACCAGAGAGTTTGCATTGTAATCTCGGTAGTACCGATTGCACAAACTCGGTGAGACCGATTTTGGTAATGGACATACACAGAGAGATTACAATCCCATCTTAGTGAGACCGAGATCCCTATCGGTGAAACCAATTTGCCTAGGGTTTGTGGCAGTGGCTATGACAACTGAACTTGGTGGCGCCAGATAGAAAGAATCGGTGGGGCCGAGTTTGACTTTAGGTCATATGTGTGGAAGTGGGAAAGTAGTTGAGGGTTTTGGAGCATATCACTAAGCACTATGGAGCAAGAAACTCATTAAGCAACACCTCATCCCTTCTTGATAGTATTGGCTTTTCCTATAGACTCAATGTGATCTTGGATCACCAAAATATAAAATGAAGAGTCTTGAGCTTGAAGCTTGAGCCAATCCTTTTTCCTTATCATCTTGAAGGGGTTCCCACATCCTTTAGTCCATGCCACTCCATTGTTGAACTTATCTGAAACATACTAGATAAAAGTGTTAGTCCAACAAGAGATATGTTAACATTAATTACCAAAACCACCTAGGGAGCACCTGTGCTTTCACAATGAACTCTAGCCAACTCTAGTTCATTTTTCTTGCCAATGTCGGCCAAATCATGGGCAACCAATACCTCAATCAAAATTTTGGTCATGACCCAAAGATTGGTCTTTGTTTGGATGGTTGCCATTTCTTTGGCATGCCAATGAACTCTAGCCAACTCTAGTTCATTTTTCTTGCCAATGGCGGCCAAATCATGGGAAACCAATACCTCACCAAAATTTTGGTCATGACCCAAAGATTGGTCTTTGTTTTGATGGTTGCCATTTCTTTGGCATGCCAATGAACTCTAGCCAACTCTAGTTCATTTTTCTTGCCAATGTCGGCCAAATCATGGGCAACCAATACCTCAACCAAAATTTTGGCTACCCAATGCTTTGATGGGGCAACCTTGGGCACAAACCAAACATACCATTGGTCGTGCCACATCACTAACGCCACCCTCGTCACACTAAAACCGACCGTGTCTAGCACGATATGAGCGTGTCGCTCACCGCGGTCGCCGTGTCCAGAGGCGGTGCTGGAGCTGCGCCCCGTTGTTGGCCCCAACGACCCACATGAACGGTTGTCGGTGGCGAGGAGGTCGTGGGCCAGCTCCTCCATTGGACTAGTCTACGCTACGTCGTCCCGACGGGTGTGCCCCACATGTCGGTTTCCCTGTTTTCCCGGCCATATTCGAGCGTCAGTGCTCCGCATTGCGCATTAGGCCTTTCACTATGTAGGCCAAGCGAGACAACTTATTGTTTATTTGAGCCGTTCAAGTGTAATCATGTGGCGTTTGCTTATTTCTCATTCCTCTCCAACCCTCTTCTCCATCGATCATGTCGCCCTCCAGTTGAGTCCATCCTCCCGCATGCCTCATTTGAACATTCCGCCGAGTATCATTCGCATTTACCCACCCTAGTCCTCTTTCAATAGATCTCCGGACCCCGAGATGAAATCGAGAGGGAACGAGTGGGGGCACGTGATACCTAAGGCGGATTGAAAATTTTGAACCGGTGATCATAGCATCCGCAAATCATTTATAAAGGGTATTCAATGTTTGTTTCGTTTTTGAACGTATAATATACTCCCTCCTATCCTTTCTACTTTACATATAAGTTCTATGTGTATTCAAAGTATCTCTACTATGATAAAAAAGGTATGAACATTCAACAACGCCCAATCAATATTGTTAGATGCGTACGTACTCCTAGATTTGTACTCGAGATGGTTTCCAATTTGACTATTGACAAGATTAATAATACATGAGATGTATAATGTGAAAATTATATCATTGAAACTCCTTTCACATACGAAATTGACCGTATGCTTTGTGTAAGTTGCATGTCATATATTATTACTCTAACATTTGGTCAAAGTTAGCCTCGAAAAACGAATTAGACCCTGTATGCTTTGTGTAAGTTGCATGTCATATATTATTACTCTAACATTTGTGTAAGTTGCATGTCATATATTATTACTCTAACATTTGGTCAAAGTAGTATAGTGGAAGTGGATCCTCTGACGTAGGTATCCCTGCCTTACCCTCCCTTTCGGTCACTTACTGGCAGACCCCATGCTTGCTAGGCCCCGTATGTCAGTTACTCAATGGGTTCGGCCACGTCAGGGGATCCTCATCCGTAGTATACTACCTCTGTTTTTATTTACCCCTCATAAAATGGAGGGAGTGGTGGTATAATAAATGACGCGGGCGGGGGAGGGAGAGGGACGTCGGTTTGCTCTCAACTGCGGTCCCACAAGCGAGCAAAAACGCAAGACGAAGCGTGTTCCATTCGGTGAGCAACGTGGAGGGTCCACCGTGCCGGGCTGCAACGCGAACATGACAAGAGCAATGTACAGTCAAAACTGATTGACCGGTCATCACCGGAACCACTATTCACACCAGAACCTTCGCCGCCGCTCGCCCTCGCCAGCCACCGCCCTAAAACCACACCAAATCTCCAGCCCATTCCCCACCTTTCGATCCCCTAGCCCGCATCAAGCGTCCCCTAGTTCGCCGGAAAGCCATGGTGCGTTGCAAGATCACTTACTACAAGATGTCGACGCCGGGCGCCGCAGAAATCGCGGGCGGCGGTCGGCGCCACGCACTCCGTTCCCAAGCTCGCTTTGTGGCGGGCCAATCCCCGAGTTCTCTGGAGCCAAGCTACGAGGAGGAGGAAGCTGATCCAATGTTCACTGCGGAGGTCACGGCGCAAAAGGCCCCCGATGGGTATGAGACGATGGACGTCAACTTCGTGCCAGCGTCCGAGTCCCCCATGGTGCAGGCGGACCAGCGGTTCAACATGGCGATACTAAAGGAGGACCGGGAGGCAGAGGCTCAACTCAACGCGGAGCGCGCGCATGCCGCTGCCATCGAGGCTCTCCTGCGGGTGGAACCAGATGTCGTGGATGTGAACTGGGCGGCGGAGGCTCAACTTGAGGCAGAGCGCGCAGATGCCGCTGCCATCGAGGCCCTCCTGCAGGCGGAACCGGATGTCCTGGACATGAACCGGGCGGCAGAGGCTCGACTTGACGCAGAGCGCGCGGATGCCGCTCTCAAAAACGCCCTCCTGCAGGCGAAACCGGACGTCCTGGACTTGAACCGGGCGGCGGAGGCTCGACTCGACGCGGAGCGCGCGGATGCCGCTGCCATCGAGGCCTCTCCGCAGCGGAACCGGACGCCCTCGACTTGAACCGAAGCAGTTTGCTCGTGCAGAGCGCCCGCACACTCCGCTTGAACGAGTAGCTGGAGGCCGAGGACAACCACGGTGCGGAGACACACGTCGGCAGCGACGGCTGGTTCGCGCCGGCAGCCAATGACGACGAGGCCGTCTCTTTCCACGAGCAGTGATAGTTTTTCTTTATGTTGTTGTTTTTATGGATCTTTTGCTGTGTAAAAACATACTATATTTGTTATGCAAGTCGGCTCACTTGGGTCAGTCTACCATTTCAGGCGGTTGGATGAATATCCTACGTCTCCTAACCCTTCTTTCCTTCTTCCTCACCTCTTCTTCTTCCCCAACAGACCACTGCACGGTTCGTACGGATACTGCCCAACATGCGGTTGGATAAACATACTCTATGAACGAAAATTATGTGTCAGCGATAGGATGGCTGAGTTTGGTTTGTTCACATGCGACAGCACGTGTTAGTGAGGGTGCGTTCCCTTGGTTGGGTTTGCGGCGTGCAGGAACGACTGTGTGAGGGTGCGGTGCGACCGTGGCGTGCAGGAGCGGTGAGGGTGCGGTGAGACCGCGACAGCCGTGCGCAAGTGTACCTCCTTCTCATTTTGAAAACTTTAGGCAAGCTTGGCAAAAATGTGTGGCGAAGTTTGGCAATGCAAGGCCTAGACCGAAACAGGATAAGTAATGCACGCATTACTAGGAGTACTAGTGTTAAAAAAGAAAGGCGGGTTTTCCTTCGCGGGATTTAATCGATACAAATCCTCGTTTCACGTGTCAATTAATGCGTATTTTTTTCTTGAAAGACCAAAGAGCTAACCATCTCACTCCTCATCGCTTCATTAATGCAGCGCCATGCAAACCAACCTTCTCACTTCCACATGCATGCGGGGGATATTAATGTCCTTGGTTGCTAACCCCATCAATTTTGCCTCAATTAGTGTTAGTGGCCCTTTGCAAATTGTAATTTTGATATATTGGCCTTGTGTACAAAAAATGGAGGTAGTAACTATATTTGACTTCCTTCCCCGTTGCGGTGACGTCGACGATTTTTTTTTGGGTGGTTTGGCGAAGTGCGTTCGACGGAGAACACCATTGAGGGAGACCACAGTAAGTCGTTCGCAAGTGTCGCCTGCAAGCCGAGACAACCGCCTTATTTGCATCCAGGAAGTCCTTTACTAGTACTACTACTAGGAGTACTAGTGCGGTGAGATGGTTTCTAAAAGTAGACGATGGAGAAGCGGAGTCAGCGAAGAGTGAAATGATGGTTGCTTCGTCCGTGCTTTGTGATTCGATGCCTCACTGCTTTGTGATTTGTGATAGAAGGGACAGGGGAGTAGACTCTGTGCTCTATACTGTACTACATGCGTCCAAGCACGGGAGAAAGAGGAGAGACGTTGCATTTTTCTATTCCTTCAATCAATCAATCAGGGAGCTTCGGTTCCATATTTTTGGCTTTGGCAACACCATCCAAAATGGATCCCACAATACCAAAAGCTATTTTCACATTTGGCTACACATTGTGGATGCCCTTAACCGTACCACTTGGTTTTGCTCCTGTGTGCTATCTATACAAATCTCAATTATATTGATCAAAAAAATTATAGAATCAAGATTAGTAAAAAGGAGGTGATTTTGCCATGCTAATGGCGGTTTGCTAACATGCGGTCCCACATGTCTGTGCTTTACCAAGCGGATCCGCGTCCCACATGAGGCAGAAGAACGGCAGAAGCAACACGTGGTTAAGTAGAAGAAGATGAGGGAGAAGCGGATTCAGCAATGAGTGAAATGATGGTTGCTTCGTCCCTCCAACTTCTCTTTTTTAGCATTATTACTTCGTCCCTCCAACTTAACTGCAGGAAAGGTGCAGCTTTGTGATTTGACGCCTCATTGCTCATTACTACGCCGGCGCCATGACTGGGGTGCTTCACCCCGGCTGCTCTGCATCAGATTCGGTATGGCACGTGGACCCGGTAGCTTGATGTCCCACATGTCGTGAAAGGGACTAGAAGATTTATGAAAGCGAGCGCCCCACTCTTACGACGGAGGAGTAGACGACATGACGGCCCAGTGAACTGTCACTTGTACTGTATAGTACTATAGTTTTGTTGTTTCGCACAATCCATCGATACAAACCCGATTAAACAGGAAAGGGCGGGATTTTTCCCGCGCGGTAGATGATATTGGCCATACATTTCAAAGGCAATTTTAACGTATGCAAACTGAATAATTATAAGTAACAATATGATATCTAGTAAAACTAAAAACACATATGATTTATTATGTTAGAGTGTAGTAGTAGTGTTGTATTGCATAGTTGTTAGATGTAACATGCGAGAACGTGTAGAGATGTAGTTTTGGAGGGCCTACAGAGAGAAAAGCGTAATACGGTCACCGAACTTCAGAATAAGCTGATTACGGTCACTATATACATTTTGCGGTGATTATCCGGTCACTTGCTCACAGTTCAGCATCGGATTGCACTCTGTTGACCGACCAAATAGTCTGCGTGGCGCCATGTTGACTAGTTAAATTGACCATGTTTCTTGTGGGTCCCACCTATTAGTTCGCATAGGGAAAAGGTCAGATAAATACAAATTTACGCAGGCGCGACAAGGCTCCGACCCGTGCGCGGGAATCACCTTGTTGTGTATGTGTCTGTTAGCGCCTGATGTGTGCGCATGCACGTGTAGGTTGAGCACTTGAGCGTGAGAGTGTGTGTTGGTCGTGTGGTGTACTGGTGTGTGCATGCATGCGTGTGAGTGTTGCGTGCGTGCGTGGCTGCGTGTGTATGTCTGAGTGTTGTGTGCGTGCATGGGTGCATGTGTTTGTGCGAGTGTTGCGTGGATGCAGTTCATGTGCATGTGTGCGTGTGTGTATAATCACCACACCAGATCATGTGTGTTAAAACATACGGCTCAGCATACCAATACAAGGCCACCTTGTCCGCTGTGCCCGCGGTCATGACTTCGAACCACCGTCAAAATATTCTTTTGTCGTTTGTTTTCATTCTTACTAGCAAGATGCCCGTGTGTTGCAGGTAACATCAAGATGCATTTGTATGACTTCTTTATCTTGTGAGAGAATAGGATGAACGAGGGAAGGACTTATTTGCAAATGTGGAGAGGTGTGTGGGTACCTTTTGCAAAATTGCCATTGTTTTTTCCTATCCGCCGATATAAATCAGACGGTCTATATTGCAGGATGGCAGGCACACCATCATCACCAACTCTGTTTTTTATAAGAGTGTATTTTATGTATTTTATAAGAGTGTAGATGTAGAGTAGATACAAGTCGACAGTGGGCACGGTGGTAGTGAGATGATGTGATGCAACACTAGAGGTGCCACGTGGAGCGTTTAACTGGTCAACTAGTCATGTCATGAGCAAATACAGAGTTGTACGGTGAGCCGTGGATCGTATAATAACCACTAAACATAAACGGTGACCGTAATGAGTGGATTATGAAGTCCAATGTATGTATCGTGCTTTTCTCTTCAAATACAATGATCGTCATTGCATATATCGCGAGAGAAAGATGAAACATGCGTGAATTTTCTGGGGGCTTACTTTTAGAGCACGTGGAGATAGTTTTGTGTGCATACGTGAAAGGGGCGTACAGGGGGGTATGCGATGGAGAGAGAGATGCTCTTCGTTTCTCTTTATTATGACTAACTTTGTATATAATATAAAAATAAACAAATTCACCGTGCGGAATAAATATCATTGTGGGCACCATGCAATGCAAATTAGCGTTAAATACTCCTCCATATAACTTTGTAATGTTGTATATATGTAGAAACTCTCAAATATTTTTTTGGCCACACTTTGTTCAAAAGGAATGTTGTATGCGAAATAAACGTGAAGGGAGGGCTTTTTAGATCAATGGGGTACGTGATGTAACATGTGTGAATGTGTAGTTGATGCATTTGGCGGGGCCTAGAGAGGTATGTGTGTGTATTACATATTCAAGAGAGGCATGGATAGAGGGGCCGACGGCGGGGCGTGGGAGAGATAGCACGAGAAATGAGAGTGGTCTAGAGAGACAGAGACGAATATGACATCACGACAAGAGATTCCATTCCCTTGAGTGTGTATATGCAAGGGGGGAGGGAATAGAGGCACCAGGAGAAATTTTCTCTGTGTGTGGTGTTTTCGTTGGTATGTGTGGGTGTGAGAAGATAATGAGATGTGGGGGCAGAGGATGTGTCACCGCGTGAGGTCCAGTGGGTCGAGGTGAGGCCCTTCGTTCGGTTCCGTCCTGCGCCACATTGGTTGGCCCATGACACATTTAGGAAGACCCATGGATGACTAGTCGTACAAGACAAAGATAGCAGAATTGTGAAGGACTCTGTGTCCACTGACAAAGCCGGCTAGGATTTGTAACCCTAGGTTCTCGGACTAAGGTAACCCCTTTATCTCTGGTATTACTATTCATCCAACCTAACTTTAAGGGGCATCCTACAGAATGCTCTGCTAGAATCATACTCGTCGATTAGGAAGAGAGGTGTGAGACAATGCATGAGAGACAGGCGTAAAGATAATATGCGTACATGGGGCACGTAGGCAGGTCCATGTATATAGAAAGGGTCGATGAGGATTGTGCGTGTCTATGTTTGCGAGAGGAATAGTGCTTGTGATAAAGGTTAGTGAAAACAGTGGTAAATGGTTACGAGTGGGAGGAAGGGTTATATCTAGAGCATGTGTGCGAGAAAGACACTCGGGAGAGAGTGTGTGAGCATGTGTGAGAGACCACCGATGGAGAGTGAAACTACACGTAAAAGACTGCTCTACACATTGATTAAAGATATAAATTGTATCCAAATATTAGGATGGGATCATGATATTTGCAATTCGCGTAAGGAGCGGTCATTGATCCATCAGACATCTAGATTCCATCGAATTTGAGCATGTCTATGTTATTATTCAACACAATTGATCCACATAGTTAGTATTTTGAACTCCAGACAATGCATCGCTTTAGCAATCGAATATAAACATGAGTATAGTTCATGTTGTGTGTGTAAAGCACATTATACATACGAAAGTTACACAATGGACATTATAAATAGCTACATATGAACTAGCATACATTTGAATTCAACTTAAGGTGGTTTAAAAATCGAATTCAACATGAAGTCCATTCAATTATTTGAATTTGATATCATGGCATTTGTAAACCATACCTAAATTATGGGGGCACCAATCTTTGCTCTGATTTTGTACATAATAGCATATGTAGTCGTGTACAAAATAGATTCAAATTTAGCTCCTCCATTCCGAAATAATCATAGTTATAGGATTTTCAAGTGTCAAAATTTCAAAAAGAAGAGGATAATTTAATGAGGTTTTCAAACATACAAGGTCAAATATAACGTTGTCTATTTAGGTCAATCCTCATAGTTCAAGAGTACTCTAAACGTGAATGCTTGTGTTTCAAAATTTGACGAAACGCCAAAGAGCCTCTACTACTTTGAAACCGCGAGAGACCAATGTTTGGTAGTACAAGGAAATTACTTTTCTAATAACTCCGACCCGTGAAACCTACCGGCCCGACGTCCAAAGGTCTAAACCGGGGTAGGTTTGTAGCTTCATCTAGACGCCACACAACCGCCTCCAAAAAACATTCATACACAATGGCCGCCTAAGCACACATGCGCGCGGCCGAAATCGCTCCCGCCCACTATTTGGGACACTTGGGATTACCATCCTACCCCCGACCCGCAGTAGGTCCGAAATTTAAGAGGGGGGCAAAGTTTGTACTTTCCCCAAATTTCAAACAAGCGCGTCCCATCTTCTGTTCAAAAAAGCCAAAAACAAGCGCGTCCCAGACCGAAACATGGTTCCCCCCCACCCGTCTGATTCCCCATTCGTACTCCGTGGGCGCCAAAACTACCTCTCCACCAGCCGCGAAACCCCGGCGTCCTCCGTCCGCCACCCCATCCCACCCATCAACCGCCGCCCTCCTCCATCACGCCGGAGCCGATACCCCGATGGTGTCGTCCACCGCAACCGCAACCGCAACGCCCTCCGCGGCTAGTAGTTGAAGTCGAGGCCGAGCCGTCTGTACCCGAGCCAGTTCAACCACGTTGTCCTGCGCCTCACCGCTGCCGCTCCAACTTCGCCACCCTCCACCGCACCGGAGCTGTTCCTGCTACGCCGTCCTTCTCCGCCTCGGATCTGCTTCCCCTCCGCCGACATACGGCCACGGCAACGCAGTCAACAATTTGGCCATGGGTTCGTCCAAGCCTGCACCCTCGAGAACATAGGTTTCCCCGGTAAAAAGAAGAAGATCGGCGCGACATGTGGAGGTGACCACACCGGCAATCGAAGAAGGTACTCCTCTTCCATAATTCATGCAAATCTTACGTCTCTGCTTGATACTAGATGTTCCTAGTAACTCGTGATGCACAAGGTTTCTCCTCATATACTATTTCACCTTAGCTAGTGGTCCGTTGCCCCCTGAATTTCAATTTCTGGCTAGTTGATTCCCAATTAACAGAAGCTTTCCTCGGTGTAACAGGCGCTAGTACGACTATTACGCCGGGGAAGCAGCGTCTTGGTGTTTATCTTAGGGGCGTGTGCGGCCTAGAGGTCGGCCGGGATTAAAGGGATGGCCTGGAGGCGCTGCCAAGCACGATGGTGGTGTGAGGTCGATGGGAGGAAGGGGCGGCAGAGGCAGGGGTCTGGGCCGGTGGTCGCTGGCGGTTCGAGAAAGATCGTCAACAAAGGATCAAGCGGGAGGTAGACGAAGGCCATCTGCCCGTTCCTTATAGATCGGACGGTTCATTAAAAAATCGATCGACCTATTTATTTTCAATCGATTGTTATCTTAGATATGACCACATGTGGTGGTGTCTTTGGAGGAGTACCTTCATTTCCTGTGCTCATATATTACAAAATCATACGGAGTAGAATCTAATTTTGTTTCCCATGCAACGTTGTAGAGCTATCATATGTCTCCTGTCATTTATTTTTCAGCCACCTGCTATCTGCTACTTTTACAGTGCACTAGTTCTGCACACACTTCACCCATACTCTCACTATTGTGTTTTTATGCAAGGGTATTTCAGAGTCTGCCTCGAGAGAAGCAAAAAATAAAAGAGACAAGTCGTGCCAGCTTTCTACGCGGCTAGGCACGGCATGTTACATCACTATAAAGGGTGCAGTGTCAGCAGATGGAGATGGTAAATGTAGCTCTGGAGTTGATGACCTCGCTCGCAATGAACCACCATCCCAGGTGCTTGCTTTAACTTCGTGGTGTCATATGTGGTTGCATGTTCCATATGGTGTCTAGCTTGTATTCGAAAGGCAGAAGTCGATCTTTATTAAGATAAGGAAAGATATTTTTTACATGAACCACCATCCTGTGAGCACTAGAAGACAAATAGCTAGTCGTAGGGCCTTTGGCCGAGCCGGGACAAGCCCAAAGAAAGACAGGCATCACACGAAGCCAACTAAAAAGCCGCGATGGTGGCGAAGCAGCCCACCTCCCACTAGGCTCTCAGGTCCTAGATGATCATGTTCACCACTCCATCCGGATGTCTAGCTTGTATTGCTTCCAATTTGGTTAAATTGCATCTGCTTAGCTTACACATTATACCTTTGAATATGACATGCCTTTACATTTTGGTACATACTAGTACATCTGTGTATTAACCATGTTCTTACATCAAACTAATGTTATTGTGTATCCCTCATCAATCACTTATGACGAGGCAGGCAGGCAAGGGGACTACTCATTTAAAGAATGCAGCGTCAGCCTCCCGACATCATTCACAACAAACAGAAATGCTAGATGAAGATAGTGAACGTAGCTCAGAGTTGATTACAACATTTCCCTACACTAGCATCGCAGGTGCTTGCTCTAACTTGGCAGCGTGATATGTGGTTGCATGTTGCATATGGTGTCTAGATTGTAATTCTTCCAATCTGGTTAAACTGCATATGCTAGTCTGCTTAGCTTATACTCCCTCCGTCCCATAATGTAAGATGTTTGTTGGCACTAAATTAGTGCCAAAAAACGTCTTACATTATGGGACAGAGGGAGTACATTATACCTGTTAATGTGACATGCCTTCCTGTATTTAGTACATAGTACATCTGTCTATTAAGCATGTCCTTACATAAAACTATTGTTTTTTTGTATCCCACATCAATCAATATGACGAGACACCTTTAGTATATGCAGTGCGATATTAGTTGCATATTTCATATGATTTATAGCATGCGCTGCTCCTAATTTGTTGAAATTCCATTTATGATGGGACGCTTTTAACTTGGCAGTGTCATATTGGTTGCATCTTTCATGTGGTGTATAGCTAGCATTGCTTCTTATTTGCTGGAATGGTTTCTGTTTATTTTACATAAATAGTTGTGAACATGCCATGCCGTCCTGTTTTTCGTACATATTCCATCCTGGTATCATGTGTTTGCCTTACATCAAAGTAGTGATTGTCAGTGTCATGCATGAATGAGTTCCGAAGAGAGATTTTTTGTCAGGACCCCGATTCCAAGTCACATCGATCTAGCCGGTAACACCTCATATCACTTTGCAGCCTCACGCACGGTATTCCCACAGGTGTCGCCTTACCATGGCCCGGGACCGTTTGCGCCTTTTGGCTCACGTATATGATAGTGTCGCTAGCATCCATATGACAGAGAACCCGGGCCGACATGGCTAGTCGTGCACCCAAAGCGGCACTAACCCATGGGGACAGGCATGCATGAATCACATCAAGCATGTCGGTCAGCAGCGTGTGAATCCGGGTTGTAGCACTGGGCTAACAGGACTCCGGGAACCCGGGCTGTAGCAGGCTAGGCAGGACTCCGGATGTCACCGCGTGACATTTCCCCGAAGGGACAGAACCACGAGCAGTGAAACACATGCCGGCCAGTCAAGTGTTACGGCGGTAGTGCTTTGGGCTAGCGGGACTCCGGTGAACCGGGCTGTAGCGGACTACTATGGCTCAAGGAAGCACTAGACTACATTTCCCCACAAGAGAGGCTGCCAAGGATAAACAACTAGATTGTCGGATCCCACACATACCAAGCATTTCAAACATACACACAATATGCTCGATATGTGTAAATACAACATGGCATCACAACATAACTCTACGACTCAAAGTATTTATTCATTAGGCTCCGAGGCCGAGATATTACAAACATGGGTCTCTCGACCCAAAGATTCGTGAGCATACAAGTCAAACACATGCAGAAGCTAAACATGTCTGAGTACAGACATCTATAAATGAAAAAGGCTGAGAAGCCTGACTATCTACCAGATCCTGCCGAGGGCACAAGATCGTAGCTGAGGTGACAAGCTAAACGTCGAAGTCCACGCGGCACTACTAGCGAGACTGACGTCTCTCTGCAAAACATAAAATAAGCCAACGTGAGTACAAATGTTCTCAGCAAGACTTACATCAGAACTAACTACATATGCATCATTATCAACAAAGGGGGTGGTGGAGTTTGACTGCAGCAAGCCAGCTTTGACTCGGTGGCTATCCTAAACTACATTTGCAAGTAACTCTTTTGAGGTGGCGCACACGAGTCCACATATTCACCATATCAATACACCACTATGGATCCGATCCCGTCTTCCTACGAGAACGCCATCCATAGCACTCACGCTTATCTTGTGCATTTTAGAAGTATCCACTTTCACTTGTCTATGAACTGTTATAGGCAACCCAGAAGTCCTTTACATGGACACGGCTCTTCGAATAGATGATGTTAACCCTGCAGGGGTGTACTTCTTCACACATGCTCTCACCACTTACCGCCGTTTACACGACATGTACTCGGCAATCTTCAAGCGGAAGCCCAACATGGGTGTCGGCCACAGCCTACCTAAACACTCAAGTCTCTAGTCCAGGTTTATCGCCTATTCAGGTTCCATCCGTAGGGAGTCCGGCCGAGGTTTCCACATACGGCCCCGAACGATGTGTGCATGGTTCCCGAGATACCAAACGGGCATTCGGTACACCGGGCCACGGAATATCTACCGCATCATAGCCCACCCCTAGGGTCAGCGCTACGCACGGCCTCCAACACATATCCTAAAAACACCAGAAACTAGTTGCAACTCCTGGACAGAGAACAAGGGTGGTTAAGAAGCCGAGAGGGTCCATTGGTTTCGGGCCCAATGCGTGGTAGAAATTGTTTCATGGATCACAAACACAGAACTCAGTTCCTGAGGACGGCTGCAATGAGACAACCCAACATGTACTCCTACATGGCCTCTCACCGCTACCTTTACCAAATCGTGTTCACACACTTAGCTCACACACAGTAGGACATGTTCACACCTCTGATTCATCCCCGATGAATCGGACCTGACTCAACTCTAAGCAGTAGCAGGCATGACAAAAAAGCATGAATGAGTAGGCACAACAGGGCTCAAACAACTCCTACTCATGCTAGTGGGTTTCATCTATTTACTATGGCAATGATAGGTCATGCAGAGGATAAGGGGTTCAGCTACCGCAGCAAGTAACAGTTGAATCGTTGTTGTCCTAATGCAGTAAAAGAGAGCAGGAGAGAGAGAGTGGGATTGTATCGGAATGAACAAGGGGTTTTGCTTGCAGCACTTCTGAAGATAATATAGCTCTTCATCGGTGTCATCAAACTCTTCGTCGGAAGCACGTCTATCGAGAGGGGACAAATACCGGCAACAGAGAAATAAACACAATCAATGCAATGCACGATATGATGCATGATCATGACATGGCAATATGCTGTGATTTAGTCTAATGCAACTAGCAACAAGTTAAATGGAGCCGGTTTGAACACTAGGTTCAAATTCAAACTCCATGTAAGGCATTTCAAATGCCATTTATTCAAATTGTCTTATACAGCAACTTTAAGTTGTTCAGACATGCATGCAAATGGTACAGATGGATAGATTAGATTTTTCTGATCATTTTTGATATATAACTTATTTGATTTGGAGCTACGGTTGAATTACTATGATTTTTAGAAGTTTAGGCAATTTTCTGGATTTTCCTGTATAAGAATAAATCCAGAAAATAAGTTACTGCGTCAGCATGACATCAGGGTGACGTCAGGGGTCAACGAGACGGTCCAGCTCAAACCTGACAGTGGGTCCCGCGTGCCAGTGTAATTATTTTAACTAAATTCAATTAGTACTAATCCTAATTAATTATTAGGGCTGGGCCCCACCTGTCATTGATGCAGGGGGTCAAACTGGGCCCAATGCATGGTCAAACGGGGTCAGCGGGTCAACTCGCCGGCGTTTAGCCGCCGGCGAGGCCAGACGCGGTGGTGGAAGTGCACTTTCGTGCTCCGGCGACCAAAAGGGCGGCGGAGGGCATCTACGGAACGTGGGGAGCGAGCCGCGTCGTTTGGTGGCAGTGGTGAAGCTCGGGGTGGCTGGGAACAGCGCCGGCGACAACCATGGCGGTCGCCGGAGTGGGGTGAAGATGGACCCGTGGCTACGGGGCACGGCGAGGCGCGTGGGTTAGTGCGTTGAGCTCCTGGGAGCGTGGTGAGGTTAGTAGGCAGGGTGGCGCGGCCGTTGGGTGGCCGGAGCCTCGTCGGCGACGAGCTCCGCGGCGGCGCGTGCGGGTGAGCTCGGTGTGCTTGTTGTGGTGCACGAGAAGGAGAGCGGAGAGGTTAGGGAGGTGGCCCAGCTCACGGTGGATGCGATGGGGCGGACGGCGAGGTCGGGGACGAACGGGTGCGGCGGCGACGGCGAAGGGGATATCTGGCGGTGCTCGGTGAAGATGAGCTCGAAGAATACGAAGAAGGGCTCGCGAGCGCTGGGGGCTCGGGATGCTCGACGGAGTCGACGACGGCGGAGTTGTTGGACACGGTGGCTGGGTACGGGGACGACGGTGGACGCGGTTTCACAGTGGCGCGGGCGCAGCGGCGTCGGCCATGGCGGAGGGAGAGCGAGAGAGGGAGGCAGGGGAGAATGCGGGATGTCCATGGGGTCGGGGCAACGACGTGGAGCCTGCCAGTGTCGGTAGCGGCGGCAAGCAGGTGGCCGTGGCGACTCGTGCTCGCCAGCGTCACCTCTGTCTGCCGAGGCGAAGCGGTGGTGGCATGGGCCATCCGCGATCTTTGAGCCAGCCGCAGGGGGGCTGGGCAGTTGGTGGGTGCAGTAAGTTGCACAGGTAAAACTCTCTCTCTCTCTCTCTCTCTCTCTCTCTCTCTCTCTTTTATTTCTTGTTTTCTATTTATTTTGATCTGTTTTGAATTAGTAAAAATACTAACTCATTTTGTAAAATCCTGACAAAAATTGTGGGCACTATTTGAATTATTTCCAATAGTCCCCAAGTACTTTCAGGATTATTTGGACATTTAAAAATATTTATATGATTTAAATGTCCAAATTCAAATAATTATGAATTAATTCAAAAATCCAGGAATGGCCTAGAGATATGTGCACCATATTTTGCAGAGGTTTTAAACCAATCCAAAAATGATGAACTTTTCTGAAGGTCATTTTGGGTTCATTGAGAATATTTTTATTTTAACCTAGTTGATTTGATCTGGTGCTAGGGTTTGAGCAATCCCCATTTCAACTTAAGAGAAATTTAAACATGATGCAACACAAGACTGGCTAACCCAGAGCAGACCAGAACTAGGGATGTGACAATTTTATTGCTTTTTCTTGTCGGTTTTACTTGACAATTCAAAATCAATAAAGCGGAAGGAAGTTAGCAAGGCATCGGATAAAGGTGCTCCTTCCGAACGGAGGGCCTCTACAGTTTCTACTCCTCCACACCCCCAAGATGATTTCCAAGACAACACATGCATAGACACTCAACGAAGATGAGTTTATGATGAGCACGTCTTCCCTAGTGCAGCATCACTGGTGCTCCCTCTAACTTGGCACTGTTATATGTGGTTGCATGTTATGTGTGATGTCTAGCTTGTATTGCTTCTAATTTTGTTGAATTCCATCTGCTTACTTTACACATTATACTTGAATAAGACACGTTTTCCTGTTTCTAGAACATACAATATCTGTCTATCACACCATGTTCTTACATCAAATTACTACTGTTGTGTAACCTGCAACAATCGCTTATCATAAGACATGTTTGACTTCAGAGTGTGATATAGGTTACATCTCACATTCTTTTCTAGCTTGTACTACTAATTTGTTGAAATGGCACTTATGTCGAGACAGTTTTAACTTGGTAGAGTGATATTTGTTGCATCTTTCATATGGTGTCTAGCTTTCATTGCTTCTAATTTGTTCAAATGCCTTCTCCTTAGTTTACACATCATAAGATGTGAATATGCAATGGCACTAATGACGAGAGACCTCTAACATGGTAGTGTGATGTTGTTTGCATCTTGCATATGATTTATTTCTTCTACTGCTTCACATTTGTTTAAACGCCATTTATGATGAGACACTGTTAACTTGGCAGAGCAATATTTGTAGCATCTTTCATATGGTGTCTACATTCCATTGCATTGCTTCTAATTTGGTGAAATGTCTTCTTCTTTGTTTACACATCATAGTTCCGGTTATCTCTTCCGACCTGTTTTTCATACATTTTACATCCTCCTATCATGTGGTTGTCTAACATCAGAGTTCGGTTCGTCTGCATCACGCATCAATTTTTTCTGAAGAACTAAATTTTTATTCGTTTTTCTTGTCGGCTTGACTTAACATGGCACGAACAAAGAGGAAGAAACACGGAATGGCAGGGAATGAGAAGCAGATGAATCCTGCAGATTCTGCTGCAATGCGATGGTGCAATAGAAGGTCAAAGTCCAAATGGAAAATTCTACAAACACGGCATCCCATGCTACACGAGCTGCAAAAAGCCAACCAGAAACAAATAGGTGCCACCAAACAAGCGAGAGACAGCCCTAGTTCTTGCAACACCTACCACAAGATTACCAACCGCACGACTTACTCGTCAATCGAGCTAGCAAAGACGTTCCCAAGATCCCTTGCCACCGACACTACTTCCCAAGCACTCTTGACACAAGACGAGTTGGCAATATCGATGAACCTTGTGAGCTTCAACAGCAAGAAGGTAGTTGCCGGAGTCAAATTACGATTCCATGCTTCTTTATATGCAGTCTTACAGTTTGATGTACACTAACACTTCCTATGTTCGTTGTTGGACTAGCACCTAGGCGCAAGAGGAAACAAACATCAGGGATAATTCTCGATAGGTTAACTAAATCTAGAGGAGGAAGAATGGAGATCCGTTTTGACGCAAAAGGCCACGTGATGCTACAGAGTCAGCCAAGTTAGTATCGAGGCAGCGGTTGCCGTTAGGTGTCATGTATGTATCCTCCCAACATGGATTCAGTACAGGAATGACAAAGACGAAACCCAGTTCAACACCTTCCTCGACCATTTATCTGTAAGTATGGTTATGTATGGAAACTAGTAATATCGTCTTGCTCTGTCCCATACTTTCTAGGTTGCTGATAATGAGACTCCCATAATTTTCAACAGATGAGGTTCAAGTTGGATAGCCAAGATGATGCAACCAGACAAGCTTGCACCCATGTTTTCAAGTCTGCTCTGCGACAGTATCGGTATAACTTGAGGAAAATTCACTTTGAAGGCAAGGCTAACAGTGAACTTTCCCAAACATCTCCAGTGGAAAAGATATCGGATGAAGACTGGAGGGGCCTTGTTAAACTACAGTCCGATCCAAGTATCGTGTACATTATATATATGTGATCGGATCACATGTTGAAGTCCTATTTACGCATGTGCCACACAAATCTATCTTCTTGTAGGTGAACTGTTCATAGAACAAGGCCAACCATACGAAAAGTGAAATTCCAATGCATTTACGTGATCTCGTAGCTATATTGCACACTGCGAGGCTCTTGTAATTAGCTGTTGTTTCACTGTTTTCGTTGTACCATATTATCAGATCTATATTGAATTATTCGAAATGCAGAGGAAAGCCCGCAAGGACCAAAAAGTAACTGAACCAAATGATGTGGAAATCTTCAAGGACTGTCACACCATCAAGAAGAAGGGCATGACTACACCAGTCAAAGCCGCTGTTGTAAGTCCTTAATCCACATGCCTTTTAACTACTACTTACTCTGACTTGTGCCTTGAACTGCATGGTTTGCAGCCAATGTCTATTACTCTTTTGAATTGTATACACAATTGTCTTAGCGTATCATTGCACCTTACAAGGTTTAAAAGAGAGGAGTGATATTCCTTTGATCTTGACCCGTAATCTAGTTCCATGCTGGACTTGCCCACACAACGTTACAATTGCCTGTTTGTCTGTTCTCAGTTGTTTTGTGAAATGAACGATGTCATACTATGCTTACCGTATTATAAACTTCGTCTCTTTATCCTTAGCCCTCAATACAATGTGAAGAAATAGACAATACATTAGCGATGGTACATGGTCATATGTTTGGAACCTGGTTTTATTATGTACTTTGTAATAAAATACAACTAATATTTTACATGGGTTCACCAGAATAAGTTCTGTATATAGACCAAAGCTATTTTGTTTGGTTTTGCTGCCTTGTTAATATCTTCTGTTCTGGTACTACTAATGTAAAACCTCAACTTTTCAACGAGCTATGGAAAAAATGGTGGAACCGCCACCTTCTAAAGGTGGCGAGGCAACTATAACCGCAATGTTAGCTCTTGCTGTAGTGGGTCAGTACCTGTCCACTAACAGTGCCAAAAGCACGTTCCTGCGTAATACTGGGTTGGTCGTTAAGGCAATATCGTCCAAACTGCCTCATGATCAAGATATGCAAGCTCAAAGCAATGTTGTATCTGCGCTCCAGACACAAGTCCATTCCCTAACAGAGGCCCTTTGTGAAACAAGGAGAAACAATGCTCAATGTCGTCAAGATATGCATGGTTTTGAAACCGCACTATCGGACATTTGCTATGTTGTTCAGGAGCCTGGGGGAAATGAAGGCGAGGGTTATGGTGCTCCATCGGACAATACAACATGAAAACGTAATAGTCGGGTCAAATGAACTGAGCTTCTGAACTTCTGGTGGTGCATTTATCTGCTAGACTGTTAAGTTTTATGTCAACCTTCCTTTTGTTATATAGTTGTAATTTGTTTTGGTGCGATACAAAATTTATTCTTAACGTGCAACCACCGGCTGAAGAAAACAGCAAGCCATTTTTGTATAGTGTAGGGTGTTCCCTATATTTGCACTGGTGGCGATCTTTGATGCCGAGTGGATGTAATCTGTGCAATCGCCTTAATAGCCTAGCGTTAGTTTCGGCCTCATTTATTTCCTAGTCTTCTTTTTCCCTGTTTTGCTAGTGGCCACAACTACCATGGGCCATATACGGGCCGTAGGATCCATGGGTCTCCTACGGGCCGTCGATAAATGGGCCTGTAATCGGTGGGCCTCGGGCCGTCGATAAATGGGCCTGTAATCGGTGGGCCTCGGGCCGTTGGATAAATGGGTCTACATGGGATGTAATCGGGCATAATTGGTATCGGCCCAACACGGTAACGGGCAACTAACAGGCCGTAGGACTGCAAATGCTTAATTCTGTCACAGGCATAACGGGTCGTTAATGGGCCAAAATATAGGACGGGCTGGAAACGGCGCAACGGGTTAATAGGCCAGAAACGGGCCGACTCTTGCCATGGGCCGAATTTGGCCCATCAGGGTAATAGGCCAGTAACGGGCTGACTCTTGCCATGGGCCGAATTTGGCCCATTTGGGGAACATGCCGATGTGGTCGACTCTTGCCATGGGTCGAATTTGGCCCATTAGGGGAACAGGCCAGTAATGGGCCGAAAGTAATCGACGGCCGAAAAGGAGCCCAAGAACGTATGGGTCGTCAATAGGCCAAAAGCTAACATGGGCTGGAAACAGCCCATGTAGATCACAGGACGTTAACGGGTACAAAGAAAATTACTGTTCATTATGGGCTAGAGTCACCGTGGGCCTGTAAAGGGCCGAAAGATACGAAGGCCTCATATGGGCCGAAAGACGTCTTGGGCCATACATGGGACGAAAGTGAAATGGGCTGGTGTTATATTCGACGGCCCACATGACGTTGTTGGGACGATTTCCTTTAAGACCTAACGGGCCGCGAGTTAACGGGCTGTAAAATGGGCTATTTGCGAAGAGACCGTTAACAGGCTTTTCATGGGCCAGCCCTTTAACTTTTGACCAAGTCAAACGGGCGGCTTTGTAAGCTAAATGGGCGATGGTGGGCCGTGGCACGTGTCGACATATCATAGGCGCCTATCTCGACCCAATCGACGAGCCGACACGTGTTTCGTCCGGCCAATAAGAATTTTACACGTGGAAATTTCCCATTGGTCGGGCTGTTAACGGGTTATCGGATCCAAAACCCGACCGGTAGCTTAACGGCGTTCCGTTACGGTGGATGCCACGTGTCGGTCACCCTTGACGAAAAGCACTTACGTGACGCGCGATTTATCATCATGGAAGTGGACACTTCGGTGATGATAATTTTGGTAATGTCATGGAATACTTCTACGATAGCACAGGTATGACTATCTTGATTCTGTCATAAAATCGTCATGGATGTACATGCATGACAAAAAACGCGACCTACTGTGACAAACACGTATCATCACGGAAGTGTATTTTTTCTGTAGTGCATGACATTGGGTTTAAGTGCCAACGGCAAGTAATTGGCAAGCACCTTGTCGTAGCGAGCTCCGGCAGCTTGCATCACGATGGTGTAGATGCTGAGGAACTCCGACGGGTGAGTCTTGCCATTGTACTTCTCGCCGACGTCAGGCTTGAACATGCGGTGAGTGGGCCACTTGAACTGCCACAGCTCACGGGTAAAGGATGGACAACCCACCTGTCACATCCTAGCTAGTCCATGCATTAGAGTGTTGCATCATATTTACCTTTCATCAGAAATTTGAAATGGGGAAGACAGAACCCCCAGAACCCCTTTGAATCCAACTAGGGTTTACTCAAAATATTTTCAATGAACCTGAAATACCCTTCTAAAATGTTCATCACCTTTGCCTTGGTCCTAAACCACTGTCAGAAGTGATGCATAGATTTCTAGGTCACTCTAAGGTCACTGGATTAAATCTCTAGCTATTTGAATTTGGGCATTTAAATTATATAAAATATTTCAAATGCTCAAATAATCCCAAACTAAAATGTTCCATGCTGGATATATTCCAACTAAGGACCAGTGCAGTTTGGCGATTTTTGGAGTTGCCTAGGTATTTTAGAAATGCAACAAAGTTACAGTAAAATAGAAAAGAGAATGTAAACGAAAAACTCTTACACCGAGCCACCCAATGCCCAGCCGCCGCCGCACCAATGAGCTTATTTGGCTTGGCAGCAGTAGCTGCTCGACGACGAGCACAGCATGCATGCCACGCAGCTGCCCGCCGACTTGCCGCTTCCCTCGTCCAGCTGTCGACGTGGGACGAGCTCTCTCGCTCTCCCTGACCCCACAGACACCCGCTCCTCCCCCTGGCTCCTCCCTCTCGCCCTCCCCGACATCGCCCGAGACGTCATCATCGCCACCACTCACCACAGCCGCGTCCAACGCCGTCCCCGCGCCCTCTCACCGTATCCGAACGGTTCGTTGTCGTCGACTACGTCGACTAGCCAAGCCGCACGACGCCGGAGCCACTGCATCATCCCCGCCGCCGTCGTCTTCAACCTCGGGCCGCCCAGATCGCCGTCGCCGTTCCGACCGCACCGAGCCCTCCCCGAGCACGCTGACCACCTCTGCGGCTTCTCTGTGAGCTGCTGAACCTCCCCATGTTTTCCTTTTCGCCCCTAGCTTACCGTAGACGCCGCGCCTCTTGTGCCCGAACGCGCCGCCGCCTGACCTCGTCGCCGGCGTTGCTCCGGTGACCATTTGGTCACGGGCTTGTGTCCTTCACACTCCTCGCACCGCGTAGGGTCTGTAGGTGCTAGTGCCACACCGCCTAGGCCACTGCAACCACGCGCACGAGCTGGCCCAAGCTTCGGCCTCCGCCAAACTCGTTGCCGGCGATGCTCCGGCCACTCCCTAGCCAAGCCATCACCACGGCTAGATGCGGGCGAGCACCAGCTGCCCGTAGCTGCTCTGCGCGTAGCAAATGAAGCCCTGTGGGATAAACCCAGCATGCCGCGCCGTCGGCCTCGCCCAAGGCTAAACGCCGGCGAGCTTTGACCGTTGACCGGGCGGGTTTGACCTCACGACACGATTGACTAGGTGGGGCCTCTCGCTAATTAACCTAGTTTAGGTTTAATCAAAATTAGTTAGTCTAATTAGCTACTGACATGCGGGACCCACTGGTCAGGTTGACCTGGACGCCCCCGTTGACCCCTGACGTCACTCTGACGCACTGCTGACGCAATAATTAATTTTTGGTTTTATTTGTACACAGGAAATTCCACAAATTGTTGCAAACTAAAAAAAATCATAGAAATTAATCTGAACTCCAAATGCAAAGTTTTATATATGAATTTTGATCAGAAAAATTCAATCTATCCATTGGTAATGGTTTCATGCATGATAGAACAAGTTAACCTTGCTGTTTAAGCAGAATAAGATAATGCACCTTTATGGTTATGTTAAATGAGCTAACATTTGAATCTTTGATTCAAATGAGTTCATCCCTTCCTGTTCTAGCTTGCATTAGGCCAACACACATTCATATTGCCATGTCATAGCATCCATCATATTGTTGCACATTGTCATGTGTTGTTTATGTTCGGTGTGTCTTTCGTGATAGGTTCTGCCTCCGAGGATAACCCCGAATATCCGTCTGAAGGGCAGTATCCTACTACCACTTCATCAGGCAAGCAACCCATTGATCATTCCGATACAAACCCATGTTCTCGCTTCTGCTCTTATTTACTGCATTAAGACAACGCGATTCAAACTGTTGTGTCATGCGGTAGCTGAACCCACTTCCTTTGCATGACTGTCATTGCCACGAGAACTAGATGAAACCCACTAGTATGTGTAGGAGTTGATTGAGCCATGTTTGTGATTCCTACCATGCTATGCTTGCTATGCTTAGAGTTGTGTCAGGTCTGGCTCATCGGGATGATGAACTGGAGTGAAAGGTTGTGTCGGGTTCGAGAGTGGAAGTGTTGAACATGATTTGGTAAAGGTATCGATGAGAGGCCATGTAGGAGTACATGGTGGGTTGTTTCATTGAAGCCGTCCCTAAGAACTGAGATTTGTGTGTGTGATTTAAGACTTAGCTACTACCACGCATTGGGATCCTTAATTGACACTCTCGACTTATTAACCACTCTTGTCCTCAGTCCGGGAGTTGCAAGTAGTTTCTGGTGTTTGTAGCATGCTGGGGGCCGCACGCAGCGCTGACCTTAGGGGTGGGCTGTGTTGCGGTAGGCACGTGGCCCGGTGTACCGATTCCCCCGTTTGGTGTCTCGGGAACCCTGCACACATCGTTCAGGGCCGTTAGTGGAAACCTCTGCCGGACTCCCTGCGGATGGAACCCGAATAGGCGATAATCCTGGACTAGGGACTCGTGTGTTTAGTCAGGTCGTGGCCGACACCCTCGCTGGGCTTCCGCTTGAAGGTTGCCGAGTACATGTCGTGTAGCGGAGATAAGTGGTGAGAGCGTGTGTGAAGAAGTACACCCCTGCAGGGTATAAAACTATTCGAATAGCCGCGTCCATGATAAAGGACTACTTGGTCACCTATACAGTTCATAGACAAGTAAATGGATACTACTAAAAGCCTCAAGATAAGTGTGAGTGTCATGATGGCCCTCTCGTGGGTTGACGAGAGAGGATCCATGGTGGAGTATTGTGATGGTGATTAGTGGACTGCAAATGCGACAAATGCTTTTCAAGTGGTGTCACGTAGGATAGCTTAGCCAAGAGTCAAAGCTGGCTGGCTCCAATAACTCCATTACCTTCTTGAGAATGTGCATGTATAATAGGTTTCTGTTGTAAGACTTGCTGAGTACCTCTATACTCATGTTTGCTTAATTAATGTTTTCAGACGACAACACCGCCCCTTCCGATGGGTTTTATGTAGACCTTGACGTCGACGAGTGAACTAGCCACCCAGGTAGTGATCCAAGGCTTGTGAAGGGCCACTGTAGATAGAAGGGCTTCATCAAGCTTTCTTTCTTTCTAGAGTCTGTACTCATACTAGTTTGCTTCTGCATGTACTTGTATGTTTGTATGACTTGAGTGTTGGGTCATGTGACCCCTATCTGTATGGATATGTTATGTATGACTCCTCGGAGCCTCTTAAATTTGAGTTGTAGAGTTTTGTTGTGATGCCATGTCGTATGTACTCATATCGGGCATATTGTGTGTATGATTGAAATGCTTGGTATGAGTGGGATCCGACAATCTGGTTGTTTATCCTTGGCAGCCTCTCATATGGGGAAATGTAGTCTCGTGCTTCCTGAGCGATAGTAGTCCGCTACAGCCGGTTCACCGGAGTCCTGCTAGCCCAAAGACTACCGCTTTGGACACTTGATCGGCGGCATGTGTTTCACTTCGTTCCTATGTCTGTCCTTCGGGAAATGTCACGCGGTGATATTGGGAGTCCTGCCTAGCCTGCTACAGCCGGGATACCGGAGTCCTGTTAGCCCGATGCTACAGCCCAATTCATACGTTGATGACCGACATGCTCGATGTGATTCATGTATGCCTGTCCCCATGGGTTAAGCGCCGCTTTGGGTTCACGACTAGCCATGTCGGCCGGGTTCTCTGTCATGTGGATGCTAGCGACACTATCATATACGTGAGCCAAAAGGCGCCAAACGGTCCCGAGCCATGGTAAGGCGACACCCGTGGGAATACCGTGCGTGAGGCCGCAAAGTGATATGAGGTGTTACCGCTAGGTCAATGTGACTTGGAATCGGGGTCTGACAGCGTTGGCATCGAGCCGACTGCTGTAGGTTCGCTAAGCCAAACTGGTCGATGTCGAGTCTAGAAATGCTTTAGTTATATGTAGGGGAATTGATTGTGGGAGGGACGTAAGGCTCTTTTTACTCCTTTACCTTATGCCCTCTGATCTGAGTCATCCTCTTCTCATTCTACGTGGGTATAGGACTAGTCTCTCTTCTCTCTATCAGGTTCATGTGTTACTAATCCGTAGTAACTTGTAGGATTGTTGGTTACAACCTCAGTTCAGTTTCTACTACTTTTAGTATGTTATCAGTTGAACCGGAACTTTGATATGATGTTGTTGAGTGGTTTTGCAATCTGATTTTGAATGTCTCAAATCTGTTCTTGAGCATTTACAGATGTTATGTTGTCCGATTTTCCCTAGAAATTCTAATGTCTTTGCATTGTGGATGTGCTTTCAGATGGCCACTCGTGCTCAAAACCAAGTGGTTCGTCTGACCAGGTGCATCGATGTGCCCGGTCATACGGCTATGTTAGTCCGGGTTATGATTGAGACGGGTTACCGTTGGTACCCCGAATACACTGTCGAAGAGCAATTCCGAGACTTTAATCAAAGCCAATTTCTCTGCACTGTCAGGATATTTCCTTCATATCCTGGATCGACTGAGCCTCTTCACCACTCCTATGGACTCGGGGTCACTATTGAGATGGTTGTGCAGGATGCTGCATACTCTATGATGACCATCATGCGAGTCAGGACTGGCCTGCTTCGGAACACCGACTTCCGTTATATGCCAGCTTCGCTCCCAGGGGCGCAAGGGTATCTTCAGGCCATCTATGTTGATTCGGTCGGAAGGACTCGCTAACCCGCACCACTTCTTTGAGATGCTCGAGGATAAGGACCGAGAGAATCGGGCCTTGAGAATGGAGCTTTTCAACACCCGTGTCGATCATTGGGCCACTTTGACTCGGTTTGCACCAGGTGTGCAAGCTGGATGTATGGATCTGAGGATCTGTATCCTGTGAGATCTGCTCTGCCAGACATGATGGATTGGCGTGATGTGGGAGGCATCACCCCACCCCGTGGTCCCTGCAGGCCACCGTTTGTTGGTCCAAGACCTCATCCTAGCCCCTATGGTCCACAAGCTCCTCAGGACCGTCTGTTTCCGGATAGTCATGTTGAACTTCCAGGCTATGGAGGTGACTTCTATGAGGACTACTACGGACCTGACTGAGTTAGTAGTAGTATCCCTAGTATTGTAATAGTTGTATTTCCACCGTCCTGCATGACCTGTGGAATATGACTTAGTGTGTATCCTTCCGGAAGTGTAGAAAAATAATGTATAGGAGTTTGGAATGCTTCCGATGAGATGTAACGCCTTTCACTGTAGTTGTACTCTAGCTGGGCTTGTACTAAACTATGAATGGTGTGTATGACCGTTGGTATATATATGGCAGTTTCTATATTACCATGTCATACGGATGAACATCTCTGCATTCCGTGCTATCCATTACATTCCGCACTTCCTTGCCAAATTTTTCCATCCTTGTCTAAACCGTTGTTTTGTTTCCTAGGATGGTCAACACCCGCAACAACCCTGCTGCTCCGGAGCAGGGAGAAGCCAGCGCAGCTAGGAATGTAAATCTGCCTCAACCGCCTTCTTTGGCCGAAGTTATGATGGAGGCAGAACGCAACAAGCGTGAGACCAATCGCTTGCTGGAGCGGATTGAGCAGAATACCGCACGCCAGCCAAGGAATGATCTGGTGTCACTCAATGACTTTGTCAAGCTGTATTAAACGAAGTTCAAACATTCTGTTGAGCCTCTCGATGCGGATGACTGGCTTCGCAGCATCACCCACAAGCTACGTTCTACCAACGTGGCTGAAGCTGATAAGGTTACTTTTGCTGCCTACCACCTCGAAGGCACTGCTAGCCTTTGGTGGGCGAATTTCGAGGCTATGCGCCCGGTTGGCCAAATCACTACCTGGGCTGAGTTTAGTGCGGCTTTCCGTGAGCATCACATCCCGGAAGGTCTCATGGATCGTAAGAGGGAATACTTCTGCAACTTCACCCAGGGTAGACTGACTATGGATGCATACAGCCGTGAGTTTGGAAATCTAGCATGTTATGCTCCTGAAGAGGTTTCTACCGACGCCAAGAAGCAGGCAAGGTTCCGCAAGGGACTTAGCCCCGAGCTTCGCTGTGATCTTCGTCTGCACGAGTGCTCCTCCTTTCAGAAGTTAGTCAACAAAGCTATCAGTGCTGAAACTGGACAGTCCGACTTTCAAGCTTCACGCAAGCACTCCCGTGACTTTGGTTCTTCATCCGGCTCTGGATCTCAGAAGCGCCGGGTCTGGATTCCAAGCACCGCTCTGCCACCCAGATTCACCCCGAGGCCATCCTTTGAGGCGCCTCGCCCCAACCAGCAGTTTGCACCGCCCAAGGCCTATGGTGGCCCCGTTGCTAATGCTGCTCCACGTCCCAATGTGATAACCTGTTTCAAGTGTGGAGAGACGGGGCACTACATCCGTGAGTGTCCCCAGAACAACCCCAGTCAGATCGGAAAGTCATTGGCCGTGGTAAGCCGGCGGGGAAGGTGCTCTCACGCCAAACCGGTTGCCACTTTGCCGTGGCCACGTCAACTACATTTCAGCCGAGGAAACCCATGAGGATCCCAACGTCGTTCTCGATGCGCTCCTTGTTAATTGCCATCCGCAAACTGTTCTTTTGATACTAGAGCATCTCATTCATTTATTTCGAGAGCTATGCTCGATTGCACAACACCACATTCTCGTGACATGCACACCTCCATGGAAATTCAGACTCACGGTTCTAGATGGCAAACCTCTAGAATAAGTCATGGGAATGAAATCCTTGTCGATAGATTAGTCTTTCTTGCATCTCTAATAGCTCTCAAGTCCTCGGACATAAACATCATCTTGGGTATGGACTGGATGTCAGCCCATTATGTTAAGATTGATTGCTCTACTAGTACTGTTCAACTCACCCATCCTTGAGCAAGACAGTTAATGTTTCGACCAGTGTCTAAGCGTCGACTCTACTCTTTAAATGCCAACCCCTTCCGGACCTCGAAGATATTCCGGTAGTCCGTGATTTTCCGGATGTCTTTCGGAAGAACTGCCGGTGTTCCACAGCGAGGATGTCGAAGTTCGTGATAGATCTTGTTCCAGGAACCGTCCCAATCTCTAGAAGACCTTATAAGATGGCACCCCTAGAACTAGCCGAGCTTAAGAAACAACTCGATGAGTCCTTGCAAAAGGGTTTCATCCGTCCTAGTTCATCTCCATGGGCTTGCCCCGTCCTCTTCGTCAAGAAGAAGGATGGAACGGATCGGATGGTTGTAGATTACCGACCTCTCAACTTGGTCACTATCAAGAACAAGTATCCGCTCCCGTGATCAACGACACATATGATCAGCTCGCTGGATCCTCAGTCTTTTCCAAGATGGATTTGAGGTTGGGCTACCATCAAATCAAAATCAAGAACGGGGACATTCCTAAAACGGCCTTTGTTACTCGCTATGGCCAATACGAGTACACCGTCATGTCCTTCGGGTTAACCAATGCTCCGACCACCTTCTCTCGGTTAATGAACTTCGATCTTCATGGAGTATTTGGATAAATTCGTTGTGGTATACATCGATGATATACTCATCTACTCCAAGAATGAGGAAGAACATGCCGAACATCTAAGGCTAGTATTGATGAAACTTCGAGAGCATCGCCTTTATGCCAAATTCTCTAAGTGTGAGTTCTGGTTGCCAGAAGTGACCTATCTAGGCCATGTAATCTCTGTTAAGGGCATTGCTGTTAATCCCGAGCGAGTTCAAGCCGTCCTTGACTGGACTCCACCTGAATCGGTCAAGCAAGTTCGGAGTTTCCTCGTTTTAGCGAGCTATTGCCGCCGCTTCGTCGAGAATTTCTCCAAGGTTGCTAAGCCTCTAACCGAACTCCTCAAGAAAGATAAAAAGTTTGAGTGGACCCCCACGCGAGTTCAGCTTTCGAGAACCGAAAAGGCGCTGACATCTGCACCCGTACTTGTACCACCAGATTTTTCTAAGGACTTTATTATCTATTGCGACGCCTCGCGACAAGGACTAGGTTTCATACTCATGCAAGATCGTCATGTGATTGCCTACGCTTCCCAACAGTTGCGTCCACATGAGGATAACTATCCCACACACGATCTAGAGTTTGCGGCAGTGGTCCATGCACTCAAAACCTGGCGACATTACCTTCTTGGTAATCGTTGCGAAATTTACACTGATCACCAAAGTCTGAAATACATCTTCACCCAACCGGATTTGAATCTCAGGCAAAGACGTTGGGTCAAGTTGATTACAGATTAGGACTTAGGAATATCTTACACCCCAGGCAAAGCCAATGTCATGGCTGATGCACTAAGTCGCAAATCTTATTGTAACAATCTAATGTTACAACAAAGTCAACCACTTCTCCACGAGGAATTACGTAAGCTTAACCTTCACATTGTTCCTCGAGGATTCCATTCCACCCTGGTGGCGAAACCCAACCTTACGGATCAAATCATAACCGCTCAGCGGTATGATAGAGGAATATCTCGGATTAAGGAGAACATTTCTAGCGGAGTTGCTAAGTGTTTCTCCATATATGACCGAGGTGTTGTCTTCTTTGAGAACCGCTTGGTGGTTCCCAAGAAACAACAACTATGGCAATTGATCCTTAAGGAAGCTCATGAATCTCCTCTCACCATTCATCCCGGTAGTACTAAACTGTATTAAGACCTACGCCAGAGGTTTTGGTGGACTAGGATGAAGAGAGAAATCGCTCAATTCATTGCTAATTGCGGCGTGCGTCGTCGAGTTAAAGCAGAGCATCAACGGCCTGCTGGCACCCTTCAACCTTTGGCTATTCCTGAATGGAAATGGGATAAATCGGTATGGATTTCATTACCGGGTTTCCTAGGACCAAGAGAGGGAATAATGCTATCTTCGTTGTCGTCGATCGTCTCTCCAAAGCAGCCCACTTCCTAACCGTTCGTGAGAGTATAACCGCTAGCCAGCTAGCTGATTTGTACATCTCTCGAATAGTGTCTCTTCATGGTGTTCCATTGGAGATTAACTCAGACCATGGAAGTCTCTTCACCTCTCGATTTTGGGAAAGTTTCCAAAATGCTATGGGAACTCGTCTCTCCTTTAGCACCGCCTTCCATCCTCAATCAAGTGGTCAAGTAGAACGAGTCAATCAAATTATGGAGGATATGCTTGAGCTTACATCATCTCTTTCGGCATGAATTGGGAGAAATGCCTTCCATTTGCCGAGTTCGCTTATAACAATGGTTATCAAGATAGCTTGGGCAAAGCTCCTTTCGAAGTTCTCTATGGACGGAAATGTCGAACGCCTCTTAACTGGTTAGAAACCGGGGAGAGACAACTCTTTGGCCCGGATATGATCCAGGAAATAGAAGAGTAGGTTCGCGTTATTCGTGAGAAATTGAAAACAGCCCAATCTCGTCAAAAGAGCCAATATGACCGCAAGCATAAGCCTATGGCTTATGAAGTTGGCGAGAAGGCTTACCTTCGGGTTACTCCTTTGAAGGGAACCCATCGATTCGGTATCAAAGGCAAGTTGGCTCCTTGTTACATTGGACCCTTTCGCATTCTTGCCAAACGAGGAGAAGTTGCCTACCAATTGGAACTACCTCTGCATCTTTCCAGAGTCCATGATGTCTTCCATGTTTCCCAACTCAAGCGTTGCTTCTCGGATCCTATCCGTGGATTGGACCACGAAACGCTTGATCTCCAAGATAACCTCACCTATCGAGAATATCCCGTTCGTATCCTTGATCAAGCCGAGCATACCACTCGAGGTCAGAATATCAAGTTTCTCAAGGTTCAATGGTCAAACCATTCCGAGCAAGAAGCAACTTGGTAAAGGGAGGATCGTCTTCGACTTGAGTATCCCACCTTCTTCCCGACGGATCCTAAATCTCGGGACGAGATTCTTTTGAGTGGGGGTGAGTTGTCACATCCTAGCTAGTGCATGCATGAGAGTGTTGCATCATGTTTACCTTTCATCAGAAATTTGAAATGGGGAAGACAGAACCCCCAGAACCCCTTTGAATCCAACTAGGGTTTACTAAAAATATTTTCAATGAACCTGAAATGCCCTTCTAAAATGTTCATCACCTTTGCCTTGGTCCTAAACCACTGTCAGAAGTGATGCATAGATTTCTAGGTCACTCTAAGGTCACTGGATTAAATCTCTAGCTATTTGAATTTGGGCATTTAAATTATACTCCCTCTGTAAACTAATATAAGAGCATTTAGATCACTAAAATAGTAATCTAAACACTCTTATATTAGTTTACGGAGGGAGTATAAAATATTTCAAATGCTCAAATAATCCCAAACTAAAATAATCCCTGCTGGATATATTCCAACTAAGGACCAGGTGCAGTTTGGTGATTTTTGGAGTTGCCTAGGTATTTTTAGCAATGCAACAAAGTTACAGAAAATAGAAAAGAAAACAGAAATGAAAAACTCTTACCTGGCGCCACCCAGTGCCCACCACCAGCCCAGCCAATGTCGCGCCCGGCTTGGCTTGGCAGCGAGCGGCGACGGCTACTTTCGGCAGCGAAAACGACATGCGTGCCATGCAGCTGCCCGCCCGCCGCTTCCCTCGTCCAAATTGCCGACGTGGGACGAGCTCTCTCGCTCTCCCCGACCCCGCAGACACCCGCTCCTCCCCTGGCTCCTCCCTCTCGCCCTCCCCGACGTCGCCCGAGACGTCATCGTCGCCGCCGCTCGCCACAGCCGCGTCCAACCCCGTCCCCGCGCCCTCTCACCGTGTCCGAACGGTTCGCCGTCGTTGACTACGTCGACTAGCCAAGCCGCACGACGCCGGAGCCACTGCATCATCCCCGCCGCCGTCGTCTTCAACCTCGGGCCGCCCAGATCGCCGTCGCCGTTCCGACCGCACCGAGTCCTCCCCGAGCACGCTGACCACCTCTGTGGCTTCTCTGTGAGCTGCTGAACCTCCCCATGTTTTCCTTTTCGCCCCTAGCTTACCGTAGATGTCGCGCCTCTTGTACCCGAACGCGCCGCCGCCTGACCTCGGCGCCGGTGTTGCTCCAGTGACCATTTGGTCACGGGCTTGTGTCCGTCACACTCCTCGCACCACGTAGAGTCTGTAGGTGCTAGTACCACACTGCCTAGGCCACTGCAACCGCAGCGCCGCAGCTGGCCCGAGCTTGACCTTCGCCAAACTAAATGCGCCGGCAATGCTCCGCCACTCTCCGCCAAGCCATCACCACGGCCGGATGCGGGCGTGCACCACCTGCCCGTAGCTGCTCTCCGCGTAACAAATCAAGCCACAGGCTAAACCCATAACCACGCCGCCGCGTCTGGCCTCGCCCGGTGATGCAGCCAAGAAGCTTTGACCCGTTGACCGGCGGGTTTGACCCCGCTGACACAGTTGACTAGGTGGGGTCCTCTGCTAATTAACCTAGTTTAGGTTTAATCAAAATTAGTTAGTCTAATTAACTACTGACATGCGGGACCCACTGGTCATGTTGACACTGTCACGCCGCCGTTGACCCCACAGCGTCACTTTCGGCGCTTCTTGTATAATAATTAATTTTTGGTTTTATTTGTACACAGGAAATTCCAGAAATTGTTGCAAACTTAAAAAAATCATAGAAATTAATCTGTAACTCCAAATGCAAAGTTTTATATATGAATTTTGATCATAAAAATTCAATCTATCCATTGGTAATGGTTTCATGCATGATAGAACAAGTTAACCTTGCTGTTTAAGCAGAATAAGATAATGCATCTTTATGGCTATGTTAAATGAGCTAACATTTGAATCTTTGATTCAAATGAGTTCATCCCTTTCTTTTCTAGCTTGCATTAGGCCAACACACATTCATATTGCCATGTCATAGCATGCATCATATTGTTGCACATTGTCATGTGTTGTTTATGTTCGGTGTGTCTTTCGTGATAGGTTACGCCTCGAGGATAACCCGAATATCCGTCAAGGGCAGTATCCTACTACCACTTCATCAGGCAAGCAACCCATTGATCATTCCGATACAAACCCATGTTCTCGCTTCTGCTCTTATTTACTGCATTAAGACAACGCGATTCAAACTTTTGTGTGCTGCGATAGCTGAACCCACTTCCTTTGCATGACCTGTCATTGCCACAGTAACTAGATGGAACCCACTAGTGTGTGTAGGAGTTGATTGAGCCATGTTTGTGATTCCAACCATGCTATGCTTGCTATGCTTAGAGTTGTGTCAGGTCTGGCTCATCGGGATGATGAACTGGAGTGAAAGGTTGTGTCGGGTTCGAGAGTGAAAGTGTTGAACACGATTTGCTAAAGGTATCGATGAGAGGCCATGTAGGAGTACATGGTGGGTTGTTTCATTGAAGCCGTCCCTAAGAACTAAGATCTGTGTGTGTGATTTAAGACTTAGCTACTACCACGCATTGGGATCCTTAATTGACCCTCTCGACTTATTTACCACTCTTGTCCTTAGTCCGGGAGTTGCAAGTAGTTTCTGCTGTTTGTAGCATGCTAGGGGCCGCACGCAGCGCTGACCTTAGGGGTGGGCTGTGTTGCGGTAGGCACGTGGCCCGGTGTATCGATTCGCCCGTTTGGTGTCTCGGGAACCCTGCACACATCGTTCGGGGCCATTAGTGGAAACCTCGGTCGGACTCCCTGCGGATGGAACCCGAATAGGCGATAAACCTGGACTAGGGACTCGTGTGTTTAGTCAGGTCATGGCCGACACCCTCATTTGGGCTTCCGCTTGAAGGTTGCCGAGTACATGTCGTGTAGCGGCGATAAGTGGTGAGCGTGTGTGAAGAAGTACACCCCTGCAGGTATAAAACTATTGAATAGCGCGTCCATGATAAGGACTACTTGGTCACCTATACAGTTCATAGACAAGTAAATGGATACTACTAAAAGCCTCAAGATAAGTGTGAGTACCGCGGATGGCCCTCTCGTGGGTTGACGAGAGAGGATCCAAGGTGGAGTATTGTGATGGTGATTAGTGGACTCGTGTGCGACAAATGATTTTCAAGTGGTGTCACATAGGATAGCTTAGCCAAGAGTCAAAGCTGGCTTGCTGCAATAACTCCACTACCTTCTTGAGAATGTGCATGTATAATAGGTTTCTGTTGTAAGACTTGCTGAGTACCTCCGTACTCATGTTTGTAATTAATCTTTTTCGCATTTACAACACCACCCCTTCCGATGGGTTTTATGTAGACCTTGACGTTGACGAGTGAACTAGCCACCCAGGTGGTGATCCAAGGCTTGTGAAGGGCCACTATAGATTGAAGGGCTTCATCAAGCTTTCTTTCTAGAGTCTGTACTCAGACTAGTTTGCTTCCGCATGTACTTGTATGTTTGTATGACTTGAGTGTTGGGTCATGTGACCCCTATCTGTATGGATATGTTATGTATGGCTCCTCGGAGCCTCTTAAATAAAGTACTTTGAGTTGTAGGGTTTTGTTGTGATGCCATGTTGTATGTACTCATATCGGGCATATTGTGTGTATGATTGAAATGCTTGGTATGAGTGGGATCCGAAAATCTAGTTGTTTATCCTTGGCAGCCTCTCATATGGGGAAATGTAGTCTCGTGCTTCTGTGCGATAGTAGTCCGCTTCTGACCGGTTCACGAGTCTCGCTAGCCCAAAGATCTTTGCTTTGGACACTTGGTGGCGGCATGTGTTTCACTTCGTTCCTATATGTCTCCCTTGAAATGTCACGCGGTGATATTCGAGTCCTGCCTAAGCCTGCTACAGCACAGGATACCGGAGTCCTGTTAGCCCGGTTACTTTCTCAATTCATACGTTGATGACCGACATGCTCGATGTGATTCATGTATGCTGTCCCCATGGGTTAGCGCCGCTTTGGGTTCCACGACTAGCCATGTCGGCCCGGGTTCTCTGTCATGTGGATGCTAGCGACACTATCATATACGTGAGCCAAAAGGCGCAAACGGTCCCGGGCCATGGTAAGGTGACACCCGTGGGAATACCGTGCGTGAGGCCGCAAAGTGATATGAAGTGTTACCGGCTAGGTCAATGTGACTTGGAATCGGGGTCCTGACACCACCTCGTAAGGTAGGCCACCAGAACCTCCCGGTGCTGGGCGGTCCATAGTGGGCCCTGCCCGCCTATCTGACTGGTGGCGCGCTTCGCACCGCTGCTCGATGGTAGTTCGAGCGTCTTCATGGGCTCGCTCTCGAAGAACTTGATGCTGATCACGGTGTGTCCGTGGGTCGGACGACGCTGTGGAAATGTTATCACAAGCGTCGATCCGACGGGCCAGCGTCCGCGGTAGCTGGCGCGGAGGAGGACAGTGCGTCGTGGTCGCAGCACCTCCGGTCCTTCCACCACTGGCGTGCGCCGGCTTGACAGAGTGCCGGCCTGAGGGCCCCGCTGGTTGTGGCTCATCTTTGTTGGCGATGCTGACGAGGCTCCGGATGGTGGCCCTCCATTCGTCGAGCTTCTCCGGAGCGGGAGGAAAGTCGAGGAGCAGTTGCGCGTGCCATTGCTTCTGCTGGCGTGGGTGGTGGCGAAAGTTGCGTAGACCGTGACGCACTCTGATTTCTAACCACATTAGAAGGTGCTCTATCACGGCCTCGCGGCCGCGTGTCATTTTTGCCAGCGTCTCGGCATGCATGCTAGTCCGGTGCGTCCCATGAGTGGTGCATAGGACTCTTCCTGTGGAGGCGCCCGGGGTCACCAACGTGGTGGCGCCGCTCGTCGCACATAACCTGGGAAGAGTGCGGTGCGGGCGCCAGCATAGGTGTCTTGGAAGTCGTTGCGCCACCCGTAGGCAGCACGACTCCGCCCTTGGAGGGCCCCGCGCCGCCTGTGGGGGGCACGGCTCCATCTTTGGATTTAGCGGCGTGCGGCTCGTCGTCTCGTGCACGAACAACGCCGCTCGCCTAGCTTTGGTTGACAGAGCGTCGTGGTTGTTTGTGGGCCGTGCCTCGGCCTTCATCCGCGACCGCCCCGTCGCCCGCCCGCACTGGTACGGGCGGTTCGGCTCCAGGTGAACCGATCGCCGTGAGCATCTTTTTCTTGGGAGCCATGGCGATGAAGAAATTGCTATACTAACTGCTAGACCGGATTTTCACAACTGCGCCCCCTACCTGGCGCGCCAAAGATGTCGGGGAAACGACACCTATGGGATCACGAGGATCCCTTCTACAGTTGGCGGGCGCGAGGTTGTGCAAAGAGCGGGTCTAGTGATCAGTACAAGGAGATTTTACCCAGGTTCGGGCCGCGAGGATGCGGAATACCCTAGTCCTGCTTTAGTGTATATTTGAGTGTTCTTGAGTTCTCGAACTAGCTGCGGTGCATGCTAGCCAAAAAGTCTGAATCCTTACTCAGTACGCCTCGGGCCTCCTTTTATAGGTTAAAGGGGTCACCATAGTGGCACACAAGATGTGGAAAGTATGTACAGCGTACAAGCTTATCGCCTGACATCACAGGACAAAACGCATTTAATGCTCTACTTAGGTGTCCTTCTGCTTTATCGGGGACGACAACGAAGCCCGTCCCGTCTGTCATCGCTTCGCCTTGCTTCGACACGCGTCCAGGCCAACGAGGCATGTAGTGCCATGTAGACTGGCAGGCTGCTGAGCTGGTGCGATGGCAGTGTCTTCACGAAGATCTGCATGCGACCACGCATGCAGGTGCTTGACTAGTTGGTCTAGAAGCCACACACTGCCATGTCTGTACTTGCTTAGTTGGTGGGTCGGCCACTGAGCTGGGTCGGTGATGCGGTGGCAAAGCCCTGCAGCGGTCTTGCTGATATTCCCGGCAAGGGTCTTGTCGGGGCCTTGCGAGCGCCCTCGGCAAGAGTCTTGTCGGGGCTTCGTGAATGTCTTTGGCAGGAGCCTTACTGGGGCCTCGTGGGCATCCTCGTCAAAGGGGCCTTGCCAGTGTCTTGTCTTCTGGTCCTCATCTAGGCCTCGAAGGCCTTTTGTCTTAACAAAGATCTGCAGCCACCAAGCAGGCGCCTCCCGAGCCTTGGTCCCAACATTGTCGATGGTGTCGGAACTCTCAGGCTCAAGGGTGGTGGCCTTGCTGGTGTTGGGTAAGTTTCCCCAGCAAGGCTCTTGCCAGGGCTACGTAGGCCGCTCCGGCAAGGGTCTTGCCGGGAGAAGCCCATCTTGTCGCTTTGTCCTTTGCGCCCCTGATTTGGGCGCTGCTCTGGTAGTCTTGTGTTTTGTCTCCTTTACCCAGCCAAGCGTGGCCGCGGGTGTGGCTTCGACTGCCCGTGCACAAGTTAAGGGGTACAGAAGAGGCCCCTACTTTTGTACACCGACACTCCCCAACACTCAACTCTCTCTCTCAGATTTGGCTACGGTGGAAAGATGATTTGAGTAGAAAGCAACTTGGGGAAGGCTAGAAATCAAGATTCTTGTGGTAGGATTCGAATGTCTTGATCTCAACACATGAGTAGGTGGTTCTCTCTCAGAAAATGAATGGTGGAAGTGTAGGCATGTTCTGGTGGCTCTCTCCACGAATGAAGAGGGAGTGGAGGGTTATATATAGCCTCCACACAAAGTCCAACCGTTACACATATTTGACTCAACTCGGTGAGACCGAATGGTTAAACACGGTGGCACCGACTAGTTAAAAATGTGAACACTAGGAATCTTGGTGGGACCAACTGGAACAACTCGGTGAGAACAATGTGCTAGGGCTTAGGGCAAACATCTTCTTGGTGGTGCCGATTGCATCAACTCGGTGAGACCAAAGTGAAGCAATAAGCAACAGAGAGTCTGTCAAGCCAACTCAGTGAGACCGATTGCATAAACTCGGTGAGACCGAAATAAATGCAACAAGTCCCAGAGCGCTGGCAAGGCTATCTCGGTGAGACCAAGATCCGTATCAGTGAGACCGAATTGCTAGGGTTTCTAGTTGTGGCTATGTCATGTGAACTCTGTGGCTCAGGGTAGAAAGAATCGGTGCGGCCGAGTTGGAATTTAAGGTTTTGACATATTTGGATGGAGAAAGCGTGGTTGAGGGTTTTGGAGCAATGTCACTAAGCATTTGAGCAAGCAAGCCATTAAGCAACACCTAATCCCCTTTTAATAGTATTGGCTTTCCTATGGACTCAATGTGATCTTGGATCACTAAAATAAAGATGAAGAGTCTTGAGCTTTTTCCAATATTTGTCCTTAGCATTCTGAAGGGATTCCACACCCTCTTGTCCTTGCCACGCCATCGTTGAACTTTTCTGAAATATACTAGATAAAACCATTAGTACAACAAGAGATATGTTGACATTAATTACCAAAATCACCCAAGGAGCACTTGTGCTTTCAGTATATAAGCCAAGGGGTTTAGCCCGTAGAGGGGACATGAACGCAATATCATTCACCTAGCCCTAGAGTTAGACCACATCTTATGATCTCGAGGTAGATCAACTCTATACTTGATGCATCTCCATTAATATAAACAAGAGAAGGGCATAGGGTTTTACCTCCATCAAGAGGGGCCGAACCTAGGTAAAACTGATGGAAATATGCCCTAGAGGCAGTAATAAAATGGTTATTATTATATTTCCTTATTCATGATAAAGGTTTATTATTCATGCTAGAATTGTATTGACCGAAAACTTAAATACATGTGTGTCCCTATAGTGAGCCTCTACTAGTCTAGCTTGTTGATCAAAGATGGTTAAGGTTTCCTAACCATAGACATGAGTTGTCATTTGATAACGGGATCACATAATTAGGAGAATGATGTGATGGACAAGACCCAACTGTTAGCATAGCATATGATCGTTCAGTTTATTGATGCTGCTTTCTTAATGTCAAATACATGTTCCTTTGACCATGAGATCATGCAACTCCTGGATACCGAGGAATACCTTGTGTGCTATCAAACGTCCCAACGTAATTGGGTGATCATAAAGATGCTCTACAGGTATCTCCGAAGGTGCCTGTTGAGTTGGCGTGAATCGAGATTGGGATTTGTCACTCTGGTATCACAGAGGTATCTTTGGGCCCTCTCGATAATACACATCACAAGAAGCTTGCAAGCAAAGTGACTAAGGAGTTAGTTGCAAGATGATGTATTATAGAACAAGTAAAGAGACTTGCTCGTAACGAGATTGAACTAGGTATAGAGATACCTACGATCGAATCTCGGGCAAGTAACATACCGACAGACAAAGGGAATTACGTATGTTGTCATAAAGGTTCAACTCATAAAAGATCTTAGTGGAATATGTAGGAATCAATATGGGCATCCAGGTCCCACTATTCTTTATCGACCGGAGAGGTGTCTCGGTCATGTCTACATAGTTCTCGAACCTGTAGGGTCCGCACGCTTAACGTTCGTTGACGATATAGTGTTATATGAGTTATATGATTTGGTGACCTAATATTGTTTAGAGTCCCGGATGAGATCACGTACATGACGAGGAGCTCCGGAATGGTCCGAAGGTAAAGATTGATATATAGGACAATGATATTCGGACACCGGAAGAGTTTCGGAGTGTACCAGGTAGTCATCGGAATGCCGGAGGAGGTACCGGACACCCCGGGAGGGTGATGGGCCTATTGGGCCATTAGAGGGGAGCACACCAGCCCACAAAGGTCTGGCGCGCCCCCCTAAGGCAGCCGACCCATGGGAGAGAGGAAAGGGGGGATTCGGCCTCCCCCTTCCTTCCCTCTCCCCCTTTCCTCCCCCTTCCGACAAATATGGAAGAGGGGGCGGATAGGGAAAGACCCCAAGTAGGATTCAGCCTACTTGGGGCGCCCCTTGGCCTCTCCCCTCTCCCCCCACCTATATATATATATATATATATATATATATATATATATATATATATATATATATATATATATATATATATATGTGTGTGTGTGTGTGTGTGTGTGTGTGGGGGGGGGAGGGGGCGCCACACATAACCACAACAATCTCTTAGCCATGTGCGGCGCCCCCTCCACCATTTACATCATTGGTAAGATTTTCGTAGTGCTTAGGCGAAGCCCCGCGAAGATAGCATCACCGTCACCGTCACCATGCCGTCGTGCTGCGGGAACTCATCCACTACCTCGCTGTCTCGCTGGATCAAGAAGGTGTGGACGTCACCGAGCTGAACGTGTGCTGAACGCGGAGGTGCCGTACGTTCGGTACTTGATCGGTTGGATTGCGAAGAAGTTCGACTACATCAACCGTGTTACTAAACGCTTCTGCTTGCAGTCTACAAGGGTACGTAGACACACTCTCCCCTCTCGTTGCTATGCACCTCCACGGAGAGTGATACGTCTCCGTCGTATCTATAATTTTTGATTGTTTCATGCCAATATTATTCAACTTTTACATACTTTTGGCAACTTTTTATATGATTTATGTGGACAAATTACTTATCCAGTGCCCAGTGCCAGTTCCTATTTGTTGCATGTTTTTGTTTTGCAGAAAATCCATATCAAACGAAGTCCAAACGCGATAAAAATTTATGGATATTTATTTTGGAATATATGTGATTTTTAGGAGGTGGAATCAACGCAAACGGGGGCCCACAGTGCCCACAACCCACGAGGGCGCACCAGGCACCCCCTGGTGCGCCCAGGTGTCTTGTGCCCTCCTCGAAGGTCGGTTGGGGCCCTTCTTCTGGGGCAAGAAAGATAATTTATGGAAAAATATTGTGTAAAAAATTTGAGCGCAATCGGAGTTACGGATCTCCAGGAATTTAATAAACCGTGAAGGGCCAGATCTGGGGAACGCGAAATAGAAGAGAACAGAGAGGGAGATCCAATCTCCCCTCAACCGCCATGGAGGCCATGGACCAGAGGGGGAACTCTCCTCCCATCTAGGGGGGAGGCCAAGGAAGAAGAAGAAGGAGGGGGGCTCTCTCCCCCTCTCTCCCGTGGCGCCGGAGTGCCGTCGGGGCAAGGATCGTGATGGCGATCTACATCAACAATCTTGCCACCATCAACACCAACTCTCTCCCCCTCTATGCAGAGGTGTAACACCCCTTCTCCTCGCTGTCATCTCTACTTAAATATGGTGCTAAACTCCATATATTATTTCCCAATGATCTATGGCTATCCTATGATGTTTGAGTAGATCTGTTTTGTCCTGTGGGTTAATCGTGATCTTGGTTGGTATGATTGTATATTTTATTTATGGTGCTGTCCTATGGTGCCCTCAGTTCTTGCGCAAACATGACGGGCCCCCTGTCGGTGTCAAAACCGGCGGATCTCGGGTAGGGGGTCCTGAACTGTGCGTCTAAGGTTGATGGTAACAAGAGACAGGGGACACGATGTTTACCCAGGTTCGGTCCCTCTCTATGGAGGTAATACCCTACTTCATGCTTGATTGATCTTGATGAATATGAGTGTTACAAGAGTTGATCTACCACGAGATTGTAGTGGCTGAACCCTAGAAGTCTAGCCTGTATGACTATGGTAATGAGTATCTCCCTTTCCGGACTAAGTCCTCCGGTTTATATAGGCACCGGGAGGATCTAGGGTTACACCAGGTCGGTTACAAAGGAAAAGAATCTAAATATTTGGTCACCAAGCTTGCCTTCCACGCCAAGGAGAGTCCCATCTGGAGGTGGGTGCAGTCTTCGGTCTTCTTATCTTCACAGCCCATCAGTCCGGCCCATGGCTAACAGGCCAGACGCCCGAGGACCCCTTAGTCCAGGACTCCCTCAGTAGCCCCTGAACCTGGCTTCAATGACGAGGAGTCCGGCGCGCAGATTTGTCTTCGGAATTGCAAGGCGGGTTCCCTTCTTTCCGAACTCCAAGATAGTCTCCGGACGGATGATTGTATCCGGACCTTCCACACACACACCATACACAACTGCAGAGGGAATATAACACTCCTCGAGTCCAATCCGCTGATAACTTTTTACAACATGACATCACGTCCACACGGTCATAATTTGGAACCGTTTTGTGTCTGCCGCTCCTTGTTTCGAGACGCGGTTGCCATTGGCACGTCTTATCGAAGCAGAGATCGTGTCCCTTTATTGCAGGATTCTCATCAATACGGGTATGGGTAACCCAACCGTGCTGTTTACACAGCCCTTGGGAATAGGCGAGTTTTAAGGCGAGTGAGGAGGCGCTTGATATTTGCGACCTTTTATAAGGGGATAAGAATTCTCCCTTGTCTACTCACGCCTTCCCCTTCCTCTGCCCTTCCATCCTTGAGCTCCAGCGCCCAAGTCCCCATCTTTCTCCATCTCCGAAAAGCATCCGACCATGTCCGGATCCGAAGGTCAACGCAAATGGATGGTTTCCTCCGTCAAGGAGAAAGACATTGCCGAGCTTCGGGCGGCCGGGTATTTGGCAAAGGGAATCGCCCACCGTCTCCCAGCCCAGGGGCAAGTCATCCCCATGCCAAAGCCCAACGAGAGGGTGGTATTCATCCCTCATTTCCTCCGCAGGCTAGGGTTTCCAATCCACCATTTCGTCCACGGGCTGATGCACTATTACGGGATAGACTTCCATGATCTATCCCCGAACTCTTTCCTCAACATCTCGGCGTTCATCGTCGTGTGCGAGGCCTTCCTCCGCATCCAACCCCACTTCGGGTTGTGGCTCAAAGTCTTCAACGTGAAGCCAAAGGTAGTTGACGGCCAGCACGCGGAGTATGGAGGAGCCATGGTGAGTAAGCTGGCCAATGTCTCCTGGCCAAAAGGCTCTTTCATGGAGACTGTCAAGGAATGGCAAAAAATGGCTCTACATCACAGAACCCCGCGGCACAAACTAGGCCGCAGCTACCGAATTTAACTCCGGCGCTCCCATGCGACTCACCTCCTGGGTCGAGAAGAGCCTGAAATGGTGTTCGCCAGATGAGCTGATAGCGCTGCAGACGCGTGTTCAAAGCATGGTGGACAAGAATGTCAAACTTGTCGATGTAATCCAAGTGATGTTGGTTCGCCGGATCCTCCCTTGCCAAAGCCGAAAATGCCCCCTTTGGGAGTTTAATCCAAGGAGGCACCAAACCTTGGAGAGGCTCTTCGGAACGACTCATGAAGATGCCTGGAAGTTGCTCTTCAAGGGCGACGAGATACCGCCAGCCACGGATTCGGATCGGGGGCACGACATTAACCATCCTGCCAGCGAGGTAAGTTTCTATCGCGTCCTCTACTTGTTTGCTTCAAGGAGGATATCTGAACTTTTACTGTCATTGTCTCTTCAGGAATGGATGTCGAGGGCAAAGAAGACCCAGTGCCCAGCTCCGCTGAATGAAGAACCGGTCATTCCGCATTTAGCGAAGAAGCTGATGTCGGCGCCCTATATAGAGCCTGCGAATAAGGACAAGGGGAAGGCCAAGGGGGTTCGGAGTGGCCCCCATCGCAAGTGCGCTTCAGGTGCGACATCCGAAGACAAGACCCGCTCCTCCGCCGCCGAGGATGACGACGATGAGGAGGAGGAGGAGGAGAACAACCCTCCCCCTGACGAGGGAAGGAAGAAGAGGGCAGCCTCCACGAACCTGGAGGCGGGGACGCCCAAAAAGGGGAAGGGCTCTTTTGCGGACAAATCCGCGTGGGACGTCGACAGCAGTCCGGAGCGACACCCCCGCACCAAGCCTCAAGCTGCTTCGTAAGTGCTATGACTCCCGCATACCCGTATGTCCATCCTATCCATTTCAATGTATTGACATGGTTAATTATGCTCATCGCAGTCTGGCCCACAACAGCTCCCAGCAATCCTCATCAAGAGGTTCGTTGGACTCAAAGGAGATGGCCAGCGAGACACCGCCAGCCGCCTACTCTCCCAAGGCCAAAGGGGACGACGAGGTGCTCTCCCAACGGACCTTTCCAGTCCGGGGAGAGGATCAAGAGGCGCCCGAAGGTGAAGCCCCTATCCGCCGAACACCAGGGGTAACCAATCCCCCGGGAGATTGGGGAGGAGGGCCGTTAAGGGAGTCCCAGATTAGGGGGTGTCCGGATTGCCGGACTACCATCATCGGTCGGACTATCATCGGCCGGACTATCATCATCAACCGAACTCCAAGACTATGAAGATACAAGATTGAAGACTTCGCCCCGTGTCCGGATGGGACTTTCCTTGGCGTGGAAGGCAAGCTTGGCGATACGGATATGTAGATCTCCTACCATTGTAACCGACTCTATGTAACCCTAGCCCTCTCCGGTGTCTATATAAAACGGATGGCTTTAGTCCATAGGACTAGAATCACAACAACCCTTACAATCATACCATAGGCTAGCTTCTAGGGTTTAGCCTCCTTGATCTCGTGGTAGATCCACTCTTGTAAACATCCACAATATCTATATCAATCAAGCATGACGTAGGGTTTTACCTCCATCAAGAGGGCCCGAACACAGGTAAACATCGTGTCCCTTGTCTCCTGTTACCATCCGCCTAGACACACAGTTCGGGACCCCCTACCCGAGATCCGCCGGTTTTGACACCGACATTGGTGCTTTCATTGAGAGTTCCTCTGTGCCGTCACCGATAGGAAGGATGCCTCCTCCCGTCTTCAAGGACGGTATTTTTGCCAAAGGAGCCCTGGCCGCCGGCCAAACTATCCGGCTAGGTGGTTTTCTTATGACCGCTTTGTCCGCCATCGCTCGGCTAACGTCCTCTCAAGTCGCCAAAAGCAATTTTCACGTCAGCTCGAATTCGCCGAGCGGTTGGATCCAATAGAGCTCTCGTCAAGAACGAGCTCTTGGATCGCATCGCCGCCCAGGAGTCGCTATGCACTACGATCAGATTGGGCTTAAAACCGATCTGAGAGAGATTAACTCTCCCCAGGTCACCCACCATGTTGCAGTGGTAGAGGAACAATGCGGCAACGTTTCTCCTGTATTGAAAACTAGTCATGTCCGGATCCCCGAACCCCCCATGCCGGATTCCCGCGGAGGGACGGGCTTCGATCAAACATTGAACTTAAAGTCAGGCATCAGACCAGACTCATTGGACAACGTCCAGAAATCCAAGCTTCCAAAATTGGAAACTTCTCGGCCTTCGAGCCTTGAGATGGGTAGGGTTCCGGACTTAGTTCCACCCACCCGCCCAGACATATGCGATCTAACTCTAATTCGGCAAGAGCCCGCCGAGACAAGACATCACTCATCGGGCGATTCCTCCCGGTTATGGGACAGGATAAAGGACTTCCGAGACGAAAACGCAATCTCAATCTTCTGCAATAATTGCACGGACAAGGGAATCCTAAACGCCATAAGTCGTCGCGAAATTACACGCTTTGCTGACTTGGTGACCATCGTACAAAAGTACTGTGTGATGGAGAGTGCCTGGAAAACCGAAAGTAAATTTTGGGATAATCCGGCCCCGAATATATCCCTAGTCCGGAACCAAAGGGTGCATAATTATCAAGCACCTGGGTTGAATACCAAAAAACCAAAACCCCCTAAAGGGTACCGAACTGCTTGGAGGGCTGGCTAAACGGACCTCGCAAAATTCATAGCACGTAGGGCGCCACTCCAACTCACAGCCTTCGAGCATGTTGGATACTACGGCAGGTGGCCAAAAGTGGCGAAGAGCTTCTAGCTTCGTAATCCCAGCCCAAAGAACACCAAGACGGTGTTAATAGTCTTCGAGACTTTCGCATCAAATAACATGCGAAACGACAACTCCGCAACCTTGCGAAGTCTACCAAGTAGCAACAATAAATCCATGGAGTGACACGGCTATTACCTTCAATGCCAGTGACGAACCTAAATTCCGAACTGCCCGGGCACCAGCCGCATTGGGCATTAATTCCCTCTTCAAAAACCAGTATACTACGTATCCACTGTGTTAACCCCCTGCAAGTCCCGTTACCCGCACTATCAGAAGATAGCATACGCGATGGTCATGGCATCCCGGAAGCTCCGACACTATTTTCAAGAGTGTTCGATAACAGTGGCCTCTGAAGTACCACTTAACGACATTATAAACAACCGCGATGCGACGGGCAGGATTGCAAAATGGGCCATTGAGCTCTTACCATTTGATATATCTTACAAACCTCGGCGAGCTATAAAGTCACAAGTTTTGGCTGACTTTGTCGCTGAATGGACCGGCCGAACTCCCTAAAGAATACGGCGCATACTCCAATTGGATTATGCACTTCGACGGCTCCAAAATGTCGGCGGATTGGGGCTGGCCGTATTGACGTCCCCCGACCGGGGACACGGTCCAATACGTACTTCAGATAATGTACACGGACTCCAACAACGCAGCCGAATACGAGGCCCTTTTACATGGTCTCCGGATGGCAACCTCCATGGGCATTCAACGCCTAGAGGTGCGCGGGGATTCAAACCTCGCAATATCCCAAATAAATGGAGACTTTGACGCCAAAGATCCGAAAATGGCAGCATATCGCAACGCTGTCCTAAAAATGTCAGCCCGGTTCGAAGGACTTGAATTCCATCACGACGCCCGGGATAATAACCAAGCAGCCGACGTACTGGCACGCATTGGCGCAAAACGTGACGCTGTCCCTCCTAATATCTTCCTGGAACGGCTCTTCAAGCCATCCGTACTATGGGAAGAGGAGTCTGGAACTAACAAACCGGAACAAGCCGCACCAACCGGCGATTCAGCCGATGACATAACACCTTCCGCCCACGACATAATGGCAGTAATTGCCCGTGGATGTAACCATTCCTCACCTACTTGCTTAGGCAGGAGCTTCCCAAGACCAAAATGAGGACCGCTGCATTGTCCGTGATCTAAAGCCTACAAGGTCTATGAGGGAGAACTTTATAAGAAAAGCACAACCGAGTCCTTCAAAGGTGTATCTCCGAAGAGGAAGGGCGGAACCTCCCGCTGAAATTCATGCCGGACTAGGCGGACACCACACTGCAGCTCGGGCCCTTGTAGGAAAGGCATTCCGTACAGGATTTTACTGGCCGACGGCCCGAGCAGATGCACATGACCTAGTCCAAAGATGCGTCGGTTGTCAGCTCTTTGCTAATCAGAGCCATATGCCACCCACCGCCCTCAAAACTATACCCATTACTGGCCGTTCATGATGCAGGGGCTTGACATGGTCGGACCACTTAAAGGTGGAACCCACAAGCAAAGGTACCTATTGGTCATGGTGGATAAATTCACCAAATGGATAGAGGCCAAGCCAGTTTAAACGGCAGAGTCCGGACCAGTGATAGACTTTATCTCCGGGGTAGTACACCGTTATGGTGTCCCCCACAGCATCATCACCGATAACGGCACGAACTTCACCGCCGATGAGGTTAATAATGGTGCAAAAATATGGGCATCAAGCTCGATTACGCTTCAGTCTATCATCCTCAAACCAACGGTCAAGTGGAACGAGCAAATGGTCTAATAATGAGCGGCATCAAACCCAGACTAGTGCGGTCCCTTACGAAATCGACACGCCGGGTAGAGGAGCTCGACTCCGTACTGGGCTGCGGACAACGCCTAACCGTACTACCGGATTCACACCATTTTTATGGTATACGGCGCAGAAGCAGTTTTGCCCTGCGACATCATTCATGACTCACCTCGAAAAGCGCATGTACGAAGAAAGAGAAGCCGAGTTGGATTGGCAGGACAGCTTGGACACATTGGAGGAAGAGCGCGACATCGCCAAGGCTCGTTCCGCATTCTATCAACAGCAGGCTCGAAGATATCAAAGCAGAGAAGTACGGGCCAAGACTTACAACGTTGGCGAACTGGTTCTACGCCTGCCGGACAAGAAAAAGGACAAGCTCAAGCCCAAATGGGAAGGCCCCTTCATCATCGATCAAGTCCTGACTGGCGGAGCGTACCGTCTACGAAATGCATCGGATAACCGACTCGAGCCGAACCCATGGAACGCAGCCCGCCTCCGACGATTCTATGCCTAGCGCCGGAATAAGAATTCGTCCCTTTCCCGCCGTCCAAAATTTTTTTTCAGCTGCCTTTTGTTTATCTTTTTCTTCTCAACCCTATTCATCCAAGCCTTAAAGGGCTTTACCTGCTCAACGTTCGCGCGCAATTGATGTGCTATCCGCACTCATTATACCTGGGGGCTTATTTACAAGAAGATTAATTATACGTGCTTATTGCCCAAGACATGTGTCAATCCTCCACATTCACATTTTATTCACCATTATATGCATCGATATGACTTAAGTTTTGGCCAAGCTGGGTTGCTCGGCTCCCTGTGCTTACCGGGCACGTTCCCGATTGTTCGGCTAGGAGGTAAAGGAGCACCTTTGCGATTGTTACTGCCGGGTCAGCCGGATGTGTACCTCAGACTGGGTGAAGCCGAAAGCTAGCGTTCTTAAGGAATATTCGGTCGGTGACTTAAAAGATGATTTTTTATCCACTTATTTATCTGCCCCCAGATGTTTTTCTGCTTTTTTCACAGTCCGGACATGCACTTTAGGGCATGCCACCCCCAGCGAAAGGAACCCTTAACGGAACTATTCTCCTTGGAAGATGTTTCTTACTACCCATGTAATATAACATAACTAGTTGGGCACTTGTCTGATAAAGCACTGATGACCCCTACGCCTGGTCTCCATGAATACCCCGGTTGTTTCATAACCGAGAAAGTATTCGGACACACTCCGGACTCTAGGGTCCCGAGGTCGAAGCGAAAAGGTCGGCAAAGACAAACGATCTACAATCCGGCTAGAAAGCATTTTGTATGTCATTTTATAATACATTGTCAAATCGACTGATTGTATTCTTCCTCAATCCCGTCTAACAGGTTGTCTAATTTACAATCTGTTGGGAAAATTTCATGACCAACTCCACTTGGCCGTATACTAAACTCACAGGATCTCCTTCCCATCGGGCCCCACAGGTCCGACTTTGGCCATGTGGTTGGGATCCGCCTTCTTGTACCGCTGCGTCTTTACCATGGCCTGTGCCTCCTCGGCACCTTGGCGGCAGTCAAATCTTCCATAAATGGAAGCGTTGCCGCACTCCCTGCAGCTTGTCCGCAAGCTCCCCAAGACCCTCGGGTATGGAGAAGGCTGGCCATAACGCCGGATGACGCCACCATAGCCTGCCGAACTCGTTCGATCAGTTGCAACAATTCGGGAAGTTGATCACCCGTTGTTACAGCATCTCCTCCGCAGGCGACACTGTGAGCATACCTACGTATATTACATCAAATTGACTTCCTCGCCCGAACTCTTCTTTTCAAAGGAGTTCGCTCAAGCACTTACTATATATGCCGACGAAGCCATTGATTCTCCTTAACGGAGCCCGATAGCTCGGCCCGAACGCCTTTCAGCTCTTCTCCAAGCTGGGCATGGGCATCCTGAGCTTGTTCCTTTCATGTCGCACCTTATGCAAAGACCCTCTCGCCGCCTTTAGTTGGCGCAGAAGCTCTTACTGTCCGGATCTTGTCCGGCAGCACCTGCAATGTCGCTTTTAGACTTGCGCAAAGGCCAAACGCTACTTATCTTTCTAAAATAATGCGTTACTGTGAGAGGTCCTTGCGTTTCCTCCTGCGCCCGTAAAATGCGGCCTCAAGTTGGGCCTTGCACTCTTGCAGCTCCCGAGACAGTTGGATATTCTTCTCGGTAAGATCCTCGTTTCATATGATCCTTAAATCAGTTAATATAACTACTTTAAGTCTCGGGGCTCTTGGCATATATAACTATTAAATCCTCTTACCCGTATGTCTTTTACATACCGCTCCGTGGCTCGTAAAACTATCTTGAGCAGCACGAAGGTGTGCGTCCCGTGTTAAAGGCATTCAACGCCTCGGGGAGAAGCACGTCACGAATAATCTTGTCGGCGGCGCCTGTGATTCAAGGCACTCTCCACCTCAGACTTGGTGGTGGACACTCTGTCGACATCCTCCGTCGGAGGAACGTCCGGCTCGCGCCTTGCGCTCGCTTCCCCCTCCTGACCAGGTGCGGGAGCCTGGTTGGTACAGGTTGGATTGACAACCTCCACGCCCACAGTCCGGCGGGCGCTTTTTTCCCTATAAAAGTCATGAGCACTCAAACGCTTCCTAGGAACGTTGCTCTAAAGATAATGAATTGTGAGCTACACCTTTGCGGGCGACGTTCAGTCCGCGCCCAAGGCCTCTTCCGCCTACCGTCCGAATCGGCCCTTGTTGGTCAGCCACCTGGGCTCGGCTTCTCGCCTAAAGGCGCCTCCCTGCAAGCGCCATCATATACGGTGGTCGAAATAAGCAAGGAAGGAATGACGGTATCGGGCTTCGCCGCAATTACAGGAAGCCGGATATAGTCCGGATAGTCGGTCGTGATGGCGACTAAAGCATTGTCCATGCTGAGCTGGTGGAACACCCCGTCGATTAGCTCCACCTTTATGTCTGGATCCTCTTCGGAGGCCGGATCCCGGGATCTCTCTGGATCCTCAGGCTGCGGAGCCGGACTTAGCATGCCCTCCACAGTCCGGCGCAGTTCTTGCATCGAAAGAAGAACACAATATAAGAAACTTAAGTTTCGAAAGGCACGGGTCGGACACGCAGAGTGTTCGCTTACCCACGGCCGGGAATTATTCATGGAGAACCCATTTAACGGGTTCGTCCGAAGGAAATCCTCCTTCTCCCCCTTGTACAGGCCGGACAGGATCGTCACCAGATCTTCGGCCGAATCCGGCCCTCTGCGGTCATGACGGGTGGCATCGTCTTCCCCGTTGAAATCCCACATGGGGTGGCCCTCAGATTGTAGTGGCTGCACTCCCCGCGTAATGCATATTGCCATGACTCCAATCATGGTCAACCGGGCATGGGCCAGTAACCTTATTCGGCCCATCAAATAATGGACGCTCTTATCCTCCTCCAGACGGGGCTCATGGACGCCAACTAAAGGCGTTTCTTTAGAGGAGCATTGCTGAACTCCGGGAGGCCGATCCGAACAGGGTCCGGCAGCAGAGCGTCTTCTATATAAAACCATTTCAAAGGCCAGTCTTCGGGCACCTTCTTAGGGGTTCCGGATGGATATCCGGTCCCGGCAATGCGCCATATTTCGGCGCCGCCCACTTGATATATGGACCCCTCGTGAGAGCGGGGTACAAGGCAGAACAACCTCTTCCACAACGCGAAGTGGGGCTCGACGCCCAGGAATAGCTCGCAAAGAGCTACGTAACCCGCAATATGCAGGATTGAGGCGGGCGGGAGGTGATGAAGGCTGAGTCCGTGAGAACTCCGGGAGCCCATGGAGGAATGGATGTACAGAAATCCGAGCCCCTTATCGGATAGGGGACGAAGCATACCCGCTCCCCTTTGTTGGGATTAGGGGTAACCTCCGCTTGCTTCCCACCTTTGTAGGTGGCTAGCCCGGCTCGAACCGGAACCATGAAGGCCGGAGGAGATATCCCCCATTTGGAGCTTCACCGTTGTCTAGCGGAATGCAGCATCTCCTCCAATCTCTGGGAAAGGGCCGAGCGCGAGAAGAGGAGCCGTTGGCGGTCCATGATGGAATGGATTCTTGGTCGAAGCGCTCCGATGAGTATTTGCAAGAGGAAGATGGTGATTTGGATCTGGATTCTTGCCTCCCTTATAGGCAGATTGTTCGCACAACTAGGGGTAAAACATAAAAGACACCACGGCTTTTCACATTCGCACGACGCTGCGGAAGAAGGCCATTATTGGGCGTGGCAGCCAAGACGCCGCAACATTGATAAGGAAGCTGGACACCGTTCGGCGGTACATGGAACTTGAAGGAGAACCCGCCTTTGCAACGTCAAGACTACACGCATGCCGGACTTATCGTCATTGAAGCCTGGTTCGGGGCTCTTGAGGAGTCTCGGATTAGGGGGTGTCCGGATTGCCGTACTACCATCATCGGCCGAACTATCATCGGCCGGACTATCATCATCAACCGAACTCCAAGACTATGAAGATACAAGATTGAAGACTTCGCCCCGTGTCCGGATGGGACTTTCCTTGGCGTGGAAGGCAAGCTTAGCGTCTGGATATGTAGATCTCCTACCATTGTAACCGACTCTATGTAACCCTAGCCCTCTCTGGTGTCTATATAAACCGGATGGCTTTAGTCCGTAGGACTAGAATCACAACAACCCTTACAATCATACCATAGGCTAGCTTCTAGGGTTTAGCCTCCTTGATCTCGTGGTAGATCCACTCTTGTAAACATCCACAATATCAATATCAATCAAGCAGGACGTAGGGTTTTACCTCCATCAAGAGGGCCCGAACCTGGGTAAACATCGTGTCCCTTGTCTCCTGTTACCATACGCCTAGACGCACAGTTCGGGACCCCCTACCCGAGATCCGCCGGTTTTGACACCGACAGCCGTACTCAGTTCGGCCCTCAACCCGACTTGATTCCGGAGACCTATACGGCTCCGGAATCCGACACGCAACCTCCTTCGAAAGAAGGGGGTATGCCTATTCCACCGGTGACCCCTGTCCAACTAGGGGCACTAGATGATCTGCTAGAAGCGCTGCGAGGCACTTCCATTGCGGATGAGCACCGTGTTCTTATGAGCACGGTGATTGAAAGGGTTCAGTCCGTTAAGAGCCGACTAACCGAAGCCTGCAGCAGCCTGCTGACAGGTTTTGAGGTAAGCGATGCAAAAGGAGAAAATCCCAATATAGACAGTAGCCCCTGAGACACTGTCCGGTGTTCGGAAAGAAAAGCCGGACAGATGATCAATCATTTTATTGCATCAAACTTACTAAATTTGTCTGGAATAAATATGCAGGCGTCATTGCTGGCCACGGCCTCACATGCTGCCGAAGTCTCCGATCTGAAGTGGAGGCTGGAGCAGGCCGAGGAGGAGCTCGGCCAGGTGAGGAGGCGGCTCTAGGAGAATCAAGGTATGTGATAACCTGGGAAATATTCGAAAAGAGTAAAATATATATTGACCAAAGTGTCATGATATGTATAGGAGCGACGACCGAGGTCGAGGCCCTGAAAAAGGCTCTGGGTGAAGCCAAGGGGAAGGCTATCCAGGAGCAGGCTGCCCGTAAGAAGCTCAAGGCCCGGGTCAACGAGGTCCAACAAGAGCACCACGACGTGGTGAAGAAGTGTGAGACCTTGAAGCGTGATGCATCGGCTAAAGAGGCCGAACTCTCCAAGGCTCGGCAGAGCGCGGAGTCGGCCCGGAACGAGGCCCAGGGCGCCCTCCAAGAGATCCAGGAGGCGAGGAAGATTGCGGCGGGTAAGGCATTCAGTATGAAAAGCAAATATGTGAAAATGAATTATCTTTTGCTAACACGGATTCGGAGTTCTCCAGGGGCTTTTGCTGATCTGCCGCGAAGTGTGTCCGATGCCGCGGAGTTCTTTGGAGCCGAGGAAGGGAGTTCCATGGAGAAGCTATTCTAGTTGCAGTATCTTCTGCCAGAGCATCTCGTGCCTATCACCAATCAGCTGAAACAGCTGGTGGAGCTGCATAGGGTGGCCGAACTAGCCATGAAGGATTTGATAATCCAGCTATGGCCAGCCGAAGATATGCCCGGCAGCTACTTCGGACTTGTGAGGTGGATGGAGAATGCATGTCCTCGGCTGGATATCGTCAAGCGATCGGCCTGTATTGAAGGTGCTCGTATGGCCTTCGCTCGTTGCAAGATGTGGTGGGCGAAGATGAACGTCGTCGAGCTGGCCAGGGGGCCGCCAGAGGGCAAGGAGCACCGCACACCCGAGCGCTATTTTGCGGATGTCCTAGAAGGGTCTCGCATTGTGGCAACGCAGTGTGGGCAGGACATTATTTTTCAATGAATACATTCGTGTTGTCTTTGCCTTGTATGATGAAACAAAGTCAGTTTGTAATATAATTTTTGTTAAGTTTTAATTTTTTTCCTCCTGTGCGGCCGTGTTGTATGGAATCTGAGGATTGGCCAATCGTCGGCTTCTGCCCCCACGTAGGTAGTATGGGGGTGTTCGGGGTGGAATCTAAACAATCTTGATCCAATTGTATGGTCCTTGAAGGAGTTGTTTAGCGCAACGAACCGGGCAATCAGACTTTGCGGCTTAAATGCCCTCACTTAGCCATAGAAGTTTTACAATAAACCATAGGCGTAGCTGAGGGAGTCCTGGATTAGGGGGTCCTCGGATAGCCAGACTATATACTTTAGCCGGACTGTTGGACTATGAAGATACAAGATTGAAGACTTCGTCCCGTGTCCGGAAGGGACTCTCCTTGGCGTGGAAGGCAAGCTTGGCAATATGGATATGTAGATCTCCTCCCTTGTTACTGACTTTGTGTAACCCTAGCCCCCTCCGGTATCTATATAAACTGGAGGGTTTAGTCCGTAGGACAACAACAATCATACCATAGGCTAGCTTCTAGGGTTTAGCCTCCACGATCTCGTGGTAGATCAACACTTGTAATACTCATATCATCAAGATCAATCAAGCAGGAAGTAGTGTATTAACTCCATAGAGAGGGCCCGAACCTGGGTAAACATCGTGTCCCCTGCCTCCTGTTACCATCCTCCTTAGACGCATAGTTCAGGACCCCCTACCCGAGATCCGCCGGTTTTGACACCGACATTGGTGCTTTCATTGAGAGTTCCACTGTGTCGTCAGGATAAAGGCTTGATGGCTCCTTCGATCATCGACAACGATGCGATCCAGGGCGAGGCTTTCCTCCCCGGACAGATCTTTGTATTTGGTAGCTTCGTACTGCGGGCCAACTCGCTTGGCCATCTGGAGCAGGTCGACAGCTACGCCCCTGGCCATCAGGTGAGGTTTGGAAACTTGAACTATACTGCCGACATCCGCGGAGACTTGATCTTCGACAGATTCAAGCCCTTGTCAGGTGTGCCGCACAGCCACGACGAGCACGACTTGGCTCTGTCGTCGGACAGTGTTCGAGAGATCACACCTACAACTACTCCGGCCCTCAATCTGGAGCAGATCATGCCGTCTGAGGACGGGTGGATAGACCCCGCCACGGAGGCCGCGCATGCAGTGGCGATAGAGCCGATCGCTGACTTCACTTCCTATGAGACACGTGTTGCTGGACACTTGGATTCGTCCCCGGCCACGGGCTCCGAACTGCATGCGTCCGTGCCTATCGAATCCGATTGGGCACCGGTCATGGAGTTTTCCTCCGCGGATATCTTTCAGCACTCACCACTGAGCGACGTGCTAAACTCATTGAGGTCCCTCTCCTTGTTAGGAGACCCTTGGCCGAACTATGTCCGGCTAGAGTGGGATGAGGACAACGAAGAAATTCGCTGCCCACCCACCACCCACTTAGTAGCCACTGTCGACGATTTAACCGACATGCTCGATTTCGGCTCTGAAGACATCGATGGTATGGACGACGAAGCAGGAGACGAACAGGAACCACCGCCCATAGGGCGCTGGACTGCCACCTCATCATACGATATATACATGGTGGACACCCCCAAAGAAGGCGATGGCGATAAGGCAACGGAGGATAATCCCTCCAAGAAGCAATCCAAGCACCGATGTCAGCGTCGCCGCTCTAAGTCCCGCCATAGCAAAAGTAGCAATACCGGCACAAGAGACAATAACGCTCCGGATAGTGCCGAAGACGATGACAATCCCCTCCAGCCAGACCTCGAGCGGGAGGATGAACAAGCTAGCCCTTCGGAATAGGCAGCAGAAGGAGAATCAGAGGATGACAATTACATGCCTCTCTCCGAAGATGAGGTGAGCCTCGACGACGAAGAATTTATCGTGCCTGAGGATCTCGTCGAACAGGAGTGCTTCAAGCGCCGGCTTATAGCCACAGCAAACAGCCTGAAGAAAAAGCAACAACAACTTCGAGCTGATCAAGATCTGCTAGCGGATAGATGGACTGAAGTCCTGGCGGCCGAGGAATATGAACTCGAGCACCCACCCAAGAGTTACCCAAAGCGCAGGTTGCTACCCCAACTCAAGGAGGAAGCATTAAAACCTACATTACCAGCGTATGATGCGGCTGATCGGCCACCTCGTGGCCGAGATAGAGGGGCATCTCAGCCCGAAGTCCAGCCCACACCCCGCCGCCATTCAAACAAAAATATCAAGGCCCGGGGCAACACGCGGGACCTGCGAGACGTATTGGAAAACAAAGCAGGACATACAAGATCGATCTACGGATCACAGGGTCGCGCCCCAATGCGTGACAATGATCGTCACGCCGGATACACTAAAAGCAAATCCGGCCGGGCCGAATACAGCACACAAGACTCGTATGAACTGCGTCATGATATAGCCCGGCACAGAGGCGCCGCACACCCCCTATGCTTCACAGATGAAGTAATGGATCATGAATTCCCAGAAGGATTCAAACCCGTGAACATTGAGTCATACGATGGCACAACAGACCCCGCGGTATGGATCGAGGATTTCCTCCTCCACATCCACATGCCCCGCGGTGACGATCTACATGCCATCAAGTACCTCCCACTAAACTCAAAGGACCAGCTCGGCATTGGCTGAATAGCCTGCCAGCAAACTCCATTGGCAGTTGGGAAAATTTGGAAGATGCATTCCTTGAAAACTTCCAGGGCACTTATGTGCGACCACCAGATGCTGATGACTTGAGCCACGTAACCCAACAGCCAGGGGAATCGGCCACGAAATTGTGGAGACGGTTCCTAACTAAAAAGAACCAAATTGTTGACTGTCCGGATGCCGAGGCCTTAGCGGCATTTAAACATAACATCCATGACGCGTGGCTCGCCCGACACCTCGGCCAAGAAAAACCGAAGTCCATGGAAGCCCTCACGACACTCATGACCCGCTTTTGTGCGGGCGAGGACAGCTGGCTGGCTCGCAGCAACAACACATCAAGAGAACCTGGCAATTCAGATGCCAAAGATAGCAATGGCAGGCCATGGTGCAATAGACACAAGCGCCGCAACAACGACAACAACTTTGAAGACACGGCAGTTAATGCCGGATTCAGTGGCTCTAAATCCGGTCAGCAGAAATAGCCGTTCGAAAGAGGCAATCCGGGCTCGTCCAGTTTGGACCGCATACTCGATCGCTCGTGTCAAATTCACGGCACCCCCGACAAACCAGCCAATCACACTAACAGAGAATGCTGGTTGTTCAAACAGGCCGGCAAGTTAAATGCCAAAAACAAGGGAAAAGGGATGCATAGCGACGATGAGGAGGAGCCCCGGCCGCCGAACACAAGAGGGCAGAAGAAATTTCCTCCCCAAGTGAAAACGGTAAACATGATATACGCAACCCATATTCCCAAGCGGGAGCGGAAGCGTGCACTGAGGGACGTCTATGCGATGGAGCCAGTCACCCCAAAGTTCTACACATGGTCTTCTTGTTCGATCACCTTCGATCGCAGGGACCACCCCACTAGTATCCATCATGGCGGTTCCGCCACGTTGGTCCTTGATCCCATCATCGACGGATTTCACCTCACTCGAGTCCTTATGGACGGTGGCAGCAGCCTGAACCTGCTGTATCAGGATACAGTGCGCAAAATGGGTGACCCCTCAAGGATCAAACCCACAAAAACCACCTTCAGAGGTGTCATACCAGGTGTAGAGGCATGTTGTATGGGCTCAATCACACTGGAAATGGTCTTCGGATCTCCGGACAACTTCCAAAGCGAGGAATTAATCTTCGATATCGCCCCCTTCCGTAGTGGCTATCACGCACTACTCGGACGAACCACATTTGTTAGATTCAATGCGGTAATGCATTATGCATACCTCAAGCTCAAAATGCCAGGACCTTGCGGGGTTATAACAGTTAATGGAAACACAGAACGCTCGCTCCGCACGGAGGAGCACACTGCAGCCCTCGCAGCAGAAGCACAAAGCAGCCTTATGAGGCAAACCGCCAATTCAGCGAAAAAGACCCCGAATACCTTCAAGCGAGTCCGGAGTACCCTGCAGGAGGATCGCCAGGCACGTTTAGAGCTTGCCTAGCAATTCGGCCTCCACCCTAGTCCCAGTCAAGCGGCGAAATTTGTGCCGCGCATACATAACTACGCACTTAAGATACCATGGGCATAGGCGGAGGCACGGCTATGTCACGCCCCACAATGCGGCTCAACCGCCCCAGGGGTGATATACCCTTATCATTTTCTCTCTTTCAGGACCTTACTCTCTGGAAGCCCTTTCCGGCAGTCTAATTATCGGACCCATTACGGGAAGGAAATACCAAGGAAGCAAGAAGCTCTGACGTATAAGGAAATTCCCAGGTGGTCTCTGATGACGACCGATGTACCTATTTTTACATACCCATACACAGCTTGCCCTTGGATAGGACATGTCAAATAGTCCTATTTTTTGCTTTTTGCACTAATTGTACACGTACGCCTTGACGTATTATCTAAATAACAATGTATGGCATTAGCCTATTATTGCTTTTCTTTTGTTTTCCTTGTCTGCTTATTTACGACAAATTGCACCCGTACATTCTGGTACGACCAGTGCGCCAGGGGCTTCAGTATACCCCATAACACGGCGTGAAAAGTACGAACACTTTTGACAGTGCGGCACCCCGAACTTATAGCATTACATGCATCAGCTTCGAATAATGTCTTGGGTCAATAGTTGGGTTTGCCCGGCTCCCATGTTTTGGTACCTTATGTTCCGTTATATCGGCTAAGGTAGCACTGGGAAAACTATTGCGATTGTGTCCCGGTTCTTCCGGACGAGCACCTCAGTAGAGAAAGCCAAAAACTGACTGTCATGATGAGGTGAGAGCTGGTCGCTGTTCGAGAGGTCTCAAGTCCTTAAAGACTTTCTCCGCTTCGGGCGAGGAGTCGGCCTTGCTTGACTAAGGCGTATATAGCGCCCCAAATTCGGCCTTCCAAATACTAGGGGCTTCGCCAAAATTTAAAATTGTAGACTTCTATGGCTAAGTGAGAGTGATAAAGATTTATAGTCCGATTGCCTGGTTCGTTGTGCTGAACACCTCCTTCGAAGGACCCAAAATTGGGATAAAGAGTGCTCGAGTTTATCCCGAACACCTCAGATTAGTTACATGGGAGCGAAGCCGGCATCGCCAACTCTCAGATTTTATAAACGGCCGCAAAGAAGGTAATATTTTAAATTAACAAGCGTTGCATAGCGTAGATGAACTCGTTTCATATTACAGGATCACATGAGTACATTCATTCAAATATTACATCCTTAACACATTCCTCTGCCACAAGGCGAGCACCCTTCGTGACACTTTGTCATAATACTTTTCGGGTGGTGATGCTCCTTGCCCTCCTCGGCCCCTCCTTCACCAAATTTTTTGGCGTCGGCTTCACCCAGTGCACCTTCGCCCGGGCAAAAGCCCTGCGCGCACCCTCGATGCAGACGGACCGCTTTATGACTTCAAACCATGGGCAAGCATTCACAAGCCGCCTCACCAGACCAAAGTAGCTACCAGGCAGGGGCTTGCCAGGCCACATCTGGACTATAAGACCCTTCATGGCCTGTTCTGCCACCTTGTGAAGCTTGACCAGTGTCAGATTTCGGGTTCCGGCAGACCCTTAAGGTTCGAACTCTGGGGTGCGCGTGGAGATCCAACCCTCCACCGTCTCGTACCTCGCCGAATCGCAGGGACCTAAACTACTAAGAAGAACAGCACAAGAGACACGAGATTTATACTAGTTCGGGCCACCGTTGTGGTGTAATACCCTACTCTAGTTTGTGGTGTGGTGGATTGCCTCTTAGGGCGATGAAGAACAAGATGAGGGAAGAACAGCCTCGCGAGGGTCTGTTCTTGGTGGGTGTGATGAACTGCTAGGTGGTGTCCCGTCGCTCTAGCTTGAGGATCGGGTCTCTATCTCTCTCTGATCTGGATGCGGATCGTCTTGATCTCTTCGATCCTATCCGATTGTCCTTATCCCCGTGTCTCTACCATGGTGGGTAGCTCTACTTATATAGACGAAGGCCACCGGCCTCTTCCCAAATATTGAGCGGGAAGGGCGCCAACAATTGGCCATTTTGAAGGGGAACAGCGGGTACACTTATCCCGACTAAAGTTGGTCCTCGCCCGCCAAAGGCTCGTGATGACGCCTTTGCTTGGGCTCCACGATGACCGAGGGAGTCCTGGATTAGGGGTGTCCGGACAGCCGACTACCATCATCACCGAACTATCATTTGCCGGACTATCATCATCGACCGACTCCAAGACTATGAAGATACAAGATTGAAGACTTCACCCCGTGTCCGGATGGGACTTTCCTTGGCGTGGAAGGCAAGCTTGGCGATACGGATATGTAGATCTCCTACCATTGTAACCGACTCTATGTAACCCTAGCCCTCTCCGGTGTCTATATAAACCAGATGGCTTTAGTCTCAGAGGACTACAATCACAACAACCCTTACAATCATACCATAGGCTAGCTTCTAGGGTTTAGCCTCCTTGATCTCGTGGTAGATCCACTCTTGTAAACATCCACAATATCAATATCAATCAAGCAGACGTAGGGTTTTACCTCCATCGAGAGGGCCCGAACCTGGATAAACATCGTGTCCCTTGTCTCCTGTTACCATCCGCCTAGACGCACAGTTCGGGACCCCCTACCCGAGATCCGCCGGTTTTGACACCGACATTGGTGCTTTCATTGAGAGTTCCTCTAGGTCGTCACCGATAGGCTTGATGGCCTCTTCAATCAACAACGACGCAGTCCTGGGTGAGACTTTTCTCCCGGACAGATCTTCAGATTCGGGCGGTTTTCAAGACCGCGGGCCAACTCCCTTGGCCATCCGGAGCAGATCGAAGCTACGCCCCCGCCGTCGAGTCAGGTTTGGAAGCCTAAACTTCACGGCCGACATCCGCGGGGACTTGATCTTCGATGGATCTCGAGCCATAGCCGAAGCGTGCAGCCATCACGATGGGCATGACCTAACTTTGCCGCCGGACAAAGACCTTGAGGCCGCCACGAATCCGCTTCCGACTCATAGTCCGGAGCCGATCGCTCGGATCGAGGACGGATGGCTGGACACCGCCTCGAGAGCTGCAACTCCTACGGCGATGGAGCCGAACACTTACCTTGTCCCGCATAAAGCCCATGACTCCGAGGTGCCGGACTCCGGAGCTCCTGCGCCCTTGCCAGTCGAATCCGATTGGGCGCTGATCATGGAATTCACCGCTGCGGACATCTTTCAGCACTCGCCCTTCGGCGATATCATAAATTCATTGAAGCATCTCTCGCTATCCGGAGAGCCCTGGCCGAACTACGGCCAGGACGGTTGGGACGAGGACGACGAAGAAATTCAGAGCCCACCCACCACCCACTTCGTAGCCACCGTCGACGATTTAACCGACATACTCGACTACGACTCCGAAGACATCGACGGTATGGACGACGATGCCGGAGACTACTAAGAACCAAAGTGCCTACAAAGCAATCGGAAGACCACCTCGCCATACGACATATACATGGTGGACACCCCAAAAGATGGGGACGGCGAAGAAGCAGCGGAGGCCGATTCCTTAAAGAAACAGCCCAAGCGCCGACGCTGCCGTGGCGCCGCTCTAAATCCCGCCACGGCAAGAATGGAGATTCCGGCACGTGAGATAATAACACCCCAAAAGTGCCGAAGACAACTCCCTCCAAAGACGATCCAGCGCAGGAGGAGGCAGAAGCAAGCCCTCACGAGAGGGCGGCAGACGAATAGGTCGAGGATGACAATTACTTACCTCCCTACGGAGACGAGGCAAGCCTCGGCGACGATGAATTCGTCGTGCCTGAGGACCCCGTCGAACAAGAGCGTTTCAGACGCAGGCTAATGGCCACGGCAAACAGCCTAAAGAAAAGCAAGAACAGCTTCAAGCTGATCAAGACCCATCGGCCGACAGATGGACCGAGGTCCTCGCGTCAAGAGTATGAACTCGAACGCCCTCCAAAAGTTACCCAAAACGCAAGTTGCTCCCCGATTAGAGGAGGCAGCATCACCAGCGCTGTCTGACGGGCAGACCGACCACCTCGTGGCAGCGATAGAGAGGCGTGCAAGCCCTCCACCAAAACCGTACCCCGGCATCGCTCAAAAAGCAGGAAGCCACGGGGGAACGCGCCGGACTTGCGAGATATATTGGAGGACAAGGCAAGACAATCCAGATCTATCTATGGATCACGACGAATACCGTCGCACCGGATACAACTACTCCGGCAGGGCCGAACACAGCAGACAACGCTCTCTCAAGCTACGTCGCGATATTGCTCAATACAGAGGCGCCGCACACCCACTATGCTTCACTGACAAAGTAATGGATCATCAAATCCCTGAAGGGTTCAAACCCGTTAATATCGAATCCTATGATGGCACAACAGACCCCGCGGTCTGGATTGAGGATTATCTCCTCCATATACACATGGCCCGCGGCGACGATCTTCACGCCATCAAATATCTCCCGCTCAAGCTTAAAGGACCAGCTCGGCATTGGCTTAACAGCCTGCCCGCAGAGTCAATTGGATGCTGGGAAGACCTGGAAGCCGCATTCCTCGACAACTTCCAGGGCACGTATAAAGCGACCACGACGCAGAAGACCTAAGCCACATAATCCAGCAGCCGATTTAATCGGCCGTGCAATTCTCGACACGGTTCTTAACAAAGAAAATCAAATCATCGACCGTCCGGGATGCAGAGGCACTCGCTGCCTTCAAACATAACATCCGCGACGAGTGGCTGGCCCGGCACCTAGGACAGAGAAGCCGAAATCCATGGCAGCCCTCACATCACTCATGACCCGCTTCTCTGCGGGAGAGGATAGCTAGCTGGCTTCGCGATAACAACCTCGGCAAAAATCTTTGGCGGTCCGGATACCAAGGACCGCAATGGCAGGTTGCGTCGAAACAAAACAAACGCCGCATTAACGGCGACAAAGAATGAGGATACGGCAGTCAACGCCGAATTCCGAGGCTCCAAGCCCGTCAACGGAAGAAGCCATTCAAAAGAACCACTCCGGCCCGTCCAATTTGGACCGAATACTCGACCGCTCTGTCAAATACATGGAACCCCGAAAAGCCAGCTAACCACACCAACAGAGATTGTTGGGTATTCAAGCAGGCAGCAAATTAATCGCCGAAAACAAAGGACAAGGGCTACACAGCGATGACGAGGAAGAGACCCGGCCGCCGAACAAAAGAGGACAAAAGGATTCCCTCAAGTTCGGACGGTAAACATGATATACGCAACGCATATTCCCAAGAGGGAGCGGAAGCGTGCACTAAGGGACGATACTGGCGATGGAGCCAGTCGCCCCAAAACTCAACCCATGGTCCTCTTGCCCGATCACTTTCGATCGAAGAGACCATCCGACCAGTATCCGCCATGGCGGATTCGCCGCATTGGTTTTAGACGCAATCGTCGATGGATTTCACCTCACCAGAGTCCTGATGGACGGCGGCCGTAGCCTGAACCTGCTTTATTAGGATACAGTGTGCAAGATGGGCATAGACCCTTCAAGGATTAAACCTACAACGACAACCTTCAAAGGCGTCATACCAGGTGTCGAGGCCAATTGTACAGCTCGATTACTGGAAGTGGTCTTCGGATCCCCGGATAATTTCCGAAGCGAGGAGTTAATCTTCGACATAGTCCCGTTCCGCGGCGGCTATCACGCTCTGCTCGGACGAACCGCGTTTGCAAAATTCAACGCGGTGCCGCATTATGCATACCTTAAGCTCAAGATGCCAGGCCCTCGTGGAGTCATCACGGTCAATGGAAACACGGAACGCTCCTCCGAACGGAGGAACATACAATGACTCTCATGGCGGAAGTCTGAGCAGCCTTTTAAGGCAATTCTCGAGTCCGCCGTTAAACGACCGGACCGACCAAACGTGTGCCGAGCAACATCAACCAAGACCACACGGCAAGTTCCGTGCATCGCCAGAAGTAATGCGGGCCCAACCCCAGCCCTCGCAAAATTGTAAGACAAACTCTCCGCGTACATAATTACGCCTTTGAGATACCATGGGCATAGGGGGAAGGGCACAATCACAACAGACCCAGAGTGCGGTTCGACCACACCAGGGGCTCCCAAGTGTGTCGCTCTTTTTTCTTTTATTTCTCTCTTTCTATATGAACTCAGTCCGTGGCGAACTCCGCCGAACTCATGATGCAACAGCCAGGAAGGACAAAGGTCGCGATTTAACACTCAGGTGGTCTCCATCACGAGCATTAAATTTGTTAAATACAACATTCCGTGGCCTACCCTCGAGGGAGACGCCTTTAATTCGCCCAATCCCTTGCTTTCCGCACTATTTGTATCATTCCGCACCGATAGCATATCTTTTCAATAAAATGCAGCACTTTTGCCTATAATTGCATTACTTTATATATATATATATATATATATATATATATATATATATATATATATATATATGTTCATTTACGACATGTTGCACCTGTGCATCTTGGTACGGCCAAATACACCGTGGGCTTATGTCCTCCGCATTATGGTGTGATAAAGTCCGCACACTTTCACAAGTGCGGCACCTCAACTTATAGCATTATATGAATCGCTCCGAATCATGTCTTGGGTCAATAGTTGGGTTTCCGGCTCCCATGTTTGGCACCTTACGTTCCGTTCTATCGGCTAAGGTAGCACTGGAGAACCACTGCGATTGCACCCGATTGAGCCGGGTTAACGCCTCGGTGGAGAAAGCTAAAATCGACTGTCATGATAAGGCGAGACTGGTCGCTGTTCGAGAGGTCCTTTCGGGTCCTTAAAGACCTACGCCGCTTCGAGCGAAGTTCCGGACAATGTCCGATGAAGGCGTGGATAGCGCCCCAATTCGGTCCTCCGAATACTAGGGGCTTCGCCGAAATTTAAAATTATAGAATTCTATGGCTAAGTGAGAGTGTTCAAGCACTATAAGTCCGGTTGCCTTGTTCGTTGTGTTGAGCGCCTCCCTCGTTGGACCCAAAAATGGGAACTAGAGCGCTCAAGTTTATCCCGAACACCCCAAAGACTTCGTGGCATGGGGGCTGAAGCCGACGACTTGCCATCTCTCGCATTTAATAAACGGCCGCCTGAAGGCAATATTTTAAATTAACAAGCGTTGCTTAGCGCATATGAACAAAGTTTTCAGCGCACAGGATAACACATTGCGAATTCACTCAAAAATTACATCCCTGGGGCACTCATCTGCAATCTTGCGGGCACCCTTCAGGACAGCCTTATAGTACAGTTCGGGCGTACTATGTTCCTCGCCCGCTGGTGGCGCGTCAGTGATTAGCTTCTCCGCATCCAGCTTGCCCCAATGCACCTTTGCGCGGGCAAGGGTCCGACGAGCACCTTCAATACAGGCGGAGCGCTTGATAACCTCCACCTAGGGGCACGCATCCACCAGCCGTCGCCGCGAGGCGAAGTAGCTCCTGTGCATGGCCTCTCCGTGCCACAGCCGGACTATGAGGGCCCTTCATGGCCTGCTCGGCCACCTTATGGAGCTCGACCACCGCTTGACTGGTCGCTAGGGGCACTGGATGGCCGGCCTCGCACATCTTGAGACCGTAAGACCTTCTCCATTGAGCTCCCTCCTCGGCTCGGTGTAGAATGCGGCGGCATCGAGACACGCCGGGCAGATCTGCAACGCCTCGAGAGCTCGAATTCGGGTAAGTAACACGTAATTTACATTCACATGCTTGCTTTGCATGAAAAATGCCTTACCGCCGCTATCTTCCTCATCAACTCAATCTCCTGAAGGGACTTATGGGCCTCGGCCTTGGCGGTTTTGGCACTTTCGAGAGCCGAGGCAAGCTCGGACTCTCGAAGTCTTTGAGTCACGCCTCCAAACTCTCATGCTTTTCCATGAGAGCCTGGAGCTCTTGCCGAACCACCGCCACCGCGCCTCCTGCTTTTCTCGCTCTGCCCGTTCCTGTGGCCGCATTGCGTTCGCCTCAGACACGGCCTCCTTGTGGTCGCCACCTCGTTAAGTGGCCCCTGCAGTACCCATGTTATCCTTGTTATTTTTTGTTGCAACCTAAATCCTTTTCTGTAAGGTACAAGTTCAAAGTGGTGTTACTCACCTTCTTTGTCCTGGAGCTGCTTCCTAGCGCAGCCGAGCTCTTGCCCGGACCGCTCGAGCTCCTGCTTCAATGCACCGACCTCCGCAGTCAGTGTGGCAGAGGTCAGCGGCGCAACCTGCAACCCATATTGACATAATTTTTTAGCAACCCTGCGTATATCTTTTTAAGATCCTCAGTCCGGTTTTTCTTTTCGAACACTGAACCGAGCATCAGGGGCTACTGTCTATGCGGTATTATATTGCATATTTTAACTTCTTACCTCAAAGCCTCGATAGAAGGCTATCTGCGAGCTTGGTCAGCCCGCCCTTGGCGAAGCTGCACCTTCAATCACCGCACTCATAATAGTGCGGTGTTCTTCCTCGATGGAAGCACTGCGGCGCCCAACAAATTGCCCGGCGCCTCCGGTTGGGCCGGAAGCCGCGGCGTCACGGTCTTGCCCGCCGTTCGAAGGGCGCCGGCCGGACTCCGGAACCACCGCGGGTTACATTGTGGAGTCGGCGCAAAAGTCGGGAGGACGCCTTGTGGCGCCTCCGGAGCCTCCCCCCGATGGGTTCCTTCTCGGGATCCCACCTCGGCGTCCTTGGTGTCGCGGGGGGTGGAGGCAGTCGGGATGGAGTCTACATCCGACGGAGCCAACGACCCGCTCGATGAAGCGGGGAGATCATCACTGGCCGGACTACATGCAACATGCGGCATTAGAATGACACTATGTGACGCAAAAAGAAATTATAAATCATTCAGAATCCGGATACTTACGATCTTGCGGAGGCCTGGCCCTTGAAGGCCATTCTTCCTCGCCAACGTTGATGTTGGCGGAGCTGTCCGGGAATAGTCCTTCCCTCTTGGACCCTTCGGCCTCCCCTGTTGGGGAAGCCTTCCTCTTCCTCTCTCCCTCCTCTGGGAGAGAGTCCTCTTCCTCCTCCTCATTTTCGGGGGAGGAGTCCGCCCCGGAGTCGTCGGACACCTGAAAACGGGAGCTCTTTCGAGCACCCGTGGCCTCCTTCTTGGCCTTCTTCTCCGGCACCACGTGCGGTGCCGGAACCAGCAGCTTCGCTAGACGAGCGTCTAGTGGATTTTCTGGCATAGGCGCCGGACAGGTAATCTGCTCCGCCTTCTTCATCCAGTCCTATCAAAGGAAAAGGGGAAATTAAAACCCGCATAGAGTCAAACTATGAAAAACAAGTGTCTCGTAAAGGGGTAGAACCACTTACCTCGTCGGCCTGGTGCTGCGAGCGAAATCCGCGATCTTCGATCAGCGGATGCGGGCTTTCGGCGCCCTTTGAACAGCACCTTCCAGCGCCTTCAGACGTCGTGTCGAAGAGCTTGCTCGGCGCTGGTGCTGTTCGGATCAAAATCCCATAGATTGAATGCCCGCTCTTGGCATGGGAGAATCCGTGACGAGCATGACTCGGACCACGTTAACCAGCCTGAGCTTCTTCACCAGCTTCTTGATGCAGGCTTGGAGTCCCTTCAGCTCCTTTGTACTACCCCACAGCAAGCCCTTCTCTTTCCAGGAGGTGAGCTGCGTGGGGATACCAGATCTAAACTCGGGGGCCGCCGCCCACTTAGGGTCACGCGGCTCGGTGATATAGAACCACCCCGATTGCCACCCCTTGACGGATTCCACGACGGCCCCTTCGAACCAACGGACATTGGGCATCTTGCCCAACATGGCGCCTCCGCACTCCGCTTTGAGTGCCCTTCACTACCTTCGCTTGACATTGAAGGTCTTGAGCCACAAGCGAAGTGGGGCTGGATGCAGAGGAAGGCCTCGCACACGGCGATAAACGCCGAGATGTTGAGGATGAAGTTCGCGCCAGATCATGGAAATCCAGGCCGTAGTAGAACATGAGCCCCGGACAAAGGGGTGAAGTGGAAAGCCCAAATCCAGCGGAGGAAGTGGGGAAGAAAGACGACCCTCTCATGGGGCCAGGGTGGGGATGAGCTGCCCTCGTCGGGCAGCGGTCTGTGATGTCGCCGAAGAGGTATCCGGCGCCGCGCAGTTTGGCGATTTGCTCCTCCTTGACGGTGGAGGCCAACCATTTACCTCCCGCTCCGGACATGGTCGGAGAAGGTTGAGATGAGATGCACGAACTTGGGCGCTGGAGCTCGAGTGCACAGAGATGGATAAGCAAAGGAGGAAGAAGGCGTAGGTGAGAAGGTGAATCCTTATCCCTTATATGGGCGGGCGAAGTCTACGCGTCCCCCACCGGCCTAGTAAAACTCGCTTATCTCCCAAGCGTCACCATCAATGGCGCGGTTGGTTTACCCACGTCCGTATTGATGAGAATCCCGGATTAAGGGGAAACACGATCTCTGCTTCGACAAGACGTGCCAAGGAAACCGCTTCGCTAAATGCTGAGGTGGTAAAGTAAAAAACAATTCGAGTAATGGCTTGGTAGTGGTGTGACGTCATGCCACGGAAAACGTCAGCAGATTGAACTTGTGTATATATTATTATTCTCTCTACGATGGAATGTGGAATTTATTTTGCAGAGCCGGACACTATCCTCGGTGTTCACAATCTTCTATCATTTGGAGGAGGAACCCGCCTTGCAATGCCAAGCAATATACACGCCGGACTTATCGTCATTGAAGCCTGGTTCAGAGGCTACCGAGGAGTCCTGGATTAGGGGTGTCCGGACAGCGGACTACCATCGTCGGCCGAACTATCATTGGCGGACTATCATCATCGACCGGACTCCAAGACTATGAAGATACAAGATTGAAGACTTCACCCGTGTCCGGACGGGACTTTCCTTGGCGTGGAAGGCAAGCTTGGCGATCTGGATATGTAGATCTCCTACCATTGTAACCGACTCTATGTAACCCTAGCCCTCTCCGGTGTCTATATAAACCGGATGGCTTTAGTCCGTAGGGACTACAATCACAACAACCCTTACAATCATACCATAGGCTAGCTTCTAGGGTTTAGCCTCCTTGATCTCGTGGTAGATCCACTCTTGTAAACATCCATAATATCAATATCAATCAAGCAGGACGTAGGGTTTTACCTCCACCGAACCTGGGTAAACATCATGTCCCTTGTCTCCTGTTACCATCCGCCTAGACGCACAGTTCGGGACCCCCTACCCGAGATCCGCCGGTTTTGACACCGACAATGACTCCCTTCCAGCCGTTGGGGCTGGTCTTGGTCTTGTTGCACCGAAACGGATGCCTTTTCTTGATGCTCTCGCCTGTGCTTGCTCTCTTTGCACCAAAGAGGAAAGGAGGACGCCAAGTGGGGCCGGGCGCCCGGATCGGGCGCCCTTGGTCGTCATGGCTTGCGTCATGGGCACCTCGCGAGGTACCCTGCCTTGAACTCTCCGCCTCCTCATGAGCCAGCCTGGACGAGGCCGTGCACGAGGAAGCTCCTCGGTCGTCCGCCTCATGTAGGCCTGGCCCCTCACGAGGGTCTTGAGCTTGCGTTGATGAAGATAGGTTGTCCTGGGCCTCCTTTGAGCCACGCCGCAGGCCGCAGGCAGGCAAGTCTGGGGACCCCGTTACCAGAACGCCAACAGTAGGCCCCGGGCCCACGGCGCGCCCGAACTTGGCCGAGCAGAGAGGCGAAAGGGCAAGTCTGCGTTCGCGAGCCCTAGCAGCCTGCGGCCTTGGGCGCCCGTGGCGATTGATTGGATGCGGAGCCTGCTCCCCACGACGCCTTGGTAACCGCCCGGATTCGGCAGTCCTGCATGCAGAGTTGGGCATGATGACTGGTGATCGTGGAGGCCGACGGTTGGCCTTCGCCGGCTATAAGTACGGAACGGCGCGCGCCCCTCCGGTCTATCCCCCTGCTTCTCCTCTTCCTCGTCTCGTCTGGTTGCCATGGCTCCGATCCGCCGGTTCTCCAGGGAAGAGAAGGGAAAGGCTCCTCAAGAGGATCCTGACCCGCTCCCCCAAAGAAGCGGCTTGCTCTCTGGTGTCAGGGCAGGAGCGCGTGCGAGGAGGTGCCCGTGCCCTGGTGCGTGCGACCGCCACCAGGGTTTCCTCTTCCCTTGTACGCGCAAATTGGTGGCCCTGAAGGAGGTGACGCCGGGAGCCCCGGGCGGCGCCGCCGCCGACGCCGGCGGGTCACGAAGGTGTGCATCTTCCCCCCTGGAGTTCACGCCGAGGGCTCCTACCGGGAGTTCGTGCTTCGCGTCGCCACGCCTCCTAAGTCTTGGATTCGTCCTCCTTCTTTCTTCGCCTCCGCCGTCTCAAGCACGGGAGCCCTCGGACTCGGGCTGCAGACGCCGGCTCAGCACCCTCGCCAGGCAGAGGTCGCAGATGGTTGCCCCGGGCGAGGTCTTCATGACTCGAGGCTGGGACGAGGTCGCCCGGGTCTGCAGGACGAGGGGTGCCCTCACGATCCACCTGGAGTACGACGGTGCTTCGGTGGTGTCCTTCAAGGTCTTCGACGCGGAGGGCCGCCGGCTGGAGTGCTGCCCCGGGAGAGGAGGTCGGGGTCCTGCCGTGGTGAGGCAGAGGCTGACCGCCCACTCCCTTGGCAGCTTCTCAGGCGGCGGAGGCGCCGGAGGATCTAGCGACTCCGCCGAGCTCTTCGCGACGCCGGAGACGAGCGACGACAGCTACGTGCCCCCGAGCCTGCGCCGCTCCCGGAGCAGGCCGGGCTCGTCAGGTCGTCGCCGCCCCTGATCTGGATGGAGTTGGCTCCGCACTGGGTGGCCCACTGTTGATGATGGCGTCTGCCGCTGTGGTCCCTGTAGATAGGACTCCTTAGGATTCGCGTCTTTTGTTCCTGCGGAGAGCCAATAATGTACCCGCGGGGGCTTGTAAGATGTTTGTAGCTTCGTTTGTCAATATGATCCTTATTGTGAGGCAATGCGGGATGCTCATTCCGTTTTAGCTCAGTTTCTTCCTTTCAGACCTCGTGAGAGGCTTGGTGCTCTGCGCCGACAGGTCCCAGTCCCAAGGCGGCTTCAGCCGTCGCTAGTATGCCAGGTCACGATACCGTGGTCAAGGCCAGGAGGTGAGCGGCCCGAGGTCTGGTAAGAGCCTCTGAGTCGCGATGCTCGGGGGGTCCCCCTTGGCGCTCAAGCAGCCATCATTCGGTGAGAAAGGAGAGCGACGTTGCTAACACGGAGCTGCATTGAGTGTGGGGATGGTGTTGCGATGACTAGTGTGTCCGGAGGGTGACTTATCTCGAGGGTCAGGACAATGCTTCCTGGTGCGGCACCAGGTCCGTGCCTTGTCCGGCGAGAGGTTGCGTGGCGAGGTCGCTTCATGCTCCTTGGAGGGACCCTACAGGTTCACCACAAAAGGAACAAGAGCTCCCCGTGGCAATCGTTAGTCCTGCCGTTAGTTGCTTTGGAGAGGCACGAGAGGCCTCGCGAGGTGTGTCGAGACACCCATGAGCCAGCACGGGACTCACGAGGCCCTACCTCAAGGCGGGTTGCGCCTGGCTCTGGGCCTTATCTTCGAGTGTGTTCCTGCAAATTTGGCCAGATGCGGTGCTCTCGTCTTGGTCCCGGCTCTCGGGCTGGTCTCAGCCGTCACCGGCAAGCCGGTCGCGATGCCATGGACAAGACCAGAGGGTGAGGGCGGAGAGCGGTAGGAGCCACGAGTCACGATGCTCGTGCACCCCCTTTAACACGCAAGCTGGATTACATGACGCAACTCCACGTCCTCGGGTCCCGGCTCGGGCTGGTCTCACCGCTAGCAAGCTGTGTCGCGATGCCATGGACAAGACCAGAGGGTGAGGGCCGGAGAGCCGGTAGGAGCCCCGAGTCGCGATGCTCGTGCACCCCCTTTAACGCCAAGAAGCTGGGTCGGGCAATAGCAACTCTACGCCCTCAGGTCCCGGCTCTCGGGGCTGGTCTCACCGTCATTTGGAAAGCTGTGTCGTGATGCCATGGACAAGACCAGAGGGTGAGGGGCGGAGAGCGGTAGGAGCCCCGAGTCCACGATGCTCGAGGACCCCCTTTAACGCGATGCAAAATTTGGGTTAGATGACGGAACTCTCTCGTCCTCTGGTCCCGGCTCTCGGGCTGGTCTCAGCCGTCGCTGGCAAGTCAGGTCGTGATGCCATGGACAAGACCAGAGGGTGAGGGCCGGGGAGCCGGTAGGAGCCCTGAGTCGCGATGCTCAGGCACCCCCCCTTTAACGTGCAAGATTTCGCCACCCAGGAAAAGGCACCAAATAACAAGCATGGTGGAACGAGAGCATAATCCTAAGGAAAAAGCATGAAGGATACATGCCGCTGGGACTGGCCCGAGCGGTTTGGGGATGATGCAGCCCGAGGGGCGCCCCCAACAGGATAGACTAACGACATGAAATAAAAGGGATACATGCTGCAGGGACGGACCCACGCGGCCTGGGAATAATGCGGCCCTGAAGGCGCTCCCAGCCGGAAATAAAACTTAAAGATGTCATCTGGTGATGTTGGGGATGAAGGGTTGTTGATGTAGCAGACTCGGTGGGCTGCGGGAGCCGATCCTCACGAGCCCCCAAGCCCGGGGGCCTTGGGAGGCTCCAGAGGCGCTGGCGGCTCCTCATGGGCCATCTCCATCTCCGCCAGGGCTGCGGCGTGCCTGACCTCTTGAGCCTCCAAGATGGTCCTCATGAGACGCTGGTATGCGACAGCCACGTTTGGCAGGCCATAAGGCATGCGTACGTAGCTGTGGGGCGGACCCTCGCAACGTCCCACTCGCGAGGGCCAGAGGCGCTCTTGAGATGCGGCTCGGTTGAGCCCTGGTATGTCGATGCAGACGCTGCAGCCCACGATCCTCGCCTGGATGGGGGCCACAGCGGGTGGCGCGGCTGCCCTCATGACCCTTGACTCTTGTAGCTCCTGAATGGCCTTTGCCGACGAACTCCCCGAGGGTTCGGCCCTCCTTACCTTGCTCACCTTGCTTGGGAAAGCGTGCTGGCTAAACACGCCTCCACGTGGTGCCCAAGCGCCTCCCTCGAGACCTTGGCGAGGTCGGCGGCCCTCCAGGGGAGAGCCCCGAGCCCTGCCTGAGGAAGGCGCCGGGCGCGCCTTCCTATGCGATGGAAGGAGGCTCCCCCTAGCCCGATGTGGACCCTGAGGGGCCTGTCTCTTGAAGAGCCGGGTCGGTCGATGTCTTCTTCTTCTTGGGTGCGGCCTCGGGCGGCCTCCTGCTGCGTGGTGCAGGTCTTCCAGCCGATGCGGCTGAAAAGCTCGCTCAGGAGCACACTGCATCTCTCTCTTCACAGGCACCGTGATGACTCCGCCGCTTCTGGCATCTTGAGGATGTTGTAGCCGTGGTGGAGTTACGGCCATGAATTTGGCCAACGCTGGTACCCAAGGATGGCGCGTTACGGCAGCGCGTATGTGGCGGCGTCGAAGTCGATGAGCTCGGTGTGGTAGTTGTCGCGGGCCCGAAGGTGACAGGAAGGCGGACCTGCCCGATCGGGACCGTGGAGCCGTCGGTGACTCTGGAGAAAGGTTTGGTTGGCTGAAGCCGATCAGAAGGCACTTGAAGATTGTTGAATGTCTCCACGGACAGACGTTGAGCCCTGCTCCGCCGTCGATGAGGGTCTTGGTGACCAGACGCTGTCGATGATTGGGGAGCAAAGCATCGGAAGAACTCCGCCGTGGCTGCGCACTTGAGCTGATCCGCCGAGCTGAACGTGATGGCGCACGCCGACCACCGAGACGGCGCATGGACTCGAGCTTGGGAGGACTGCATTCACTTCGCTGGCGAACTGCTTGAAGATGCGCCGAGAGGTCAGCTTGTGCTCCGCCCAGGATGCAGCGATCGACGCGCTTCCCCGAAGCCCCCCCCTCGCCCCGATGACGGTCTTCGATTCTCCTTGGCGGCGGCAGCGGCGGAGGGAGGCCTGCGTTCCCTTGCGGACGATCCTCACGAGGATGATCCCTTCAGCCCCCCTCGCGAGGTGGGTCTTGCCAGCGGTCCTCGCGAGGATGGTCGCGCCACCCTTGGCGCGGGCCGCGGTCTTCCCAGCGTCCTGCATTCCTTCCTCCTCCTCGGCCGTAGCCCCGGTCGCTGTGCTCGGGCGCCTGGACCTTCCTTGGCGCCTGGCCCGGAGCTCTTGACATTCATTGGTGTTGTGGGTGTAGAGGTCGTGGTACACGCAGCATCGGCTGCCCTTGGAGGACTCGGGCTGATCTCGCCTCGCTTGGTGTCCGGGTTCGCCGCGAGCATGGTAGCCCCCTTGCGCTTCACGTCCTTTGCCTATGGCTTCTTCTCTTCGGGATCCACGGCAGGAAGCTCGAGGAGGGAGAGGCGCCCCTCCTCAGCCCTGGCGCACATGGTCGCCAAGATGAACAGCTCGGGGAGGTGCATGATCTTCATGCATCGCCAGCTCCTCCTTCATCTTGATGTCGCGCCGCGCCGTCGAGAGAAGGCAGAGATGATGGCCTCCTCCGTCACCACAGGGATCTTGAGGCTGCGTTGTTGAAGCGCTGGATGTACTTTTGCGGGGTTTCCCCGGCCGCTTGATTCGACGCATGTCGCCACGGCGGGTGGCTGGTCGCGAGTACCTTGGAAGTTGGCGATGAAGCGGGTACACATCTCGGCCCAGAAGAGATGCGTGCACGGGGCCGGTCAGAGCCAGTGCGGGCCCGTCCTGAGCGCCATGGGAAACCAGTTCGCCATGACCTTTTCATCCCCGTTGGCAGCCTCGATGCCCAGCTCAGAGCTGGAGGAACTCCGTAGGGTCAATCGTGCTGTCGTAGCGTGGAGGCAGGTCCGGCTTGAACTTGGCGGGCCACGCGACGCCTGCAGCTCGGTGGTGAAAGGCGCGGCAGCCCGCCGTGGCGCTGGGGCCTTGGACGGCAGAGAGCTTGGTCTTGTGGGCCTCCTGCGCCGCGGTGAGGGGCAGCGCAGGTCTCGGCGTCTTTGGGCGGGCAGCGCTCGGGCAACTTCTTGCGGGCGAGGAACTTCTTGACAGCTCTGCTCTTGCTGCGCCGGCGCCTGGCGGAACGGGTTCCGCCCAGGGGCTGCGCGCCTTGGAGCCAGGGCGCCGTCTTGAGGAGGAGGCGGCTGAGGCGCCCCGGGAGCTTCATCGCCGCCAGCGAAGCGCGGTGCAACGAGACGGACGGCGAAGTCGCCTCTGCAGCAGCGCGGACGAGTTCGGCGACTCGGTCGAGCCATTCTTCATAGACGTCGTCGACGGGGCGGTAGCGTAGGAGCTCGTTGGCCGCGATGAGCGCAGCTCGGGCCTCCATGGCCGTGCGGGGTGCGCGTGACGAAGAACCAGCGAGGGTGAGCGAAGGCGTGGCGGTGCAGCCATCCCGCCTCATGGACGGGTGTTGGGACGACGCTTGTTGCTTGTTCCCCGCCGGGCCAGTGGCGGCGTTGATGGCAGGTGACGGGGAACGACGAGGACGCCCGCCGACGGGAGCCGTCTGGGCGACATGGGAGGCGAGGGCGGCTCGGCGCTTCGGCAAGGGCCCGACGAGCGTCACACATGGTTGCGGTGGTCCGGGAAGAACGAGGCGATTTAAAGCAGATTCCGCGCACTCTACCCGGGCGCGCCAAATGTCGGATTTCAGGTTCCGCAGACCCTTAAGGTTCGAACTCGCGGTGCGCGGAGAGCCCACCCTCCACCGTCTCGTACCTCGCCGAATCGCAGGGACCTAAACTACTAAGAAGAACAGCACAAGAGACACGAGATTTATACTAGTTCGGGCCACCGTTGTGGTGGAATACCCTACTCTAGTTTGTGGTGTGGTGGAGCCTCTTGGGCTGATGAAGAACAGTACAGGGAAGAACAGCCTCGCGAGGGTCTGTTCTTGGTAGGTGTGATGAACTTCTAGGTGGTGTCCCGTCGCTCTAGCTTGAGGATCGGGTCTCTATCTCTCTCTGATCTGGATGCGGATCGTCTTGATCTCTTCGATCCTATCCGATTGTCCTTATCCCCGTGTCTCTACCATGGTGGGTAGCTCTACTTATATAGACGAAGGCCCTGCGCCTCTTCCCAAATATTGAGCGGGAAGGGCGCCAACAATTGGCCATTTTGAAGGGGAACCGCGGGTACACTTATCCTGACTAAAGTTGGTCCTCGCCTGCCAAAGGCTCTGGTGATAGCCTTTGCTTGGGCTCCACGATGACTCCTTCCAGCCGTTGGGGCTGGTCTTGGTCTTGTTGCAATCAAACGGATGCCTTTGCTTGACGCTCGCTGCGCTTGCTCCCTTTGCACCAAAGAGGAAAGGAGGACGCTGCGCTGGCCGGGCGCCCATCGGGCGCCCTTTGGTCGTCATGGCTTGCGTCATGGGCACCTCGCGAGGAACCCTGCCATGAACTCTTCGCCACCTCATGAGCCAGCCAGACGAGGCCGTGCTCGAGAAGCTCCTGGTCGCCCGCCTCATGAGGCTTGGCCCCTCGCGAGGGTCTTGAGCTTGCGTTGATGAAGATGGGCTGTCCTGGGCCTCCTTTGAGCCACGCCGCAGGCCGCAGGCAAGTAAGTCTGGGGACCCCCGTTCCCAGAACGCCGACAACCAGTTGCTTCAACTGGTCGCTCAAGGGCATTGGGTGTTCGGTCCCAGTATACTGAGACCAGAACAACTTCTCCATCGAGCTCCCCTCCTCAGCCCGGTAGAACTCCGCTGACATCCGAGCCTGCTTCGGGGTAGATATGCGAACGCTCCTGGAGAGCTCCGAACTCGGGTAAGTAAAAAGAAAGTTTCCTTCACATGCTTGCTTTGCATAATGAATGCCTTACCCACTGCTATCTTCTTAACCGCCTCAATTTCCTGGAGGGCCTTTTGGGCTTCGGCCTTGGCATGTTGTGCACTTTCGGGGGCCTTCGCAAGCTTGGACCTTGCGTCTTAGAGTCAAGCTCCAAGGACTCGTGTTTCTTGACGAGAGCCTGGAGCTCTTGCTGCACCTCGCCTACTCGGGCCTCTTGCTTCTCTCGCTCGAGGCGCTCCTTGGCCGCTTTGTCTTCGGCCTCGGATAGCGCCTTCTGCAGGGCTGCCACTTTGGTTGCGGCCCCTAGCAAAATTCATGACGATCCTATTATTCCAAAACCAAATTTTTCTTTATCAATATTCAGACGGGGTGCCACTTACCTTTGTTCTCTTCGAGCTGCTTCTTGGTAAGGCCGAGCTCTTCCTTGGACCGCTCAAGGTCCCGCTTGATCTTGGCGACCTCCGCAAAGACGAAGCGGCAAAGGCCAAAGATGAAGCCTGCTTATTCACATAGACACATTCTGATTAGACTCCTGTGATTATTATTTGATCCTCTATTCGGCCTTTCTTTACGAACACCGAACAGAGCATCAGGGGCTACTATCTATGTTGTGACATTTTCTTGTAAACTTGATTACTAACCTCAAAGCCTGTTAGGAGGCTCGCACAGGCTTCAGTCAGCCTGCTTTTGGCGGACTGAACCTTCTTGACTACCGCACTCATAATAGTGCGGTGTTCTTCGTCAATGGAAGCGCCGTGAAGCACTTCCAGCAAGTTTTCTGATGCCTCTGGATGGACAGAGGCCATCGGCACAGACGGCTTGCCCCCCTTAGCGAGGGGTTGTCGGACAGAATCCGGAACCACTGAAGTTTCCAGCGCCGTATTCGGCTTGGGCTAGACTTGCTGCCCCCGGCGTTAGGGCCCAGGGGAGTCTTGCCCCTCGTGCGCCCAGCGCCTGGAATGTCGCCTTAGGGCGCCTCCGGAACTGTCTCCCCTTGGTTCAGTTCCCTTTGAGACAACACCTCGGCGTCGTTCGTAGGGCGGGGGGAGGAGGCGGTCGGGAGTGAATCGTTGTTCATATCCGACGGGCCCCAAGAATCATCCTAAGAAGATATGTCGATGTGGGCTCGGGATGGACTGTGTAATCATGTTCGGCATGATAAGAAGCAATAAAATAAAACATACCAAGAGCTATTATGGTATCCGGATACTTATGACTTCGCCAGGGGCTTGTCCCTGGGTAACCACTCTTCGTCGCTAAAAGCGGTCGCCATGGAACGGTCCGGAAGGAGAGTCCTTCCCTTCTTGGACCCTTCGGCCTCCCCAGATGGGGCGGCCTTCCTTTTCTTGTCTCCCCCAGATGGGGGGGAGAATTTTCCTCTTCCTCCTCCTCGTTTTTGTGGGAGGAGTGCGCCTCGGTGTTTTCAGACGATGAGTCCGATATAACCTTGCACCGGAGACCTTTCCTGGTCCTCGTAGCCTTCTTCTTGGCCTTCTTCTCCGGCGCCTCGTAAGGCGCCGGAACCAGCATCTCCGTTAGGAGATCATCTGCTGGATCTTTGGGCAGGGGAGCAATCGATCTGCTCCGCTGTCGCTACCCAGTCCTGTTAAACGGCGTGGAGGCTTAGATCCCTCACATGGTTATACTGGGGAAAAGAACATCTTATGAGATATAAAAGACTTACCGGATTAGCAGGGCGCTTTGTGCTGAGCCCGCGATCCTCGGTAAGGGGAGGAGGTACCTCGGCGCCCTTGAATTGCACCTTCCAGACGTCCTTGTGTGTCGTGTCGAAGAGCTCTCGCAGCGTCTGGTGCTCAGCCGGGTCAAACTCCCACAAACTGAATCACGTCTTTGACATGGGAGGATCCGGCGGAAGAGCATGACTTGGACCACGTTGACAAGCTTGATTTTCTTGCTTATCATGTTTCTGACGCAGGGCTGGAGTTCGGTCAGCTCCACCGATGAACCACAGGATAGGCCCTTCTTCCGTGGAGGTGAGCCGCATGGGATTCGGATCGAATTGGGGGCCGCCACCCAGTTGGTGTCGCGCGGCTCGGTGATGTAGAACCACCCCGATTGCCACCCCTTTACGGTCTCCACATAGGAGCCTTCAAGCCAGGTGACGTTGGGCATTTTACCCACCATGGCGCCTCCGCACTCCTCTTGCTGGCCGACCACCACCTTCGGTTTAACATTGAAGGTCTTCAGCCACAGGCCGAAGTGGGGCTGGATGCGGGGGAAAGCCTCGCACACGACGATAAACGCCGAGATGTTAAGAATGAAATTGGGGGCCAGATCATGGAAGTCCAGCCCGTAGTAGAACATGAGCCCTCGGACAAATGGGTGGAGGGGAAACCCCAGTCCACGGACGAAAAGGGTAAGAAACACGACCCTTTCGTGAGGCTCGGGGGTGGGGACGATCTGCCTCAGATCACGGGAGCCGGTGCGCGATATCTGCGGCTAGGTATCCGGCTTCCCAAGCTTCAGAATGTTCTCCTCCGTAACGGAGGAGGCCGCCCACTTGCCTCCCGCCTCCGACATGTTTGGAGTGATTTTGCGAGGAAGATGCGAACTTGGGCGCTGGAGCTCGAGTGCGCGAAAATGGATGGGCAGGGAAGAAGGCGTGGGTAAAAAAGAGGAGTCCTTGTCCCTTTATAAGGGTGGAGCAAACTATGCGCCTCCTCACCTGCCTGGTAAACTTTCTTATTCCCCAAGTGTCGTAATTGATGGCGCGGTTGGGTTACCCACACCCGTATTGATGAGAATCCCGTGATAAGGGGACATGATCTCTGCTTCGACAAGACGTGCCAAGAAAACTGCCTTGCAATATGTGCAGTGGCTGGTTGAGAATAACGGTTCGAATAATGATTGGGCCGTGGTGTGATGTCATGTCATCAAAAATTGTCAGCAGATTAGATTTGTGGAAATATTATACTCTCTACGGTGGTATGTGGAATTTGTTTTGCAGAGTCGGACACGATCCTCGTGTTTAAAATCTTCTATGGAGTATTTGGAGGAAGAACCCGCCTTGCAATGTCGAAGACAATCTGCACACCGGACTCATCTTCATTGAAGCCCAGTTCAGGGGCTACTGATGGAGTCCTGGATTAGGGGGTCCTCGGACAGCCGGACTATATACTTTAGCCGGACTGTTGGACTATGAAGATACAAGATTGAAGACTTCGACCCGTGTCCGGATGGGACTCTCCTTGGCGTGGAAGGCAAGCTTGGCAATACGGATATGTAGATCTCCTCCCTTGTAACCGACTTTGTGTAACCCTAGCCCCCTCTGGTGTCTATATAAACCGGAGGGTTTAGTCCGTTGGACAACAACAATCATACCATAGGCTAGCTTCTAGGGTTTAGCCTCTACAATCTCGTGGTAGATCAACTCTTGTAATACTCATATCATCATGATCAATTCAGCAGGAAGTAGGGTATTACCTCCATAGAGAGGGCCCGAACCTGGGTAAACATCGTGTCCCCCGCCTCATGTTACCATCCGCCTTAGACGCACAGTTCGGGACCCCCTACCCAAGATCCGCCGGTTTTGACACCGACAGCAGCCCCTAGTTTTCGAACCAGAGTGCTATGAGCGTATGATCGGGAAGTACCGATCCGTCGCGTAATGCGGGAGAAATCTCCAATGATTTGTAACCTCCGAACAGCTGACCGGGCGCCATTGCATCATGACAGCTGGGCCGGGTTTTCATCGAGGTGCTCCTTTGGATAAACCAGGGCACAATCGTAGTAGTTCTCCCTTTACTACCTTAGCGGATGTAGCGGAACGTAAGTTAGCAAGCACAGGAGCCGGGCAACCCAACTATTGACCAAAGACATGATTCGGAGCCAATGCATATAATGCTAAATTCAGGGTGTCGAACTATACTATAAAGAGTGTTCGGACTTTGTTGTCGTATTGTGGGGCGCCGGGGAGCCCCTGGCAAATATGAAACGTACCGAAGTATACGGGTGCTAGAAGATAAGTATGAAAGGAAAGCAGAAAGAAAAGCATAGGTGATATCTGGGGCCCTCAAACTGGAGCCGCGAACTGATTCCATTATAATTGGGTTTAATGCGTCAAAGCGCATTAATACAAATAGTGTGATAAGCAACCGGCTATTTAACATGCCATGACCAAAGGCGAGCTGCGTATGGGTCCTGACAACAGGTAGAGTAGCCGTTAATTGGCCCTCTAGAACTTCCCCTGTACGTATGTGCTTCTTTCCATCCTGGTGTTTTTATCCTTTGAAAGGACCAGTAGTCGGGTCGTCAAAGAAGGCCTATGCAAAATAAACCTAAAAAGGGGAAAGGAAATAGTCACAATATATGTATGTCCGGGATCGGTCGAGCCGAACTGTGGATCACAAACTAGTTGTGCCTCCGTCGATGCCCATGGGATTTCTAGTGCGTAATTATGCACGCGTGGTATGAATGCCACTACCGGATCGGGGCTGGGACGGAGGCCAAATTGCTAGTCGAGCTCTTGATGAGCCGCGCTGTCTTGGTACCGTGTAGTCCGGACCCACTTTACGATGTCCAGGGGCTCAGCAGTCGGATTACGGTTTTGTTTGAGAAGGCTGCTCTGTACTTCTGCTGCTAGGGCGGCGGTGTGCTCCTCTGTATGGAGGGAGCATTCCGTTTTTCTGTTGACCGTTATGACGCCGCGTGGACCGGGCATCTTAAGCTTAAGATAAGCATAGTGCGTCACCGCATTGAACCGAGTGAATGTCGTCCGTCTGAGCAGTGTGTGATAACCACTGCGGAATGGGACGATGTCAAAGATTAACTCCTCGCTTTGGAGGTTGTTGGGGGATCCAAAGATAACCTCTAGTGTGATTGAGCCCGTACAGCGGGCCTCTACACTGGTATGACTCCTTTGAAGGTAGTCTTTGTTGGCTTGATCCTTGATGGATTAATGCCCATTTTGCGCATTGTGTCTTGATAGAGCAGATTGAGGCTGCTACCACCGTCCATGAGGACTCGTGTTAGGTGGAATCCATCAATGATTGGGTCCAGGACTAGTGCGGCTGATCCGCCATGCCGGATACTGGTCGGATGATCCCGACGATCAAAAGTGATCGAGCATGATGACCATGGGTTGAATTTTGGGGCGACTGGCTCTATCGCATGAACGTCCCTTAATGCATGCTTGCGCTCCCTTTTGGGGATGTGTGTAGCATATATCATGTTCACTGTTTTGACGTGAGGGGGAAACTTCTTATGCCCCACTGAGTTCGGCTGCTGGGGCTCTTTGTCATCGTCCTCACTTTGCGATCCCTTTTCCTTGTTCTCGGCGTTTAACTTGCCGGCCTGTTTGAAGACCCAACAATCCCTGTTGGTATGATTGGCTGGTTTGTCTGGGGTGCCATGTATCTGGCACGGACGATCGAGTATGCGGTCCAGGCTGGATGGTCCCTGGCCGTTCCTTTTATATGGCTTTTCCGATGACCGGATTTAGAGCCGCTGAATCCGGCATTAACTGTAGTGTCATCGGTATTATCACCACTAGTCAATAACCCGTGCACCTGCACGGGCTAGCATTTGTCTTCATTGTGTTTTAATATTTCAAATAAGAAATGTTTGTATACTGTGAAATGTTTTCATCGATTATTGTTAAACATGCATGTAACATTTTTTGTTTGACATACATAGGGATAAAAGAATTTTTATTGCTTTGTTTAATTTGTGATTCAATTATGTCACATGGCACACAAATTCTACTTGGGCAATGGCAAGCGACATTAGGTTGAACATTGGTGTGAAAATAAGATCATACAACTTCGTTAGGTGCATTATATTAGGGGACACCATGGTTGTAAGTACAAAATTAGGTACCTATTGTAAGAACCATGCAAGTCTGTGCTCTAAGAAAATATATAATTCGACACTCACTTTCACGTATCATGCAAAATCAGTGTGTCAAAAAACTATTAGAATAAATTGTAACATATGAGGGTGCAAAATAATAATGAAGTCATTTAGCACGTATGTATGTAGACTAAACTTGCATCACACCGTTGTTCAAAAAGAAAAAGGAAATTGCATCACACGGGCCATTACTTTGCAGCATAATACAGAGGATGTAGCTGGCGCCCGCCAGTGTGCAGGAGCAGCTCGCGTCTCATCTAGCCAGCTGGGTGGTACCTGCGGTTACCTCTTGATTTATGTCGCTCGATCAAACCTCATTGCTATACCTCTCGTTGGGTCATGAACATCCCGGGCTCCCAGGCAAGCGATGCCTGTTCTTTTTTACCATGGAAACTGCAAGCGATGCCTGTTATCAAAGGCACTGCCACAATGTGGATAAGGGCGATTTTTCTCTTGAATAATAAAAAATTGATGGAAAACCTCAACATTAGTCAAGCCCAGTTTACTTACACATGCAATGCACTTGCCAAAAATTTGCCTTATAAAATTGCGTAGCTAACACAGCCGTTTTTGACAGGGTATTATAGATAACTGAACACAAAATTCAGGGTTCTAAAAATATTGTCGTACTGAGTAGACACAGTGATAGCGTCAACAAAATCGAACAATGTCGAGAAGGTGAACAGCTGGTTCACGGGTCCGCCATAGTATGTTAGTGCCGCAGCCTCGTCGTCAGTGACGGCCATCTGACCAGTTTCAAACAGTCGTCAGCACACCTTCTCCTCCACTGCATTAACTATTGTGGTATAAATTATGTTCTGCACTAAAAACAGATGGCTGGTTACTGCGTATATGGTCAGAACCTGCAAGCCGATGGGATTCAAGTTTTCTATGCTTGGGGAAACAAAATTAATCTAATCGAATCAAATTATATGGTTTGTTTGTAGAAATGTATGGTTTATCTGTACCAATGTGTGTCAGATGAAAAGAATAGATATTTTGAAAGATATATATTCATTTTTCTCTCTGAAAAAGTATAAAGGACACCATTATGTAGTATCATATACAGTAGGACAAGACAACATTATAATGTTGCAAGTTATATCGAAATATAGAAGCATTCTTAACATGGAACAAATACTTACGGGCTAACATTTTCAATCATATGCATGGATTTTTTGAATGTGTGTACAATTTCCACAAAATTCAACTGACATAGCAGGCATACAAAGCAACCATATGTCACCCAATATTAAACTATAACTGAGCCCAAGTATGATCAGAAGTTGTTAATAATGGCAGAGGTAGCAAGTGGCCGGCCAGCTACAAAGGTTATGTATGTGTGTGTGCGCTTCAGTTTTTATACTGGGCTGGGGTAGATATCTAGCTGAGTAAAATCCAGTAAGGCATAGCAAACAATCAGCAAACTACAATTATTTATTTCCTAACCTGTACTATTAAGCAAGCAAAAAATTAAGGATGAGGTGCGCCTCTATAAATTACATAGATAATTTGTTAGGACCAAACAGCCGTGGCACATCACAGTAGATAGAATAAGTTGGAAGGAAATAAATATTTAGGCCAAATCTTTGAAGAAACAATTGATCTCTGGATGAACTTCATTTATTTACAACTTGGAGGGGTGCTCCCCTACTCAAAGTATCTCCACCTGTATAGATTGCTCCATTAGACATGATTTTGATAAATCATAGAGTTTGGTATAAGTTAAAGATGAAATGCACAGGAAAATATTCCAAGTCTAGGCATGACACTACGCTTAGTGATGTAAGACAGAATGATATCATATACCATAGAGATATTAGATTTAGGATGTATTCAGCACAAACAACATGCGACATCCAAATCCTCAAAATATCATAAGTGAAGTAATCATACTGCTGTTAATGTTGCAAGACTGAATGAGATTATTTACCATGCATATCATTGATGATTTAACCTATATTTTGAATAAACAATATACTAATTCTGTACACTAGAAATAACTACTAAATATGTTAGATAACATAGGATTTTGTAGAAAATTACCTATAAGCCTTCTATTAGTATCAAATGAACTCGAATAAAAGTAAACTGGTTGGCCAATTTATGTAGCAAATGATGACCTACCGTGAGGATCCCATGGTCTTCCTCGTCGAGTTAAAGACCACCACAGCAAGCTCTCATCCGCTCCATACACCCCTCATAGATAGACATGCAAAAAAGGAATTTTTCTTGGTCAAGCTTGGGGATCAAGGCAAGTTATGGGGAACTCAGCAGGCTACAGAACAGAGAAGGAATTTTGAGGATGCAGGGTTACTGACTATCGAGTGGGGGAATGATGTTGAGGAGATGAACCGCTGGGACACCAAATCGCCATAGTTCCTCCGATCGGCAGCTTCATGGCCGCGGTGGGCGGATCTATGTCAGACGTACAACCCCCTCCTCCAATATGTTGACCATCCCAAAATTGCATACATGGAACCTGAGTAGAATCAAAGGTTGGAGGGGATGGGGATTCATGAGGTGCTTTGTTGGATCATGGCCTCCTTGTAGATATACCTGCAGCACATGGATGGAGATTTAAGTTGAGAACGACATAGAGGGGATGCAGCGCGGAAGATGCAGATGATAAGTAAGGCCGGCGCTAGGGATAGGTATGCCATGCGCAGGTGCGGCGGAAGTGGCGATGGGAAGAAATTGCATGGATCTCTTTTTCTGGGTTTTTTCAGCAAGAGAGTTTGGACGTGGACTATCGCTAGGTGGTGGGAAGAAATTCCAGGACTCTTTTTCTGTTTTTTCCAGTAGGAGAGTTTCGACGTGCGCTACCAACAATCCAATGGTTGTCAATTGTTAATGAGAAAATCAGACGGACAATTAGGCTCCCTTTTAATAGTAAACGTGGAGCCTCGATTAGTGCTTCCGATTAGTAAATATAAGATTGCTTCGGCGTTTGTGTCTGTTACGTCGGAGCTTGCCATTGTTGTTCTTAACCTCGGAGGGGCCTGCCTCGCTGGCTGTGTTTTTGCTGCGAGCCAACCAACTAACCTCACATGCGAAAAAGCGGGTCATGAGTGTCGTGAGGGCTGCCATAGATTTTGGCTTTTCTTGGCCTAGGTGGCGGGCGAGCCATTCATCGCGGATGTTGTGTTTAAAGGCCGCTAGGGCTTCTACATCCGGACAATCAACGATCTGGTTCTTTTTGGTTTGGAACCTATTCCAGAATTTCCTGGCTGACTCCCCGGGCTGTTGAACTATGTGACTTAAGTCATCGGCGTCTGGTGGCCGGATGTATGTACCTTGGAAGTTGTCAAGAAAGGCTTCTTCCAAGTCCTCCCAGCTGCCGATGGAATTTTCAGGCGGGCTGCTTAACCAGTGCCGAGTTGGCCCTTTGAGTTTTAGTGGGAGGTATTTGATAGCATGGAGGTCATCTCCGCGGGCCATGTGAATGTGGAGAATAAAATCCTCGATCCATACCACGGGATCGGTTGTTCCGTCGTATGATTCAATATTGATGGGTTTCAACCCTTCGGGGATTCATGGTCCATTACTTCATTAGTGAAGCAAAGAGGGTGTGCGGCGCCTCTATATCGGGCCGCATCACGATGTAGCTCCGATGGAGTCCGTCTACGGTTATCGGCTTGAGCATGACTAGGTTTGTCGCGTCCGAATAGGTACCGTCGTCGTGTGTCGAGGCACGTCCTCGCGATCCATAGATCGATCTTGTATGTCCTGCTTTACTGCCTAGGGTTTGCCAGAGGTCGTATGTATGACCCTGAACTGTTTTGTCTGTATTTTTCCGTGGCGGCGGGGCGGGCTGTTCGGCTTGAGTTGCCGCTCTATCCCGACCACGAGGTGGTCGATCCGCCGCACTGTCCCGACCGCCTAGTGTTCGGTCGGCCGCATTACGCGAGGAAGGTATGAGCTCCGGCGCCTCTTCATCGAACTGGGGTAGTAGCCTTCGCTGTGGGTAACTCTTGGCTGGGCGTCTGAGGCTGTATTCTTCGACTACCAGGACATCAGTCCATCTGTCGACAAGCAGATCTTTGTTAGCTTGAAGCTGCTGTTGTTTCTTTTTCAGGCTCCTTGCAGTGGCTATTAGCTGGCGCTTAAAGCGCTCCTGCTCCAGAGGCTCCTCAGGCACGATGAAGTCATCCCTGCCGAGGCTTGCCTCCTCCTCGGAGGGCGGATGGTAACTACCATCCTCTGAGTCTTCTTCCATTGCTTATTCATCAGGGCTGACTTGCCCATCTTCCCGATGGTCTTGTTCGGCAGTTTGTTCATCGGGTTCTTCTGTGTCTTCGGCACCATCCGGAGTGTCATCGTCTCCTGTGCCGATGTTGTTTTCCCGCCTGCGACGGAATTTAGAGCGGCACCGCTGACACCAGCACTTTGGTTGTGTTTTAGGAGGGTCCTCCTTTGTGGGGTTTACCTTGTCATCGCCACTATTATTTTTCGGTGTATCTACCATGTAGATGTCGTATGAGGAAGTGGTCGTCCATCGTCCGGTGAACGGCGGGTTTTGGGCCTCCTCGTCTCCGGCATCGTCGTCCATACGGTCGATGTCTTCGGAGTCATAGTCAAGCGCGTCGTTTAAATCTTCGACAGTGGCTACGAAGTGGTGGTGGGTGGGAAGCGAAATTATCATTCATCATCAGCCTCCAGTTCAAACTGGACATAATTCGGCTGTGAGTCCTCCGCCAAGGACAAGTTTTTTAACGAGTTCAGCAGATCGCCCAAGGGCGAGTGCTGGAAGATGTCTGTGGCGTTGAACTCGAAAATCGACAAGCGATCAAGTTCGGCATCCGCGGACTCACACGGTTTGGAACTTATACCCGGAGAAGAGTCCGGAGCTCCGGTGACGCGAGTATTGTGTGAGGTTAAGTCCATGTGCGGCTCCAGCGCCGGGGAGTCTGTGGCCTCCGTGGTGGGGTCGAGCCTCCGATCCTGGGATGCCGCAGTGTGTTCTGGATCTAAAGCCAGAGGGGTTACAGGAGCTATCTCCTGGATGCGGTCTGACGACAGATTAAGGTCATGTCCATCAAGGTGACCAGGAGCGGTCACCGCGGTCTCGAATCCAGTGAAGATCAAATCTCCACGGATGTCCCAACGTAATTCAAGCTCCCAAATCTGACTTGATGGCCAGGGGCGTAGCTATCGATCTACTCCAGGTGGCCAAACAAGTTGACCCGCAGTGCGAAGCCGCCGAACACGAAGATCTGTCTGGGGAGGAAGGTCTCTCCTTGGACAGCATCATTGTCGGTGTCAAACCGGCGGATCTCGGGTAGGGGGTCCCGAACTGTGCGTCTAGGCCGATGGTAACAGGAGACAAGGGACACGATGTTTTACCCATGTTCGGGCCCTCTCGATGGAGGTAAAACCCTACTCCTGCTTGATTAATATTGATGATATGGGTAGTACAAGAGTGGATCTACCACGAGATCAGAGAGGCTAAACCCTAGAAGCTAGCCTATGGTATGATTGTTGTTCGTCCTATGGAATAAAACCCTCCGGTTTATATAGACACCGGATAGGGTTAGGGTTACAGAGTCGGTTACAATGGTAGGAGATCTACGATCCAGACGCCAAGCTTGCCTTCCACGCCAAGGAAAGTTCCATCCGGACACGGGACGAAGTCTTCAATCTTGTATCTTCATAGTCCAGAGTCCGCCAACGGTGATAGTTCGCTATCCGGACACCCCTAATCCAGACTCCTCAAGAGCCCCTAAACCAGGCTTCAATGACGACGAGTCCGGCGCGCATATTGTCTTCGGCATTGCAAGGTGGGTTCCTCCTCTGAAAACTTCATAGAAGATTTTGAACACAAGGATAGTGTTCGGCTCTGCAAAACAAGTTCCACATACTACCGTAGAGAGAATAACCTTTGCACAGATCTGCTGACATATACCGCGGCGTGACATCATGCCACGGCCAGGCCTTTATACGAACCGGTTTTACTGCTCCACCTCAGCGCGTATAGCGACGCGGTTCCCTTGGCATGTCTTATCAAAGCGGAGATCGTGCCCCCTTATTCCGGGATTCCCATCAATACGGACGTGGGTAACCCAACCGCACCATTGATTACGGCGCTTGGGAGATAAGCGAGTTTTACCGGTCGACGGGGACGATAGCTTCGTCCGTCCATATAAGGGATAAGGATCCACCTTTTCACCCACGCCTTCTTCCTCCTTTGCTCATCCATTTCACAAGACTCGAGCTCCAAATACCAAGTCCGCACATCCCACCTCAACCTTCTCCAACTATGTCCGGAGCGGGAGGCAGGATGGCCTCCTCCGTCACACGGAGGGGCACATCAAAAGTTGCGGAAGGCCGGATACTTGTCCAAATGACATCGCCAGACCGGCTCCCCGACGAGGGGCAGCCCATTCCCACCCCCAGGCCCCATGAGAGGGTGGTGTTCCTCACCCACTTCCTCCACGGACTAGGTTTTCCACTTCACCCATTTGTCCGGGGGCTCATGTTCTACTACGGCCTGGATTTCCACTATCTAGCCCCGAACTTCATCCTCAACATCTCGGCGTTTATCGTCGTGTGCGAGGCCTTCCTTCAGATCCAGCCCCACTTCGCTTATGGTCAAGACCTTCAATGTCAAGCCCGAAGGTAGTGGGCGGCCGCCAAGCCGGAGTGCGGAGGTGCCATGGTTGGCAAGATGGCCAAAGTCCTATGGCTCGAGGGCTCCTTTGTGGAGACCATAAAGGTGGCAATCGGGTGGTTCTACATCACCGAGCAGCTGACTCTCAATGGGCGGCGGCCCCCGAATTCTGATCCGCTTCCCCACACGGCTCACATCATGGAAAGAGACGGGCCCGACGGGGTAATTCGGAAGAGCTATCCGGACTCCAAACCTGCGTCTGAAACCTGGTGGACAAGAATCTCAGGCTTGTCAATGTAGTCCAGGTAATGCTCATCCGCCGGATCCTCCCATGCCAACAACGGGCCTTCAAATTGTGGGAGTTCGATCCGGTACAACACCCAACTCTGAAAAGGCTCTTCGACACTATGTACGAAGATGCCTGGAAGGTGTTGTTCAAGGGCGTCGAGGTTCTACATCCGCCATCAAGATCATGGATTCAGCTCGCAGCCAAGCCAGCGAGGTAAGTTATTTTACCCTTTATGGGACTCTTCTTTTCATAGTTTGACTCTATGAGGGATCTAAAAATCCCTAACCTTTGACAAGATCTTGGTGAAGACGTCCGGACAGATTAACTATCCGCCCCTTGCCGAAGACCCAGCCGGACGCCTCGATTGACGGAAGCCTGGCTCCGGCACCTCACGTGGTGCCGGAGAAGAAGGCCACGGGAACTCGAAGGAGCTCCCCGCGCCAGGTGATGTCGAACTCATCGTCCGACGATTCTGAGGCGGAATCCTCCCCTGAGGACGAGGAGGAAAAAGAAGCCTCTCCCCCAGCGGGGGGAGAGAAGAAAAGGAAGGCTGCCCCAACTGGGGAGGCTGGAGGGTCCAAGAAAGGAAGGACCCTTCCTCCGGACTTCTCCACCAACGCCGACAACGACGAGGAGGAGTGGCCACCAAGGGCCAAGCCCCTGGCGAGATTGTAAGTGTCCGGACTCTGAATAGTTCATGACTTTTTATTTGTCGACAGTGTCTTCTAACGCCGAATATGACCATGTAGCCTGCCCAGGATTTAGCTCGCCGCTGGCCGAGCGGCCTCGGATTCGCCGGATGTGAATAGCACTTCACTTCCGACCGCCTCCTCTCCTCGTGTCGCCGACGACACCGCGGTGGAGTCCCAAAAGGGGCCCAGCCAGGAGGAGGTGGTCCTGGAGGCGCCGCAAGGCGACCTCCCAGACTCCGGGCGCAAAGGGGGCGAGACCCCAGAGGGCTCTAAGTCCGGCCCTGTGCCGGACTCTGTACCGGAACCTTCAGTGGTTCCGAAGTCCGGCAAGCGGCCCCTTCGTAAGAAGGGTGAGACTGCTACGCCGGTGACCGTCGTCCATCCGGAGGCACCGGATAGCTTGCTGGGAGCGCTTAACAGCGCCTCCGTCGACGAGGAGCACCGCACTGTTATGAGTGTGGTGATCCAGAAAGTTCAGTCCGCCAAGAGCGGGCTGACTGAAGCCTGTACCAACCTTCTAACAGGCTTTGAGGTAAGTTTAGAATATGTAAAAAATATTACCGCATAGACTGTAGCCCCTGATGCTTAGTTCGGCGTTTGGAAGGAAAAGCCGGACTGAGGATCTAAAACGATATACGCAGGAGTATATGGGAATGCAGGCTGCGCTGCTGACCTCTGCCGCACTGACTGCGGAGGTCAATGCATTGAAGCAGAGCCTCGAGTGGTCCGAGAACGGGCTCGGCCTTGCCAAGAAGCAGCTCGAGGACAAGGAAGGTAAGTAATACCTTATTAAAGAAATACCTTACAGAAAGGATTTGGTTGCAAAAATGACAGGACTAACGTGGGTATTGTAGGGGCCACGAACGAGGTGGCGACCCTGAAGGAAGCGGTGTCCGTGGCACACACCGAGCGAGAGAAGCAGGAGGCGCGGGTGGCGGAGGTGCGGCAAGAGCTCCAGGCTCTCGTGGAAAAACACGAGAGTTTGGAGCGTGACTCGAAGACTCGAGAGTCCGAGCTCGCCTCGGCTCTTGAGAGTGCCAAAGCCGCCAAGGCCGAAGCCCAAAAAGCCCTCCAAGAAATTGAATCATTAAAGAAGATAGCGGCGGGTAAGGCATTCTTTATGCAAAGCAAGCATGTGAAAGTGAATTACCTATTACTTACCCGAATCCGGAGCTCTCTAGGAGCATTCGCAGATCTGCCCCGTAGTGTGTCTGATGCTGCCGCGTTCTACCGCGCCAAGGAGGGGAGCTCGACGGAAAAGGTGTTCTGGTCTCAGTATGCTGAGGCCGGACATCCGGTGCCCCTGAGCGACCAGCTGAAGCAGCTGGTCGAGCTCCACAAGGTCGCCGAACAGGCCATGAAGGGCCTCATAATTCGGCCGTGGCCATTGGAAGCCATGCACCGAGCTACTTCGGGCTAGTGCGGCGGCTGGTGGACGCCTTTGTCTGCGGATTGAAGTCATCAAGCGCTTGCTCGCATTGAAGGTGCCCGTGGGGCCCTTGCCCATGCTAAAGTGCACCGGGCAAGCTGGATGCTGAGAAGCTTGTGACGGACGGGCCACCGAAGGGCAAGGAGCATCGCAAGCCGAAATGTACTATGAGGGCGTCATGAAGGGTGCCCGCTTTATAGCGGTGAATGCTCCAAAGATGTAATTTTTGAATAGACTCGCATTTGTTATCCTCAGACGCTGAAAACTTGTTCATATGCGCTAAGCAACGCTTGTGGATTTAAGATATTACCTTCAGGCGGCCGCTTATCAAATTTGAGAGATGGCAAGTCGTTGGCTTCAATTTCCCCATGCCACGAAAGTCTTTGGGGTGTTCCGGATAAACTTGATCGCTCTTGTTCCCATTCTTGGGTCCTTCGAGGGAGGCGCTCAACGCAACGAACAAGGAAACCGGACTGTAGTGCTTGAACACTCTCACTTAGCCATAGAATTCTATAATTTTAAATTTCAGCGAAGCCCCTAGTATTCGGAAGACCGAGTTCGGGGCGCTATCCACGCCTTGGTCGGACAATGCCGACTCCTCGCTCTAAGCGGCATAAGTCTTTAGGGACCCGAAAAAACCTCTCGAACAGCGACCGCTCTCGCCCTATCATGACGGTCAGTTTTAGCTTTCTCCACTGAGGTGCTCAACCCAGCTCAACCGGGGCACAATCACAGTGGTTCTCCCAGCGCTACCTTAGCCGAGATAACGGAACGTAAGGTACCAAAACATGGGAGCTGGGCAAACCCAACTATTGACCCAAGACATGATTCGGAGCCGATGCATATAATGCTATAAGTTCGGGGTGCCGCACTTGTGGAAGTGTTCGGACTTATCACACCATATTTTTGGGGTACTTAAGCCCTTGGTGTATTGGCCGTACCAAAGTGTACGGGTGCAACATGTCATAAATGAACATATATATATAGATAAAGAAAGGAGTGCAATAATAGGCAAAAGCTATGTATTGTTTATTCAAAAAGGTACTGCAATGAAAGCAGAATGATACAAATAGTGCGATAAGCAAGGGATGGGACTATTTAACATGTCCCCCTCCAGGGGTAAGCTGCGGGATGGTATGTAAAATAGGTATAATGCTCGTAGTAGAGACCACCTGGACACTCGACGTAGCTTTCTACATCCATGGCTGTCGCATCGTGAGTTCGGCAATTCTAGTGCCGGACAGGGCTTCTAGAAAACGGAGTCCTGAAAGTAAGAGAAAAGAAGAAAGAAAAAGAACGACACAATCGGGAGCCCCTGGTGCGGTTGAGCCGCATTCTGGGCATGTCGTGGTCGTGCCCCTCCCCTTATGCACATGGTATCTCCAAAGCGGTAGTTATGTACGCGTAGTACTGGCTTCGCAATTTCGCGAGGGCTGGGGTTGGGGCCGGATTGCTATGCGTGCTCGGATCGTGCCAGGCGGTCTTGTTGTAGATTACTCCGGGCGTGCTTGACGGTGCCCGGACGTTTAGTGGCCGGACTCGAGAATTGCTGTGAGAGGCTGCTTTGCACCTCCGCCGCGAGGGCCGCCATATGCTCCTCCGCTCGAGAGAGCGCTCGGTGTTTCCATTGACCGTGATTACTCCTCGAGGGCCTGGCATCTTGAGCTTGAGGTATGCGTAGTGCGGCACCGCATTGAACTTTGCAAATGCGGTTCGTCCAAGAAAAGCGTGATAGCCATCGCGGAACGGGACTATGTCGAAGATTAACTCCTCGCTCGGAAGTTATCCGGGATCCAAGAACACTTCGAGTGTAACTTAGCCTCGCATAATTGGCCTCTACACTGGTATGACGCCTTTAAAGGTCGCCTTTGTGGGTTTAATCCTTGAAGGGTCTATGCCCATTTTGCGACCGTATCCTCGATAGAGCAGGTTCAGGCTGCTACCGCCGTCCATCCGGACTCTAGTGAGGTGAAATCCGTCAATGATTGGGTCAAGAACCAATGCGGCGAATTCGCCGTGGAGGATGCTAGTGGGGTGGTCCCTTCGATCAAAGGTGATTGGGCAGGAGGACCATGGGTTGAACTTTGGGGCGACTGGCTCCATCGCATATACGTCCCTTAGCGCACGCTTCCGCTCCCTTTTGGGTATGTGGGTTGCGATATCATGTTCACCATCCGCACTTGTGGGGAAACCCTTCGTCCTCTATTGTTCGGGCGGCCGGGCTCCTCCTCGCCATCGCTATGCAGCCCCTTGTCATTGAGTTCGCATTTAACTTGCCTGCCTGTTTGAAGACCCAACAATCCCTGTTGTTGTGGTTGGCTGGTTTTTCGGGGGTGCCATGTATTTGGCACGAGCGATCGAGTATTCGGTCCAGATTGGACGGGTCCTGAGTATTTCTTTTGAACGGCTTCTTCCGCTGACCAGGTTTAGAGCCTCTGAATCCGGCATTGACTGCCTTATCTTCAGCATTATCGCTGTTAATGCGGCGCTTGTGCTTGTTGCGACGTGACCTGCCATTGCTATCCTTGGTCTCCGAACTACCAGGGTTTTTGGTCAAGTTGTTACTACGAGCTAGCCAGCTGTCCTCTCCCGCGCAAAAGCGGGTCATGAGCGTTGTGAGGGCTGCCATGGATTTCGGCTTTTCCTGTCCTAGGTGCTGGGCAAGCCACTCGTCGCAGATGTTATGTTTGAAGGCTGCAAGGGCCTCTACATCCGGACAGTCGACGATTTGATTTTTCTTGGTTAGGAACCGTGTCCGTAATTGTCCGCCGATTCTTCTGGCTGCTGAATTATGTGGCTGAGGTCATCGGCGTCTGGTGGTCGCACATATGTGCCCTGGAAGTTATCAAGGAATGCGGCTTCCAGGTCCTCCCAACAACCAATTGATTCTGTTGGCAAACTGTTAAGCCAATGCCGAGATGGTCCTTTAAGCTTGAGTGGGAGGTATTTGATGGCGTGTAGATCATCACCGCAGGCCATGTGGATATGGAGGAGGTAGTCCTCGATCCAAACCGCAGGATCTGTTGTGCCATCGTATGATTCGATGTTTACGAGTTTGAAACCCTCGGGATTTGATGATCCATCACTTCGCCCTGTGAAGCATAGTGGGTGTCTTGGCGCCTGCAGATGAGCTATATCACGACGCAGCTCAAATGAGCTTTGTCTCATCGTGTTCGCCCCGCCGAATTGCTGTCTCCGGCGTGACGGTTATCGTCGTGTGTTGTGGGGCGCCCACGCGATCCGTAGATCGATCTTGTTTGCCTTGCCTTATCCTCCAATATGTCTCGCAGGTCTGGCGCGTTTCCCCGTGCCTTGGTACTTTTCGAGCGACGTCGGGGTGCGGCTTGAATGGAGGGTCTAGAGGCCTCTCTGTCGCGGCCACGGGATGGCCAGTCGGCCGCATCATGCGCTGGTGATGTAGGTTTGGGTGATGCTTCCTCTGATTGGGGCAGCAGCCTGCGTTTTGGGTATCTCTTGGAGGGGCTTTCGAGTTTGTACTCTTCGGCTGCAAGGACTTCAGTCCATCTGTCAGCTAGCAAGTCTTGGTCAGCTCTAAGCTGCTGCTGCTTTTTCTTGAGGCTGCTTGCCGTGGTCATAAGCCTGCGTTTGAAATGCTCCTGTTCGGCGGGGTCCTCAGGCACGACAAATTCGTCGTCGTTGAGGCTTGCCTCATCTTCAGAGGGACGCATATAATTATCGTCCTCCACCTCCCTGTCTACCGCTCTATCATGAGGGTTGGCTTCTCCCTCCTCCTGTGATGAATCCTGCTGGAGGGGGTTGTCTTCGGCACTGTCCTGGGTGTTATTATCTCCCGTGCCGGAATCACCGTTTTTGCTGTGGCGGGATTTAGAGCGGCGCCGCTGACGCCGGCGCTTGGGCTGCTTCTTGGAGGGGTCATCCTCCGTTGTTCCATCGCTGTTCCCATCTTTTGGGATGTCCACCATGTATATGTCGTATGACGAGGTGGCCTTCCAGTGCCCTGTAGGCGCTGGTTCTTGGTCGTCTCCCGCATCGTCGTCCATACCGTCGATGTCTTCGGAGTCGAAGTCGAGCATGTCGGTTAAGTCATCGACAGTGGCTACAAAGTGGGTGGTGGGTGGGCGTTGAATTTCTTCGTCGTCCGCATCCCAACCTTCCTGACCATAGTCCGCCAGGCTCTCTGATAAAGAGAGAGACTTTAGTGAATTCAGGATGTCGCCAAAGGGCGAGTGCTTTGAAAGATGTCCGCGGCGAACTCCATAACCGCGCCCAATCAGATTCGATTGGCGGGCGCGGAGGGTTCGGAGTCCGGAGAGGAGTCCGGCACCTTGGAGTCACGGTCTTCGCAGCGACAGGGATGGAGTTCGGCTCAATCGCCATAGAGATCGTAGCCCCAGGCGGTGTCCAACCACCCGTCCTCGATCGGCAGAGTCGGCCCGAGCTAAGGGTCGGAGCGGACGTTAGTGCGACCTCCGTGGCACCGCTCGCGGCAGAGCTAGATCGTGCCCATCGAGACAAAGGCCGCTGCTTGTGGCTCGAATCCGTCGAAGATCAAGTCTCCGCGGATGTCGGCCGTGTAGTTCAAACTTCCAAATCTTACCGATGGCGGGCGAAGCTTCGATCTGCTTCCAGATGGCCAAGTGAATTGCCCGCAGCAAAGCCGCCGAACACGAAGATCTGTCCGGGAGAAAAGTCTCACCGACCGCGTCGTTGTTGATGATCGAAGGAGCCATCGGGCCTAAGGATGACGCGACGCAGGAACTCTCAATGAAAGCACCAATGTCGGTGTCAAAACCGGCGGATCTCGGTTAGGGTGTCCCGAACTGTGCGTCTAGGCGATGGTAACAGGAGACAAGGGACACGATGTTTTTACCCAGGTTCGGGCCCTCTCGATGGAGGTAAAACCCTACTCCCGCTTGATTAATATTGATGATATGGGTAGTACAAGAGTGGATCTACCACGAGATCAGAGAGGCTAAACCCTAGAAGCTAGCCTATGGTATGATTGTTGTTTGTCCTACGGACTAAAACCCTCCGGTTTATATAGACACCGGATATGGTTAGGGTTACACAGAGTCAGTTACAATGGTAGGAGATCTACATACCCGTATCGCCAAGCTTGCCTTCCATGCCAAGGAAAGTTCCATCCGGACACGGGACGAAGTCTTCAATCTTGTATCTTCATAGTCCAGGAGTCCGGCCAACGGTGATAGTTCGGCTATCCGGACACCCCCTAATCCAGGACTCCCTCAGTCATTGTTAACGATTGAAGGGGCCATCGAACCTTTTGGGGACGGCACAGTGGAACTCTCAATGAAAGCACCAATGTCGGTGTCAAAACCGGCGAATCTCGGGTAGGGGGTCCCGAACCGTGCGTCTAAGGTCGATGGTAACAGGAGACAGGGGACACGATGTTTACCCAGGTTCGGGCCCTCTGTATGGAGGTAATACCCTACTTCCTGCTTGATTGATCTTGATGAATATGAGTGTTACAAGAGTTGATCTACCACGAGATCGTAATGGTTGAACCCTAGAAGTCTAGCCTGTATGACTATGGTAATGAGTATCTCCCCTTCCGGACTAAGTCCTCCGGTTTATATAGGCACCGGGAAGATCTAGGGTTGCACCAGGTCGGTTACAAAGAAAGGAATCTACATATCCGGTCACCAAGCTTGCCTTCCACGCCAAGGAGAGTCCCATCTGGACACGGGTATAGTCTTCGGTCTTCGTATCTTCATAGCCCATCAGTCCGGCCCATGGCTAACAGGTCGGATGCCCGAGGACCCCTTAGTCCAGAACTCCCTCACCCCCGCTGTAGGGTGTTGCAATATGTTCATGGTTCGCTTATGGTGGGTTGTGAGAGTGACAGAAGCTTAAACCCGAGTAAGTGGGGTGTGACGTATGGGAGTAAAGAGGACTTGATACTTAAGGCTATGGTTGGGTTTCACGACCTTAATGATCTTTAGTAGTTGCTGATTCTTGCTAGAGTTCCAATCATAAGTGCATATGATCCAAGTAGAGAAAGTATGTTAGCTCATGCCTCTCCCTCATATAAAATTACAAGAATGATTATCGGTACTTGTTATCGATTGCCTAGGCACAAATAACTTTCTTGTTGATACAAACCCTTTTACTAAACACCTAACTTTTATTATCTTGCAAAGCACTTCTAATTTTATTCTTGCAAAGTAGTTCTAGCATCACTTCTACAAACTAGTTTCATACTTGTTTTTGGTAAAGCAGACGTCAAGTGTGCATAGAGTTGTATCGGTGGTCGGTAGAACTTGAGGCCATATTTGTTTTGCCTTTAGCTCCTCATTGGGTTCGACACTCTTATTTATCGAACAAGGCTACAAACGATCCCCTATACTTGTGGGTTATCAAGACCTTTTTCTGGCACCGTTGCCAGGGAGCAATAGCGTGGGGTGAATATTCTTGTGTGTGCTTGTTTGCTTTATCACTAAGTAATTTTTATTTTCTATTTTAAGTTGTTCTCTATCTTTAGTTATGGATATGGAACACGAAACACCAAAAAAAACAGTTGTACTTGCTACTCATGGAGATGGGGAACCTCCTAAAACCCTCGATGCTCGTTATGTGAAAAGTAGTATGCACTACTTTGATAATCCTGAGAAAACCCCATTCAACATGATAATGGGAGTAATGTTGGATCAATGTGAATACTTTAGAGATTATCGATTGACACAAAAAGGGAAACTTTCATGGGATCAAATTTATATGTTGCATTGGTATGCTCGGGATTTATGCTTGAGATATGATTTTACTTGTTGCTCTAGGATGAATGCTCCACACCTACCATTCTCATGCAAATTTAATGATAATAAAACCTTAGCTTCTTATGCTAATGGTAGATATGATTACTATGATGTGGAACGAATAGAAGAATTTATTGCTTTTAAGGGTGCTTATGAAATTGAATCTTTGTTTGAAAATTTTGAAGCTTTTGATGATGATGTTTATAGGCCTGAAAATTTTTCTATAATTAAATATTGGTATGATAATTATAAATACAATTATGATATTGATGTATTTATTTAGAATAACTCCGCTGTCCAAGAAGAGACTAACATTTTGCAGGAGTCTATGGAAAAAGAAAATGGTGAAACTGTGAGCTCATTGGATGAAAAAGATGAGGAGGAGAGCGAAGAACAAAAGGAGGAAGAGCGGATTGATCACCCATTCCCACCTTCTAATGAGGTAACTCTTTATCCCATACATTGTTTAATGCCCCTTCGTCCTTATCGAAGGATGAATGCTATGATGATTGCTATGATCCCTTGGATTCTTTTGAAATATCCCTTTTTGATGAACTTGATGATTGCTATGCTTGTGGCCATGATGCCAATATTAATTATGCTTATGGATGAACTTGCTATAGTTCCTTATGTTAAGAATGACATTGTTGCTATTGCATCCACACATGATAGTCCTATTATCTTTTTGAATTCTCCAAACTACACTATATTGGAGAAGTTTGCACTTATTAAGGATTACATTGATGGGTTACCTTTTACCATTGCACATGATGATTTTGATGAGTATAATATGCATGTGCTTGCTGCTCCTACTTGCAATTATTATGAGAGAGGAACTACATCGCCGCCTCTCTATGTTTCCAACACGATAAAATTGCAAGAAACTGCTTATGTAATGTATTGGCCTTTACTTGATGTGCACGAATTGTTCTTGTATGACGTGCCGATGCATAGGAAGAGAGTTAGACTTTGTCATAGATTGATATATGTTGCTTTGTGCTCACTACTAAATGCCAAATCATTGTTAATTAAAATTGGCTTTGATATACCTTGGGATCCTAGTGGATTCATTACTTGAGCACTTTATGCCTAGCTTAATGGCTTTAAAGAAAGCGCTGCCAGGGAGACAACCCGGAAGTTTTAGAGAGTCATTTATTTCCGTTGAGTGCTTTTGTAAAGTTTAAAAACAAAAAATATAGAGGAGAACTTAAAACTTCACAAAAAGAAAAGTGAAAGTGAGAGGGACAAGCATTGTGAAAGTGGGAGCTAGCCTTGAACTTTGTTCACGCCCATGGAAACTTTGTGAATCTTAATTACTGAAACTTTTCAACAAAAATAATTATTCCCTTGTACAAAGCCATTGTATTATATCATGTGCCAAGGTTTTCCTTTAGGATGATTAGATTGCTTGTTGGTATGTGTGGTGCAGGAACAGAAACTTTGGCTCTAGCGCGTGAATTTTCATTTTTTTACTGGAATGTCAAAAGGTTCTTAAATTTTTTGCACACATTGATATACAATTTTTTTTATTTCGTACTAATTTTTCAGAATTTTTGTGGTGCCAGAAGTATGGTAGATGTTCAGATTGCTACAAACTGTCCTGTTTAAGACAGATTCTGTTTTTGATGCATTGTTTTGCTTGTTTTGATGAACCTATTGATTTTTATCGGTGGTATAAGCCATGGAAAAGTTATATTACAGTAGCTACAATGCAAAAAACAAAATATGAATTGGTTTGCAACAGTACTTAGAGTAGTGATTTGCTTTATTATACTAACGGATCTTACCGAGTTTTTTGTTGAGTTTTGTGTGGATAAAGTGATCAAAGATTGAGGAGGTCTCGATGTGAGGGGAAGGAGGAGAGGCAAGAGCTCAAGCTTGGGGATGCCCAAGGCACCCCAAGTAAATATTCAAGGAGACTAAAGCGTCTAATCTTGGGGATGCCCCGGAAGGCATCCCATCTTTCTTCAACAAGTATCGATATGTTTTCGTCTTTGTTTCGTTAACATGATATGTGTAAATCTTGGAGCGTCTTTTGTGTTTATTTTTCAGTTTTCTTTTATGCACCATACTAGTATGAGATAGTCCATGGTTGGTTTATAGAATGGTCATTGCACTTCACTTATATCTTTTGAGTATGGCTTTGTAGAATGCTTCATGTGCTTCACTTATATTATTTGAAGTTTGGATTTGCCTGTTTCTCTTCACATAGAAAACCGATGTTCGTAGAATGCTCTTTTGCTTCACTTATATTTGTTAGAGCATGATCTTTTGTAGAAATAATTAAACTCTCATGCTTCACGTATATATATTTAGAGAGACAAACGGAATTGGTCAATTCAATGGTTAGTCATAAAATCCTACATAGACTTATGGATCACTGAATATGATATGTTTGATTCCTTGCAATTGTTTTGCGATATAGAGATGATAATATGTGGGAGGTACTAGTGGATGATTGTGTTTAGTAAGATATTGGTGTTAAGGTTTGTGATTCCCGAAGCATGCACGTATAGTCTCTCATTATGTCGGGAAGTTGGAGCACAATTTATCCTTGATTGTCTATCTTTGTGTGAAGGTCGGGGGTGCGCGATGGTTAACTCCTACCAACCTCCCCCTAGGAGCATGCGTAGTAGTACTTTGCTTCAAGGGCTAATAAACTTTTGCAATAAGTATGTGAGTTCTTTATGACTAATGTTGAGTCCATGGATTATACGCACTCTTACCTTTCCGCAATTTGCTAGCCTCTACGGTACCGTGCATTGCCCTTTCTCACCTCGAGACGTGGTGCAAACATCGCCGGTGCATCCAAACCCCGTGATATGATACACTCTATCACACATAATCCTTATTATATCTTCCTCAAAACAGCCACCATACCTACCTATTATGGCTTTTCCATGGCCATTCCGAGATATATTGCCATGCAACTTCCACCGCTTCCGTTTGATGACTTGAGCATTCATTGTCATATTGCTTTCCATTATCATATAGCTGACATAGTAGTTGTGGCTCAGCCCCCATTCATCATTTTTATACATGTTAGGCTAGATCATTGCACATCCTGGCACTGCCAGAGGCATTCATATAGAGTCATACTTTGTCATAGGTATCGAGTTGTAATTTTTTCTTTGAGTTATAAGTAAATAGAAGTGTGATGATCATCATTATTCATTTTTAGAGCAGTGCCCCAGTGAGAAAAGGATGATGGAGACTATGATTCCCCCACAAGTCGGGATGAGACTCCGTACAATGAGAGAAAAAGAAAAAAAAGAAAAAAAGAAAAAAAGAAAGAAAAAAATAAAAAATAAAAAAATAAACAAAGAGAGAAGGGGCATTGTTAGTATCCTTTACCACACTTGTGCTTCAAAATAGCACCATGTTTTTCATATGGAGAGTCTCCTATGTTGTCACTTTCATATACTAGTGGGAATTTTTCATTATAGGATTAGATGCACGCCCACTTAGTTTTCATATTGAGCTCTCATACATTTATAGCTCTTAGTGCATCCGTTGCATGGCAATCCCTACTCCTCATGTTAATATCAATTGATGGGCATCTCCATAGCCTGTTGGTTAGCCGCGTCGATGTGAGACTTTCTTAATTTTTGTCTTATTATGTTTACCCCTATCAGCATACTCTATTCCACCCGTAGTGCTGGATCCATGGCTTGCGCTCATATATTGCATGAGAGTGAAAATGCTGAAGCGCGTTAAAAAGTATGAACCAATTGCTTGGCTGACACCGGGGTAGTACATGATTTATACTTTGATCTGAGAAGACGGAGCATGACAAGGCTATATGATTTTGTAGGGATAACGTTCTTTAGCATTTGATATTCTGAAAGACATGATTGTTTGTTGGGATGCCTGAGTATTAATGTCTTTATGTCAAAATATAGACTATTGCTTTGAATCACTTATGTCTTAATATTCATGCCATGATTAGATATATGATCAAATTTATGCTAGGTAGCATTCCACATCAAAAATTATCTTTTTTATCATTTACCTTCTAGAGGACGAGCATGAATTATGCTTGGGGATGCTGATACGTCTCCATCGTATCCATAAATTTTTATTGTTTCATGCCAATATTATTCAACTTTTACATACTTTTGGCAACTTTTTATATGATTTATTTGGACTAACTTACTTATAGAGTGCCCAGTGCCAGTTCCTGTTTGTTGCATGTTTTTGCTTTGCAGAAAATCCATATCAAACGAAGTCCAAACACGATAAAAATTTACGTAGAATTATGTTGGAATACATGTGATTTTTAGGAGGTGGAATCAACGCAAACGGGGGCCCACAGTGCCCACAACCCACCAGGGCGTGCCAGGCACCCCCTGGCGCGCCCAGGTGTCTTGTGCCCTTTGCGAAGGTTGGTTGGGTCCCTTCTTCTGGCGCAAGAAAGAAAATTTGTGAAAAAAAATCGTGTAAAAATTTCAGCGCAATCGGAGTTATGGATCTCCGGCAATTTAAGAAACCGTGAAGGGCCAGATGTGGGGAACACGAAACAGAAGAGAACAGAGAGGGAAATCCAATATCTAGGGGGGGAGTCCAAGGAAGAAGAAGAAGGAGGGGCTCTCTCCCCCTCTCTCTCGGTGGCGCCGGAGTGCCGCCCGGGCAAGGATCGTGATGGCGATCTACATCAACAATCTTCCTACCGTCAACACCAACTCTCTCCCCCTCTATGCAGCGGTGTAACACCCCTTCTACCTGATATAATCTCTACTTAAACATGGTGCTCAACTCCATATATTATTTCCTAATGATCTATGATTATCCTATGATGTTTGAGTAGATCCATTTTGTCTTGTGGGTTAATCGTGATCTTGGTTGATATTATTGTATAGTTTATTTATGGTGCTGTCCTACGGTGCCCTTCGTTCTCGCGCAAACGTGAGGGGCCCCCGATGTAGGGTGTTGCAATATGTTCATGGTTCGCTTATGGTGGGTTTGCGAGAGTGACAAAAGCTTAAACCCGAGTAAGTGGGGTATGACGTATGGGAGTAAAGAGGACTTGATACTTAAGTCTATGGTTGGGTTTCATGACCTTAATGATCTTTAGTAGTTGCGGATGCTTGCTAGAGTTCCAATCATAAGTGCATATGATCCAAGTAGAGAAAGTATGTTAGCTCATGCCTCTCCCTCATATAAAATTATAAGAATGATTACCGGTACTTGTTATCGATTTCCTAGGGACAAATAACTTTCTTGTTGACACAAAGCCTTTTACTAAACACCTAAGTTTTATTATCTTGCAAAGCACTTCTAGTTTTATTCATGCAAATTAGTTCTAGAATCACTTCTACAAACTAGTTCATACTTGTTTTCCGTAAAGCAGAGGTCAAGTGTGCATACAGTTGTATCGGCGGTCGATAGAACTTGAGGGAATGTTTGTTCTGCCTTTAGTTCCTCGTTGGGTTCGACACTCTTATTTATCAAAGAAGGATACAAATTATCCCCTATACTTGTGTGTTATCCGAGAGATCTTGCGTGTGTGTAGAAATTATTTTGTTTTCCATGCAACGTTTCCCATCAAAAACATCGTCTCTCTGTTCCTGTTACCATCAATCTGAGATCCATAGCTGGGGACCCCCTACCCTGAGTTTTGCCAGTTTTGACATCGACACCACCCTGTCATACAAGGACCCCAAGCCCTCACCTACCGCAAGTCTTCATGTTCATCATCCGCCAGACACCAATAGAAAAAACGGGCATTATCAGCGGGCCCCGAAGGTGATTATGTCCCACGTTACAAAGATGTCACCCAATTATGTACTAGCGAAAGGAGACCACCACAACACTAGTTGGGATCCCACATTAACAGCATCCCGCTAGCTCGGCAAGATCTAGCCATGAATAATGCCGACACCCTATCAGTAGAAGTGAAGTTGGGAGTTGGCTGCCTCGTAGGCCAAACACATGTCCATGTACGTAATCTCCCTTTGTACTGACTCCACAATTCTCTACCCCCCCCCCTCTCTCATCTCTTCATTTTTTTGTTCGAATAAAAGTGACCTCATGCACCACTTTGGTGTAGTAGTCGTTGATGCTCTGCATGGCGATGGCTCCATTTTGTGACAGTTTTCTGTGACCTTTTTGCCCGGTTTATCCCAGGATTTCATTGGATTTTTGCCTTTTCACTAATGATCATTTGCCAAAAGTAGAGAAACATTGTTTCATTACTTTTTTTCCAGTTACACACACTTTTGGAAGGATTTGGAGCTATATTGGGATGATCGGGGAGGAGATAATCCTCAATTGTAAGGTATTGTCGTAGCACTTTCCAATTATGGAGGTGGTAAGTATACAGGGTCAAACTCACAAGGAGCTAAAGTTGGAATTGATATTCTCTCATGTCCTATGTGCCACTGATACAACCCTAAGTACACTGATCGTTTGTTTTATCTAGAAACAAGAAATAAATATACGTTGCGGGTATAAAAGGATGGGTTTGATAGATAACAAAGAACGTATAAAAAAGGTTATGTGTTATCTAAGTAAAAGTATAATAAAATACAAATACTGAGTGTGGAAAAGCGATGGTAGGATGCGCATAATTCTCCCTAAGCAATTAGCTAAGTTACTAGACCGATTATTATCATTGCAGTTTTTTTATGTGGGAGAGGCCTTTGTTAACATACTATCCACACTGGGAGTTTTATGTACTTATCATTGGGATTATGAGCAAACATCCACAAATATTAACATGTTCATTAAGGTAAACCCACCATACCATTAAGATAAAGTGGTCCCTCTTCATCTCATATGTATCGAACCCTAAACCCAGCCTCGGTAATATCTGTCACTCCGGCCGGCCTATGCATAGTTCTCTTCAACATACAACTGACCCTAAGGTGTGATCCACACGCGCGCTCATAAGATAGGCACCATAGGACAACAAGATAACAACGTGCAACTCAAACCAACCATAGGAATTCACTAATTAACCCATAGGACAAAAATAATCTACTCAAACATAATAGCAATTAAACAAATCATTCGATAATAATTCATAGCATCAAAAACCATGTTCAGGTAGGGGATTACAGCAGGTTGTAGGGGAGTGAACGACTGAATAGGGTGGAGGAAGGTGATGCAGATATCGGTGATGATAGTTCCCCCGGCGGCACTCCAGCGCCATGGAAAGAGAGCGGGAGAGAGGCCCCTCCTCCTTCTTCCATCGGCTCTCCCGTAGATGGGGAGAGGTTTACCCCTATGGTCCTTGGCCTCCATGGATCCTGGAGGGGCGAGAGCCCATCCAATATTGGATCTCTCTTCTCTCTATTTATTTCTATTTTCGCTCTGTTTTCTATACTTTTTTTAGGCCGATCACCGTTTGTTTTATTAAAGGAGATCTGTAAATCCGAGAGGGCTGAAATCTTAAGGGGTTTTTCCCATAAAAATAGCTTTCTTGCAGCCAAAGTAGAACCCCAACTGACATAGGGATTAGCCATGTGGGTGACCCACGTAGCCAGGGGCCTGACCGTGCCACCAGGATGCGTGGGCAGCTGGTGGACCCCCTCGCCTCCATCTTATGTCTACGGGGGTCTTTTATTACATAAAAAATCACAAGAAAATTCAGGTCATTCCGTCTTTGTGAATTTTTCACCTAAAAACCCCGAAACGATAGAAAACATGAACTGACCTTTGGCACTAGATTAATAGGTTAGTCCAAGTAAAAATGATATAAATTGTTGCCAAAGGTATGTAAAAGTGGTATGATAATAACATGAAATAAAAAAGTATAGATACGTTTGAGACGTATCAGAGATGGATAACTTTCTTGTTGAAAAGATCTTCATTTGGCATGAACCAGACAGAGGATAGCGGGTGGTACGAGCATCACCGCTCGTACCTCTTGTCACACCGGGCGCCGCCAACTCCCTCTCATCTAATAAGAAACCTTTGTATTGATGACATATAGAGGATAACAACAAAGCACCCCGGGATCATGACCAGAGCAAAGAGAAGATATCCGAAGGAGAATTACTTCACCTAGATCCGTTATGGGTTTCTTTGCAGCATGACTCTCCAGTCCACCATCGACAACTCCCCCATAATGAGGGATTGCAACTTGTGAGGGTAGGTTTGTAAACTCTACCAGTACTTTGATCCAGAGATTGAGATTGGTTTCATCATTCATCTTACTGTGGAAAATTATGATATTATTGAGATGGTTTCCCTTTTTGCATAAGCTTTGTGATTAGTTGTTATCATTATCTCGTACGCCAGTAATTTCCCAAGGTATGCGAGAGTACGCGATTGGTGAGATTCATTTGTGCCTAACCTTTATTCGGATATTTGTGGGACTGTCTACTAGGATGACTATATACGGTAAGTGTAATGCTTGATGTGCAATTTAAGGACCCACACAACATGATCTAAAGACCTACACAGGTAACCACACGTTGTTTAGTGAATCCACGACCCCCAGATGACATGTGTTGGTATCAATGATGAGCGAAGACAATATGAGGATAATGGGAAGCCACGATGCTTAAAGCGTTGATCCGGTCTAACAATGTGATCATGGGCTTATTCGTGTGATAAAAAAATGTGTAGCATGCCCCCATAAGTTCATGGACCCTGGAGGATGCAAGCCACCTCTGAGATTGGATCCAATCCATTCTGATAGGGTGCTAGAGAGGTCAATTTCTTCTCCTCGGCGAAAGCCAGGTCGTCGAAGAGGACGTCCAGAAGTAGTGCCTCACGGCAACAGATCTCCTTTGCTTTTTCTCCAGTTTATTGGGAGAATGGATTTTAAATGGCGCACTAGGTTTAGCTAGTTAAAAACATTGTTGCTTAATGAATGGTGTGTGGCTGCGGACTTCACTGGACTAATTTACTTTGTCCAGCATTCGCTAGTTCTAGAGAGGCTTAATTGTCATGAGGTATAGGATTTATAAAGTATCATAGATTTTGTCTTTAAAGTTATTAGCATTTGCTTCTGATTAATTTGAGTAAAATGTTTTTTTTGTTTTCTACAGGAAGAGTATGTGACTCAAATGTAAAATGCTACAACCCAAGGGCACGATTCTTGGTATCGAAGCATCTCAAGATAGTTGAAATCAAATGCTGCAAAGAAGATGTAATAATTCACCAAATTGTAAAGATTCTTGGTACCCATGGAGTACCCGGATCACATTAGCATTGAACAGAATGTTTACAAATATTAGTGCGTAACCGGGCAATAGCACTGTTCAGAGGTTCTTTAGTGCCGGTTCCATAACCGCACTAAAGTGTGGGCACTAAACCCCCCCTTTAGTACCGGTTCAGTACGAACCGGTGCTAAAAGGGAAACCACGTGAGCAAGCCAGCTCGAGGGCTCGAGCCCTTTAGTACCGGTTGGTAAGACCAACCGTACTATAAGGTTTGGGGGTTTTAGTTTTATGATTTCTTTTTCATTTAATTTTGTGTTTCCATTTTAATTCTTTTTCGCTTGCTGGTATTTTACGATACTACACATTGTACACGTTATGCATATATATATATATATATATATATATATATATATATATATATATATATATATATATATAGAATTTCTAGTAGAACCAATCGTGCATATATATATATATATATATCATCGTTGTCTCACAAACCATCATATTAATTAATTCGTACATACACACATGTATAGCTATATACAATTTCTCCTACATATGCATGTTGACTTCTGAGACAGTGGCATTAGCCTAATTGGTGCCCTCGGAGCACGATGACAATTGGAAGTGGTTTTCATGGGGCCGGTAGCGGGTAATAGTATTCTCCATTCGGATTTATGACCTGGTCGAGCAAAAATCCCGCTTATTTCCTCTTGAAGTGCTTCTCTACGCGCTCCGCTTTCTAGGAGCTTCTCCCGCACCTCTCGTGAACTGTTAAGAAGGAGATCAATATGCATGTGTATTAGTTGTGTGACTAGATATCGATAATGGTGTAAAAATTGTGAATAGTGTTTTGACAAGCGCATTCCATTCCTGTCTTTGAGATCTGCTCCTTTCGGACGCCATCATGCGAATGTTCTCGCAAACGCAGAATGCACAGATCAGTCCCTCGCTACCGCTTGTGGCCTTTACGACAATGGAATTTGATCAGATAATAATTAATCAAGCATGATAATTAAAGAGATGGCAGCTAGCTAGCTAGCTAGTACTACTTAATTACTTACCTTGGGTCGAAACCATTTAAGCTTTTTTCCATTCTCCACGGGTCACGCCGATGAACCTTGCCCAAGCCCTGCCCAAACAAAGAAAATGAATAAAGGGGTTATTAAATAGTTCATATCATGAAAAATGATGAACTAAATAGGCCGAGATATATAGTTAATAATGATTGAAATTACCTGTTGACTATCCCAAACAAGATGTTATAGACAATTTTTCTTTGAGTAGTGAGTCCAGTATTTCAACTGTCCCGGCGTCAACTTTAATGATACACAAGACCCAGTGAAATCTGCATGCACACACGTTTGCATGTCTTAATTAAGCGGGCATATGTAAGCAAAAACATGTAGCTAGCTAGTAGGCAAAAACAGAGAATTTGTAGTACAAGACAAAGTGTGACTCCTTTGGAAGTTGTAAGGAAGTAGTATATCTTCATTGTATTTGAGGCGCTTCAAGAACTCTAGCATGTTGTCCTCTACGGCCTTTTGATGACGTGGATTTATTTTCCATGTGTATTCATTAACGGTGTTTGGGTCAATGAACCCAATGCCAAAGCGTCCACCTTTTTCATTTCATACATCTTCATCCCGCATATAATACCACGTAAAAGAATATAGTGAGGATAATTACAGGTAATGATTGATCAAAAGGATCACTACAGCTAGCTTGAGACTTAAATTACAGAAAGAAATCACTTACGGACAATAGCAACTCGATTTATAGATTTGTCGAGTGCATCCTGATTGTATAACTGAAACATTTCAGAATACTCAACGGACACAGCTTTCTCATGGAAGTAATGATCCTCCTTGACATTCACCATGAGGGACAATCGATCGGAAATCTTGGTAATGTTCATGTACCATTGATGCAATTCATACATTCTCGTTGGGCGGTTCTTGACCTTGTCCTGCTCGACCAAAGGTTGGCCCTGCACATATTTCCGCTTTATTTCATCCTCTCTAAGCACGAGCATGGGCTCGATCTCGAGGAGTTGTCCAACAGTGATTTTGAGAACTTCATCCTGCATTATATGGTCCTCCGTTATTACCACATCGCCCAACTCAGGAACGTAAATTGTTTGCCCACAATAATATTGGGCGCCACAGACGCTAATGCGTGTTGTTGGCACAACAAGCGAGGATCGATTAATGCCGCATGTTCTCCCACCGGGGAATGTTTTTCCCGCATTTTTTGACAAATGCTTCTTGTTTGCTCGATCCCTAGCTCGCCTCCTTTCGTAGTCGTGCTCAATTTAACTTCGTGATGTGGCGCTCATAGTCTTTGTCATCAGGCTTGGGAGCTGGTGGTTGAGTACGAATGATGTGGACAATCGTTTCATCAGGCACTTTCTCCCTTGGCGGCGGTGGCGGTTTCGGTGCAAAATGGGCTTCCACCTCGGACTTTGATATGGCTGCGATTTCCTCCTCGGACCTGTCATAAGACCTCTGCGGAAGAGGCGTGAGGCTTGGACCATATTTATATCGCTTGCCTCCGCCTGTACTTCCTGTACTACCTCGACTCATCAGCCACGCACCATAGCTGCGGGTGTCTCTTCTGCGATTGCCGAGGCGGCGGAGACGCCGGGCCGACGGGCTGAGTTGGATGAGGAGGAGTGGTCACCAAGCTGTGCCGGACTTGGAGGAGGAGTGGCCTGAGGTTGTGCCGGACTTGGAGGAGGAGTGGACGTCGGCGTTGTGGCGGACTTGGAGGAGGAGGAGTGGCTGACACTTTGCCGGACTTGGAGGATGAGTGGCTGACACTTTGCCGGACTTGCAGGAGCGGGAGATCACGACTCGGTGGCGGACTTCGACGAGGAGTCGGATGACGCGTGTCGGTGGCCTTCAAAGATGATGCAATCCTTTTTCCATAGGATGATACGATGGTTGGCGTCTCCGAGAAAGCGCTCGTCGTCACCTCCGTGAATGTCAAGCTCTAGCCCCAATATGGGTCCACCACCTCGTCAACCATGACACGAGCATAGCCCTCGAATCGGGATGCAATGGTAGGTTGCTTTGGGGGTAATCGGAAAAGCAACGCCGTCCGCCACCTTCATGGATATGTTCTTCATTTTGATGTGTAGCTCATGACTAGTGTTCTCCGTGATGTCATCCACGGGTATCTACCCAACATTGCGTCGTCTGGGCGGAACCCACGCCGCTTCTCGGCATGGATGGGGCGGTGCTATCCAATGCCGGATCATTCGCTAGCTGCAGCCGCCGAGACCCCTTTGCTGGGTAAGTGATTCGATCTGCTCCTGCTGCAGCTGGAATTTGACTACCAATTCCGCTTGACTTGCTTCTAGGCCTTGAAGGCGTTCATAGTCCCGCTTCCTCTGCTCCTACTCCATCTTCCTCTTCTTCTCCTCCGCAATCTTCTTTCTCGCACGGGTTCTCAGAGTCGGTGTTCCACCAAAACCCCTCATACCACGGAATAGCGCCCTTGCCTCGTGTTCTTCCCGGTGTTCAGGATTTCCCAGGCACGCGTAAGCTCGCTGTTTCTCTCTGGGCTGGAACACCCCGATCGTGCATCTTCTATTGCAACAAGTATCGCATCGTCGGCTCCCTTCAGACTTGCCCTCGTCGAAACATTGCCTGCCTTCGGTCCAACTCCCCCATGCGCATAGAACCAAGTCCACGACCACAGGGGCCAGCTCTTAGTAACCGGAGTGGCACCGCATCCTCCATCTCTTTCTCGCACTTTTCCCACTTAGGCATTGCCACCGCATAGCCACCGGCCCCAGCTTATGGAACTTATCCTTTTTCGGCATTCTTCTTGTTTATTCTCGACCGTTCCTTAGCTAATTCCGAATCCTTGAATTTCACGAAATCGTCCCAATGAGCACGTTGGTTCTCTAGTGTTCCCTCGAATACTGGAGTCTTCTTTCCTCCCTTGACGTACTTGTCCCATGCACGATTCTTGTGGTTCTTGAATGCAACCGCCATCTTCCTAAGAGCAGCGTCCTTGACTTTCTGCACTTCTGCTTCTGTGAAATGATCTGGTAGGGTGAAATGTTCCATGAGAGTATCCCAGCAGATCTTTTTGATTCTTGTCGACAAAAGTAACATCCGGACGTGGAGCAGCGTCCTCTTTGCCTTTGTCCTTTGTCTTTTCTTTGGCTCTCTCCATTCTTGAAGGGAGATCGAGTTGGTCCTTCACAAGAACTCCGTGACCGACGAACGGTTGTTCGCAATCTTCTTAGGCGCTAATGGTTTGCCATTAGGTCTGCTCGCCTCGATATTGTACTTTACGCCTCCTTCAACTTTTTGTTCGGGCCTCGTTTCGCCCTTTTGCTCAAGATTTGCTCGATCCGGATGGCTGAAAGAACAAAGATCGATTCGTTAATATATCTTCAAGTCATTTAAAACATGTGATGATCACCAGATACCGCTTATATAAATATATATACCTCGCCGGTCTTTGTTGTTTCAGGATCAACATGTTCTTCGTCATCGCCATAATCGTAGTTCATGACTTCATCAATTCGGTCGTCACGATCGAATATCATATCACCCTCTCCGGTGTTGTTTAGAAATTCGAGCCGTCATAATCTTCTTCATTCTCGATCATCATCTGCCCGCGTATCATATCGAACATGGTCTGCATTCTCCTCTCTCGGTATTGTTATGCGCCATAGCTTTTATTTAACTAATTCAAAAGAAATATAAAACAATTTAGTATTCAAATTACATCGTCTCTAATAATAGATATAATCTCGAATACTTCGTCTAGAATAATAGATATAATCTCGAATACATCGTATCGAATAATATATAATATTAAATAGTACATCATCGCTAGCTAATTAAAGATCGAATACTACGAAGAATCTAGGACACTCGCGGTTCTGCGGCGCGGCGGTGGACACCCAAAGAGAAGGAACCCTCACAGGATCATAGCTGAAGTGAGATCCTCAAGATACCGCCAGTATTGGAGAACCTACCGCCCTCTAACGCAACCATGTAGCGATGGACGTTTCGCCCTCCTCCTCGACACGGCGACGTAACTCCTCCGACGGGCCGGGTCCCTCCACCAAATCGCCCACACGAACGCCACCAAACCAGATCGTGGTCGACGACGGGACACAGGGCCGGGTTCCTCATCAAGCGGCGCGCCTCCAGTGCAGCACCTCCTCCAGTGCCAGCCGTGAGCCCAGTCCGGACATGGGTCGGCTGGACGTCGTCATGACGGGTCGACGGCGAGGATGCGGGCGGGCATCGTCGAGAACAAATACTAGCTATATGCCCATAAAAAGTAATATTTTTTAATGATTGGATTTTGATAACTAAAATTTCTAACATTTCTACTATTTCAAAAATCTATATACTATTTCATACTAATTAAGCATCTAACACTAAAAACAGAAAACACAACTTCTATACATCCATTAAAAAACTGAAAAACAACATTATATAAAAAAATTCCATACTAATTAAACACTAATTATATCCATCTAACATGCATTCATACATATATAATAGTGAAAAAATAATAATCTAAATAATCTAAACTAATTAAACATACAAAATACGTATATACTTATATATACATGCATTAATTCATACATATGTGTGTGTGTGTGTTCATCATGCTTGTGTGTGTGTGTATGGGCTCAGGAAGGGGCGGCGCCCATGGTGGCCTGGGCGAGGGAGAGGGGTTAGAGGGGAGAGCTCACAAGCGGGCGACGGCGACGGCGAGGCAACGGCGTAGGCGACGGCCGGGCGGTGGACGGGCGGCGACGCTGGGACGGCGCGACGGGACGGGGCAAGGCGACGGAGACGAGGGCGGCGACGGGGACGGGGGCGGCGACGGGGACGGGGGCGGCGACGGAGACGAGGGCGGCGACGGGGACGGGGGCGGCGACGGCGACGGAGACGACGGAAACAGAGGAAGAAACAGAGGGGGAATGAAATTTTCGAAGTGTTGTATATATAGAAGGCACCTTTAGTACCGGTTGGAGCCACCAACCGGTACTAAAGGCCTGTTTTGGCCAGCCCAAGCGGCGGAAGCGACCTTTTAGTACCGGGTGGTGGCACAAACCGGTACTAGGTTCTCTTTAGTACCGGGTTTGTGCCACGACCCGGTACTAAAGGCCTTGCGTTGCCACCCCAAAGTTTAGTCCCACCTCGCCGGGCGAAGGGCAGCCGCACTGGTTTATAAACCCAGCCGCGGCTACCACTTCAAGCTCCTCTGTATAGCAGGCTTGTGGGCCTAAACTCTGCTGCGCGTTGCCACAATGAATCTGCTGGGCCTTTAAGGCCTGTTATTACACACCTGTGGCCTATCACGCCCACAGGGCAGCGCCCCAATTTTTTTATAGTTTTTTTCTTTTCTGCTTTATTTTCTTCTATTTATTTTTGCGTAGTTTTTTTATAGTTTTTTCTTTTCTGTTATATTTATTTTCTTCTATTTATTTGTGAGTAGTTTTTCATCTAGTTTGCCAAAATTCAACATTTTCAGAGTTCATTTTGTAGTGATTTTCAATTTCACGGTCATTTTGTAAACGATTGAAAAATAGCAAATATAATTTTTTTTTCTTTTCTGCTTTATTTTTTCTTCTATTTTTCTCTAAGTAGTTTTTTCTTTTCTGCTATATTTATTTTCTTCTATTTATTTTTGAGTAGTTTTTTATATAGTTTTTTTCTTTTCAGCTATAGTTTTTCTTTCTTTTCTGCTATTTTTTCTTTTCTGCAAAACTTAATGGTCAAAGTCTGGAGTTATAACTTAAAAAAAAGAAATGTCGACGTGCAATTAGTTTTTGCCATAATGTAAGAAGTCCGGAGTTGTAATAAGTTATTAAAAATAAAAGAGGTGCAATGCTCGTTAATTTGCTTCAAGCCTTTTGGAATAGTGTAAACTGCACTGCGCGCATAGCTCCGCGGTCTACCGTATTCTGAAGGCTTGAAGCTAAGCAACGTGAGCATTGATCCTCTTCTTCATCGTCTCTGCACTCAGGACTTATAAACCGCTCCTAGTCCCTCTCACTTCGTGAGGTGGGACTAAAAAACAGCTTACGTCTGGTTCATCCATGAACCGTACTAAAGGTGCTCGTGGGGCCCCAGCCTTACCTGACACAACCTCATTAGTACCGGTTCGTGGTACGAACCGCACTAAATGGTGATGGTGGGGCCATAGTTCTAACCGGAGGCTGACATGACCTCTTTAGGTACAAAAATTACAAACTTTCTGTTAGTGCCCGTAGTTTTCAAATTTGAATCGTTTAAATTTTGAATTATTTGAAATTAGTGTGAATTTGTTTGCACATAAAATTTCTTCGCGTTTCAAATGCCAAAACACATAACTACCCTAACTATTACGGAGATTCCCCTCGGTGCGAAACACGTAAGAAAGTGATGATAGCTAGTGAAGCCGATCACATTCCAGATCTTTGGGTGTGAAACGCTTTTCTTGGCGTGTGTCCCTTTGCGCCGTAACCATGGAAAATCTTCATCATTTAACGGGATGCTCGGGTCAATATTCACCGTGAATGGAGCAATTTCATCAAACTTTTCATAATCTTCTCGACTTGTCCGTCTTGTCATCCACTCCCACGATGTTTCTCTTCCCGTAAAGAACTATGTGCTGCTTTGGCTCATCGTAATGCGATGCATTGCTTCCTTATCTTTTCTTTTTCTTGGCTTGGTAGACATGTCCTTCACATAGAAAACCTGTGCCACATCATTGGCTAGGACGAATGGTTCGCTCAAGACACGCAAGATTGTTGAGATCCACTGTTGTAATTCCGTACTGCGGGTCTTCCGTTAACCCGCCTCGTGTCATATTGACCCATTTGCACCGAAACAAAGGGACCTTTAAACCACGTCGATAGTCAAGTTCCCATATGTCCTGTATATAACCATAATATATTTCCTTTCCCGTCTTGGTTTCGCATCAAAGCGGACACCACTGTTTTGGTTGGTGCTCTTCTTATCTTGGGCGATCGTGTAAAATGTATTACCATTTATCTCGTACCCTTTGAAAGTCATTATATTCGATGATGGTAATCGGGACAGCAAGTACAGGTCATCTTCAATAGAGGTGTCATGCATGGTACGTGGTTCGCAACTAATCGCGAAACTCCCGGTTTGTTCACGTGTAATCCAGTCATCGCACCGCTCCGTGTTTGGAGCGTAGCAAATTCTTGTGTTCATCCATATACGGAGCCACCAAGGCGGAATTTCAGAGAACTGTGTAGTGTGCTTCAAAGGAGAGAATGTCCGTCCATACATATTATTTGTTCTCCTCCTAGCGTGCCTTTTCCATCGATGCGCCCTTATGCCGCGATTCAGAACACCAATCGGCTTAAGGTCAGGAATAAAGTCAATACAAAACTCAATGACCTCCTCATTTTGATGGCCCTTGGAGATGCTTCCTTCCGCCTAGCACGGTTATGAACATATTTCTTTAAGACTCCCATGAACCTCTCAAAGGGGAACATATTGTGTAGAAATACAGACCCAAAACATTAATCTCTTCGATAGGTGAACTAGGACGCGTGCGTCATGATGTTAAAGAAGGATGGTGGGAACACCAACTCGAAATCGACAAGACATTGCACCAAATCATTCTCAGAACCTTGGTATGATTTCTGGATCGATTACCTTCCGAGATTGCATTGAGAAATGCACATAGCTTCACAATGGCTAATCGAACGCTTTTCGGTAGAAGCCCCTCAATGCAACCGAAGCAGCTATGCGTCATAATCACGTGGCAGTCATGAGACTTTAGGTTCGGAACTTTTTCTCCGCCATGTTTATTATTCCCTTTATATTCGATGAGAAGCCGACGATACCTTAATATCGAAAGGTGCATTCAAAGAAGATTTCCTTCTCTTCTTTGGTAAGAGCGTAGCTTGCATGACCTCGATGTATGTCGTCTTCTCCGTGCATACGTTGTTGGTCCTCCGTGCCTCGTGTGTATCTTTTGTCTTCCCATACACGCCCAAGAAGCCAAGCAGGGTCACGCAAAGATTCTTCGCCACGTGCATCACGTCGATTGCGGAGCGGACCTCTAGGTCTTTCCAATATGGCAGGTCCCAAAATATAGATTTCTTCTTCCACATGGGTGCGCGTCCGTCGGCGTCCTTTGGAGCAGGTTGTCCGCCAGACCCTTTCCAAATATCACCTTCAAATCCTTGACCATATCATGTACATCAAGACCAAGACGGTGGCGAGGCTTCGTCCGGTGATCCGCCTCACCTTTGAAATGCTTGCCTTTCTTTCTTACGGGATGCCCGCCGGAAGAAATCGACGATGTCCTGTGTACACATTCTTCTTACAACTATTCAAATATATCGCTTCGGTATCATCCAAACAAGGCGTGCATCCGCGGTATCCCTTGTTTGTCTGTCACGAAGGTTACCGAGAGCAGGCCAATCATTGATGGTCACGAACAAAGCAACGCCTTTAGGTCAAATTCTTCCCCATGTGCTCATCCCACGCATCGCACACCTGTTCCATTCCACAGTTGTAAGAGTTCTTCAACTAATGGCCTTAGGTACACATCAATGTCATTGCCGGGTTGCTTAGGGCCTTGGATGAGCACCGGCATCATAATGAACTTCCGCTTCATGCACAACCAAGGAGGAAGGTTATACAAACATAGAGTCACAAGCCGTGTGCTATGGTTGCTGCTCTGCTCCCCAAAAGGATTAATGCCATCTGCGCTTAGACCAAACCATACGCTCCTTGCGTCATCTCGCAAATTCCTTCCCGTACTTTCTTTCGATTTTTCTCCACCGCGACCCGTCACCGGTACTCTCAATTTTCCGCCTTTCTTACGGTCTTCTTCGTGCCATCGCATCGCCTTGGCATGCTCTTTGTTTTGGAACAACGTTTCAACCGTGGTATTATAGGAGAATACCACATCACCTTGGCAGGAATCTTCTTCCTGGGCGCTACGCCCTCGACATCACCATGCTCATCGCGGCTGATCTTATAGCGCAATGCACCACATACCGGGCAAGCGTTCAAATCCTCGTATTCACCGCGGTAGAGGATGCAATCATTAGGGCATGCATGTATCTTCTGCACCTCTAACCCTAGAGGGCAGACAGCCTTCTTTGCTTCGTATGTACTCTCGGGCAATTCGTTGTCCTTTGGAAGCATATCCTTTATCATTACCAGCAACTTTCCAAATCCCTTGTCAGATACACCATTCTCTACCTTCCATTGCAGCAATTCCAGTGTGGTGCCCAGCTTTTTCTTGTCACCTACACAATTCGGGTACAACAATTTTTTGTGATCCTCTAACATGCGCTGCAACTTCTTCTTCTCCAAATCACTTGCGCAATTTCTCTTTGCGTCGGCAATGGCCCGACCTAGATCATCAACGGGCTCATCTGATGCCTCTTCTTCAGCTTCTTCCCGCATTGCCGGCCCAGCTTCTTCCCGCATTACCGGCTCAGCTTCTTCCCCCATTGTTGTATCATCATATTCAAGGAACCCATGGCCAGGATAGCTGTCGTCGTCCTCTTCTTCTTCATTGTCTTCCATCATAACCCCTCTTTCGCCGTGCTTGGTCCAAACATTATAGTGGGGCTTGAAACCAGACTCAAATAGGTGGACGTGAATGGTTCTTGACGTAGAGTAATTGCGACCATTCTTACAGCCAGCACATGGACAAGGCATAAAACCATCCGCCCGCTTGTTTGCCTCACCGCAGCGTAAAAGTATGCACGCCTCAACGAATCGGGAGAGCATCGGTCATTGTACATCCATTGCCGGCTCATCTTCATTACACAACAATCGAATAGACCAAATTAATACAAGTTCATACAACACTTAAATGCAACAAACAAATAACTCTCTAGCTAAAGCATTTAAATGCAACAACAAATGCGATCAAGATCGCAACTAAGGTAACAATTGATCCAACAGCATAATGATACCAAGCCTCACTATCGATGGCATATTTTCTAATCTTTCTAATCTTCAAGCGCATTTTCTCCATCTTGATCTTGTGATCATCGACGACATCGGCAACATGCAACTCCAATTCCATCTTCTCCCCTCAATTCTTTTCAATTTTCCTTTCAAGTACTCGCTTTCTCTTTCAACTAAATTTAACCTCTCGACAATAGGGTCGGTTGGAATTTCCGGTTCACATACCTCCTAGATAAAAATATCTATGTCAACTTGATGGGCATAATTTGTCATAAACACGAAATGCAAAAAATAGTTTTAAAAGAGAATATACCACATCCGAATCATAACAAGGACGAGGGCCGACGGGGACGGATATCAAAACCATAGCACTATGTATAACAAACAACGACGGGTAAGATAATTATACCAGTAACTATATATCCAAATCACACAAACATCAATTTTTTATATAAAATTTCATGAACAAGAGGCTCACCACAAGGTGGTGCCGGCAACGGGACGGTGTGGGCGATCGACGGTGGTTACGGCAGAGATTTAGAAGGCACTAAGTAAACCACACCTACATATGCAAACTAAGTGTTATTTTGACCTCAAATTGCATATAAATCAAATACTACCACATATAATTCCTTCCAAATTACTAAAACCCACAATTAATCACAATATAAACCAATGCAAGAACTAATCTAGCAATGAGAGATGAAAGGACAAAGTTGCTAACCTTGGTGATCATTTGAATGGATGAGGGCCTGCAAATCTTGACAAATTTGGGGCAAATTTTGTGATGAACTTGAGAGGAAGAAGGGAAGAACAGAGGAGAGGGAGAGGGGAAAGGAGGAAGAACAGAGTGCGGGTGGACGAAGAATTTATATAGGACGACATTTAGTACCGGTTCGTGCCACGAACCGGTACTAAAGGTGCTGCAAGGGCCCCATTCTGACAACATCCTGCCACCACTCCACGAACCGGTGCTAAAGGTTTGCCACGAACCGGTACTAAAGAGCTCCTCCCGGCTAGCCGTTGGAACCGGCACTAATGGCCACATTAGTGCCGGTTCTGTTACAAACCGGGACTAATGTGTCTCACATTTGAACCTTTTTCTACTAGTGAGTTATGACCTTGGGTGTAAGTAACTACTAACATATTTCACTAGTACAGTGTTTCTGTAATCTGCATACGTACCCTTAGATTACCTGTGGGGGGAAGACTTTTATATTTCTTTACAGAGGAAGTATTTGATTAATTTCAACAATGAAAATGTTAAAAATTGCATTTGTTTAAAATTGGAACAGTAGTCATTCAATCATTTGGTGAAGCTAGAATTGAAGTTTGTTTTTCCTGTTGGATTGTTACATAACATCCACGTAACATATTGGAGTGAACATCTAAAGCTAAACATGAGCGTCATCTGGGCTTAATGCACCGTTGGTGCTATACTTATCATGAATGCGCAACCTAGATAGCTCCCCGCTCCCCCGCTAGGGTTCCCTCCCCCGCCGCCGCCGGCCGCCAGGCGAGCGCCTCGAGCTCGCCCGCTCCTCCCTCCCCTCTCCTCCCCACCCTCCCGCCGGGGCGAGCCCGTCTGCAAAGCCAGTGGCGCGGCGGCAGCGAGGGCCCTTCTCCCCCCTGCTCGTGGGGCCGCCGTGGGCGGCCTCCTCGATCGCGGCTGGACTTCATGAGGTTCAGCAGCTCGGCTGCGGGCTCATGGGCGGCCGGCTGGTGGTGGCGCTGGCGCCCTAGGTCTCGTCGTGGCGGGCGGTGCGGAGCTCCCGTCTCGGGAGGTGGCGCCGGTCGGCCCCTGCTGGATCCAGCCGGATCTGGTGGGGGTCGGTCGGCCAGCGTGGCGGCGGTGGTGTGTGCCCGGTGGCTCGGCGCTATGAGCTCGCCCAGGCGACGGTAGGGCAGCGGTCGGACGTGGCTGTTGCTCCGGCCGTGGGCGGCGACGTGTGGAGGTCCGGCGGTGGTGGACTTCCGTGTCGTGGTGGCTTCATGGTGGCTTGGCGGATCTGCTTGCGGTGACGGTCGGCTTCTCCGGCGTCGGCTTGTCTACGATCGGACCGTTTCGGCCTTCACTCCATCTCCTTGGTGCTCGGTCGCTACTCCCTTCGAAGGGCTGGCCCTTTCCCGGCTGCGGTTCATCGCTCGTCTCGCGCACAGTGCCGCAGGACCGAGCTTGTCTCGCGCACGGTGCAGCAGGACTGACCTCGTCCCCGTCCCATGTTGCTGCAGGACCGATCTCGTCTCGCGCTCCGGGCTGCAGGTTGGGTCGATGGATGCCAGTGTTGGCCGACCTATTGGGTCTCGACGCTGGGGGTGGGCCAGGGGTGCAAAGGCGGATCCTTTTCTGCTCGTCTCTTTGGTTGGGGTAGCGGCGGGTCTCGGGTGCGGTGGTGTCAAGGTCTTGGATGCCGGGGCGGCGGCCCTGGTGGCGGTGCACGATGCTCTTGGGCAAAGCCCGTGTCTTGGCGCTGCCCAGTGACCATGGCCGTGTGGGCGGCGTGATAGCCGGGGTGTAGCGTTCGGTGGTGGTGAATGGTGGCCGAGGTGAAAACCTTCTCTATCTTCGGACGGACCGGCGACGGCGAAGCTCGTTCCCTTCTTGAAGGTGTCGTCGCGGCTCTCACCGCCCGTCGTGCGGCTCCGGGGGAAACTCTGATCCTCAGATCGGGCGGTGGCGGCGCTTCGGTGTCGTATCCTTCCTGAAGGCGCCGTCTTGAAGTCCACGGTTCGCTGTATGCGGCTTCATCTCTTCGTGGTAGTGTGCTAGGGATGGTGTTGCTGCACTCAGCGCTTGTGTATCCTGCCTTGGGTGTGTTTGGTGTTGGCGTGCGTTTGTATCGGATGATGTTAATCTTTGCTTTATATATACAGCGGGGCGAAAGCTTTTTTCGGTGAATGCGCAACCTTTATGACCTCATCTCTTAGGCAGCAACAACTAGAGCTGCAAAAGGTGCTTGTTGGTCTTAGTAGTTAGTAGCATGCCTAAGTTGTTGTGAGAGATAATGTTTGATTAGCAAAACTAGCAAACAGTTATGCACTAAATGCATGGACCTATTATATTCTCGCAATGGAACAGTCTTTTGCCTTGGAGGTGCCCTGAGTACAAGGGCAGTGGTCAGCCAATAGCGCATTCGTTTAGCATTCACGTAGCTAGCTCAATGTTTATGTGGGCCCCATCATCCAACTGAATTTTGTACTCCCTCTGTCCCATAATGTAAGACGTTTTTTGACACTACACTAGTATCAAAAAACGTCTTACATTATGAGACGGAGGGAGTATATGATATTGTCTGCATTTCAGCTCCCCTCTTCTATGTGATTGTATCTTTCAATTTCTTCGAGTAGCCTTGAATCACATGTATCATTTCTTTAGAAGTTGTCACATGTGCTTATCACTTGCATCTTTTATTGTTTATACAGGTTTCAGTTTCGAGCAAAAGTTCGGCTAGTCTACTATTTCCTGGTTGCTTACTCGCACCGGCGCATGCGATGTTGATGAATGTTGGCAGTTCAACACCGAATATGGACTTCTGATCGTAGAGCGAGGCATGGCCTCCAGGACGCTCCTTCTGCCTGCTACACGTGCCTCCAAGATGAAGATAACGCAGAGCACATTCTTGTTCAATGCGTTTACGCGAGAGAAGTGTGGCATTACATGTTCGACGTGCTCAGCCTGCAGGGCAGCATCCCGGAGCAAGAGGACTGTTTGTTGGAGTGGTGGTTAGATAGGAGAGCCCATTACAGAAAGGGTGCCAAGCGTGGGTTTGACACGGTGATCATTGCTACCACTTGGGCCTTATGGAAGCAGCGTAACGCTAGAGTGTTCCATAGGACTAATCAACAGATGACGGCGCCAGATCTGGCCCTTGCCATCATCGCGGAGCTTAAAGAATGGAGACTAGCTGGTTTGGGAGGAGGAGGCTATGGCACGTTTTGTGAGAGTGTTGGCATAGGTTAATTTGTAGGGTGTGCTAGGGCTAGGGTGTGCGTTCCCGATGGAAGCTTGCTTCCGTCCAAACTCTCTTGTATATTTGTGCTCTTGTTTCTCCCCTTCTATAAAAATAAGGTACGCCTTTGGCGTAATCTCGAAAAAAATGTGGTATCATGTGGTTGCTGGATTTTGTTTACTAGGATCGAATCGTGCGCGTCCCTTTGTCCCATTCTGATGAACCCAGTGTACAATTTCTTATGTGACTTGCGTTCAGTTGGCGTACGCTTATTTCCTGCACTCAGTATCCGAGCTAAACTGATTTCTCTGTTGGACTTGTGAATTCTGTTTAGATAGTTCATGGATCTAGTGCTCAAAACGTGTGTCATATTGTACTCTCTGGCAAGTAAACTTTGGTGATGCTTATCCACGCCTTACGGACAATGTATTTGCCTTGCACACTGGGCTATGCTGATTGGATGCAAACAGATTGTTTTTGCTTGGTTGCCTTAAGCATGACTCCTCGAAAAAACCTTTGCAAATTCAATGTGGCATGATGATTTCAAAGTGTAAGTTGGTGTACTCAATTCTGAATTTAGGCTAGCAGACCTACCATCATACCAAGTACAGCGATTTAGGTGTACTCAATTATGTGCAAAAAAAATAAAGGGTGAAAATTTAATGATAGAATTTGCAAAGTTTTTTCGTTCAGGTTTCCTGGGGAAAATTTAATGTAGCTAAGAGATAAAAGAAAGGAGTAAATAAATGGTGAAGGACTGTGCTAGCAACAGATCCGCACGATCTTCGAGATCGATCCTTCCGCTCGTCCCGCTGCGTCATTCCTCCCGCTTTCACTGATTTTTTTCCTTCTCTCAAAAACCGTAGTAAATTGCTAGTGGTTTTTTTTTGTTTTTCGCTGCATAATATGAAAAGAAAATAAAAGTGCTTGAAAGAGGATTCAAACCCAGGTCTATGTAATACCTATTGAGCCTAATAACCAACTAAGCCATCTTTTGTTATTGTCTATTGTAGAATGACAATGTTATTTGAACCTTTCTTATTTTTGCCATATCAAAAGAAAAAATAAAGTTTGGCTTGGTAACTTTGGCAATGACCAGTGTGATAACTATGGTCTGAGTAACATGATAACTATACCATGATAAGGCTGGTAACTACAGTACGAGAAGGTTAAAAGCATGAGAAAGTATGGTAATTTAACATAGAAATTACCGGTGAAATGTTTCAAAAACTTTTTTCCCTTGGATGAAAGACACCATGGTGTTTAAACGTAAAATATTAGTTATCAAGTCACCAAAATTAATAGCACCGAGGTACATAAGTTATCAGGTATGTGATGTGTGAGTTGTCGTGCCACTAACATTACAGTTACCGTGTGTATATTTCATCACCCTTCCCCATCCCTCGCAAAGTTATCAGGACCGAGGGACATAAGTTATCAGATCTGTGATGTGTAAGTTATCATGCTATTCACACAACAGTTACCGGGGATACTTCATCACCCCCCCCCCCCCCTCCGGCCGCCAAAATTTATCAAAACCGAGGTACATAAGTTCTCAGAGTGTCTCAAACGACCTATTTTCCAGTTGGGCGCCAATTTTTTTCTGGGTAGAAGTTATGCTGATTTTTATACAAGTTATCAGGTCTGTGGTGCCTATATTATCGACCTATTTACACATAATTATCAGGAGTATTTTTTTCAACAATTTTTCTGCGTGAAAGTTATCGTGATTTTTGTATCTAGTTATCAGGTGCGCCGTGCATAAAATACCGTGTTATTCGCATAGTCGTTACAAGAGGGATATTTCAACACTTTTTTTCCTTGAATCAGAGTACATGTAGATTCAAAGTCTAGATTATGAAAATGATAAAAGAACCACTGTTTTTTTCTTTGGTTGTCGTAAATACTTTACTCACATTGTTTATCGACTTTGTTTTGTCTATCTCGCAAAAAAGAAGACTTTGTTTTGTCTATCTCGCAAAAAAAAGACTTTGTTTTGTCTAGTTTCCATGCTATTTTGTACAAAAGGAGATTTTAACTACCAATCTCTCACAAGAATTACTTGTGCTGAGTTGGTTACGGCGGTACACCTCCAATTGTCTGGTCATGGGATCGAATTCCCACACCTTTTTTTAGCGAAATTTAGAACTTATTGTGGGATTATACGGGAGGAAAAACCTAACCGAGCGAGAAAGATCGGGAGAACGGAACGAGAGAGCGCTGCGATGCGGATGGAACAGAGATCGAATCGTACGTGCCTATCGCTAAAATCCAGTCGACTGGATTTTAGCTTTGTCGAATGGTGAAACCATTTGATTACTTCAACGGGGCAAGTGTGGTCAAAAGCAATAGGATTTGAACATGTTTTTTTTCCCCAAAGTTATCCATGTCATTCACATGCCCTGTTTGATTGGTTGAATTCGGGTGATTTGTACCTGTGGGTTTACGTTGGTCCAAAATGAACGAAATACTGCGCTGGTGAATGGTGATTGAAGTTGCCAGACTTGACAGGGTATGCTCCATTTTACATGAAAAAAAGTACCGTTTTGGCGACCATGTCCCAGGTCATTGTCAACATGAACATCGGCACCTATGAGATCCAAACCTACCCCTAAAAAAAAAGATCCAAACCTTTGAAAATTCTATCACTACATCAGTCTTTTAACAAGCATAGTTTTTGGATTGCTGTTTAACGATTAACTATACACAAAAGATTAACATGCGGTTTCGATGCAAAATTCTATTTCTCAGGTGAATTTGTCCATTTCATCAAAATCAAAATTTAGTACCCCCTCCGTACCATTTGAACTACAATAACAAACGTGCATATTTTAGCAAAAAAAATGATTTGACTATGCAACAGAAATGTGAACTTAATTACCCCTATAAGCAAACACAAAAGTCAGTTGAAACCTGAAAGCTGCAACAGAATGTCTAAGGCACAAGGGAGCGAATATAGCTGTGAAAACATCACTTTCTCAATTACAGGAAGCTATGATACATTAGTTGTAGGGCAGCAAAACTGAGACAATCAAGTTGCTTCACAGAAATTCACAACTGAAACATGGATAGCATCACGAGCAATCAGATTGTCATAGTTCTGCGGCTAAAATCATGATTTCTTGAGCTACAATCATGCTTTGAAAAGGCATTACCATGAACGAGTACTCACTAATGTGTATTAGGGCTCAATGTTCCATGCTAGTTATGAGCCTAAGATATATGATGAACCTTCAATGTCTGCATTCAAAGCTGGACATCAGTAGCATTTCCCCAGCACGAGCTGCTGCATAAGCATCTGCAAGCCCAGGAACATTGATCTGATGACTGTCGATGTATGTTGCAATGAAATTATCCTCACCATAGCCAACTAATCGCCGGAAGCCGACACTTTTCTTCATCAGTCCCTTAGCCTGCAGGATCTTTGCGACATAATACCGGGGTTTCATCCGCTTCTCCAGGCTGTAGGTAAACAGCATGGGCCTCTCAACAATGTACTCCGGATCCAAACCAACCTCATTGACCATGAACTCTATCTTGAGACGGAGTTTCTCCTCGGATATTCCTAGAATGTGCGGCTTGTTGCGAACCGCAACACGCACCTTGTCCATGGAGCAACCAAGGGTGCTCCTCAAGAACTCCATCCTCGCGGCGACCTTGTCTTCCGTGATAGAACATGCGACACCCACCGCGTACTTGAATATGTACGAGGAGCGGGGCACGCCAAGCTTCTCGGCGCGCAGCACAAACGCCTTCACCCGCTCCGGGTTGAACACCAGCAGCCTAGAGCAGGGCGTCGACAGCTTGACAATATCACAAACACTTAGCCCGCACTGCTCCAGCAGCGCTATGTTGGGCTTGGCGACCTTCTCCAGATCGGTGGTCAGGATGGACCTGTTCCTCTTCATGGTCTGGAGGAGCTTGCCGAAGGAGCCAAAGAAGGGGATCCAGAACTCGAGCTTGGGCGTGATGTCGCATGACCGGAGGGCCGTGGCGCCCACCAGGAGGAAGCTGGCGATCTCGGGCGCCGAGAGGCCGAGGCGGTCGCGGAGGGCCGTGAGGCGGGGGGCGACGTTGTCCACCCTGGAGCGGAGGAGCAGCGGGTCGGCGGCGACGACCGCGGCGATGTCCGGGCGGGAGAGGCCGACGCCGGAGAGGAGGGCGAGCACGGCGTCTGGGTTGGAGGCGGACTTGAGGTGGCAGAGCTTCTTGGACGCCTTGAGCGCCTGGGCTCGGGTGAGACCGCAGGTGGCGACGAGGTACTCCTCGGTTGAGAATGGGGCGGTGGAGGCGGAGGCGGAGAGAGCGAGGCGGCGGTGGAGACAGTAGGAGAGCGTGGCCGTGGTAGGGTGGGGGGCGGCGCGGGGCAGCGGGAGAGGGTGCATCTGGAACTGGAGCATGGCGGCGGCGGCGGCCGGCAAGTCGCCGTTGGTTGGCTGGCGGACTGAAATGGTTTTGCTGCTCCTATGCTCTGTATATATCAAGACAAAGGAGGATGGAGCTTTCAATCGGGGAGCGCTATCGTGGTGGCGAACTCGCAGATGACCAAATGCAACCAAAATTCACAAGTACAGTACGAAAAATGTCATCCAGAACAAGCACACACTATTCGCGTAGAGGAATAAAAAGTAGAGTAAATAATTACACTAGGGATACACTAACTTATCCATTGGGTTCAATTTAGTCAACACATGGCCTTTTTCCAAAAAGGAAATGTTTCGAAACGGCGCCGCTCGCGCTGACACCCAAACCCCCGCACATGCATCACGACCCGCATGCGCAGCCGTATGCTAAACTGCTGCATGCAAAACTGCTCCCGCATACACGGCCCCTACGCACCCTCTCCTCCAAAATCAGATGCAAAACTGTTGCCGCACATGACGGGTCCTACGCATCTGGCTCTCTTTTCTATCTTATCTCTTCCCCTTCTTCTACCTCCAGCCCACATCGTAGTTTTCCTAATGCTACAACCGTTGTCTCAAATTGCTACAAGCTGCTTCCCACGCAGCTACAACCGGCTTCACGATTTGCTACATCATACGGCCCCATGTTTTTTCTGCATGTTACCACCGTTGTCACAAATTGTTACAACCAGCGTCCCACACATCTAACGTCGCTTTTTGCTACATCGCATGGCCACCATGTTTTTTGCTACATGTGACCACCGTTGTCACAGGGATGCTGAAACCAACATCTTTTTTGCTAGATGCTTCAACTGGCATCACAATATGCTACAACCGGCATCGTATTTTGCTACTACCGGTGTCGCATTTTGCTACATCGCACATGGCTTCGTGATTTTTGCTACAACCGGCCACAAAAAAAGCAGCGTCCGACGACGTGATTTGCTGCAACGGCCATGGCGAAGTTCGACCGCACATGGCGCACCCCGAAAGCAGCTCCGACGAGCATGCAGAAGCGGCGGCTCCGGCGAAAGCAAGCCGACGAAAGCCCGGCGAGGAAGCCGACGAGCAGTGACAAGCAGCTCGGGCGAGGAAGCCGACAAGCAGTGTCCGGCGAAGCGGTTCGACGAAAGCGCCGCCGACGAAGAGCTCCAGCGAAGCGGTTTCGATGAAAGCGCTGACGAGCGGCTCCGGCGAGCAAGCTACCGACGGCAACGAGTCTGTACGTGAGGATGGAGGAGGCTTTGACCTACGCGCAAGAGAGGAGATGCAATCTGGACGATTATTATTACGTGAATCGAACGACTGGGGCTGGACCGGTCGAAAGTTTCGGCCGGTGCACCGGCGCCTAGTACTGGCCTTTCCAAAATCCCTAACTCTGTTTTGAACTAGTATAGCGTGGCCATGGGAAACGGTTTCTACTCTGATCTGTAGCTCGTGCGTCCTTGAATCTGTGAATGAACACAACACCATTGCTGGTTTTCACGCTGCTGTTGTTTTCACGCAACGCAACGTACTTAAAAAGGCTTTCGCTCCGCTTTATAAATAAAGCAACCACCAAGCACAACATTCACAAGGTACCACTCGAAACACGAACACATCCAACGCCACCGCACGAAGGTCTAACACAGACACACAAAACACAACACACACGCAACATAGGTTCAGTTGTGGGCATAGCACAACAAGCCCAACAAAACACCCAGGGACGCACAGACAACAAGCGGCGGTGGCGACGGCGACGGCGACGGCGACGAAGACGCAGAGCTAATCTGACTCAGGTGGTGGCGGAGGGAGCGGGGGAGCCAGTCGGAGAGCCATCGCGCGAAGCTGAGTGATGATGGAGGTGATGGCGTCTCTCTCCCTGGGGCGGCTAAGCGGCCGCCAAAGCTGCAAGTAACCAGACCATTTGAACATAGCATCAGTAGCACGACGAAGAGAGATACGTTGAATCACAAGTTTATTTCCAACAGTCCACAGCGTCCAGGCAAGGACCCCGATGATCAGCCACCTAATGCGCCGTAATGCGGGGGGAATCGCTTGGAGTTCGGCAAAGAGAGCAGGAAAGTTGGTATGATCCCAGCTTCCACCCACAATCTCGCGGAAACAGCTTCAAAGGAACTGCGCAGACACGCAAGTGAAAAGATATGGTTCGAATCCTCTTCACGCCCACAGAATGGGCAGCGCCCATCCCCAAGGCCATTGCGTTTTAGAACCTCAACGCCAGATGGTAGGCGGCCACAAATCCACTGCCATAAAAATATTTTAATCTTCAATGGGCACAATGGAGAAGTGTGGTTTTTTGTGATGTGTTGTTCCCCACAACCAGACATTCTTTTGCCTTCTCTATTGCCATGATTAATGCGCGATGCATAGATAGCAGATACTAGCAAAGTAAGCCTGCCACGAACTTCAACCTCACGCCACTAATTAACACCATGATCTTTCTAGTGGATACACTACACGCGCGCACGCCATTAGCTAACTCGCTTAGCCACTACTAGTGGCGAGATACACAAGATCTCCAAGACGCACATGTCACAACTAGCACGCACTAATTTATAACATGCCCGATTTAGTTGGCTTCAAGCCTTGCACGCTCAACATGGACGGCAACGTTAACATCACTGGCGTGCGTGTTCGTCCTCTCACCAGCACTCCCAGTTAGTGTAACTTATATAAGGAGCTCAAAGGCTATGCTCAGTAGGCACAGCACTCTTGCCGCGAGAGGAAGATAATCGAAGCAAAAAAAAGATGGCTATGCTTAGAGGCCTATCACTCCTGCTTTCTGTCACCTTCTTCTCAAGCCACCTCATCTCAGTCCCTTCCCTAGCTTCCTCCGATGGCTTCCTCCAGTGCATAAGGGAGAAGATACCCAGCGAGCTCGTGTACACCCAGTGCAACACCAACTTCACCGCCGTGCTGGCCTCCTCCGTCAGGAACCCCAAGTTCTTCACCAACACCACCGTGAGGCCGCTCTGCGTCGTCACGCCCACCCACGCCTCCCACGTCCAGGCCGCCGTGCTCTGCGGCCGCTGGCAGGGCGTGCGCCTCCGCGTGCGCAGCGGCGGGCACGACTACGAGGGCCTGTCCTACCGCTCGGCGCGGCCTGAGGTCTTCGGGCTGCTCGACCTCGCCAACCTCCGGGCCGTGAGCGTCAACCGGTGGGAGTACACGGCCTGGGTCGACTCGGGCGCTACCATCGGGGAGCTGTACTACGCCATCGCCAAGAATAACCCCGAGGTCGCGTTCCCGGCCGGCGAGTGCCCGACCATCGGCGTGGGCGGCCACTTCAGCGGCGGTGGCGTCGGCATGATGATGCGCAAGTACGGCCTCTCCATCGACAACATCCTCGACGCCAAGCTGGTCAACGCCAACGGGGAGCTCCTCGACAGGGCCGGCATGGGGGAGGACCTCTTCTGGGCCATCCGAGGCGGCGGCGGCGGGAGCTTCGGCATCGTGCTCTCATGGAAGGTCCACCTCGTGCAGGTCCCACCGATGGTGACAGTGTTCAGCATCGCAAAGACGCTTGAGCAGGGCGCCATAGACATCCTTACCAAATGGCAAGACGTCGGGCCGTCGCTCCCCAGCGACCTCACAGTAACGGTGATGCTGTCGGGGCAGCAAGCCGCGTTCCGGGGCATGTACCTGGGCACGTGCAGCTCGCTCGTGGCGACGATGGGCGAGCAGTTGCCGGAGCTCAACATGACAAGCGCCGACTGCCAGCCCATGACCTGGCTCCAGTCCACGGCCTTGTCCTTCATCACCTTCACCAACAACAGACCGCTGGAGGAGGCGCTCCTGAGCAGGACCACCAGCCTCAGCACCTTCACCAAGGTCAAGTCCGACTACGTCACGCGCGCCATCCCCAAGGCCGCGTGGAAGGACATCTTTCCTGGTTCGCCATGAACGGTGCCGGGCTCATCGTGCTCGAGCCCCACGGCGGGCTCATGGCCACCATCCCCACCTTCGCGACGCCGTACCCGCACCGGAGCGGCGTGCTCTACATCATCCAGTACATTGCGTTTTGGCAGGGCGACGGCGGCACGGCGGCCACCACCTGGCTCGGCGGCTTCTACGACTTCATGGGGCACTACGTGAGCAGCAACCCAAGGCAGGCGTACGTCAACTTCCGGGACCTGGACATCGGCCAGAACACGGCGGCGGACGACCTCGGTACCACGTCCCAGAGCGGCAAGGTTTGGGGTGAGCGCTACTTCATGAGCAACTACCAGAGGCTCGCGGCGGTGAAGGCGGCCGTGGATCCCATGGACTACTTCAGAAACGAGCAGAGCATCCCGCCGTTGCTCCCTGTCCCAGCCTACAACGACTACAACCAAGACCCAAGTGAGCAGAGATTCATGCCAAGAGACCCCTTTAATTAGTACTAGTAATAATCGATCCTTCCACTTCAAGAATGATGACGACACTACAGGTCGGGATTAGCCTACTTTCCTTAATAATCAATAATAATACTCTATCAGGTCATATTTCTCCTTCGTGATGACTGCTCGGTGGAGACATCTTACTCTACTGTCCAGGATAAACATTATCAAGTTGTATCTGAGTAGACTGCGATATGCAAAGTTAGGATGTGGATGCTTATTGAGATGTCCCTAATGAAAATGACACAGTAGTCATGTGAGGCATCAGAGTTGTGTTAGGATGTCTATTCATCGGCACTATGACACAGTAGTCATGTGAGGCATGTCTACATGTTTGGCAGGTTAAGAGGCATGTCTATGTGTTTGGCATCCAGCACAGGTAGTCTCCGATTGGACGAGTGTGATAAGCTACACTCTGCGACCTTATAACGCTCTTATACCATGACTTGTATTTGCATCATGTACCTGCATCCTTATGTTTTGGAGTTTTGCTAGACTTATGGACACAAATTCACGAATGACAACCTACGGGCTGGCCTGGCGACGTTTCATTGAAATTCACGGATGACAACCTACGGGCTGCCCTGGCGACGTTTCATTGGAAATTAGAGAGGTCCACAGTTGAAAATAGAGGTCCACAGTCAGGACACGTAATCCCGTGCATTTCCTCCGTGTCTTTCTATCCGTAAGTGTTGGATTTTCGTATGTTTTGCACTATCTACCCAATTTAAACCTATTGTATTACATTACATGTTGTTGGTTGGCTTGCAAGTAAATTTCATGTACTCACACCCTAACTTCAAGTGACGGCATGAATACGCTATCTAAGAAAGTGTCCCGGTCAACTTTCATGTGGATTATGGAGCTCCTCTATGTCCGTGTACCCTGTTCACCTTCTACCGCTGTTTCACTCATTGTCGGTTTGTGTACCACGTAATGGCGCGATGATGTTGAATAAGTTGGTCTATGACCATTTGTGTAACGACTCAATGACGTTCTACTATTCTTTAGCTATGAATATCAAGTATATATACGTGGATACCAGAAGAATGATTCTTGGTTGATGTCACTTAAACAATGTGTGATCCTTTTCGCAATGCTTTGCAAAATGAGGGCATCACACAAATTATGATGCAGCTTGTTTTTGAAGAATAAATATCGAGTGATCTAAACTCTTATATTACTTTGCAGACGGAGTAAGCAAAAAAGAAGTGATCTAAACTATCTTATAGTACTACTTTACAGAGGAAGTAACAAAAGGAAGGAAAAAAGACCCATGCATGCTTATGTTGCTTCTATTGCATGTTCTTTGTTTGTGGCAGAGCCGAAGACAACCATTTACATATGTTACAGAAAAAGCTCTATGAACAGAACAGGTGGCAAAACCGATCGAAGATAGGCAACCAATTAGTACATGTGTTGCATGGATGTGAACGTAATTAGAAGGGCGCTGTAGCGAAGTCTCGTTTCTTGCCGATGCGGCCACGCATCTGGCGATGACGGCGCACGTCGTGATCGTCGACGAGCGCATCCGGATCAAACACGTCCCCTTCCTCGTCATCCTCCGAGTCAGAGTCCGTGGAGTTGCTCCTGACGCCGAGCACCGGCTTCAGACCCTGCACAATATCACGCGTGCAGCACGACGTGTTACGCTACAAAAATCACGAGCAAACGGAAACGGAAACAGCAAGTTTATCACCAGCAACAAAGTAAAATGCACGTTACCTCGGTGAAGATCCGGGCTGCGTCCTGCGAGGAGCGCGTGGTCAGCACGTACAGCGCTGCTTCCTGCAGGAAACGAACAATAATTGGCATGTGTAAACGAAACGAAACGACATGATAATGTTATTTCAAGCTTTTCATGGTACGTGTGCGAAGATCTGACGAGCTGGAAGAGACGGTGCTTTGCTTACCCTGGCGTAATTGAGCTCGCCGAGGGAGAGCGTCTTGGGCTCCCGCTCCATGGAAGACATCCTCTCCGGCTTTGCAACTCCAACGACCTTCATCGCTCGTCACGTACGTACGTGCGACGATTTACTATACCCACACGTCTCTTGCGGATGCGGATTACCAATGGGTGTACTGTATGCTTCGATCTGGTGATGGTCTCGTGCGCTGTGGCGGAGGAGAGGAGCGAATGGCCGCGTACGTGTATATATACGGCCGCGTCGGCCAAAGGAAACGAAAGCAACCACGAACACCATACGTGTCGTCAGGATCCATGCGTCGGCTGCTGCACCCGCGGAGGAGCGACGGCGGACACGTGTGAGTGCCTCGTGGGTCGGAGCCGTCGACCTCACCGATCCAGAGCCAGCCGTCGTCGCCGCCGATCGGGCGCATGCCTCGCCGGACGTGAGGCCAATGGGCGCCCGGCACGTCGTGCTGTCTGAACCGGCCGCTCCGTTGCGCGCACGTTACGAGCTGCTGCGCGTATGTGTGATGTGACGTGTGACCATGTCGGCTGGGTGAGCCTGCTGTTACGAGAAGCTGCTAGCGTTCTCTTGAGATACTGGGATTTATGAAGTTTTTTTAAAACAGAGGCAAAAGATTTGTCTCATCCATTAAATAAGCAGAAAAGAGTTGTTTAATTAATTAATTAATGGAAAATCAGGTGAAAATCATAACAAACCGGTAAGCGGCATACATAAGATATCCACACACTTCATTCTAGAGAGGGCCTCGTCGAGACAATACAACAATGTTATCATCATCACTTCTCTCCTAAAGGCGTCATCGGTATCCCAAACTCTGAAAAACGACTCCGACTTAGCCAAAGACGATCGTCGAACCAACCCACACTGAAAATGACGTGTGTAGTTACATGAAGATCCGCGTCAAACCTCAGCCACCGTGACGAGACAGCGCAGCTCCGACACCAACAGAAAGCTACGAAGGAGAACCAGGCAAGGCTAACGTCGTGAAAGACCACCGAACGGATCACCTGCTACCCGTCATCGTACACCACATGGCCCCGCCACCGCAGCTTAGAAAAAGGTAAAACCATCCAAAAAGAAACAGTAAAACCAAGCCATTTTTTTAAACAATCTCGTAGACTTTTATTCAATCGTTACAATATTTACAGGGACATAAAAACCATCAAACTGGCCTGACTAAACAAAACGGCCATGCCCTAACATCAACACATGCACGCTAGATTATGAGCATTAACATTTAAGCTTCTAAATTCATGTACTATATTGCATGAAATAAAAAAAGACAAATTCAACTTGATATCCTCGATGATCGCTCCATATACCAAGCCAATCCCTTTGGATTTCTTCTACCACCCTTTTGCAATCTGAGGTCAAATGAGTCTGGTGCAAATTCAAATCTTGAGATAAGGGCCTACCTTCCCTGATTGCGAGAGTTTTAAGGGTAGATGGACCGCTGATGTTTGTGAAGACCGAAGCACCAAGGAAAACTCCCTCACGGCTCCTGCAAATTGCACCAACAATGCTATGGTGCCCCTTTCGTCTAACCGCTGCGTCCACATTGAGTTTCATGTGGAGTTCAGGTGGACCTAGCCAACCCGTTTGCCTTGGAGCAGTAGTTCCGTGGGACTCGCTCTTCTGCGTTACACATGTAGCTCCAACAAGCGGGCATTGATTTCTTTTTTTGAGAAGAACAAGTAGGCATTGATAAAATCGTGAATTGCTTGTGGGCTCTTATAGATGTCTTCATGGCTTTCCGCCGGGCACCCGAGATGGCCCAAAGGGTTGTCACGAACCTGACAAATTCTTCTGGTGATAATGCTTCCCCCATGGCGAAGATCCATCTCTTGGCACACTCATCCTGGTTGATGCTCAGTTGGTCCAGAATTGCTTCAGATGAAAGCGCTCACATACTCCGTGACATAGGGAGTCCAGCATTGCATGCCTCCACGTATCGTGCACACCGCACATATTGCACGATGAAGTTGTTGCCATATTTCATCGGCGAAGGACTGCACTCGACGGGATGGAGCTCTTTGCCAAACGTCATAAAACACTCCGAGCTTTGACGGGACTTGCAATTTCCATAAAGATTTCCATTCTTTACCTTCTTCTTCAACATGTGATTTTCCCTCTCGGCCCTCTGGCCAACATGTAAAACCGAGCCACCTACGGTCTTCCACAATCATTTGGGCTTTTGAGCCGTTGGATCGAACTCATGAGCAAAGTAGATGTCCTTGTCATCCTGTAGTATCTTTTGGGCCTCTCCACTGCACGACTTTGCCCTATCAAGGAACCTCCTTGTTTTTTTTAGATTATCAGGGGACCTCCTAGCGCTCTCTGCGCCAGTTTGTGCTATTGACGCCTGAAAGAGAGGCCTGGCAGGCCGGCCCAATAATCGCATCTGACTGGTTCACCAGGTCACCGTTAACATTTAAAAAACTCATATTTTTAAAAAAATCTGAAGTAACAAAGAACAAAATTTTGAAAAGATCTAAAAATAAAAAAACATAAAAACGAAAATGTTAACTAATTTAAAAAAAGTTCATGAATTTGAAAAGTTCAAGAAAATAGGAAAAGTTTATAAAAATTGAAAAAAGTTCACTACGATAAAAAAATGTGAATTTGAAAAAAGTTCATCCAAATTTAAAAAAGTTAATCTATTTTGAAAAAAACTGTTCATGTCTTCTGAAAAGAAATCACAAAATTGAAAAAGGTTCATTGATTATAAAAAAGTTCATCGAATTTCAGAAAAATCATCAATTTTAAAAGTTCACAAATTTTAAAAAATTTCATTGATTTTTATTAAAGGTTCACGGATTTGAATAAAAAATTCTCAAAGTTAAGAAAATGGTCACCATTTTGAAAAGTTCACAAAATTTTAAAAAGAACAAAAAAAAAGAAAGAAAGAGAAGAAAAACCAGCTGAACAAAAGTAAAAAAAAAAAGAACTAACAGGTTCACGTTGGTAAGTATGTTTGAAGAAGGATAAGAAGGCAGCCATGCACAACACGCAAGTTGTTCAGTTGGTTGAGAGCAACTCTAGCAGACTCCGCAAAACACGAGAAACCGCAAAATTTCGGTGAGTATGCGAGCTCGGCCCAATTTTCCGGCCAGAACAAAGCCCGCATACTCGCCCGGCCCGTAATTTTTTTTGCCGCGGCCCGCAAACCGCACGCCCCGACCACTATATCTGCGGTTCCGCGGCGTGTTTGCGGGTCGAAACCCTATCCCCCGCCGTCGCCGAGCCACACAATTCCCCACCCCCTTCTCCACATTTCTCACCGCCGACGACCACCTCCCCGCCTCCAGCCGCCATGTGGGGCCGCATGTGGAGCTCCGGACGCGGCTCCGGTGGCAGATCCGGCCGCGGAAGCGACCCCGAGCGCCAGCGGAGCGTGCGCGAGGAGGCGGAGCTCCGGCGCCACGCCGAGGAGCTCGAAGACCTCTAGTGGCGGCAGGCGGTCGCTGTCATGGTTCTAAGTCTGACAGTAGAATATGAGGGTACGTAGGATGAGACAAGATCCTAGCTACGGTGAGATTGTGCACGCAAGATTTACGAGTTCAGGCCCTTCTCAGAAGAAGTAAAAGCCCTACGTCTTGGTGCCCAGAGGCAGTCGACTGGATTATGCGTGAAGTTATAGGGGGTGCGAACCCTTGTGCCAGTGAAGGGGGGTGGCTTATATAGAGTGCGCCAGAACCCCAGCCCGCCCATGTTACAAGAGGTTCAATGTACATAAAGGTGGGACATTACTGGTAACGCCAACAATAAAGGCATATAAATGATCATTAAGACTATGGAGTGAACGCCTGACCGTTGCCATCCTGAGTGACTTTAGATCTTCTATACTCCGAATGGTTTCTATTATGGTCGAATGGTTATATTCTGGTCGAATGGAATTGGGTTATCCAGGTGAAATTCTGTTGGTCGAGTAGGTTGCACTCTGAGGTGATTTCAGTCGGTAGATGCTACTATGCTTTGAATGTCTTGGACTTTAGGGAAGTGTCCTTGGGAAGGGTGTCTAGGTCAGGCCCATTACCCTACCCTAGGTACATGTTATCGTCATTAGCCCCTAAATGGATCAGGGTTCGAGTGGAGAAGACGTTGAAGACGATTCCGAGCGATTTTTATGCTCCAGAGGCATTTTAAATGGGTCGATGAACCGTGCTGGAACTTCAACTTCGTTTTCAGTCGCCTTGATCCATTCAGAGTTTATCGAGTGAACTTATGTTGACATGCTTCGAGTGTTGGAGCGGCATGAAATCCTTGGCGCGATAGGTTGCGCTGCTATTCCCGGATCTCACGGGATTCGAAATTTGGAGAAGCGCGCGGGACGGAGTGCACCGCCGTAAACGGAACGAATTAGGCAAGGGGCGCCTCGATTCTTGCGCCGCCTTTTTCGCCACTATTGAGCGCGCGACTGTTGTGGGATTTGACAGAATCGACCGGGCCCACAAGTCAGCCACCCGGAAGCGGGACTATATAAGCCGTGGGAGTCAATGTGTTCTGCACAGTGCGCCCCATTCCCCTTTTTCTTCCTCTGCTTCTCCACCGCGCTCGCCTACAATCTCGACGCCGCTGACCTGCTTGAGCGCAGTCCGCCGTGATGGGGAAAGACAAGACGGCGGCCCTGGAGCGCGCAAAGAAGGCGACGGCGGCGGCGAAGGGCAAGAAGACGAGTCAGGGGGGTCGTCGTCGAGGTTCGGCTTGCCGTCCGGCTGGATCAAGGGCGACTGGGTTCGTTCCACGATTCAGAAGGAGGACATGGAGGATTTGGTCGAAGGGGGCCTGATTGCCCACGGATCTTGGAGGCTGCCGGGAAACGAGACCAAGCCGCGGCCGCAGGAGGGTGAGTGCGTCCTCCTGGCAACTCATGTCGACCGTGGTTTCCCACTGCCCCCTCATCCTTTTTTCTGGGGTTTCTTGAACTTTTTTGGAGCCCAGCTTCATCACTTTTCCCCCAACATCATCACATATCTTGCTGCATTTTGTTTCCATGTGTGAGAATTTCCTGGGTTGTCCACCGCACTGGGGTCTCTTCAAACACATCTTTACTTGCCGCTTCCAATCTATAAAAAAGGCTAATCCGAGTGATGAGAGGACGCATGTGATCCAGATGTGCGGAGGTCTAGGAATTTAGATGAGGGGTAGAAGCACTTTTCCAGCTATGACACTTCCCGACTCAGTTAGAGGGTGCAGTCGACCTGGTTTTACTGTAAAGACCAACCGACCCCTGGTTAATCGACTGGCCTTCCCCCCTTTGATGACCCACAAGTATAGGGGATCTATCGTAGTCCTTTCGATAAGTAAGAGTGTCGAACCCAACGAGGAGCAGAAGGAAATGATAAGCAGTTTTCAGCAAGGTATTCTCTACAAATCAAATAAGTGGTACCAGATAGTTTTGTGATAAGGTAAATTGCAACGAGCAACAAGTAACAAGAGTAAATAAAGTGCAGCAAGGTGGCCCAATCCTTTTTGTAGCAAAGGACAAGCCTGGACAAACTCTTATAATAGGAAAAGCGCTCCCGAGGACACATGGGATTATCGTCAAGCTAGTTTTCATCGCGTTCATATGATTCGCGCTCGGTACTTTGATAATTTGATATGTGGGTGGACCGGTGCCTGGGTGCTGTTCTTACTTGAACAAACATCCCACTTATGATTAACCTCTATTGCAAGCATCCGCAACTACAACAAAAGTATTAAGGTAAACCTAACCATAGCATGAAACATATGGATCCAAATCAGCCCCTTACGAAGCAACGCATAAACTAGGGTTTAAGCTTCTGTCACTTAGCAACCCATCATCTACTTATTACTTCCCAATGCCTTCCTCTAGGCCCAAATAATGGTGAAGTGTTATGTAGTCGACGTTCATATAACACCACTAGAGGTTAGACAACATACATCTTATCAAAATATCGAATCTAATACCAAATTCACATGACTACTAATAGCAAGACTTCTCCCTTGTCCTCGAACAAACGTAACTACTCACAAAGCATATTCATGTTCATAATCGAGGGTAATAATATGCATAAAGGATCTGAACATATGATCTTCCACCAAGTAAACCAACTAGCATCAACTACAAGGAGTAATCAACACTACTAGCAACCTACTAGCACCAATCCCGGACTTGGAGACAAGAATTGGATACAAGAGATGAACTAGGGTTTGGAGATGAGATGGTGCTGGTGAAGATGTTGATGGAGATTGCCCTCTCCCGATGAGAGGAGCGTTGGTGATGATGATGGCGATGATTTCCTCCCGAGGGAAGTGTCCCCAGTAACAGCTGCCAGAGCCCTAGATTGGTTCCGCCAAGGTTCCGCCTCGTGGTGGCGGAGTCTCATCCCGAAAGGTTGCTTATGATTTTTTTCTCATCGAAAGACTTCATGTGGGAGAAGATGCTCGGAGAGCCACCAGGGGGCCCACGAGGTAGGGGGGCGCGCCCAGGGAGGGGGGCGCGCCCCCACCCTCGTGAGCGGGTGTGGGCCCCCTGGCCTTCATCTTTGGCAACGATTTTATTTATTTATTTTAAGACATTTCGTGGAGTTTCAGGACTTTTGGAGTTGTGTAGAATAGTCCTTCAATATTTGCTCCTTTTCCAAATTTCTGCATTCCAAATTTGCCATTCTCCCTCTTCATGTAAACCTTGTAAAATAAGAGAGAATAGCCATAAGTATTGTGATATAACGTGAAATAACAGCCCATAATGCGATAAATATCGATATAAAAGCATGATGCAAAATGGACGTATCACCCTTCTCCATGGATCGAGTCCAGCCGCCCTCTCCTTTGAAAGTGACTCCAGAGGAGAAAGCAGAGGTGAATATGCTAGTCGAACGAGTAGTCCAATTAGTCCGTGACGGCTTGACTGGCATGGATTTGCTCGAAGTGTTTCTCAATCGACGCGTCCAGCCACTCCAGGCCCGCGATCATCCTATCTTTTATGGTGTGATGCACAAAATCTTAATGCAAAAGAATGTCACTTTATATTGCCCCTTGTATGTGGAACTTTATTATGCAGTCCGTCGCTTTTATTACTTCCACAATAAGTTCGTACAAAGCTTATTTCTCTGCACTAATAAGTCATGCATATTTAGAGAGCAATTTTTATTTCTTGCACCGATGACAACTTACTTGAAGGATCTTACTCAATCCATAGGTAGATATGGTCGACTCTCATGGCTAAACTGGTTTAAGGGTATTTGGAAGCACAAGTAGTATCTCTACTTGGTGCTGAAAATTTGGCTAGCATGAGGGGGAAAGGCAAGCTCAACATGTTAGAGGATCCATGAGAACATACTTTATCTCAGATGCAAGAGAATGTAACTCATTATGTTGTCTTCCTTGTCCAACATCAACTCTTTAGCATGTCATATTTTAATGAGTGCTCCCAATCATAAAAGATGTCAATGATAATATATCTATATGTGAAACCTCTCTCTCCTTATTACTTCCTATTAATTGCAACGGTGACCAAAGCTATATTTGCCAACTCCCAACAACTTTTAATCATCATACTCTTTCTATGTGAAGTCATTACTTTCAATAAGATCAATATGAACTCTTTGTTTCTTTTTATTCCTTTTCTTTTTCTTTCTATTATCCACCCAAGATCATGGCAAAACAATCAAGCCCTTGACTCAACACTAATCTTTATTATATATATATAGCTCACGGACTCGATTACATAGAGGAATCATAAAGCAAAACTTCAAAACTAGATCATGCCATGACTTTATTCTACTAAATCAAGATACTACTAATAGGATCGAACTAAGAAAAAGGGTAAAGATAGGAGTTGTGATGGTGATACGATACCGGGGCACCTCCCCCAAGCTTGGCAGTTGCCAAGGGGAGTGCCCATACCCATGTGATTATGTCTCCTTCGTTGTCGAAGAAGGTGGAGGTGTTGTTGATGATGCAGGCTTGTCGTCCATCTTCCATGGCATAGGCTCACCATCATAGAAGGATGATCGAGTCTCTGGAATCCTCAAATCTGCAGCCAAACTCATCCTTTTGAATCTATATTCATACTCACAGTTTTGATTTTGCAGATCATAGATTTGGGCTTGGAGGTGCTCGATCTTCTCATGTAGCTTGAAGATGGCCTCCTCGATGTTCTTGGCATCCGGCTCATAGTTGTTGGTGAACTCCGCGAGCATCGTGTGGCTAGCGTTGATTCCACGCTCCACCATCCCCTGGCACTTGAAAACTTGTTGCTCCACTGCTTCGAGCCTCGACTCCATGCTTCCAGTTCCCTTTGGTCCCTCAGCATCGCGGATGTGCAGCAACCCATCATGCATCTCAATGGTTTGAGGGTGTCACAGCACCTCCACGAGGTAAGGGTTGATCACCTTCTCGAAGAACTTGTCCTTGGAAGCACTTGGGGACGTCATGATGATCTAGACCTGTCAGAAAAACAGCTCGAAACAAGAACATGAGAGATTTGCGTGATACGAGAGTCAAAACCTTCGGGAGAATATATAATGAATTTTTACCGACCAAAATACGTATCGTGCAAGAAAACGGAGTCCGGAGGGCACACGGGGTGCTCACGAGGTAGGGGGGGTGCGCCCAGGGGGGTAGGGCGCGCCCTCCACCCTCGTGGAGCCCTTGTGTCCTTCCCGGACTACCACTTGTTTTTCTATTTTTCTAAATATTCCAAAACGGAGAAATATTGCTTTAAAAATTGTTTTGGAGTCGGTTTACTTACCGTACCACATACCTATTCCTTTTCGGAGTCTGAAACGGTCCGAAAGTGTCCTTATGTATTCCTCTGGGGTTACGGTTTCAATAATATTGGTTTCAACATTTATGGGATTACCTGAGATATAATGTTTGATTTTTTGACCGTTTACCACCTTCGGATTTGTGCCTTCGAAGTTTTTGATTTTTATGGCACCGGAACGATAGACCTCCTCGATAACGTAGGGACCTTCCCATTTAGAGAGAAGTTTTCCTGCAAAAAATCTTAAACAAGAGTTGTATAGCAATACATAATCACCTACCTTAAACTCACGCTTTGGTATCCTTTTGTCATGCCATCTTTTAACTTTTTCATTAAACAACTTGGCATTTTCATAGGCTTGGGTTCTCCATTCACCAAGTGAGCTAATATCAAATAACCTCTTCTCACCGGTGAGTTTGAAATCATAGTTGAGCTCTTTAATATAATGGGACAAAAACTATCTTGTGGAGAACCAAGAACAAGAAAATCAGCAGGATATTTAGTTTTCCCACACAAGACTTCAACATCTCTAACAATTCCCACTGGTGAAATAGTATCTCTATTGGAAGCTTAATTGTGACATCAATATCTTCTATCTCAGCGGGTGCAATTTCATGCTTAATTTCTTCATACAAGGTAATATGTATAACACTAGCACTAGCACCCATATCACATAAGCCATGATAACAATGATCTCCTATTTTAATGTAAATAACAGGCACACCTACCACAGGTCTATGTTTATCTTTAGCACACGGTTTAGCAATTCTAGCATTTTCACCACAGAATTGAATAAGATGCCCATCAATATTATCAGACAAGAGATCTTTAACAATAGCAATATTAGGTTCTACTTTAACTTGCTCAGGAGGTGTATAAGTTCTGATATTGCTTTTACGAACAACAGTTGAAGTTTTAGCATGATCCTTTACTCTAACATGGAAAGGTGGTTTCTCAACATAAGAAGTAGGAACAATAGGATCATTATAAGTGACAGTCTTTTCTTCAACTTTAATAGGTGCAGCTACTTTTATTTCTATGGGAGGATGATATTTAAACCACTTCTCCTTAGGGAGATCAACATAAGTAGCAAAAGATTCACGTAAACAAGCTACTATCTCGTAGTCAAGTCCATATTTAGTGCTAAACTTACGAAAAATATCAAGATCCATAAAAGATTTAACACAATCAAACTTAGGTGTCATACCTGACTCCTTACCTTCGTCGAGGTCCCAATCTTCAGAGTTGCGTTTAATTCTATCCAATAAATTCCATTTGAATTCAATAGTCTTCATCATAAAAGAGCCAGCACAAGAAGTATCGAGCATGGTGCGATTGTTATCAGAAAGCCGAGCATAAAAATTCTGAAGAATTGTCACTTTTGAGAGTTCATGATTGGGGCATGAATATAACATTTATTTAAGCCTCCCCCAAGCTTGAGCGATGCTTTCTCCTTCGCGAGGCCAAAAGTTATATATATATATATATATAATTGCGATCACGATGAACAAGATGCATAGGGTAATACTTTTGATGAAATTCCAATTTCAATCTTTTATAGTTCCATGATCTCATATCATCACATAGCCTATACCATGTCAATGCGTCTCCCTTCAAAGATAAAGGTAAAGCCTTCTTCTTAACAACATCATCGGGTACACCTGCAAGCTTAAATAATCCACAAATTTCATCCACATATATTAAGTGCTCATTAGGGTGCTTTGTTCCATCTCCTATAAAAGGATTAGCTAGCAGTTTTCCATCATACACGAAGGAAATTCAAAAGGAGTTTCATTTTCAATAGGTTCAGAAGGTTGAGGAGCAACTCTTTGCTCTACTGGACGGGGTGAAGATACCCCGAACAAGCCCCTCAGAGAATTACTTTCCATAGTAACAAGTGACATGAAATTTCAGCACACTATATAAATTTTTCCTTACCAAATTCCACTTACCAAAGGCGCTACACTCCCTGGCAACGGCGCCAGAAAAGAGTCTTGATGACCCACAAGTATAGGGGATCTATCATGGAGCCCAGCTTCATCACTTTTCCCCCAACACCATCACATATCTCGCTGCATTTTGTTTCCATGTGTGAGAATTTCCTGGGTTGTCCACCGCACTGGGGTCTCTTCAAACACATCTTTACTTGCTGCTCTCAGTCTGTAAAAAAGGCTAATCCGAGTGATGAGAGGACGCATGTGATCCAGATGTGCGGAGGTCTAGGAATTTAGATGAGGGGTAGAAGCACTTTTCTAGCTATGACACTTCCCGACTCAGTTAGAGGGTGCAGTCGACCTGGTTTTCTTCAGAAGACCAACCGACCCCTGGTTAGTCGACTGGCCTTCCCCCCTTTGATGACCCACAAGTATAGGGGATCTATCGTAGTCCTTTCGATAAGTAAGAGTGTCGAACCCAACGAGGAGCGTAAGGAAATGATAAGAAGTTTTCAGCAAGGTATTCTCTGCAAGTACTGAAATAAGTGGTAACAGATAGTTTTGTGATAAGGTAAATTGCAACGAGCAACAAGTAACAAGAGTAAATAAAGTGCAGCAAGGTGGCCCAATCCTTTTTGTAGCAAAGGACAAGCCTGGACAAACTCTTATAATAGGAAAAGCGCTCCCGAGGACACATGGGATTATCGTCAAGCTAGTTTTCATCACGTTCATATGATTCACGCTCGGTACTTTGATAATTTGATATGTGGGTGGACCGGTGCCTGGGTGCTGTTCTTACTTGAGCAAACATCCCACTTATGATTAACCTCTATTGCAAGCATCCGCAACTACAACAAAAGTATTAAGGTAAACCTAACCATAGCATGAAACATATGGATCCAAATCAGCCCCTTACGAAGCAATGCATAAACTAGGGTTTAAGCTTCTGTCACTCTAGCAACCCAACATCTACTTATTACTTCCCAATGCCTTCCTATAGGCCCAAATAATGGTGAAGTGTTATGTAGTCGACGTTCATATAACCCACTAGAGGTTAGACAACATACATCTTATCAAAATATCGAACGAATACCAAATTCACATGACTACTAATAGCAAGACTTCTCCCTTGTCCTCAGGAACAAACGTAACTACTCACAAAGCATATTCATGTTCATAATCGAGGGGTAATAATATGCATAAAGGATCTGAACATATGATCTTCCACCAAGTAAACCAACTAGCATCAACTACAAGGAGTAATCAACACTACTAGCAACCTACTAGCACCAATCCCGGACTTGGAGACAAGAATTGGATACAAGAGATGAACTAGGGTTTGGAGATGAGATGGTGCTGGTGAAGATGTTGATGGAGATTGCCCTCTCCCGATGAGAGGAGCGTTGGTGATGATGATGGCGATGATTTCCCCCTCCCGGAGGGAAGTGTCCCCGGCAGAACAGCTCTGCCAGAGCCCTAGATTGGTTCCGCCAAGGTTCCGCCTCGTGGCGGCGGAGTCTCGTCCCGAAAGGTTGCTTATGATTTTTTTCTCATTGAAAGACTTCATATGGGAGAAGATGGGCATCGGAGAGCCACCAGGGGGCCCACGAGGTAGGGGGGCGCGCCCAGGGAGGGGGGGCGCGCCCCCACCCTTGTGAGCAGGGTGTGGGCCCCCTGGCCTTCATCTTTGGCAACGATTTTATTTATTTATTTTAAGACATTTCGTGGAGTTTCAGGACTTTTGGAGTTGCGCAAAATAGTCCTTCAATATTTGCTCCTTTTCCAGCCCAGAATTCCAGCTGCCGGCATTCTCCCTCTTCATGCAAACCTTGTAAAATAAGAGAGAATAGCCATAAGTATTGTGACATAACGTGAAATAACAACCCATAATGCGATAAATATCGATATAAAAGCATGATGCAAAATGGACGTATCACCCTTCTCCATGGATCGAGTCCAGTCGCCCTCTCCTTTGAAAGTGACTCTAGAGGAGAAAGCAGAGGTGAATATGCTAGTCGAACGAGTAGTCCAATTAGTCCGTGACGGCTTGACTGGCATGGATTTGCTCGAAGTGTTTCTCAATCGACGCGTCCAGCCACTCCAGGCCCGCGATCATCCTATTTGGATGTACTCGGGTATTGATGACACCACTCGGATCCACCCGGGAGAAGTCACCGACGAGATAGTAGAGCAGTGGCTGCAAAGCATTACTGGAAACAAAGACAACCCCAGGGGGTCCAGGAGGGTTCCACCATTCGACGATGCCAATGAACCAGACAAGGTCTGATCTTTTACTGTCGAATGCTTTTTCCTCTGATTTGCAACTGTCGTGAGTCCAAATGATATTTGTGTAATTCTTTGCCTCACAGATCTATACCGAGATGTACTCTATGCCGAATGGAGAGCAAGTCCAGGAGGGAGAGGCGAGCGGAGGCGAGAGCGCCGACTGGAAATCTGATGACAAGGATGGGGAAGAAAGTGAAGACTCAAGCATCGGCGCGAAGAAGTCGACTTCCCACCTTGTTCTGAAAGACGTTCCAAGAAAAAGCACGACCCAACAAGTGTACGAGGCAAATCAGTCGCTCCAAGTAAGCAGGCATCGAAGCGCGCTCGGACATCTTCTCCTGAGCCAACTGAAAAGGCGTTGAAGCAGCCCAAAGTTGCACCTATAAAGCCTCGGAAGGCCCTGCCTAAGATCAAGGTGGATATTCCTGTCGCTTCTGCGTAAGTATTTTGTTTTGCCTCTTTACTTTTGCATTGTTTGGAAGCTTCTGTATTTCAATCGACTCATTCTTCAGCTTGACCGAGTGAACTCTGGAACTTGCAGTGCTGCTACTTCTGGGACTTCCATTTACAAAGATGACGATGATGAGGATATGGAGGACGCGGCCACTTCCAAAGCAGGTATGACTCCTGCAATCTTGCCTTTACTTTGTCAATTAGTTTTCATGGTCGACTGAACTCTTGTGGTCGATTCTTTTGCAGCCTTGCAGAATGTTATTGAACTTCCAGACGACGATGATGATATGCCTCAGAAGCCCACAGGAAGGAGGGGCGGGACCTCAGGCAGGAGGGTGCCAGCCAACAAGACGCTCCAAACGACGCTAGTGCTAGAACCAGTGATCCAGCAGTCTGGAGACCTCAATCGAGCCTCTGTTACTTTTGTTGATCCTGTGTCGACTGAGCGCCCTTCATCATCGACTGTCCAAGTCCCTGCCTCTTCCGTGCAACTCCATGTCTCAGATCCCCAGGTTGTTGCGACTGTTCCACCAACTCCGCTTTTTGTCACCCATCATGTCCCAGAGGACCAGGTGAGCGCTGCCAAGGAAGCCATACACCAGGCAGGCCTTATGATGTAGCAGATGAAGGTGGTGCGTGAGGACAACTAGGCTGCCTATGATGCCAGCTCAGCACTCCAGACCAATGTCCAGGTTAGCTGATTTCCGACTGATCTTTTTATCTTGATGCTTGTTCTGTTAGGATATGCTACCCGAAAACCTTTAATGTGCATCTATTGTCAGTCTGCACTTTGCATCTGTACACCCAGTGGGTGTTTTGACTTTTGCTGAGTAGTTTTTCCACTCGAGTCGACTAGGTCGCGTCGAGTGTTTCTTTGAACTAGTGGGGGCACGCAGAGTGCACCCACCGGGTGTAGTCCCGAGGCCACCGTCAAATGTTTGATTCGGCGGGGGTCTTTGAACAGAATGTATCTAGACGGTTCTTCCACTCAGTCTGGGCGGACCATGTCGAGTGGAATCTGGACTAGTGGGGGCACACTGAGTGCACCCACTAGGTGTAGTCCCTGAGACCGTAGTCGACTGCGGGCAGTCGGCTGTGGTCTGAGAATAACAGTTGTTTTTTTGCGACTAGACGGACCAAGCCAATTGAAACGTCGAACCAGTGGGGCATGCTAAGTGCACCCACTGGGTGTAGTCCCCGAGACTACTGTTGAATGTTTGATTCAGCACTACTCTTAGAACTCTTTTTGTCGTAACAAGTTGAACTTGTACTTTATCGCTCGGAAGCAACCAATTCTTGTTTCTGTCGACCGACTGCAGAGATCTTGTGAGCTCGGGGCTCGATTTACTGACTTGCAGAAGAAACAAATCCAACTCAACCTTGACCTGGAGTTAGCCAAGAAAAACTTGCAGAAGGCTCAAGATGAAGCAGCTGCTATGGGAGGTAACTACTTCTTGACTGCTTGCTTTGTCAGCTTTACTTTTTGCTTCTTGAACCGAGTGACTTCACTCGAACAGATGTGCCTAGTGAAAACAGACAACTCCAAGCCCGTCTAAAGAGTGTTATTTCTTTAGAGAAAATGAAGCAGGCGCTGGAGCAGAAGGATCTTGATCAGCTCAGAAGACGGCATGAGAGAGAACTGAACTTGCCGACAAGAATCTGGCTTCAGTCGGCAAGTTAGAAGAAGAAAACGCCAAATTGAAGACTGCCGTAAATGAAGCCAACAAAGAAGTCGTGCAACTGAATAAGGACAAGGTGACTCTGACTGACAAAGTTGAAGACCTCACTCGGAAGAGAGACAAGCTGGAAATTTATCTGGGGGACTTGCCAAGAAGCTGTTCGTTATGCTTGAAGCTATTTTTCCTTGTCCGACTGATTCATTATTGCTAACTCGCCATACAACTGTCGACTCATCATTTCTCTGCATGCGTAGAATTCTGTCAAAACTTCGAGGAAGAGACTGGGAGGATTGAGACGAGTTTGGACCCCATCAACTCCCCTGTCAAGGATGAAGCTACCATGAATATGCTCCGACTGGAATCTCGTCTTGCCAGTGCCATGGACTACATTGCCCGACTGAAGGTGGCAGTGTCACGGATCGGCACGACGCTCTGGCCAAGGGTGACATTTCAGAATGACCTCGAGTCTTTGATGACTCGACTTAACGAGATCCCCGGTCGAGTGCAGGAATGGAAGAAATCATCCGCCCGATGCGGTGCTGATGTAGCCCTGTCTCTAGTTCGCGTTCACTGCAAAGAGGTCAAGGAAGAGAAGCTTGGAGCACTCAAGGTTGCCAATACTAAGAATCTCGACTTTCAGTCCTTCATGGAGACCTTCATCGAAGCCGCTACTCGTATTGCACACAGAATCGACCTGGACGAGTTCGTCGAGCCTGCCAGCCCTCCTCCTGCGGAGTGAACAAACTTTATGCCCTGACTAAATTTGCCTCAGAATGCCGAGTGATTTTGTTACCGTTAAACTCCTCCGGGCCTGATGCCCAAGCACTTTTATCTGTGGTTCAGAACCTCGTGGGATTTATCTGGACTTGATTCTTTACTTGGAACTGCCATTGGATTTGTGTCGCAGGTTGTGGGCACGAGTATTGGATGCTGCATACGACCTGTACCTCGTCGTCCTTGTGGACCAGGACGGAGCGCGCGTTATACTTGTGATGCAGCTCTGTTGAGTAGGTCATGGACAAGAACACTAAGTGTTGTGCACGACTTGCAACTCGTCGTCCTTGCGGATCAGGATGGAGCGCACGTTGTACTTGTGGCTCAACCACTAGGAATGGTTAAAAACTTAGGCGAGTACGGGACTGCAGCTAAGCCTCCGAGTGAGAGGATTTCTCTTCACTCGGTAGGATTTTTCAAACTTAGGCGAGTACGGGACTGCAGCTAGGTAGGACTTTTCAAACTTAGGCGAGTACGAGACTGTAGCTAAGCCCCCGAGTGAGAGGGTTGCTCTTCACTCGGTAGGATTTTTCAAACTTAGGGGAGTACGGGACTGCATCTAAGCCCCCCGAGTGAGAGGGTTGCTCTTCACTCGGTAGGATTTTTCAAACTTAGGAGAGTACGGGACTGCAGCTAAGCCCCCGAGTGAGAGGGTTGCTCTTCACTCGGTAGGATTTTTCAATCTTAGGCGAGTATGGGACTGCAGCTAAGCCTCCGAGTGAGAGGGTTGCTCTTCACTCGGTAGGATTTTTCAAACTTAGGCGAGTACTGGACTGCAGCTAAGCCTCCGAGTGAGAGGGTTGCTCTTCACTCGGTAGGATTTTTCAAACTTAGGCGAGTACTGGACTGCAGCTAAGCCCCTGAGTGAGAGGGTTGCTCTTCACTCGATAGGATTTTTCAAACTTAGCCGAGTACGGGACTGCAGCTAAGCCCGCGAGTGAGAGGGTTGCTCTTCACTCGGTAGGATTTTTCAAACTTAGGCGAATCAGGTTCGCGGCTAAGCCCCCGAGTGGGAGGATTGCTCTCCACTTGAAGTAGTTTTTGAGACTTAGGCGAATCAGGTTCGCAGCTAAGCCACCCACTGAGGGATTTGGACACATGAATTGATGGGACAACAATCATTAAGATATTACAAAAATCTTGTCTTTGATAAGCAAACTGAACGATTCTTATTACAACTTGTCGACTCGAGTGTTTAAGTGTAAAAATGGCGGAGGAGCTCCGCATTCCAACCACGTGGCTCGTCCTTCTTCTGTTCCACATTGTAGAGGTGATATGCTCCGTTGTGGAGCACCTTGGTGATGATGAAGGGACCTTCCCATGCAGGAGCAAGCTTGTGGGGCCGTTGCTGATCCACTCGGAGCACAAGGTCTCCTTCCTGAAATGCTCGACCTCGCACGTTTCTGGCATAGAATTGACGGAGGTCTTGCTGATAAATGGTCGACCGGATCAAGGCCATCTCTCTTTCTTCTTCTAGAAGGTCAACAACATCTTGTCGAGCCTGTTCTGCTTCATCTTCTGAAAAAAGTTCTACTCGGGGCGCGTTGTGAAGCAAATGACTCGGCAGCACGGCTTCAGCCCCATAGACCATGAAGAAAGGGGTTCGACCAGTCGACCGTTTTGGTGTTGTTCTCAATCCCCAAAGGACTAATGGTAACTCGTCCACCCTAGCGCCAACCGCATGCTTGAGGTCACGCATCAACCGGGGTTTCAGCCCTTGGAGGATCAAACCATTTGCTCTCTCTGCCTGCCCATTCGACTGTGGATGCGCGATAGACGCGTAGTCGAACCGAGTTCCTTGGGAGGCGCAAAATGCTCTGAAATCATCAGAATCAAAGTTGGAGCCATTATCCATGATAATACTGTGAGGGACTCCATATCTGAATCTCAGCTCTCTGATGAAACTGATGGCAGTGCCTGAATCGAGATTCATGATGGGCTTGGCTTTGATCCATTTAGTGAACTTGTCGAATGCTACAAGCAAATGAGTGAAACCACTTCTGCCGGTCCTCAGGGGTCCAACCATATCCAATCCCCAAACAACAAATGGCCAGACAAGTGGAATGGTCTTCAAGGCTGATGCAGGCTTGTGGGACATGTTGGAGTAGAACTGACAGCCTTCACATTTGTCGACTATATCTTTTGCCATCTCATTTGCTCATGGCCAATAGAACCCCGCTCGTTATGCTTTGGCCACGATGGTCCGAGAGGACGCATGGTGACCATAGGTCCCCGAGTGGATATCATTGAGGATCATTCGACCTTCTTCTGGCGTGATGCATCGCTGAGCCACCCCAGTAACACTCTCTCTGAAAAGCTATCCACCTATCATGGTGAAGGCTTTGGATCGACGGAAAATCTGACGGGCCTCATCTTCATCTTCCTAAAGTTCTTTTCTGAGCAGGTATGCAATATATGGCACCGTCCAATCAGGGGTGACGACCAAAACCTCCATGATGAGGTCGACCACGACTGGGATTTCGACTTCAGTCGGATCAGTAGAACTTTTCTGTTGCGGGGGCTCTTCTGTGAAAGGATCTTCTTGAACTGACGGGGTGTGAAGATGCTCCAAAAACACATTGCTGGGAATGGGCTCCCACTTGGAACCTATCTTCGCCAAGTCATCAACTGCTTGATTCTTGAGTCGGGGTATGTAGTGGAGCTCTAACCCTTCAAACCTCTTTTCCAACTTTCTCACTGCATTGCAATAGCCAGTCATAGCTGGGCTCCTGATGTCCCACTCCTTCATCACTTGATTGACCACCAGATCTGAGTCGCCATAAACCATTAGGCGACAGACGCCGAGTGAAATGGCCATACACAACCCATACAGAAGTGCCTCATAATCAGCTTCATTGTTTGAGGAATCAAAGTGAATCTGGAGAACATAACTGAGTTTGTCGCCTCACAGGGATACCAGGACTACCCCAGCACTAGAACCATTCATCATCTTGGATCCATCAAAGAACATAGTCCAATGTTCCGAGTGGATCTGAGTCGGCTGTTGTTGTTCACTCCACTCGGCGAGGAAATCTGCTATTGCTTGTGACTTGATTGCTTTCCTTGCCTCAAACTTGATATCCAACTGAAGAAGTTCAATCGCCCACTTCGCCACTCGACCAGTTGCATCTCTATTGTTTAAAATTTCTGACAGTGGAGCGTCACTGACAACTGAAACCGAGTATCTGAGAAGTAGTGTGCAACTTTCTTTGTAGTCAAATAGATTCCATAAACAAGCTTCTGATAATGCGGATATCTCTACTTGGATGGAGTCAAGACTTCAGAAATATAGTACACTGGGCGCTAAACTTTATAGGCTTTGCCTTCTTCTTCCCGCTTGATCGTGAGCACTGTACTAACAACTTGTCCAGTGGCCGCAATATAAAGCAATAAAGGCTCTTTGCTGATTGGGGCAGCGAGCACCGGCTGGGTGGAAAGCAGGGATTTGAGATCTGCAAACGCTGCGTCACCTTCAGGAGTCCATCGAACTTATCAGATTTCTTCATCAGTCGGTAAAGAGGCAATGCCTTTTCACTGAGACGAGAGATGAATCGACTCAAAGCGGCCAAACAACTAGTAAGCTTCTGAACGTCACGCACACGCACATGGCGCTTCATTCGGAGGATTGCACCAACTTTCTTTGGGTTTGCATAGATCCCGCGTCCAGAAATGAGGAAACCGAGTAACTTTCCACCTGGGACTCCGAATGTGCACTTCGACGAGTTAAGCTTGATATCATATCTCCTCAGGTTGGCAAAGGTTTCAGCGAGGTCAGTCAGCAGGTCGGAACCTTTACGCGACTTAACCACGATGTCATCCATATATGCTTCCACATTCTGACTGATTTGAGTGAGCAGACACTTCTGAATCATTCTCATAAATGTGGCACCAGCATTCTTGAGACCAAAGGGCATGGTAACATAGCAAAAGCACCCGAACGGGGTGATAAAAGATGTTTTTATTTCATCAGGTCCATACAGTCGGATCTGATGGTACTCGAAATACGCGTCCAAAAAGGACAAACGCTCGCATCCCGCAGTTGAGTCGACAATTTGATCGATGCGGGGCAGACAGAAATGATCTTTCGGGCAGGCCCGATTGATATGTTTGAAGTCGATGCACATGCGAAGTGAATCATCTTTCTTGGGGACCATGACGACATTGGCGAGCCACTTGGAGTGGTATATCTCTCGGATGAACTCAGCTGCCAGAAGCCGAGCCACCTCCTCGCCAATGGCCTTCCTCTTCTCCATGGCGGACCAGCGAAGATGCTCTTTGACAGGTTTTGCTTTCGGGTCGACTTGCAAACGATGCTCAGTGATGTCTACTACACAACCTTCTTCTTGTAGACGTTGTTGGGCCTCCAAGTGCAGAGGTTTGTAGGACGGTAGCAAATTTCCCTCAAGTGGGTGACCTAAGGTTTATCAATCCGTGGGAGGCGTAGGATCAAGATGGTCTCTCTCAAACAACCCTGCAACCAAATAACAAAGAGTCTCTTGTGTCCCCAACATACCCAATACAATGGTAAATTGTATAGGTGCACTAGTTCGGCGAAGAGATGGTGATACAAGTGCAATATGGATGATAGATATGGGTATTTGTAATCTGAAAATATAAAAACAACAAGGTAGCAAGTGGTAAAAGTGAGCGTAAAAGGTATTGCAATGCGTTGAAACAAGGCCTAGGGTTCATACTTTCACTAGTGCAAGTTATCTCAACAATAATAACATAATTGGATCATATAACTATCCCTCAACATGCAACAAAGAGTCACTCAAAGTCACTAATAGCGGAGAACAAACGAAGAGATTATGGTAGGGTACGCAACCACCTCAAAGTTATCCTTTTTGATCGATCTATTCAAGAGTCCGTAGTAAAATAACACGAAGCTATTCTTTCCGTTCAGTCTATCATAGAGTTCGTACTAAAATAACACCTTAAGACACAAATCAACCAAAACCCTAATGTCACCTAGATACTCCAATGTCACCTCAAGTATCCGTGGGTATGACTAAACGATATGCATCACACAATCTCAAATTCATCTATTCAACCAACACAAAGTACTTCAAAGAGTGCCCCAAAGTTTCTGCCGGAGAGTCAAGACGAAAACATGTGCCAACCCCTATGCATAAGTTCACGAGGTCACGGAACCCGCAAGTTGATCACCAAAACATACATCAAGTGAATCACGTGATATCCCATTGTCACCACAGATAAGCACATGCAAGACATACATCAAGTGTTCTCAAATCCTTAAAGACTCAATCCGACAAGATAACTTTGAAGGGAAAACTCAATAGATTACAAGAGAGTAGAGGGGGAGAAACATCATAAGATCCAACTATAATAGCAAAGATCGCGATACATCAAGATCGTACCACCTCAAGAACACGAGAGAGAGATCAAACACATAGCTACTGGTACATACCCTCAGCCCCGAGGGTGAACTACTCCCTCCTCATCATGGAGAGTGCCGGGATGATGAAGATGGCCACCGGTGAGGGATCCCCCCTCCGGCAGGGTGCCGGAACAGGGTCCCGATTGGTTTTTGGTGGCTCTGAGAGGCTTGCGGCGGAACTCCCGATCTATTCTGTTCTTCGATGTTTTTAGGGTATATGGACATATATAGGCGAAAGAAGTCGGTCAGGGGAGCCACGAGGGGCCCACGAGGGTGGGGGCGCACCTCCCTGCCTCGTGGTCAGGGGAGCCACGAGGGGCCCACGAGGGTGGGGGCACGCCTCCCTGCCTCGTGGCCACCTCGAAGCTTCCCTGACTTCAACTCCAAGTCTCCTTGATCACGTTCGTTCCAAAAATCACGCTCTCGAAGGTTTCATTCCGTCTGGACTCCGTTTGATATTCCTTTTCTGCGAAACACTGAAACAAGGGAAAAAACAGTAACTGGCACTGGGCTCTGGGTTAATAGGTTAGTCCCAAAAATAATATAAAAGTGCATAGTAAAGCCCATTAAACATCCAAGATGGATAATATAATAGCATGAATACTTCATAAATTATAGATACGTTGGATACGTATCAGCATCCCCAAGCTTAATTCCCGCTCGTCCTCGAGTAGGTAAATGATAAAATAAATAATTTATGAAGTGTGAATGCTAGCAGGTGCACAAGTTTGATCAATGATAATTTCAATCATCTTTTCTAGCATCATTATATGTCATAACAGTAGCTCATATCATAAAGCTTCTCATGATCAAGTAACAAGCTATTCACATATTAAAGTATAGATCATAAACTTTCTTGAAAACTAACAAACTATGTTCTCAGTCATCAAACAATTGCAATTCATCTTATTTTCAGGAAGGGTCTATGCAAGAGCTTTGATTCAACAAACTTCACATACTCAACTATCATTTAGTCTTCCATGATTGCTATCACTCAAAGCATATTTTTAGAACAAATAGTATTCATCGAACACAGAGAAAGATAGGGGCTTAATGTTTAGATCCCAACCTTTTACCTCAAGGGTAATGTCAACAATAATAATTCATGCTCAAATATATTTGAATGGCCATATATGCTTAGATCTTTCCATCACATGATGCTTGCCAACTAAAGAGTGGGTTGGAATGAGAAGGAATACTACTGACTCTTGTATAAAAGTAAAAGATAGGCCCTTCGCAAAGGGAAGCAGTGATTTGCAGAGGTGCCAGAGCTCGAAGCTAAAACAGCGACGAAAATAATTTTGAGAGGTATGCTTTCATTGTCAACATAACGACCAAGAGTTCTCAATATCTTCCATGCTAGATACATTATAGGCGGTTCCCATGCAGAAAGGTAAAGTTTTTACTCCCCCTCCACCAACATTCACACTCCATGGCTTGTCGAAACAACGGGTGCCGTCCAATTATCAACATTCCTGGGGGAGTTTGTTTAAATTATTTGCGAATTTGTTTTTGATCTTTTGATCATAGGACTGGGCATCCCAGTTACCAGCCATTTTCTCGTGAATGATGAGCGGAGTCCACTCATCGTGAGAATAACCCACCTAGCATGGAAGATACTGACAGCCTCTAGTCGCTACATGAGCGAGTTGGGCATACAAAAAGATTATTATTTGAAGGTTTAGAGTTTGACACATGCAAATTTACTTGGAACGGCAGGTAAATACCGCATATAGATAGATATGGTGGACACTCTTGGAATAAACTTGGTTCAAGGAATTCGGATGCACAAGCAGTATTCCCGCTTAGTACAGATATTTTGGCTAGCAAAGGATTCTAAATAGCAAGAACCACATGTTAGAGGATCCATAACAATATAACTTCTATACAAATATACCCAAGCATAACTCATTATGTTATCTTCCTTGTCCAACTTCAACTAATTTGCTCAGGTTTGAAAATAATTAATGGGGATCACAATCATAGAAGATGTCCAAGATAGTACATTTATATGTGAAATCTCTCTTCCTTCAATAATCTTTCATGAATTGTTCAAGTGGCCAATACAATGTTTGTTAACCTTCAAAAAACTTACCACCTCTACTTCTTATATGTGAAGGCATTACTCCCCATGGGAAAGGCATATGAAACATATATAATTTCAGATTTATGACATTCAAATCATTCAACCATTTACTCATAGGATATAAGTGAAGCACACGAGTAAATGACAAACTACTCCAAAAAGATATAAGTGAAGATCAATGAGTAGTTAAATAATTATGTAGCTATGTGAAGACTCTCTCTCATTTAAGAATTTCAGATCTTGGGATATTATTCAAACAGCAAGCAAAACAAAATAAAACGACATTTCAAGGATAGCACTCATCATGTGAAGAAGCAAAAACTTAGGCTCAACCGATACTAATCGATAATTGTTGAAGAATAAAGGAGGGAACTCCAAGCTTAGATGCTTGAGACTTCTTGAAATATTATCTTGGGGCGCCTTGGGCATCCCCAAGCTTGAGCTTTTGTGTCTCCTTAATTCCTCTCATATCACGGTTTCCTAAATATCGAAAGCTTCATCCACACCAAACTCAACAAGAACTCGTGAGATAAGTTAGTATAAACCAATGCAAAAACCTTATCATTTTCTACTGTAACAAATCACTAAAATTATTATTCAACATTGCATACTAAATGCCTCTGCATATTTAATACTCCTATCCTCAAATAGAATCATTAAATAAGCAAACATATGCAAACATAACAGCAATCTGCCAAAACAAGATACAGTCAGAAGAATGCAAGATTCATCATACTTCCCTAACTCCAAACATTATGAAATTCTACCACACTGTAGAAAATTTATCAGAGCTCAATATGCAAAAAGTTTCAACATTTTATAATATTCTGAATTTTCTAGGGAATTTTTGCAACAACCGTAAACTTTCTATTTTGAAACAACAACATGTGTACTTGCAAAATAAGCATGGTAAAGGCTATCCTTAACATTTTTATTGAAAATAGAGATGAAAAACATTATTCTAAATAACAACAAGCAAATACTAACAAAATAAAGTGACGCTCCAAGCAAAACACATATCATGTGGTGAATAAAAATATAGCCCCAAGTAAAGTTACCGATGAACGAAGATTTAAAGAGGGATGCCATCCGGGGCATCCCCAAGCTTAGGCTCTTGGTTGTCCTTGAATATTACCTTGGGGTGCCTTGGGCATCCCCGAGCTTAGGCTCTTGCCACTCCTAATTCCATAGTCCATCGAGTCTTTACCCAAAACTTGAAAACTTCTCAACACAAAACTTAACGAGAAAACTCGTAGCTCTGCTAGTATAAGAAAATTAATCACCACTTAGGTACTGTTGTGAACTCATTCTAAATTCATATTGGTGTAATATCTACTGTATTCCAACTTATATATGGTTCATACCCTCCGATACTACTCATAGATTCATCAAGATAAGCAAACAACACATAGAAAACAGAATCTGTCAAAAACAGAACAGTCTGTAGTAATCTGTTGGATAATATAATAGCATGAATACGTCATAAATTATAGATACGTTGGAGACGTATCACTCAGCCAGATCCCTGGGAAGGTTCCATGCAAAGATGTCCCAGTTCTCACGGAGGAACTGGATGAGCACTTCTTCCTATTTGCTGTCGAGTGTTGTTGAAATATGAGTCGGAGCAGCATTGGGATCGGTCGGGTGAATGTGAACTGGCTTCGTTTCACCGACATCTGAAATGCGACGCATCAAGCGAGCTTCTTGGCACGTAACAAATCACTCGGATCTATGTTCTTCTGATATTCTTGCATTTCCACTGCTGCCATCTGTTCATCGGCAATCTTTGAACCCCTCTGGAGGCACTCCTCTGCTCTCTGCCAATTACCAGTGACCGTGATCACGCCCCTGGGACCAGGCATCTTCAGCTTGAGGTATACGTAACATGGTCGAGCCATGAAACGGGCATATGCAGGTCTGCCCAGAATAGCATGATAGGCACTGTGAAAATCCACAACTTCAAATGTCAACTTTTCTTTGCAGTAATTCTTCGAATCACCGAAAACCACGTCAAGAGTGATCTGGCCGAGTGAATCGGCTTTCTTCCCAGGGATGATGCCGTGGAACCACATGTTGCTCTCACTGAGCTTGGACATCGGAATGCCCATCCCCCGGAGGGTCTTAGCATACAAAATATTCAAGCCACTACCACCATCCATCAGTACTTTGGTCAGTCGGGTGCCCCCAAAGACTGGGTCGACCACCAACGCTTGCCTCCCGGGGGTGGCTACGTGTGTTGGGTGATTGGACTGGTCGAATGTGATAGGAGTCTTTGACCACTTCAAATAAGTTGTTGTTGCCGGAGCAACCATGTTTACCTCTCTGTTTATGGCTTTCATTCGACTTTTGCTCTCGGCGTCAGCAAAAATCACTAAGGTGGAATTGACACTGGGGAAACCATCATCCTCCTCTTTCTCTTCATGATTATCAGATTCCTTCTCTTTCTCACTGGGTTGGTTCTCTTGGAACTGCTGGATAAGGAGTCAACACTGTCGAGTGGTATGCTTGGGATAAATCAGGTTCCCTTCTTCATCCTTCTTGGTGTGTATATGTCACGACAAATCTAGCACATCATTTCCGGCTTGGTCTTTCACCTTCTTGGGGATCCAGGGTCCCTTAGGCTTCCCCTTGAATTTTCCTTGGGTCACAACTGCGGCCTCACCAGGGCCTGCTGGCTCGGCTTTGCGCTTCTGTTTCCGACTGAAATTACGTCCTCCGGTGTCCTAGGCGACTGGCTTGCTCTTGCCACTGCGGAGTCGGTCCTCTTCCTCGCTGTTAGCGTACCGAGTGGCTATCTCCATCATTCGGGTCAGGGTCATATCTCCTGTCCAACCGAATTTCAGGTTAAGCTCTCTGTACCGAACGCCCTCCTTGAAGGCGCAAACTGCTTGGTGCTGAGACACATTTTGCACTGTGTGATGCAAAGTGGTCCACCTCCTGACGTAATCTCTCAAGGTTTCATTCGGTTTTTGTACACAATGTTGTAGTTCGTCCAATCCTGTAGGCCATTTGCAAGTGCCCTCAAATGTCCCGACAAACACTCGGGCCAACTCTTCCCAACTGAATATGCTGCCAGGAGCTAACTGATTCAACCAAGCTCTGGCTGAGCCTTCTAACATTAGGGGAAGATGTTTCGTGGCTATCTCATCATTACCGCCACCAATCTGCATAGCCACTCGGTAATCTTCCAGCCAAGTGTCAGGCTTTGACTCACAAGTGAACTTGCTCACTCCCATAGCCAACCTGAAGTTGGGAGGAATTTTTGCAGCTCTGATGGATCTTCTGAAACACTCAGGTCCGGAGACATGAACCCTGCTGCTAGTCGGTCGATCTCTGTCGAGTCCTTCTCTGTGTGCTCTGTTCCTGTCGACCAGACCTTGAACGAGGATTGGCCTTGCATCGAACCCTGGCTCTCTTGGGTCAACTGGGACCCTCCGCTCATCGCTGTACGGGCGCCTTTCACCATACTGCCAGGGCACGTATGAGCCGGCCCTCGAAGGGGGCGTAGGCACTCGACGACGTTCATCACGACCGAGTAAGTGCTCATACTGGTCATGATTCTGACCCAAAGAATGTTCTTGGCGGTGACCACGTCCTTCATGCCGCAGAGGCGATCTTTGGCTGTGAGCTGACTGTACTGTATCTGCTACCACGGACCTGCTGTGGATCTTGTTGCGAGACCGAGAAACAGCTGTGTTCTGTTCACCAGCTGCTCTGAGCAGTGCCCGGATCTGCATCAAGCCTCTTCCAGCCTCTGATTGGGACAGCTGAATCGACTCTGCTATACGGGTTGCAGCTGCAAGATTCTGAATCGGAGTGCAGTATACCTGGGGTTCAGGAGGGAACAGTTGTCGCTGTCGTCGACTGGACTCAGGGATCTGTCGTCGAGCGCGTTCGTCGAGTGCATGCTGAAGATTCTCCAGCCGAGCACGCTCAGCAAAAGTGGCCAGGCGCGCAGCCTCCAAGGCCCGAGCCTCGAAGGTCTCTCCGATGATAGGAGTGTGGAGTGCCTCCATGTTGCGACGATGTAGTTCATCCCTCTACTGCGAAGTGCGGGCTTCAGGATGGTATTCCTCATGAACACATGATGGATCGCCGCCGCCGTCGCCACGACGGAAACCAGATGGGCTACGCGGCGTGTCGACCATCAGGAATTCCGCCGCGGGGTCGCTGCTGTCGCACTTGGACAGGGTCTCGACGGAGCCAGTCGACAGGTCGAATAGCCCGTAGAGAGATTCATCGGGCTCGATTGCCGCGACTTGAGGGGTGGCCGACTGACGGGCCACCGCGTGCTTCACCCACCGCTGAAGCCGCGATCGACCAGATCGCTTGTGGCGACGAGCAGCGGGAAGCGAAGACGTTGCGGGAGCCGGCCGATAATGAGTCGACGGCTGCTGCAGAAGAACACTGCGGACGCATGCGCGAAAGTGTGTCGCCCTGCAGACCGGGGAGCGTCTCGACGTCGAGGGGGGCCTCCTGGAGCCAGGCAGAGTCATCGGCGATGAAAATGAGCGCGCTGAGACGGATCTCGCGGCCTTCAGCCAAACCACCGCCGGAAACCATGATGACGGAGGTCGAGAAAATCGCAACCTCACCGGAAGTCGCTAAGACACCTGCCCAAGGTAGGCGCCAAATGTCGTGGTTCTAAGTCTGACAGTAGAATATGGGGGTACGTAGGATGAGGCAAGATCCTAGCTATGGTGAGATTGTGCACGCAAGATTTACGAGTTCATGCCCTTCTCAGAAGAAGTAAAAGCCCTACGTCTCGGTGCCCAGAGGCGGTCGACTGGATTATGCATGAAGTTACAAGGGGTGCGAACCCTTGTGCCAGTGGAGGGGGGTGGCTTATACAGAGTGCTCCAGGACCCCAGCCCGCCCACGTTACAAGAGGTTCAATGTACATAGAGGTGGGACGTTACTGGTAACGCCAACAATAGGGGCATATAAATGATCATTAAGAGTACGGAGTGAACGCCTGACCGTTGCCATCCTGAGTGACTTTAGATCTTCTGTACTCCGAGTGGTTTCTGTTATGGTAGAATGGTTATATTCTGGTCGAGTGGAATTGGGTTATTCGGGTGAAATTTTGCTGGTCGAGTGGGTTGCACTCTGAGGTGATTTCAGTCGGTAGATGCTGCTGTGCTTTGAATGTCTTGGACTTTAGGGTAGTGTCCTTGGGAAGGGTGTCTAGGTCAGACCCATTACCCTACCCTAGGTACATGTCATCGTCAGTCGCCGCCAACCTCGCCGCCAAGGAGAAGGACAAGGAGTGGCGCCGCATCCGCGAGGAGCAGAGGGCGAAGTACATCGACCTCTGCAGCTCCGGCGAGGAGGATTGAGATCCTCCACGACATCGTCCACGGCCGCGACCTCGCCGCCGTGAGATCCCCACCCCTCTAGTACTACTATTAATGTAGTATATAGTATGAACTAGTGTTTGTAGTGTTTGATCATGTAAAATCTATGTAGTACGTGATGAACTACTCGCGTCCACGAGGTGCAATTTCTCCCGCGAAACATTTTTTTTCAAATTATGCAGTTTTAGATACGGTTTTTGTTCGGCCACGTTAGTTTTCGACCCGCAAACGAGATCTTCGTGAAACTGCAAACGTGTTTTGCGGATCGAGATTTTGCGGGGTCTGCTAGAGTTGCTCTGAGGCGCTGCTACTGAACCTAGGAGTCCAGAGTTCGAACCTCGTCCACTGCATATTTTTAATCACTAGTTAAGGAGCACTCTTTGCAAAGGTCACTCTCACCATCCCGTGCTCGAAGTAGGCGAGTGCTCCACGAAGGCGAAGAGGTGGAGCGGCCGCGCGACTCAGGTGAGCGAACGGCAGTGGCGCGAAGACAAAGGAGTAGGAGGAGGCGGCGGTGCTCGAAGTAGGCAAGAAAGAAACCATCCCAGGTTGCGGTGACACTGGCGTTGAGGTTAGGAGCGCGGCGGCGGTGCTCGAAGTAGGCGAGTGCTCGACGAAGACGAAGAGGTGGAGTGGCGGCACGACTCGGGTGAGTGAGTGGCAGTGGTGCGAAGACAGAGGAGGAGGCGGCGGCTAAGTTAGGAGTGCGGCAATGGTGCTCGAAGTAGGCAAGAAAGAACCCGACAACATGAGGAAGACCGGTGCGGACAGTGGTGTTCCCGTGCCTAGGGAGGCGGTGCGGCGCATGCCACATAAAAGTCAGCGCGCAGGGACGACAGAGTGGACCACGTGCCGTGGCGCTACGACCTGAAGGGGCGAGGCAGTGCCAGCACGCGGGTCAGGGCAACGACGGGGAAGACCTCAGAGCGGTGGCAGGGACCGCGTGCCGCACGCTACAACTCGAATGGACGATGCAACGACAGCGTGAGGGTCGGCGCAACCGTGGGACTGCCTCGGAGCAGCAGCATAGACCGCGGGCTGCGGTGGTACAACCCGAAGCGGCGACTCAACTGTAGCGCACGATGGGTGCAACCACGGGAAGGACCTCAGGGAGACGGCGTGGACCATATGCCAAGGCGCTTTGGTCCGAAGGGGCAACACAGCGGCGGTTTGTGTATCAGTGCGGCCGACGAAAGAATCACGGGATGACGGCACTACAGCCTGACGGGAGGACGCAGCGGCAGCCCGTTCCTCGGTCAATTCAGAGTGCGATGTAGTCGAAGCAATCTTCATGAGACCTGTGAAGGCACGCACAAGCAACGGATCAGATCTGGGATTGATGATCAATCTGACTGCTCGCGAGGTCAGCTTGGTGATGATGTAGGTGTCGGCGGCGTCGTGCGGACGGACGGACAGACACGTGTAACCGGCACGGACAGGCGCTGTGCAAGAGGCCGACGCGTGCACGAGAGCAGACATAGCCCGCGGCTAGGCACACATGCATCCACACGCATCGAGGACCCAACCTGCATGAGCACTTGAGCAGCCCAGGACATGCAGGATGCATCGCATGGGTTGTGGAGTTGTGGTCTGGCGCCCAGCGCTCGAGCGATGCGTGAGTAGCCGCGAGCCACGCGGTAAAGACGCGAGTCCAGTGCAGGGGGCGGCGTTGTACCAGCAACGGAAGCTGTCGATGAAGCATAGTTAAACAGGATTTAGACCCAAAAATCAAATAAAAATAACGGCGATCAATCCACCGGCAGAGAGAAAAATCTCAATTAACACATCGGAGAAAAGACTCTCAGAGGAACTGACATAATCAGGTGGATGTATATATATATATATATATATATATATATATATATATATATATATATATATATATATATATTAAGATGTGTGCAATTGTATTAGTACTAGAACAAATTGGTTAAACTTTGACTCTTTAATTAGAAAAGAATTATTGCTTGATCTGAACACTTAATACCCTCATTAAACAAGAAAGAGAAAATCAGCAATTAATGGTTCATGCATGCTACGCATATTTAATTGATGGTTATACATTTTTTGTACATACCTTGTCACGTACTAATTCATATACCTATAAAAATTCACGTACTAATTCATATACTTATAAAAACTCATATACTTCATCACGTACTAATTTATATATCTATAAAAATCATATACCTAGTCACGTACTAATTTATATACCTATAAAAATCATATACCTAGTCGCGTACTAATTCATATACCTAGTCACGTACTTATTTATATACCTATAAAAATCATATACCTAGTCACGTACTAACTTTTTCATATACCTAATCAATATCTGCCGTATATGTAAATTGTACTATTTCTGGGTATATCTCTAATATCATTTACGAGTATGTCTCAAAATATTTTACGTGTATTAAAAAATGGTGTATCATTTTTTGGGTTATGTACCGTTCAAAGTATATTAGTTTTATGTATCTTCAAAGCATGCATGTATTGAAAAAAGGGTATGCGGGTATGATATGTTAGGTCCATGTACGTACTAAAAATCACGTGTGGGTATTAGCATGCATCATATATATTTGTAAAAGTAAAAATAATTAGGATTACATTTAATATTATTTGGTGACTTTATTTCTGAAAAAATATTAGTCGCCAAAAAGTGTGACCCGCCCTAAATTTTTAATACTAGATACCTTGAAAAGTAAAACACCAGAAGAATGCATAATATACGTCGTAATTATACATACAAACATTTACTGACGATATTTCGTATTATTTTGTCATATTTGATACCTTAAAAATCAGAGTGTATATACATACCCTTTTATTTTGGAAAGGAATCATTGCTAGGAAAGTACTAGAATATTATTTTTGAAAAGCAAGAATTGCCTATTAAAACTGATAGTGCATGCAAACAAAATTTGGAAAGTCATATATTGTGGATTGTACATCATGCACCATGAATATTACTTACTATAACGAGCATCTAGGTGCTCAGGCACCTAGGTGTCCCATATAATTTACCTATATATATATATATATATATATATATATATATATATATATATATATATATATATATATATATATATAGGGAAAATGCAACCTACTACCAGGTGTAGCTACACCCGTTTCTCATATACTATCATGTGGTAGTATATGCTCTACTTTATTATTTTTAGTATGTTCATATACTATATCTAAGATACTCCCAGGTGATTTGTATGAAAAAATTGCAAGTGAGCTCATAATTTTATTTTATTTGTGAAATACGTACATATTTGTACGTGAAATAGAATATGCGCAAAATATGACACATACTACCAAAATAGTAGTATATATACTATCTAATCATTCTTATATACTACATACTACGCGTACATACTCTCCGATATGATAGATACTACCTAGAACGTATGAAACAAAAATGAGAGTAACTACACCCGGTAGTAGCGAAAATTTGTTATATATATATAGGGTAGGTCTATTATGATAACACCCTATAGAGTCTTATTCTGATAACACCGAACCTTATTCTGCTAACACTACTTGAATCGGAAACAACTACAGTAACAACCACGCCCCTCGATCCCAAAACGAGCACCCCCACCCGATCCACTTCCTAGCCTTTCTCGCCCGGCCTCCAATGGCCCCGCCCAACTCCGGCCATGGCGCCCCACCCCCTCCCCGCGATGGCCGACCTCGGCGGCCCCAACCCCGTGCCACAATGGCGCCCACCCCCTCTCCGCGAAGGCCGACCTCGGCGGCCCCAGCCCCGCGCCCCCGGCCGCTGCTACAACCCCGCCCCGCGATGCCGGCCTCCACCTCTCCGGCAACTGACGCCGCCCCGCGACGGCCGGCCCCCACGGCCCCTGGACCGTCGCTACGTACCCTCCCGGGCACCTGGGACGAATCCAGGCGGTTCCGGCCCCGCCACGCAGCCAGGCGACGGGATCGAGGAGCCGACCTCCACCTCCGCCTCCCTTCCGCGTCCCCATCCAGGATCCGCCTCTCGGCAAAATTTGACGCGCCCAGGCTCCCCCCTCTCACTACTCGCCCCCTGCAGTTCGGGGATGACGGGATTGCAGCTCGGCTGAACAACACGAAGCTCGGTTGGATGGCCTGCAGCTCGTTGTGGCTCAGCGTGCAGTTCGTGGCCGCCACAACCGGCCCCGCTGCTGCTGCCCGGCGTCCAGCGGCGGCGCCCGCAGCCTATCCCCTCCGACAAACAGCGTGAGCTCCCCCTTCCTCCTATCTGGCTTGGTCATCGACCTCCTGCTGCTCGTCGAGTACGGATCCGTCGCGACCTCCCCCCGCACTGGAATCGGGCTGACCTGCTCCCCGTGGATCCGCCACCTCCCCTCATGATCTGGGCACAGCAGCAGCTCCTCCTCAACTAACCACAGCCGGTGGCAAGTCGCGGGCCGAGTGCCCCTGCTCACACGCTTCAGCGTGGATTTCCGGGTAGGAGTACGGGGCTTGGTGCGCTCGTCCATCCCCGACAACATCAGGAGGCCGCCTCGTGCAGCAACGTGGCCAGGGTGTAGACCTGGGGCTCGTTCCCCTCCTCTTCGGTGATGTGTGGCTCTCCACAGTGCATCACTTCGGCAAGGGTCCTCCCGGCAAGATCCAGCTGGCCTTGCAGTTCGTCTGTCCTCGGCTGTGGCTGGGCTTCCTATCCACTGCAGTTCGCTTGGTTCGACCACGAAGACGAGCTCCTCTTCGCCGTGGAGCAAAATTCTTCGTCGTCCAGCTAAGGATGCAGTCCATCGGGCGATGTGCTGTCCACGACGAGCCCCAATGCAGTGCAGTATGTTATCTGAGAAAAGCTCAAACTTGACTTTGTTTGTCTGTTGTTATAGTTCACCTTTTAGCTTTTTGATAGGGAAAATTAAGAAAACAATAGTTTGCTATTCAGTTTGCCAATTTTTTTTTGCAGGAAATGAAGAAACATCAAAAAAGACAAACAAAAATTGTACTGCGCTCCTGGGCGATCAGTGCGGTGCCCCTGATGCAGTTTGACAGCTCACTATAGCAGTACATAACGGCAGTATCATGTTTGAGAAAAGTTATTTTTTGGATGAGCATCTGCCGTGCGGTTCCAAAGCAGATGAGGTTCTATCGCGATCCACTGTTTTTTTGCTTGCAGGGCAGGGGGTCGCCTCGGAAAAGAAAAAAAAGTAGAATTTGTGTAGCAGCTCATTAACCCTTTGTATGAAGTGCATTTTCTTTCGCGTGTCTTAAAATTCAGTCGACTACGTCAACACTTGCAGTGCGTTTGGTCCCCGAGTGTGGCTCACTTTAGAGAGTGGTGTTTTTCACTCGCGCCCAACATGAAGTGCGAAAAGGTTAGGGAAACAGAAAATAATAGTAATGCGGTCCACTTCAATAAAAAATAGTAATGTCGAGGTTCACTTGCCCTCGTCTATGCGGTCCACTCTTGTTCATAAAAAATTAAAAAAAGACAACAAAAACTCGTATGAAAAAAATAACGTCCGACAAAAGAAATTATGCAGCTCGCTTGCCCGTCCGAGGCAGTGCGGTTTTCATTCTGAAGCAGTGCGGTCGGCCGTGTGATGTTGTTCATCCCGTAAGTGCAAAATAATTGTTACGGAAACGAAAAAAAATAATGCGGTTCACTTCTTGATAGTGTTGTGGTTCATTTACACCAGATGTGAAGTGCACTCTACTTTCTCGTCTTTGAAAAAATTACGTTTGAATAAAAGAAATCATGCAGTTCTCTTACCCGTCTGATGCAGTGTGGTTTTTGTCCGATGCAGTGCGGTTTTCAGTCGGATGAAGTACCCACGTCGATTTGGGTGTCACGAAAAACAGAATGTCCGCATTTCGGTAAATTTAAAACTGCTCTTAAACCGTAAAGAATTAGAGAGAGTGTTCTATATGTAAAAGTTATGTCTCGTCGATATCTTTCCAACGACATCATTTGAATCATTTCGACAAACGGTTTGTAATTTTTTTGCAAAAAACGGCCGCTCACTCATTGTCCGCCACACGATTTTCAAAATTAACTTAAAATTGTAAGGAATTTCAAAAACATTTCAACATATGAAAGTTGTGCCTCGTCTATAGCTTTTCAACGGTATAGGCCTCGTTTCGACAAACGTTAAAAAAATGAAGTGAAAACAGTATCAAAAATTTGAAAAAAATTGAACAACAGAATTCCGCGATTTAGTAAATTTAAAACTGCTCTTAAACCGTAACAAATTAGAGAAAATGATAGATATGAAAAAGATGTGCCTCGACGATATCTTTCCAACGGTGTATCATTTGCTTCGTTCCGACGAACGGTTTAGAAGAAATCGCGAAAAAACGCTCGCTGCCACTCGTCATGAGCCGCACCATTTTTGAAACTGCTCTTAAACCGTGTGGAATCTCGAAAAATGTTCAACAGGTCGAAGTTGTGCCTAATTCATAGCTTTTCAACGGTATATTACACGTCTCATTCTAATAAACGGTTAAAAAACTAGAGCGAAATTAGTACCAAAAAACAACGCGTGCAGTTTTTTCGACGAGAAGTTCACTCGTATGAGTACTGCAGCACACTTTGTTTAAAGAATGAGGTGCACTTGCGTTGAGCGTGCAGTGCGGTAGTGTTATCAGAATAGTTATTCTGCTAATATTATCAGAATAGACCGGCTAATATATATATACAGAAAACAAGATTTGAAGGGCAAGACACATTCTAGTTTTAAAATAATTTTATCTATTTCAAACAATCTCTAACTATCAAATATATGTCTAACAATGATAATAAAGAAACGTATGTGGACATGATGGTGATGCATTGTCTTAAGCCGGACCAGTGCATAAGGTGTGCAGTTCTGAAGCGGACTCCACCGTCAGCTGGTCTTGTTTGTGTGAACGTTGATGATGCGGTCTTCTCCTCTTCTTCGAGCTCGGCGATGTCAAAAATTGCTGAAGCTTTACGAAGTGTTGTTGCTTCTGCTCGTGAGGACTTCGTACACTGATCACAAAGTTGAATGCTGCACTTTGCTGCTAGTGCCACAACTTGATCTTTTAGCCTGACTGTCATACTTTGATCACGTAGTTGGATGTTTCTTTTATTCATTTAAGACGTAGTGCTAATGAGGTCGCTCATATGTTCACTAGATCGAGGGACTTTGCTGCTCATTCTATCTATCGTTATCGTTTCCCTTTTTTTGCGGGAGATAGTTATCGTCTCCCTGGTTATATTAGAGTCTGTAAACTCTGATTGTTTGCGAATAAAAGATTGTTTGTGAATAAATGAGATCTTTGAAGAAGAGAAAGGATGCCTGTTCACTCATGCCTTTTGGCAATGTTTAAAGAGAAAAGGTATATATTTGCTCTCTCAGGTTACCCAAAAACATAGATTTGATCCCTTCAGATTTTTTTTAGATATTTGGTCCTTCAAATCTTAAAACCGAATAAATTTGATCCAAAACCAGATTTTGAGCATGTAGAGCAGGTTTGACCAAGTTATATCAGGTTTGACTAATGAACAGTAAATTCAAAAAAATAGTAACCAAATTCTGGAACATCTAAAATTTTGTGGCACCAAGATGCTTGGGTGTGCTAGGTGCGAGAAAATTGTGTCGTGTTTCCATGTTCGAGGAGTTTGTAGCAAGAAAAAACAAATATTGACAAAGGCAAAATTATTTTTTTAAGAGCTCCTCGGATGTTATCTGAACACAAAAACTTACAAGCACCCAGAACACCCGGTTGTCACGAAATTTTCGTTTTTTTGAATATTTTTGCTATTTTTTTTTCATATTTCTTATTCACTGGTCAAACCTGATCAACGTGGTCAAACCCGGCCAACGAGCTCAAAATCAGATTTTACACCAAACTTATCCTGTGTTGAGACTTGTAGAACAAAATGTCTGAAATAGAACCTTTAGGATCAAGTCTATATTTCTGGGAACTTGATGGATACAAACATACTTCTCCCGTTTATAAATAGGAGTAGTTTACATCATCAATAAATAATACCGTTTTCATAAAAATCTCTACTCAGAAATCGCGCTATCTCGATCTCTAAAATCTTCATGGTTCTACATTACATGCCTTTCCGAACCTGTAAAGAATGCCTTCTCGAATCGGGAGAAAGTAACTACCACTTCTATAAAAAATTGTAAACATATTATAAAAAATCATATATATTTACAGGTGATCTAAGCTACGTAGTTAATAGGCGGTGTGTAAAGCTAATTAGAAGGGTGCGGTAGCAACATCTCGTTCCTCGGCGATGCGACCATACTGGTGGCAGTAGATACCGTCATCGTCAAGAAACGCGAAGGGATTGAACATGTCATAGTCCTCGTCACCCTGGTCGTCGTCCTCGTCGGAGTCGGCCATGGAGTCCCTCCTGACGCCCAGCACCGGCTTGAGACCCTGCAGCACGCAGCAAGCTCCATAAAATACCAGCTGGTTCGACGATCATAGAACTGAAGAGACAGAAACCGGCGATCGACGATAACTATTTGCTGGATCCAAAGCTGGTCATCTATACACGTACCTCGGTGAAGATCCGGACGGCGTCCTCGGAGGAGTGCGTTCTCAGGACGTACAGCGCCGCCTCCTGCAGAAGTGGATAATAGTAGTACATCTTAGACAATGGTCTTGACAGATTGAGGAAGATGGAGAGCTGAGCTAGCCTCGGTGGCGGTGCCTCACCCTCGCGTACTTGAGCTCGTGGAGGGACAGCGCCTTGGGCTCCCACTCCATGGACGCCACCATGCTCCCCGCAGCGCCAGCGTCGGGCCTCATCGACGTCAGCTTCGCCGGACGTGATGTACGAAACGTGTGATGCGTAGGCCGGCCTCCTCGATCGCTTGCAGATGAGAAAAAATGCGTGTATGTCTACGGCTTCGTGGTAGGTCTCGGTGCGTGGTGAAGGAGAGAACGGAGTTCCCCTGCTGTTCGCTATTTATAGCATGATTGAGGCGTCGGCCGGACGAAGAGAAAGTAAGCACGAACTCCACACGTGTCGGCCGCGGAGGCGCACACGTCGTGGAGGTGTCGTGACGGGACACGTGGGAGAAACGGCGGTGGAGAGCCATCACCGTGTCGTAGTCGTCGAACCGCATGGCGTCGGTGCATGGCGCGCGGCCGGTCTTGGCCACTAGCTGGCCGGCACGTGGCGTTCGTTCGAGGGCACGAGAGGCGCGATGTGGTTACCACCTCGTGTTGCGTGACGTGTGCTCCGGCTGCTGCCGACGCGCGCGGCTGGGATGCGCCCGTTGCTTCGCGATACTCTGCGCTTTCTGCAGAGCCTTTTCATCGGACGCCACCTTTTCCTGGTGCGAAATGGGGCATTGGGGCGGTCTGCTTCAGCTGCTGATTTCCCGCGATATTTTCGCTGCATATATACGTACCGAGCGTCGATCGAGCGATATAGACAGATACGGCATGATTATTGAAAGGCCAGGAAGTAGACGAGATCGTCTTCCTTTTCTCCTTTTTATTGACAGCGACGAAGTTTTCCTCTAGCTTGCTTGCCGGAAATGGCGGTGCAACCCCATGGACACATGAACACTGGAACAGCAGCAGCGAGTGGCAAGGGCTAATCTGACATAGCAGTTGAACCCAGTAACTCTTGGTGATTATTAACAATAAACGAATGCATATTTTTTATCACTTGGTTTGATCAGCGGAAATATCTGGTGCACCGGGCCATTTGGTGCTATCGGCGCAACCGTTTTGATTTAGCCATTTTACAATTATCGAATAAGTCTAAGTCTCCTTTTATGTCATAATACTAACAAGAACACATCGTGCTATAATTTTTTCGGATCCAGAGCCAAAACATAACATGAAAACGAAAATGATAAATCTCATTGATGATAACAAAATGGGCCGAATTCAAGGCCAAATTCACTGTAGCCACTATTCACGCCAGTGTTTCTTCCTTTTGTTAATATATACTCCCTCTTTCCCTTAATATAAGACGTTTTTTAGTTTAATTATTTTATACCAAGGGACAGAGGTAGTATTCGTTTTCAGTTTGGACCTGAAAGTTTATAGCATAGTGCATATACATTGTACTGAAGAAAATATGCCCTAGAGAAAATAATAAAGTTGTTATTAATATTTCCTTATATCATGATAAATGTTTGTTATTCATGCTAGAATTGTATTAACCGGAAATTTAGTACATGTGTGAATACATAGACAAATAGAGTGTCACTAGTATGCCTCTACTTGACTAGCTCGTTGAATCAAAGATGGTTAAGTTTCCTAGTTATAGACATGAGTTGTCATTTGATTAACAGGATCACATCATTAGGGAATGATGTGATTGACGTGACCCATTCCGCTAGCTTAGCACTTGATCGTTTAGTTTGTTGCTATTGCTTTCTTCATGACTTATACATGTTCCTATAACTATGAGATTATGCAACTCCTGAATACCGGAGGAACACTTTGTGTGCTATCAAACGTCACAACGTAACTAAGGGATTATAAAGATGCTCTATAGGTGTCTCCGATGGTGTTTGTTGAGTTGGCATAGATCGAGATTAGGATTTGTCACTCCGATTATCGAAGAGGTATCTCTGGGCCTTCTCGGTAATGAACATCACTATAAGCCTTGCAAGCAATGTGACTAATGAGTTAGTCAAGGGATGATACATTACGAACGAGTAAAGAGACTTGCCGGTAACGAGATTGAACTAGGTATTTTGATACAGACGATCGGGCAAGTAACATACCGATGACAAAAGGAACAACGTATGTTGTTATGTGGTTTGACCGATAAAGATCTTCGTAGAATATGTGGGAGCCAATATGAGCATCCATGTTCCGCTATTGGTTATTGATTGGAGATGAGTCTCGGTCATGTCTACATAGTTCTCGAACCCGTAGGGTCCGCACGCTTAACGTTCGATGACGATCGGTATTATAAGTTTATGTGTTTTGATGTATCGAAGGTAGTTCGGAGTCCTGGATGTGATCATGGACATGACGAGGAGTCTCGAAATAGTCGAGACATGAAGAATGATATACTGGACGATGTTATTCGTGTTGGGGAACGTAGTAATTTCAAAAACATTCCTACGCACACGCAATATCATGGTGATGCATAGCAATGAGAGGGTAGAGTATTGTCTACGTACCCTCGTAGCCCGTAAGCGGAAGCGTTATGACAATGCGGTTGATGTAGTCATACGTCTTCACAATCGACCGATCCTAGCACCGAAGGTACGACATCTCCGCTGACCGCACACGTTCGCTCGGTGGCGCCCCATGAACTCACGATCCAAAGAGAGTGTCGGGAATAGCTTCACAAGACGACGGCGTGATGACGGTGATGATGAAGTTACCGGCGCAGGGCTTCGCCTAAGCACTACAACAATATGACCGAGGAGGATTATGGTGGAGGGGGCACCGCACACGGCTAAAAGATCAATGATCAACTTGTGTGTCTATGGGGTGCCCCCTTCCCCCGTATATAAACTAGTGGAGGAGGGGGAGGGCCGGCCCTCCTATGGCGCGCCCCATGGGGAGTCCTACTCCCACCGGGAGTAGGATTCCCCCCTTCCCTAGTTGGACTATGAGTGGGAGGAAGGAAAGGGGGGCCGGCCCCCTTCCCAATTCGGATTGGGCTTGGGGGCGCCTCCTTGCTCCCTTCTCCTCTCTCCCACTATGATGAGGACATCAATACCATTGTTACACCCGCAGCCCCTACTGCTACATATACTGGACCAATTACTAGAGCTCGCAAGACGCCAATTAAATTATCGTGTACTTTCGTTTCTTGGTAATGATTCTAATGTTCATGAGAATATGATGCTGCCTAAATTGGATATATTTGTTTTGCTTACAAATGAAGGGCCTAGCTTGGAGAAGGATGGACATTGGAGCAAGAACAAGCATGGAGATAATGCCATGCGCAAGGGGAACAAGAACGGAGTTACAAGTGATGATTTCAGGACTTTGAAGCCACCATAATGGGTGCATGAAGCCTTGGACGAAATATACAAGATGCTACTTCATAAATTTCGTCCCGAGGCTATTCTAGGTGTTGCGTCACCTTATTATTGGGCCAGGCCCTTGTAATTTCGAAATACACAAGTATAGGCTATTTTTAGAGTCCGTATGTGTGGGGACACAAGAGATAGGGTTGATTTCGGACCCCTCCACCAAGGGCCACGAAATTCCCCCCCTCTTCCTCCATATATATAGCTCTTAGGGCACCGTTTAGACTTTGGGGTTTTGTTTAGATTAAAAGTTCGCCATAGCTGCAACTTCGCGTACTTCGTTTGTGTTCAACGACCGCATAAAGGCGTCCACAGAACCCCACCTTGATCAATAAAGCTTTCATCTTATATTCGCAATATCCAGATTGCAATCTCATTTTCTTGCTTGTTATTCGTTTTCTAGCAGGATACAGACCCTATTGGTCTGGTTGATCGTGCTCAGGCGTGGTCAATAACCTCTCGGAGTTGGTTTAGCGATTGCTAAGGCGCGACGTCCTCGCACGTTCGTAGTCGGATCGTCAAAGTCGACTTCCTCCAAAGCGAAAACCAACATCTCATCAAAAGACGGGACACCTTTGCCTCTATCACACTATGGCCCAATAAGGCCCATATACCTCCCGGCGGGTTCCGGTAACCTCCCGGTACTCCGGTATATTCCCGATCTCACTCGGAACTATTCCGGTGTCCAAATATAGTCGTCCAATATATCGATCTTTATGTCTCGACCATTTCGAGACTCCTTGTCATGTCCGTGATCACATCCGGGACTCCGAACTACCTTCGGTACATCAAAACACATAAACTCATAATACCGATCGTCACCGAACTTTAAGCGTGCGGACCCTACGGGTTCGAGAACTATGTAGACATGACCGAGACTCATCTCCGGTCAATAACCAATAGCGGAACCTGGATGCTCATATTGGTTCCTACATATTCTACGAAGATCTTTATCGGTCAATCCGCATAACAACATACGTTGTTCCCTTTGTCAACGGTATGTTACTTGCCCGAGATTCGATCGGCAGTATCTCAATACCTACTTCAATCTCGTTACCGGCAAGTCTCTTTACTCGTTCCGTAATGCATCATCCTGCAACTAACTCATTAGTCACATTGCTTGCAAGGCTTATAGTGATGTGCATTACCGAGAGGGCCCAGAGATACCTCTCCGACAATCGGAGTGACAAATCCTAATCTTGATCTATGCAACTCAACAAGTACCATCGGAGACACCTGTAGAGCACCTTTATAATCACCCAGTTACATTGTGACGTTTGGTAGCACACTAAGTGTTCCTCTGGTATTCGGGAGTTGCATAATCTCATAGTCATAGGAACATGTATAAGTCATGAAGAAAGCAATATCAATATACTAACGATCAAGTGCTAAGCTAACGGAATCGGTCAAGTCAATCACATCATTCTCTAATGATGTGATCCCGTTAATCAAATGACAACTCATGTCTATGGCTAGGAAAGATAACCATCTTTGATTCAACGAGCTAGTCAAGTAGAGGCAAACTAGTGACACTCTGTTTGTCTATGTATTCACACATGTATTAAGTTTCCGGTTAATACAATTTTTTAGCATGAATAATAAACATTTATCATGATATAAGGAAATATAAATAACAACTTTATTATTGCCTCTAGGGCATATTTCCTTCAGTCTCTCACTTGCACTAAAGTCAATAATCTAGTTCACATCGCCATGTGATTTAACACCAATAGTTCACATCACCATGTGATTAACACCCATAGTTCACATCGCCATGTGACCCACACTCAAAGGGTTTACTAGAGTCAGTAATCTTAGTTCGCATCGCCATGTGATTAATACCCAAAGAGTAGTAAGGTGTAGTCATGTTTTGCTTGTGAGAGAAGTTTAGTCAATGGGTCTGCCATATTCAGATCCTTATGTATTTTGCAAATTTCTATGTCAACAATGCTCTGCACGGAGCTACTCTAGCTAATTTCTCCCACTTTCAATATGTATCCAGATTGAGACTTAGAGTCATCTGGATCAGTGTCAAAACTTGCATCGACGTAACCCTTTACGCATTTAACCTTTTGTCACTTCCATAATCGAGAAACACATCCTTATTCCACTAAGGATAATTTTGACCGCTGTCCAGTTATCTACTCCTAGATCACTATTGTACTCCCTTGCCAAACTCAGTGTAGGGTATACAATAGATCTGGTACACAGCATGGCATACTTTATAGAACCTATGGCTGAGGCATAGGGAATGACTTTTATTCTCTTTCTATCTTCTGCTGTGGTCGGGCTTTGAGTCTTACTCAATTTCACACCTTGCAACACAGGCAAGAACTCTTTCTTTGACTATTCCATTTTGAACTACTTCAAAATCTTGTCAAGGTATGTACTCATTGGAAAAACTTACAAGCATCTTGATCTATCTCTATAGATCTTGATGCCACTACAAAAAATAGACACATCCGTGACATTTTGGGCCGAACGAATTTTTTTCTGTCATACATATGACACTTCTATGACGATAATTGTGACAAAACCCGGTATCATCATAGATGTGGTGGGCTCCTACTTCTATGACAAAAATCATGATGAAAATGGGCTTTTCGTCTGGGCGGGCCGGAGACGCAGCTGCATGACATTCTTTGGGCCGTCCATGACGGAAAAACCGTGGTAGAAGCGAGGGGAGGAAAATTTCGGGAGTTGCCATTACGGTGGGAGGTCGGGGGCGAGCGATGCGCTGCGTTTCTCGTACACGACAGCGTGTGTGCGAGCATTGGCTCTAATCGAACCCAAGCGAGGCGTTGGGCTCTAATCGAACCCAAGCGATTGCACTGCGAAGTCTGATTCTTGAACCCGGCGACCGATCGATGGTCGTTAATCGAACCCGATGGAGCGATTCGCCGCTGCTGCGCTAATCAAGCCGATCGATTGGATGAACAAAGTGGCGTTATGGGGGTGGATGAACAAGGAGCGGTGGCGTTGCCTCTGGATGAACAGGACCCGTGGTGTGGAGGGCTGGATGAGCGATGAAGCGGTGGAGGGGTGGCCATGGAGGGGTGGTTGAATAGGACCCCGTGGTGTAGAGGGCTGGATGAGCGATGAGACGGTGGAGGGGTGCCTGTGGAGGGATGGTTGAACAAAGGCCGTGGAGTAAGCGCGCGGTGGAGGCTGGATGAACAGGAGCCCGTGGAGGCTGGAGGAGGTCGACGGTAGCCCGTGGAGGCCGGAGGAGGTCGATGGTGGAGATGAATAAGATCCCGTGGAGTCCTGCTTTGCGGTACGCCACACCTCCCGATGAACAGACCCCGTTTCAATCGTGGCGCTCCAACACAAGTCCGTTTAAATGCTTTTTTGCGATGCGCCACACCCCTCCCGATCAATAGGACCCCCGTTTCGACCGTAGCGCTCCAACACAAGTCCGTTTCGTCCGTTTTGCAGTACGCCACACCCCTCCCGATCAACAGGACTCCCGTTTCGACCGTAGGAGGTCCGTTTCCTTGTTGTGCGGTACGCCAGGCCCCTCCCGATCAACAAGATCCTGTTTCGAACGTGGCCGGTCGAACACAAGGCCGTTTCCTTCGTTGTGCGGTATGCCAGGCCTCGTTTCTATCGCCTGTTCCGTCCAAGCCCTCCTGATGGACACGACCACGCATTCCGTTCCGACCCAGCCGGTTGGCTTGCCATGAACATGACGACGACGCCGTTTCTCCGTTCCGACCCAGCCATGTACATATGCGCGAGTAGGCGTTCGAGACCCTGCCCGTATGTACGTACGTGGCCGTATTTTCTTTCTTGCACCCTCGCCGTTATGCGTGCGGTATGCGTGCGCGCCTCTACAACGACCAGTTTGTATGCATTACCGTTCGCGACTAGAATGACAACCCTATATGCGCTTGACCAGGTGGGTCCCGACCGTCAGCACTTCCTTGCCCTACGAAGATGTTGCGGTGGGTCCCGGCAATGTGGAGGCGAATCGCTTTTTTGCCGGATGCACTTCCTTGCGTGCGAAGATGTAGCCGGTGGGTCCCAGCAGTCGAGGGCAAACATTTTTTCGCGAATACGATGGCCCGTCCGGTGGGTCCCCATTGTCGGTGGAGGAATAATTATTTTTGCGCATAATAAGGAGGCACTTCCTTGCTGCGGCCGTGGACCCGGTATCACCTCTCCACGTCTGATCCACGTCCGATGGAAGCCATTCCTTGACCACGTTGACCACGCTGCGCCCGAGAGCACCGTGGCGGTGGACGACGGCGAGGCCTAGGAAGGGACGACGCGAGCCGGGAAGACGCGGCAGTGGATGCCCACGCATAGAGGAGTACGAGGGTTCACTGGTTCGCTGCGGTGTGAGGCTGCCGTCGCCGCAGAATAACAGGGGTGTGGGTGAGTAGAGGGATGGCCTGGCCAACGGTGGGAGTAGTAGGGGGCGGTGAGGCTTCTGCCGCATCGCAGCCGCCGCCACGAGAGGCAGGAGCACGAGGCACGACCGGCGCTGGTTTGGGCGGCTGGAGCAAGAAGACCAGAGGTTGAAGAAGCACTATGACCGTTGGATGGACATCGTACGGTCACTTGAGCTAGAATCGTGCATATTGACTAAGTTGACAAAGCCCTCCGTCCCCGTCAACTTAGTAGGCCCACAAGTCAGCCTGCCACTATACTGGGTCCCAGCCTAATGTGGGGAGTATTCATTTTTGTGTGTGTAATAAGGAGGCACTTCCTTGCGTGCAAAGATATAGCTGGTGGGTCCGAGCTGTCAGCGGCGGTAACGTTTTTTTCGCGAAATACAGAGGCCCTTTCGGTGGGTCCCAGATGTCAGGTGGAGGAATCATTAGTTTGCGGCGTAATAAGGAGGCATTTTCTTGCGTGCGGCCGTGGACCCAGGTATCGGCCTCTCCACGCATACCCACTTCAGATGCATGTCATTGCCTGACCGACCACGTTGACCAGGCAGCCGAGAGCACCGTAGTGGTGGGCGATGGCGAGGCGTAGGAAGGAACGACACGGAGGCGAGGAAGACTTCGGCGGTTGTTTCAAGACGCGGAGGGGAGTACGACTGTACGAGGGTTTACTAGTTCGTATGCGGTCGCCGGAGAATAACAGCAGGTGTGGGTGAGTAGAAGGATGGCTAGGCCAGCGTTGGGAGTACAGTGGGGCGGTGAGGCCTGCACGGCAGCATAGTCGGTCATGGGGAGGAGGGAGAAGGCAGTCCCGCCAGCGCTTGTTTGAGCGGCTGGAGCAGGAAGAGCAGAGATTGATGAAGCACGACGGCCGTTGGATGGACATCCAATAGTCACTACTTGTGCGCCAACCTTTTTTTTAAGGAAAGCCTCAAATCTGTGGAAAACAGCATACAACCCATCTGCCATTATTTCTAATAATTTACAGCCCATTTGCTAATTCTTAAGGTTTTTTTGGAGCCCATATTCTTTTTGTTAGCACTAGCAAAAAGGCCCGTGCGTTGCAACGGGAGAAAAAAAATCTCTCATATCTCTAGCTGGGTCAGTTGGACAAACTGTGCGTGGCCGATTGGCTGGTTATGAGATCGAACCCTCCCATCGGTAATTTGATCTTTTGCCAGCTCTTCGGACATGGGCCTCAGTTTGCCGCCAGGTGGGCTTTCTTCGTTGGGCCAAAACGGGTGGCAAGTAACAAAACCAAATAGCATACGTGAAATTAATTGAAGCGGGACCAAACAAAGAGGGACGAAACCAAGAATATCACCTCCTTTTAATAGTAGGTATAGATTACAACCCATATTGTGGCCACGGTTAAAAAATTATACAAAATTTTGCATATTTTGGTGCGGTCCGAACTGTTTTTAATCCCAAAATTTCGAATCACATTCAAACTGATTTTAAAAATAAATGTATATCAATATAAAGTCCAACAAATTCTCCACGCATAAAAATTGATGTAATTTAAAATCTCAAAATGAAAAAAAGATATTTGAAACTAATTGCCGGTTTGATGTGTTTTAAAAATGTACATCCCATTTCTCATTACTGATAGGCCATTTTCTCGGCCACCCGAATGAAGCTCTCTTCGTCTTGAAAGATTTGCAGCCCAACAGGCCTGACAAAGCGACTTACTTGGCAAATCACAAAAAAACTGGGCTGTGGCATTGGACCCAGTTGTCAGCCTCTCCACGTATAGTACTCCTCCGATGGAAGTCGGTCGTTGACCACATTGACCACGCCTCGCCTATAGCACCAAATCGGTGGACGACGGCGAGGCCTAGGAAGGGGACGACGCGGAGCCGGGGAAGACGCGGCAGTGGATGCCCACGCGGAGAGGAGTACGAGGGTTCACTGGTTCGGCTGCGGCGTGAGGCTGCTGTCGTCGCAGAATAACAGGGGGTGTGGGTGAGTAGAGGGATACCCTGGGCTAGCGGTGGGAGTAGTAGGGGGCGGTGAGGCCTCCGCGGCATCACAGCCGGCCACGAGAGGCAGGAGCACGTGGCACGACCGACGCTGCTTTGGGTGGCTGGAGCAAGAAGACCAGAGGTTGAAGAAGCACTATGGCTGTTGGATGGACATCGTACGGTCACTGGAGCTAGAATCATTCATATTGACTAAGTTGACAAAGCCCTATATCCTCGTCAACTTAGTAGGCCCACAAGTCAGCCACCCACTGTGGTGGGTCCCAGCTAGCAGGGGGTATTCGTTTTTTGGTGCGTAATAAGGAGGCACTTCCTTGCGTGCGAAGATATAGCTGGTGGGTCCGACCTATCGCCGGGGGGACGTTTTTGCGAAATCTGAAGCCCTTCCCACGTCTGATTACGCGTCACGGTCGCGTAATAAGGAGGAACTTTCCTTGCGTGCGACCATGGACCTCGTGGGTCCCAGCCGTCAAGCTCTCCACGTCTGATCCTCTTCCAATGACTCTCAGATGTTGACCACGCCACGAAAGCGCACCGAGGCGGTGGACGACGGCAAGGCCCCAGACCGAACGACCGGAGATGGGGAAGACGCGGCAGTGGAGTCGCAGACGGAGAGGAGTGGGAAACTTGACTGGTTCGGGTGCGGGGTGGGCCTACCTTTGGCAGAGAATAACGGGAGGTGCGGAGTGGAGGGATGGCCTGGCCGTCGGCGAGGTAGCGTTTGTTGAGGCGCATAAAACAACACCCGGGCCTTGAAAGGCTGGAGCAAGCGGTTCCGGCAGCGGGGAAGAAGACGAAATTGAAGAAGAATGTCGGCCGTTGGATGTAAATCCAATGCCTTCTTAAACTTCGACCCTCTTGGCCCACATGTCACCAGTCCATTTTTAGTCCATTTGGTGGGCTGGGTGAAACAATGATGTAGCATCTATGCAGCCCGTTTAAATCCCATTTGCATTTTTCTCGAAATCCGTGGACTTGCTGGGCTGGGTAAAAATATCATGTTGGGCTAGACGAAGAAATGTTATAAAAACATAAACACATGATTGCACATCAGTAAAATCTTTGCAAGCTTATGTACGCAATCACTAGGAGTTAACTTGGCAAGTTATATATAAACAATTATTATTATTATTTTGTAAGTACTTTCAACTTACGAAATAAAATATCATTTTAATTTGATGATTTAATAGTACGTGGGTATTATTATTTTTAGGCTAGACGTGGGACAATTGAGTTGGTTCTAGGGAAAGTACGGGAGAAAACTTCAGTTTACATCGAAAAGAAAGTGGGAGAAAATTCAGAGACCTTTGGGTCCACACGAGGAGAGGAATATGTTGGGGGGAAGGATATTCAAAGCACGTCAGCCGAGTGAACTAGTTTTTTTTACGGACAAGTGAACTAGTTTACATACATAAGCAAATAGCCACTAAAAAAAGCAATAAGGTTAATGGGTTCTTAAAAGAAATATTTCGGACAAAACAGATATTTACGACACATAGGCTAATGCATGAAACACTGAGATGATAAAGGTGCTTATAAACAGATAAAGTACAACATCTAGACCTTCCTGGCACGCTTGATCATGATGCTGCGGCTGTCCGTGTACTCGTCGGTTATGGGAAGCAGACACGCCCTCATGTCCAAGATCTGCCTGTACATGTCGTAGCATGTGTATGCGTCCTTGTCCGCGTAGGTTATGTAGGCTAGATTCGCAGGTACCTCCCATGTGTCCGTGTCGCCTTCTTTCATGTTGGCGTATCAGGGGTCGATGATGGTCTCAGCAAGGTCAACCACGGAGTCCTTCTCCTGCCCGTTGCTGATGATCTTGTATTGCTTCTGGATGTCGACAAGCTTGTTGCACCAGATGGCCGAATCGTCGCGTTCTTCCTTCTCTCCACCATAGCGAAGGTGCAGTCGGCACTGCCGATGAAACGGGCGAATGCTCCAGAACCTGGTGCCATAGGATCGAGGCGGTGCGAGCTTCACCGAGTCCGTGACGTTGTTGTTGTACATCACATTCAACTTGGTGCAGCCATAGGACTGAACGGCGAACTAACTCCTTGTTGAAGTCCATATCCAGCAGCTCACCCTCGGATCGCCATTGAGTCTCTTCGAGTGAACGAGTGTGTAGGCGGCGGCAAGAGTTCGCTTTTCAGCTCTTGGGGAACTGGATTCAACGATGGTGAGTGTGTACAGGCGACAACGATTACTACCCTCCTCGTCTGCTGCACACCCGGCAGAAGATGCACCCTCGGCACATTCAAACGCCTCCATTAAGAAACCTACTCCGGCCACACGTCGGTTCACGAGCGGGTCTGTATTGGTATTGTAATAACAGGAGTTAGAGGTCACGTTACTAAATTTAATTAGCTTTAATAGAAATTTATACTTAAAACAAGAAATGCATTGGCTCGTTCTATCAGTGCCACGGTATCAACATGCACAACAATTAGAATTATTATTCTCAGGACGCACACGATCATCACATTTGCCGCACTTTCACAAAGATAATACTACCAAGTTTGAACTGCTTTGTTATGGTTGTTGTCCTCTGCATCATCATGCCGTGTTTCCCGACTTGCAAGATTCGTAACCAACAAATAAGATCCAAATAATAAGTACAACAAAGATGCCTACACATCTCATTGATTCCCGACTTGCAAGATTCGTAACCAACAAATAAGATCCAAATAATAAGTACAATAAAGATGCCTACACATCTCATTGATTCCCAGCTTGCAAGATTCGGAACCAACAAATAAGATTCAAATAATAAGTACAACAAAGATGCCTACACATCTCATTGATTCCCAGCTTGCAAGATTCGTAACCAACCCATTAGAGCGCTTTTGATAAAGTGAATATCGGGATTAAATCCATCTTGGCTAGCCATGTCATACAATCGAAGAACTTGGCGAATGCTCTTGACCGTCACAACATCTCGTAGTTGAGTATTCCCGTTTGCACAAAGATGTTTGCACAACACAAACAAGGAGACAGGAGAGCATGATTTCGCTTTAATAATGGCCTCCTTGAACTCAACCTCCAGCTCCACTAGGATGAGGTGCACCTCGAGTTCCATGATTCAATTCATGCGCCTTTTTCTCGGTTCAATTGAAATGAAGCAAAGATTGCATCATTCAGCTAGCAAGAAGTACTTGCTCTTGTGAGCTGGCGAGTTCTTCTTTAGTAGTTGCACTAAAATTGAGGAACATTAAGGTTGGCTGTCGGCTCAAGTAAGGTGCAACTATAATTTTCTTATCCTTTTGTGCAGTTCCACTAAAATAAAGTGCCATTGTGGTGACAAAGGACGGCTCCATCTTGCAAAGGCTAATAAAATGTTGCACGAGATTACCAGCAGAACTTGACGGAGATCTTGGAAACTCCAATCACCATTTTGTGCAGTTCCACCAAAATTGAGAGATGTTGCCCACGTGACATTTTAGTTGAACTGCACAAGACACTCATTCCAAAAAAGTGTTTTGTGCGATTCACCAAAAGGTCACAATAGCAACAAGGTGAAATGGATATCCCTATCTGCACAAAATGATAGAAAGTAAACAGTTGCTGGTCAATAAGAATATACGAAATACATACAAAATGAAAAGAAGCATCTTAATTATGTTCATGGCAATCACGCAAGGACAGTAGAAATTTTAAAACGTCGGCAATGCTTCATGTTACCAGAAGCATTACGATCAACAATGCGGTTCCTCAGATATGGGATTACTTTAATGGTGGCATTGCTTGTTTACCAGGCACAGTAAATCAACAGCAGCTAAAGAGTTCGTTTAAGGGCATGGGACCGTGGGGACACCAGGACACTCAGCAGCGTAAAAGAGCAACTTACTTATCACACTGGGGAAAACAGCAGGAGTGCCATTTGTAACACAGTTTAATTGCATCTTATCACTGGAGGCATTAGATTAACAATAACACTGGTAGACATGTCCCTAAGGTAACAAGCAGTGATCACTTCATTTTACATGCGCCTTACATTAACAAGGGCAAAAGGTTGGTATAAGGACATGCGACGGTGGGCGATCGGCACAATGTACCTACAAGGAGGCATAAAGTGGTGATGCCGAGCTTGTTCACGCTAAGTGAGGGCAGAAAACCTAATCCTAGAGACCTTTTACTATGTGAGGGCAGCAAATCTAATCCTGGAGACCTTTTACTATGTGAGGGCAGCAAATCTAATCCTGAGACCTTTTACTATGTGAGGGCAGCAAATCTAATCCTGAGACCATTTACTATGTAAGGGCAGCAAATCTAATCCTCGAGACCTTTTACTATGTGATGGCAGCAAATCAAATCCTGGACATACTCTGTTGATTTGTCCACCAGCCGCCACTTTCTATCCTTTTTTCAACCAATAATAGATATGTTCCTTATCCAGTTTGTACTGGGTTTTCCCATTATTTCCCTTTTCAACCAAGAGACCGGTTGGGTATCCGGTCTCTACTACTTTCACCATATTATTTCCTCTTTGAATCAAGTCCTAGATTCATGCTACAACTTTCCCCCTTTCTTCGTTGTTTGAACAAAGCCCTAGATTGAATGCATGAAGTAGCTTTACCTCTAATAATACTAAAAATTTAGGTGGCTTTGGAAGAGCCGATGGGAGTAGAAAAAGATGCACATGCAGACACGTGGGGAGTCAGCAGTAGAAACAAGGCCGCTTTGAAGAACTTATACTGAGGGTCGCCGGGATGTCGGCGTGGCAGGTCGGATCTCATGGACAATACGGCAGGGAGGAAGAAGGGTCGGAGGACCTCCCGAGCCAGCCGTGGTTTGAGAGAACGACAAGGGCAGAGGATCGGGCCCCTCCGGCAGCTGTGGGTTTCCTCCCTCGGCGGCGATGACCGCGTGAACGATGCACCTTTTAGTCCTCTACACACACCGGCCGAAGGGATCCGGCCGGATCTGTGACCAGCGGTGAGCAGAGAGAAAATGTATGTCGGTGTCAAAACCGGCGGATCTCGGGTAGGGGGTCCCGAACTGTGCGTCTAGGCGGATGGTAACAGGAGACAAGGGACACGATGTTTTACCCAGGTTCGGTCCCTCTTGATGGAGGTAAAACCCTATGTCTTGCTTGATTAATATTGATGATGTGTGTTACAAGAGTGGATCTACCACGAGATCAAAGAGGCTAAACCCTCGAAGCTAGCCTATGGTATGATTGTTGTATATATGAGATTGTCTATCGACTAGCCTGGCCCTGGTTTATATAATGCACCAGAGGCCTAGGATAACAAGAGTCCTAGCCGAATACGCCCGGTGGGGAGGAGTCCTTGTCTTGATCGCCAAGTCTTGTGGAATCTTCGTTGTATGCGGCAACCGTCCGGACTGCCCATGAGTATACGGCCATGGGGATCCTCGGCCCAATCCAACCGATCGGGAGACGACGCGTGGTGAGTACCCCCTAGTCCAGGACACCGTCAAGAGCCCTGAACCGGTCTTCAAGTTGGGGACGCTCCTCGATTCTTCCGAACTGTTCTTCATCTTCGGTCGTCGGTCTTGAAAACTGGTTCAACAAATCTTCTCGTCTTCGATCTTGAGGATCGCGGAAATGCATTCGACGAGTTTACACGTTGGGTATCCGAGGAGCCCCTTTAAGTTTATGGCCTTTATCAATGCCTTGTTATTTTTATGCCATGCCTCGGGTTTGAAGTTATTCCCGGGAGGCAGTGTCCTCTTGCGTCCGAGCTCTAACGCCGGACTACATTTGAGGTATCTTTTGTAGCCGAGCACCAACGCCGGACTGCTTCCCAGCTCTATCGCCGGACTATGTATCCGGGCTCCAACGCCGGACTATGTATCCGAGCTCCAACGCCGGATTGTGTATCCGAGGTGTCGTAAATCACCTTGGTTTAAAGAAGTTTGAAGGAGTTTAACCGAGCTTAATGCCGGAAATGCCCTCTATGGAGCCAGCCACTAGCGTCCGAGCTTTATGCCGGACTGCTTCCGAGGTGGTGCACCACCCCGAACATGGGCCGATTTTTGTCAATATTTCTGATTGGTGCAATTTATTCTCTCCCGAGATACATAGCCAGTAGCCCTCAAGGTGGGTATCGGTCTAAAACCCGAGATTCACGTGAAGGATGACATAAGACCGCTGATCCCAGAGTCAGCCGAGACTCGTGTTGATTTGCAAAATCAGTCTGAGGATCAAGTCCTAGCTCGGTAGAATACTTCGGGACACCAAAAGCGGCGTGCTTAGTCCTCGAGACTCGGGTTGGGTGCGGCCGACCAACCTGAGGATCAAAATCTCCTCGGAATCTGTATTGCACTTCAAATTTTCTGCATAGAACAGGTAATGCAAGAGCCCCGAGACACCGGGTCGGGTGGCAACACCGCATCGTGGGATTGATGTGCCCTTTAATATTTGTAAATAATAAGCCCGAAGCCCAAGAGCCCCGAGCCTTAATGCGAGCACGGGTGGCGAATTAAGGATCGATATCCATAGTAAAATCACAAATTATGTGTAATGACTCAATGTATCCAAGTACTTTATGTCATTAATGCTCGGATCCGCATTGTACCAAACTTTGTTGACCGACCATCGGCTTCAACCTCCTCGGCCAGTAGCCGAGGAGTGTTTGTCCTACTTTATAAAGCCTTTATGAGGGCAAAGATTTACGACAAACAAGGCAATCTGGCCATAAGGTTTTATAAACAAAGGTACGCAGAGAGATATGTTATATTATCGCTAATGTAAGAAATGTCTTCCAAAGAAAATAGTCCCGCTATCGGTTCCTTTCTTTTTGTTGTCATGCTAAGCATGATCATGAAACCTCAGCTCCAATGTAAGAGCAAAATATTGAGGATTTAGTTTGGGAGGCCGCCATTAGCCCCTTGTAGTGTCCGTGACGATCGAGGTCAAGCCGAAACACTTCGCCAATTTTATGAATGGCCCGTCATTTAATATAGTCATCGGATCATCGACCAGTTTACACCTATTGTGACAGCCGGTTTTCGGCTTTCTCCAATCGAGGTGCTTGACCATGCGATTTTGGAAGCACAATCGAGTGGTTCTCCCTTTGCACACCTAGCCGAACAAAGTGGAGCGTAGGAGGCAAGCGCGAGCCGGGCAACCCAACTATTGACCGAAGACACAATTTAAATCTTGATGCATATATAGCAATATCCGAGAATGTTTTTGCGAATCTCTAAAGGTGTCCGGCGTTGCCTTTGCGAGACTTGTGCTGAAAACACACAAATAGTTAAAAGTGCCAAAAGCTTGGAAAACAAAAAACGTCAGTAAAAACATGACGTCCGAACAAGATAAAGTGTTCGGTGCCAATCCGAAAATTGGACTTTAGAAAAAAAAGTGCTTCTGCCGTGCTTTAACTTTGCAATGACTAAGAAGAAAAACACTTAGTATGAAACGGCTCAAATAAACATAAGAGCCCCCAAGTGACTTGGGTAAAAGTTGACTATAAAATGTAAGGTGACATGTAGAATGCCTTCTAGCCGGATTGTAGATCGTTTGTCGTAGCGGACCTTTTCGCTTCAACCTCTGGACCCAATAGTCCGGAGTGTGTCCGAATACCCTCGCGGTTATAAAAACCGGGGCATGCGTGGAGACCAGGTGTAGGGGTCATTAGTGCTTTATCAGACAAGTGCCCAACTAGTTATGTTATATTACATGGTTAGTAAGAAACATCTTCCGTGGAGAATAGTTCCGTTAGGGGTTCCTTTCCTCGAGGCATGCCCTAAAGTGCATGTCCGGACTGCGAAAAGAGCGAGAAAAACATCCGGGGCAGGTAAATAAATAGGTAAGAAATCATCTTTTAGTTCACCGACCGAGTATTCCCTTAAGAATGCTAGCTTTTGGCTTCACCCGGTCTGAGGTACACATCCGGCTGACCCGTGAAGAATAATCGCAGAGGTGCTCCCTTTACCACCTAGCCGAACAATCGGGAACGTAGGGGTAAGCACAGGAGCCAGGCAACCCAGCTTGGCCAAAACTTAAGTCATATCGATGCATATAATGGTGAATAAAAGGTACATGCGGAAGTGTGACGCATGTGTTGGGCATGAAGCCCGAATTAATAAGCTTCATTAAAGAAGCCCCGAATTATAATGAGCGCGGGTAGCGCGTCAAGTGTCGCGAACAAAGTTTCGACAAGGAAAATTTTACAAGCAACTTTTTCCAAAAATTATAATGCTTGGTCGAGCCGAACACAAGTTAAAAATTTAAAACTTTGAGCATGAAGGCAACTTAGCTGGTTAATGTGTTCGGTATTGACGACGTGGTCCGAGCTTGATGTGGGACAAGGTTCCATCCCCCAAGCCGATCCCGAGGTGGCGGAGCAAAAAGAGCTTGGCACTCCGAAGTGGTGACATAGCACGGTCAATGCAGGACGGCAGAGTGATGCCGAAGTCCCCTGCATGGGGTAATGAAGTGTTGACGAAGCCCCCCGTTCAACCGAGGTGACGCCAAAGGATATCGTCCGGCTGGATCATTTTCTGTGCACAAAAATAGTGCGAACCGGGATAATAGTAATAATAAGAAGAAAAAAATGTTGCATAATAAATAATTTATGCAAAGTGAGTGATAAAAGAAATATGGCCTGGCGCCGAAGTCAATGTCGATGCAGGTCATCGGCGTAATGCAATAAAGGCATGGCAAGTCCGGAATTCTGTGTCGGTTCAAGTTCGTTCGGATGCGGCGTTACGGACTATGTACGGAAACCCGACCAAACCAACATGCGATTGTCGATAATGCGCCACCATTTGATAGACCTGTGTACATATGATGGACAAACCAGTGATAATTCCTTGGGAAAAATTAACCCAAACAAGCAAAAAGAAATACTAGGATTAATAGCACCGGTTTATTTGTTGTAGCAATCCGAAGGAAGGTGATTCCCAAAATTGGGACTCGATCCACGCACCCATTGCCTGGTCGGCTAGTGACGCCGAAGTGTCCGGAGTAGGTTGATGAAGAGATGGCGAAGCCCCCGGTCCAGCCGAGATATCGAAGTAGGTCGGCATGATGGACACCAGCTTGAAGAAGCAATAGTGCGGCCCTGCCGATGCAGGTCGTGACGTGGTCGATGCCGGCTTGATGAAGCGACCGTGCGGCGATGCCGGTATACCCGCCCCGTGTAATCCGTGGGACGGCGATGTTAGTGATGATTTATCCTTCGCGATGCCGGACTCTTGTTCGGCTTGCCGAGATGATGATCCGAAGAAGTTGAGCTCGGCTCAACAAAGTGACGACGTGTCTAACGCAGGTCGGTAGCCGTGGAGCAATATTGCGGACTGGTTTGACACCAGCATGACGTTGAAGATCATGTTCAAAAGATCTTAAAGTTAGTGGGATGTGTTCGAACAAAACACAATACCCCATACAAAACTTCCTTCAAAAGGATGTCCGAAATTCCGTTCATAAAAAAAGCGAACTCGGGTCGGATTCGTTTTCACGCAGAAAATAGATCCGAAAAGTGATGCACTAATCGGAAGGTTCCCGGAGTTTGGACGGTCGGATCGAGATGAAATTTGGAGGGGTGGTAGATATAGGAATTCCGCAGCCGATCAACGGTTGGATCTTCCAAAGGAAGTCCGAGCTAGAATCTGGACACCACGCCCTAAACTCGTCCGGATTCTCGTCCAGATTCAATGCGGCTCCGGTATATCGGAGATTGCCAGAGATTCCTCCATCGGAACTCGACGAAATTTTCCAGGGGTTGTTGTAGACTCAATTCCGCACAATTCCACCGAAGCAATTGTTAAAACGACGCTTGAGGAGGCGGTGGCGGCGGACACAAGTATGCTGTCCAGAAAAACAGTACGGTCGCCCGAGGGCAATGTTGACGTTGAGTCCCCGGGCTCCCTGGATGATTCCTCCATGATCTTGATAGAGATTGGAGTTGATGTTGATGAAGGCCCTCATCCGATCATGACGATCGGAGGTAGGGCGCAGTCCTTGGTCGAACCTAGGTGACCAGTCGAGCTGGTGACGAAGATGCCGAAGTCGCAGTTGATCTGCAGGCGAGCCATCGACCTTTTGCCGGACACACAGATGAACTCTCAATGAAAGCACCAATGTCGGTGTTAAAACCGGCGGATCTCGGGTAGGGGGTACCGAACTGTGCATCTAGGCGGATGGTAACAGGAGACAAGGGACACGATGTTTTACCTGTGTTCGGGCCCTCTTGATGGAGGTAAAACTCTACGTCCTGCTTGATTAATATTGATGATGTGTGTTACAAGAGTGGATCTACCACGAGATCAAAGAGGCTAAACCCTCGAAGCTAGCCTATGGTATGATTGTTGTATATATGAGATTGTCTATCGACTAGCCTGGCCCTGGTTTATATAATGCACCAGAGGCCTAGGATAACAAGAGTCCTAGCCGAATACGCCGGTGGGGGAGGAGTCCTTGTCTTGATCGCCAAGTCTTGTGGAATCTTCCTTGTATGCGGCAACTGTCCGGACTGGCCCATGAGTATACGGCCATGGGGATCCTCGGCCCAATCCAACTGATCGGTTGACGAGGTGGTGAGTACCCCCTAGTCCAGGACACCGTCAATGCCGCTACCGCTGTCTTGTTTATATCTGGAGAGGATGAGAGAATGAAGAGATCAACCCTAGTAAAGCAAGCACTCTGGCCCCTGCGTCCATATATAGTGGAGTGATTATCTTTTTTCTCTCCACAATAAGCGTTTCAATTTGTGTACGTGGATTTAAAGAAAAGAAACTCTCCATTTAAGGTGACTACTCTACGACTCCTACTTACTACTACATTTGTGCTCCCCGCCCCTCCATTAATTGAACAACCCCACGGGTGAATAAACATACAGTAAGTACTATATTTATATAGAACGAACAAGCTCGAACTATTTTCGCGTTGTTAAAAGTTAAGGGTGGGGCTTTTCCCGGGCAGTACGCGTGGCAGTTTTTGGGTAGGCGGTTTGACAGAGAGGCGAGGAAGGTGAGCGAGTGGAGCTGTGCGATTTGACGGCGCGTTACTGCTGGAAAGACTTGTGATATGACCACTCACTATAGTCATGAATTACTGGCGCTCCAACCGGGATGATGCCCCCCTTCCGTTCCGCGCTCTAATCTGGTGCATGACACGTCGACCCGGATGGTGACTCTCCCACATGTCGGAGTAGTAAGAAGTAGCAAAGAATGATGCGAAATATATACTACTCCCTCCGTTCCTAAATATAAGTCTTTGGAGAGATTTCACTATGGACCACATACGGAGAAAAATGAGTGAATCTACACATAAAATGCATCTATATACATCCGTATGTGGTCCACAGTGAAATATCTACGAAGACTTATATTTAGGAACGGAGGGAGTACTACTCAGGTCGGAGGAGTGCGAACCACGGCAGCCCAGTGAACCAGCCGTGCGAACCACGGTAGCCCAGTGAACCAGCAGTAGAAAACAATATGGTGATATGGCCATAAAAAACAATGTGCTACGGTCCACACTGTAGCATGTACAGTAACACTCCTCTTTGTTTGGATCCCTGAGTTAGAGCTAGTTTGGGTTGAAATAGCCTCAAATTATCGAAACAAGAGGGGTTTGTTTGAGCTAGTTTGCTCTAACCCAGCTAAAAAAACTAGCCCGGTTGTCGTGGAATTGTCACGACAGATGTCCTTAGTGTCAGGACTTAGTCGCGAGGCCAACGCATCTATGTGGTAGCTTGAGAGGGGTTGAGCGGAATCGAAAGATGCAACACAAGACAGGGATTTAGACAGCTTCGGGCCCCAGGAAACATCATCCGATAAAAACCCTACATCTTTGTTTGAGGCTACGTCTCATTATCATCACGAGGGAGTCGCCAGAACCGGCTCTCCTCTTTGTGTCTAGCCCTAAGATTGTTTCTTCTTGCTTGTAGCCTGTCCCTCTTTGGGGAGCCCTGCCCCTCCTTATATATGTTGAAGGGGCGGGTTACATATGGAGTCCTATTAGGATTAGGACTAGTCTATCTTTAATACAAACCGGATACAAGTCCATGCCTTAAATCCTTGTAAGACAAATATTCCTTATGCCTTTCCTCTTAAACCGGCCCACCATAGGATGAACTGGCCTTCATGAACCGCCCGTTCGGCCACCAGGTCTTGTCCCTCCCCGCACCCGCCTGCCGGATTACCAATGAGCCGTGAACCGCCAGGTCCAAACGGGTCGCCGGTGAACCGCCAAGTGTTAACGGGGTCTCAAATAAACCGCCAAGTCTGGCCGGGTTATACTTCCGGCAGTTTACGCCATGAGGTATATCCCGACATTAGCCCCCAGTTTAATTTGGATTTATCCATGTTAAACTGATCCTGTGAAATAAACACAAGAACAAACTTGACAGATTATGCTCCGGGTTAAGAATTCTTGTAAACCGGCATCTGATCATCATTAAATCCTTGTCATTTCCTCCTTCTAGAAAATCCGGGTCAACAAGCCAGCTTCATACTCAATTTGCTGACATTGATTTCTCACAGAGAAAATTTGTGAAGAATAATCCACTTGAGTCGGCCTTCAATGCTCTTGAATTGTTGACAGGAGCAATTGGTAGCCCCCAAGGGCCGGCTCATTATGATGTGATGAGTCGGGTTCTTCAATAAGACTAATAAAAATGACTTTGCATTAGCCCCCAAGTGTCATGGTGCATGCTTGCAGCGACATGAGACTTGCATATTTGATATAATCTTAAGTTGAATAATGTAGCCCCCAAGTGCCGGGTCGTAAGCTTGCAGCGACTTGGGACTATTCCTTCAATTATAAAATAAATCATCCATTGATAATATAATAGCCATTGCGCTAAAGCGACTTTGAAAACCTTAATCATAATACTCGTTATTGATAACCATAATAAAAATCCAGCCATGTTGGCTATTTGAAGATTTGAATAATATAATCCAAAGATTTATGAGCGCATGATTCCAATGGCGCAATCCAAATATATACTGGCGACTTATAGTCGAAACCAAACCGGGCTGATAGTCTCCGAATTATGATTTAATTGTTTTCTGTCAATCTGTAACTGACAGTTGAACCGGACTTAATAATGATGGGTGAAAACGCAAAAAAAATATCAAAAGAAAAACAGAAGCAAAGGCAAAGATAAAACCATTGCAAATGAGGCTTTGAGACGATCAAGTGGCATTACCATGGTCAGACAAGACCATGCCCCCAAAAAGGCGTAGCTATGGTTCAAGTCAGCCAAGGTCCCCAAATGATGCGTTGGCATTACGCCGATCAAGAGATGTAGCAATTGTTCGGGTTCGACCAAAGCCCAGTGATGCTTTGCGGGCCTTTGGGCCGATCAAGAGGCGTGACTATGGTTCAGACATGACCAAGTCCCCAAGTGATGCTGTGGCTTTTCACCGATCAAGAGGTGTAGCGATGGTTCGGGTTCGACCAAAGCCCCCAAGTGATGCTGTGGCACTGGGCCGATCAAGAGGCGTGACTATGGTTCAGACATGACCAAGTCCCCAAGTGATTCTGTGGCTTTTCGCCTACCAAATGGCGTTGCTATGGTTCGGACATGGCCAAAGCCCCCAAGTGATACTGTGGCATTGCGCCGATCAAGAGGTGTGACTATGGTTCAGACATGACCAAGCCCCCAAGTGATCAATAATATGATAAGCCAATAAGGCATGATACCCATGTTTGAACCGCGCATCATGGCAGCAGGTCCTCTTTGGCACCCTTTAACTTTTTGCAAGAGATAAATCCTTCTTGAACCAGACATTAAATCGGATATTGATAGCTTCAAAGCTTTGTGGGAGACTTCTTTCCCTTGAACCGGATTTTGAACCGGAATCTTCATTTTCAGCCAGAAATTTTCTGACGGCCTTTAAACTCGGACTTGCGAGAAGTTAATTCCTTTTTGAACCGGACATTTTTAAACCGGATTTGAACCAGATACTAAGGGCTTCGGCTTTGTGTGGGAGACGAGATTCCCCTTAAACCGGACTATAAACCGGAAACATCATTGTGAGCGGAATATTTCTGGCGGCCTTTAAATTTTCATCAATATAACAGCAGCCTCCGGACCGGGTTTCCTTCAACATCACAGGGCACTTGAATTTGCCTGAAGCTGGCAATACTTGCTGCATCATATCATCGTAGCCCCGAGTCTTAAGATGACTCAAGGAGTTGTCTTGAGATTCTCCGTGCTTACCATAGCAGAAGGTATATATCATCGGTGTTGATAACGCGATGTAAATGCACAGAAGGCTGAGGTGACTGCGGCGGGTTGTAAATGATCCCGTATGAGCCGTGTCAGCAACTCGGCCAATGGTTCTTTCCAACTAGTGATTTGAAGTTAACCAAACTGTAGTGGCGGCGACTTGTGCACCTTCCCATTGAGCCATCCAGTGCAGACGGCGGTTGATAATATATGATAATTTGCCTTCATTTTGTTGAAAGAAAACCGGGCTACCCAAGCTGTGACTTGCTCATACTCAATAACAGCTCGTGCAGACAGGTGCGGCCCGGTATGTTGATGTAGATTAGGCCTCGGGGGCGGCGATTTGCGCACGCCCATTGACAACGAACAGACGCGATCCCAGCAAGCTGATGTGGACCGGACCGCAAGGGCAACAGTGTGCGTCCATTTATCATATGATATGTCCCGGATTATCCCCGAGCGGAACATTATCAATCCGTGCTCCATATCCGTGGTATAAACCACATTTGTAATGAATAATGGTCCTGTATATAAAATATACACAAATCAAAGTAATTTGTCCTTTGATAGAAATAATATGTGTTAATAAAACAAATTTGAGATGGATAGCACCGATGCTTGTAGATTGCAAACAGCTTTGGATGATGAATGATCCGTTCACCGCAACCGAGGTGGCGGCTTAAAGCACTGCACTGGTCGACTCAGACGGACCCTCCGGGTCATGTTTGACCCCCCCTTTTTTGACGCACGTGGGAAACAGGCAGTAGAGGAAGACGATGTTCTCGGCGGTTTGTGATTTGACCGCTCCACAATCACATAATATGCTGCAAAAAATTTCAATCATTTCCTGCGACGTGATCCTTGCACTGATCGGCCTTCAGCTTGTAGTGGTGACACACTTGACGCCGGTTTAATCTTCTTGAACTAAAAAAATCTCCATCCATCAAACCGTGGCAGTAGCAGCGACCACAGCTCGGCGGGTCAACACCAGGCAGTTTGAGCAGCACTGTAGCAGAAGCAGAGGCAAGACCAATCCGGTATGAACACCTAATTGCCAGGGCACAGCGATGCGGAGCCAAACGGGCGACTTGGGTGTGCGAGCGCGGTTGAAGCCACGGATGCGTGAGTCGTGAGGGCTGCTTGCGAGCAGAGGGGAGCCGCTGCAACGGGTCACCAAGGCCGCGGACCTGAAGGCGTGGCCGGTTTAGGGTTGCGGCAAATGTAAGTAGCAACTTCGGGCGGCGGTGCTCAATAAGCGGTTGCCTCAAATAGGCGGCTCAACAAGCAGCTTGACAATGGCGACAGACGGGGTCATCAGACAGCAGCAGCTCGACGCTGGGGGGCGAGCTTAACGGCAGACGGGCCGGGTCATCGGTGCGGCAACTCGGTGGCGATTCAAAGTCAGAGGCTGACAAGGCGGCTTGTAGCAGGGGTTGGTGCAGCACTTTAACCCGCGACGGTTTAACCAGCGGTGACGGGCGCGGACGCGGAGAAGCATCACAGGCGCGGATGATGCAGCAGCGAGGCCGGGTGCAGGACGCCGGACGGGCGTAGCTGCCGAGCGGCGCAGCAATCACCGAGGCCGGACAGGGCAGGGACGAGCCGGCGGGAGGCCGGAGCCAGCCAAGCAAGCGCGGCGAGCGGAGCCGACAGGCAGCCCGAATGAGGCGGACGACGACCGTGGGCGGGTACGGCCAGCGCAAGGTTGAAAACGGCTTGGAGTCGTCGTGCGCCCATGATCAAATCCTCTTCCTTTGGTTTGACTTCCTCTCGTGCATTGTTGTAGTACTATCTCCTCGTGCTGATGGATCAATGGATGTATCACTTTCCCTTCACATCTGGAACTAGTAGTATTAGTCTTCCAAATTAGTAATTCCTTTAAAAAAACCGTATAGGAATCCCTCGTGAGGTATTACTAGTGCAAAGCACTCATGGGAGTTGAAATCAAGGCTATCAGCCAAGCAACAAGAGCGGTGAAGGCAGGGCATCGCGGCTCAGCGGAGCCAGCAGGAGGCCAACCTGGGCAAGCCACAGGAGCGGCAGCAGGCACCGATTAATGTGCGGGCGGCTCGGGTGAAAGCCACCTGACAGCCGACTCGATTGAAGCAGAGGTTGGATTAGTCAGCAGCGGCCGGCCGGTTCGTGGAAGCTCCCAGCAAGGCGGCTCAAAGCAGAGTTAAGACGGTGCCGTGGCGGGGGTGTGGCCGGCTCACGGATGCGGTGATGAAAAACGGTGGTCTGAACACCGAGGGGGTGGCTCGTGGCCGAGGCATCAAGCCGGCGGGGCGGTTTGGAGGAGAGAGTTTAAAGCGGGCCATAGCAACGGCTCGGCGCGCTGGTGATGGCGGCTCAATGGCGCAGGGGGTTGCCGGTGATTTGACGAAGGTGAGGTGAGGTTGCGCGGGGACGACCCGACGGCCGCTCAATCCCGTTGATGGAGAAGGACGCGACGGCTGACTGGTTCACGGGGCGCGGTGGTTCATGGCCAAGACGAGGGGAGCAAAGCTCCGAGGCTATAGCAAGGTGCAGCGGCCGGCGGGCCAGCCACGGCGGATCGACCACGGTGGGTCAAGGCCTCAACGGCGGATCAGCGGCGACAATTTGGAAGGGCGCCGGCAAGGAGCGAGTCAAGGTCGTCAATACAAGGGCGCGTCATAGCCCAGACAACAGTGGCTTGAAGCGGCGGAGGAACACAGCGGGTCGACAAGGCGCTGGAGACGGAGCCAATCCGCGGCGACGGGGCGGCTTGACCAACCGGGGCGGGTCTCAGCAGCAGCGGCTCGGACAATCGCAGAGGAGCGAACTGGACGAAAGCATACACGCCAGAGACTTCACGTGCAATAGTGCCTATCATCCATCAAGTGCTGAGGTGCATGTCCATCCATTAAGTCTGGAATGCGCATCCATGTGCAACAGGGGCGACTTAAGTCTGCCGATGATGGCAACTTCCAAACGTGGCCGGTTTGACCCGGCGCGACAACATAATCATGCGGGGGAGCAGTAGAACCGGCATGATGAATGTGTTGCAACGGCTCATAGCAAGGTGCAGAGCCAGTCCAGGTGAAGCTTGGTGCAGTGACTTAGCAACGTAATTGGTCAGCGGCGCGAGGCCGACTTAGCGTGGTGCTGAAGGCAGTTTATGGACGGCGGATCAAAGCAGAGGGAAGGCCGGCCTGGTGCGTGACCGTCGCGACGAAGGCTGGCTGGATTGCGGCTCAAGTGGTGAGGTCGACCGCGGGCGGATCAGCAGAAGGCCCATGCGGCGGCGCGTTACAGTAGCAAAGGGTCGGTTCAGAGGCAAGCAAGGCAACGATTCAAGTCCATAAAATTATCCGATGAATCCGGCTCGGAAGCAGAATTAAAGACGAGTTTTGAATCCGGATTATGATTGTTGACTCCCGAGTCATACTCGCTATCTCTAATCCCTTCAGATTTGAACGGCTGTGCGTGAGGTAGCGACAGCGACTCGAAAAAGTTGCCTTGCTTGGAATTGTTTTTTTGATGAGGATTGGCTTTGACGCCCTTGCTTCAGTCAACAAAAACTGCTAGTTATTGATAGATCGATTGAGGCAGCAGCTTGTTCCATCGAAACCGATCCCTGGCCAGATTCGGTGGCTTGGAGACCTAGCAGTGTAAAAATCATCTTTCCCGATCTCGTCGACCTTATGATGACCCACATGCGTAACCTTTAATTCTCTTATGAACCTTTAAATCTCACAAATCTTAAACCTGAACTGATGAATCTTGGAGTTGATATGGATCCTTTTGACCAGTTCTTCTTCATCGAAAAAATTACGAACTTCTCGATCCCTGAGGAAAATCCCTTCAAGAACTCAACACCACCGTGCGCGGGCCCCACGGTGGGCGCCAACTGTCGTGGAATTGTCACGGCAGATGTCCTTAGTGTCAGGACTTAGTCGCGAGGCCAACGCATCTATGTTGTAGCTTGAGAGGGTTGAGCGGAATCGAGAGAGACGCAACACTAGACAGGGATTTAGACAGCTTGGCCCCGGAAACATCATCCGTAAAAACCCTACATGCTTTGTTTGAGGCTATGTCTCATTATCATCACGAGGGAGTCGCCGTAAACCGGCTCTCCTCTTTGTGTCTAGCCCTAAGATTGTTTCTTCTTGCTTGTAGCCTGTCCCTCTTTGGGGAGCCCTGCCCCTCCTTATATATGTTGAAGGGGCGGGTTACATATGGAGTCCTATTAGGATTAGAACTAGTCTATCTTTAATACAAACTGGATACAAGTCCAGGCCTTAACTCCTTGTAAGACAAATATTCCTTATGCCTTTCCTCTTAAACCAGCCCACCATAGTATGAACCAGCCTTCATGAACCGCCCGTTCGGCCACCAGGTCTTGTCGCTCCTCGCACCCACCTGCCGGATTACCAATGAGCCGTGAACCGCCAGGTCCAAACGGGTCGCCGGTGAACCGCCAAGTGTCAGGGGGTCTCAAATAAACCGCCAAGTCCGGGTGGGTTATACTTCCGGCAGTTTACGCCATGAGGTATATCCCCGACACGGTGGAGAGGTTCTAATTGGGTTAGTTATCCTCGGCCCACTAAAAGAGAACTAAAAATCTCACCGCCCGCACTGCATCGCTCGCCTCTCGCATGACTCCTCTCTGTTCCCCATAGGGCCGCCCGCCCAAGCGCCGCTCGCCTCTATCTCTCCTCCGCCGCCCTCTCCTTCCGCCTCCGCCGCCCCTACTCCGCCCTCTCCCTCCGACCTTGAAGGTCGCCCGCTCCCCCTTCACTAGTCGCTTTTTCTCCCTGCGTAAATGCAATGGCGCATCTACCAGGGAGGCCGCGAGAGGTCTGAGTTTGTTCGTTCCTTCTCTGTCTCACGGCCATATCATTGATCTTGCTTGCTCTAGCGCTAATTCTGATTTGGAAAAGTAGATCCTGATCAAACTTGCTATAGATTTGTGGTGCACGCATGGAATTGTTTGATGCTGCTTGAGGAGGTAATAAATCTTTCTAGAGGCCCAAAGATTCAGGTCACCTTTCTAGGTATTTCAATTTCAGGCTTGCATTATTTGTCGAGGCCCAAAGATTCAGTTGACCTTTCTAGGCATTTCAATTTCAGGCTTGCATTGTTTCTAGAGGCCCAAAGATTCAGTTCACCTTTCTAGGTATTTCAGTTTTAGGCTTGCATTATTTCTAGAGGCCCAAAGATTCAGTTCACCTTTCTAGGTATTTTAGTTTCAGGCTTGCATTATTTCTAGAGGCCCAAAGATTCAGTTCACCTTTCTAGGTATTCCAGTTTCAGGCTTGCATTATTTCTAGAGGCCCAAAGATTCAATTCACCTTTTTAGGTATTTTCAGTTTCAGGCTTGCATTATTTCTAGAGGCCCAAAGATTTAGTTTACCTTTCTAGGTATTTAAGTTTTAGGCTTGCATTATTTCTAGAGGCCCAAAGATTCAGTTCACCTTTCTAGGTATTTCAGTTTCAGGCTTGCATTATTTCTAGAGGCCCAAAGATTCAGATCACCTTTCTAGGTATTTTAGTTACATGCTTTCAGTATTTCTAGAGGCCCAAAGATTAAGTTCCAATGGGCCCGTGACAGCGGCCCTGCTACCCATGCCGGTGTCGACCTCAACTCGCAAGGGCCGGCATCGGAGGGGTTCCCGGGGCTTGGGCTCTATAGAGCCTTCCTCCAGAGCGACGATGGCGAGCTCCTCCCTCGGTGCATGAGGGGCTCCGGGCTCCCTCCCTATCGTGAACGACTTTCGTGATGAGTTAGCTCATTCTTTGTTTTCATGAAGTGTTTTTTTATTTTGTGAAGCTTGATTGACGACTTGTATGTTTAAGTGGGATATCTCATTTGTATGGACAAAGTAAAAATTATCGTGTTTTGCATGCTTGATTTGTATAGATGGTTCGTTTATGTCAACTGTGAGCGGGAGGAGGCCACAGAAGAGCCGGCCACACCAAGAGGGTGCTTGGATCCAATGGACTTATTTTAGTCTGACTAAAAATAGGGTCCAAAGTAGTCAAATGATTGAGATAGAGCATTTATTGTCAATCTAACCCGGCCATCCATACACCTCTTTGGTTTAGAGTTAGTTCAGGGTTAGAATCTAACTCTAACCTCTAACTGAGCTAGAGTTCTCCTCGTCTCGGTTCATCGCCATCATACTTTCCCCATTCCTGTGTTTTCAGTATCCTGCAAATCAGAGAGGCCCTTTTTTTTCCGGGAAAAATCAAAGAGGCCCTTAGACTGGTTTAGGTCCGGCCATTTTTTATAAACGTGTTATGTCCAAAATTTAATGAACGTGCTACGGTTTCCATGAAAATAATCCGGTTTCATGTAGTAATTCATTGATTTATTTATTATTCAGCGGGGGGTTTGCGTGTAATTCGTGAGGTCTGAAATGTAAAGTACCCCGGCATATGCTCCGAGTCGTGCATGCACTACGACCCAGATGCTCTACGTCCCACATGTCGGTGAATGGGAGCACGTGGAAATAGCCTAGGAGTACATATAGGAGGATAAATGCGTGAAAAAAATATGTACTGTGAAGCGTAGCCGCGGTTCGGAAAGGAGACCTAAAGTGATGACAGCTATAGGTCGCACGCACCCAACTAGTGGTACTAGACATACGACTAATTTTTCCCTAAAAAAAAAGAGGCACGGGTGCTCAGTACTCCTATTCTATAAACACGAGTCCCATCTGACAACAGCTTTCGTGCTATAGCTAGCTCTCCTCCCTCGTTTCTCTTCTAATTCTAAACTCGGCCGACGCCCGATGGGTGGGGTGGGTTTGCTCAATCATGACCCCACCTCACGGTGAAAACGCTATTCTGTTGGAATAAAAATGCCATATACTCCCTCCGTTCATAAATATAAGCCTTTTTAGATACTAGTTCAAATGGAATACATCATACAGATGTATGAAGACATAGTTTAGAGTGTAGATTCACTCATTTTTCTCCGTATGTAGTAGTCACTTGCTGGAATCTTTAGAAAGACTTATATTTGGGAAAGGAGGAAGTACTATACTAATAACAACATTAAGGCCACGAGGCGATGCAGTGCTGGTTAAAACAGGCAAGAAGAAGAGATGCATCCATCGATGACGTCCACCTCCTCGACTCAGGGCGCCGGCCCACCGAACGGCGCCTAAGTAGCAACGGCTTTCGTGGCCAGGTCGACGTGCTTCTGAAAAATGGCGTCCAAAGATTCCAGTACCGGAAGAAGGCCAACGTCTTTCTCGTCCTCGCTTGCCTTGTAGTGGCCTATGTAGACGATTTCCTCGTGAGCGATTTCCTCATAGACGTGGATGTGCGGTCGACGGTTTCTTGCATGGCGAGAGACTGGCGGCGCGGCCTCGAGGTGCACATTCTTCGTCGCGACCTCCGGCACCTGCAGGGCCACGTGGCTTGAAAGAGTTCGTCACCATGTAGGCCGATGAGGGTGGCGGGCAATGAGGAGCCTGGGCGCTGCTGGCTGGAGCAGACGGCAAGGTCGTCCGTGGCGCTTCTTGACGGCAATGAACTTGCAGATGGAGTTGACCATCATGTCGCCCATGCGAGAGGCGGGCCGGGCGTCGGCGAACTCGATGCTGCGGTCACCAGCACCGTCTGGAACGCTGCATGGTGCGGGGCGCAGGTGGCGCCTTTGATGATTTGGCACACCGACCGCCGCTTCGTCCATCGCCTCCATAGGTGCTTGTGGCTTCTGGTCACTTGGTCTTGGATTGGAGTGAGCAGTGTTGCGCAGAGACTTGGAAGTAGTAGATGGATTGGAGTGGTGGGGCGCCTTTATTATATGAGAGTCCAAACTCTGTTGCATTCACATCGTGCTGGTTCTAGTCTGCTTCTTCAATTAATTCCCTCTGCATGTAATTGAGGATGCATCATTGACCGTTCAACATCTTGGGAACCGCTACCCTCTTCCTCCTTGGCATTCAAGCACCTATGGACCCGTCGACGACGAGGTGCCTATGGTGACTTCATAAATTTCAAGATGATAGTGCCGTGCGTGTGTGCGTTCATAGGGGTGAGTGTATGCACGTGTATATGAGCGCTTGCGTCTGTACCGTGTCAAAAAAAACAACAACGTAAATGCGTGTCAAAAAGAGACTAGTCAGTATACTCAATATTGTGCACCTCGGAGAGGAAAACGATAGAACTAGTACGTATTTATTTACGGTGCAGATTCACTCATTTTGCTCCATATGTACTCCGTCTCGGTGTAGTCTAGTCACTTGCTGAAATCTCTAGAAGGGCAAATACTCCTTTCTCGTTTACGTGGCTATACTAGCAAGTAGTTGTATGCGTACTAGTACAATAGTGGTCTCACATAACAATTTTGTCTCATGCAAGAGCACGGCTATATGCGTGCTCAATGTTCGCAGAATCGCAACGCTCGGGTTTGCGCTTGGCTCTTCGCCTCTTCGAGAAGACGAACAATGATGTTACTACTACTGCTTCTACAGTGTCGAATCCACAACTGCATGTCCGTCCACCGCGAGCGGGACGGATAGCTTGTTGTAGAAGTACTACTAAGCAAAAGCCTATCCTCGTTTGCGAGCAATAGTGCGCATGGGCGAGGGAGAAGGCGTGTAGTAAAATCAAGCTTCTCCTCGTTCTACGAGTTGACGCGACACATCATAGCACTGGCCCCACATGCTTGCCTCTAAACTTGGTGAAAGACCCACGATTGTACAATATATTTGCTGCAACCTCTAACATTTACCCACCACAAATTAAAATATATGTGGCCGTATGCATCGTTACGATGCGCAGGCCGGTAGTCCCCCCTTTTCAAAAAAAAACAAATTAAAATATATATTCCTGTCTTGACCAGATGAGCGTGCAAACTACAATCACCAGGGTGACAGGTAGGGCCAGAAGACTATTTTAATTTAAAAAAAAACTTCGAGACGGCCACATAGCATGGAGCCGACCCCAACGATTTTAAGCTTACAGGCACGGTACACGCTATCTAGACTACTCTACACATGAAACTGCCACACGAGCGTTCGGGCTGCGCTTGGCTCTTCGCCTCTTGGGAAGTCGAACAATGATGGTGTACTACCGCCTTGGAGGAGTACTACAAGACGCCGGGCCATCCGGCGGCGATTGAACTGCTGCATGTCCACCGCGTGCGAGAGGGAGAGCGTGTAGCGAAAGCTTCTCCTATTCTTGCCAGCCACCACGCTCATGGGCGAGGGAGGGACGCTCCTGTCTTTGCGTGTATGACAGGTGGGCCCGATAGGTGTGTGGCCAACCTGTCATACAACCAAAGGCAGGTGCAGTTAAGTCCGCGAGGGAGAGGGTAATCAAACTTCTCATTGATGTATGAGTTGACGCGACACATCAAAGCACTGCACTCGATATATTTCAATAATTTGCATTTACCGATGCATTAATTACAACACGTAATTTTAGTTCTAGATACATCCATTTCCGAGACAAGTAATCCCAAACAGATGGAGTACATTTAGGAACGGAGGGAGTATAAAATATGTGACGGTAAGCTTTGTAATACCCCGGCCCAAGTCGAGATATGGTTGTGCACGAGGAGGGCGAGATCATGTAGACCGAACAGGAACATGACCCGACGATGGAGGTTTCTAATGTCTCGATGGACCTCACCGTCCTCCACTGCCCCTTGTGCCTCCTCCCCTTGACGCCTCCAGTGTATGAGGTTCGAATACACCTCGTCCGTTTGGCTGATTGAGCAAGGTGCAGGTTTCTTGATTGATGTGTTGTTGGATTGATTTCTGCGATTAAGGGAGGGCACACTGCCTCGCGCGATCGTGTTGAGCGCCCGGGAACCAGCGGCGATGCGAAGTCGCGAAAAGCGGTGGCTTTGACGTGCGGAACACGACGATGGACTCCGTCCTTTCGTCGGTGAGGGTGGAGTGCCCGCATGAAGGCTATGGGCTCTATGTCACTTACCACAAGCTCGCCGATCACCAGAGCGTGTGTCCGCTCATACCGCAAATGCCCGTGCGTCTGCTCGGCGTCTGAAGGCCCGCCACGGCGCCTACCACCACATCAGCACCGCGCATCCCATGCCCATGCACGGGATCCGGATCTGGCAAGGTGCTCCAACTGCAAGTGCCATCGCCGAAGCCACGGCTCTTGCTGTTTGTGGAGGAGGACCACCAGTGTTTTTCTTGGTCGGTGGCGTGCTCAACATCGGCGCGCCTATCGCCGTGTCGGTCATCTGCATCAGAGCAGGGGCGTCCCCACTGCCGCACTACTTGGCCAAGCTGTGGGCGAACGGCCCACCGGGGGAGCCCAAAGGCATGACCGATGCCGTCAAGGTGGAAATGGAGGTGACAAGCAGCAAGGATCCCAGTGATGTCGACGTGCAGGAGCCGACCTTCTTGACAGTTCCGCCCAAGCTGCTGGCCGGGGCTAAGCTTGTGTCCCTCCACATTCAGATTGACAAGCTCACGTCCTAAATGTTTCGACAGTGCCTTCTGTTTATCTTAGTAATATGCTAATATAGGGATTACCTTGGTCTACTTTAGCTTAAGAAATGGTGGGTTTTGGTGGCGATGCAGCAATTACTTCGACATCAGATTAGTAATTTCCAACAGTCGAACAGATATTTTGTGTCTGTTGAATATAAAGTTCCTTTGGGTAAGAAGTACTACATGAAAATGGATAAAAGGAGATGTATGTAGACGTATTTTAGTTCTAGATACGCCCCTTTTTATCCATTTTGATGACAAGCACTCCCTCCGTTCCACAATACATGCCTTCCATTTGTCAAAATATAGATGCATCTAGACATGTTTTAGTATATAGGTACATCCATGATAGAGCCAATCGGATGGTTGAGAACACTACAATTCGTAGCTACAGATGCGTGTGTGACTCCCAGATGCAGAGGCCGGGGGTCATCATCCTCCTTATCGAGAAAAAACAGACGCGTGTGTGAGAGGACGAGTGCATGTGTGCACCTCTCCTCTTCCCGTATAACGTACTACCAAACTCATAGTACTACAAGTTTTTGTGGGTGGCACGATGGTGCGTGCGGGAAGTCCCGAGAGATAGGTTTAATGCATCTGAAAAAAGGACTAGCCTAGAGCTCGCCACGCGGCTATTCCTCGTTTAACGCCCCCATTAACCGTAAGATATGTATACGACGGTGCCAATTATTGCACGCATACAACAGTACTCCCTCCTTTCCGGTTTATGGTGAGTGGTGGAATATTTTTGTAGTTTGCAAAAGCACCTAATTAATGCTGTCGTTTTTCTCAAAAATTATGTTTATCAATGCATTAATTGCAATGCATGCATGCATAAAGTACATGCATTGGTCAATTTTCTCTTAATACTTGCATGCAATGATTTAATGCACCTTGGAATCTGAACATGCGTTGGGGAACAACCAAATTGAGCCTTATAAAATGGAAAAAATAAAATTTTGAGATAAGCCCTATAAAACCGGAAAGGAGGGAGTAGAAAAAGAAGTACTCCATCCGGGAATAGTGCCGCACTTCAAAACTAGAACCGTCAATAAATTTTGAGCTTGTGTCTCGTCACATTCCAAATTACTCCATGCTATATTGAATTGCAAACCTGTTCACACCGACCACAACCTAAACGGTTTCCCACTTAGGAACGTATTAGTACCACGCTATATTGAATTCCAAACATGTTCACACTGATCACAACCTAAACAGTTTCCCACTCAGGAGTGTATTAGTACTCGGTTATAAATACTAGTATGCCAAGATGACTGCACATTCCTCCTCAACTCCTCATCCACAAAAACAAACAAGTCATTCAGCATCCTTCCCTCAAGGCTCCGCCATGGCAAGCGTGAGTTCGGGTCGAGATTGCCACCAGGAGAGGCGAGCATGGAAGCGGAAGCACGAGAGATGTCCCGCCTTGTCTGCGAGCAAGCGACATGTCCCGCCGCATCGGAAGTAGCAGCAAAGAGAGGTCCCGCCGAGCCGTCGATGCGCAGATCGGTCCGGCCGCGCTGAAGCAGCAGAGATGTCCCATCGCGCCATTTAATGCAGATAGATGTCCACAAGGCCGCGCGGCTCGGGAAAATTTCTCGGGCAGGCGACGATCGTTACAGCGCATGCATGCGATTGTCCATAGCCGATGGATTAGATCTCCGGCTTGGCGAGGTTGCAGGACGACGTGAAAGCCTCGCTTGAACAGGCTACCAGCCGTCATCCGGCAACTAAGAGAGGGGCAATGAGAGGCTCCGGGCCGGCGCCGACTTCTTGCCGAGGGAGAAGATCGTCCAAGTGCGTATCAGCAGGAGGAGACCAGTGCCTTGTTGAAGAGGACCGGCGTCATCGTCAAGAAACTTATGGACGAGAATGACATGCTCCGCAACGAGCGCCAAAGGCTGGTGGAGGAATCCGTGGGTGTTCTCAAGCAGCGTCTTGAGGACACGAAAGAGCTCATCGCCGCTCGCCGCGGAGACTACTTCCCGCGGCCTGCAGCAACGCATCAAGAAAGTAGAGATCGATGAGCCGATCCTTGTCTTCCTTCTTCTTTTGCCCTTGTGTATTTCGGGCGTAGTCAAGCATGTGGCTTTTTTTAATTATCTTTCTAATTATGTAAGACAATTAATCGCCCTTATCTTTCCGTGGGAGATCAATGTTGCGAGGCTGGAATGAAGAAAACTCTTCTTTGTGGCGACCTGGCGTTCTTTGTTCTTCTAGTTGCTGCCGGGCTTCCTTCAGTTTCCTGGTTTCTTTTGATGTAATAATCGGTTTAGGATGTGGATTGTGTCGCCGGTTGTGAAATGTTGGGTTCTAAGCGCAGATGTTTGGCCTTTGTTGGCCTCTTGGGATGTTGCGATTTCAACTGCACGTAGCTTTTAGTCCTTCGTGTTAGGCTGGAGTTGTGCTGAACTTCTTGTGAATTGTGGTGGCTTTCAGTAATAAAAATCGGAAGGGGAAAGCCCTGCTTTGATCAAAAAAAAAATCGTCCTTATATATTCATCAGTCTTGCTATAAGTCGCAGTAGATGCTATATAGGTCCGTCGGATCTTACATCAAGATCCGTGCTTTCAGATTTTCTTTTCTATCTCTTAAATCTCAGTCGAGTGAGACATAGCCACGCCATTAAACAGAGGCTCGGGCGCCATTAATGGAGACCTTGGGAGAGAGGTGGACGGCAGATGGAGGTCAAAGGGCTCTCCTCCCGATAAGCACGCGCAGGGGTCTGATCGCACGCCTCTCATACTCAAATAGCTACCCTGCACGGCGCCTCCTAGCTAATAAAAAATGGGGACGCGCTATGCACGTAAATGGTACTAGTAAGTAGAACGCCCACGGTTTCAATAATACTTGTGTTTCCGATTGTAACGTGACAACACTTGTTCCAAAATGACTTTGTTGATTGTTAATGTGTGCGCCTTCGCAAATCGGATCAGAATTTACGACAGATGTTGGTGCCATGTCATGGCACCAAGCTGTCGATGTTCTGGGAACGGGGCCCCAGACTTGCTCTCGCTCATGGGCTCATGGCGTGGCTCAAAGGAGGCCCAGGACGGCCCATCTTCACCAACACAAGCTCAAGACCCTCGGGAGGGGCCAAGCCCGGCTGCAACAGCCGTCTGCCTGGAGCCAGAGGCCACTCAGGGCGCCATCTGGGAGCTCACCCAGGAGGAAGCACGGGAGCTGAAGCCGGACGCTGAGCGGCTCCTCTACCCTCACCAAGAACTCCGTCAGGGCTTCAGCGGTGTGGAGGCGCGACCTCGGGGGACGAGCGGCCGGGGAACGCCCTCCAACCATGGCTAGCCGCTCGTCGCCACGTTGAGAGCATCCATCACGACCCATGGAGACCGCCGTGGAGGCCATGGGGTGCTTGAGGGCGACCTCGACCACGCTTAGGCGGAGGAGAGGAAGATTCGACCATGCCCTTCCCCTTCTCTGCAGCCGAGAACTTCCTTGGTGGAGCCATGGAGAAGAGGGAAAAACAAGTAAGGATAGATCGAAGGGCGCGCGCCATTCCGTGCTTATAGCCGGCGAGGCCAACCGTCACCTCCACGATCACCAACATCATGCCCAACTCGCATGCAAGGACCAGAGAATCCGGACAAGTTACCACGGCGTCATGGGGATGCGAGGCGCCCACGCCCAATCAACCGCCACGCTGGGCGCCTAAGGTCGCAGGCTGTTAGGGCCCACGATGCCAGACTTGCCCTTTCGCCTCTCAAGACGGCCAAGTCCGGGCGCGTCGTGGCCCCGGGGGCTACTGTCGGCGTTCTCGGAACGGGGGTCCCCAGACTTGCCTGCCTGCGGCCTGCGGCGCGGCTCAAAGGAGGCCCAGGACGGCCCATCTTCACCAACACAAGAACAAGACCCTCGCGAGGGGCCAAGCCTCGCGGGGCGGACGACCAAGAGCTTCCTCAGGCACGGCCTCGTCAGGCTGGCTCACGAGGATGCCGAGAGTTCAAGGCGGGGTGCCTCGCGAGGTGCCCGTGACGTAAGCCATGACGACCAAGGGCGCCAGCCCGCGCAGCGTCCTCCTTTCCTCTTTGGTGCAAAGGGGGCAAGCGCAGGCAAGGGCATCAGGCAAAGGCATCCGTTTCGGTGCAACAAGACCAAGACCAGCCCCAACGGCTGGAATGCAGTCATCGTGGAGCCCAAGCAGGCGTCATCACCAGAGCCTTTGGCAGGCGAGGACCAACTTTAGTCAGGATAAGTGTACCCGCTGTTCCCCTTCAAAATGGCCAATTGTTGGCGCCCTTCCCGCTCAATATTTGGGGAAGAGGCCCAGGGCCTTCGCTTATAAATAGGTGTAGCCGCACTCAGGCGGGACGATCGGAGAGAGCAGTCGGAATCCAGAGAGAGAGAGAAACCCGCTCCTCAAGCTAGAGCAACGGGGCACCACTTAGTAGTTCATCACACCCACCAAGAACAGACCCTCGCGAGGCTGTTCTTCCCTGTACTGTTCTTCGTCGGCCCCAGAGGCAATCCACACACCACAAAATAGAGTAGGGTATTACACCACAACGGTGGCCCGAACTAGTATAAATCTTGCGTCTCTTATGTTGTTCCTGTTAGTAGTTTAGATCCCTGCGATTCGGCGAGGTACGAGACGGTGGAAGGTTGGATCTCCGCGCGCACCCCAGAGTTCGAACCTTAAGGGTCTGCCGGAACCCGTGATCCGACATTTGGCGCGCCAGGTAGGGGTGCATCGGAATCTGCCTTTCGTCGCCTCGTACTTCCCCGACCATCGCAACCATGTCTGACGCCCGTCGGGCTCGCACCGAGCGCCGAGCCGCCCTCGCTTCCCACGTCGCCCAGACAGCTCCCGCCGGTGGACTCCCTCGTCGTTCCTCGTCATCACGCTGTCAACGCCGCCACCGGCCCGGCGGGGAACGAGCAGCAAGCGTCGTCCCAGCACCCGTCCATGAGGCGGGACGGCCGCACCGCCACGCCTTCGCTCACCCCTGCTGGTTCTTCGTCGCGCACACCCCGCGTGGCCATGGAGGCCCGAGCTGCACTCATCGCGGCCAACGAACTCCTGCGCTACCGCCCCGTCGACGACGTCTACGAAGAATGGCTCGACCGCGTCGCCGAGCTCGTCCGCGCTGCGGGAGGCGACCCCGCGCCGTCCGTTTCGCTGCACCGCACCCCGCCCCGCGCGGGCGATGAAGCTCCCGGGGCGCCTCAGCCGCCTCCTCCTCAAGACGGCGCTGACCCCGCGCCGTCCATTTCGCTGCACCGCACCCCGCCCTGCGCGGGTGATGAAGCTCCCGGGGCGCCTCAACCGCCTCCTCCTCAAGACGGCGCCCTGGCCCCAAGGTGCGCGGCCCCTGGGCGGAACCCGCTCCGCCAGGCGCCGGCGCGACAAGAGCAGAGCTGCCAAGAAGTTCCTCGCCCACAAGAAGCTGCCCGAGCGCTCCCTGCTCCAGACGCTAAGACCTGCGCTGCCCCTCACCAGCGTAGGGAGGCCTGCAAGACCAAGCTCTCCGCCGTCCGAGGACCCCGCGGCCACGGCGGGCTGCCACGCCTTCACCACTGAGCTACGGGGCGTCGCGTGGCCCGCCAAGTTCAAGCCAGACTTGCCCCCACGCTACGACGGCACGGCAGACCCTACGGAGTTCCTCCATCTCTACGAGCTGGGCATCGAGGCCAACCCAGAAAAGGTCAAAGCAGTGGAAGACATGAGTCCATCGAAGACCCTCAGGGAGATGCAGAAGCTCACAGGGCGCGTAACGGCGTTGGGCCGTTTCATCTCCCGAATGGGGGAGCGGGCGCTGCCTTTCTTCCACCGATGAAGAAAAAGGGCCCTTCGAGTGGACTGAAGAGGCCGAAGCGTTTCAAGACCTCAAGAGGTACCTGACCAACCCTCCAGTGATGGTGGCCCCGCGCCCTCAGGAGCCCTTGGTGCTCTACCTCGCCGCCACGCCTTACTCCGCTAGCGCTGCTCTGGTGGCGGTTAGGGAGGAGCGTCAGGACAAGACCATGGCGGCCACTCGAGCTAAGGCAAGACCGAATCAGAAGGAACTAGGAGAAGTCAGCACCGCAACGGAGGAAGATCAGCTGTCACAGCAGAGCGCACCCGGGGCGGGGGGGACCTCCCGTCCAAGCACCCGGCTTCCGGAGGCATCAACGCCTCAGGAGCACCACCACTTCCGGAGGACGTCACCAGCACCAACGCCCCAAACCTCGTCGAGCACCCGGTGTACTTCGTCAGTACCGTGCTACGGGATGCGAGGGCACGGTACCCCATGCCGCAGGCTCCTCCCCGGCACTCCTAGTGGCTTCGCCGCAAGTTATGCGGCACTACTTCCGTGGTCATCCAATCAAGGTTGTCTCAGCATACCCCCTGGAGAGGGTGCTCAGGAGCCCCAACTCGGCTGGAAGGGTCGCCGAGTGGAACATTGAGCTGCAAGCATTCCAGCTCGAGTTCAGTACGACTAGAGTCATGAAGGGCGCCGCGCTGGCAGATTTCGTGGCCGAATGGACAGAAGCGCCGGGCCTCAGGGTCGGCGAGGATCAGTCCCTCTCCCCAGGGAGCGAAGCGCCAGAAGGTTGGGTCATGTACTTCGACGGAGCGTTCTCCAGACAGAACCTTGGGGCTGGGGCAAGACTCATATCCCCCTCTCAAGACAAGCTCTACTATGCCGCAGCTGCTTTCCAAAGATGGCGAGAAGGTCTCCAACAATATAGCGAGAATCACGAGGGGCTGATAGCAGTGTCCAAGGCTACCGCTGCCACTGGGGTGAAGCGCCTTACCATCAAGGGCGATTCGCAGCTCCTCGTCAATTTCTCCAACAAGGTGTACGAGCCAAGGGATGAACACATGGAGGCCTACCTTGCGGAGGTCCGCAGGATGGAGAAACAGTTACGGGGTTGGAGCTGCAGCACGTGCCCCAAGGGCACCAATCAAGAGGCCGACGACATCGCCAAACGAGCCTCCAGGAGGTTACCCCAGGAGCCGGGTGTCTTTGAGGAACGACTCTTCAAGCCGTCAGCCCTGCCGCCGTTATCAAGCATGGCACAGCCTCAGGAGGAGCTCCCGCAGCCTCCAGCCTCGGGAGCCCCACCAGGGTCTGCCTCGAGCGCCTTTGCTCCTAACAATGGAACCTCGAGAGGAGTGCTGGATCACGGACTCAAGAGTTACTTAACGCACGGGACTTTGCCAGAGAAGGAGGAGGAAGCTGAGCGTTTGGCGCAGCAAGCCACGGCATACAGCATCATGGATGGAGAGCTTCACCGGAGATGACCAAACGACGTATCCCTATGCTGAGTCACCAGGGAACAGGGGAAGGAATTATTGGCATATATACATGGCGGAGATTGTGGGCACCATTCATCGTCACGGGCCCTTGTCAGGAAGGCGTTTCGCAGCGGTTTCTATTGGCCCACTGTGCTCAATGACGCCATCGACCTCGTGAAGGCTTGCGAGGCTTGCCAATTCCATGCCAAGCAGATCCACCAGCCGCCAGGAGGCACGCAAACCATTTCCCTCACTTGGCCATTCGCGATGCAGGGGCTGGACATTCGGCCCTTTCCCTCGGGCGCCAGGCTATCGCTACCTCTACATCGCCGTGGACAAATTCACCAAGTGGGCGAAGTCGAGGCCGTCAGCGCCATCCCCTGCTCTCGCGGTCAAGTTCATCAAGGGCATCGTAAGTCGGTTGAGTGCCGAACCGCATCATCACCGACAACGGTTCGCAGTTCACCAAGAACCTTTTTAAAACGTATCGCGCTAACCTTGAACGCAGATATGCTACGCTTCGGTGGCGCACCCCCGCAGCAATGGACAGGCCGTGCGGGCCAATGCAGAGGTCCTGAGAGGCCTCAAGACCAGGACGTTCAAGAAGAAGCTGGAAACCTCTGGCAGAGGCTGGTACGACAAGCTCCCCTCCGTGCTATGGTCCATCCGCACAACTACGACCAAGCCAACTGGAGAGACCCCCTTCTTCCTGGTCTACGGAGCTGAAGCGGTCCTCCCTCACGAGGTCAAGAGTCACTCCGCGCGGGTCCTGGCGTTCGATGAAACGCAGCAGGGCGCCATGCGGGGGACGGTTCTCGTGCTGGGGGAGGAGCACCGTCGGGAAGCTGCTCTGCAAGCGGAAAGGTACCAGCAGGCACTCCGGCGATACCACTACCGCAACATCCGCCCCAGAACTCTCGAGGTAGGAGACCTCATGCTCCGACGGGTCCTCTCCAGGGAGGGACTGCATAAGCTCTCTCCCATGTGGGAGGGCCCATTCAAGGTTGTTCATGTTTCAGTTCGCTCCGTGCGCTTGGAGACGCAAGAGGTAGTACCTGTACAAAACGCGTGGAACATCCAGCACCTCCGGAGGTTCTACCCCTGAAAGACCCGGAGCCTGTGAAGAAGGCGAATGCCTGTGAAGTGCATCTTTCTGGAAAAGGCCCGGAGCCTGTGAAGAAGGCAAATGCCTGTGAAGCGCATCTTTCTGGAAAAGGCCCAGAGCCTGTGAAGAAGGAGAATGCCTGTGAAGTGCATCTTTTTGGAAAAGGCCCAGAGCCTGTGAAGAAGGCGAATGCCTATGAAGCGCATCTTTTTGGAAAAGGCCCGGAGCCTATGAAGAAGGCGAAGGCCTTTGAAGCACATCTTTCTGGAAAAGGCCCAGAGCCTGTGAAGAAGGCGAATGCCTGTGAAGCGCATCTTTTTGGAAAAGGCCCGGAGCCCGTGAAGAAGGCGAATGCCTGTGAAGCGCATCTTTTTGGAAAAGGCCCGGAGCCTGTGAAGAAGGCGAATGCCTGTGAAGCGCATCTTTCTGGAAAAGGCCCAGAGCCTGTGAAGAAGGCGAATGCCTGTGAAGTTCATCCTTTGGGAAAAGGCCCGGAGCCTGTGAGGAAGGCGAATGCCTGTGAAGCTCACCTCTTGGGAAAGGCCCAGAGCCTGTGAAGAGGGCGAACGCCCGTGAAGCTTGCTTACCAGAAGAAAGGCCCGGAGCCTGTGAAGAAGGCGCAGTGCCTGTGAAGCTCGCTGCCCCGTGACACTCTCACGTAACAATGAGTGGGGCTGTACACGCCCGAGTCTCGTGGTGCGGCCTCAGCCCTGGGCTCCCTCCTACGCCCAAGAGCAGCACTTAGCTCCGCTACCTGGTCGTAGACGCCCAAGACTAGACTAGGTGCCGGACGCGGCTTTTCCATTTGCTTTCTCGCAGCTTGACTGGTTATTTCCCATTTGAAGTTTTTATCGAAACTATCGCCCGCTTTGGTCCGTGGTCCTTCGATCTCTTTCGCCCTCCGCCTCGGTTTCTCTTACTGGGCTCGCGAGGCGTAAGCCTCGAGCCCCCAGGTGTTCCTACCCTATCGCTCAAGTTTCACGGCCCCGTCCACGGTGGAGCACCCTCCACCATGCCTCCCGGGCAAGACAACGCTAACATCAGGGTTGGGTCGGCCCACGCTGCCACGATCGGGTTCGCTCGAATGAGCGCACGATGTAAGAGAACAAGAACAGATAACAAAAGTAGTACATTAATTAACGGCATTGCCCTAAACACGCCCCACGGGCCGAACATTGTTCCTTTTTTGCGCAGGAGAAAAGGAAAGAAAAGGATGTATAGGTGAAGCACGCCCCGTGCCGGCTCTCTCGGGAGGCCCGAGCCGCCTCCGGAGCTCAGTCGGACCCGCTGCCACCCCCCAAGCAGGCCTGGCACGGCGTGGCTGGCGCTGATGTCGCTCTTTGGAAGAATCGCCACCAAGAAGAGCTGGTAAAGTGTGGGAGTCGCGGGCATCGCCCGATCGCCAGCGCTGCCCCCTCCGCCACAAGGCCGGGGCTGAGTCCCCGACCCATGTCGTCGCCCTCGGCAGCACCCTGCGGCGGTCAGAAATTCCCCAAACACCCTCATGTAGAGGGTGGCGTCGCCATCATACTTGAAGTGCAGAGAGCACCGGCGGCAGAGGCCACGCGCATGCGCGAACGTCTGCCAGCCGCGGGGCAGGAACAAGTTCCCTGCAGCAGAGACCTCCAGAGAAGCCCACGAAGCCCGGCTACAACAGCCGTCTGCCTGGAGCCAGAGGCCACTCAGGGCGCCATCTGGGAGCTCACCCAGAGGAAGCACGGAGCTGAAGCCGGACGCCGAGCGGCTCCTCTACCCTCACCAAGAACTCCGTCAGGGCTTCAGCGGTGTGGAGGCGCGACCTCGGGGGACGAGCGGCCGGGGAACGCCCTCCAACCATGGCTAGCCGCTCGTCGCCACGTTGAGAGCATCCATCACGACCGCGGGAGACCGCCGTGGAGGCCATGGGGTGCTTGCGAGGGCGACCTCGACCACGCTTAGGCGGAGGAGAGGAAGATTCGACCTGGCGGCCCTTCCCCTTCTCTGCAGCCGAGAACTTCCTTGGTGGAGCCATGGAGAAGAGGGAAAAACAAGTAAGGATAGACTGGAAGGGCGCGCGCCATTCCGTACTTATAGCCGGCGGAGGCCAACCGTCAGCCTCCACGATCACCAGTCATCATGCCCAACTCTGCATGCAAGGACCTGTAGAATCCGGACAGTTACCACGGCGTCATGGGGGATGCGATGCGCCCACGTCCAATCAACCGCCACGCGGCGCCCAAGGCCGCAGGCTGTTAGGGCCCACGATGCTTCGCACTTGCCCTTTCGCCTCTCTGCACGGCCAAGTCCGGGCGCGTCGTGGCCCCGGGGGCTACTGTCGGCGTTCTCGGAACGGGGGTCCCCAGACTTGCCTGCCTGCGGCCTGCGGCGCGGCTCAAAGGAGGCCCAGGACGGCCCATCTTCACCAACACAAGAACAAGACCCTCGCGAGGGGCCAAGCCTGTGAGGCGGACGACCAAGAGCTTCCTCAGGCACGGCCTCGTCAGGCTGGCTCACGAGGATGCCGAGAGTTCAAGGCGGGGTGCCTCGCGAGGTGCCCGTGACGTAAGCCATGACGACCAAGGGCGCCAGCCCGAGCAGCGTCCTCCTTTCCTCTTTGGTGCAAAGGGGCAAGCGCAGCAAGGGCATCGTGCAAAGGCATCCGCTTCGGTGCAACAAGACCAAGACCAGCCCCAACGGCTGGAATGCGATCATCGTGGAGCCCAAGCAAAGGCGTCATCACCAGAGCCTTTGGCGGCGAGGACCAACTTTAGTCGGGATAAGTGTACCCGCTGTTCCCCTTCAAATGGCCAATTGTTGGCGCCCTTCCCGCTCAATATTTGGGGATGAGGCCCAGGGCCTTCGCTTATACATAGGTGTAGCCGCTCTCAGGCGGGACGATCGGAGAGAGCAGTCGGAATCCAGAGAGAGAGAGAAACCCGCTCCTCAAGCTAGAGCAACGGGCACCACTTAGCAGTTCATCACACCCACCAAGAACAGACCCTCGCGAGGCTGTTCTTCCCTCAGACTGCTTATCGCTCTTCGCCGGGCCCAGAGGCAATCCACACACCACAAACTAGAGTAGGGTATTACACCACAACGGTGGCCCGAACTAGTATAAATCTTGCGTCTCTTATGTTGTTCCTGTTAGTAGTTTAGATCCCTGCGATTCGGCGAGGTACGAGACGGTGGAGGGTTGGATCTCCGCGCGCACCCCAGAGTTTGAACCTTAAGGGTCTGCCGGAACCTGTGATCCGACACAAGCCAAGTTTCATTATTTTCATGCGTGTTTTGGATTTACAGGAATTAAAAAACTAAGTTTCTCAATGTTTCCAACCCAGCCACGACGCCCAGAATTTTGAATTTCATTCCCATTTCTTGCATGGAACCTAGAAATTTACCCAAGGACACACATGTGATTTTTCAACCAACATTGGTGCACTGGAACATGTGCTTGTATTTCAAATTTTAATTATGCACACAAAGGTGACACGTTCCCTCCGAGAACCACGAGCCTTCTTGAGAGAAGCTCCGATTTTCAAGAAGCTTATACCAAAATTTGTTCCTATTCGGCCAATATTTTTTTACCACGGCATGGTACTACCATGACATGACACCATGCCAAGTTTCATGATTTTAAAACCAAGTTTCTCAATGTTCTCGATCGAGCCACGATGCCCAGATGTTTGAATCTTATTCTCATTTTTTGTATGGGAGTAGAAATTCACCCGAGGACACAAATGTGATTTTTCAACGAACTTTGGTGCACGGGAGCACGTGCTTGTCGTTCAGATTTGAATTATGCACATTAAATGACCAAAAACTCAATTAATGTGTAAATAAGGCCAAACGAAGCCGGAATAATTCCAAAATTGAACAGGGCACTCATGTAGTTCTATCTTGCCTTTGTAAGTAAACTCAAGGGGGACAACGTATATCGTTTCACACTCAAAGGTGACATGTTCCCTCTCAGAACCACGAGCCTTCTTGAGAGAAACAAGAAGCTTATACCAAAATCTGTTCCTATTCGGCCATTTTTTTACCACAACATGGTAGTACCATGACATGACATCCATGCCAAGTTTCATGATTTTCAGACGTGATTGGATTTACAAGAATTTTGAAACCAAGTTTCTCAATGTTCTCGGCCAAGCCACGATGCCCAGATGTTTTAATTTTATTCTCATTTCTTGCATGGGCCTAGAAATTCACCCGAGGACACAAATGTGATTTTTCAGCCAACTTTGGTGCACGAGAGCATGTGCTTGTAGTTCAAATTTGACTTATGCACATTAAATGACCAAAAACTCAATTAATGTATAAAAACGACAAACGAACCCGGAATAATTCCAAAATTTAACATGGCACTAATGTAGTTCTATGTTGCCTTTGTTAAGAAACTCAAGGGCGGGGGGGCAGTGTATATCGTTTCACGCTCAAAGGTGGCACGTTCCCTCTTAGAACCACGAGCTTCCAAATCGGCCCAATTTTTTACCACAACATGTTAGTGCCATGACATGACACCATGCCAAGTTTCATGATTTCCAGCCGGGTTTTGGATTTACATGAATTTAAATTCTAAGTTTCTCGATGTTCTTGGCAGAGTCATGACGCCTAGATGTTTGATTTCATTCTCATTTCTTCCATGGGACCTAGAAATTCAACCAAGGACACACATGTGATTTTTCAACCCACTTTGGTGCACCGGAGCATGTGCATGCAATTCATATTTAGATTATGCACATTAAAAGTCCAGAAACTCAATTAATGTATAAAAGGCCAAATGAACCCGAAATAATTGCAAAATTTAACAGGGCACTCATATAGTTCTATGTTGCCTCTGTAAATAAAATCAGGGGGGAGGCAGCGTATATCGTTTTGCACACAAAGGTGACACGTTCCCTCTCGGAACCACGAGGCTTGTTGAGAGAATCTCCGGTTTTGCAAGAGACTTATACCAAAACTTGTCCCAATTCAGCCAAAAATTATACGTATGAAAACAGGGTTTAGATTATCCCGAACATCTCGCTACCTAGACCAATAATGTACTATGATTTGAATTCAACATAAAATGGATACAAATATTTGAATTGGAGAGCATATGGTACATGTAGTTCATAGTGAAATATGATTACTGCTATATGGATGTCTTTTTGTTATCAAGATAATATTTCAATTATTGTATAACTTGACAACAATCGTATTCAAATAAGGAAAATTGATTCAAATTTAGTCCATATGGTGAGACGACAATATATATGTTCACATGGTGGAGTAAAATGTTCATATATGATGGAAGATCAAAATGTACGACTACATCAATTATAAACCGCAAGGTCACCTAATGATATATTTGAATTCAACATAACGTGGATTGAAAAATTGAAATTCAAGATCATGGCATCTCTAATCATACAAAAAGGGACATTACTCTTTCTTTGGTGGGAATTGATTTGTTTTTTGTTGTTGTTGTTGAGGGAAGTGCGAATCAATTTGGTACTGTGCAGGGTAATCTTGTTTTCCGATTTTTTTTACATTTTTCTTGTAGTTTTTTCAATGGCATCTATAGCAATATAGTAAAAGGGGACATGACTCTCTTGTGTCTTGTATGATTTTTTTACACGTTAAGTTTGTCATGCCGAACAAGGAATCCGCACCTTGTTATCCCGAAATTTTCAAGCTCGAGTATTTTTTGTCTCACCTGCTTTGAAACTCCCGCATCTTCAACCCGCGCCGCGCCTTGTTATCCCGAAATTTGGACGCGCGCAGAACTCCCTCCTCATCCGAAATCGCTCTCGCAGCCCGCACATCGCCAAATCCCCTTCTACCCCTCAGCCAGAAATGAAGCTCCACGTCGCAGTGTCAAAACCGGTGGGGGTACGCTGGTAACTTACCCTACATTTCGGACAAGCGCGTCCCTAAGCTTGGCTCCCCCCTCCCCCTTCGCCCCCCATTCGTACATCGAGGCCGCCAAAACCCGCGAAACTTCACGCTCCTCCGTCGGCCTCCCGACCGCAGCCCAGCCGGAGACTCTTCCCCGACTACGTCGTCCACCGCAATAGCTCGCCGTCCCTCATCCACCGCACCGGATGAGGATCCGTTGTCGATCTCGTCGTCCCGCCGGATCATCCGCCCCGTCCTCCACCTCCAAGGAGCTGCCCCGACGTTCGCCTTGTCTATCGCGCCACCTCAATCCCCACAACGCCGTCTTGACCTGCCCCACCGGAACCGCAACACCCTCACCAATTCCTCCGATGAAGCCGAGGCCAACTCGGCGCCACCAAGGAGATTCTGCACTCATCGCTGCATTTTATCTTTTATTCGATCTCACGGGGCTACCGGTGCTCGATACCGAGCAGACATGGCGTCTCCATCGACGGCGCCGTCGCCGGCCACATGATCCACGGCGTCTCTCCCCCATGTCGTTGCTTCCTCGGCGGCGACTTCCACAACGGCACTAGCTGCTCCGGCTCTCGCTCGCGCTGCGACTCTATTCTTCTTTGTCGGTCGTCTTTGCTACATCGCTCCTGCTCGTCGCTGCTCTGCTCTTGCTCTCGCTTGCGCTTGCTGCTACTGCTGCACGACCTCAGCTCTGAGGAGTTGCTGCTTTAGCACTTCGTCATGGTGCTACTTGCATCGACTTGCTCTCTGCTAGTGCGTTCCCTGCCTCGGCGTCTGGCTGATTTAGATCACCGCTTCTCTGCTACTAGTGCTCGAACGCCCTAAACATCTATTGCAATGCTCTGTTACTAGTTCAATCAGTTTCGATAGTAAAATTCAGTTTCGACTGTGAAGTTCATTCTCTTCAGTTAAGTTCAGATTGAACAGTACTTACAACATCTGTAAGAGCGCCGTGGCGCGGCTGGTGCGTTTTACATCTAGCACTTTTTGGTGATGTATTTTACATCATCTATTGCAGATGATATTAGGTTCCCACTTTAGATTAAAGTTGTCTGTCTTGTCATGCTTTAGCCTCGTCGCTGTACACCTTAGCGGAGCTGGTCCAACGACGGAACTGTCCATCACAAGGAGCAAGTACCCTCGGCGCCCGTTCCAGAGGCCTCGGATCTTCTTCCCGCCTCCGACAGTCACACCTGCATCATCACCATCCTCCACGTCCAACCGAATGATGCTGAGGTCCACAAGGCTATGCCAAAGAGGTTGTACACTCGTCGTATCACTTTGTTTCTCCATTCCTCTGTTCTTCCAATTCATGTGAGCCAAACACCCAGGTTGGCCCGAAATCCTATGTTTCCAAATGCTCTGCTTTGCACGTGCATTCCTATCCTATTCCTGTATTTTTCCTGTCCCCGCGCTTATAGAATCCTCCAATTCTAAGGAGCCCTTACAGATTTACTTCATTTTCAGATTGGCCTCAAAGAAAACTACGTGTGTTATGTCCCGCTCCCGCCGTGCCATCATCCACCCCACCGAGGTGCACCATCGACAGAAGCGTTCACTGCAGCGAAGATCCCCCTGCAGACTTTCTTTTCGCCGCCTCAGATCATCTTCCCCGTTCTTGCAGCCACGCCAACTGCATTACCATCATCGATCGAGCAGATGACCGAGGACTAGATGCTCCTAAGAGAGGTCGCAGTCTTTCGTGTTTGCTTACGTTATGCATCGGTTATTATTACCTGCTACTTTATCGCTCAATCTTGAGTTTTGAATTGCCCATGGGTCTCATATCGAGCCAAAGAACGAATAGTATCTGTCTACTATCTGGTTCATCTGGGGTATTCTATGTGGTTCATGTTGGGTGGGCAACAAACAATAGATGATCCATTGTCTATCTTTTTAAACTGAAGCTATAATCTACCTGCTATCATTAGTTTTGGATCCATCCACTCGTTTGCTACCATCAGTCTTGATTTTTGCATGCACCCCTTAGGCCTTACAAAATCTAACTATTTTTTATTATGCATGTCAGATATTGTACACAATCATACTGAACATGTAGAGAAAGAGAGAAGACCGTTGCGTGCGAATATAATGTGATGCATACGCTGCTCCATGGTGGGTGAAGTGCCCCCCTCTCCTGCATTTCCAGATTGTATTCCAGAGGAAGATAACTGTTCAGATGGAGATTCATAAGGAGCCGACCATGCCTGTTTACCACCTGAGGTGTTTGCTCTAACTCGCATCTTGATGTTGGTCATATCATGCATATGGCGCCTTGCATTGCTTACATTAGACATCTTATATGTCATCGGCTTAGTTTAGATTTGCTTTGTGTGAACGCCACCTGTTTGGTTTCTATATCATACTCCCACCATTCCTAAATATTGTCTTTTCAGAGATTTCAACAAGTGACTACATACGGAACAAAATGAGTGAATCTACACTCTAAAATATGTCTATATACATCCGTATGTGGTAGTCCATTTGAAATCTCTAAAAAGACAAATATTTAGGAACGGAGGGAGTATATGGAATTATGCAATGCCATCTTCTTTAGCCAGGCATCATATACGTGAATCATGCAATGCCATCCTGTTTAGCCAGCCATCGTATATGTGAATTGTATAGAGCCATATTTTTTTCCATAATGTATTCCATTTGTAAACAAAGTTTATAAATTAATATACTCTTCATTTGCATAAGACATTTGAGTCTGAAATTGGAAAATCTGGAGTTAAAACAAGGTCTTCGAGCGATCGGTGCTACCGTCGATGCAGATTTCTTCTTTGATTCTGAGATAGCTCCTCGAGGAGGATTCGAGAGAGATGACCAATCGTATCCCCCGAGGTGCATGCTCTAACTTGGTCAAGTTATATTGCTCATATCATGCATACGGTGTCTTGCATTGCCATGCCATCTGCTTAGATTAGACATGCTTTGTGTGAATGCCTCCTGTTTGCTTTCTATATCAGATATGTGAATTTTGCAATGCCATGCTTTTCAGCCAGTTATCATATATGTGAATTATGCACCGCCATGGAGCCAGGCATCATATATGTGAATTATCTGTGCCATCTTTTTTTTCATTACGTATTCCATTTGTCGACAATCTGTGTATATTGAACTACTCTTCATGTGTATCAGCCATTTGAGCCGGTTATGGAAAAATCTGGAGTGAAAACAAAGTCTTCAGAGCAGGCAATGGTACCTGTTGAAGCATATATCTCGATGGTTACATGGAGCTCCTCAGAGGAGGATTCAGAGATAGATGATAAGTCCTATGTCCCACCTGAGGTGTATGCTCTAAGTTGCAATGTTTATATTTCTCATATGATGCATATGGTGTCTTGCATTGCTTAGTTTAGACATCATATGCACAATATTGAATTCGATCTGCTTAGTTTAGAGATCATACATGCGAGTGCCACCGCTTAGTATATGAATCAATTATGTCAATTATATCATGCCATCCTGTATACTTAGACAACATGTATGTGAATTATTTCATCCCAACCTATTTTAGAAAGACATCATATAGTTTTGTCATGTCATCCTGTTTAGGTACTCATCATATGTTGAATTATGCCATTATATCCTGTTAAGTTATCCATCATATATCTGAGACTGTGTCATGCTATCCTGTTTAGTTAGGCATCATATATGTGAAATTGTGTCATGCTGTCCTGTTTGGTTAGACAACATATATGTGAATTACCACATCTGTCTATCATACAATGTCTCAGACATTCAATTTATTTTCTTGTTTATTAGCCATTTAAATTGGAGGGGTGATGATGATATCTAAGGGAGCAAAAACCCGTTCTTCACAAAAGACAAGTGCTACCCGTCGATGCAGATAGAACCATGGTTGTACTTGGCCCACAAACTAGCCCCACCACACATAATCGAGACTCTTCTGATTGCACACTTACACCGTTGGGCGAGAGAACCAGCTACAACCCATCTAACCACAACCCCAAATGGATAGTAACCCACTTATAGTTGACAAAGCACCATGTCCACCACAGTAGTACCCCCACACGAAAGCTTTGTAAAGCTATCGCGCTCAAAGCACTAAGACCACCACAGCTAACCCAAACTCCACGTTTAAAGCAAAAGAGCAACTGTTCTCGTGTCGATTCCGTAGCTATGGTCCATACTCCTTTGCTGTTGCATCATCATATTTACTCATACCAACTACTTTCAATTTGAAGGATCCAATTGAAACTCCAATGGCGCATAGCAGTATGTTTTAAACCTATTTCTTTAACTGGATTGCTGTTCTAACTTCTTGCTCTATGTTGATTTCAGTTTAAGTTGTATAAACAGTTATGTTCTCATGTGATGCACATTACAAGTGCTGCCAATGCCGTGTAGTTTCTCACACTTATATTCTGTCTATGTCATTGTGTCTTAAAAATATATGAGTTGAACTGTCTCTATCTTGATTAGGGAACATAAACTAGAATTATATGGACAATACAGTGACCATAGTACATAGATATATGTTTGTTTCATTTTGTTATCCTGTCCACCTTACTACTGAACCGGTTTACCAAAATGAGTTTGGTATACTACAAGCTAAACCTGTGATGTGTCTGCTTGTTTCTCTTGTAGTATGCAAACAGAATATTGGAGAAGAGCACCCCACTATGCAATGGTAGAGAAAGTAATGAAGATAAGGTTCAAGATAGTGAGACAACCCTGTTGGTCTCCAAGAAAGGTGATAAAAACGATCTTGTAGACAGCGAGAAAACCCCACAATCCTGCGTTGATGTAGTGTTCGAGTTACTGGCCAGTACCGCTGGCACAAGCTCTTCAAAATCGCTGCCTGAATCACTTTGTCTTCTTCAGTCTCAGCTACGAGCTGAAAGGCATCGGGCCACCGTGGTGGCAAGAAGTCAAGGACCGAGGAAGTCCCCTGCAGAATTCGAGATGCGTACTTTCTTGTGCAACAAATGAGCTACTGGAGGATTTAAGCGCCAAACAAGAGAAAGTTAATAAGCTTGCTAAGCATCTTGCCAGATTATGGGTACCCAAGATATTGTTTCTTGAACTCTTCTCAAGTGGTTTCAGCTTCGACTTGTTTTGTCTTTGCGGCGTTTATATCTTTGCTATGTTCCCTATATTTGCAATCGGTGGTGAACTTTGATGCCCAAAGTGGATGTAATATGTGTAATAGCCGTGATAGCCTAGCATAAGTTGCTTGCTTATTTATTTCCTTGTTGTCTTGTTTATTTGTTTGCTTGTAGTCGGTGCGCTTCTTTTTCCGCGGTTTGCTAGTGGCTGCAATAACCTATTTTTTAAAACTAGGCCACAATAACCATGGGCTAATATTTATCAGAGTGACAAGGGCCTCCTACGGGCCATAGAAACAGTGGGCCTTCTACGGGCCGTAGAAATAGTGGGCCTTCTACGGGCCGTAGAAATAGTAGGCCTTCTACGGGCCGTAGAAACATTGGGCCTTCTACGAGCCGTAGAAACAATGGGCCTTCTACGGGTCGTATCATCAATGGGCCTTATACGGGCCGTATGATCGATTGGCCAAACATGGGCCAATAACAGGCCGCATTATGGCGTAAACAGGCTAGAGTTGGAATCGTCCGTTCATGGGCCGACCATAACGGGCCATCGTTAATAGGATGTATTTGATGATGCTATGAAAATGACCCGATGTATTAACGGACCACAAACGGGCCGACTGTAACCACAGGCTGAGTTTGGCCCACAAGCAGAAAATGATAGTAACGGGCCGTAAGTAAACGAATTCTCGAAATGAGCCCAAGAATAAATGGGCTCTAAGAAGGCCGAAAGATAACATGGACTGGAAACGACCCAACTGAATAACGGCCCCTTAATGGGTATAAAGTGATACACTGTTCATTACGGGCCAGTTTCACCACAGGCCGTTAATGGTTCTAAAGTGATACACTGTTCATCGCGGGCCAGTTTCACCACGGGCCATTAATAGGCCAAGAGTTACATAGGGCCTCATATGGGCCGAAAGACGTCATGGGCCATACATGGGCCGGCGAAAACGGGATGGAATCATATTGGATGGCCCAGATGACGCCATCGGGCCTAATTAGGATAGGGCGAACGGGCCTTGGGTTAGCGGGTCGTAAATGGGCTATATGCGAACATGCCGTTAACAGGCTTTCCATGGGCCAGCCCGTCACCTTTTGACCAAGTCAAACGGGCCGGCCTTTTCACATGAATGGGCCTCTGTTGGGCCGTGCCACGTGTCGACGTATCATAGGCGCCTTCTGTCCAATGAGTGGATGACATCTGTCCCAACAATGAGCCGACACGTGTTTCCTCCAGCGAATGATGTGATGATTTTACACGTGGAAAATCCCCATTGGTCGGGTCATTAACGGGTTATCGGATCCAAAACCCGACCCGATAGCTTAATGGCGTTCCGCTACGATGGATGCCATGTGTCGGTCACCCTTGACGAAAAGCACTTCGCGGACGCCATGATTTATCGTCATGGAAGTGGACACTTCCATGATGATAATTTTGGTAATGTCATGGAACACTTCTACGACAGCACATGTATGACTATCTTGATTCAGTCACAAATTTGTCATGGATGTACATGCATGACAAAAAACGCGACCTACTGTGACAAACACGTATCATCACGGAAGTGTATTTTTTTGTAGTGTGCTCAATATGTAAGCAGCTTCACCGAGGTCTTTCTTTCAAAAACTCATTTATGCTTTCCAGAAAATTCTACATTATTTCCAATCAATAATATGTCATTCACATATACTTATCAGAAATGTTGTAGTGCTCCCACTCACTTTCTTGTAAATAGAGGCTTCATCGCAAGTTTGTATAAAATTATATGCTTTGATCAACTCATCAAAGCGTATATTCCAACTCCGATATGCTTGCACCAGTCCATAGATGGATCGCTGAAGCTTGCACATTTTGTTAGCACCTTTAGGATCGACAAAACCTTCTGGTTGCATCATATACAACTCTTCTTTAATAAATCCATTAAGGAATGTAGTTTTGACATCCATTTGCCAGATTTCATAAAATGTGGCAATTTGCTAACATGATTCAGACAGACTTAAGCATCGCTACGAGTGAGAAAATCTCATCGTAGTCAACACCTTGAACTTTGTCAAAAACATTTTTCGACAAGTCTAGCTTTGTAGATAGTAACACTAGTATCAGCGTCCGTCTTCCTCTTGAAGATCTATTTATTTCTATGGCTTGCCGATCATCGGGCAAGTCAACCAAAGTCCATATTTTGTTCTCATACATGGATCCCATCTCAGATTTCATGGCCTCAAGCCATTTCGCAGAATCTAGGCTCATCATCGCTTCCTCATAGTTCGTAGGTTCATCATGGTCAAGTAACATGACCTCCAGAACAACATTACCGTACCACTCTGGTGCGGATCTTACTCTGGTTGACCTATGAGGTTCAGTAGTAACTTGATCTGAAGTTATATGATCATCATCATTAGCTTTCTCACTAATTGGTGTAGGAGTCACAGGAACAGATTTCTGTGATGAACTACTTTCCAATAAAGGAGCAGGTACAATTACCTCATCAAGTTCTAGTTTCCTCCCACTCACTTCTTTCGAGAGAAACTCCTTCTCTAGAAAGGATCCATTATTAGCAACGAATCTCTCGCCTTTGGATCTGTGATAGAAGGTGTACCCAATTGTCTCTATTGGGTATCCTATGAAGACACATTTCTCCGATTTGGGTTTGAGCTTATCAGGATGAAACTCTTTCACATAAGCATCGCAACCTCAAACTTTAAGAAACGACAACTTGGGTTTCTTGCCAAACCATAGTTCATAAGGTGTCGTCTCAACCAATTTAGATGGTGCCTATTTAACGTGAATGTAGTCGTCTCTAAAGCATAACCCCAAAACGATAGCGGTAAATCAGTAAGAGACATCATAGACCGCACCATATCTAGTAAAGTACGATTACGACGTTCATACACACCATTAGGCTGTGGTGTTTCGGGTGGAGTGAGTTGCAAAATTATTCTGCATTGTTTCAAATGAAGACCAAACTCGTAACTCAAATATTCTCCTCCACGATCAGATCGCAGAAACTTTATTTTCTTGTTACGATGATTTTCCACTTCACTCTGAAATTCTTTGAACTTTTCAAATGTTTCAGACTTATGTTTCATTAAGTAGATATACCCATATCTGCTCAAATCATTTGTGAAGGTGAGAAAATAACGATACCCGCCGCGAGCCTCAACATTCATCGGACCACATACATCAGTATGTATAATTTCCAACAAATCTATTGCTCGCTCCATTGTTTCGGAGAATGGCGTTTTAGTCATCTTGCCCATGAGGCATGGTTCGCCAGTACCAAGTGATTCATAATCAAGTGATTCCAAAAGTCCATCAGAATGGAGTTTCTTCATGCGCTTTACACTGATATGACCTAAACGGCAGTGCCACAAATAAGTTGCACTATCATTGTCAACTCTACATCTTTTGGCTTCAATATTATGAATATGTGTATCACTACTATCGAGATTCAATATAAATAGACCACTCTTCAAGGGTGCATGACCATAAAAGATATTACTCATATAAATAGAACAACCATTATTCTCTGATTTAAATGAATAACCATCTCGCATAAAACAAGAGCCAAATATAATGTTCATGCTCAACACTGGCACCAAATAACAATTATTTAGGTCTAAAACTAATCCTGAAGGTAGATGTAGAGGTAGCGTGCCGACAGCGATCACATCGACTTTGGAACCATTTCCCACGTGCATCGTCACCTCGTCCTTAGCTAATCTTCGCTTAATCCGTAGTCTCTGTTTCGAGTTGCAAATATTAGCAATGTAACCAGTATCAAATACCCAGGTGCTACTGCGAGCATTAGTAAGGTACACATCAATAACATGTATATCACATATACCTTTGTTCACCTTGCCATCCTTCTTATCCACCAAATACTTGGGGCAGTTCCGCTTCCAGTGACCAGTCCCTTTGCAGTATAAGCACTCAGTCTCAGGCTTAGGTCCATACTTGGGTTTCTTCACTTGAGCAGCAACTTGCTTGCCGTTCTTCTTGAAGTTCCCCTTCTTCCCTTTATCCTTTTTCTTGAAACTGGTGGTCTTGTTGACCATCAACACTTGATGCTCCTTCTTGATTTCTACCTCCGCAACCTTTAGCATCGCGAAGAGCTCGGGCATTGTCTTATCCATCCCTTGCATGTTATAGTTCATCACGAAGCTCTTGTAGCTTGGTGGCAGTGATTGAAGAATTCTGTCAATGACACTATCATCCGGAAGATTAACTCCCAGTTGAATCAAGTGATTGTTATACCCAGACATTTTGAGTATATGCTCAATAACAGAACTATTATCTTCCATCTTGCAGCTCTAGAACTTATTGGAGACTTCATATCTCTCAATCTTGGCATTTGCTTGAAATATTAACTTCAACTCCTGGAACATCTCATATGCTCCATGACGTTCAAAACGTCGTTGAAGTCCCGGTTCTAAGCCATAAAGCATGGCACACTGAACTATCGAGTAGTCATCAGCTTTGCTCTGCCAGACGTTCATAACATCTGGTGTTGCTCCTGCAGCGGGTTTGGCACCTAGCGGTGCTTCCAGGACATAATTCTTCTGTGCAGCAATGAGGATAATCCTCAAGTTATGGACCCAGTCCGTGTAGTTGCTACCATCATCTTTCAACTTAGCTTTCTCTAGGAATGCATTAAAATTCAATGGAACAACATCACTGGCCATCTATCTACAACAACATAGACATGCAAAATACTATCAGGTACTAAGTTCATGATAAATTAAAGTTCAATTAATCAAGTTACTTAAGAACTCCCACTTAGATAGACATCCCTCTAATCATCTAAGTGATCACGTGATCCATATCAACTAAACCATGTCCGATCATCACGTGTGATGGAGTAGTTTTGAATGGTGAACATCACTATGTTGATCATATCTACTATATGATTCACGCTCGACCTTTCGGTCTCGGTGTTCGAGGCCATATCTGCATATGCTAGGCTCGTCAAGTTTAACCCGAGTATTCTGTGTGTGCAAAACTGGCTTGCACCCGTTGTATGTGAACGTAGAGCTTATCACACCCGATCATCACGTGGTGTCTTGGCACGACGAACTTTCGCAACGGTGCATACTCAGGGAGAACACTTGTACCTTGAAATTTAGTGAGAGATCATCTTATAATGCTACCACCGAACTAAGCAAAATAAGATGCATAAAAGATAAACATCACATGCAATCAATATAAGTGATATGATATGGCCATCATCATCTAGTGCCTTTGATCTCCATCTCCAAAGCACCTTCATGATCACCATCGTCACCGGCGCGACACCTTGATCTCCATCGCAGCATCGTTGTCGTCTCGCCAACTATTGCTTCTACGACTATCGCTACCGCTTAGTGATAAAGTAAAGCAATTACATGGCGATTGCGTTTCATACAATAAAGCGACAACCATATAGCTCCTGCCAGTTGCCGATAACTCTGTTACAAAACATGATCATCTCATACAATAAAATTTAGCATCATGTCTTGACCATATCACATCACAACGTGCCCTGTAAAAACAAGTTAAACGTCCTCTACTTTGTTGTTGCAAGTTTTACGTGGCTGCTACGGGCTGAGCAAGAACCGTTCTTACCTACGCATCAAAACCACAACGATATTTCGTCATGTATGTGCTGTTTTAACCTTCAACAAGGACCGGGCGTAGCCACACTCGATTCAACTAAAGTTGGAGAAACTGACACCCGCCAGCCACCTGTGTGTGAAGCACGTCAGTAGAACCAGTATCGCGTAAGCGTACGCGTAATGTCGGTCCGGGCCGCTTCATCCAACAATACCGCCGAATCAAAGTATGACATGCTGGTAAGCAGTATGACTAGTATCGCCCACAACTCACTTGTGTTCTACTCGTGCATATAACATCTACGCATAAACCTGGCTCGGATGCCACTGTTGGGGAACATAGTAATTTCAAAAAAATTCCTACGCACACGCAATATCATGGTGATGCATAGAAACGAGAGGGGAGAGTGTTGTCTACGTACCCTTGTAGAACGTAAGCGGAAGCATTATGACAACGCGGTTGATGTAGTCGTACGTCTTCACGATCGACTGATCCTAGCACCGAAGGTACGGCACCTCCGCGATCTGCACACGTTCGGCTCGGTGACGTCCCACGAACTCACGATCCTGTAGAGTGTCGGGGAAGAGCTTTGTCAGCACGACGGCGTGATGACGGTGATGATGAAGCTATCGGCGCAGGGCTTCGCCTAAGCACTACGACGATATGACCGAGGTGGATTATGGTGGAGGGGGGCACAGCACACAGCTAAAAGATCAATGATCAACTTGTGTGTCTATGGGGTGCCCCTTCCCCCGTATATAAAGGAGTGGAGGAGGGGGAGGGCCGGCCCTCCTATGGCGCGCCCCATGGGGAGTCCTACTCCCACAGGGAGTAGGATTCCCCCCTTCTCTATAGTTGGACTAGGAGTGAAAGGAAGGGGGGAAGGAGGATGAAAGGGGGGGGCTTCCCAATTCGGATTGGGCTTGGGGGGGCTCCTTTGCTTCCTTCTCCTCTCTCCCACTATGGCCCAATCGTTGGGGAACGTTGCAGAAAATAAAAAAATTCCTACGGTTTCACCAAGATCTATCTATGAGTTCATCTAGCAACGAGTGATTGGAGTGCATCTACATACATTTGTAGATCACGAGCGGAAGCGTTCAAGAGAACGGGGTTGAGGGAGTCGTACTCGTTGTGACCCAAATCACCGATGACCGAGTACCGAACGGACGACACCTCCGCGTTCAACACATGTACGGTTGGGAAGACGTCTCCTCCTTCTTGATCCAGCAAGAGGGAAGGAGAGGTTGATGGAGATCCAGCAGCACGACGACGTGGTGGTGGATGCAGCAGGGATCTCGGCAGGGCTTCGCCAAGCTCTACGGAGGAGGAAGAGGTGTTGGAGTGGGAGAGGGAGGCGCCAGGGGCATGGGTGCGGCTGCCCTCCCCCCTCTTTATATAGGCCCCAAGGGGGGGCACCGGCCCTGGAGATGGGATCTCCCAAGGGGGGCGGTGGCCAAGGGGTGGAGTGCCCCCAAGGCAAGTGGAGGCGCCCCCTCCCCTAGGGTTCCCAACCCTAGGCGCAGGAGGGGCCCAAGGGGGGGGGGCGCACCAGCCCACCAGGGGCTGGTTCCCCTCCCACTTCATCCCATGGGGCCCTCCGGGATAGGTGGCCCCACCCGGTGGACCCCCAGGATCCTTCCGGTGGTCCCGGTACAATACCGGTGACCCCCAAAACCTTCCCGATGGCCGAAACTCGACTTCCCATATATAATTCTTTACCTCAAGACCATTTCGAAACTCCTCATGATGTCCGGGATCTCATCCGGGACTCCGAACAACTTTCGGGTTACTGCATACTCATATCTCTACAACCCTAGCGTCACCGAACCTTAAGTGTGTAGACCCTACGGGTTCGGGAGACACGAAGACATGATCGAGACGACTCTCCGGCCAATAACCAACAATGGGATCTGGATAACCATGTTGGCTCCCACATGCTCCTCGATGATCTCATCGGATGAACCATGATGTCGAGGATTCAAGCAACCCCGTATACAATTCCCTTTGTCAATCGATACGTTACTTGCCCGAGATTCGATCGTTGGTATCCCAATACCTCGTTCAATCTTGTTACCGGCAAGTCACTTTACTCGTACCATAATGCATGATCCCGTGACCAAACACTTGGTCACTTTGAGCTCATTATGATGATGCATTACCGAGTGGGCCCAGAGATACCTCTTCGTCATACGGAGTGACAAATCCCAGTCTCGATCCATGTCAACCCAACAAATACTTTCGGAGATACCCGTAGTATACCTTTATAGTCACCCAGTTACGTTGTGAAGTTTGGTACACCCAAAGCACTCCTACGATATCCGGGAGTTACACGATCTCATGGTCTAAGGAAAAGATACTTGACATTGGAAAAGCTCTAGCAAACGAACTACACGATCTTGTGCTATGCTTAGGATTGCATGTTGTCCATCACATCATTCTCCTAATGATGTGATCTCGTTATCAATGACATCCAATGTCCATAGTCAGGAAACCATGACTATCTGTTGATCAACGAGCTAGTCAACTAGAGGCTCACTAGGGACATGTTGTGGTCTATGGATTCACAAGTGTATTACGATTTCCGGATAATACAATTATAGCATGAATAAAAGACAATTATCATGAACAAGGAAATATAATAATAATCCTTTTATTATTGCCTCTAGGGCATATTTCCAACAGTCTCCCACTTGCACTAGAGTCAATAATCTTGTTACACTGTGATGAATCGAACACCCATAGAGTTTTGGTGTTGATCATGTTTTGCTCGCGGAAGAGGTTTAGTCAACGGATCTGCGACATTTAGATCCGTATGCACTTTGCAAATTTCTATGTCTCCATCTTGAACATTTTCACGAATGGAGTTGAAGCGACGCTTGATGTGCTCGGTCTTCTTGTGAAACCTAGGCTCCTTGGCAAGTGCAATAGCTCCAGTGTTGTCACAGAAGAGTTTGATCGGCCCCGATGCATTGGGTATGACTCCTAGGTCGGTGATGAACTCCTTCACCCAAATTGCTTCATGCGCTGCCTCCGAGGCTGCCATGTACTCTGCTTCACATGTAGATCCCGCCACGACGCTCTGCTTGCAGCTGCACCAGCCATCGCTTCCACCATTCAACATATACACGTATCCGGTTTGTGACTTAGAGTCATCCAGATCTCTATCGAAGCTAAGCGTCGACGTAACCCTTCTGACAGGCTCTTCGTCACCTCCATAAACGAGAAACATGTCCTTATTCCTTTTCGTGTGCTTCAGATATTCTTGACCGCTGTCCGGTGTTCCTTGCGGGATTACTTTGGTACCTTCCTACCAAACTTACGGCAAGGTTTACATCAGGTCCGTACACAACATGGCATACATAATAGACCCTATGGTCGAGGCATATGGGATGACACTCATCTCTTCTATATCTTACATGCGTGGTGGGACATTGAGCTGAGCTCAATTTCACACCTTGCAACACAGGCAAGAACCCCTTCTTAGACTGATCCATATTGAACTTCTTCAATATCTTATCAAGGTATGTGCTTTGTGAAAGACCTATGAGGCGTCTCGATCTATCTCTATAGATCTTGATGCCTAATATATCAGCAGCTTCTCCAAGGTCCTTCATTGAAAAACTCTTATTCAAGTAGGCCTTAATGCTGTCCAAAAGTTCTATATAATTTCCCATCAAAAGTATGTCATCTACATATAATATGAGAAATGCTATAGAGCTCCCACTCACTTTCTTATGTAAACGCAGCTTCTCCATAAGTCTGCATAAACCCAAACGCTTTGATCATCTCATCAAAGCAAAAGTTCCAACTCCAAGATGCTTGCACTAGCCCATAAATGGATCGCTGGAGCTTGCATACCTTGTTAGCATTCTTAGGGTCGACAAAACCTTCCTATTGCATCATATACAGTTCTTCCTTAAGATAGCCGTTAAGGAATGCCTTTTGACGTCCATTTGCCATATCTCATAATCATAGTATGCGACAATTGCTAACATGATTCGGACGGACTTCAGCTTATTCTACGGAGAGAAAGTCTCATCGTAGTCAACCCCTTGAACTTGCGGATAACCCTTAGCGACAAGTCGAGCTTTATAGATGGTAACATTACCATCCGCGTCCGTCTTCTTCTTAAAGATCCATTTGTTTTCTATCGCTCGCCGATCATCGGCAAGTCTGTCAAAGTCCATACTTTGTTTTCATACATGGATTCTATCTCGGATTGCATGGCTTCGAGCCATTTGTTGGAATCTGGGCCCGCCATCGCTTCTTCATAGTTCGAAGGTTCACCGTTGTCTAACAACATGATTTCCGTGACAGGGTTGCCATACCATTACGGTGTGGAGCGTGTCCTTGTGGACCCACGAAGTTCAAGAGCAACTTGATCTGAAGTACCTTGATCATCATCATTAATTTCCTCTCCAGTCGGTGTAGGCACCACAGGAACATTTTCCTTAGCTGCACTACTTTCCGGTTCAAGAGGTAGTACTTCATCGAGTTCTACTTTCCTCTCACTTACTCCTTTCGAGAGAAACTCTTTTCCGTAAAGGATCCGTTCTTGGCAACAAAGATCTTGCCTTTGGATCTAAGGTAGAAGGTATACCCAATGGTTTCCTTAGGGTATCCTATGAAGACACATTTTTCCGACTTGGGTTCGAGCTTTTCAGGTTGAAGTTTCTTGACATAAGCATCGCATCCCCAAACTTTTAGAAAGCGACAGCCTTAGGTTTCTTCCCAAACCATAATTCATACGGTGTCGTCTCAACGGATTTAGGCGGTGCCCTATTTAAAGTGAATGTAGCTGTCTCTAGAGCGTATCCCCAAAATGATATCGGTAAATCAAGAAGAGACATCATAGATCGCACCATATCCAATAGAGTGCGATTACGACGTTCGGACACACCGTTACGCTGAGGTGTTCCAGGCGGCGTGAGTTGTCAAACGATTCCACATTTCCTTAAGTGTGTACCAAAGTCATGACTTAAATATTCTCCTCCACGATCTGATCGTAAGAACTTTATTTTTCGGTCACGTTGATTCTCTACCTCATTCTGAAATTCCTTATACTTTTCAAAGGTCTCAGACTTGTGTTTCATCAAGTAGACATACCCATATCTACTCAAGTCATCAGTGAGAGTGAGAACATAACAATATCCTCCGCGAGCCTCAACGCTCATTGGAACGCACACATCGGTATGTATGATTTCCAATAAGTTGGTTGCTCGCTCCACTGTTCCGGAGAACGGAGTCTTGGTCATTTTGCCCATAAGGCATGGTTCGCATGTGTCAAATGATTAATAATCAAGAGACTCTAAAAGTCCATCAGCATGGATCTTCTTCATGCGCTTGACACCAATGTGACCAAGGTGGCAGTGCCACAAGTATGTGGGACTATCGTTATCAACTTTACATCTTTTGGTATTCACACTATGAATATGTGTAACATCACGTTCGAGATTCATTAAGAATAAACCATTGACCATCGGAGCATGACCATAAAACATATCTCTCATATAAATAGAACAACAATTATTCTCGAATTTAAATGAGTAGCCATCTCGTATTAAACGAGATCCTGATACAATGTTCATGCTCAAACTTGGCACTAAATAACAATTATTGAGGTTTAAAACTAATCCCGTAGGTAAATGTAGAGGTAGCGTGCCGACGGCGATCACATCGACCTTGGAACCATTTCCCGACGCATCGTCACCTCGTCCTTCGCCAGTCTCCGCTTATTCCGCAGCTCCTGCTTTGAGTTACAAATATGAGCAACGACACCGGTATCAAATACGCAGGAGCTACTACGAGCACTGGTAAGGTACACATCAATTACATGTATATCACATACACCTTTAGTGTTGCCGGCCTTCTTGTCCGCTAAGTATTTGGGGCAGTTCCGCTTCCAGTGACCCTTCCCTTTGCAATAAAAGCACTCAGTCTCAGGCTTGGGTCCATTCTTTGACTTCTTCCCGGCAACCGGCTTACCGGGCGCGGCAACATCCTTGCAGTCCTTCTTGAAGTTCTTCTTACCCTTGCCCTTCTTGGACTTAGTGGTTTTATTGACCATCAACACTTGATGTTCCTTCTTGATTTCTACCTCTGCTAACTTCAGCATTGAAAATGCTTCAGGAATAGTTTTCACCATCCCCTGCATATTGTAGTTCATCACAAAGCTCTTGTAGCTCGGTGGGAGCGGCGAAGGATTCTGTCAATGACCGCCTCGTCCGGGAGGTTAATGTCCAAATGGGACAAAGCGGTTGTGCAACCCAGACATTTTGAGTATGTGCTCACGATGTAACTGTTTTCCTCCATCTTACAACTATAGAACTTGTCGGAGACTTCATATCTCTCGACCCGGGCATGAGCTTGGAAAACCATTTTCATCTCCTCGAACATTTCATATGCTCCGTGTTTCTCAAAATGCTTTTGGAGCCCCGGTTCTAAGCTGTAAAGCATGCCGCACTGAACAAGGAAGTAATCATCAGCACGTGACTGCCAAGCGTTCATAACGTCTTGGTTCTCTAGGATGGGTACTTCACCTAGCGGTCCTTCTAGGACATATGCTTTCTTGGCAGCTATGAGGATGATCCTCGGGTTAGGACCCAGTCTGTATAGTTGCTGCCATCATCTTTCAGCTTGGTTTTCTCTAGGAACGCGTTGAAGTTCATGTTGACATGAGCGTTGGCCATTTGATCTACAGGACATTTATGCAAAGGTTTTAGACTAAGTTCATGATAATTAAGTTCATCTAATCAAATTATTTAATGAACTCCCACTTAGATTAGACATCCCTCTAGTCATCTAAGTGTTACATGATCCAAGTCGACTAGGCCGTGTCCGATCATCATGTGAGACGGACTAGTCATCATCAGTGAACATCTCCATGTTGATCGTATCTTTCATACGACTCATGTTCGACCTTTCGGTCTCTTGTATTCCAAGGCCATGTCTGTACATGCTAGGCTCGTCAAGTTAACCTAAGTGTTTTGCATGTGTAAATCTGTCTTACACCCGTTGTATGTGAATGTTAGAATCTATCACACCCGATCATCATGTGGTGCTTCAAAACAACGAACTGCCGCAACGGCGCACAGTTAGGTGGAACACTTTCTTGAAATTATTATGAGGGATCAACTTATTTACTACCGTCGTTCTAAGTAAACAAGATGCAAAAACATGATAAACATCACATGCAATCAAATAATAGTGACATGATATGGCCAATATCATATAGCTCCTTTGATCTCCATCTTGGGGCTCCATGATCATCTTGTCACCGGCATGACACCATGATCTCCATCATCATGATCTCCATCATCATGATCTCCATCATCGTGTCTCCATGGGGTTGCTCGCCAACTATTACTTCTACTACTATGGCTAACGGTTTAGCAATAAAGTAAAGTAATTACATGGCATTGAATCAATGACACGCAGATCATACAATAATTAAGACAACTCCTATGGCTCCTTCCGGTTGTCATACTCATTGACAAGCAAGTCGTGATTCCTATTACAAGAACATGATCTCATACATCACAATATATCATTCATCATTCATCACAACTTTTGGCCATATCACATCACAAAGCAATTGCTGCAAAAACAAGTTAGACGTCCTCTAATTGTTGTTGCATCTTTTATGTGGCTGCAATAGGGTTCTAGCAAGAACGTTTTCTTACCTACGAAAAAGCCACAACGTGATCTGTCAACTTCTATTTACCCTTCATAAGGACCCTTTTAATCGAATCTGCTCCAACTAAAGTGGGAGAGACAGACACCCGCTAGCCACTTTATGCAACTACTGCATGTCAGTCGGTGGAACCTGTCTCACGTAAGCGTACATGTAAGGTCGGTTCGGGCCGCTTCATCCCACAATACTGCTGAAGCAAAATAAGACTAGTAGCAGCAAGAAAGTTGACAACATCTACGCCCACAACAAATTGTGTTCTACTCGTGCAAAGAGAACTACGCATAGACCTAGCTCATGATGACACTGTTGGGGAATGTTGCAGAAAATAAAAAAATTCCTACGGTTTCACCAAGATCTATCTATGAGTTAATCTAGCAACGAGTGATTGGAGTGCATCTACATACCTTTGTAGATCGCGAGCGGAAGCGTTCAAGAGAACGGGGTTGAGGGAGTCGTACTCGTCGTGATCCAAATCACCGATGACTGAGTGCCGAACGGACGGCACCTCCGCGTCGAACACACGTACGGTTGGGAAGACGGCTCCTCCTTCTTGATCCAGCAAGGGGGAAGGAGAGGTTGATGGAGATCCAGCAACACGGCGACGTGGTGGTGGATGCAGCAGGGATCTCGGCAGGGCTTCGCCAAGCTCTACGGAGGAGGAAGAGGTGTTGGAGTGGGAGAGGGAGGCGCCAGGGGCATGGGTGCGGCTGCCCTCCCTCCCCCCTCTTTATATAGGCCCCCAAGGGGCGGCCTGAGATGGGATCTCCCAAGGGGGCGGCGGGGGTGGAGTGCCCCCAAGGCAGTGGGCGCCTCCCTAGGGTTCCCAACCCTAGGCGCAGGGGGGCCCAAGGGGGGGCGCACCAGCCCACCAGGGGCTGGTTCCCCTCCCACTTCAGCCCATGGGGCCCTCCGGGATATGTGGCCCCACCCGATGGACCCCCGGGACCCTTCCGGTGGTCCCGGTACAATACCCGTGACCCCCGAAACCTTCCCGATGGCCGAAACTCGACTTCCCATATATAATTATTTACCTCCGGACCATTCCGGAACTCCTCCTGACGTCCGGGATCTCATCCGGGACTTCGAACAACTTTCAGGTTACTGCATACTCATATCTCTACAACCCTAGCGTCACCGAACCTTAAGTGTGTAGACCCTACGGGTTCGGGAGACACGTAGACATGACCAAGACGACTCTCCGGCCAATAACCAACAGCGGGATCTGGATACCCATGTTGGCTCCCACATGCTCCTCGATGATCTCATCGGATGAACCACGATGTCGAGGATTCAAGCAACCCCGTATACAATCCCTTTGTCAATCGGTACGTTACTTGCCCGAGATTCGATCGTCCGTATCCCAATACCTCGTTCAATCTCGTTACCGACAAGTCACTTTACTCGTACCGTAATGCATGATCCCGTGACCAAACACTTGGTCACTTTGAGCTCATTATGATGATGCATTACCGAGTGGGCCCAGAGATCCGTGTCAACCCAACAGACACTTTCGGAGATACCCGTAGTATACCTTTATAGTCACCCAGTTACGTTGTGACGTTTGGTACACCCAAAGCACTCCTACGATATCCGGCAGTTACACGATCTCATGGTATAAGGAAAAGATACTTGACATTGGAAAAGCTCTAGCAAACGAACTACACGATCTTGTGCTATGCTTAGGATTGGGTCTTGTCCATCACATCATTCTCCTAATGACCCAATGTCCATAGTCAGGAAACCATGACTATCTGTTGATCAACGAGCTAGTCAACTAGAGGCTCACTAGGGACATGTTGTGCTCTATGTATTCACACGTGTATTACGATTTCCGGATAATCCAATTATAGCATGAATAAAAGACAATTATCATGAACAAGGAAATATAATAATAATCCTTTTATTATTGCCTCTAGGGCATATTTCCAACACCAATAAGGCCCATATACCTCCCGGGGGGTTCCGGTGACCTCCTGGTACTCCGGTATATTCCCGATCTCACCCGGAACTATTCTGATGTCCAAATATAGTCGTCCAATATATCGATCTTTATGTCTCAACCATTTCAAGACTCCTCGTCATGTCCGTGATCATATCCGGGACTCCGAACTACCTTCGGTACATCAAAACACATAAACTCATAATACTGATCGTCACTGAACTTTAAGCGTCTGGACCCTACGGGTTCGAGAACTATGTAGACATGACCGAGACTCATCTCCGGTCAATAACCAATAGCAGAACCTGGATGGTCATATTGGTTCCTACATATTCTACGAAGATCTTTATCGGTCAAACCGCATAACAACATACGTTGTTCCCTTTGTCAACGGTATGTTACTTGCCCGAGATTCGATCGTCGGTATCTCAATACCTAGTTCAATCTCGTTACCGACAAGTCTCTTTACTCGTTCCATAATGCATCATCCTGCAACTAACTCATTAGTTACATTGCTTGCAAGGCTTATAGTGATGTGCATCACCGAGAGGGCCCAGAGATACCTCTCCGACAATCGGAGTGACAAATCCTAATCTTGATCTATGCCAACTCAAAAAGTACCATCGGAGACACCTGTAGAGCACCTTTATAATCACCCATTTACGTTGTGACGTTTGGTAGCACACAAAGTGTTCCTCTGGTATTCGGGAGTTGCATAATCTCATAGTCATAGGAACATGTATAAGTCATGAAGAAAGCAATGGCAATATACTAAACGATCAAGTGCTAAGCTAACAGAATGGGTCAAGTCAATCACATCATTCTCTAATGGTGTGATCCCATTAATCAAATGACAACTCATGTCTATGGCTAGGAAACATAACCATCTTTGATTCAAAGAGCTAGTCAAGTAGAGACAAACTAGTGACACCCTATTTGTCTATGTATTCACACATGTATTAAGTTTCCGGTTAATACAATTCTAGCATGAATAATAAACATTTATCATGATGTAAGGAAATATAAATAACAACTTTATTATTGCCTCTAGGGCATATTTCCTTCAATTTGGACACCAGATGAGTTCCGGGGGTCACCGGATAAATATCGGAGTGCCGGGGGGTTAGCGGAAACCCCAGGGGAACTAATGGGCCTCTATGGGCCTTAGTGGGAAGAGAGGAAGGGCCAGGAGGGGCTGGCCGTGCCCCCCTTGGGTCCGAATTGGACTAGGGGAAGGGGGCGGCGCCCCCCTTTCCTTCCCTTCCCCCTCTTCCTTCCTTCCCCCTCTCTCCCTCTTGGTGGATTCGTACTAGGACTTGGAGTCCTAGTAGGATTCCCCTCTTGGGGGCGCTCCCTAGGGGCCGGTCGGCCTCCCCCTTGCTCCTTTATATACGGGGGCAGGGGGCACCCTAGAACACACAAGTTGACAGTTGTCTTAGCCGTGTGTGGTGCCCCCTTCCACAGATTTCCACCTCAGTCATATCGTTGTAGTGCTTAGGCGAAGCCCTGCGTTGGTAACTTCATCATCACCATCATCACGCCATCGTGCTGAGGAAACTCTCCCTCGGCCTCAGCTGGATCAAGAGTACTAGGGATGTCACCGAGCTGAATGTGTGCAGATCACGGAGGTGCCGTGCGTTTGGTACTTGATCGGTTGGATCGCGAAGACATTCGACTACATCAACCGCGTTACTAAACGCTTCTGCTTTCGGTCTACTTGGGTACGTGGATGATAACCCACAAGTATAGGGGATCGCAACAGTTTTCGATAAGTAAGAGTGTCGAACCCAACGAGGAGCTAAAGGTAGAACAAATACTCTCTCATGTCCTATCAGCCACTGATACGACTCTACGCACGCTTGACGTTCACTTTACCTAGAACAAGTATGAAGCTAGAAGTACTTTGTAGGTGTGATAGGATAGGTTTGCAAGATAATAAAGGACACGTAAATATAAACTAGGGGCTGTTTAGATAAAAACACAACTAAAGTAAATATGGCGAGTGTGGAAAAGTGGTGGTAGGTGTTGTGGAATTGCCCCTAAGCAATTGACTATGTTACTAGACCGGTAATCACCATTGCAATTCTATTTGAGGGAGAGGCATAAGCTAACATATCATCCGTTACTTGGAATTCTACGCACTTATGATTGAAACTCTAGCAAGCATCCACAACTACTAAAGATTCATTAAGGTAAAACCCAACCATAGCATTAAAGCATCAAGTCCCTTTTAATCCCATACGAAAACAACCAACTTACTCGGGTTTGTGTTTCCGTCACTCACGCAATCCACCATAAGCAAATCATAAACATATTGCAAACCATACAGCGGGAATCCCTCACGCTTGCGCGACACGGAGGGCACCATAGGACAGCACCAATAATAAAACATGCAACTCAAACCAATCATAGCAATTCGTCAATCACCGATAGGACAATGGAAATCTACTCAGACATCATAGGATGTCAGCACATTATTGGATAATAATATGAGGCATAAAGCACCATGTTCAAGTAGAGGGTACAGCGGGTTGCGGGAGAGTGGACTGCTGAATATAGAAGGGGGAAGGTGATGGAGATGTTGGTGAAGATGACGACGGTGTTGGTGAAGATAGCGGTGATGATGATGGCCCAGCCATGCTCCGGCGCCACTCGTAACCAAGGGGAGAGAGCCCCCCTTCTTCTTCTTCTTCCTTGACCTTCTCCCTAGATGGGAGAAGGGTTTTCCCTCTAGTCCTTGGCTCCCATGGCTTGGGAGGGGCGAGACCCCCTCCGAGATTGGATCTATCTCTCTGTTTCTGCGTTCTCTCCTGGCTCTGTTTCACCGTTTCGTGTATATATGGAGATCCGTAACTCCAATTGGCTTGAAACCTTCGCCCAGATTTTTATTGTAAAATTAGCTTTCTTGCGGCAAAAGAAGAGCATCAACCGCCTTACAGGGGGCCCATGAGAGACCAGGGCGCGCCTGCCTCCCTGGGGCGCGCCCCCTATCTCCTGGCCCCCTCGGGCACCGTGTCGCATTGATTTTACTTCCCAAAAATCACAAATATTCCAAAATAATTCTCCATCCGTTTTTATCCCGTTTGGACTCCATTTGATATTGGGTTTCTGCGAAACATAAAACATGCAACAAACAGGAACTGGGCACTGGATCAATATGTTAGTCCCAAAAAATAGTATAAAAAGTTGCCAAAAGTATATGAAAGTTGAATAATATTGGCATGGAACAATAAAAAATTATAGATACGACGGAGACGTATCAGCATCCCCAAGCTTAGTTCCTGCTCGTCCTCGATTAGGTAAATGATAAAAAAGATAATTTTTGATGTGGAATGCTACCTAGCATAATCTTGATCATATGTCTAATCATGGCATGAATATTAAAACACGAGTGATTCAAAGCAATAGTCTATCCTTTGACATAAAAACAATAATACTTCAAGCATACCAAACAAGCAATTATGTCTTATTGAAATAACATAGCCAAAGAAAACTCATCCCTACAAAATCATATAGTCTGGCTATGCTCCATCTTCACCACACAAAATATTCACATCATGCACAACCCCGATGACAAGCCAATCAATTGTTTCATACTTTTGACATTTCTCAAACCTTTTCAACTTTCACGCAATACATGGCGTGAGCCATGGACATGGCACTATAGGTGGAATAGAATATGATGGTGGGGGTTATGTGGAGAAGACAAAAAGGAGAAAGTCTCACATCAACGCGGCTAATCAACGGGCTATGGAGATGCCCATCAATTGATGTCAATGTGAGGAGTAGGGATTGCCATGCAACGGATGCACTAGAGCTATAAGTATATGAAAGCTCGAACTGAAACTAAGTGGGTGTGCATCCAATTGCTTGCTCATGAAGACCTAGGGCATTTGAGGACGCCCATCGTTGGAATATACAAGCCAAGTTCTATAATGAAAATTCCGACTAGTATATGAAAGTGATAACTCAAGAGACTCTCTATATGAAGAACATGGTGCTACTTTGAAGCACAAGTATGGTAAAAGGATAGTAACATTGCCCCTTCTCTCTTTTTCTCTCATTTTTTCTTTTTTTGGGCCTTCTTTTTTTTGGCCTTTCTCTTTTTATTTATTTTTTTATTTTTTTTATTTTTTCGTCCGAGTCTCATCCCGACTTGTGGGGGAATGATAGTCTCCATTATCCTTTCCTCACTGGGGCAATGCTCTAATAATGATGATCATCACACTTTTATTTACTTACAACTCAATATTACAACTCGATATCTAGAACAAAGATATGACTCTATATGAATGCCTTCGGCGGTGTACCGGAATGTGCAATGATCTAGCGTAGCAATGACATCAAAAAATGGACAAGCCATGAAAACATCATGCTAGCTATCTTACGATCATGCAAAGCAATATGATAATGAATGCTCAAGTCATGTATATGATGATGATAGAAGTTGCATGGCAATATATCTCGGAATGGCTATGGAAATGCCATAATAGGTAGGTATGGTGGCTGTTTTGAGGAAGATATAATGAGGCTTATGTGTGATAGAGCGTATCGTATCACGGGGTTTGGATGCACTGGCGAAGTTTGCACCAACTCTCGAGGCGAGAAAGGGCAATGCACAATACCGAAGAGGCTAGCAATGATGGAAGGGTGAGAGTGCGTATAATCCATGGACTCAACATTAGTCATAAAAAACTCACATACATATTGCAAAAATTTATTAGTCATCGAAACAAAGTACTACGCGCATGCTCCTAGGGGGATAGATTGGTAGGAAAAGACCATCGCTCATCCCCGACCGCCACTCATATGGAAGACAATCAATAAATACCTCATGCTCCGACTTCGTTACATAACGGTTCACCATACGTGCATGCTACGGGACCTGCAAACCTCAACACAAGTATTTCTCAATTTCACAATTACTCAACTAGCACGACTCTAATATCACCACCTTTATATCGCAAAACTATTGCAAGGGATCAAACATATCATATTCAGTGATCTACAAGTTTATGTAGGATTTTATGACTAACCATGTGATTGACCAATTCCTGTCATCTCTCTAAAAAGATATAAGTGAAGCAAGAGAGTTTAATTCTTTCTACAAAAGATATGCTCACGCTCTAACAATTATAAGTGAAGCAAAAGAGCATTCTACAAATGGTGGTTTTCTATGTGAAGAGAAACAGGCAATCCAAACTTCAAATGATATAAGTGAAGAACATGAAGCATTCTATAAAGCCACACTCAAAAGATAAGTGAAGTGCAATGAGCATTGTATAAATCAACCAAGGACTATCTCATACCAGCATGGTGCATAAAAGAAAAGTGAAAACTAAATGCAAAAGACGCTCCAAGACTTGCACATAATGCATGAACGAAACAAATTCAACATACCGATACTTGTTGAAGAAAGAGGGATGCCTTCCGGGCATCCCCAAGCTTAGATGCTTGAGTCTCCTTGAATATTTACTTGGGGTGCCTCGGGCATCCCCAAGCTTGAGCTCTTGCCTCTCTTCCTTTTCCTCATATCGAGACATCATCGATTAGACACTACATCCACACAAAACTTCAAGAGAAAACTCGGTAAGATCCGTTAGTATAATAAAGCAAATCACCACTCTAAGTACCATTGCAAAACAATTCATATCTTGTTTTTGCATTGTGTCTACTGTAACATAACTTTTTCTTGGCTTAATCCACTGATATAAATTGATATATTCATCAAAACAAGCAAACTATGCATCAAAAACAGAATCAGTCAAAAACAGAACAGTCTGTAGCAATCTTAACATCCACCATACTTATGTTACTTCAAAAAATCTGCACAAATTATAAAAAATAAACAATTTTTACAGAAAGACATTGCAAAAAGAATCAGAACCATTTGACGTTCCAGTAAAAAATTAAAATTCGTTCACTACAGCCAAAGTTTTTGTCCTGCACCGCACAAACCAACAAGCATTGTAAACATCCTAAAGGCAAACCTTAGCACATTATTTTTATAATACAATGGAATTGTACAAGGCGATAATTATTTTTGTTGAAAAGTTTCTGTAATCAAGATTCACAAAGTTGCCGTGAGCATGAACAAAGTTCAAGGAGCTCTCCCACTTCAACGATGCTTGTCTTTCTTACTTTCACTTTCCTTTTTGAAAAGTTTTTAGGTTCCCCTCTTTATTTTTTGTTGTTTTTAAACTATATAAAAGCACTCAACAGAAATAAATGACTCTCTAAAACTTCCGGGTTGTCTCCACGGCAGCTTTCTTTAAAGCCATTAAGCTAGGCATTTAGTGCTCAAGTAATGAATCCACCGGATCCCAAGGTATATCAAAGCCAATTTTAATTAACAATGCTTTGTAATTTAGTAGTGAGCACAAAGTAACATATATCATGCAACAACGAATTCTAACTCTCTTCCTATGCATTGGCATGTCATAAAAGAACAATTCATGCACACCAAGTAAAGGCCAATGCACAGTATAAGCAGTTTCTTGCAATTTCATCATATTGGAAACATAAAGAGGCGGCGATATAGTTCCTCTTTCATAATAATTGCAAGTAGGAGAAGCAAGCAAATGCATATTATCTTTATCAAAGTCATCATGTGCAATGGTGAAAGACAACCCATCAATATGATCCTTAATAAGCACAAACTTCTCCGATATAGTGTAGTTTGGATAATTCAAAAAGATAATAGGACTATCATGCGTGGGTGCAATAGCAACAATTTCATGTTTAACATAAGGAACTATAGCAAGTTCATCTCCATAATCATAATTCATATTGGCATCTTGGCCACAAGCATAGCAAGCATCATAAAAAAGGGATATTTCAAGAGAATCAACGGGATCATAACAATCATCATAGCAATCATCATAGTAATCATCATAGCAATCGTCCTTCGGTAAGCACGAAGGGAAATTAAACAATGTATGAGTTGAAGAGTTACTCTCATTAGAAGGTGGGCACGGGTAGCTAATCCGCTGTTCCTCCTTTTGTTCTTCTCTCTCCCCATCATCTTTTTCATCCAATTAGTTCACAGTTTCATCAATCTCTTCTTCCATAGCTTCCTGCAAAATATTAGTCTCTTCTTGGACAGCGGAGAATTTCTCAATATATGGTTTAACATAGGCATTAGAAGCATAATTATCATAACAATATTGAAATATGGCAAAACTTTTAGATTTGTAAAGAGTAGCATCATACTTTTCAATCAAAGAAGCAATCTCATAAGCACCCTTAAAAGCAACAAATTCTTCAATTTGTTGAACATCATAGTAATTATAAACACCTTAGCATACAAAGATACGATTCCATTATCACTAAACAAGCATTGATAGGGTAAGTGTTTCTTAGGGTCCTCAGAACAACAAGTAACATCATGTATTTCACATAAATTCCAAGCATAGCATTGCAAACGTTGAATTTGATCCCATAATAGTTTCCCTTTTTCAGATATACGGTGTCACACATAACAAGCATGCTCAGCTAGAGATTTGCCCTCAACTAAGCTAGTTGGGGTTTCAACACGAGCACAAAGAGATCAAAGATGATCCAAGTAAAAAGCTTCAGTAGTGTGATAGATTTTGAGTGGTTCTTCAACCATTGGAGCTGTAGGTACAACTAATTTTTTTTGGTATTTTATGCTTCCTACTCATAGCTAAAGATAGAAAACAACTAAGAACAGCAAATAAAAATTACTTAGTGATAAAGCAAACAAGCACACACGAGAATATTCACCCCACGCTATGACTCCCCGGCAACGGCGCCAGAAAAAGGTCTTGATAACCCACAAGTATAGGGGATCGCAACAGTTTTCGATAAGTAAGAGTGTCCAACCCAACGAGGAGCTAAAGGTAGAACAAATACTCTCTCAAGTCCTATCGGCCCCTGATACGACTCTACGCATGCTTGACGTTCGCTTTACCTAGAACAAGTATGAAACTAGAAATACTTTGTAGGTGTGATAGGATAGGTTTGCAAGATAATAAAGGACACATAAATATAAACTAGGGGCTGTTTAGATAAAAACACAACTAAAGTAAATATGGCGAGTGTGGAAAAGTGGTGGTAGGAGTTGTGGAATTGCCCCTAAGCAATTGACTATGTTACTAGACCGGTAATCACCATTGCAATTCTATTTGAGGGAGAGGCATAAGCTAACATATCATCCCTTACTTGGAATTCTACGCACTTATGATTGGAAATCTAGCAAGCATCCACAACTACTAAAGATTCATTAAGGTAAAACCCAACCATAGCATTAAAGCATCAAGTCCCTTTTTATCCCATACGCAAACAACCTACTTACTCGGGTTTGTGTTTCCGTCACTCACGCAACCCACCATAAGCAAATCATAAACATATTGCAAACCCTACAGCGGGAATCCCTCACGCTTGCGCGACACGGAGGGCACCATAGGACAGCACCAATAAGAAAACATGCAACTCAAACCAATCATAGCAATTCATCAATCACCGATAGGACAATGGAAATCTACTCAGACATCATAGGATGGCAACACATCATTGGATAATAATATGAGGCATAAAGCACCATTTTCAAGTAGAGGGTACAGCGGGTTGCGGGAGAGTGGACCGCTGAATATAGAAGGGGGGAGGTGATGGAGATGTTGGTGAAGATGACGGCGGTGTTGGTGAAGATAGCGGTGATGATGATGGCCCCCGGCGGCGTTCCGGCGCCACCAGAAGCAAGGGGGAGAGAGCCCCCCTTCTTCTTCTTCTTCTTCCTTGACCTTCTCCCTAGATGGGAGAAGGGTTTCCCCTCTAGTCCTTGGCTCCCATGGCTTGGGAGGGGCGAGAGCCCCTCCGAGATTGGATCTATCTCTCTGTTTTTGCGTTCTCTCCTGGCTCTGTTTCACGTTTCGTGTATGTATGGAGATCCGTAACTCCGATTGGCCTGAAACCTTCGCCCAGATTTTTCTCGTAAAATTAGCTTTCTTGCGGCAAAAGAAGAGCATCAACCGCCTTACAGGGGGCCCACGAGAGACCAGGGCGCGCCTGCCTCCCTGGGGCGTGCCCCCCTATCTCCTGGCCCCCTCGGGCACCGTCTCACGTTGATTTTACTTCCCAAAAATCATAAATATTCCAAAATAATTCTCCGTCTGTTTTTATCCCGTTTGGACTCAGTTTGATATTGGGTTTCTGCGAAACATAAAACATGCAACAAACAGGAACTGGCACTGGGCACTGGATCAATATGTTAGTCCCAAAAATAGTATAAAAAGTTGCCAAAAGTATATGAAAGTTGAATAATATTGGCATGGAACAATCAAAAATTATAGATACGACGGAGACGTATAAATGGACACAGTCTCCCGCTCATTGCTATGCATCACATAGATAGATCTTGCATGAGCGTAGGTAAATTTTTTGAAATACTGAGTTCCCCAACATGTACTTACATACATCCACACATATATTTTTGGTGTTTCTTCAATGCTTCAAATGGTAGCTATAGAGATCGGGTGCACCGGTAGCACCAAATGCCCCGGTGCATCAGATATGTTCCCGGTTAGACCATGTACTCTCTCCGTTTCTTTTTACTCCGAGTATTAGATTTGTTAAAAGCCAACAAAATTATATTAAAAATATTACTTTCTACAATATCAAATAAATATAATATAAAAATATATTTCATAATGGATCTAATGATATTGATTTTGTATTGTGAATCTCAATAGACAATAATATTTGTGTACATTTGATCAAACTTTGAAGAGATTGACTTTAGAGAAACCTAATACGTGGAGTAGAAAAGAAACGAAGGGAGTACTACTTAAGTTCATAGAGGTCAGGGTCTAATACGGGTAGGCCCGAACCCAAAAACGAATTTGTCTGTCAACGCCCCTACCAAAGGGTCGCAGGGATGTTGCCGTGTGCAGTCGGTTGTGCGGCTTCTGGCTGAGAAGTGTGATGATCGTTGCGTGTGTGCAGTGAAATCTAAGTTATGTAGAGCTCATCAAAGATGAACCCATGAAGTATGCACCTAATTTATGTAGAGCTCCGACGGTGTCATACATCAGGGGTTGCTCACTAGAGGGTCCCGTCAGCAGGCCTGTGGGTAGGCCCACGAGGCGCACTGTGCGTCCGCCGACAGGAGGGAGCCCGAAGGAAGGGATAGATTGCATTTCTCCTTGTAAAAACCTGGCCTCCAACGTGTATATAAGGGGAGTCAAGATAGCTCTCATTCCTATCTACTCTCATAGAAACAACTCTCGGTAGGCTTGTACATCTCTCTGTAATCCCTCGCTCGAGGTATACCCACCATCAATAACAAATACGATAAGGATGTAGGGTATTACTCCATCATGGAGACCAGAATCTGGGTAAATTCCCCGTGCGACCTTCGATCTATGACCCCCAGCTACGCTAGGTACCCTACCGAGGGATCTGACGATTTTTCGCACCGTCAAGCTCATTGAAGATGAATCCAAGAAGTATGTACCTATACTATAAAAATCCTGATCATTTTTAACCTCCAAGCCATATCCAAACGGGAGGATTTTCTATGTGGCATCAGAAAAGGTCGGGATAGATATGTTATACAACACATATGTGTGGGTCCCATTTCTAGGTGGGAGAAAAAGAAATAGCAAAGTATAAAAGAAAAATAATGCACACAGCAGGACAACCAATGGCATCCAAATTTGCTTGCGGCATGCTAACAACCCCAACTAACAGGGAATGGGCCGGCCCATTTCTTTTTCTTCTTCTTGTTCACGCCACATACATAGTGCGTGTGAGGTTTCACACGCCGTATTATGATATTGGAAACTTCTAAATGCTGGTTGTCTTCCTTTTTTTGGTTTTCCTTCCTGTTCTGTATTTTTTCCTTTTTTTTCTCTTCTTCTTTCAGTTTTTCAATATTTTTTATTCTTCTTATTTTTTCAAATCCGTGAAGTTTTTGTCAAATTCATGATTTTTTAGATCATGACCTTTTTCCAAATTCACGGACTCTTTCAAACGTGCGATTTTTTTAAAATTTATAGGAAAAAATCAAATTCGTGAACTTTTTTCACATCAATCAAATTTTTCATGAACTTTTTTTGTGAATTTTTTCCAAACTGATGAAGTTTTTCAAATTCATGAAATTTTGCTAATGCGAGGACTTTTTCTCGAATTCATGAACTTATTTTGCATTCATGAACTTTTTTCAAATCCATGAACTTTTGGATTTCTTATTTGATTTGGCATTATTCACAGACATAACTGGCACGCAGGCCAACAACCTACTCCCAACAGACACAAGAAAGGACTAGCTACGGTAGCGGGAAGCTCTAAGACATCACGAGGAGGGAGCTTGATCTTGCCGAATCAAAGTATAAGCTGAAGACTGCACATGCGAGGTCAACAGCTTTGTAGCGTCGCAGTCTGTCTCCTTAGTCAATGATTTCTGCTACTGCCAAAAAGATATCAATTTAAACAAGCAATCAAGCTGACGATTAGGGAAAATATGATCAATAGTAAATTTTCTCCTAGTAGACCAAAGGATCCAACACATCGCACCTAAACCAGCCAAAAATAAATGCCTACTCTGCCCAACCAACTGATTGGCAAGAGGGTGAAGATCATCAAACAAGGAGGGAGATCAATTTACACCCACCCACCACTGGATGCAGCTCCAGAAGAGCTTGACCAGATAACAGCCAAAGGAAATATGATTAGAATCTTCACACGAACCACAAAGAGCACACCATTTAGACCTAGGCCCACTGTGCTTATAAATTTGGTCAGCGGCTGGGGGCTTTCCCAGAATAGCTTGCCACATATTTTTTTATTCTAAGAAGAATCTTAGCACGCCAAATGTGCTTGAACTTGGCCGTATGGAAGCCAACAATAAGTCTCGAATATGAGATTTCACCCAGAAATGTCCAGAGGCATTATGGGGCCAGGCCGGCTAGGTCAGAGAGCACAGGGAAGATGGGAGCAAGGCGTTGCCACTCCACTAGCTCTTCAGGGGAGAGTGAACATCGGAAAATGAGGTGTCAGTTATTTCTAGAGAGTTTTGAGATGGAAATCGACAGAGAAGAGAAATACAAAAAGAGAACCGTTAGATAGATAGAGGTGTATCACCGTGCCAACAATCCAGCCAAAAAGGAATGGAGGCCCCATTACCAACATGACCCCATAACTCGTCCCTAACACGCACCAAATCCCTCCAAAACTAAGAGGCACCAGCGCCGAGGCAAACGACGCGACATGGTTTGGAAAACATTTCGCTTTTAAAAGTTGAAACCACAAGGAAGAGGGATCACCCGTTAGAATTTTTCACCACCATTTAATAATCAAACATTTGTTCAAACCGAAGTGTTAAGGATGGCCAGCCCCCAAGGTTTTTGGGTTTGCACATGAGTTTCCATTTAACCAGTCTGTACTTCTTTTAGTTATCAGCCGTGTTCCAAAAGGAAGAGCTACGTTGTTTGTCAAAACTGGCGTGAGTCCTTCCATGAGACAGTGAAAACCCATTAGAAACATAGACATGGAGGAAGTACAAGAATTAATCAATCCCACTTTGCCAACCGAGGTATTGTAACGACCATGCCATGGCATGACGCGATTTCCTACTTTAGTGACAATGGGGGCAAAGTCTTTGGCACCGAGTTTAAAAGGAGAGATGCGCATGCCGAGATACTTAAAGGGGAAAGAAGGGAACACTTAAGCAAATTAGCCACACGGAGCCCCTCCTCATCCGAGGAGCCCGTGAGAATGACCTCGCTCTTGTTAAAATTAGTCTTGAGTCCAAAAAGAGTTTCAAAGCAGAGGAGAATAAACTTCATGTTAGCGATATAGAAATCATTAAGCTTAACAATAATGATTGTGTTGTCTGAATACTGAAGATGGGAGAGTCCAGAAGAAATTAGTTGGGAGGCCACGGGTAGAATATGACCAGCATTAGCAGCCCTAGACAAAATACTATATGGTCCCCTTGCCACAAGACATGACCACAGGTAAAGTAGGGGCCAACAACCCCATTGACGGTAATGGCTGTGTGGCCGCCAATGACAAACAACATCAAACAATGAACATATGCACCATCAAAACCCTTAGCCAAAAGCACCGAGTGGAGGAAATCCCAACTAACAGAGTCGTAGGCTTTTCAAAATCTAGTTTAAGAATAAGATCCCTAGTACCTCTGGACCTTAGATTATGAACCATTTCATGAAGACTTAGAATCCCATCAAGAATAAAACAACCTTTAATGAAAGCAGTTTGAGAAGAGCTAATAACGCGATGAGCAACATGAGAGAGACGACTAGCAAATGCCTTAGGAGGTAATTTAGCAAAGTTATTAATGAGAGCAATAGGTCTATATTGACGAATGGAATCTGCCCTTAAATTTCCGGATCAAGGAGAGAATCACATAATTCAGTCTCGAAATATCTACGCTTCCAAGGTAAAAGCCTTGGATGACCGCATACACTAACTCCTTAAGAACATGCCAGAATTTCTTGGAAAAGGTGATTGAAAACCCGTACGGACTAGGAGCAGTATGAGAGTTAGACGAAGAAATAACAACATCGATTTCCTCTGAGGACAAGGGAATCATGAGGTCCGTGTTCTGGCCATCGAAACACGAGCCTCGGGCGACCAGAGAGAGGGAAATGAGCAACCTGGACGAAGGGCGAGCAACTAGCAGATCAACAAACATGCTTAAGAATGGTAAGAGGATCCGAAACACAAACCCCATTAAAAATTAAGTTAAAAATAGTGCAACGACTCGACGTCTGCTGTTGGCAATCGCAAAAAAGGCAGTTAACAGTCGTCTTTAAGATCCAATTTAGAAGGCCGCAAATGTGCGAGTATGCCTCCTATTGGCAATGAAAATCCATAAGAAGGGCCTCTAAATGATATCTATGGTCCCAACCAGACTAAGAGCATATCTAGCAGACCCCGTATAATGCCGACCCGCAAACTACATTTACAATTTGCTGCAGATGAGATTTGCGGGTCGATTTCGTGCGCTGCAGATCAGACCCCGTATATGAAACTATAAAATTTCAAAAAAACATTCGCGGGAGAAACTTCCAACGACATTGGTGATACATTACTTCATCTACATACTACATTGATCATACGTAATTCATCTACATTGATCATACTAGTGGGGGAATCGCGGGCCCGAGCCTAGCTACCAAAAATCGACGAGCTCGCGGTGGCGGCGATGCAGCGGAGGAGCTGGAGGAGCTCAGTCCTTGTTGGAGGAGCCGAGGTCGATAAGAGCTTGGCCTGCTCCACCTTCATGAAGCGCAGGTCCGCCTCCTTGGACGTGTGCGCCTGCGATGCAGCGACACCCGTCTGCAAGAACATCTACTCGTACTCGAGCTCGCGGTGGCGAAGCGATTCGGCCTCTTCCTGCTCCCTCGCGGATCGGTCCATGACAACGCTCTCTAGGTGCTCCTCCTGCCCCGAGGGGAGGTAGTCCTCAGGGCCGATCACTCCTCGATGCGGCGGCCTCGAGTTTCACGGGGAGCGGCCCGAGCTCCTCTGGCTCTTTCTTCACTGGAGTGAGCCGCGAGCTTGAGGCGCCCGCGGACGAGCTCCCCGTGGCAGAGGAGCTGGACGAGGCGTGGCGGAGGGCGAGCTCGCGCTCGAACTCATCCAGCTTGCTTCGTTCGAACACCGGCAGCGGCTGGCTACCGCGGTTGAGCCACCTCCGCGTGCCCCGCTTGCGTGCGGCATCGGATTTGGCGCGGCGGTGGCACTCCGCGTCATCCCCAGAGATCCCTTAGCCATCCATGGCTTCTTTTGGGATCGCCGGCGGCGAGAAATTGGGCGGAGGAGGAAGGGAATCGCGACGGAGAAGGTGGGGAATCGCGGCGGGGGCGGGTAGGGTTTGACCCGTATCCGCGCGGTGTAACCACATATATAGCGGTGCGGAGAGAGTTTTTGCAGGCTGCGGTAAATTTTTTACGGGCTGGGCCGTGGATACCGTGTCTATTCAGACCAGAAAAATAGGCAAAACCCGTATACTCGCCGGAATTATATGGGTTCAGCCCTTTTACGGGGTCTGCTAGAGATGCTTTAAGGAAGCCCAACCAAGTCAGTCAGCTTGTCCAGATAATCGATCTGATTTGACAAAACCAATTTATCTTTACCTCAAAAATAAAAAAAACAATTTATATATATGAGCTTCAGCAGCGTGATTCCGACCCCAACCTCGGAGATTTTTTTTAAGAACTTCTGTGAAAGACGGGAGATATTTTTCACTTTTGACCTCTAAGAACTATTGCCATCCGACTCCTTTTTTTGCGGGATGCCATCAAACTTATTAAAAGATATGTGCAGATATAGTCTCTTTCATGGTTTGAGAGCCATGTTTGTTAGTTCAAAGATTTTTATCCAAGATAAGGGTAATCGATAATCCTACACTTAGCGAGATCCTATTTCAGGTGTCCCTTTTTGAGGTGATAATACGATACATCTTCGTGTGTGTTCAAAAATTGAGATTATTTGTCTCAGCTATCTAGAAAAATTTGTACTATTGAATCCGGCCAACTATTTCCTCATAAGAAAATAAAATTAAATAAAATAATAAAACAACAAAAAAGATGATGGTCCTCTTCATGAAACTTTTATAGTCCAATGCGTGCTCTTTATAAGTTTTGTCCCAGCCAATATCCTACCTATACAGGTCTGGTCAGTGTAGACTTTGATCTTCGAATGACAGTTGAAAACTTGACCAATTCCATTCATAATGTTTTCTTGAACATGGACTTGTTCTCTTGGGGCGCAGCCACACGTCTTGTCAACAATAACCTGCTTACGGTCCCTGCTCTCGCTTCTAGATAGGGAAGCGAAAGCAAAAGCACCTGCGTTCAGTTGCCCAGTCGTTCTTCTCATGGTATACGTTTGCGATACCGTGCAAAGCCAGATTAAAATTAGTTTCCCCGTCAAAAAATAAATTGAATTTAGTTGATCTCTTTGTCCTTTCGCTTCCATGTGGACCTGTATGATTGTGATTAGTCTTTCTGTATTTGTTATATTTCGCAGCAACCGACGCGTGTATATGTGTGTGTGTGAAACACTCATCTCAGGGCTAAGCATGGCATCGTGCTATTTGGAATTTTGTGGTGTAAAAATGCTAATGTCGACGTGCAGATATTTACTTGCCGCTATTTACTTATGGGATTCTTATCACTTATGTCACTAGTTGTATCCCACTACTTAGTTTGCCACCTGAAATTTCAACTTCTCAAAAATGCCAGCTCTTCATTAGGCACATGCTAAAAAATGCCACTAGACACGAGTTCAAAGAGAGTTTACCATGTTATATGACTAAAATAACCATGGAACCACATTTCAACGATCTCTCATCTCACTATGGTTAAGTGTGGGTCTCACTTGATCCTGAACATCGTTCTTATTTTCCTTTAAAATTATGCGCTTACTTACTCCTGACAAGTGGGGCCCACACTTATCATTGTGAGATAGAGAGAGTTGACATGTGGGTCTACGGATATTTTGATCATGTAATATGGTCAGGGGGTTTGACCCGACAATAACGATGTCTAATGGCATTTTCGAGTAAACATCAAACCGAAATTATTTCTAAAAAGTGTTATCAGAAACGATCTATCATGCATGAAGATTCATGGCTTTCAAGCCAAATGATCAACCTTATGCCACATTCATGGCATAGTCTGTTGAAATGATCTCATATTGTGCACAACGGTGCATCTTGGAATTCCAAACAATGTTGCCTAAGGGAGTTTTCATTTTCTTTGCACGAAAAATTCATTTTCCATTTTTTGAGTGTCCGAAATGAGTTTTTTTGTGAAGGACCTACCATATATTTGTTGAAAAATTGGACCAGATCAATTTTATAAAATACTAGGCCATATTTAATTCAGAATTGACCAAATGGTTGGGTGTAAAAAGCTTTGATCCACCTCTCGTGAATAAGACAAGTTTCCACCGATTTAGTTGGAAGCGGGTCAAATTTGAACTGCAGCTGCCTCATAGTTTGCTCTTTATTTTTTCCAAAAATCATTTCTAGGTACATAAGTATCTATTTAATCAAAGAAACATCAAAAGTTTTCCAGGATTCAACCACTAGCTAGGAACGGTCAAGCCCGCCGTTTGACCGCACTTTGAAACGGGCATAAAAAATTCAAAAAAAATCCAAAAAAATCAAAAAATTGGAAAACCTTCGCATTGTGTCATTATATGTGACCAAGTTTCCAGGAAAAATAATAAACTTGTAATACGGAAATTATTTTTAAAAAGTGATCTCAGAAACGAGCTATCATGCGTGAAGATTCATGGCTTTCAAGCCAAATGATAAATCTTATGGCCACATTCATGGCATAGTTTGTTCAAATGATCTCATATTGTGCACAAGGGTGCATCTTGGAATTCCAAACAATGTTGCCCAAGGGAGTTTTCATTTTATTTCCACGGAAAATACATTTTCCATTTTTCGAGTGCCCGAAATGAGTTTTTTTGTGAAGGACCTACAATATATTTGTTGCAAAGTTGGACCTAATAAATTTTCTAAAATACTAGGCCATATTCAATGCATAATTGACGAAATGGTTGGGTTTCAAAAGTTTTGATCCACCTCTAGTGAAAAAGACAAAATTTTGCCGATTCAGCTGGAAGCGGGTCAAATTTGAACTGCAGCTACCTTATTGTTTGCTCTTTATTTTTTTGAATAATCATTTCTAGTTACATACGTATCTATTTAAGCATAAATACATGGTTTGGTGGCGATACGTCGAGGTTTGGACGGTGGCCCAGGGCCCCAACTCCAAAGCGCGTAAACTCGCATGCCAGCTGCATGGTCACCGCGTGACCTTGACGTTGACATGCATTCTGGGAGGCCTAGGAATGTCTAGTGGGTTAGGCACTCCTCAGGTAGGTGCTAGGAAGAAAATTACAACAGAAGAGTCTCTCGAGGAGACTGAACTATGCTCAAAGATGAATTAGCAGCCAGGGGTTTGATTAGCGGTACGGGAAATGCACATGGCCAATGGGCGTGAGTTTTGGCTGAGGATGATCATCTACTAAGAAGAATGTCTTCACAAATTTTCAGCTCAAAAGGAGGATCCTAGGTGGTACTTGCTTTGCAAAGTACCACACTGGACAAAAATATGAATGTTGAAGCTGGGCTCAAAATAATGAATGGATTGAGCTGAAATTTGGTGGATGATGGTTATTTGGGCATAGGAAAGCACAGTAGAAAATTGATTCCATTTGGACATGCCAAAGTGGTACTTCCTTCACAATGCTCTTCTCTAGACAGAAACTTGGAAAAATTAGCAAGAGAAATTGGATAAATGAAATGAGCTCAAATTTGGTGTAGGTAAGTTAGATAGGTATGGTCATTCCCTGGTAAATTTTAAGATCATTTGGGTAAGCCTAGATAGTACTTACTTCACAAAGCTTCTATCAAGATAGAAACTTTGAAAATTTTCTGAGAAAAAGTTACCAGGAAACTGGAGCTGAATATTATCATGTGGTAATGATTTGGGCATGGAAGAGTGCCCAAAAAGTTTGAGGGTAATAGGAGGGGTATAGATAAGCCTTGCTTTGCAATGTGCCAATTTGGCCATAAAATACAAATTGAACCTGGGCTCTCATAGATGATTTGACTGAGCTGCAATTTGGAGGAGGTGATAATTTGGGCATATGAAGGAACTGTATAAATTTCATGTCATTTGGATATATAAAAATGGTACTTCCTTCACAATGCTTCTAGGTGGATAAAAACTTTGGAAATTTGCCGAGGAGGATTTACTGGGCAAATGGAGCTGAATTTTGTCATGAGGCAATGATTTGGATAGGAAAGAGTGCCCAAAAATATGAGGGCAATCAAGAATATATAAATAGCACTTCCTTCACAAAGTGTTGTTCTGAATAGAATAAGAAAATGAATATTGTTGAATTATTTTTGAACAAGGCAAGGAAGGATTTTTACATATTTGACGAATGAATTTATGAGTTTTTTCGGGAATTTTGGGAATGATAGAAATATAGGTTGCTTCACAACCTAGGGCAAAAATTGCCACATGGACATGACACATAGGCAAATCTGATGAGGTGGCGCCTAGTCATAGCAACCCACCACAATTTACAAGGTTATGACCATCTATATTGGTCGTGATTAGCTAGAAATAAGGCAGCGGACCAGTGTTGTCTGCTTTATGACCATTTCGTGTAAGGAAATTATGACCTTTCTAACCAAAATGGTCGTTATAGTTTAGGATTCGGAGCCCCCCGAACAGCTTTTGACCAATTGGTCTCAAATGGTCATAGATTTATGACCAATTCCTCCAGGGTCACTGACAGAAGGTCACAAGTTGACATATTTCTTTGAGTGACTTAACACGACAGATGTCCTGGCAAAAGGACTTAGGTGTGGAGTCATCGCAGCTAGGTTAGCTTGAAGGGGTTAAACGGGACAAAGGACATAGAGAGTTTACCTAGGTTCGGCCCCTCACGGTGGAGGTAAAAGCCTAGTCCTTCTTTGGATTGTATTGCTTGGGTTTCGATTGCTAGGGAGCGAATACACTTGACCTAGTTCTTGATGAGTTGTTTCTTAACCTTTCCTGCCGCCAGGTCTCACCTTTATATACATAGGCTGAGGCAGCGGCTTACAGAGTTCCGACCGGTTCATACATCGTGACCAGCTCAGTTTACAACTAAACATTATCTTACGATACAAGTTATCACATGGCGGCTTAGGAGCCCCCGGTCTGGGCCTCATCGAGGCCCGCCTCCATGAATCACCACCTTCACCCTGCGTTTTGGTGGACCTCTTCATAATGAACATAGAAGGCATGACCCGGCCCCTCCTGGGCGGGTCATACCTAGGAGTTATATCCCCAACATTAGGCCCCAGGTTGAGTTGAACCTGCTCAATTCAATCTTCTCCATCTCGAGTTGAACCTGCTATCGAGCTCCGCAACTGCCGCCCTCCTTCAGCGACGACCATGCCGGCCGCTACGTCAGCCTGATTGGACCAGAGAAATGTCACAGCCCTAGCTTAGCCTTTGCTTGTCCTTGCATGATCATCATGTCATCATGTCTAAATTTCATTTAAATATGAAATGGGGGTTGAACAAACCCTAGCATCAAATCAAATCAAATAGGCTCAAGTAAAATCTATTTCAATGAACCCAAAATGCCCTTCACAAAAGTTCATCATTTTTGAATTGGTATAGAACCTCTGCCAAAAATGGCGCACATTTTTCTAGGACACTTTGGATTTTGAATTAAATCATATGTATTTGAATCTGGACATTTAAATTCTATAAACTATTTTAAATGCTCAAATAATTCTGGAAATAAGTGTGGGCTGTTGGAGATATTCTAAACAGAGCCTCTGATTATTTTCAGGATTTTTAGAAGTGCCTAGCTATTTTTAATAAAGCCACAAACTTACGTAAAAATAGAAAACCAGAAATAAAAGAGAAGGAGGAACTTACCCGGCATGCCCACCGGCAGCCCACCTGGCCGGTCCAAAGACTATCTTGGCCCACGCCACCATTGCTTCATCCTCGCCAGCAGGGAGGTGACGCCGACGAGCGCGAGCTCGCCACGGCGCCACCTGCTTGCCGCTTCGCCCCTGGACACCTGGGCGAGCTCCACGTCGCCGCCCCGATGCCGTGGACATCTCGCATTCCCCCTGCCTCTCTCTCTCTCGCTCTCCCTCCGCCATGGCCGACGCCAGCTGCGCCGCACCACCGTGAAATCAAGCGTCCACCGTCGTCCCGTGTCGAGCCACCGTGTCCAACAACTCCATTGCCGTCGACTCCATCGAAAGCAGCCCGAGCCCCGGCGCCGCGAGCCCCGCCAGATTCTTCGAGATCATCTTCGCCGAGCACCGCCGCAGATCCCCTTCGCTGTCGCCGCCGCATCAGCTCGTCCCCGACCACGCCGTCTACTCCTACGTGACCGCCGTGAGCTCAGCTACCTCCCCATCCCTCTCGTTCTCGCTCTCAAGCCCTGCATCGACTGCATGAAGCTCACCCGCACGCGCCGCCGCGGAGCTCGTCGCCGACATGACTCCGGCCACCCACAGGCCTCACCACCTTGTCAACTAACTCCACCGCACCCCCACGAGTCCAATGCACCACTTCCCGTGCCTCGCCGTGCCCCGCAGCCTCGGGTTCGACCTCACCCGACTCCGGCGGCCGCCAAGATCGTTGCCGGCGACGTTTCCGACCACCCCGAGCTCCACCACCGCCACCAAGCGCTGCGGCCTGCTCCCAGCTACGCGTTGATGCCCTCCGCCTCTCTTTTGGTCGCCGGAACGCGTTAATGCACTCTCACCGCCGCGTCAGGCCTCGCCGGCGGCTAAACGCCGGCAATTTTGACCCGTTGACCTTGACGGGGTGGGCCCAGATTGACTCCCCTGAGTCTATGACAAGTGGGACCCCCCTCTGCTAATTAACTTAGATTAGAACTAACTAAATTTAGTTAGTTTAAATAATCTTGACGACATCGGGACCCACTGGTCAGGTTGACCTGGACGTCCCCTTGACCACTGACATCACCCTGACACACTGCTGACGCAATAACTAATTCCTGGAATTATTTTTTATATTGAAAATTCCAGAAAATAGTCTAAACTTCTAAAAATCATAGAAAATCAAACGTAGCTCAGAATGAAATAACTTATATATGAAAAATGATCAGAAAAATCTAATCTATCCATCTGTACTATTTTCATGCATGTTAGAACAACTTATGGCTGCTGTTTAGGCCAAATCTTATAAATGGCATTTAAACTCTCACATATGGAGTTTGACTTTGAACCTAGTGTTCAAACCAATCCCATTTAACTTGTTGCTAGTTGCATTAGGCCAATCAACAACATATTGCCATGTCACCTTCATGCATCATATTGTTGCATGGCATTGATTGTGTTTCTCCTTTGTTTGTCGGTGGTTGTTCCCTCTCGATAGACGTGTTTCGACGACGTGATCAATGACACCGATGAAGAACTATACTATCTTCAGAAGTGCCAGGCAAGCAAAACCCCCTTGTTCATTCCGATACAATCCCACTCTCTCGCTCCTGCTCTCTTTTATTGCATTAGGACAACAACGATTCATCTGTTACTTGCTGCGGTAGCTGAACCCTTTTATCCTCTGCATGACCTGTCATTGCCACAGTAGATGAAACCCACTAGCATGAGTAGGAGTTGTTTGAGCCCTGATGTGCCTACTCATTCATGCTTGTTTGCCGTGCTCGCTATTGCTTAGAGTTGTGTCAGTCCGATTCATCGTGGATGAATCGGAGGTGTGTGAACATGTCCCTCTTGTTGAGAGCTAAGTGTGTGAACACGATTTGGTAAAGGTAGCGGTGAGAGGCCATGTAGGAGTACATGGTGGGTTGTCTCACTGAAACCATCCTCAGGAACTGAGTTCTGTGTTTGTGATCCATGAACAGCTACAACCACACATTGGGATCCTTAATTACCTCTCTCGACTTATTAACCGCCCCTATCCTCTGTCCAGGAGTTGCAACTAGTTTCTGGTGTTTGTAGTATATGTGTTGGAGGCCGTGCGTAGCGCTGACCCTAGGGGTGGGCTATGATGCGGTAGATACATCGTGGCCCGGTGTACCGAGCGCCCGTTTGGTGTCTCGGTAACCCTGCACACATCGTTTGGGGCTGTGAGCGAAACTCCGGCCGGATCTCCTCGCAGATGGAACCCGAATAGGCGATAAACCTGGACTAGAGACTTGTGTGGTTAGTCGTGTCGTGGCCGACTCCTCGCCAAAGCTTCCGCTTGAAGGTTGCCGAGATACTCGACGTGTACATGGTGGTAAGTGGCGAGAGCGTGTGTTTGAAGAAGTACATCCCTGCAGGGTTAACACCATCTATTCGAATAGACGTGTCTGCGGTAATGGACTTCTGGGTTACCTATATCAGTACATAGACAAGTGAAAGTGGATACTCTAAAATGCGCAAGAAAAGTGTGAGTGCTATGGATGGCCTTCTCGTAGGGAGACGGGAGCGGATCCATAGTGGTGTATTGATATGGTGAATATGTGGACTCGTGTGCGCCACCTCAAAAGAGTTACTTGCAGTCGTAGTTCAGGATAGCCACCGAGTCAAAGCTGGCTTGCTGCAGTCAAACTCCACCACCCCCTTTGTTGATACCGATGCATATGTAGTTAGTTCTGATGTAAGTCTTGTTGGGTACATTTGTACTCACGTTTGCTTAATTTATGTTTTGCAGAGAGACTTCAGTCTAGCTTAGTGGTTCCGTGGACTTGACGTTTAGCTTGTTACCTCATTTACGATCTTGTGCCCTCGGCGATTCGGTAGATAGTCAGGCTTCTAAGCCTTTTTCATTTGTAGATGTCTGTGCTCAGACATGTTAAGCTTCCGCTTGTGCTTTGATTTGTATGCTCTGAATGTTGGGTCATGAGACCCATGTTTGTAATATCTCGCTCCTCGGAGCCTAATGAATAAATACTTGAGTTGTAGAGTCATGTTGTGATGCCACGTTCTATTTGCACATATCGAGCATATTGTGTGTATGATTGAAATGCTTGGTATGTGTGGGATCTGACAACCTAGTTATTTATCCTTCATAGCCTCTCTTATGGGGAAATGTAGTCTTGTGCTTCCATGAGCCATAGTAGTCCGCTACAGCCCGGTTCACCGGAGTCCTGCTAGCCCAGCACTACTGCTCCGGAACACTTGACTAGTCGGCATGCGATTCACTTCATTCCTGTGTCCGTCCCTCGGGGAAATGTCACGCGTTGACATCCGGAGTCCTGCCTAGCCTGCTACAGCCCGGGTTCCCGGAGTCCTGCTAGCCCAGTGCTACAGCCCGGATTCGCACGCTGCTGACCGACATGCTCGATGTTGATTCATGTATGCCTGTCCCCGTAAGATAGTGCCACTTTGGATTCACGACTAGTCATGTCGGCCCGGGTTCTCTATCATATGGATGCTAGCGACACTATCATATACGTGAGCCAAAAGGCGCAAACTGTCCCGGGCCATGGTAAGGCGACACCCGTGGGAATACCTTGCGTGAGGCCGCAAAGTGATATGAGGTGTTATCGGCTAGATCGATGTGACTTGGAATCGGGGTCCTGACAAGAAACGCGGCGCTCCACCACTGTTCATCGGCATCCGTAAGTTCGAACCTCCCTTTATAACAGATATGCACTAGGGTTTTTACTCGTTCGCCGGTGTTCTTGCCCGTTCTTCATGCTTCTCCTCTGAAACGAGCAGTTTGATTTGGAAATAATATAGAGATTGTGTGGTACTAGTTTTTGCATCGTTTCTCAACCGTGGTTACTCCCCTTTGACTGAACATCGATCTAAGCTAGCGAGTTCTTCTACTGCCATAGCCTTTAAATTCAGAAATTACTTTTACTTTCCGGGGCCGCCGTAGATCCAAAATCATAAGCAAACCTTTGTAAAAACCTGTTTCTCCAATACTTAGTAGAATTTTGCTCTGCTCCGTATCTGTAGCCATTAGCCCTTCATGGCGGTTTAAAGGATAACTTGTAACACGCCAAGTACCTGTCGACTTAACTTTGAATCTCTTTCCGCATTGCCAATTAATGTTGACATAACCCGGCTACACCTTGCCGGTTTAACCATGCTTTAATTCATCTCTTTTAGCTCGTGCCTCGCAATCATGTCTAAGACCGTCACTTCATGCGACTGGGTCCCTTAAATTGTCACAGAAGAAATGCTTGATGACTATGTCAAAACAGGCATCTTGTTAGCAAGGAATGTCATTCACTGGCGTGTTCCAAACCCAGATGAAACTAGACCTCAGCCAAAGGAAAATGAGGTTACTGTTTTTACTGATCACATAAATCGGGGCTTCTCACCGCCCGGGTCAAAATTCTTCCGTGACATTCTGCATTTCTTTCAACACCATCGTCAAGACATCGGACCCAATTCCGTTCCAAATATCTGCAATTTCCAAGTTTTCTGCAAAGTGTATCTTCAAGAAGAATCTAGCATTGAACTCTTCAGAGAGTATTTTTACCTGAACCGCCAGAATGAGTTCACCGATGGGCCCAGCTTAGAGCTTGGGGGAGTCTCAATTCAACGGCGAAGAGATGCCATTTTTCCTACTGCTATGCTTCCAAGTCATCCAAAGGACTGGAATCAAACTTGGTTCTACTGCCAAGACACATCTCCAGCTGAAGAAAATCCTTTGCCGGGTCATCATAACCGCCGGCTCAGCCCAAAGCACCCTCTTCCATATCGGCTTACCACCGCTGGACGAGCCAAATATATGCCTACCTTTTGAAAGATTAGAGCGTTGTTGGCCAATGGTTTGACTGGCGTCGACCTGGTCCGTTGTTGGGTCACTTGGAGGATTATACCTTTGAGCCGCCGGCCCGGCTTAATGTGCACATACATCGGTGATGTCAAAGATCCGCAGCGCCACTGCCAAGTATGTTTGACTGATAACGCAATCAATGACATGACCTAGACCCTTCTTGGGGAAAGCTTGGAGAGCTGCAGCAAAGTGGGGTTAAACCCCTTTTGCAAACTTAACCCGCCACCAGATGTAAGTTCTCCAATCCATTTATTTTGCTCACTGTTTACATAATCTGCATATCCCTTATCTTCCCGTGACTTGTACAGGCTGGGTTTGCCTTTTGGAACAAGAAGTATGACGAGAAAGCGGCCAAGAAAGCCAGTGCTAAGACTAAAGCCCTTAAGAAGAATAAGAAGAAATCAACCACCTCAGAACTGTTTAATTTATATGATGACGATGAGTCGGAGGTAGACCTTGATTCTCTTGGCTCTTTTTCAATTATCTTATTGACACTGATTGCTATCAGGACGACGTGGAAACCAGCCAGGCCAGTGATGAATAAGTAACTATTATTTCCTCCGACTCAGAGCCTTTGCCAAGACAGAAAATTTGACAAGTAACCCGGAAAGTAAGGTTTTCTCACCCCTTACTTGGATCCCAACTTTATTTTGAAGAAACAACAGCATGAGAACCGGCACAGAACTCGGATTAGCGGAGGCGGAGAGCTATCCTCCGGGTTACCCAACACACCAGCCCCGCGCAAGCGCCGGAAAGAGGTGCCTCAGAATTCAAACTCTTTTTATCCAAAGGCGGGTCTTATTCGCAAACCACTTAATGCCTCTAACTCAAATTATCAGGGAACTTCCCATTCCTCTTCTGACGATTCATCTCAGACCCAGCTGCCGGCTTTCCAGACTGCCCCTGGGTAATAACCTTTGCCTTTGTGTTTTAACACTTGTACACATATACTAACCTCTTCAACTTTTTCTTGCAGTGGGATGGCAAAGCCTAGTAAGAAGGCAAAAACTAATAAACCGGCCAAAGACCCAAAAGTTCATGAGCCGGAAAAGCAAGCACCAGTATCTGAAGCATCTGTGCAACACTCGGAGGAAATTGATGATCACCTGCCACTAGAGAACCCTGGCGCCTCCACCGACCATGTGAATATTGACCCTTTGGGTGCTAAGCCGCCAAGCCCAATCAAGCCTTCTGAACAAAGCACTGAAGATGGTCTGATCACTGGCACTGGCTTCTAAGAGTCGGTGAATCCCTCTATCCTGGCCAAACACTCTGCCAAGGAAGAATTGATTGAGAAGCGCAAGGTCAAGTTTGATATGGCCAATTACTCTCATCTAGGCATTAGTGAAGTACTCTCCGGCTACCTCAGTCTAGTGCACACTAGATGTGATCTTGAGATTGACATGGTCAAACAAATGCACCAGAAATATGAGGTACAAACTTCTGCTTCGTCTGTTTAAGAGATATTCCTTTCAGCCCCCAAGTCTTAGTCATAGGAAAGATTGTAGTGACTATGGCAAAGACTTCAACCATTATATCATAGCAATAACTTGAGCCATAGCCCCATGAACCAGATTGCCTTGAAAAAGATGAGCTGGATCAGTTAAATTATCTTCCTAATAAAATCTTAACTCATAGCCCTCACAGGCCGGGTTATCTTTGAAAAAAGATGAACCGGATTTGTCTGCTACTGCTTTATAAAAGAACTTCTGCACCCATTAGCCCCCAAGTGCCAAGTGCCATTGCTTGTAAAGGGCTTGGGACTTGTTCTGTATTATACTGTGACAGAGTTGCTGATAATTGTTCAACCTCTTGCTTAAAGGAGGCCTCAACTCAATTTCAGCCTCAATTGGCTAATTTAAAGACCTGACTCGAACTGCAAGAGGCTGAGACCCAGAAAGTTGACTCCAAGTTCAAATTTAGCTTGGATGAGACGAAAAAGCTTAAAACCGGTTTTGATGCAGAGAGAGCCGCCTGGGCTGAAGAAAAGACTGCCTTGGTGCAGAGAGCAGAAAACGCTGAAGCTTATTTGCAAGAGGTCACTACATAACTTACCGGCTTAAAACGTCATATTACACAGATGACTGCCGCTATTTTTGGTAAGTAATACATAGATATTGTGATCAATTCCAATGCTCAACTTTTTAAGCCGCCTGGTGACTTAACTGCGTATTTTGTTGAACAGGCCCCAGGAGTACCAATCTTGGCCAAGATATGCTGAGAAAACTCAAGGCGGTTTATACGCTGGTGGAGCAATTGTATACAGGTGCTCAACGCACAATAGTCACCATCTCACACACCAAGCAAGCACCGTCTCTCATCAGGGATGTTTTAAACAAGCTTTCTGTCCTGCCCGCAAGAATTGAAGAAATCAAGTGGTCAGCTGCTAGAGCCGGTGCCATTGCGGCTTTAAGTTGGGTGAAGGCATGGTAGGCAAAATTAGACCCGGCCGAGTTGGCCACTAGTTGCCCCGGTTTCTAAGAGGACGGGTCCCCCTTTGATCAGAAGGACTTTGCTGCTTGCGTGAAAGAGATGCATCCACTAGCGATTAAACTCGCCGAAGAAACTGACCTGTCGAGATATCAGGCGGCTTATGCAGTAGATAATTCAAAGATGAAGACGCCGGCTTACGATGTTGTGGATCTTATCCCTCCAACATACTTTTGCTCCTGAAATTGATCCGTCTGAACTTATCGATGATGAAGCTGAGTTTCAAGCCTTGACTGGCATCGATTGGTCATCGCGTAACTTCCAAACGATGGAAGAAGAAGAAGAACCGGCGCAGGATGACCCGGAAGCCTCAATGCGCCAAGACCAGGAGACTTGATCCATGGGGCGGTTCTTAATATACATCACCGTACTGTGCTTGAAAAAACACTTAATCATTTGGGCTCGGGGAGCCATGTAATAGGCTAGTAAAAAACAATGACCTATCGTGCCATCGTGCATGTTTTATCCTTTTTGAAACTGATGATGATTTATCTATGTGTCATGAATGAATTTTGCAAGGAATATCATGTTATCTCACAAAGGTTCCTGCACATAGTGAACAACAGATGCCCTGGCGGTTTATGCCACGGTGGGTCATAATGTCCAACAAATATACTCTGGCGACTTAAAGTCTATAACCAGGGCGGTTTGATAAACCCAAATATTTATGAAGTCATACATGTAGACCAGTAGCATATTGATGCTGTAATTGTGTAAGTTTGTAAGACGAAGGCTTGATCAGGTCCAAAAGAGTGCAGCTCGATTCTGTTTTTTGAAAAAAAATTGTTTTTGTCCCGTAAGCCGGCTCTCACGTGACATAAATCCGTTGTTTTAACCTTATCCAGTTCATGGTCTTATCAAAAAGAGTAACTGCTAAGAGTACAAACGGGCCACATAGCGGAGAGGCGGCGACAACAGGTGAGTTTATCCTAGCTGTCTGTAAGCCGGCTCTCACGTGACAAAGGCCACCGTTTGAACATTGACAATTTCAGGATCTTATTGGAAAGAGTAACTGTCAAGAGTTCGACGGGTCACCTGGTGGAGTAGCATCTTGCAAACAGGCAGGTTTAACTCAAGGTCGGCTTGGAAAAACCGGATCTCATGGGTGTGGACAGCTATGCTCAGTGAGCAGGAAGTCCCCATGAAACCAATGAATCGGCTTGAGAACCGGATCTCATGGGTGTGAATAGTTATGCTCGGTGAGCAGGAAGACCCCATGAGACCAATGAATCGGCTTGAGAACTGGATCTCATGGGTGTGAACAGCTATGCTCGGCAGGAAGAGATTAGGGAGGATGAGATTCAACTCAGAAGACCGTGTCTTCACCTTATTCCCCTTGAGCTAAGGACACCCAGTCCTCGCCCAATCACTCTGGTAAGTCTTCAAGGTAGACTTCCAAACCTTCACAGACTTCGTTCACCAGCGATCCACAATGACTCTTGGATGCTCAGAACACGACGCCTAACCGGCTGGAGGATTCACAGTCCTCAAGTGTAACAAGTCTTCAGGTCACGCGGATAGAAAGACTTCATTGATTCCTAACACTTGGCTATGGGTGTTTGGGCTTTGTCCTCGCAAGGATTTCTCTCTCTCAAAAGCTTCGGAGGTGGGTTGCTCTCAAACGACAAAAGCCATGCACTAACTCCGAGCAGCCACCAATTTATGGTGTAGGGGGGATATTCATAGCCACTAGGCAACCCGACCTGATTTGTCCGAAATGAGCCTTGGTCACTAAGGAACTGGCACGTGTTCCAACGGTCAGATTTCAAACACACGCGGCAGCTTGAATTGAGCTACAAGTAAAACCGACTCATCCAACTCTGGATAAGATTTTCTCTCATTGTCTTCGCTCGAAGACATAGGATTTGGTTGAGCATCACTTCAGTCACTCTGACTTTGTTCACTGGGACCCCACTTAACAGTAGGTGGTTCCTATGACTCAACAAAGAAGAAAAGGAAACAACAAAACAACTAAGTCTTCGCGCTCCATAGTCTTCACGTGATGTCTTCTCATGTCATAGTCTTCAATGTGAATATCTTCACATACCACCATTTTCTTCAATGTCTTCATACATTTTTAGGGGTCATCTCCGGTAGGTAAACTGAATGAATGAGGGACTACTACATGTGTTATCCTGCAATTCTCACAAACACATTAGTCCCTCAACGAGGTTTGTCGTAAGTACTCCAAAACCAACTAGGGGTGGCACTAGATGCACTTACAATCTCCCCCCTTTTGGTGATTGATGACAAACTAGTTGAAGTTTTCAACGGGGATAAAAGTATGTGAAATTGTAGAGGTTAAAGGTATTGTCTTCATAAGTAGCAACAGGCTTCCCCCGAAGATGTGCATATAAGTAATTTGCTTTTGGAATTCAAATGCACATGGCAGGTTGTACTTGTGGAGATCCTCTTCGACTTATGAAGACAATTCACCATGCATGATAAGATATAACTAAGATAATGAAATGCATAATGAAAAATGGACGTCTGCAATATGACTTTGTGCGGCATTTATCATCGCATCTCAAAAAAGTGAACAAGTAGCAGACAACCATCAAGTTTAAGTGTTACAACTCAAAGAACCAAATGTATCAAAAGTGAGAGTTGTAAACACTAAGCAAAATATAAAGCAACCGCCCATATGGACCCGCTTTGAAGACTATTAACTCATATGCTTCTCCCCCTTTTGTTAGTAAGGAACAAAAAGGTTTGAAGACATAGAGCCTCTACTCGTTCCCAGAAGGAGTAGGTGAAGCTACAGGGTCGGCGTCGGGGTTTGGCGGTGCAGAAGAACTTGGTGCAGTGTTGACACGCGCTGAAGTTGGAGGTGGTGAGGTAGCATAATCTTGATCATCTATGACTCTGGCATTCACCGTTGCAGCTGAGAAGGAATAGTCAGAGTCTTCAAGAGAGGGAGTCTGACGCAAGACAACATTCCTTGGAGGAGTGGAGTCAAACTTGAATCTTTCAGTGAAGCCATCGTCTTGAAGATATGCTTCAGCACTGAGCAAGGTTAAACTCTTCCATGACCTCCGACAGGTTTCATGAGTGACAAATGTATTCTTGGTGGCAAGATTGCGAATGCGATTTACGTCCACCAAGAGGCTTTGCATCTGCCGCTTCAGCCAGTAGTGATGCTTATCCTGTTTCTGATGCAGAGCAACGAGAAGCTCTTGGTCATTGAGAACACGAGATCGCTTCCGAGGCCTTTGAGCAATAGTGCTTTCAGTGGCTTCAGTATGGGCACGGTGAGGGAAGCGTGTATTGCCAGCCAAAGGATAAACACGAGTGACAGCCTGAACTCCTTCAATGGGCTGTGTGAAGCTTTGGTGATCAGCATTGTGAAGACAAACATGCTCCTTGGTAGGCTCCGGGTATATGGCTTCAACTGACATATCAACCTCTGGCAAAAATATCAGATGGTTGCGTGCAGAAGGTTGATAGTTGACGGCAGAGTGAAGCTTGATAAGGCACATAACCCATGGAGCGTAGAACTTCAGACCAAAGAGATCAGAGCCTGATGCAGCCAATTGTCTGATAAATAAGTCTTGAGCATTGAAGCTAATGCCATTGAAGATATAAAAGACCAATGTCTTCATCGCTCCTTCAAGCTTTCTTTGCGGAAGAATGTCCTTTGACAGGCCAGAGAGTTTGCCTGATGATATGATAAATAGTGTGGGGCAGATACTCTAGGTCTTCAACAAAGAACTCTCTTGGGTATTTAGCGTCGACTGGCAGAGGCTTCATCATGTTTAGCATTTGGCTCATTTTGGGCTCTGGCTTCTAAAAGATGCTCTCCAATGCATTGCGGTGAAGCTGACAACCAGGCTCGAAGAGTTCACCTGGAGTGGGCAGGCTAGTTAGCTCAATGATATCAGGAGCTTTGGCTTCATGATGGACATTGCCTGTCATCCACTCAAGGACCCAAGTCTTCGGATCCTTGTTGTAGCCGCGAATGTGGAGGGTAGCATAAAATTGAAGCAGAAGCTCTTCATTCCAATGCTCCTTATCAAGAACAAAGTTCGAGACCAAAGATCACGGAAGCACTCAAGGGCTTCTTCAACGCAGGGCAGTCCAGCAATGTCTTTAGTGTCTAGAAGCATATGTGGAAAGATGCGCCCTTGGTCATAGAGAACACAGGAATAGTAGTTGCACTGCTGATAGCTCTAGAACCGATCTGATGAAATCCTTGGCTTGGAATAGGGGTTTTTGGCACTATCAAAGAAAGTGTTGTGTGCAATGAAGCCATTTGCATTGAATGACCACAGTGAAGTTCTTTGTGCACTGAAACCTTGGCAACCTTGGCTTAGGCTTACGGACACGAGGCCTGTGCTCGATATGATAGTCAAATTGTTGACCCGGCAGTGGAGCAACCGAGAATGGGCCATCTAACGGTGACCGGTGACCATGATCATATGCTTGCTCGATGGTGTGTGGCCGTGGAGGCGATGCGAGAGCGATGCAGTGGTATTGACTTCAGTCATAGATTTGCGTGGGTGACATTGGCTTCATGTGCAATTATTTCGTGCACCACATTAACTTCAGGCGACATATTAGCTTCAGCCATGACAACGTCATTGGTTTTAGTGTGGGTGTTGGTGGTCGCCTCAATGTTATCAACCTCCACTCGAGTAGCTGGAGGGTCGGACATGTTCTCCTCGAGAACAACTTCAGGGTTGGTTGGGGGTGTAGCAACATGTTCTGCTTCATCTCTTGGTTCTTCTTGGTCATCGGCTGATGCAGCCAGAATGTCTTCAGCCGCGTTGGCTTGAGACCCGGAGTTGTTCACAGTTGGAGAGGCTTCAGGAAATACTTGGCGAGATATTGATTGGTGCTCTTCTCCTTCTGGAACACTCGACAAAGTGACTTGTGGCCTTGGTCCTTTACGAAGCCTGCGGAATGCTGGCGACGCTTGTGGAGATGGAGTTGTCCGGGCCAGAAGGTCTTCATCTTCAAGCACCGGAGTGGTGACTTGAGTTGGGGGAGTAGTTGGAGTTTCTTCTTGTCGGGGGGAGTCTTGAGGGTGATCAGCCCATGAATCATCCTGAGCAATTGGCGTCAAGGGACGACCAATGCTGATGAGTTCGCTGTTCGTGAGAACAAGCGATGATACCACATTTTTCTCGATCTGAGGAAGGACTTCATCATCTTCTAAATTGTCATGTTGACCAATGTCTTTAGCTGTGGGGGAGTCAACAGCTGGAATGTCTTCAGCTTCAGGAGCCTCTGTGGAAGTAGGCTCATGAACTATCATACGACGCTCTTGATGTGGAGATGCAGGACGAGCAACGGAAATTGGCTCGACGACAAGGGGCTCTGTGGGAGCAGCCCGATCCTTCTTCTTGGTTTTTCGCTTCTTGGCAGGTGGAGCCTCATCAGTGGTGTTCTTGGTCTTGCGCTTTCTGGCTTCGGCTTCAGCTGCCCTCGTTTTCTTGAGCTCCGAAGCCACTGTGGGGACCTTAGACTTCACACCTGTCATACTGGCCGGGAAGATAATGCGAGGTTCTTCCCGCCTGGATGCTTCAGCTTGGTCCACAGCTGGCTTCTGCTTGGCAGCCATCTTGGGGTCAATGCCAGGACGCCCAAGTGCCTTGCGCTTCTCAACTTCATTGTAGGCTTGAACACATTTGGCAGCCAAGAGCTTCATGCTCTCTCGAGAACCTTTGGCTTCATCACGTTTCTTGTGAAACGCCTCCTTGAGCTCATACATCATGGTCTTGAAGTTTTGGACGTCTATCACACTAAGCTTGGCCATATGCTTCTTGAACTGAGCCTTTTCATAGTCAATCTTGTGCTTCAGTTCAACAATTTTCTGAGCTAGAGCCAGCTCAGGAGCAATGGCTCCATGGAAGGAGACGCTGAGGCCAATGGGGAGTTGGAGATCATAAAAACTGAGGTTTGGGCTGTCAAACCACTCGTCAATGAATTTGTTCACAATGTCCACATCAAAGAGGGGAAGATCATTGAAGATTTCCACCTCTTGCTTGCTCTTTATTAGCAGCTCAAGAGCATCATCGCCAAGATCATCGTCCTAGACAGATCAATGGCGTCGTTCTCATTCCTCAGAACTGCAGCAGGGGTCAGTGCTTAACTAGTAGGCTGTACGGGCTTCTTATTCTTCTTAGACTTGGAGATGCGAGAGAGATCTTCAGAGTGCACGCTTGGTGCAGGAGGAGCAGTGGCCAGAGGCTTCGCTTGCGAAGCTCTTGGTGCAGTTGAGGGCTTCGAAACCTTGGGTTTCTTCAGCTTCTTAGGCTTCGGTGGTGCAGGCGCTTCGTCAGAATCAGCGTAATCTGCAGAGTGATCCACCGCTGCCCCTTGAACCATGATGTGAGTGATGAGACCCTATAGGTTGTAGAAGGGCCCAACAAGATTGGGTTCAGCTTCGCGTGTGCCATCAGCACGAGGAGCATAGGGACCTGGGTTGAAGTCTAATCCCCGCGACTTCTTGTTCTCTTTGGTTGAGTTCTTGGCAAACCGAAAGTTTCTCTTGAACAGATTGTCGTCATGACACCATAGCAGAGAGGATGGGTCGACATCAGCAGGCTGTGGTCCATGGACCATGCAAGGGTAGAAACCCTGATTAATGGCTTTAGCTCTGGACCAGGGTGGAAGACTTTTGTACAAGATGTCTCCCCAGGGTTGCTTGATGGCATTCTTTTCAGCATATTCCTGGGTCACGAACCTGTACTTGAACCATTGTTCTGCCCAATATCTTTGAATCCATTGGATTTGAGTTTTGCATTGGCCATAGCTCTCCTCAGGATCAGTTTTGCATAGCTCATGAGATCTTCGGGCAGATCCATTGATGTGCCCCCGCAGCGCTGTCTGCTCCCTTCCTTGCTGATTTTTCTGTGGCCATGTAGTTCGCATCGAATGGCTTCAAAGTCATCAAAGTCTTCGTCTGCTGGTCGAATGTAAACTTCGGGAGAGTTGATATGATGCTGTAAGAATTCTGCATATGAATGCAGACTATGAGAACCAAGGGATTCTCCAACGGACATGTACCTGTCACAGCATTAGAGATGCGAGGGAAGGGGAAGAGGTCATATGCATTCTCAGAAGATTTTGAAGAAAAATCAGTTTAGAAGACTTCCACCTCATAGCGCTGTCGGATTTCGGGTTCCGGCAGACCCTTAAGGTTCGAACACTAGGGTGCGCGCGGAGATCTTTCCCCTACCAGCTCATGCGTGAATGGACTGTGAGGGATCTAAACTATGAACGATGAACAACATAGAGACACGAGGTTTATACTGGTTCGGGCCACCGGTGTGGTGTAATACGCTACTCCAGTGTGTGGTGTGGTGGATTGCCTCAGGTGATGATGGTGAACAATACAAGGGGAGAACAGCCTCGCGAGGGGCTATTCTTGAGCTGGCGCGATGAACTGCTTGGTTGAGTTCAATCGCTTCTCTCTCTCTCTAGGGCTCTGTCGGGTCTCTTCCAGATTGATTGACCGATCCCCTCTCTTTGTGGTGGCTAGCCCTATTTATAGTGGGAGGCCCTGGGCCTCTTCCCAAATAATGAGCGGGAAGGGCGCCAACAATTGGCCATTTTGAAGGGGAACATTTAGTACACTTATCCTGACTAAAGTTGGTCTTTGGCTGCCAAAGGCTCTGACGGTGACGCCGTCCTGGGCTCCACGATGACCTCCATCCTACCGTTCTGCTGGTCTTGGTCTTGTTGCACCGAAGCGACAACCTTTGCCTGATGCCTTGGCCTGTGCTTGCCTCCTTTGCACCAAAGGGGAAACGAGGACACTGTGCGGGCAGGCGCCCGCCTGGCGCCCGCCTGGCCTCGATCGTCATGGCTTATGTCATGGGGCACCGTCGTGAGGTACCCTGCCTTGATGTCTCCGCCTCCTCGCGAGCCTGCCTGGCGAGGCTGCTCCTGAGGGAGGTTCCTGTCGTCCGCCCCGCGAGGCTTGGCCCCTCGCAAGGGTCTTGTGCTTTGAGCTGATGAAGCTGGGCCGCGCTGGGCCCCCACTTGAGCCACGCCGCAGGCCGCAGGCAGGCAAGTCTGGGGACCTCCGTTAACAGAATGCCGACAGTAGCCCCTGGGCCCAAGGCGCGCCCGGACTTGGCTTAGCAGAGAAGCGAAGGGGCAAGTGCGAAGCGCCGCGGGCCCCAACAGCCTGCGGCCTTGGGCGCCGCGTGGCGATTGATTGGTCGTGGGCGTCTCCGCCTCCCCACGACGCCTCGGCAACTGCCCTTCTGACAAAAAGGAGGCCTGGGCCAGACTTGGAGCTTGTTCTCGCTCGTCTTGCTCCAGATCCCCTTTCTCGCCCTTCTCCTTCTTGCTTCTGAAATCCTCCAGATCTATCTCAATCCTTCCCATCCTGCAAGCCATGGCGCCTCGCAAGGCCCCGACTGAGGCCTGGTACCTCCCGGCTCTGGCTCCTCCGACCGTGTCGGCAAAGAATCTCGCCCTCCTGCGCCGGAGGACGTTGGCGCAGAGCAACAAGGGAGCGACTGTGCTCAAGGCCGGCTCCGATCAGCCTGAAGGCCAGGGGATCACCTTCTACCCGTTCTTCGTGAGCGCCATTTTCGCCGGTCTGGTCCCTCCTTTTTCCGAGTTCTTCTTCACTGTTCTCTGCCAATACAACTTGCAAGCTCTTCATCTCCACCCCAACTCTGTTTTTCTCCTGGCGATTTTCGTCTACTATTGTGAGGCTCACGTCGGGATAAAACCCTCGGTGGCTTTGCTGCGCCATTACTTTTCCCTCCGGGTCTCTCGTGGCTCCATTACCGTGTGCGCGAGCTTCGTCGCATACTCTAGCTCCAACTCCATTTCCAAGCCTGGGAAGAGGATTGAAGGCTTCAGGAGCAAGTGGGTCATGGTGGACGTCGGGCGCATCCATCCCCGACTGGCACTGCGTCGGGGCAGCCCGAGGCCGTTGATGCGTGATCTTGCGCGGAGCTCGTCGATTCTCGTGCGAAGATGTTGCTGAAGAGGATTGACGCGGACCTGTGGCTACCCAACTTGGGGGTGGCGAAGCTGACCGGGGCCACGCTCCTGAGGGAGTTCCTGGAACATCGGGTGGCTCTACTCTTGGAACATCCGTTTCCATTGTGGAGGCTGGGGGAGGCAGGTGACTTCCTTCGCCTGACCTCCGAGGCCCTCCCCGACGAAGACCTGGCCGCGGCTCTCCATTCCTTGGTCGGGGTGGCGATGCCGGAGGGCGCTCCCGTCCCCCTGTTCCTTCGCGATGACTGGGAGAAAGTGGTGAGCACCATGCCCACCTTCAATGGTGAGGGGCTCGTGCTCGCCGGGGCTCTCGAGGATCTGGCGATGTTGGCAATGGTGAATGTTTCCTCCAGCAAATCCAGCAGGAGCGAGGAGGAAGAAGAGGAGGTGGAAGGAGAAGGTTCTGGCTTCGAGGTGCCTGGCGAGGAGTCGGGCGACTCCTTCCCTCGGCGCAGGTCCCGCACCCTTCGCTCCATACCGGGCGACGATGAGGCCGATGCCAGGCGAGGAGAGGAGGATTCTCCCTTGGTCCCGAGGAAGGGCAGGTCGGGGCTGGTTCCCCTGGGGTCCATCCTGACTCCGGGGCGGTCTGAGGCCAGCTCCGGCCTTCCCGACGCGCCTACTGCTTCCGGGCCTCCCAAGGCTGACCCTGGCTATAGGCTTTCAGGCTTCAAGTTCGGTCGGAAGCTGCTTGAGCCATGAGCTGGCGACCGATGGTGCTCGATCCGTGTTTTGCTTTGCTTCTGCCGCTGGGGCCTGACGTCTGTACTCTCTTGACCAGGTCGGCACCTGCAGCAAAGAGGCCGAAGGGGGCTCATGCGGCATTGCTTGAGACGGGTTCGCCTGTCGTGGCTGCGGCTCCTCCTCCGGGGAAAGGAGGCAGCAAAGCTCGCGCCTCCCCTGCCCGGTCATCCTCGCGAGCCCAGCAGGGACACTCTGGGGGTGAGTCAGCCCCCGTGGTCCCGCTAACTCCAGAGGTGCCTGGGCTTGACGTTGTTGCTGAGGTGCCCAAGGCCCAGGGGGATCCTTCTTCCCAAGCCGTGATCACGCTGCCGTCTTCTACACCTGCTCCGCCGGCTCCAGTTTCTTCTGATCCTTCGGCCATCCTGGATCAAGCTGCCAGCGAGCTGAGCCGGCTGCAAGAGGATCTCCGGAACGCTGATCCCCGTCTGGTGGCCGGGCGCCTGGAGCTGGCTTCGGGATGGGCCCGCTCTGCTGCCTCTGTCCGAGTGGTGCTGAGCCAAGCCGCGTCGGCCTCTGATGGGGAGAAGCAAGCCACTTTCTAGGCCAGGGCCGCTCGCGATGCCGCCCAGGGCGACTCCGCGGACGCCCGGGACCGCTGCAAGGCGCTGGAGGCCGAGCTGCAAGGCTTGCACCACGAGCTCGCCAAGGAAGTCCGCGGCCGCCAGGAGAAGGAGAAGGAGATGAAGGCTCGGGAGGCCGCCGTTAGGGATCGGGACGCCGAACTTGATGGCTGCCGTGGACGGTTGGAGAAGCTGGAACAGTCGCTGAAGGCGGAGAGGATCGAGCTCGACAGGAAGGCAAAGATCCTGGCTGAGGATCGGGTGGCCTTCGCCAAGTTGGAGGAGAAGGCTCGCGCCGCGTTGAATACGCTCTACGAGGGTGGCCTGCAGAAGCCGTTGACTGGTGCAGAGGACGGCCCCGCCGAGCTGCTTCCTTTCTTGGTCCGAGCACTTGAAGATGTCGCGTATCCTCTTCCACGTCTACCTTCGCGATCCCAACGTCGACCTTGACGGCCTGCTGGAGCCCGTGAGCGGCGACCTTGCCGCTGCTGCTGCTGAGGCCGTGAAAGGCCGAGCCGAGGCCCTGCTGGGGAGGCTTCGCGCCTTCAGCACCTTGCCTGGGCGTGGTGCCACCAGTTCCGCGGCCTCGGGAGGTGGGGCTCCACGGGAGAGTGATCCCTTCGCAGTTTCGACTCTGTTTTTAATTCCTGCAATATGTACCATGCCTCGTGGAGGCGTTTAAACTTGTGTTTGGTGTTGTGAAACTACTTATGGCTTGGAATATTTGCTTTGAATTCGCATTCTTCCCTCCTACTTGCGTGTGTTCTACGTCAGCAGGGCCCGACCCTGCGCATACCTTAGCCGCCGTTAGCCCCGACCGGAGACCAAGGACGGGACTAAGGAGTGAGGGCCTACGTGGAAAGTTAGGCTCCTGAGTCACGATGCTCAGGAGTCCCCCTTGACGTTCAAACGAATTTCATACCTTGGCTCCGCTCGGGGAGGCGCGCGACGACCAGGTCCGAGGGACCTGGCTAGGTGGCGTACGTTCGGGCGTAACCCGGGCGCAGCCCCTGTGTCAAGCCCAATCGCGCGGCACTCCCGAGGGGAGGCATTGCGATGGCGCCAGACACTAAGCTCTGGGCTCCCTGAGGTTGATACGGTTGTGAGCCGCCCTCAGTTGTTTATCACCAGCGCGGAGCATAGCGCTTCTGTATGTGTACGGGCATAGCCGCTCCTCGGCGGTGTCATCAGCCAAGACCGGAGCATGGTGCTTCCATCGGTTCGTGGGAGGGGCTCCCCTCCGGGAGGAGCCCACAGGCGTGTCTGACCCATACGACACGTGGCCGGCACGGTAGGGCTAGGAGAGGTGTATCTGGGTATCCGTGAGCCAGCGCGGGTCTCAGGAGGCCCTACCTCGAGGCGGGTTGCGCGTGGCTCTGGGCCTTTATCATTGGTGTGTTCCTGCAGGGTTAGAATACAAATGCTCTACGTCCTCAGGTCCCAGCCCTCGAGCGAGCTCAGCCGCCGCTGGTATGACAGGTCGCGATGCCGTGGGTCAAGGCTAGGGGGTGAGGGCTGGAGAGCTAGTGAGAGCCCATGAGTCACGATGCTCAGGTACCCCCTTTTAACGTGCAAGCGCTTTTCATTAGGGCGAATAGGCCCACGACAAGTAAGAGGCAATAACTGCATGAATGAGGTTAAGCACGAAGGAGCAAATCTAGATAGGTGAGGAGGAAGCATACGCCACTGGGTCTGGCCCGAGCAGCTTGGGGATAATGCATCCCGAGGGGCGCCCCCAACAAGGTAAGTAAAGAACATAAGCAAAACGGATACATGCCGCAGGGATAGACCCACGCAGCCTGGGAATGATGCAGCCCAAGGGGCGCTCCCAGCTGAAAACGAAACTTGGGAAGGTGTCACCTGATAAGGTCGGGGGTGAAGGGATGTTGAGGTAGCGGACGATGCACGATGAGGATGCCGGCCCTCACGAGCCCTCCGGGCCCAGAGCCTCGGGAGGCTCCGGGGGCACGGGGGGTTCCTCGAGAGCCATCTCCATCTCTGCCAGGACCGCGTGCTACTTGACCTCCTGAGCCTCCAGAGCGTGCCTCAGCGGGCGCTGATGGGCGGTGGCCGCGTTCGGCAGGCCGAAAGGCATGCAAACGTAGCTGTGAGGCGGACCCTCGCAACGTCCCATGCGTGAGGGCCAGAGGCGCTCCTGAGACGCGGCCTGGCTGAGCCCTGGTATGTCGATGCAGATTCGCAGCCCAAGATCCTCGCTGGATGCGGGCCACGGCAGGCAAGCGGCGACAACCGCGCATGACTCTTGAATCCTGTAGCTCCTGGGTGCTCCTCGCGATGAACTCCTGAGGGTTTGGCCCTCCTTGCCTCATACCTTCCTGAGGGAAATGTGCCTTGAAGCACGCCTCCAAGTGGTGCCCGAGCGCCTCCCTCGTGACCCCGGCTAGGTCGGTGGCTCGCCATGAAGGAGCCCCCAAGACCTGCCTGAGGAGGGCGCCGGGCGCGCCTTCCTATGCATCAGAGGGTGGCGCCCCTTGAACGGTCGCGGGTCCTGTTGCCAGGCCTCCGGAGGTGCCTACCCCATGAGGGCTTGGACCAGGTGAAGCCTTCTTCTTCTTGGGGATCGCCTCGGCAAGTCTCCCGCTCCTGTGATCTGGGTCTTCGATTGCTGCGGCTTGGAAGGCACGCTCAAGAGAGCACACTGCATCCCATTCCTCACAAGGCACTGTGATGACTCCCCCGCTTCCTGGCTTCTTGAGGAGATTGTAGCCATGGTGAGTCACTGCCATGAACTTGGCCAAAGCTGGGTACCCGAGGATGGCATTGTATGGCAGGAGGATGTGGGCGACGTCGAAGTTGATGAGCTCGGTGCGGTAGTTGTTGCGCTGTCCGAAGGTGACGGGAAGACGAACTTGCCCTATCGGGATGGTGGAGCCATCGGTGACTCCTGAGAAAGGCTTGATCGGCTGAAGCTGATCGTATGGCACTTGGAGATCGTTGAATGTCTCAACAGATAGGACGTTGAGCCCTGCTCTGCCGTCGATGAGGGTCCTGGTGACTTGCACGTTGCTGATGACTCGTGAGCAAAGCATGGGGAGGACTCCTACCGTTGCCGCGCACTTGAGCTGATCAGCTGAGCTGACTGTGATGGCGCACGACGACCACCTGAGAGGGCGCGTGGCCTCTGGCTTGGGGAGGACTGCATTCACCTCGCGAGCAAACTGCTTGAAGATGCGCTGAGAGGCTGGGGCCTGAGCGCCACCCAGGATGCAAGCGATCGCGCGCGGCTCCTGGAAGCCCCCAGCCCCCTCGTCCTGATGATTGTCTTCATACCTCCTTGGCGGCTGCGGCAGAGGTGGGAGCCCTGCGTTGCCTTGAGGGCAATCCTCGCGAGGCTGGTCTCTCCAACCTCCCACGCGAGGCTGGTCCTGCCATCGGTCCTCGCGAGGTCTATCACGCCATCCTTGGTGAGGGCCAAGGTCTTCCCAGTGTCCTGCGGCTCTTCCTCCTCCTCGGCCGTAGCCTCGATCACTGCGGTCGGGGTGTCGGCCGATTCGCCCTTCTCGCACGGCCCTGAGCTCTTGGCATTCGTTGGTGTTGTGGGTGTGAAGATCGTGGTACACGCAGTACCGGCTGCCCTTGGAAGACTCGGGCTGATCCCTGCCTTGCTTGGTATCTGGTTCTCGCACGGCAGCCCCCTTGCGCTTCACGTCCTTGGACTTGGGATTCTTCTCTTCTGGATCGGCAGCTGGAAGCTTGAGGAGGGAGAGGCGCCCTTCCTCAGCCCTGGCGCATTTGATCGCCAAGTTGAACAGCTCTAGTGATGTGCACAGGTATTCATGCATCGCCAGCTCCTCCTTCATCTTGACGTCACGCACACCATCGGAGAAGGCTGAGATGATGGCCTCCTCAGTCACCTTGGGAATCTTGAGGCGGGCGTTGTTGAAGCGCTGGATGTACTTCTGCAGGGTCTCTCCTGGCTGCTGCTTGATGCGGCGCATGTCGCTCACGGCCGGAGGCCGGTCGCGAGTGCCTTGGAAGTTGGCGATGAAGCGGGTGCGCATCTCGTCCCAGGAGGAGATCGTGCCGGGAGCCAGGTTCAGGAGCTAGGTTCAGGCTCCGTCCTTCAGCGCCATGAGGAACCAATTCGCCATGACATTTTTGTTCCTGTTGGCGGCTTTGATGCCCAGCTCGTAGAGCTGAAGGAACTCCGCAGGGTCGGCGGTGCCGTCGTAGCGAGGAGGCAGGTCTGGCTTGAACTTGCCGGGCCATGCGATGCTGCGTAGCTCAGCGGTGAAGGCGCAGCAGCCTGTAGTGGCCACCGGGGCTCTCTGCTGATGCGGAGCTTGCTCTTGTGGGTTCCTGCGCATTGCTGCCTGGAGCAGCGCGGGGTCTTGACGCGGTGGCACTGGAGCGTGGTCGCGACGCTCCGGTGCTGGGAGCACGCGAGCACCTTCTTGGGGACGAGGGATCTCCTGGCAGCTCCTTTCTTGGTGCGCGGGCGTCGGACGCGGAGGGTCTCGGCCCGGGGCCATGCGCCTTGGAGCCAGGGCGCCTTCTTGGGAAGGAGGTGGTGGGGGCACCTCCGGCTCCCTGCCTCCCGCGCGTGGTGCGGGGCGAGGCAGCGAAAGGGACGGCGCGGGGGAACCCCCTGCGGCGCGGACGAGCTCGACGACGCAGTCGAGCCACTCCTCGTAGACGTCGTCGATGGGGCAATAGCGCAGGAACTCATTTGCCGCGATGAGCGCGGCTCGAGCCTCCATGGGAGCGTGGAGCGCGTGGGACGAAGAACTAGCTGGGGCGAGCGAAGGAGTAGCGGTGCGGCCTTCTCGCCTCACCGACGGATGCTGGGACGAGACTTGCTGCTCGTTCCTCGCCGGGCCGGTGGCGGCGTTGGCGGCAGGCGACGGGGAACGACGGGGGTGTCCGCCGACGGGAGCCGTCTGGGTGACTCGAGCGGCGCAAGTAGCCCGGCGCTCGGCGTGAGCTCGGCGAGCGTCAGCTATGGACACGACGGAAGATCACACACGACCAGCGGAAGAGAGATTCCGGTGCACCCCTACCTGGCGCGCCAAATGTCAGATTTCGGGTTCCGGCAGACCCTTAAGGTTCAAACACTGGGGTGCACGCGGAGATCTTTCCCCTACCAGCTTATGCATGAATGGACTGCGAGGGATCTAAACTATGAACGATGAACAACACAGAGACACGAGGTTTATACTGGTTCGGGCCACCGGTGTGGTGTAATACCCTACTCCAGTGTGTGGTGTGGTGGATTGCCTCAGGGGCTGATGATGAACAATACAAGGGGAGAACAGCCTCGCGAGGGGCTGTTCTTGAGCTGGTGCGATGAACTGCTTGGGTGAGTTCAATCGCTTCTCTCTCTCTCTTTAAGGCTCTGTCTGGTCTCTTCCAGATTGATCGACCGATCCCCTCTCTTTGTGGTGGCTAGCCCTATTTATAGTGGGAGGCCCTGGGCCTCTTCCCAAGTAATGAGCGGGAAGGGCGCCAACAATTGGCCATTTTGAAGGGGAACATCTAGCACACTTATATTGACTAAAGTTGGTCTTCGGCTGCCAAAGGCTCTGATGGTGACGCCGTCCTGGGCTCCACGGTGACCTCCATCCTGCCGTTCTGTTGGTCTTGGTCTTGTTGCACCGAAGCGGCAACCTTTGCCTAATGCCTTGGCCTGTGCTTGCATCCATTGCACCAAAGGGGAAACGAGGACAATGCACGGGCAGGCACCCGCCTGGCGCCCGCCTGGCCTCGATCACCATGGCTTGCGTCACGGGCACCCTCGTGAGGTACCCTGCCTTGATCTCTCCGCCTCCTCGCGAGCCTGCCTGGCGAGGCTGCTCCTGAGGGAGGTTCGCCGTCGTCCCGGCTGGCCTTTGCCCTTGCGGGGTCTTGAGCTTGAGCCGATGAAGCTGGGCCACTGGGCCCCCACTTGAGCTACGCCATGAGCCGTGGCAGGCAAGTCTGGGGACCCCTGTTCCCAGGCTGCCCGACAAGCGAGACATTCACTTATATGTTGAGAGTTGGTTCCAGATTCGCATTTAATCCAAGAATAGGTACAAGTGAGTAATCTAACTATGTGTGAAGCATAAGTGAATATACTAGGCATCATATGAGATGCAAAACAGGATAGATCCAAATTAGTGGAGATAGAAACCACTTTTGGTAGGAAGGATGAATCTATCGGATCAAAAAGACAGTAAAAAGAGAGTTTTAATTTACCACACGATGAACTGCTAGATGGAGTAGAAGATGAGGCTGATCAGTTCGATCTTCCGTGCCCTAACTTGGCAACGGAGGACACCAACGGCAGCGGCGGAGAAGATGATGTCCACGGCCGGCATGAAGACGGCGTCAGTAAGGTCGTGGCAGCTAAGTGCTTCGTCGCCGGCGTCGTCGAGAGCTAGTGGTGGCGCTAGGGTTTGTCGAGGTGGAGAGGTGGAAGAAGTGTTTTGACCGCGATGTGATGTGCATTTATTGGGAGAGGGACGGCACAGTGCAATTACGCAGGTGCCCCTGGCGGTTCACATCTGAGGGACACGTGGCGAACATGCAACACATTGGAAGTTGTTCCATGTTCCCACACACACCTGGACTGTCGGGTGGTCGTTCCGGCTTCTCAGGGTTTCAGGCAATAAGGATTGAGCATTTAAAATAGATTTAATGTTTGTCTCTGTATCTTCTGCTGACAAGGACGCGGAGAAGACATTCAACGGTTTCAATAGAATGCATATGATTTGGATAGATAGAGTTTGAGGTAGGAAGCATAGATAGGTTAGGGTCCGATCACATTCACTTAGTCCAAAAGATTCAAATGAGAAGACATAGCTATAAGTGAATGCTGTAGAGGACAGAACACTAACATATGTATATATCAGAACAAGACCAAATCAACATTGTGAAGATAAACATGAAGACAAACCAACGTTGAGGATGAATCAAATGCGAAGACTTAGCAAATGTAACGCCAAGAGAAAAACATTCCAAACAAAAGTTTGGTGGTGGCGTTACCAACCGTACAAGAAGTATTAGACCCAGACACTGCGCACAATTATTGTGGCGCTCCAAAGTCAAATTCCGCATTAATGTATTCACACTCAGAGTGTAAGTCTTCATTGATTGAAGAGATACATTACTTCGTGTGTTGCACATCTAAGTCATCAACATGCATAAGTGTTAGGATATGTGCCTAATCATAGGACATTTGAGGATTCCAAGATATTTAGCTCACACCGCAACTTGCAAAACCTTTTCTCATCCAAGGGCTTTGTGAAGATATTTGCCAATTGCTCTTCAGTGTTGATGTGTATGATATCAGTATCTTCCTTCATAACATGATCTCTGAGAAAGTGATGACGAATTTCAATGTGCTTTGTCTTCGAGTGCTGAACTGGATTGTTGGCAATCTTGATGGCGCTTTCGTTGTCGCAGTAGAGTGGTACTTGTTTCAGATGGATGCCATAGTCCTTGAGAGTTTGCTTCATCCATAGAAACTGAAAAGCAAGATCCAAAGAAGCAATGTATTCAGATTCAAGAAGGAGAGTGATACGCTTACGCTTCTTTGAAGACCAACAGACAAGTGATCGTCCCAAAAAGTGACATGTGCACGATGTTGACTTGTGATCCACCTTGTCACCAAAGATAATCAGCATCCGAGAGTCCAACTAGATCAAACTCGAGCCCTTTGGATACCATAATCCTAGTGTTGGGGTGTAAGCCAAATATCGAAGAATTCGCTTCACAGCTAAGTGATGTGATTCCTTTGGTGCCGCTTGGAATCGAGCACACATGCAAACACTAAGCATGATATCTGGCCTAGATGCACATAAATAAAGTAAAGAACCAATCATGGAGCGATATACCTTTTGATCGAACTCTTTACCATTGGCGTCGGGACCCAGATGACTCTTGGTTGGCATTGGCGTCATGTAACCTTTGCAGTCTTGCATTCCAAACTTCTTCAGGCAGTCTTTGAGGTATTTCTCTTGAGATATGAAGATGCCATTGCTTTGCTGATGAATTTGAAGACCAAGGAAGAACTTCAGCTCACCCATCATGGACATCTGATATTGTTCTTGCATCACGTGTCCAAACTCATCATCAATTTCCGGTTGGTGCGGTAGAAGATAATGTCATCCACATATATTTGGCACACAAAAGTTCACTATCATATGTCTCCGTGAAGAGTGTGGGATCCGAGAGAACCAGGTTTGAAGCCTTTGCTCTTCGTGAAGTCTTTGAGTGTGTCATACCAAGCCTTGAGGGGCTTGTTTGAGGCCATACAATGCCTTGTTAAGCTTGTACACCATATCAGGATGTTTTGGATCTTCAAAGCTAGGAGGTTGTGCAACATACACTTCTTCTTCAATCTTGCCGTTGAGAAATGCACTCTTCACATCCATTTGATACAGAAGGATGTTGTGATGATTTGCATAGGCTAGCAATATGCGAATAGCTTCAATCCTAGCCACAGGAGCAAATGTTTCGTCGAAGTCAATCCCTTCAACTTGAGTGTATCCTTGAGCAATGAGACGAGCCTTGTTTCTGACAACCTGACCATGCTCATCTTGCTTGTTTCGATAAATCCATTTTGTGCCTATTATGTTGTGCTTTCGAGGGTCAGGAGGCTTGACAAGTTCCCAGACATTGTTCAGTTTGAACTGTTGAAGCTCTTCTTGCATGGCTTGAATCCATTCAGGTTCCGTGAAGGCTTCAACAACTTTCTTGGGTTTAGATATTGAGACAAATGCAAAGTGCCCACAGAAATTTGCTAGCTGCGTTGCTCTTGAACGAGTGAGTGGAGCAGGCGCATTGATGCTATCAATTATCTTCTCAATCTGTACTTCATTTGCAACACGAGGAAGAACTGGACGAAGATTTTGCTCTTGCTGATTATTGTCATCGTTAGGAGGATTGTCTTCGGGCTGAGCATTGTATTCAGGTTGATTAGGTGCGGAAATGATAAGTTCCTCTTCATGCTGTGCTTCAGAGGGTATGATTTCTCCAGTTCCCATTAGCTTAATGGATTCACTAGGTGGAATTTCATCTAGCACATTTGGCAGGTGCTCTATTTGTGAGCCGTTAGTCTCATCGAATCGCACATCCACAGTTTCAACCACTTTATAGTGAAAGAGGTTGAAGACTCTGTAGGAGTGCGAATCCTTTTCGTAACCAAGCATAAAACCTTCATGAGCTATCTGAGCAAATTTTGAAGTGTGATGTGGATCCTTGATCCAGCACCTAGCACCAAATACTCTGAAGTAACTGACATTTGGCTTCTTACCAGTGAGGAGTTCATAGGATGTCTTGTTCAGAAGCTTGTGAAGATAAACACGGTCGATGACATGGCATGCGGTATCAATAGCTTCAGGCCAGAACTTTCTTGGAGTCTTGTATTCATCGAGCATCGTCCGAGCCATCTCAATGAGTGTTCTGTTCTTGCGCTCCACGATGCCTTTCTGCTGAGGTGTGTACGGAGCTGAGAACTCATGAGTGATGCCCAACGTATCCAGGTAAAGGTCGAGGCTGGTGTTCTTGAACTCTGTGCCGTTGTCACTTCTGATATGCTTCATCTTGACGCAATAGTTGTTCATGGCACGATTGGCGAAGTGTCTGAATACATCCTGCACTTCAGCCTTGTAGAGGATTATGTGCACCCAAGTATATCTTGAATAATCATCGACAATGACGAAGCCATAGAAACAAGCAGTAGTAGTGAGAGTAGAGTAGTGAGTAGGACCAAATAAGTCCATGTGTAGCAGCTCGAAGGGTTGAGATGTCGTCATGATTGTCTTCGAGGGATGATTGGCCCTTGTCATCTTTCCATCTTCGCAGGCACCGCACAGATGATCTTTCTGAACTTGACTCCCTTGATGCCTATGACGTGCTTCTTCTTTGCGAGAGTGTGTAAGTTCCTCATGCCTGCATGCCCTAGCCTCCGGTGCCAGAGCCAGCACTCTGAAGCTTTTGCTAGTAGACATACGGCAAGCTGTGGTCCTGCTGAGAAATCTACCATGTACCGATCATCTTTCTGATACCCTTCAAGGACTATAGACTTGTCAGATTCCATTAGTACAAGGCAACATATTTTCCAAATATCACAATCATGTTCAAGTCACAAAGCATTGAGATAGACATTAAGTTGAAACCCAGGGATTCAACAAGCATCACTTTATCCATGTGCTGATCCTTTAAGATTGCAACTCTACCTAGACCCAATGCCTTGCTTTTACTAGTGTCAGAAAATGCGATGTGACTCTTGTCAGATGATCGTAAGGTTGAGTCCATGAGAAGACTTCGATCTCCAGTCATATGATTAGTGCATCCGCTGTCTATAATCCATTCTGAAGCATGAGGTGTCATACCCTACAGTACAGTTAGGGGGATAGGCTTCACCAAGAGTATTGTGAAGCATAAACATTTGACGCACAAGAGGATTATCAAAGCTCAGATCAAGATTAGGACAGATAGGACGTTTGGCAAGCGATTCAGGAACAAAATACATAGTAAGACCATTTGGGCATTTGATCTTGCGCCCTACAAGATGTTTTAGGTCCCCGGCATTAGCATCAGACGCCATTGATTTCAGGCTGGAGACCTTTCCCTGCAAAAGAAAGTTAATTCTTCTTAAACACCCACATCTTCAGGGGTGGCTTAGAAGCAATGAGTCTAAGTGCAGCATCTGAGAACTTCGGCTTCGGAGCCCTAGCAAATAGCCTTGCAGGAGATGAATGATACTCATATGAATAAGCAGAAAAGTTCTTAGTTTTATGAACATAGTGGTTTGATGAAACCCGCTCATATTCATAAGTTTGAGCATGATTTCCCTGCAAAACATTGGCGTTAGGGTGACTCAAGTGAGTCATGTATCTGTATGAAGCCTTTGGACCATATGAAGCCTTTGGTCTGGGATTTGTCTTCTTCCCAGGCGGTGTCGTGATGACATTCACAGGAAGATTCTCAAGACAACTTTTGGGAACCCAGATCTTCTTCATAGGTGGCCCATTCCTGCAGTTAGTACCAATATACCTGGCGAACACTTCACCATTCTGATTCTTAAACAGTTTATAGTTTGCATCAAAGGATTCATCAATGATAATAGGGTTAGCACAAGTGAAGCCAGATAAGGTGGATGGATCCTTTGAAGGTCCCTTTGCAGCAACCCATGTGGTTTTGGGTACTTGCTCGGGCTTCCAAAGAGGAACCATCAACATTCATTTTCCTCTCGAACCCAACACCCTCTTTCCTAGGGTTTCGGTTCGAGAATCTGCTTTTGAGGACATCGCATACGATGTCCGATGCCCTTTGAGACTTTTGTACATCCCTGTTTCAAGCAGTGTCTTCAACCTAGCATTTTCTTCAGCAATAGTAGTGGTATCCTCAGTAGAGGGGTTAGTTACCACATCAGCAGTTGAAGATACTACAACAGTAGCAGCAGTAGAACATTCAGCAACAGAAGCAGTGTTATCACGCTCAATACATTTTAGAAATGGTGGTTCAAATCTTCCTGAGCGGGACTGATTTGTTGAGCGCGAAGTGACTCATTCTCCTTTTGAAGATCTTCATGAGCCGCTCTAAGTTTCTCAAGCTCTTGATTCCTTTGAAGATAATCATAGGAAATCTTTTCATGAGTGTTGAGAGCGTTTCATGACGACTTTCAAGTTCTTGGTACTTAACATGAAGATTTTTTTGTCTTCAATTAAGGACTGAGATCGGGTCATTTCTGCGTCCAACAGGTCATCGCTTTTGTCTAACAGTTTTTGAGTATGATCCATAGCATTCTGTTGTTCAGTTGCAATTTTATCAAGTGTTTTGTAGCTGGGTTTGGATTCACAATCAGAGTCATCTTCACTTGATGCTTGAAAGTAAGCATCACGTGATTTTACCATGGCACCACGCGCCATGAAGCAGTAGGTGGCAGCAGAGTCGTCCTTGTCATTAGCATCAGCGTTGGTGACGGGGCCTTTGTCTTCAGTGTTGAAGATGGACTTGGCAACGTAGGCTGTAGCTAAAGCCAGACTTGCAACACCAGGGTCGGACTCCTCCTCAGTCTCCACCTCCGCCTCCTCAGAAGCAGACTCCTCCTCTGAATCCATTTCCTTGCCAACAAAAGCACGAGCCTTGCCAGATGAGCTCTTCTTGTGTGATGAAGACTTGGAAGGAGACTTGGAAGAAGACTTTGAGGATTTATTCTTCTTCTTGTCATCTGAATCATATTCCTTGCTCGTCTTCTTCTTCTTGTTCTCATTGTCCCAGTGTGGACATTCAGAGATGTAGTGTCCAGGTTTCTTGCACTTGAGACATGTTCTCTTCTTGTAATCATGAGTGGAAGCTTCATCATTTCTTGAGCTAGATCGTGAAGACTTTCTGAAGCCTTCTTCTTAGTGAACTTCTGGAACTTCTTCACAAGCATAGCAAGCTCCTTTTCAATGTCTTCAGGATCACCAGAACTGCAGTCATATTCTTCTTCAGATGAGGAAATAGCTTTTGCCTTCAAAGCACGAGTTCGGCCATAGTTGGGACCATAGATATTTCTTTTCTCAGATAACCGGAACTCATGTGTGTTGAGCCTCTCAAGTATGTCAGACGGATCAAGTGTCTTGAAGTCAGGGCGTTCTTGTATCATCAGGGCAAGGGTGTCAAATGAGCTGTCAAGTGATCTCGTGATGTCTTGACGATTTCATGCTTGGTGATCTCAATGGCGCCGAGAGCACGAAGCTCATGTGTGATGTCAGTGAGGCGATCAAACATGAGCTGGACATTCTCATTGTCGTTTCTCTTGAAGCGGTTGAAGAGGTTGCAAAGAACACTGATCATTTGATCTCTCTGGGTTGATACGCCTTCGTTGACCTTGGAGAGCCGATCCTGCACTAGCTTCGACGTTTCCAGAGCACTCACACGGCCATACTGTCCTTTGGTCAGATGACCACAGATGATGTTCTTGGCAGTAGAATCCAGTTGAATGAACTTCTTGACATCAGTATGGGTGACACCTTCACCAGTCTTGGGAACACCATTCTTTACGACATACCCGAGGTCGACATCAATGGCTTCAAGATGCATGCGCATCTTATTCTTCCAGTAGGGATATTCAGTTCCATTAAAGACGAGGCACGCAGCGGAGACTTTGATTATCCCTGCAGCCGACATAGCTAAAACTCCAGGTGGTTAAACCGAATCACACAGAACAAGGGAGTACCTTGCTCTGATACCAATTGAATGTACTAGTTATCGACTAGAGGGGGGTGAATAGGCGATTTTTATGAAAGTCTTCAAAACATGAGAGTTTCGAAGACAAACAATAGAAATGAACCTATTGATATGCAGCGGAAGGTAGACTACACTAAGCAAGCCATAGTCAAGTATTCAATGAAGTGAAAGCATGAAGACTAATAGCAGCTAGGTAGTAAAGATCAGGATGGAAGATAGTATGAAGCCAAACAATAATAGTAGTCACATAGTGAAGACAGACAGGTAGTGCAAACAGGCAATGACTTCATGAAGACAAACTGTAAGTAAAGAGAGGGAGAGGATAGAACCAGACACTTGGTGAGGACAATGATTTGTTGGACCAGTTCCAGTTGTTGTGACAATTGTACGTCTGGTTAGGGAGGCTGAGATTCAACTCAGAAGACCGTGTCTTCACCTTATTCCCCTTGAGCTAAGGACACCTAGTCCTCGCCCAATCACTCTGGTAAGTCTTCAATGTAGACTTCCAAACCTTCACAGACTTCATTCACCGGCGATCCACAATGACTCTTGGATGCTCAGAACGCGACGCCTAACCGGCTGGAGGATTCACAGTCCTCAAGTGTAACAAGTCTTCAGGTCACGCGGACAGAAAGACTTCAGTGACGCCTAAAACTCTTTGGCTCTGGGTGTTTGGGCTTTTTCCTCGCAAGGATTTCTCTCTCTCAAAAGCTTCGGAGGTGGGTTGCTCTCAAACGACAAAAGCCGTGCACTAACTCTGAGCAGCCACCAATTTATCGTGTAGGAGGGGCTATTTATAGCCACTACGCAACCCGGCATGATTTGTCCGAAATGACCCTAGGTCACTAAGGAACTGACACGTGTTCCAACGGTCAGATTTCAAACACACGCGGCAGCTTGACTTGAGCTACAGGTAGAGCTGACTTATCCAACTCTGGATAAGATTTGCTCTCATTGTCTTCGCTCGAAGACATAGGATTTGGTTGAGCATCACTTCAGTCACTCTGACTTTGTTCACTAGGACCCCACTTAACAGTAGGTGGTTCATATGACTCAACAAAGAAGAAAAGGAAACAATGAAACAACTAAGTCTTCGCGCTCCATAATCTTCACGTGATGTCTTCTCATGTCATTGTCTTCAATGTGAATATCTTCACATACCACCATTGTCTTTAATGTCTTCATACATTTTTAGGGGTCATCTCCGGTAGGTAAACCGAATCAATGAGGGACTACTACCTGTGTTATCCTGCAATTCTCACAAACACATTAGTCCATCAACCACGTTTGTCGTCAATACTCCAAAACCAACTAGGGGTGGCACTAGATGCACTTACAAACTGAAACGACAGAGACCCTGAATTCTCAGGGATGCCAGCTTTATTATAATGAATCATAATATATACATGGATGGAAGTATGTATAGAACCATAGCCGGTGGCTCAAGTGTAATATGGTCGTAGATGAGCGATATTTCACGAGCGGCGGGGCTCCTCCTCCGATTTACGGGAGTCCTTGTGTTCTCAAACATCAATGAGGTAATATGACCCGTTGTTCAGATTCTTGGGATGGGGATAATTTGTGCATATCTGTTTGATGCTGGATGAGCCGGAGCACCAAGTCGCCTTCTTGAAAGGTTCGAGTTTTAACCCGGCAGCTATGATAACGACACAAATCTTGCTGGTATATCGCCGAACGAGCTACCACTAGCTCCCGCTCCTCATCTAATAAGTCAAGAGCATCCCGACATGCTTTTTCATTGTCAGCTTCAACATAAGCCGCCACGCGGGGTGAGTCGTGAGGATGTCGCTGGGAAGAACCGCCTCCGCGCCATACACCATGAAGAAAGGCGTATAACCCGTGGATATGTTAGGGGTGGTATTGATACTCCAAAGTACTCATGGTAACTCCTTAACCCAACAACCCGGCGTCCGCTGCAAAGGGACCATGAGCCGGGGTTTTATGCCTCTCAAGATTTCTTGATTGGCCCTTTCAGCTTGACCATTGGACTGGGGTGAGCCACAGATGAAACATCAAGACGATATGTTCCCGTTGATAGAATGCTTTCATAGCACCCTTGGACAGATTAGTACCATTATCAGTGATGATACTATGAGGGTAGCCAAAACGAAAAATCACCTTTTAAAGGAACAGAACCACCGTGGCCGCATCACACTTGCTGACCGGCTCTGCTTCAACCCATTTTGTAAATTTTTCAACTGCCACCAATAGGTGTGTCTTTTTGTTCTTGGATCTCTTGAAGGGTCCAACCATATCCAGCCCCCAGATTGCAAATGGCCAAGTGATTGGAATCATCCTCAATTCTTGAGCCGGCACATGAGCTCGTCTGGAAAACTTCTAACAACCGTCGCACTTTCTAACCAGATCTTCTGCATCGGCATGAGCCGTCAGCCAATAAAACCCATGATGAAAGGCTTTGGCTACAAGGGACTTAGAACCGGCATGATGGCCACAAACTCCTTCATGAATCTCCCTTAGAATCTCACGGCCCTCTTCGGGAGAGACACACCGCTGGAACACTCCTATGACGCTGCATCGGTGTAACTCACCATTAACAATAGTCATTGAATTAAAACGCCGGGTTATTTGCCAACCAAAGTTTCATCCTCAGGCAACTCTCCCCGGGTCATATAAGCCAAATAAGGAACCGTCCAGTCAGGGGTGGCGTGAAGAGCCTCCACTAATTGCACCTCCGATTCAGGGATTGCAAGATCCTCTTCTGTTGGCAACTTGATTGAAGGGCTATGTAGGATGTCAAGGAAGATATTTGGAGGCACCGGCTTACGATGAGATCCGAGCCGGCTTAAAGCATCGGCTGCCTCGTTCTTTCTGCGGTCAATGTGTTCCACCTGATAACCCTTGAAATGACCAGCGATGGCATCAACCGCCCGGCGATAAGCCGCCATGAGCAGGTCTTTGGAGTACCAAGTACCTGAAACTTGCTGAGCCACCAAGTCTGAGTCGCCAAAGCACCTGACCCGGATTAAATTCATCTCCTTGGCTTCTCGTAAGCCATGAATCAAGGCTTCATATTCAGCTGCATTATTAGTGCAAGGGAACATTAGTCATAGCACATAACAAAATTTATCACCTCATGGGGAAGTCAAGATAACTCCAGCCCCCGAGCTCTCAAGCTGCCGAGACCCATCAAAGTGTACTGTCCAGTAAGTGTTGTCCGGCTTATCCTAAGTCATCTACAATTTTGTCCAGTCATTGATGAAATCCACAAAGAGCTTGAGATTTGATAGCTGTCCTTGGAGTATATTTCAACCCATGGAGTCCCAGTTCAATGGCCCACTTGGGCACTCGTCCTGTGGCTTCTATGTTTTGAATTATATCACCTAAAGGAGCTGAGCTGACCACAGTAATGGGATAACCAAGAAAATACTAGTTCAGTTTGCGACTGGCCATGAACACCCCCATATACTAGCATCTGCCAATGCGGATATCTTTGCTTTGACTCAATCAGAACCTCACTAACATAATACACCGGCCTCTGGACCGGATATTCCTTGCCAGGATCTTTCTGCTCCACCACAACTGTGACGCTGATGGCTCTTCTGTTTGCCGCTACATATAAGAGTAAAGGTTACTTCTCAATGGGAGCTGCGAGAATCGGCGACACGGCAAGCTCCTTTTTAAGCGCCTCAAACGCCTCATTGGCAGCATTACTCCAAACAAAATGATCTATTTTCTTCATCATCTGGTATAGAGGAATAGCCGTCTCTCCCAGGCGGCTTATAAACCGGCTTAAAGCTGCAATGCAGCCCGCCAGCCGTTGAACATCATTAACACATGCCGGCTTATCCAGTGAGGTGATAGCCTTGATTTTCTCCGTGTTAGCCTCTCAAAGACCAAGAAACCTAAGAGCTTGCCTGCAGGCATGCTGAAAATGCACTTGGTCGGGTTAAGCATCATCTTATAGACTTGGAGATTATCAAAGGTCTCTTTCAGATCGTCCAACAAAGTCTCCTTCTTTCTGGATTTCACAACAATATCATCCACATAGGCATGAACATTGCTGTCACGCCCAATATGCGACCCTATCCAAAAGGAACTCGAAGGTCCCACCAAGGATAGACACGCATATTGAAACGCTTTTGCAAGGTGGATATCATTACATAAACATTACATAATAGATGAGGATACATACATAAGGCACGAGTGCCACAAGAATACATCAACATCATATACAAGATCAACATCCGACTACGGATGAAACATAAACAGAAGCTCAAACGACATCCACCACCTGCTAGCCCAAAGGCCGACCTGGAACCTATCCCTGATCGAAGAAGCGTAAGAAGAACTCCAAAACAAGCAAACATCGCTCTCGCGTCATGATCATCGCGAAACCTGTACCTGCAACTGGTGGTGTAGTAATCATGAGCCACGAGGACTCGGCAATCCCATTACCATGGGTATCAAGACTAGCAAAGCTTAATGGGAAAGGAAGGGGTAAAGTGGTGAGGTTGCAGCAGCGACTAAGCATATATGGTGGCTAACATACGCAAATGAGAGCGAGAAGAGAAACAAAGGAACGGTCGCCAACTAGTAATGATCAAGAAGTGATCCTGAACTCCTACTTACGCCAAACATAACCCGAAACCGTGTTCTCCTCTCGATCAACCCCGAAAAGAGACACTCACTGATTCACGCATTACTGTTGGTGTATTTTAGAAGAGTTTACTTCAAGTTTAATACAACCGGATATTAACAAATTCCCATCTGCCACATAACCGCCGCACGGCTCTCGAAAAGTTTAAACCCTGCAGGGTGTCCCAACTTAGCCCATGATAAGCTCTCGCGATCAACGAAGGATATTCCTTCTCCCGAAAAGACCCGATCGGTCTCGGAATCCCGACTACAAGACATTTCGACAAAGAATAAAACAAGACCAGCAAAGGCGCCGAATGTGCCGACAAATCCTGATAGGAGCTGCACATATCTCGTTCTCGTGGCACACCGGATTGTCCAAACTTCCTAGGTGGCGAGCCCAGAGTTGCCCCGGTACCACCGGCGGTCGACGGTTTGGACCAAAGACTCACGACGAGCACCGCCCGGGGGGTAAATAAAGATGACCCTTGAGAGCGACTCCCAAGGGAAAAAGGGCATAGGTGAGGCAAATGGTAAAACCAATGTTGGGCCTTCTTTGGAGGAGTCTTATTCAAAGCGAACTGTCAAGGGGGTCCCATAAATCACCCGACCGCGTTAGGGACGCAAAATCTGGGAACATAATACTGATATGACGGAAACTAGGGCGGCAAGAGTGGAACAAAACACCAGGCATAAGGCCGAGCCTTCCACCCTTTACCAAGTATATAGATGCATTAAATAATATAAGAGATATTGTGATATCCCAACATAAACATAAACCAACATGGAGCAATCTTCATCTTCACCTGCAACTAGCAACACTATAACAGGGCTGAGCAAAAGCGGTAACATAGCCAAGCAACGGTTTGCATAGGGAAGGTGTCAAAGGTTAGAGGGTGACATGGCAAATTGGGAGGCTTGAAGAGCAAATGATAGGTAGCGCAACATAGCGAAAGAACGAAGCAACTAGCATAGCAATGATAGTAATGAGATCCAAGGTGACGGTCATCTTGCCTGAAATCCCGCTAGGAAGAAGAACGAGTCCATGAAGAAGATGAAGCCACGAAGATGAACCAAACGTAGACGAACGAATCCTCACGATCGCATAGCGAAGCAGAACTATCGAGAAAAGCACACAACATGGTAAACACACCACACATGAACAAGGCATGATGCACAACAACCATCATGCATGACACGGCTACATGAAGCTACTCATGGAGGGGCTGATGCAAACAAGAGCAAGACATCAAGGCAAGTTTCAATGAGGCCGGAAACAACATATAACAATTCCGGTAAGTCCTCATATGCAAATTTCGAAATTGGTACAGATATGAATAAACCTTAAGTTCAAGTTCTTAAACAGCAAGTTAAAATGCACCACGATGATCTACACGAAATTCTAGTCAAGTTACATATAAAGTTCATTTAATTCGGAGCTACGGCCTAGAAGATATGAGCAAAATAAGTTGAACATGGCATTGATGCAAAATGCATACAAACATCAAGCAAACACCTCAAAACATGGATTCAACATGATAATATGAAACTACATGCCAAATCAAGCAAGTTTCATATAGAGCACACTCAAAACGGAGCAAGGGTGCAACACATACATTATACAAGTCATAACAACAATCTGTCCATAACAGCAAGTAGGCATATTGCAAGCATCAAATCAATATGCTACTACAACCTAACATAAAAACAAAAGGCATGGACGTGATGTACAGGTAAAGAATGACAAAACATGAACACTGAGCTATCTCCATAAATCACTAGAACATGCTGAAAACGACATGGCAAGATAGCAAATAATAACAGTTTCAGACTTTAGCAGAAATAACATCAGGTTGCAATGTTTAGAGCTATCAAACAACATGTTACAGGAACTTATAAATGCAAAAAAAGGCATGGCATGATACTACTAAATGCATAGAACAACAGTCCTTTACTGACCATGAGCCACAAAGGATCAGAAAATATGATGGTACCTATGTAAACATGGCAAGTTATATTACAGATTCATACATGGCAGGAACAACAATAAGTAGGCATATTGGTGAGCTTGAACCACTCACCACAGAGCAATACATGGCATGGCAAGGTAACTCATGGAAAGAAGACATGTCTATGAAGCTAAGGATAGCAAGAGAAAGTTCATAGAGTGCATGGATCACTAACAACAATCATGGCAACATTGAACTTAATGTTAACAGGCTGACAACAACATTATTTAGCAACTTGAGAGCAATATTTCTACAAGCTACAGCTAGCTATAAATGTAACAAGGGGCATGGATGGATTGAGCATGACATGTAGAACAAAACACCCTTAGTGAACATCTCCAGATTATGCATAGAATGACTTGTAGAAGCAGGTTAACATAGCATCATGATATAACATAATCAGACATGCAAAACAGCAACAGCAAGTACCCTACTTAATAAGCTTGATGCACTCACTACAGGAATCACAAAAATATATGGATAGAACCACTGTGAAGATGGCATGACATAGCACAAAACACATGTAGAGCTCATAATCATAAGATGCACACATCAAATGCAACAAAAATGACAAATCATCAAGTTATAACAGTTTCAGCAGATTAACATCATATAGCACTCTTGCAACGAAGATTCAGGCATCTAAATGACCTCAAGTGAATATGATGCAACGGTGCGAAATGATGTACTCGTTGAGACGAACAATTTGAAATATTGCACGCGCGAAACGCAGCTACAAATGCAGAGATACGGCATGATGAATATGGCATGATAATTACTGCAGATTCGGGGACTTGGTGAAAAATCAACCTCCAAAACTGGACGGGACGAAGCGGGACGAGGAGATCCGGGCGGGGAGGCGCGTGTTTGGTAGGATGAGGTGGTCGATCTGGTCCGCCTGACCAGATCCGGCGACGACAGCGGCGCCGGCGAGCTTCTCCGGCGAGGGGGAGGCCGGCTAGGGGCACGGGACGACGGAGGGGTCGGGGGCCTTGAGGGACGCGGTGGCAGCTCCCGCGACGATGGAGATCCGGGCGGCGTCGCGGTTGCCGGCGGGAGAGGCGGCGTGGCGCCCGGACGGCGGGCGGGCGCTGGCGCCGCGAGAGAGGCGAGGCGGCGAGGCGGCGGCCGGGGCGCTGGGCGGCGGCGGCGCGCAGCCGCTGAGCCCCGGATGGGTTTCAGCGGGCAGCGCAGAGGGACGGCGGCGGGGCCACGTGGCGCACTGCGATAGGCGCGGGGCGGCGGCGCGATTTGTCCGGCAGGCGCGGACATGTCCGGGTGCGGCGGGGGCGATTAGGCTAGGGTTTGATCTGCGGAAATTTCGGAGGGGATCACATATTTATAGTTAGAGGGAGCTAGGAGAGTCCAAATGAGGAGCGGTTTTCGGCCACGCGATCGTGATCGAACGACCGGGAGCATGGAGGGGAGTTTGCTGGGTTTTGGGCCACTGTGGAAGGAGTGTTGGGCTGCAAAGAGAAGGAGGCTTTTGCGGTTACCCGGTTAACCGTTGGAGTATCAAACGACCTCCAAATGGAACGAAACTTGACCGGCGGTCTACCGGTGCTATACCAAGGCCGCTTGGCAAACCTCGGGCCATTCTGAGAACGTTTAATACCCGCACAAAAGAAGAGGCAAAAAGGGGGCGCTGGGAGACATAGGAGTGCCGGATTGCAAAACGGACAACGGGGAAAATGCTCGGTTGCATGAGACGAACATGTATGAAAATGCGATGCACATGACAACATGATATGAAATGCAGATGATGACATGGCAAAGTGCAACACGCAAGCACATGACATGGCAACGACGGCGAATAACTGGCAAACACCTGGCGCATCGAATCCGGGGCGTTACAATTGCGCCCAATTTGACTGTGAAAATAATTCTACACACAACGCTGATAAGTCGCCTGGGCACTCTTAATCCCAAAAGGCATAGACACATAGCATAAAGCTCCAAAAGGCATGATGAAAGTCGTCTTCTCTTGGTCCTTGACTGCCATCTTGATCTGATGGTATTCGGGATAAGCATCCAGGAAACACAAGCGCCCACAACCCGCCGTAGCATCTATGATTTGATCAATATGGGGGATGGCAAAGGGATCAGCTGGGCAAGCCTTATTAAGGTCTATGTAATCCACACGCATGCGCCAAGTACCGTTTTTCTTAAGTACCAGCACTGGATTAGCCAACCACTCGAGGTGGAAAACTTCAACGATGAACCCTGTTGCTGAGAGCCGGGGCAGTTCTTCTCCAATGGCCTTGCGTCTCTCTTCATTGAAACGACGAAGGAATTGCTTGACCAGTTTAAACTTGGGATCAATATTGAGAGTGTGCTCAGCGAGTTCCCTCGGTACACCTGGCATGTCTGAAGGTTTCCATGCGATGATCTCCCGGTTCTCACAGATGAACTTGATGAGCGCGCTTTCCTATTTCGGATCCATATTTGCACCAATGGTGAACTGCTTGGATGAATCGCTGGGCACAAAGCCAACCTGTTTTGTATTGCCTGCTGACTTAAACTTCAGCAACGGGTCATGCTCCATTGTTGGCTTCTTCAATGGAGTCATATCCGCCGGGTCAGCATTATCCTTATAAAACTTCAACTCCTCCATCGCACAGACCGACTCAGCATAAGCAGCATCACCTTCTTCACATTTCAAAGCTATCTGTCGGATTTCGGGTTCCGACAGACCCTCTAGGTTCGAACTCTGGGGTGCGCGCGGAGATCTCACCCCCTACCAACCTGCACCTCGTCGCCTCGCAAGGATCTAAACTACACGAAGAGCAACACAAGGGACACAATGTTTATACTGGTTCAGGCCACCATTGTGGTGTAATACCCTACTCCAGTGTGTGGTGTGGTGGATTGCCTCAGGGGCTGATGATGAACAATACAAGGAAGAACAACCTCGCGAGGGTCTGTTCTTGGCTGGTGCGACTAACTGCTAGGGGGAGTTCGGTCGCTCTCTCTCTCTCTCTCTGGATTCAAGATCAACCTCAACGTGTCTCTACCATGTGGGTGGCTTGCCCTATTTATAGGCAAAGGCCTTGGGCCTCTTCCCAAATATTGAGCGGGAAGGGCGCCAACAATTGGCCATTTTGAAGGGGAACATCTAGTACACTTATCCTGACTAAAGTTGGTCCTCGCCGCCAAAGGCTCTCGACGATGACGCCGGCTTGGGCTCCTGATGACCTCCTTCCTGCCGTTGTGTTGGTCTTGGTCTTGTTGCACCGAAATGGCTGCCTTTGCTTGATGCTCTCGCTGCGCTTGCCTCGTTTGCACCAAAGAGGAAACAAGGACATCAAGGCTGGTTGGCGCCCGCCTGGCGCCCTTGGTCGTCATGGCTTGCATCATGGGCACCTCGTGAGGTACCCCGCCTTGATCTCTCCACCTCCTCGCGAGCCAGCCTGACGAGGCCGTGCCTCAGGAGGCTTCCTGTCATCCGCCCCGCGAGGCTTGGCCCCTCGCGAGGGTCTTGAGCTTGTCTTGATGAAGATGATCCGTCTTTGGGCCACCCCTTGAGCCACGCCCGCAGCCGCAGTGCAAGTCTGGGTACCCCGTTCCCGTAACGCCGACAAGAGCTCCCGGCCCAAGGCGCGCGCGACTTGGCTTAGCGGAGAAGCGAAGGGGCAAGTGCGAAGCGCCGCGGGCCCTAACAGCCTGCGGCCTTGGGCGCCGCGTGGCGGTTGATTGGACATGGGCGTCTCTGCTTCCCCACGACGCCTTGACAACTGCGCGAATCGATAAAAGAGCGGCACCCGTCCAGGCTTTTCCTCCTTTGCCTTCTCCAGTCATTGCCCAGATCCCCTTTCTTGCTCCTATCCTTCCTGCTTCCGAAATCCCCAGATCTGCTCCGACCCCGTGCCCTAGCAAGGTATGGCGCCTCGCCAGACCACGGACGGAGCTTGGTACCCGCCTGCTTCAGACTCCCCGAACGTGTCGGAGAAGAGCCTTGCCCGGTCACGCCGGATGATGGCGGCGCAAGGCAACGACGGGGCAGCGGTGCTCAAGGCTGGCTCCGCCCTTCCTGAGGACCAAGGAAGCACCTTCTATCCGCTCTTCGTGAGCGCCATTGCCGTGCCTGAGGAGGCTTCCTGTCTCAGCCGTCGCTGGTATGCCAGGTCGCGATGCCATGGACAAGGCTAGAGGGTGAGGGCTGGAGAGCCAGTAGGAGCCCATGAGTCGCGATGCTCAGGTACCCCCCCCCCTTTAACGTGCAAGCGGCCGACATGAAGGAAGAAGGGGTGCCGTGAACATGCACCAAATAACAATCATGATGGGTCAAACGCCCAACCTGAAAAAATGCAAGAGGGGTACATGTCGCTGGGTCTGGCCTGAGTGGCTTGGGGATGATGCAGCCCGAGGGGCGCCCCCAATAAAGTAAGCTAGGAACATGAAGCAAAAGGGACACACGCTGCAGGGACGGACCCACGCGGCCTGGGAATGATGCAGCCCTGGGGGGGCGCTCCTAGCTGAAAATGAAACTCAAAGGATGTCACCTGATAATGTTGAAGACGAAGGGATGCTGAAGTAACGGATGTCGTGTGCTGCGGAAGCCGATCTTCATGAGCCCCCAGGCCTAGGAGCCTCGGGAGGCTCCGGAGGCGCTGGTGGCTCCTCGCGGACCATCTCCATCTCCGTCAGGACTGCAGAACGCCTGGCCTCTTGAGCCTCCAGGATGCTCCTCATGAGGCGCTGGCGCGTGGCAGCCGCGTTCAGCAAACCGTAAGGCATGCGAACGTAGTTATGGGGTGGACCTTCACAACGCCCCACGCGCAGGGCCAGAGACGCTCGTGAGAGGCGGCTCGCTTGAGCCCTGCTATGTCGATGCAGACGTGCAGCCCACCATCTTCGCCTGGATGGGGAGCTACGGCGGGTAAGCGGCGGCTGCCACTCATGACTCTTGACTCCTGCAGCGCCTGAATGATCTGGCTGACGAACTCCTGAGGGTTTGGCCCTCCTTGCCTCGCTCCTTCCTGAGGGAAACGTTCTTTGAAACACGCATCCAAGTGGTGCCCAAGCGCCTCCCTCGTGATCTTAGCAAAGTCGGTGGCCCTCCAGAGAGAGCCCCGAGCCTTGCTCGAGGAGGGCGTCAGGCGCGCCTTCCTATCTGACGAAGGAGGTGCCCCTGAATAGGCGCGACCCTTAGGGGCCTGCCTCCAGGGGTCGGGCCAGCGATGTCTTCTTCTTCTTGGGAGCAGCCTCGGGAGCCTCCCGCCTCCTGTGATCTGGGTCTTCAAGTGATGCGGCTTGAAAAGCACGCTCCAGGGAACACACTGCGTCTCTCTCTTCACAAGGCACCGTGATGACTCCACCACTTCCTAGCATCTTGAGGACATTGTAGCCATGATGGGTCAGAGCTGGGTACCCGAGGATGGCATTGTATAGCAGGCGAATGTGGGCGACGTCAAAGTCGATGAGCTCGGTGCAGTAGTTGTTGCGCGCCCCGAAGGTGACAGGAAGGCGGACCTGCCCAATCGGAACTGTGGAGCCATCGGTGACTCCGGAGAAAGGCTTGGTTGGCTAAAGCTGATTGTACGGCACTTGGAGATTGTTGAATGTCTCGACAGACAGGACAATGAGCCCTGCTCCGCCATCGATGAGGGTCCTCGTGACTTGCACATTGCTGATGATTGGGGAGCAAAGCATCGGGAGGACTCCGGCTGTGGCTGCGCCTTGAGCTGATCCACGAGCCGAACGTGATGGCGCACGCCGACCACCTAAGAGGGCGCGTGGCTTAGAGCTTGGGAGGACTGCATTCACTTCAGGCGAACTGCTTGAAGATGCGCTTAGAGGTGGGGCTTGAGCTCCGCCCAGATGCAAGCGATCGCGGCGGCTCCTGAAGCCCCCCCCTCATCCTGATGATGGTCTTCATTTCTCCTTGGCTGCGGTGGCAGTGGAGGGAGGCCTGCGTTGCCTTGCGGGCGATCCTCACGAGGCTGATCCCTCCAGCCTCCCTCGCGAGGCGGGTCCCTCCAACCTCCCTCGTGAGGCTGATCCTGCCAGCGGTCCTCGCGAGGTCGGTCACGCTAACCTTGGCGAGGGCCACGGTCTTCCCAGCGTCCTGTGTTTCTTCCTCCTCCTCTGCCGTAGCCTTGATCGTTGCGGCCGGGGCGTCGACCGATTCTCCCTTCTCGCACGGCTCTGAGCTCTTGACATCCGTTGGTGTTGTGGGTGTGGAGGTCGTGGTACACACAGTACCGGCTGCCCTTGGAAGACTCGGGCTGATCCCTGCCTTGCTTGGTATCTGGTTCTCGCACGGCAGCCCCCTTGCGCTTCACGTCCTTGACCTTGGGCTTCTTCTCTTCTGGGTCAGCAGCCGGCAGCTCGAGGAGGGAAAGGCGTCCTTCCTCTACCATGGCGCACTTGGTCGCCAAGTTGAACAGCTCCAGGGATGTGCACAGGTCTTCATGCATCGCCAGCTCCTCCTTCATCTTGACGTCACGCACACCGTCGGAGAAGGCTGAGATGATGGCCTCCTCGGTCACCTTGGGAATCTTGAGGCGTGCGTTGTTGAAGCGCTGGATGTACTTCTGCAAGGTTTCTCCTGGCTGCTGCTTGATGCGGCGCATGTCGCTCACGGCAGGAGGCCGGTCGCGAGTGCCTTGGAAGTTGGCGATGAAGCAAAAGGTGCGTATCTCGCCCCAGAGGAGATCGTGCCAGAGCCGTGTTCAGAGCCAAAAGTGCACCGTCCTTGAGCGCCATGGGAAACCAGTTCGCCATGACCTTCTCGACCCCGTTGGCGGCTTCGATGCCCAGCTCGTAAAGCTGGACGAACTCCGCAGGGTCGGCCGGGCCGTCGTAGCGAGGAGGCAGGTCTGGCTTGAACTTGCCGGGCCACGCGACGCTGCGTAGCTCGGCGGTGAAGGCGCGGGAGCCTGCAGTGGCCACGAGAGGCCTTTGGTGACGAAGATCCTGGTCTTGCGGTTCCCCGTGCGCTGCCACTGGGAGCAGCGCGGGGTCTTGGCGTGCCGGAACAGGAGCGCGGTCGTGACGGGCTGGTGCAGGGAGCACTCGGGCAGCTTCTTGGGGGCGAGGAACCTCTTGACAGCTCTGCTCTTGCTGCGCTGGTGCCGGGCGGAGTGGGTTCCGCCCAGGGGCCACGCGCCTTGGGGCCAAGGCGCCTTCTTGAGGGGGAGGCGGCTGAGGCGCCCCCGGAGCTTCGTCGCCTGCGCAAGGCGGGGTGCGGTGCAGCGAGAAGGACGGCGTGGGGGAGCCCCCTGTGGCGCGGACGAGCTCGGCGACGCGGTCGAGTCACTCCTCGAGACGCTGCCGACGGTAGCGCAGGAGCTCGCTTTGCCGCTGATGAGCGCGCTCGAAGCCTCCATGGCGCGCTGGAGCGCGCGAGACGAAGAACCAGGCGGCGAAAGGAAGTAGCGGTGCGGCCGTCACGCCTCACGGATGGATGCTGGGACGACGCTTGCTGCTCGTTCCCCGCCGGGCCGGTGGCGGTGTTGACGGCAGGCGATGGGGAACGGCGGGGGCGGCCGCCGAGGGGGGCCGTCTGGGCGACGCGAGTAGCGAGAGCAGCTTGGCGCTCGGCGCGGGCCCGACGAGCGTCTGACATGGATGCGATGGGCGGCGAAGAACAGGGCGGCGGAAGGCGGATTCCGGCGCACCCCTACCTGGCGCGCCAAATGTCGGATTTCGGGTTCCGGCAGACCCTCTAGGTTCGAACTCTGGGGTGCGCGCGGAGATCTCACCCCCTACCAACCTGCACCTCATCGCCTCGCAAGGATCTAACTACACGAAGAGCAACACAAGGGACACAATGTTTATACTGGTTCAGGCCACCATTGTGGTGTAATACCCTACTCCAGTGTGTGGTGTGGTGGATTGCCTCATGGGCTGATGATGAACAATACAAGGAAGAACAACCTCGCGAGGGTCTGTTCTTGGCTGGTGCGACGAACTTCTAGGGGGAGTTTGGTCGCTCTCTCTCTCTCTCTCTCTCTCTCTCTCTCTCTCTCTCTCTCTCTCTCTGGATTCAAGATCAACCTCAACGTGTCTCTACCCTGTGGGTGGCTAGCCCTATTTATAGGCAAAGGCCCTGGGCCGCTTCCCAAATATTGAGCGGGAAGGGCGCCAACAATTAGCCATTTTGAAGGGGAACATCTAATACACTTATCCTGACTAAAGTTGGTCCTCGCCTGCCAAAGGCTCTGAGGATGACGCCGGCTTGGGCTCCACGATGACCTCCTTCCTGCCGTTGTGTTGGTCTTGGTCTTGTTGCACCGAAATGGCTGCCTTCGCTTGATGCTCTCGCCTGCGCTTGCCTCCTTTGCAACAAAGAGCAAACGAGGACACTGCGCGGGCAGGCGCCCGCCTTGCGCCCTTGGTCGTCATGGCTTGCGTCATGGGCACCTCGTGAGGTACCCCGCCTTGATCTCTCCGCCTCCTCGCAAGCCAGCCTGACGAGGCCGTGCCTGAGGAGGCTTCCTCGCGAGGTTCTTGAGCTTGTGCTGATGAAGGTGGGCCGTGCTGGGCCACCCCTTGAGCCACGCCGCAGGCCACAGGCAGGCAAGTCTGGGTACCCCCGTTCCCAGAACACCGACACTATCTTCCTATCACCATGGACTGTGATGGTACCCTTGCGACCTGGCATCTTAAGCTGCAGATAAACATAACAAGGTCATGCCATGAACTTGGCATAAGCCGGCTATCCAAACAGAGCGTGATAGGGACATTTGATCTTGGCCACTTCAAAATTCAAAGTTCCTACCCTATAGTTGTTTTCATCGCCAAAAGCTTATTCTAGAGCAATCTTACCAACTGGATAAGCCGACTTACCGGGTATCACCCCATGAAAAACTGTAGAGGAGGCTTAAGATCTTTATCAGTCAGATTCATCCGGCGGAAAGTATCATAGTAAAGGATGTTGATATTGCTGCCTCCGTCCATGAGCACCTTAGTGAACTTGTAACCCCCAACTTGTGGAGACACCACCAAGGCTAACTGACCCGGGTTATCAATTCGGGGCGTGTGATCCTCATGGCTCCACACAACTGGTTGTTCTGACCATCGTAAATATTAGGGTATAGCCGGCTCAACTGCACTCACCGCACGTTTATGAATTTTCTGGTCTCATTTGCACAAGCTAGTGGTAAAGACATGATACTGTCCACTACTTAACTGTTTTGGGTTGCTTTGATACCCTGGTTGCTGCTGCTGATTACCTTGACTCGACTGCTGATTAAAGCCCCCTTGACTGCCCTTACCTTGAAAACCGGAAGTTGAACCGCCACCTCCAAAGCCCGGTCCGTGTGAGCCAGAACTTGACCCGCCGTGTGGTCCATTACCATTATTGTGGTCCTGGTTAAGGCTGTAATTCCTGTACTCCCTCATGATGCTACAATCCTTCCACAGGTGCGTTGACGCTTATCAGGACGACTATTATTTGGACAGGGTTGGTTCAACATCGCCTCTAAATTAGGCCCTGGCCCTCTAGATTGGGGCTGGAATCTTCCCTTGCGGCAGCGATCATTGTTCTGCACATTAGTGTTGGCCACAAAGTCTGGTCCACTGTCCGTGTGCTTGCGCTTACCATTGTTGCCTTGACCCGCTGTATTCTGCTACTGCCCCTTGTCGTTTTTCTTCCCCTTACCGGATTTCTCCACATCTGAATCAGGATCCTTAGTATTGTCTGAGTCGGCGTACTTAATAAGAGTCGCCATGAGCTCTCCCATGTCAGTACAATGACGTTTAAGCCGCCCCAATTTCTATTTGAGGGGAGTGAACCAGTAGTTCTTCTCCAAAATTAAAACAGCAGAACCGGCGTTGATGCTCTCCAATGAATGGATAACAGTGGATACCTGGCATACCCAATGGGAGGTGGACTCATCCTCATGCTGGATGCAAGTGCCTAGGTTCATAATCGACATAGGCTGCTTACACGTATCCTTGAAATTTTGAATGAACCACGTCTTCAATTTAGTCCATGAGTTGATGAAATTAGGGGGCAATCCTTTTAACCAGGTGCGAGCCGGCCCATCTAACATCATGGTGAAATATTTGGCATACACAGCATCATTAACATCCAACATCTCCATGGCTAGCTCATAACTTTCGATCCAAGCATCCGAAGGCTGATCAGCTGTGTAATTGGGCAATTTGCGAGGGCCCTTTAAATCTTTAGGCAATCGCTCATTACGCAAAGCCAGCACCAGGCACGGCACACCCACGGTTATAGAGGTCATCCCAGATTCCTCGGAGATGGACGGGTTAAGCTAAGACTGTTGATGAGCCGCCAACTGAGTCGCTAGTTCTGCCTCTCGAAGTGCCCTGGCTTGATCCGCCAAAGCCTGAGCATTGTTATCAGCATGTGGCGGGTCATGCCCACAAGGCTAGTTACGGTGACGCTCACTGCTCGAAACTGTTGGCGACTTAATGCATCGGCTATAACTTCGACTGTGGTGGGGAGTCGAATGAATCCGCTCGTGACTGTAGGAATAAGCCGCCTGCTGGGCCACCGCCGTATGAAGAACCTCCACGGCCTTCTGGGCTTCAACCGCAGTGGGAGACTCGCCTTTCACCGGAAGAGCCACCAGACGTGATGCCGCAGCAATCATGTTTTCCAGAGGGTTAGAAAAATGACCCGACGACATTGGCACTCGCTGAGGCGGGGTCAGATTCAAACGAAGTGGATCTGCAACATGGAGTTGAGCCATCGCTCTTGCCGCGGGTGCTTCAACGGTCCGGTTTATCTCGGGCGGGTTACTTGGTCCTGCCCCAGGGGTATTGAAAAGATTCCTTGCATCATAGTCCGGAGGTAGGCGACTCTGATGCCTTCTTCATAGAACAGCTTCAGATGTAGTCTGATCCAAACTTAACCGGAAGGCTTCAGCTTGAATCCGTTGTGATTGTTCATCCAAGGCGGCTCGCTCTGTCACCATCCTAGCATTCTTAGCATTGAGCTCTTCCCAGGCTTGGGCTATCTCATATCGCAGCTTCACGACGTCCACCTTATCCTGTGCTTGAGTCTCTGGGGTCACATCTACCGCATCAGAGTCGCCAAGGCATCCAAGAGCTTAGACAAGACCTGAGCCGGTGGGCGCGCCGAGCCGCTTGCTCCGGCTGTTGCCTCGGCTGTTGAACCGGAAGTCATAGCTACAACAGTTGATGAACGGAGAACCGGTTGTGTGACGTACATGAAGATCGCAACCCTATTCAGTGGCTCATAAGGGTCCGGAATACTGTTTCCATCGGAGTAGTCTTGCAGTTGATACATTGAACTAGTCTCACCGGTTGAGGACTCATCATCAGAGTAGATGGTCGTCTCCCGTCCGGATGCAGACCCTTCTTCGAGATCCGCCCCGTGAACGAAACCAAAAAGGCATGCTTCACGATGGCTTGAACCTTGGCAGGTCATACACGCTGAGCCATCTCGATGATGTCGGTGCAGATGTCCGGCTCAGGTTCCGATTTGCCGATCTTGCCGATGAAGAAATGGATTCCGCTGAAGGGGACCCGCTATCCATACTCGATTGAGCCAGCCTCGGGGCCCCAGCCAGCATCGTCGATGTAGAGCTTGCCTCGGCGGCTCTTAGTCATCCTCCCACCGGTGTATCCCTTGATCCCCACGAAGTTGCCCTTCAGAAACTCAAAATCACTGTGCGCCAGCCCCACGGTGGGCGCCAACTGTCGTGGACTTAACACGGTAGATGTCCTAGCAAAAGGACTTAGGTGTGGAGCCATCGCAGCTAGGTTAGCTTGAATGGGTTAAATGGGACAAAGGACATAGAGAGTTTACCCAAGTTCGGCCCCTCGCTGTGGAGGTAAAAGCCTACTCCTGCTTTGGATTGTATTGCTTGGGTTTCGACTGCTAGGGAGCGAATATGCTTGACCTAGTTCTCGATGAGTTGTTTCTTAACCTTTCCTGCCGCCAGGTCTCACCTTTATATACATATGCTGAGGCAGCGGCTTACAGAGTCCCGTTCGGTTCATACATCGTGACTGTCTCAGTTTACAACTAAACATTGTCTTACGATACAAGCTATCACATGGCGACTTAGGAGCCCCCGGTCTGGGCCTCATTGAGGCCCGCCTCCATGAATCGTCACCTTCACCCTGGGCTTTGGTGGACATCTTCATAATGAACAGTAGAAGGCATGACCCGGCCCCTCTTGGGCGGGTCATACCTAGGAGTTATATTCCCAACACCCTTGAAGAGGAAAGGGTGATGCAGCAAAGTAGTGATAAGTATTTCCCTTAGTTGGAGAACCAAGGTATCAATCCAGTAGGAGAAGAACGCGCAAATCACCAATACCTGCACAAACAATCAAACAACTTGCACCCAACGCGATATAGGGGTTGTCAATCCCTTCACGGTTACTTGCAAAAGTGACATCTGTTAGAGATAGATAAACAAAAGATAAAATATTATTGGATTTTTTGGTTTATAGATCTGAAAGTAAAAGATTGCAAAATAGTAGATTGGAAACTAATGAAAATAGACCGGGGGCCATAGGTTTCACTAGAGGCTTCTCTCATGAAGCAAATAATACGGTGGATGAACAAATTACTGTCAAGCAATTGATAGAAAAGCGCAAAGTTATGAAGATATCGAAGGCAATGATTATGCAATATAGGAATCACGTCTGTATCAAGTAGACCGACTCCTTCCTACATCTACTACTATTACTCCACACATCGTCTGACTCCTGCCTGCATCTAGAGTATTAAGTTCATAAAGAACAGAGTAACGCATTAAGTAAGATGACATGATGTAGAGGAAAAAACTCAAGCAATATGATGTAAACCCCATATTTTTATCCTCGATGGCAACAACAAAATACGTGCCTCGCTACCCCTACTTTGTCACTGGGTGAGGACACCACAAAAGTGAACCCAAAGCTAAGCACCTCTCCCATTGCAAGAAAAACCAACCTTGTTGGCCAAATCAAACCGATAATTCAAAGACAAATACAAAGATAACAAATCATGCATATAAGAATTCAGAGGAGATTCAAATAATATTCATAGATAAGCTGATCATAAATCCACAATTCATCGGATCTCGACCAACACACTGCAAAAAAGTATTACATCGGATAGATCTCCAAGAACATCGAGAAGAACATGGTATTGCAAAGAGGGAGAAGAAGCCATCTAGCTACTAGCTATGGACCCGTAGGTCTGTGGTGGAATACTCACACTTCATCGCAGGGGCAATAGAGTTGATGTAGATGCCCTCCGTGATCAAATCCCCCTCCGGCAGGGTGCCGGAAAAGGCCCCTAGAATGGATCTCACGGGAACAGAAGGTTGCGGTGGTGGAAAAGTGTTTTCATGGATGCTTCTGGTGGTTTGGAAATATTTGCAAATATATAGGAGGAAGATCTAGGTCAGGGGGTCACGAGGGTCCCACAAGGTAGGGGGCACGCCCTCCACCCTTGTCGCCACCTCGTGCTCTTCTGACTTGCACTCCAAGTCTCCTAGGTGTCTTCTGGTCCAGGAAAAATCATCGTGAAGTTTTATTCCGTTTGGACTCCGTTTAGTATTCCTTTTCCGCGAAGCTCAAAAACAAGGAAAAAACAAAAACTGGCACTGGGCTCTAGGTTAATAGGTTAGTCCCAAAAATAATATAAAATAGCATATTAATGCATATAAAACATCCAAAACAGATAATATAATAGCATGGAACAATCAAAAATTATACATACGGTGGAGACGTATCATCTACCAATTGTAGTTTTATCAGTACTGGCTTCAATGGCTATTAAGCATGTTGCAATTAACATATATATCCATTTTTTAACAGTTGTATTTCAGTGGCTACAAACTTACAAACCTGACTTAGGATGTTGTTAAGCCTGTTGTAATAGTTGTATCCATTTTTTTAATCTATCCCTTTGCTATCGTGCTACTCCCGCAATGAAGATATACTAGAAATGCTGCCCATTTTCTATTTTTAGTGGATGCTAACCCTGTTGTACTTAACATGCCTTTCCATGTACTTATGCAGGGCCATAACGGGCGATGCTGTTGTTTGCCGTCGAGGTTAGCTACACCCCATGTCATACAATATTTTACATCATTTGTGCAATTGCAGTTTCGCTTCTAACATTTACTTGCTTCTTGTAGGTACACATGTCAGCGGCACTGATCCACTCTTCGACCCGGAGGAACATCTCGCCTCCACGACGGCCAACTTGGGGCGGGATCTTGTCCATATGGAGTGCCCCGGCAATTACCCCATTGTCAATGTAGTCAATAAATGAGAGAATTACACAACGAGAGGCTGACACCAGGGACCCAGCAGGTCGCGCAGTTGTTATTTACCTTTTTGTGAGGAACAAGTAGTTGTTATTTACTAGTTTTAGAGATGGATCAGGATAATAATGGGGTTGTGCGAGGGTTGTAGATCGTCTAGCAAAGATTTTTATTTTTACCACATGATGAGCCCAGTTGTGTTTTTTTTCTTTCTGAAAATGGCTAGCCCAGTTCTACTTTTTTTAAAGAAATACGTAAAGGAGGCCTACTTGCTTTCTCAGCCCTGCTAGGCTGCAAATCTTTCAAGACGAGAGCGATGTATTTGCTTGCCCAGAAAATGAATTAGTAAGAAATGGGATGTAAATTTTAGAAACACATCAAACCCGCAATTAGTTTCAAATATCGTTTTTTCAAGATTTCGAGATGTTGAATTTATATTTTTTGTGGGGAAAATTATGTTGGATTTTAAATTGATATAAAATTATTATTTTTAAATTAGTTTGAACGTGATTTGAAATTTTGGGATTAAGAACAGTTCGGACCGCACCGAAATATGAAAATTTGATTGAATTTTTAACCGTGACCAGAATATGGGTTGTAATGGTAAGAAAAAGAATATGGGCTTCAAAAAATCCTTAAGAATTAGCCAATGGGCTGTACATTTATTAGCAATAATGGCAGATGGGTTGTATGATGTTTTCCACATTTTTTAGGCTGACTTGTGGGCCTACTAGGTTGACGTGTACGCTTTCCTAAAAAAAGGTTGACGCCCACGCAAGGCCGTGTCAACTTAGTCAACACACGAGAGAAGTGACTATTGGATGCCCATCCAAATGACCGTCAGGCTTCTTCAATCTTCGCTTCTTCCCGTCATGCCGCCAAACCAAGACCAGCGGGACCGCCTGCTCCTTCCTCCCGTGGCCGACTATGCTGCCGTGCAGGCCTCACCGCCCCACCCTACTCCCATCGCTGGCTTGGCCATCCCTCTACTCACCCACACCTGCTGTTATTCTCCGGCGACGGTAGACGAAACAGTAAACCCTCGTACTCCCCTCCGCATGGGAAAAAACTGCCGAGTCTTCGCTAGCTCTCTGGCGTTCCCTTCCTAGGCCTCGCCGTCGTCCACCGCCCTGGTGCTCTCGGCGCGGAACGTGGTCAATAGACGACATCCATCAAAAGATGAATGTACGTGGAGAGGATGACAGCTAGGTCCACGGCCGCACGCAAGGAAGTGCCTCCTTATTACACGCAAAATAATGATTCCTCCACCTGACATGAGGACCCACCAGAAGGGCCTCTGTATTTCATGAAAAAAAAACGTTCCTCCCACTGACAGCTCAGATCCACTAGCTATATCTTCGCACGCAAGGAAGTGCCTCCTTATTACACACACAAAAATGAATACTCCCCCTGCTAGCTGGGACCCACCATATTTGGAGGCTAACTTGTGGGCCTACTAAGTTGATGCAGACGGAGGGCTTTGTCAACTTACTAGTGTAGTGACCGTACGATGTCCATCCAACGGTCGTCGTGCTTCTTCAACCTCTAGTCTTCTTGCTCCAGCCGCCCAAACCAGCATCGACCATGCAGCCTGCTCCTACCTCCCGTGGTCGGCTATGCTGCCACGCAGGCCTCACCGCCCCTTCCTACTCCCATTGTTGGCCTGGCCATCCCTGTACTCACCCAGACCTCTTGTTATTTTCCGGTGATGGCAACCTCACGCTGCAGCCGAACCAGTAAACCCTCGTACCCCCCTCCGTGTGGGAAAAAACTATCGAGTCTTCCCCGGCTCTGGGTCATTCCCTTCCTAGGCCTCGCTGTCATCCGCCGGCTTGGTGCTCTCAACATGGCATGGTCAACGTGGTCAAGGAATCACTTACGTCGGAATAGGGCTATATGTGGAGAGGTTGACGGCTGGGTCCACGGCCGCAACAAGGAAGTGCCTCCTTATTACATGCAAAATAATGATTCCTCCACCTGACAGCGAGGACCTACCAGAAGGGCCTCTGTATTTTGGCTTAGCTATATTTTACGAAAAAATGTTTCCCTCCTGACAGCTGGGACCCACCAGCTACATCTTTGCACACAAGGAAGTGCGTCCATATTACGGGCAAAAGAAAGTATTCTTCCCCCTAACAGCTGGGACCCACCCGGTCGAAGCGTACGTAACGTTGTTTGTCTTGTCGTGAATGTGTATATACATACTGGTTGATCGGACTCTCTGCAATGATGAACCATGGCCGAGTAAGCTCGCCACGTGTAGTAGTAGAGCCCCTGACATAGCAGTTCAGGCAGTACCTTCTAAACCGTGTACACGTGCGAACATACGGACGGGGTCTCGAATGCCTACTCGCGCATACGTATGGACAGGGCTCGTCTACATGGAGAGGAAACGGACGGTAGCAACGGCGTCCTGTTCATCGGAAGCCAACCGGCTGGGTCGAAACGGAGAAACTGCGTCGTGTTCATCAGGAGGCAACGGAATGCGTAGTGTTCATCGGGAGCCAACCGGCTTGGACGGAACAGCCGAAACGGGGTCTGGCGTACCGCAGTACGGATGAAACGGCCTTTTGCTCGACCGGCTCCGGTCGAAACGGGATCCTATTCATCGAGAGGGGTCTGGCGTACCGCAAAACAGTGGAAACAAACTTCTATTCGAGCTCCCGCGGTCAAAATGCGGTCCTGTTCGTCGGGAGGGGTGTGGTGTACCGCAAAACGGGACTCCACAGGCTATTGTTCAGCCACCGTCTACTGCCTCGCTCCAACCTCCATGGGCTACTGTTCATCCACCGTCAACTTCCTCCAGCCTCCACCTACTACTGTTCATACACCGCGTCTTCCTCCTACCTCCATTAGCCACTATTCATCCATGGGTTACTGTTCATCCAGCCTCCACCGACTACTGTTCAACCAACCCTCCACGGGGTCCTGTTCATACATCCCCCACCGGCACGGGTGTGGCGGCCTCTTCGGGGTCCTGTTCATCGAGCGGCAATGGCCTACTACCATGGGGTCCTGTTCATCCAACCCCCACCGGGAACTATTCTTCCAACCCCCAACAACGTTCACTTTTCATCAAGAGGCAGGTTCGATCGGCTTCAGTTAGCAGCAGTAGTGAAGGAATCGCTCGGGTTCAGTTAGCAACCAAGGGATCGATCGCTTGGATTCAATAATGTAGCTAGTGCAATCGCTCGGGTTCAGTAAGCCAACGCCTCACTTGGGTTCAGTTAGAGCACAACGCCTCGCACACACGCTGTCGGTGTACAAATAGAGGGTGCACTTTTTGTACCCCTATACCTGTGCACGGGCAGTCAGAGCCGCGCCCACGATCGCACCAAGCAGAGCAAGGGAGGTGAGCCAAGGTAAAACCAAAGCCCAAGATAATCAAAGCAACGCCAAGGCCAAAAACCACAAGAAGCGGAGGGACGAAGCAGGCTTCCCCAGCAAGACCCTTGCCGGGACAGCGGTAGCCCCTTAAGACCCTTTGCCGGGCAGCTCGCCCCACACCAACAGAGCGAGTCACCCTTGAGCCCACAACCTCTAGCGTAATTTACTACGTTGAGGCAAGGGCTCGGGAGATGATGACCCACAAGTATAGGGGATCTATCGTAGTCCTTTTGATAAGTAAGAGTGTTGAACCCAACGAGGAGCAGAAGGAAATGATAAGCAGTTTTCAGCAAGGTATTCTCTGCAAGTACTGAAATAAGTGGTAACAGATAGTTCGGTGATAAGGTAATTTGTAACGAGCAACAAGTAACAAAAGTAAATAAAGTGCAGCAAGGTGGCCCAATCCTTTTTGTAGCAAAGGACAAGCCTGGACAAACTCTTATAATAGGAAAAGCGCTCCCGAGGACACATGGGAATATCGTCAAGCTAGTTTTCATCACGTTCATATGATTCTCAGTCGGTACTTTGATAATTTGATATGTGGGTGGACCGGTGCTTGGGTGCTGTTCTTACTTGAACAAGCATCCCACTTATGATTAACCTCTATTGCAAGCATCTGCAACTACAACAAACGTATTAAGGTAAACCTAACCATAGCATGAAACATATGGATCCAAATCAGCCCCTTATGAAGCAACACATAAACTAGGGTTTAAGCTTCTGTCACTCTAGCAACCCATCATCTACTTATTACTTCCCAATGCCTTCCTCTAGGCCCAAATAATGGTGAAGTGTTATGTAGTCGACGTTCACATAACACAACTAGAGGCTAGACAACATACATCTCAACAAAATATTGAACGAATACCAAATTCACGTGACTACTAATAGCAAGACTTCTCCCATGTCCTCAGGAACAAACGTAACTACTCACAAAGCATATTCATGTTCATAATCAGAGGGGTATTAATATGCATAAAGGATCTGAACATATGATCTTCCACCAAATAAACCAACTAGCATCAACTACAAGGAGTAATCAACACTACTAGCAACCTACTAGTACCAATCCCGGACTTGGAGACAAGAATTGAATACAAGAGATGAACTAGGGTTTTGAGAGGAGATGGTGCTGGTGAAGATGTTGATGGAGATTACCCTCTCCCGGTGAGAGGAGCGTTGGTGATGATGATGACGATGATTTCCTCCCGAGGGAAGTGTCCCCAGAGAAATGCTCTGCCGGAGCCCTAGATTGGTTCCGCTAAGGTTCCGCCTCGTGGCGGCGGAGTTTCATTCCAAAGGTTGCTTATTATTTTTCCTCGATTTAATGACCTCATATAGCAGAAGATGGGCATCGGAGAGCCACCAGGGGCCCACGAGGTAGGGGGCGCACCTGTGGGGTAGGGCGCGCCCACCCTCGTGGCTGTGTGGGCCCCTCCGTGAACTTCTTCCGCTGGATATTTTTATTATTTCCCAAAATGACTTTCGTGGAGTTTCAGGACTTTTGAGTTGTGCGTAATAGGTCTCTAATATTTTCTCCTTTTCCAAATTTCTGTAATTCCAAATTTGCCGGCATTCTCCCTCCTTATGTAAACCTTGTAAAATAAGAGAGAATAGGCATAAGTGTTGTGACATAACGTGTAATAACAACCCATAATGCAATAAATATCGATATAAAAGCATGATGCAAAATGGACGTATCAACTCCCCCATGCTTAGACCTCGCTTGTCCTCAAGCGAAAGCCGATAACGATAAATATGTCCCAATCTTTAGAGGTAGAGGCGTCGATAAAAATAAAATACGGACATGAAGGCATCATGATTATTCTCATTACAGCAACATATATAGATATTGTCATATGATTTCTTATGTTCAAGTAATAATCAATTCACAATGCAGAGTACGAATCATAAACTTTATTGAAAATCAACAAACTATAATCTCAGTCATTGAAGCAATTGCAATTTATCATAACATCAGAAAGAATCTATGTTAGAGCTTAATAGCAAGTCCACATACTCAACTATCATTTAGTCCTTCATAATTGCTAACACTCACGCGATACTTGTGGTTACGGAGTTTTAATCGGACACAGAGAAAGATAGGGGCTTATAGTTTCGCCTCCCAACCTTTTACCTCAAGGGTAATGTCAACAATAATAAATCATGCCCCCTAAATCCAATTAGATATATCAATCAGGATCTTTCCAACATACTGTGCTTGCCAAAGGATAAAATGTAAAAAGGAAAGGTGAAGATCACCATGACTCTTGCATAAGGTAGAGGATAATAAATAAAAGATAGGTCCTTAGCAGAGGGAAGAAGAGGTTGCCATGCGCTTTTATGGTTGGATGCACAAAATCTTAATGCGAAAGAACGTCACTTTATATTGCCCCTTGTGATATGAACCTTTATTATGCAGTATGTCGCTTTTATTTCTTCCACATCACAAGATCGTATAAAGCTTATTTCCCCACACCAATCAATCATACCTATTTAGAGAGCAGTTTTTATTGCTTTGCACCGATGACAACTTACTTGAAGGATCTTACTCAATCCATAGGTAGATATGGTGGACTCTCATGACAAAAATGGTTTAAGGGTTTTTTGGAAGCACAAGTAGTATCTCTACTTGGTGCTGATAATTTGGCTAGCATGAGGGGGAAAGGCAAGCTCAACATGTTGGAAGATCCATGACAATATACTTTATCTCAGATATAAGAAAACATAACCCATTACGTTGTCTTCCTTGTCCAACATCAACTCTTTAGCATGTCATATTTTAATCAGTGCTCACAATCATAAAAGATGTCAATAATAGTATATCTATATGTGAAACCTCTCTTTCCTTATTACTTCCTATTAATTGCAACGATGACCAAAGCTATGTTTGTCAAGTCCCAACAACTTTTAATCATCATACTCTTTCTATGTGAAGTCATCACTTTCAGTAAGATCAATATGAACTCTTTGTTTCTTTTTATTCTTTTTCTTTTATTTCTTTTATTCACTCAAGATCATGGCAAAATAATCAAGCCCTTGACTCAACACTAATCTTTATTATATAGCTCACATACTCGATACATAGAGAGATCATAAAGCAAAAACTCAAAACTATATCATGCCATAAACTTTATTCTACTAGATCAAGATACTACTAATAGGATCGAACTAAGAAAAACGGTAAAGATAGGAGACGTTATTGTGATACCATACCGAGGCACCTCCCCCAAGCTTGTCAATTACCAATGGGAGTGCCCATACCCATGTGATTATGGCTCCTTTGTTGGTGAAGAAGATGGTGGAGGTGATGGATAGTCACACATCGAACGTAAGAGGTCCTCCAACTTGCGGATAATGTCCTTGAGTGCAACAATATGCTCCTTCAACATAATATTTTCACTTGTGAGATACTGTTTTGAATACGAGCTAACTCAATCATCTTGAAAGCTTCGATTTCAGTTCGGGTGAGAAAGTTGTGATCAAGTTGGAGGGTGTCTTCTGCTGCCGGAGCTTGGTCCTCCGTGGCCTTCTTGATCCTTTCATCCTTGTTGATCTCCATGGGTTCTTCCCTCTTCAGCTCTATCTTCATTAGCCAAGAATCTTCGTCACCATTCTCGGAGGAGGGGGACGACATGATGCCTGGCCTTGACAACCCTGACAGAAAACAGCTCGAAACAAGGACAGAGGATATTTGCGTGATACGGGAGTCAAAACCTCCGGGAGAATATATAACGAATTTTTACCGACCAAAATATGTATCGGGCAAGAAAACGGAGTCCGGAAGGCACACGAGGTGCCCACGAGGTAGGGGGCGCGCCCAGGGGGGTAGGGCATGCTCTCCACCCTCGTGGGGCCCTCGTGTCCTTCTCGGACTGCTACTTATTTTTCTATTTTTCTAAATATTCCACAATTGATAAATATTGCCTTAAAAACTGTTTTGGAGTCGGTTTTCTTACCGTACCACATACCTACTCCTTTTCGGAGTATGAAACGTTCCGGAAAGTGTCCTTTATGTATTCCTCCGAGGTTACGGTTTCAATAACATTGGTTTCAACATTTGTAGGATTACCTGAGATATAGTGTTTGATTCTTTGACCGTTTATCACCTTCGGATTTGTGCCCTCAAAGTTGTTGATTTTTATGGCACCGGAATTATAGACCTCCTCGTTAACGTATGGACGTTCCCATTTAGAGAGAAGTTTTCCTGCAAAAAATCTTAAACGAGAGTTGTATAGCAATACATAATCACCTATATTAAACTCACACTTTTGTATCCTTTTGTCATGCCATCTTTTAACTTTTTCTTTAAACAACTTGGCATTTTCATAAGCTTGGGTTCTCCATTCATCAAGTGCGCTAATGTCAAATAACCTCTTCTCACCGGCAAGTTTGAAATCATAGTTGAGCTCTTTAATAGCCCAATATGCCTTATGTTCTAGTTCGAGAGGTAAGTGACATGCTTTTCCATAAACCATTTTGTACGGAGACATACCCATAGGATTTTTATATGTAGCTCTATATGCCCATAATGCATCATCAAGTTTCTTGGACCAATTCTTCCTAGACCTATTGACAGTCTTTTGCAAAATTAATTTGAGTTCTCTATTACTCAATTCTACTTGACCACTAGACTGTGGGTGATAAGGAGATGCAATTCTATGATTAACATCATATTTAGCAAGCATTTACTAAAGCACCATGAATAAAATGTGAACCACCATCAGTCATTAAATATCTAGGGACTACAAACCTCGGAAAAATAACTTCTTTAAGCATTTTAATAGAGGTGTTATGATCAGCACTACTAGTTGAAATAGCTTCTACCCACTTAGTAACGTAATCAACAACAACTTAAATATGTGTATATCCATTTGAGGCAGGAAAAGGTCCCATATAATCAAAGCCCCAAACATCAAATGGTTCAATAACAAGTGAATAATTCATAGGCATTTCTTGACGTCTACTAATATTACCAACTATTTGAGATTCATCACAAGACAAGAAAAACTTGCGGGCATCCTTGAAGAGAGTAGGCCAATAAAAACCGGATTGCAATACCTTATGTGCAGTTCTATCTCCAGCGTGATGTCCTCCATAAGCTTCGGAGTGACACTTGCGTAGGATCTGTTCCTGTTCATGCTCAGGTGCAAAACGTCTAATAACACCATCTACTCCTTCTTTATAAAGATGTGGGTCATCCCAAAAGTAATGTCGCAAATCATAGAAAAACTTTTTCTTTTGCTGGTATGTGAAACTAGGGGGTATAAATTTAGCAACAATGTAATTACCATAATCAGCATACCATGGAGTACTACGAGAAGTACTTATGACATTTAATTGCTCATCAGGAAAGCTATCATCAATAGATAGTGGGTCATCAAGAACATTTTCTAACCTAGACAAGTTATCTGCAACGGGGTCCTTAGCTCCCTTTCTATCAACAATATGCAAGTCAAATTCTTGTAGCAAGAGAACCCATCTAATAAGTCTAGGTTTAGCATCTTTCTTTTCCATCAAATATTTAATAGCAGCATGATCAGTGTGAATAGTTACTTTAGAATCAACAATATAAGGTCTAAACTTATCACATGCAAATACAACTCTTAAGAATTCTTTTTCAGTGGTAGCATAATTTCTTTGAGCATTGTCTAGAATCTTACTAGCATAATGGATAACATTTAATTTCTTATCAACTCTTTGCCCTAGAACAGCACCTACAGCATAATCACTAGCATCACACATAATTTCAAAGGGTAAATTCCAATCAGGTGGTTGAACAATAGGTGTAGAGATCAAGGCTTTCTTAAGTATTTCAAATGCTTCTACACAATCATCATCAAAGACAAATAGTATATCTTTTTGTAATAAATTAGTCATGGGCCGAGAAATTTTTGAGAAGTCCTTAATGAACCTCCTATAAAATCCACGTGACCAAGGAAACTTCTTATACCTTTAATGTCCTTGGGACAGGGCATCTTTTCAATAGCATCAACCTTGGCTTTATCAACTTCAATGCCTCTTTCAAAAACTTTATGCCCCAAGACAATACCTTCATTAACCATAAAGTGGCACTTTTCCCAATTCAAGACAAGATTAGTTTCTTCACATCTCTATAAAACTCGATCAAGATTGCTCAAGCAATCATCAAAAGAGGATCCATAGACGGAAAACTCGTCCATGAAAACCTCACAAATCTTTTCACAAAATCAGAGAATATAGCCATCATGCATCCTTGAAAGGTAGCAGGTGCATTACATAAACCAAAAGGCATACATCTATAAGCAAAAGTACCAAAAGGGCACGTAAAAGTAGTCTTTTATTGATCTTTAGCCGACACAGGTATTTGTGAGAAACCAGAATAACCATCTAGGAAGCAATAATGTGTATGTTTGCAAAGTCTTTCTAGCATTTGATCGATAAAAAGGTAAGGGGTAATGATCTTTCTTAGTAGCTTTATTTAATTTGCGAGAATCAATTACCATCCTATAACCTGTAATAATTCTTTGTGGAATCAATTCATCTTTATCATTAGGAACAACAGTGATACCTCCCTTTTTAGGGACACAATGGACATGACTTACCCACTGACTATCAGCAACGGGATAAATTATACCTGCCTCCAGAAGCTTTAGTATTTCCTTCCTTACCACTTCTTTCATCTTAGGAATAAGCCTTCGTTGATGATCACGAACTGGTTTGGCATCATCTTCCAACTTTATTTTATGTTGACATAGAGTGGGACTAATGCCCTTAAGATCATCAAGAGTATATCCAGTAGCAGCACGACGCTTCTTCAGGGTTTTCAATAATCTCTCTTCTTCATGCTCTGAAAGGTTAGCACTAATAATAACAGGATATATTTTCTTTTCATCAAGATAAGCATATTTAAGATTATCGTGCAACGGTTTAAGCTCAAACACGGATCACCCTTGGGTGGAGGAGGATCCCCTAGGATTTCAACAGCAAATTATGTTTCGTAATAGGTTCCTGTTTAAAGAATACTTCATCTATTTCCCTTCTTTCATTCATAAACATATCATTTTCATGGTCTAGCAAATAATGTTCTAGAGGATCACTAGGAGGTACGACAATATAAGCAAGACCAATAATTTCATCCTTACTAGGCAATTCTTCTTCACGATGTTGTTTACTAAACTTAGAGAAATTGAAATCATGAATCATAACATCCAAGCCAATAGTAACAACATTCTTTTTGCAGTCTATCTTAGCATTAGCAGTGTTCAATAAGGGTCTACCAAATATAATGGGACAAAAGCTATCTTGTGGGGAACTATGAACAAGAAAATCAGCAGGATATTTAGTTTTCCCACACAAGACTTCAACATCTCTAATAATTCCCACAGCTGATATAGTATCTCTATTGGCAAGTTTAATTGATTCAACTTTAATTGTGACATCAATATCTTCTAACTCAGCAGGTGCAATTTCATGCTTAATTTCTTTATACAAGTCATAAGGTACAACACTAGCACTAGCACCCATATCACACAAGCCATGATAACAATGATCTCCTATTTTAATAGAAATAACAGGCACGCCTACCACATGTCTATGTTTATCTTTAGCGCCAGGTTTAGAAATTCTAGAAGATTCACCACAGAATTGAATAACATGCCCATCAATATTATCAGACAAGAGATCTTTAACAATAGCAATATTAGGTTCTACTTTGACTTGCTCAGGAGGTGTATAAGTTCTAATATTGCTTTTTACTTAACCACGCTTGAAGCTTTAGCATGATCCTTTATTCTAACAGGGAAAGGTGATTTCTCAACATAAGAGGTAGGAACAATAGGATCATTAATGTGACAGTCTTTTCTTCAACTTTAATAGGTGAGGATACTTTTACTTCTATGGGAGGATGATACTTAAACCACTTCTCCTTAGGGAGATCAACATAAGTAGCAAAAGATTCACAGAAAGAAGCTACTATCTCAGAGTCAAGTCCATATTTAGTGCTAAACTTACGGAAAATATCGGTATCCATAAAAGATTTAACACAATCAAACTTAGGTGTCGTACCTGACTCCTTACCTTCGTCGAGGTCCCAATCTTCAGAGTTGCATTTAATTCTATCCAATAAATTCCATCTGAATTCAATAGTCTTCATCATAAAAGAGCCAGCACAAGAATTATCGAGCATGGTGCGATTGTTTTCAGAAAGCCGAGCATAAAGATTTTGAATAATTGTTTCTCTTGGGAGGCCATGATTGGGGCATGAATATAACATTGATTTAAGCCTGCCCCAAGCTTGAGCAATGCTTTCTCCTTCGCCTGGCCAAAAATTATATATATAATTGCGATCACGATGAACAAGATGCATAGGGTAATATTTTTGATGAAATTCCAATTTCAATCTTTTGTAGTTCCATGATCTCGTATCATCACATAGCCTATACCATGTCAATGCATCTCCTTCAAAGATAAATGGAAGACCTTCTTCTTAACAACATCAGCGGGTATACCCGAAGCTTAAATAGTCCACAAACTTCATCCACATATATTAGGTGCTTATCAGATGCTTTGTTCCATCTCCTACAAAAGGATTAGCTAGCAGTTTTTCCATCATACCCGAAGGAAATTCAAAGGAATATTTTCATATTCATTTTCAGTAGGTTCATTGGGTTGAGGAGCAACTCTTTGCTTTCATCGGTCGGGGTGAAGATACCCCGAACAAGCCCCTCAGAGGATTACTTTCCATAGTAACAAGTGACAAGAACTTTCAGCACACTATATAAATTTTTCCTTACCAAATTCCACCTACCAAAGGCGCTTCACTCCCCAAGAACGGTGCCGGAAAAGAGTCTTGATGACCCACAAGTATAGGGGATCTATCATAGTCCTTTCGATAAGTAAGAGTGTCGAACCCAACGAGGAGCAGAAGGAAATGATAAGCGGTTTTCAGCAAGGTATTCTCTGCAAGTACTGAAATAAGTGGTAACAGATAGTTCGATGATAAGGTAATTTGTAACGAGCAACAAGTAACAAAAGTAAATAAAGTGCAGCAAGGTGGCCCAATCCTTTTTGTAGCAAAGGACAAGACTACACAAACTCTTATAATAGGAACAGCGCTCCCGAGGACACATGGGAATATCGTCAAGCTAGTTTTCATCACGTTCATATTATTCGCGTTCGGTACTTTGATAATTTGATATGTGGGTGGACCGGTGCTTGGCTGTTGTTCTTACTTGAACAAGCATCCCACTTATGATTAATCTCTATTGTAAGCATCCGCAACTACAACAAAAGTATTAAGGTAAACCTAACCATAGCATGAAACATATGGATCCAAATCAGCCCTTATTTAAGAAACGCATAAACTAGGGTTTATGCTTCTGTCACTCTAGCAACCCATCATCTACTTATTACTTCCCAAAGCTTTCCTCTAGGCCCAAATAATGGTGAAGTGTTATGTAGTCGACGTTCACATAACACCACTAGAGGCTAGACAACATACATCTCATCAAAATATCGAATCTAATACCAAATTCACGTGACTACTAATAGCAAGACTTCTCCCATGTCCTCAGGAACAAACGTAACTACGCACAAAGCATATTCATGTTCATAATCAGAGGGGTATTAATATGCATAAAGGATCTGAACATATGATCTTCCACCAAATAAACCAACTAGCATCAACTACAAGGAGTAATCAACACTACTAGCAACCTACTAGTACCAATCCCGGACTTGGAGACAAGAATTGAATACAAGAGATGAAGTAGGGTTTTGAGAGGAGATGGTGCTGGTGAAGATGTTGATGGAGATTGCCCTCTCCTGATGAGAGGAGCGTTGGTTATGATGATGACGATGATTTCCCCCTCCCGGAGGGAAGTGTCCCCGGCAAAATAGCTCTGTCGGAGCCCTAGATTGGTTCCGCCTCGTGGCGGCGGAGTTTCGTCCCGAAAGGTTGCTTATTATTTTTTTTCCTCGACGAAAGACCTCATATAGCAGAAGATCGGCATCGGAGAGCCACCAGGGGGCCCACGAGGTAGGGGGGCGCGCCCCTCACCCTCGTGGCCAGGTAGGGCCCCCTCTGGTGAACTTCTTCCGCTGGATATTTTTTATTATTTCCCAAATGACTTTCGTGGAGTTTCAGGACTTTTGGAGTTGTGCAGAATAGGTCTCTAATATTTGCTCCTTTTCCAGCCCTTAATTCCAGCTACCGGCATTCTCCCTCCTTATGTAAACCTTGTAAAATAAGAGAGAATAGGCATAAGTGTTGTGACATAACGTGTAATAACAGCCCATAATGCAATAAATATCGATATAAAAGCATGATGCAAAATGGACGTATCAGGAGACACCTCCTTGGTGGCATGCAGATCTTCGTCAAGATCACAAACGTACAAGACCAGATGAGGACCAAAAGACAACGACCCTTGGCAGGATTCTAGCAAAGGATATCCACAAGGCCCCCGACAGGTGCCTTGCCGGGGACGACAGCAAGCGCCACGGCAAGACCCTTGCCGGGGCCCCGGCAAGGCCCTTGCCAAGGACGTCAACAGGCCACTGCTAGGCCCGCATCATCCAAGATCCCACCGACCGTCCCCAAGCAGCTGCCAGCCCTACCAGCTGGGCACGCACCTGCGTGGCGACTATCGGCCTCTACACCAACTCTGCAAGCACCTGCATGGTGGCATGCAGATCTTCGTGAAGACCCTACCACCGTGCCACCTCAGATGCCTGCCTGCCTACATGGCACCACCCGCACCGCCGGCCAGGACGCGTGTCGAAGCCAGGCGAGGCGGCAACGGACGGGACGGGCTCCGTCCCCGCCCCCGATAAAGCAAGAGGAGGGATAACCTGTAATACGAGGGATAACCTCGCGGCACTGCACCCTTTCCACCTCCTGTGTGCCACTGTGGCAGCCCATTTCACCTATAAAAGGAGGCCCATGGCGCACGGGAGAAGGATTCGGCTTTTTTGGAGCTCGTTACACCCCGTAGCTAGCTCAAGAACTTAGAATACATCCACCAAAGCAGGAGTAGGGTTTTACGCATCCTCGCGGGCCGAACCTGGATAAACGAACCGCGTACTCTCTGTCAGATCCGCTCTTCTCTCAACCCCGCGCCCCGCAACCGCAGTAGGGATCCTTGTGATCCCATAGGTGTCGTTTCCCACCGACATCTTTGGCGCGCCAGGTAGGGGGCGCGCAGTTGTGAGAATCTGGTCTAGCAGTTGACCTAGCTGTTCTACATCGCCATGGCTCCTAAGAAGAAGGCGACCATGGCGATTAGTTTGTCCAGAACCGGGTTGGTACCGGAGCGGACCGGTAGCGGGCCAGTCGCGGAGAGGACCCGTGGCATGGCCCGCGAACATCCACATCGCCCTGATGGTCTGGGCCTGGCGAGCGGCGTCGTTCGCGCGCCGGGCGACGAGCCACCAGTCGCGGGCTCTAAAGACAGAGTCGGGGCCCCCGTAGGCGGCGCGGGGCCCTCCAGGGGTGCCACCGTCCCGCCAGGCGGTGACACGGCAATCTCCAAGACGCCAACACCGGCGCCCACGGGGCGCTCCTCTCAGGTTGTGCGTGATGAGCAGCGTCACCATGCCGGTGATCCTGTGCGCCGCCCTGGGAAGAGTCCCGTGCGTCCATCACATGAAGGAGAGGGCTAGCATGCGCGCTGAGGTGCTGATGGAGGTGGCGAACGGCTGCGGAGCCGCGACGCAGCCCCTTCTAACATGGTTAGGAGTCGAGGCGCATCGCGGTCCACCCAGCTCTCGCCACCACCCACGCCAACGGAAGCCCTAGCGCGCGCAGCTGCTCCTCATTTTTCCTCCCGCCGCGGAGAAGCTCGACGAATGGAGGGCCACCGTCTGGAGCCTCGTTGGTATCGCCAACAACGACGGGCTGCGGCCGACGGAACCCGTCGGCCGTCGCGCCGCCGGGCTGCCACGTTCTAGCGAAGGCCACGCCGGAGGCGACGCGGCCACTGTGTACTCCCCACCTCCATCCCGACCGCCCCGGACATCGGCCCGTCGCGGCGACGCTCGTGATGATATCTCCATCGCATCGTCCGACCCGCGAACCAACCGCGATCAGCACCAAGTCCTTCAGGAGCGGGCTCATGAGGATGCTCGAACTACGATCGAGCACCGACGTGACACGCGCCACCAGTCGGACAGGCGGGCAGGGCCCGCTATGGACCACCCGGCGCCGGGAGGCTACGGTGGCCTACCTTACGAGGTGGGTTGTCCGTCCTTTACCCGTGAGCTGCGGCAGTTTCAGTGGCCCTCCCACCGTTCGTTCAAGCCCGATGTTGGCAAGAAGTACAATCGCAAGACTCACCAGTTAGAGTTCCTCAATATCTACACCATCGCGATGCAAGCTGCTGGGGCCCGTGACGATAAGGTGCTTGCCAACTACTTCCTGTTGGCACTCAAGCCTAATGTTATGTCATGGTTGATGCACTTGCCGGTGGATTCCATCTCTTCTTGGGCGGATCTGTGCCATGAGTTTTGGCGCCTTTACCGGAGGTCACCAAGCTCATGGCCAGGCAAGTAATTTACACAGCATCCCCTAGAAGGAAGGAGAAAACCTGCGCAAGTACATCCAAAGGTTCAGCCGGGTGCAGTACAACATCCCTGATGTTCATCCCGCCGCTGTGATCAATGCGTTCCATCAGAACGTGCGCAATCGTAAGATGCGTGAAGAGCTGGCGGTGAACAAGGTTAAGGATGTGGCCGAGCTCTTTGTTCTGGCCAATCAGTGCGCTCGTGCCGAGGAGGGAAGGAAGTACCCCGGCTAAGATGCCGGTGTGGAAACCGACTCCACTGGCGATACCGCCACCCCAGCAAAGAAAGGCCGACACCGTAATAGGAAGCGCAAGGGCAAGGCCGTGCTTGCCGTTGAGGGATCCAACAACACCGGTACCACCAAGAAGACCAAGGCGAGCGACCCCGGCAAGGAGGTTGCCGGGTGTGACGCTTGCCGGGCCTTGGCGGCTACCAACAAGCCAGGAGGCTCCGACAAGCAGTACTGCAAGATCGATCGCACCAAGGGCCACGATCTCCAAAACTACCGGCAGGTAGAACTGCTCGCCGAGAAGCAGAAAGCCGAGTATCTGCGGCGGGACAAGGAGAACGGTCCAGATGGTGCTGAGGGGTCCGGCAAGAAACGTGGCGGCCAAGGAGGCCGCCGCGGCAAGGATAATCAGCAAGAGAGGCCCGCCCGGGGCCGTGACAAGAAGCAAGAAGACGATGATCATGACGAGGACGACGAGTCCGGCGACCACAAGTTTCAGAAAGCCACAGAGGCCAAGTGCGTCGATGGTGGCGCCTCGCTGCATTCATCCCACTGCCAACTCAAGCAGTGGGCGCGCGAGATTACAGCGGTGGAGCCATCGTTCAACGCACGGAAGCCGCTGAAATGGTCCAAGACGCCCATCATCTTCGACACCGAGGACCACCCTGACCGCACCACTGCGGTCGGGTGCTTGCCATTGTTGGTTTCACCAACAATCCACAACCTCAAGGTGACAAAGATGTTGGTCGACGGCGGGGCCGGCCTGAACTTGATCTCGCCTGTTGTGGTCAAAAGGCTGCAGATCCCTGATGGAGACCTCGAGGAGACGGGTACGTTTCAAGGGGTTAACCCGGGGAGGAACCAGCCAAAGGGAAAGATCATGCTGCCCGTGACATTCGGAGGATTGTTTTTGATGTAGCCGAGATCCCCTTGCCTTACAACGGGATCCTCGGTCGCCCGGCACTGGCCAAGTTCATGTCAACTTCACACTACGCCTACAACATGCTGAAGATACCCGGGCCGATGAACATCATCACCGTCCCCTCTGACAAGAAAGATGCGTCGATCTGCGCCGACCAACTCTACCGGGAAGCAGTTGCAGCAGCTACGGAGCCCCGGGGGGGAAGAAGGCCGGCGAGACTCCTAGCACCCACTCCGGCAAGCGCACCTCTTCAGGGTGTTGCGCTCCCGTTGAGGACGTGCCAGAGAGCTCCGCTAGCAAGAGCAAGAAGCCCAAAGCCACGCCACCAGAGACCGACAAGGTGCCCGTCAAGGAGGACGGTACATGCGGAGTTTTTACCATAAGCTCCACCCTCGACGACAAATAGGAAAGCGAGCTTGTCGCCTTCCTGCGGGAGAATGTCGATGTGTTTGCATGGCAAGCCTCCGACATCCCCAGCGTTCCCAGGGAGGTGATTGAGAACCACCTTGCTGTCTGTCCTCATGTGCGGCCCGTCAAGTAGAAGGTCAGGAAGCAAGCTCTGGAGAGGCAGGAGTTCATCATGGAGGAAATCAGGAAGCTAGAGGCCGCAGGTTTGGTGAGAGGAGTACTCCATCCAACGTGGTTGGCCAATCAGGTAGTGGTGCGCAAGGCAAATGGGAAATGGAGGTTGTGTATTGATTACATAGACATCAATAAGGCCTGCCCAAAGGATCCTTTCCCGTTGCCGCGCATTGACCAAATTGTTGACTCCACGGCTAGGTGTGACCTCTTATCGTTCCTCGACGCCTACTCAGGATACCACCAGATCTTCATGACAAAGGAAGACGAGGAAAAGACAGCATTCATCACCCGATGTGGTACGTATTGTTTTATACGGATGCCTTTCGGGTTGGGGAGTGTTGGCTCGACCTTTGCAAGAGCAGTCCAAATTGGTTTTGAGACCCAGCTACATAGAAATATGGAAGCTTATATGGATGACATAGTGGTCAAAACCAAGGAGAAAGCAACGCTTCAGGCAAGATCCGGAGGAAACATTTGGGAACCTCAAGGCAAGATCAACCTCAAATTGAACCCTGAGAAGTGTGTCTTCGGCGTCCCGTCCGGCAAGCTTCTCGGGTCTTTGTGTCCCAGCGCGGGATTGAAGCAAACCCAGATAAGATCAAGGCTATCGAGCAGATTGAGGCACCCACACGGATCAAGGACGTGCGTCAGCTCACTGGCTGCGTTTCTGCCATGAGCCGGTTCATCTCCAAGTCCGCGGAGCGTGCCCTTCCTTTTTCAAGATCTTGAAGAAAGCAGGGCCAATGGAGTGGACCGCAGAGGCCGAGGCAGCGCTGCAAGATTTGACGAAATACCTCTCTCTACCCCAGTTCTGGTTGCGCCCAAACCACAAGAACCGTTGCTGCTTTACCTAGCGGCAACGAACCAGGTGGTTAGCGCCGCACTAGTGGCGCAGAGAGAAGTTGATGAGGAGACAACATGTCACGCCCAAGATGCGACCCTATCCAAAAGGAACTCGAAGGTCCCACCAAGGATAGAAGCGCATCTTGAAGACGCTTTTGCAAGGTGGATATCATTACATCAACATTACATAATAGTGGGGATACATCCAATACAAACAATGACACATGAATACAACAATGCAACATAAAAGATCAACATCCGACTACGAATGAATCATAAACAGAAACTCAAACAATATCCACCCTGCTAGCCCAGGCTGCCGATCTGGAACCTATCCCCTGAACGACGAAGAAGAAGAAGAACTCCAACACAAGAAACTTCCCTCTCACGTCATGATCATCGCAAACCTGTACCTGCAACTGTTGGTGTAGTAATCTGTGAGCCATGAGGACTCAGCAATCCCATTACCATGGGTATCAAGACTAGCAAAGCTTAATGGGAAAGGAAGGGGTAAAGTGGTGAGGTTGCAGCAGCGACTAAGCATATATGGTGGCTAACATACGCAAATGAGAGCGAGAAGAGAAACAAAGGAACGGTCGTCAACTAGTAATGATCAAGAAGTGATCCTGAACTCCTACTTACGTCAGACATAACCCAGAAAACCGTGTTCTCCTCTCGATCAACCCCGAAAAGAGACACTCACGGTTACGCACACGGTTGGTGTATTTTAGAAGAGTTTACTTCGAGTTTACTACAACCGACATTAAGAAATTCCCATCTGCCACATAACCGCTGCACGACTCTCGAAAGTTTAAACCTCAGGGGTGTCCCAACTTAGCCCATGATAAGCTCTCGCGATCAATCGAAGGATATTCCTTCTCCCGGGAAGACCCGATCAGCCTCGGAATCCCGGTTACAAGACATTTCGACAAGAATAAAACAAGACCAGAAGACCTCCCAGCGTGTCGACACCCGTGATAGTAGCCGCACAGATCTCGTCTTAGGCCACGATCGATGAGCAGTCCGCATAACTTAAACCAGGCCTCGAGTTTCCGAGGAGGCGCCGCAAAGGGTTTCTAGTTTGGACCAACACTTAGACAAGCATTGGCCCGGGGCTAAAATAAAGATGACCCTTGGGTTAATTACTCTGAAATGTAGGTGGTGGTGAGGCAAATGGTAAAACCAATGTTGGGCCTTGCTGGAGGAGTCTTATTCAAAGCGAACTGTCAAGGGGGTCCCATAAATCACCCGACCGCGTTAGGGACGCAAAATCCGGGAACATAATACCGATATGACAGAAACTAGGGCAGCAAGAGTGGAACAAAACACCAGGCGTAAGGCCGAGCCTTCCACTCTTTACCAAGTATATAGATGCATTAATAATATAAGAGATATTGTGATATCCCAACAAAATCCTGTCCACCATGGAGCAATCTTCAACTTCACCTGCAACTAGCAATGCTATAAGAGGGGCTGAGCAAAAGCGGTAACATAGCCAAACAACGGTTTGCTAGGAAGGGTGACAAAGGTTAGAGGTTCATGGAAATTTGGGAGGCTTGAGCAGCAAGTGATAGGTAGCGCAGCATAGCGAAAGAACGAAGTAACTAGCATAGCAATGATAGTAATGAGATCCAAGGTGACGGTCATCTTGCCTGAAATCCCGCAAGGAAGAAGAACAAGTCCATGAAGAAGACGAACGGATGAAGCCGAACCAAGCGTAGACGAATGAATCCTCACGATCGCAACGAAACAGGAATTAACAAGAAGAAGCACACAACAAAGTAAACACACCACACATGAACAAGGCATGATGCACAACAAGCATGATGCATGACAAATCTAGATGAGGCTACTCATGGCAAGGGATGATGCAAACAAGAGCAACACATCAAAGCAAGTTTAAATGAGGCCGGGAACAACATATAACAATTCCGGTAAGTCCTCATATGCAAATTTCAAAATTGGTCCAGATCTGAATAAACCTTATGTTCAAGTTGTTAAACAGCACGTTAAGATGCACCACGATGATCTGCACGAAATTCTAGTCAAGTTACATATAAAGTTCATTAGATTCGGAGCTACGGCCTAGAAGATATGAGCAAAACAAGTTAAACATGGCATTGATGCAAAATGCACCCAAACATCAAGCAAACACCTCAAAACATGAATGCAACATGATAATATGAAGCTACATGCAAAAACAAGCAAGTTTCATATAGAGCACACTCAAAACGGAGCAACGGTGCAACACATACACTCTATACAAGGCATAACAACAATCTGTCCTTAACAGCAAGTAGGCATATTGCAAGCATCAAAACAACATTGTACAGGACCTCAACGTGAAAACAAAAGGCATGCGCATATGTACAGGTAAAGCATGACAAAACATGAACACTGAGCTATCTCCAAAAATCACTAGAACATGCTCAAAATTACATGGCAAGATTGCAAATATTAACAGTTTCAGACTTATCAGGAAATAACATCAGGTTGCAATGTTTAGAGCTATCAAACAACATGTTACAGGAACTTATCATGGCAAACAAATGCATGCCACGAATATACTAATTACATGGAACAAAAGTCCTTTAGTGACCATGAGCCAAAAAGGATAAGAAGATATGATGGCACCCATGTAAACATGGCAAGTTATATGACAGATTCATAGATGGCAGAAACAACAATAAGTAAGCATGTTGGTGAGCTTGATCCACTCACCACAGAGCAATACATGGCATGGAAAGGCAACTCACATTAATAAGACATGCTTATGAAGCTAAGCATGGCAAGAGCAAGTTCATAGGGTGCATGGATCACTAACAACAATCATGGCAACATTGAACTTAATGTTAACAGGCTGACAGCAACATTATTTAGCAACTTTGGAGCAAGATAACCGCATGTTACAGCAGGGTATAAATGCAACAAAGGACATGGATGGATAGAGCATGACATGTGTAACAAAACATCCTTAGTGAACATCTCCAGATTATGCATAGAATGACTTGTAGCAGCAGGTTTACATAGGACCATAATATAGTAGATTCAGACATGCAAAACAGCAACAACAAGTACCCTACTTAACAAGCTTGATGCACTCACTACAGGACCCACAAAAATACATGGATGGCACCTCTGTGAAGATTGTATGACATAGCACAAAACACATGTAGAGATCATGATCATAGGATGCACACATCAAATGCAACAAAAATGACAAATCAACAAGTTATAACAGTTTCAGCAGATTAACATCATATAGCACTTTTGCAACAACGATTCAGGCATCAAGATGAACTCCAATGAACATGATGCAATGGAATAAAATTGTATACTCGTCAAGGCGAACAATTTGACATATTACACGCATGAAACGGAGCTACGGATGCGGAGATATGATGGCATGAACATGGCATGAAAATGACAGAAATCTAGGACAGGATATTTCGGGGGCCACCTTGCCAGATCTAGATCTGGGGCGGATCGAGGCGGGCCGGGCTCGCTGGAGCTGCAGGTCGGGAAGGCGGCCGGAGAAGAGACCGGGGGCGGTCGGGCGCCTGATTCAGTGGCGCGGCGAGGCGACGGCATGGCGGCCGGGCGCGACGCGGCGGCCGAGGTTTGCCAGGCGGCGCGGCGCAGGTTCCGCGGCGGCGGGCAGTGGCAGCTGGATGGCGGCGGGACGACGACGGCTCGGGCGGCGGCGGAGGCCGGGCGATGGCGCTGGGAGGCGGCGGGACTTCATGGCGCCAGCGATGGGCTTTGGGGGCCCGACCCGGCCTTGGCGGGCCGGGCGGCGAAGTGGCGGCCACGTGGCGGCGCGATTCAAGCAGCGGCGGGCGGACGACGTCTGTGGCGGGCGGACATGTCCCATGTGGAGAGTGGAATTTTAGGGTTTGGGGTGAGAAATCATCCGCGAATTTCGGGGGAGGCACATATTTATAGGTAGAGGGAGCTAGGAGAGTTCAAATGAGGTGCGGTTTTCGCCCACACGATCGTGATCGAACGACCGAGAGCATGGAGGGGAGTTTGCTGGGTTTTGGGCCACTTTGAAGAGGTGTTGGGCTGCAGAGAGAAGGGGGCTTTTACGGTTACCCGGTTAACCGTTGGAGTATCAAACGACCTCCAAATGATCCGAAACTTGACAGGCGGTCTACCGGTGCTATACCAAGGCCGCTTGGCAAACCTCGGTCCATTCCGAGAATGTTCAACACCCGCACACGAAAAGGGGTAAAGGGGGGCGCCGGGGAGCATAGGAGTGGCGGATTGCAAAACGGACAACGGGGAAAATGCTCGGATGCATGAGACGAACACGTATGCAAAATGAAATGCACATGATGACATCGCAAAATGCAACACGCAAGAAAATGACATGGCAAGGACGGCAAATAACTGGCAGACACCTGGCGCATCGAATCTGAGGCGTTACAACACTCCTCCACTAACAAGAGATCTCGTCCCGAGATCTTAGGACCGAGACGGGAGGGAAAAAGGGATGAGGTGAAACAAGAACTGAAGAGAAGAAGCAAAGAATTGAGAGCACTCGAGAAGAAGAGAGGAACGACGAGAAAGGCGACAATCGAAAGCTCACGGAATCAGATAGACTCTGACACGACTCCGGTTAGAATGAGATAAGAAACGGATAAGACTGAAAGGATTTAGACAGCACTCTGACTGAACATGGAATAAATAGAACACGAGCTTCACCCAAAGAGATGGCACTTGACGAGATGAACAATGCAATGCCTCCGAAAGAATGAAAAACAGAGAGGTTGAGCCAACAATGAAATGATTTGAAATTGATCTTGGAAAAGGCATCTGACTGATGAAATTCATTCTTACGTCACACTTGAAAAGAATTGATATAAACTCCGGGGAAATTAAAAGAGTCAGGTAAGATCCTGGGAAAGACCTGTGGGTTAGGGCCCACTAAAAGAAAACGCCGTTGAAAAGGGATGATGAACATAGATGATGCACCGGAACAATTGAAATATTTGAATGAGGTGACCGCCTCGAATTAATTGGAACACCGACAAATCTCCTGAGATGACTTGAGCACTCGGAAGGATAAACTGGCGAGAGGCGAACGAGCAAGGGGAAAACATTTGAGCCGAGGAAAAGAATATGATCAACCCGAAAAACTTCAATTGAGTGCACCGGAAAAAGAAAGGAATGAAGAATGACGAACGAGACGAGAATTCACCGGTTGAAATGATTGAGGGAAGACTGAAGAGACTCAGACGTAATGAAATTGATGGTCGAAACAGACTCAAACTCCGGAAGAAAAAGGGTGGGAGGGCGGGAAAAAAGGCAACTTGGAAGGGGAAATCGATTTAATATCTTGAAGAGAAAACACCGTTGAAATCATTGAGGAAAGAAACGCAAAGACTTCGTGACGAGTAGGATGGATACTGACACGGACTCGGTTTTAGAAGAAGAAGGGTGGGCGGGTGGGAAAAGAAGACAACTGAGGATTGAACTTGGCAAAGATGAAGAGGGTCGAATCGCCATGACGAGAAATGCACCGGATGCAAAGAGATGAGGAACAACTACCGGAAAAACCAACTCCGTGATCCTAAAGAAAAATTTGAAGGGGAAGAGGAGTAGTTCAAAACACCTACGTCACGATTCCTAACCAGAGCGACGAAGGGGCTGAGGAGTAAAAAGAAATCCTACTCTCCGATATAACTAGACTCCGAAAATAGTTTTCTTCTAGACTCAACAACGGCCAACTACACGATCAAACAAGGGGGCTCCTAGGGTCGGTAGAGGCTCTGATACCAACTTGTCACGCCAAAGATGCGACCCTATCCAAAAGGAACTCGAAAGTCCCACCAAGGATAGAAGCGCATCTTGAAGACGCTTTTGCAAGGTGGATATCATTACATCAACATTACATAATAGTGGGGATACATCCAATACAAACAATGACACATGAATATAACAATGCAACATACAAGATCAACATCCGACTACGGATGAATCATAAACAAAAACTCAAACAATATCCACCCTGCTAGCCCAGTCAGCCGACCGAACCTATCCCCGAATCGACGAAGAAGAAGAAGAACTCCAACACAAGAAACTTCCCTCTCACGCCATGATCATCGCAAACCTGCACTGCAACTGTTGGTTTAGTAATCTGTGAGCCACGAGGACTCAAAGAATCCCATTACCATGGGTATCAAGACTAGCAAAGCTTAATGGGAAAGGAAGGGTAAAGTGGTGAGGTTGCAAAGAGCGACTAAGCATATATGGTGGCTAACATACGCAAATGAGAGCGAGAAGAGAAACAAAGGAACGGTCGTCAACTAGTAATGATCAAGAAGTGATCCTGAACTCCTACTTACGCCGACATAACCCGTAAAACCGTGTTCTCCTCTTGATCAACCCGAAAAGAGACACTCACGGTTACGCACACGGTTGGTGTATTTTAGAAGAGTTTACTTCAAGTTTACTACAACCGGATATTAACAAATTCCCATCTGCCACATAACCGCTGGCACAGCTCTCGAAAAGTTTAAACCCCGCAGGGTGTCCCAACTTAGCCCATGGTAAGCTCCCGCGATCAATCTAAGGATATTCCTTCTCCCGAAGACCCGATCAGTCTGAATCCTGCCACAAGACATTTCGACAAGAATAAAACAAGACCAGCAAGACCTCCGCGCGTCGACACCTCGATAGTAGCCGCCACAGATCTCGCCTCGTGCCACGACCGAATGAGCAGTCCGCATAACTAAAACCAGGCCTCGAAGTTTCCCGAGGAGGCGCCGCAAAGGGTTTCTAGTTTGGACCAACACTTAGACAAGCATTGGCCCGAGGGGGCTAAAATAAAGATGACCCTTGGGTTAATTACTCCCAAGGGAAATGTAGGTGGTGGTGAGGCAAATGGTAAAACCAATGTTGGGACTTCTTTGGAGGAGTCTTATTCAAAGCGAATCGTCAAGGGGGTCCCATAAATCACCCGACCGCCGTTAGGGATGCAAAATCCGGGAACATAATACCGATATGACGGAAACTAGGGCGGCAAGAGTGGAACAAAACACCGTGCATAAGGCCGAGCCTTCCACCCTTTACCAAGTATATAGATGCATTAATAATATAAGAGATATTGTGATATCCCAACAAAATCCTGTCCACCATGGAGCAATCTTCAACTTCACCTGCAACTAGCAACGCTACAAGAGGGCCTGAGCAAAAGCGGTAACATAGCCAAACAACGGTTTGCTAGGAAGGGTGACAAAGGTTAGAGGTTCATGGAAATTTGGGAGGCTTGAGCAAAGAAGTGATAGGTAGCGCAAAGATAGCGAAGAACGAAGCAACTAGCATAGCAATGATAGTAATGAGATCCAAGGTGACGGTCATCTTGCCTGAAATCCCGCAAGGAAGAAGAACTAGTCCATGAAGAAGACGAATGGATGAAGCCGAACCAAGCGTAGACGAACGAATCCTCACAATCGCAACGAAACAGGAATTAACAAGAAGAAGCACACAACAAAGTAAACACACCACACATGAACAATGCATGATGCACAACAAGCATGATGCATGACAAATCTAGATGAGGCTACTCATGGCAAGGGATGATGCAAACAAGAGCAACACATCAAAGCAAGTTTAAATGAGGCCGGGAACAACAAATAACAATTTCGGTAAGTCCTCATATGCAAATTTCGAAATTGGTCCAGATCTGAATAAACCTTATGTTCAAGTTGTTAAACAGCAAGTTAAGATGCACCACGATGATCTACACGAAATTCTAGTCAACTTACATATAAAGTTCATTAGATTCGGAGCTACTACTAGAAGATATGAGCAAAACAAGTTAAACATGGCATTGATGCAAAATGCACCCAAACATCAAGCAAACACCTCAAAACATGAATGCAACATGATAATATGAAACTACATGCAAAAACAAGCAAGTTTTATATAGAGCACACTCAAAACGGAGCAACGGTGCAACACATACACTCTAGACAAGGCATAACAACAATCTGTCCATAACAGCAAGTAGGCATATTGCAAGCATCGAAATAACATGCTACAGGACCTCAACGTGAAAACAAAAGGCATGGGCATGATGTACAGGTAAAGCATGACAAAACATGAACACTGAGCTATCTCCAGAAATCACTAGAACATGCTCAAAATGACATGGCAAAATTGCAAATACTAACAGTTTCAGACTTATCAGGAAATAACATCAGGTTGCAATGTTTAGAGCTATCAGACAACATGTTACAGGAACTTATCATGGCAAACAAAGGCATGGAACGAATCTACTAATTACATAAAACAAAACTCCTTTAGTGACCATGAGCCAAAAAGGATAAGAAGATATGATGGCACCCATGTAAACATGGCAAGTTATATGACAGATTCATACATGGCAGAAACAACAATAAGTAGGCATGTTGGTGAGCTTGATCCCCTCACGACAGGTCAATACATGGCATGGCAAGGCAACTCACAGTAAGAATACATGTTTACGAAGCTAAGAATGGCAAGATCAAGTTCATAGGGTGCATGGATATCTAACAACAATCATGGCAACATTGAACTTAATTTTAACAGGCTGACAGCAACATTATTTAGCAACTTTGGAGCAAGATAACAACATGGTACAGCAGGCTATAAGTGCAACAAAGGGCATGGATGGATAGATCATGACATGTATAACAAAACATCCTTAGTGAACATCTCCAGATTATGCATAGAATGACTTGTACAGCAGGTTTACATAGCATCATAATATAGCAGATTCAGACATGCAAAACAGTAACAGCAAGTACCCTACTTAACAAGCTTGATGCACTCACTACAGGACCCACAAAAATACATGGATTGCACCACTGTAAAGATGGCATGACATAGCACAAAACACATGTAGAGCTCATGATCATAGAATGCACACATCCAGTGCAACAAAAATGACAAATCAACAAGTTATAACAGTTTCAGCAGATTAACATCACATAGCACTCTTGCAACGAAGATCCAGGCATCAAGATAAACTCAAATGAACATGATGCAATGGAATGAAATTATGTACTCGTCGAGGCGAACAATTTGACATATCACGCGCACGAAACAGAGCTACGGATGCGGAGATATGATGGCATGAACATGACATGAAAATGACAGAAATCTGGGACTTGGGATATTTCGGGGTCAACCTTGCCAGATCTGGATCTGGGGCAGATCGAGGCGGGCCGGGCTCGCCGGAGCTGCAGGTCAAGAAGGCGGCCGGAGAAGAGACCGGGGGCGGCCGGGGCGCCTGGATCCGGCCGGGGGCGCGGCGAGGCAACGGCTGCTGGCGGCCGGAAGCGGACGCTGCGACCGAGGTCGGTGCGGGCGACCGGGCGGCGCGGGCAGGTTCCGCGGCGGCGGCGGCCGGTGGCAGTTGGACGGGCGGCGGGACGACGACGGTTTCCCAAGGGCGGGCGGAGGCCGGGCGATGGCGCGGCAAAGCGGCGGACTCGCGGACGCCGGGCGATGGGTTTTCGGGGGTCACCCGGGCCTTTGGCGGGCCGGGCGGCGGCGAAGGGCGGCTGCGGTGCCACGTGGCGGCGCGGATTCAAGGGCGTGGCGGCGGCGGACGACGTCTGTGGCGGGCGGACATGTCCGGCGTGGAGAGGGGAATTTTTAGGGTTTGGGGTGAGAAATCATCCGCGAATTTCGGGGGAGGCACATATTTATAGGTAGAGGGAGCTAGGAGAGTCCAAATGAGGTGCGGTTTTCGCCCACACGATCGTGATCGAACGACCGAGAGCATGGAGGGGAGTTTGCTGGGTTTTGGGCCACTTTGGAGAGGTGTTGGGCTGCAAAGAGAAGGGGGCTTTTACGGTTACCCGGTTAACCGTTGGAGTATCAAACGACCTCCAAATGATCCGAAACTTGACAGGCGGTCTACCGGTGCTATACCAAGGCCGCTTGGCGAACCTCCGTCCATTCCGAGAAAGTTCAACACCCGCACACTAAAAGAGGTAAAGGGGGGCGTCGGGGAGCATAGGAGTGCCGGATTGCAAAACGGACCACGGGGAAAATGCTCCGATGCATGAGACGAACACGTATGCAAAATGAAATGCACATGATGACATGGCAAAATGCAACACGCGAGCAAATGACATGGAAAGGATGGCAAATAACTGGCAGACACCTGGCGCATCGAATCCGGGGCGTTACACAGCAACAGCGGCAGAGTTGACGGTTGGTGGGTCGGAACCCTCCCCGGCAGGCTCAAATTTCGGCAAGAAGACCGAGACCCTGCAAGATCGGCGCCAGGCGACGGGACCCACGCGACCAGGTGAAGAAGCGCAGAAGAAGAAAATGGTGCAGCACCTGGGCTTACTTGCCGTCGCCTCCCTTTGCAGGGGCTAGGTCGAGGTACTCAGGTGTGCAAAAGCTGCTCTTCAGCCTCCTTATGGCTTCGAGGAAGCTGCGCCATTACTCCCAAGCGCATGAGATCACGGTGGTCACCCGCCTCCCATTGCAACGGATATTGCATAACCCAGATACAACGGGGAGGATCGTGGAATGGACCCTGGAGCTATCAAGCTTCGGTTTAAGGTTTGAAAGTACCTCGACGATTCAGAGCAGAGTCTTGGCGGAGTTTGTTGCAAAATGGACCTCGACGCCCGAAAAAGAGGTACAAGAGACCACTCTCCCCGGAAAGGAAACGAGTCGCAACTGGATCATGTACTTTGATGGTGCCTTCTGGATGCAACGCGCCGGCGCTGGTGTGCTGCTTGTCGCACCCACCGGAGAGCACCTCAAGTACGTCATCCATATGCACTTCCCCCGGGAGATGTCAACCAACAACACCGCCGAGTACGAGGGTTTGCTTGCCGGTCTCAGGATCGTGGCGGACCTCGGAGTTAAAAAGCTCATCGACAGAGGCGACTCACAGCTCGTCGTCAGGCAGATCAACAAAGATTATCAAAGCCCGTTGATGGAAGCTTACGTAGATGAGGTGAGGAAACCGGAGGAACGCTGACGGTATACAAGCGGAGCATGTCCCTCGGGCAGAGAACGACATCGCCGACTACCGTCAAAGCGCCGCTGCCCTCAAGCTACCTGTGGAACCGTGTACTTTTGTGCTTCAGCTTAACTCAGCCATCCATTGAGCCGCTGACCGGGCGTAACAAGCGGAGGAAGCTAGGCCTCGAAAGTACTTCCCCACCGAAGCCCCTGATTACCGGGCGAAGAAGTTGTCGTGGATGTGCCACGGGGCGACCAACTCCGGCAGGACCTCAGGTCATGGCCATGGAGGCGGCCGCTCCCGTAACAGAAGAAATGCCTTTGGTCCTTGTCGTCGAGCCACAGGCTCCGGCATGGGCACAGCACACCGTCCGATTCCTTCAGAAGGAGAGCTTCACGAGGAGCGTGAAGAGGCGGAAAGAGAAGCTCGACAGTCTCGCTTCGCAGTTCGCTGATAACGAACTGCACAGAGCAGAAATGGGGTGAAATTGAAGTGCATCTCCGGGAGGAAGGACTAAAGCTCGGGCAGAGATACATGGAGGCATATGTGGCTCCCACATATTGTCAAGGGCCCTTGCCGCAAGGCTTTCCGCAAGGTTTCTTCGCCCACCGCCTTCCGTGATGCGACAAAGACTAGTAACCAAGTGTGAAGCGTGCAGCCCATTCAAGAAGCTCCATCAACCAGCTCAAGCCCTTCAAACTATCCCTCTCTCCTGGCCCTTCTCAGTCTGGGGGCTCGACATATTGGGCCCTGTCCCCCGTGCTGTCGGGGGCTTTGAGTACTTGTATGTCGCAATCTACAAGTTCACAAAGTGGCCAGAGGTGGAAGCAGTGAGGAAGGTGACGGTGCAGTCAGCCATCAAGTTCTTCAAGGGACTAGTGTGCCATTTTGGGGTGCCCAACAGGATCATCACCGACAACGGCACGTAGTTCACAAGCCATGCCTTCATGCAATACATTGAGGATCTCGGCAGCAAGGTATGTTTTGCTTCCGTGGCACATCCACGGAGCAACGGCCAAGCGGAGAGAGCAAATGCTGAAGTCATGTGAGGCTTAAGAATGAAGACTTTCGACAGGCTGCGCAAGAGTGGAAGGCGCTGGATTGACGAGTTGCCGGCGGTTCTTTGGTCGATCAGAACGACGCCAAATCGAGCCACCGCCGTACACCCTTTGCCTCGGTTTACGGGCGTAAGCTTCTCCCCACGGAACTCATATATGGGTCACCTCATGTGCTCGCTTATGATGAGCTTGAGCAAGAGCGATAGCGGCAAGATGACGCGACGCTCCTTGAGGAAGATCGTCCCCGGGCAGCTCTGAGAGCAGCATGCTACCTGCAAGCCTTGCGCCGCTACCATAGCCGCAAGCTTCATGCCCGGAGCTTTGAGGAAGGCGACCTTGTTCTCCGGCATGTTCAATCGGCCAAGAATTCCAACAAGTTGACGCCGAAGTGGGAAGGCCCTTATCGGGTAACACGAGTCACCACTCGGGCGTACTGGAGATCAGAGAAGCCATTCCAGTGAGCAACTCACGGAACATCGAAAGCATCTCAAGGCAGTTTTACCCATATAGGCGCTGCTTGCCGCCTCCGGCAAGATACCTTTTGTACAAGCCTTGCCGACAAGGCGGTAACCCTTTGTACAAAGCCAGCGCAGACCTCGAGCATAAATAAACGGTTACCGGGCACCTAAGTTATAGCATGCATGCTAGGTTGAGTCTCGCCCTTGGTTAGGTTGATAGTGCTTAGCGCGGCTAACCCCTAGCTTAGAGGTCGAGTGCGTGTCTCTCTATTCTTCTCTATCTTCTTTGGTTCGAGGACACATGAATATCCTTGCCGAGCTGCTTTGGAAGAAAGGGGACGGACCGGCGTACGGGTCCCGGCTAGCCAATACTGCCGGGGGGCTATAAGGGCGAAGATCCACCCGCGGCAAGCCAAAGTTGCCGGGGGCTGCAGATTCAGATAAGTTCTCTATCCCTTATCATGCATTTCGTTATGGACTGAGGGATGTGAAACCTCGTTTTATCCTTAGGCTATCATGCTCCCCTCATTCCGGACCCTAGGACTCGTCTCCTGGGACCGAATTTGGTCGTAGTCGCGGCAACAAGGAAATAAAACGAGGAGCCTAGGCCCGCCTCATCCCTGCCTCCGCCAAGGGCGTGAGAAAAGTCGAGCGAAGTGGGGGGACGGCAAGGTTTCTTGCCGGGCGAAAAAAACGTTTATCTTAAGGATAACGAGGATTCGTTCCTTGTCGTGGGTTCCACCCACTAATGAAAACCCAGGCAAACATCCCTTTTTCATTAAAAAACATCCCGTATAGGTACAGTTCATGCGAAATGGAAAACATGAGCAAGGTGATTACAAGCTTTAAATTCTACTAAGGCCTAAAGGCTTACAAACTAAAAAGAGATAAGGTGCCCGTAATCCCTTTCTTGTCCCTCTCCTCAGGAAATGGAACAAGAAAAGCAGGAGGGCAAAAGGGGCGCCTAGGCGAGCTACGGGTGGCAGAAGACACCAAGAGAACATCTTGGTGGCCATCCAAGGGCTGGATGGTGATGGCGGTGCCGAGGCGAGCTCAAGATTTAGGCGGCAGACGCCAAGACGCTGCATTTAAGGCCGATGGCGTTCACAGATTGACTTGACGGCCTTGCCGCTTCTCTTCCTCTTCGCAGCCTCCCAATGCCACCGCCCAAGGAGACGCACCCCGAGAAGTTCAAGGAGCCGGGCGACACGGATGGTGGGGTCGCCGGTGCCGCCCGGGAGCGGGCGCCCGACGCCTAGTATGACCTGGCTATCCTGCCGCCGCTAGCCTCACCGTCATCGCCGCTGTCCTCCTCGTCACTCTCGCCGAGGAGGAATCTTCACATCGAAGAGCTCTCCACGCAGCACCTTACGCGAGTCCCGGCGTTCAAGATTTTGACGGAGAGGAGGCCACCCTCCATTAGTTTGAAATGGAGAGTGAGCCCATCCGTCAAGCTGGGGAGGCGAGCGAAGGTATTCCACCCTCGATGAAGATACATGACGTGAGGGGCAGGGAACTCGACATTGACCCATGTGCCGCTGTTCCCACAACCCCTCATATGCAGCCGCAACTCCTGCGGCGGATCCAGCTCCATCTCCCGCACGAATGGAGTCGGGAGGCGAAGGCGACGGCGCGGTGGCCGGCGCAGCCTGACGAAGAATTCGCAAGGGTTGTTCCCGGCGTGGCCCTCCATCGGAGGAGAGGCTGCTGGCGGAGGCGAGGCTGATCTGCCGCCCCGTCCTCCTCTCCCTCGAGCACCACGACGGCCTCGACCTCGCCCCCTCCCGCTTCCTATAGTGGCCGGCTCCGCCGCTACGGACTCTTGGAGAGGTGCGACGCGTTGTCTGGCCGAAACCATCGCCGCCACCGATGAAGCGTCACCACGCCCCCTCGTCATGGTAGAAGGAAGAAACAAGAATGGGGAGAGGCAAATGGCGGAGGGTTGAGAGGCACCATTCCTCCCGCTCCCCTCTTTATAAAGGGGTGGGGGCGAGACTCAGCCGCCCCCTCTCGGCCAATTCGGCCCGCTGAAGTGACGGAAAGCGGGGCCGTCGACCGCCCTCCCCGCTCCATTGAAGGCACGTGGGAATCGACCCACGCACGCGCACGACTTCCCACATCCCGCGCACCTGTCATTTGCTGTGCATTATGAATGCAGCAAACGTGGCGCAAGGGGCACGCGTAGTGGGACGCGTGGAGCGATGGTTCCCCAGCGGGGGCAGTAAATGGGAGGCAGCCCTGCAGTCTCAAAGAGACACACAAGCCGCCTTTATCGTCCACATCATGAGGTGACGCCAAGATGTTTGCCAACACGCTGCTGCCAAGATGACCCCACGCCGCCGCGCTGCTCAACGCGGGCCGTGGAGAAGCGTAGCACGAACCGCCATCAGCAGTAAAAGCCACCCTACCTGCCCGAGCACCGTTCTGGGCCTAGCCCAACAACGCATCATGCTTATGTGTGGCCCAGGCCCGGGGGCTCTTGTCGGTAAACAAATAGAGGGTGCACTTTTTGTTCCCCTATACCTCTGCACGGGCAGTCAGAGCCGTGCCCATGGTCGCACCAAGCAGAGCAAGCGAGGCGAGCCAAGGTAAGATCAAAGCCCAAGATAATCAAAGCAACGCCAAGGCCAAAAACCACAAGAAGCGAAGGGAGAAGCAGGCTCCCCCGAAAAGACCCTTATCGGGGACAGCTTTGGCAGCCCCGGCAAGACCCTTGCCACGGTAGCTCGCCCCACACCATAAGAGCGAGTCACCCTTGAGCCCACAACCTCTAGCGTAATCTACTACGTTGAGGCAAGGGCTCGGGAGACACCTCCTTGGTGGCATGCAGATCTTCATCAAGATCACAAATGTACAAGACCAGATGAGGACCAAAAGACGACGACCCTTGGCAGGATTCTAGCCAAGGATATCCACAAGGCCCCCGGCAGGTGCCTTGTCGGGGACAACAGCAAGCGCCACGGCAAGACCCTTGCCGGGGCCCCGGCAAGGCCCTTGCCGAGGACGTCAAGAGGCCATTGCTAGGCCCGCATCAACCAAGATCCCACCGACCATCCCCAAGCAGCTGCCAGCCCGACCAGCTAGGCACGCACCTGCGTGGCGATGATCGGCCTCTACACCAACTCTGCAAGCACCTGCGTGGTGGCATGCAGATCTTCGTGAAGACCCTACCACCGCGTCACCTCAGCTGCCTGCCTGCCTACATGGCGCCACCCGCACCGCCGCCAGACGCTGCGGTCGGGCCAAAGCGAGGCGGCAACGGATGGGACGGGCTCCGTCCCCGCCCCCGATAAAGCAAGAGGACACCTAAGCGATGCATTAAATGCATATTGTCCTGTAATACGAGGGATAACCTCGCGGCACTGTACCCTTTCCACCTCCTGTGTGCCACTGTGGCAGCCCCTTTCACCTATAAAAGGAGGCCCATGGCCCACGGGAGAAGGATTCAGCTTTTTGGAGCTCGTTACACCCCGTAGCTAGCTCAAGAACTCATAATACATCCACCAAAGCAGGACTAGGGTTTTACGCATCCTCGCAGCCCGAACCTGGATAAACGAACCGCGCATTTCTCTCGCCGATCCGCTTCTTCTCAACCCCGCTACCAAGAACCGCAGAGGGATCCTTGTGATCCCATAGGTGTCGCTTTCCACCGATATCTTTGGCGCGCTGTAGGGGCGCAGGCCAGAGAATCTGGTCTAGCAGTTGACCTAGTTGTTCTTCGTCGCCATGGCTCCTAAGAAGAAGGCGACCACGGCGATCGGTTCGTCCGAAACCGGGTTGGTACCGATGGACCGGCAGCTGGCCAGTCACGGAGAGGACCCGTGGCGCGGCCCGCGAACATCCACATCGCCCTGATGATCTGGGCCCGGCGAGCGGCGCCGTTCGCGCGCCGGGCGACGAGCCACCGCCATGAGGTTTAGAGACGGAGTCGGGCCCGCAGCGGCGCGCTGGGCCCTCCAGGGTGCCGCCGTCCGCCAGCGGCGACACGGGCGATCTCCAAGATGCCAACACCGGGCGCCACGGCACGCCTTCTCAAAGTTGTGCGTGATGAGCAGCGTCACCACTGTCGGTGACCCTCTGGCGCCGCCCCTAGGAAGAGTCCCGTCAAGGCCCATCACATGAAGGAGAGGGCTGCGATGTGCACCGAGGTGCTGGTGGAGGTGGCGAACGGCTGCGAAGCCGCGACGCAGCCCCTTCTAACATGGTTAGGAGTCGAGGCGCATCGCGGTCCACCCAGCTCTCGCCGCCACCCACGCCAGCGGAAGCCCTAGCGTGCGGCTGCTCCTCGATTTTCCTCCTGCCGCGGAGAAGCTTGACGAATGGAGGGCCACCGTCCGGAGCCTCATCGGTATCGCCAACAACGACGGCTGCGGCCGGCGGAACCCGTCGGCCGTCGCTCCGCCGGGCTGCCACGTTCTAGCGGAGGCCACGCCGGAGGCCACGCGGCCACGGTGTACTCCCCACCTCCATCCCGACCGCCCCTCGCGGCGTCGCCCGTCAGCGCGATGCTCGCGGATGATATCTCCATCGCATCGTCTCACCCGCGAACCAACCGCGATCAGCGCCAAGTCCTTCGAGCGGGTTTCATGAGGACGCCGAATCACGATCGAGCGCCGACGTGACACGCGCCACTGGCCGGACAGCGGGCAGGGCCCGCTACAGACCACCCAGCGCCGGGAGGCTACGGTGGCCTACCTTACGAGGTGGGTTGTCCAGCCTTCACCCGTGAGCTGCGGCAGTTCCAATGGCCCTCCCATCGTACGTTCAAGCCCGACGTTGGTGATAAGTAGAATGGCAAGACTCACCCGTCAGAGTTCCTCAACATCTACACCATCGCGATGCAAGCTGCTGCGGCCCGTGACGATAAGGTGCTTGCCAACTACTTCCCGTTGGCACTCAAGCCTAATGCTATGTAATGGTTGATGCACTTGCCGGTGGATTCCATCTCTTCTTGGGCGGATCTGTGCCATGAGTTTGCTGGCGCCTTTACCGGAGGTCACCAAGCTCATGGCCAGGAAAGTGATTTAAACATCATCCCCCAAAAGGAAGGAGAAAACCTGCGCAAGTACATCCAGAGGTTCAGCCAGGTGCAGTACAACATCTCTGATGTTCATCCCGCCCGTGATCGGCTATGCTCCATCAGAACATGCGCAATCGCAAGATGCATGAAGAGCTGGCAATGAACAAGGTTAAGGATGTGGCCGAGCTCTATGTTCTGGCCGATCGGTGCGCTCGTGCCGAGGAGGGAAGGAAGTACTCCAGGGAAGATGTCGGTGCGGAAACCGACTCCACTGGCGATACCGCCACCCCAGCAAAGAAAGGCCGACGCCGTAATAGGAAGCGCAAGGGCAAGGCCATGCTTGCCGTTCAGGGATCCGACGACACCAGTACAACCAAGAAGACCAAGGCGAGCGACCCCAGCAAGGAGGTTGCCGGGTGTGACGCTTGCCAGGCCTTGGCGGCTGCCAACAAGCCAGGAGGCTCCGACAAGCAGTACTGCAAGATCCACCACACCAAGGGCCACGATCTCCAAAATTGCCGGCAGGTAGAACTGCTCGCCGAGAAGCAGAAAGCCGAGTATGAGCGGCGGGACAAGGAGAAAGGTCCAGATGGTGCCTAGGGGTCCGGCAAGAAACGTGGCGGCCAAGGAGGCCGCCGCGGCAAGGATAATCAGCAAGAGAGGCCCGCCCGGGGCCGTGACAAGAAGCAAGAAGACGATGATCATGACGAGGACGACGAGTCCGGCTACCACGAGTTTCAGAAAGCCACAGAGGCCATGTGCGTCGATGGTGGCGCCTCGCTGCATTCATCCCACGGCCAACCCATGCAGTGGGCGCGCGAGATTACATCAGTGGAGCCATCGTTCGACGCACGGAAGCCGCTGAAATGGTCCAGCATGCCCATCATCTTCCACACCGAGGACCACCCTGACCACACCACTGCGGTCGGGTGCTTGCCGTTGTTGGTTTCACCAACAATCCGCAACCTCAAGGTGACAAAGATGTTGGTTGACGGCGGGGCCGGCCTGAACTTGATCTCACGTGTTGTGGTCGAAATGCTGCAGATCCCTGATGGAGACCTCGAGTAGACGGGTACGTTCCAAGGGGTTAACCCGGGGAGGAGCCAGCCAAAGGGAAAGATCATGCTGCCCGTGACATTTGGAGGCGAGCTGAACCACCGGACAGAGAGGATTGTTTTTGATGTAGCCGAGATCCCCTTGCCTTACAACAGGATCCTCGGCCGCCCGGCACTGGCCAAGTTCATGGCGGCTTCACACTTGCCTACAACATGCTGAAGATGCCCGGGCCGATGAACATCATCACCGTCCCCTTCGACAAGAAAGATGTGTTGATCTGCGCCGACCAACTCTATCGGGAAGCAGTTGCAGCAGCTACCGCTAAGGTACCTGCTCCTGTCGACGGAGCCCCGGGGGGAAGAAGACCGGCGAGACTCCTAGCACCCACTCCGGTAAGCGCACCTCTTCGGGGTGTTGCGCTCCCGTTGAGGACGTGCCAGAGAGCTCCGCCGGCAAGAGCAAGAAGCCCAGAGCCACGCCACCAAAGACCAAGAAGGTGCTCGTCAAGGAGGACGGTACGGGTGAGTTTTTACCATAAGCTCCACCCTCGATGGCAAATAGGAAAGCGAGCCTGCCGCCTTCCTCAAGGGCGACTTCGATGTGTTTGCATGGAAAGCCTCCGAAATCGCCGGCAAACCAAGGGTGGTGATTGAGCACCACCTTGCTGTCTGTCCTCATGCGCGGCCCGTCAAGCAGAAGGTCAGGAAGCAAGCTCTGGATAGGCAGGAGTTCATCACGGAGGAAATCAGGAAGCTAGAGGTGGAAGGTTTGGTGAGAGGAGTACTCCATCCAACGTGGTTGGCCAATCCGGAAGTGGTGCGCAAGGCAAATGGGAAATGGAGGTTGTGTATTGATTACACAGACATCAATAAGGCCTGCCCAAAGGATCCTTTCCTGTTGCCGCGCATTGACCAGATTGTTGACTCCGCGGCTGGGTGTGACCTCTTATCGTTCCTCGACGCCTACTCAGGATACCACCAGATCTTCATGAGAAAGGAAGACGAGGAAAAGACATCATTCATCACCCCATGTGGTACGTATTGTTTTTTACGGATGCCTTTCGGGTTGAAGAGTGCTTGCTCAACCTTTGCAAGAGCAGTCCAAATTGGTTTTGAGCCCCAGCTACATAGAAATATGGAAGCTGATATGGATGACATAGTGGTCAAAACCAAGGACAAAGCAACGCTCGTGCAAGATCTAGAGGAAACATTTGGGAACCTGCGCAAGATCAACCTCAAATTGAACCCTGAGAAGTGTGTCTTCGGCGTCCCGTCCGGCAAGCTTCACGGGTTCTTTGTGTCCCAGCGCGGTATTGAAGCAAACCCAGGTAAGATCAAGGCTATTGAGCAGATTAAGGCACCCAAACGGATTAAGGACGTGTGTCGGCTCACTAGCTACGTTGCTGCCATGAGCCGGTTCATCTCCAAGTCCGCGGAGCGTGCCCTTCCTTTTATTAAGATCTTGAAGAAAGCAGGGCCAATGCAGTGGACCGTAGAGGCCGAGGCAGCGCTGCAAGATTTGAAGAAATACCTCTCCTCTACCCCAGTACTGGTTGCGCCCAAACCACAAGAACCGTTGCTGCTTTACCTAGCGGCAACGAACCAGGTGGTTAGCGCCGCACTAGTGGCGCAGAGAGAAGTTGATGAGGAGATAGCAGCAGCGGCAGACTCGACGGTTGGCGGGCCGGAACCCTCCCTAGCAGGGCTCAGCCCCGGCAAGACTGGGTCCTCGGCAAGACTGGCGCCCGTGCGACGGGACCCACACGACCAGGTGAAGAAGCGCAGAAGAAGAAAATGGTGCAGCACCCAGTTTACTTCGGCAGCTCCCTTTTGCAGGGGGCTAGGTCGAGGTACTCAGGTGTGCAAAAGCTGCTCTTCGGCCTCCTTATGGCTTCGAGGAAGCTGCACCATTACTTCCAAGCGCATGAGATCACGGTGGTCACCCGCCTCCCATTGCAACAGATATTGCATAACCCAGATACAACGGGGAGGATCGTGGAATGGGCCCTGGAGCTGTCAAGCTTCGGTTTAAAGTTCGAAAGTACCTCGACGATTCAGAGCAGAGTCTTGGCGGAGTTTGTTGCGGAATGGACCTCGACGCCCGACGAAGAGGTACAAGAGACCACTCTCCCCGGCAAGGAAACGAGTCGCAACTGGATCATGTACTGTGATGGTTCCTTCTCGCTGCAAGGCGCCGGTGCTAGTGTGCTGCTTGTCGCACCCACCGGAGAGCACCTCAAGTACGTCATCCAGATGCACTTCCCTCGGGAGATGTCAACCAACAACACCGCCGAGTACGAGGGTTTGCTTTCCGGTCTCAGGATCGCGGCGGACCTCGGAGTTAAAAAGCTCATTGAGGGAGTCCCGGATTAGGGGGTGTCCGGATAGCCGAACTATCTTTGGCCGGACTCCTGGACAATGAAGATACAAGATTGAAGACTTCGTCCTGTGTCCGGATGGGACTTTCCTTGGCGTGGAAGGCAAGCTTCGGATATGTAGATCTCCTCCCATTGTAACCGACTCTGTGTAACCTTAGCCCTCTCCGGTGTCTATATAAACCGGAGGGTTTTAGTCCGTAGGTCGAACAACAATCATACCATAGGCTAGCTTCTAGGGTTTAGCCTCTCTGATCTCGTGGTAGATCTACTCTTGTACTACCCATATCATCAATATTAATCAAGCAGGAGTAGGGTTTTACCTCCATCGAGAGGGCCCGAACCTGGGTAAAAGCATTGTGCCCCTTGTCTCCTGCTACCATCCGCCTAGACGCACAGTTCGGGACCCCCTACCCGAGATTCACCGGTTTTGACACCGACATTGGTGCTTTCATTGAGAGTTCCTCTGTGTCGCCGCCAACAGGAAGGATGCCTCATCCCATCTTTAAAGACGGCACTATTGGTAAAGGAGATTTGGCTATCGACCAAACTCTCCAGCTAGGCAGTTTTCTTATGACCGCCTGTTCGGCCGCCGCGCCGACGATGACTTCTCGGGTCATCGAAAGCAATCTTCACGTCAACTCGGAACTCGCCGAAAGCGCTAGATCCGATGGAGCTCTCTTCCTTAAACGAGCTCTGGATCGCATCGCCGCCTCGGGAGTCGCTATAGACTACGATCGATAGGGCCTAAACCCGATCTCGAGAGAGATTAACTCTCCCTGTGTCACCCATCACGCTTACGTGGTGGAGGAACAATGCGGCGACCCTTCATCTATCTTAAGGACTAGCTATGTCCGGATTCCCGATCCCTCCAAGCCGGATACCCACGAAGGGGAGGACGACACTCAAGACCTGAACTTAGAGTCAGGCAACGGGCTAGATTCATTGGACAACATCCAAGAATCCAAGCTTCCGAGTTCGGAAACTCCTTGGCCGTTGAGCCTCAGATTGGGTGAGGTTTCGGATCTAATTCCACCCACCCACCCGAACATAGGTGATCTATCCAAAATTAGGCAAGAGCCTGACGAAACAGTACATCATTACTGGGCCAGATTCCTCCTGTTATGAACAGCATAAAGGACTGTCGTGGGGAAGACGCAATTTCATTCTTCTGCAATAATTGCATGGACAAGGGAATCCTCAATGCCATAGGTCGCCGTGAAATGACACGCTTTGCTGACTTGGCGTCCATAGTACGAAAGTACTGTGCGATGGAAAGCGCCTGGAAAACCAAAGTAAGATTTTGGGACAATCCGGCCCCGAATACAAACCCAGTCCGAAATAAAAGGGTGCATTATCGCCAATCACCCGGGTTAAACAGCAAAAAACAAAAAAACCCTACGGGACATGGAACCGTACTGTATGGATGGCTCAATGGACCCTGTAAAATTCATATTACAGAGGGCGCCACACCAACTCATAGCCTTAGAGCATGTTGGATACTCCGGCAGGTGGCCAAAAGTGGCGAAAATGAACCAGCCCAGAGATACCAGTATCCACAGAGCACCACCCCAGCATCCACAGAGCACCAGCCCAGGGATACCAGTATGGTATTAACAGTCTTCGAGACTTACGCATCAAACAATATGCGAAAATGAACACTTTGCAGCCTTGCCGAAGTCTACCAAGTAGCAACAATAAATCCATGGAGTGACACGACTATTACCTTTAATGCCAGTGATGAACCTAAATTCCGAACAGCCCGAGCACCAAAGAATATTGGTCCTCAGTCCAATAGTGGACGGCTTTCGCCTTACCAAGGTACTCATGGACGGTGGTAGCGGATTGAACCTCCTTTATGAGGAAACCCTTCGAAAAATGGAAATAGACTGGAGCCGCATTGAGCGAAGCAGCACAACCTTTAGAGGAATAATACCCAGTCGGGAAGCATGTCAGACAGAAAAATCACCTTTGGATGTGGTGTTCGCACGCCGGATAATTACAGGTCCGAGGAGGTCACGCTCCAAGTGGCCCCGTTCGGCAGCGGATACCACGCTCTATTAGGGCGAGAGGCTTTCACAATTTTCAAGCTATACCCCATTACGGGTACATGAAGCTCAAAATGCCCGGGCCCAACGGAATCATCACTCTTGCTAGTGACCCGGACATAGCACTCCGCGCCGAAAACAAGACAGCCGCACTAGCCCTTGAGGCACTATCCGAAGCCCTAGCGGCCAAGGAACTGACTGCGCTGCGCTCCACGGTGAATAGGGACGATGTGATACTCGATAAAAAATCCAAGTCCACCTCCTTTAAACCAGCGGACGAAATAGTCAAATTCCAAGTCCACCCGACGGACCCTACAAAAACGGCCTCCATGGGGGCACAATTAAACCCTGATGTAGACGCCGCACTACGCGAATTCCTACGCGAAAATTGGGACATTTTTGCCTGGCACCCTTCAGACATGCTAGGAATCCCACGCCGGCTGGCCGAGCACAGCCTAAACATCCTAAAAGGATTCAAGCCAGTCAAATAGGCTCTTCGGCGTTTCTCCGAACCTAAGAGACAAGCCATGGGAGAGGAGCTAGCCAAACTATTGGAGGCTAGATTCATCAGAGATATAAAACATCCGGACTGGCTAGCAAACCTGGTGATGGTACTGAAGAAGGAAAAATCCTGGCGCCTATGCGTCGATTTCAAGGACCTCAACAAGGCTTGCCCAAAGGATCCCTTCCCCCTCCCTCGCATCGATCAAATTATCGACGCTACCGCAGGACACGATTCATTGTGTTTCCTCGATGCATACTCCGGCTACCATCAAATTAAGATGGTAGAGCCTGACCAAGCCGCAACGGCATTTATCACCCCATACGGCCCATTCTGCTTCAACACAATGCCCTTCGGGCTAAAAAACGCCGGCGCAACATATCAGCGCATGATTCGTATATGTCCGCAAATCAGATCGGCAAAACAGTGGAGGCATACGTAGATGATGTGGTCGTCAAAACCAAGCATGTCGAAACTCTAGTAGACGACTTTAGGCTCACATTGGATAATCTCCGAACATATGACATCAAGCTTAACCCGGAAAATGCGTTTTCGGTATTCTAGCCGGAAAGCTCTTGGGCTTCATTGTATCCGGTAGAGGAATTGAAGCAAACCCAGCCAAGATCCGAGCTATGTCACAATTGGATATCCCAAAGGACCTCAAACAAATACAAAAATTGACTGGATGCATGGTGGCTCTAAGCCGCTTTATCTCCCGTTTGGGAGAAAAGGCATTACCCCTTCATCGCCTCCTCCGACGCACCGAACACTTCGAGTGGACGGATGCCGCCACGGCCGGACTCGAAGAAATAAAAGCCATATTGGCAACAAACCCGTCCTGGCCGCGTACCAACATGAGCGAACCAATGCTATTATACATCGCGGCAACTCATCAAGTTGTAAGCGCGGTGCTCGTTGTCGAACGAGAAATGGACGGACACAGTTCCCCTTCAAAACCAGTTTACTACGTGTCCATCATCCTCACTCCATGCAAGTCATGGTATTCGCATTATCAAAAGATAGCGTCTGGCGGTGTTTATGGCATCCCGGAAGCTGCGACACTACTTTCAAGAGTGTTCGATAACAGTGGCCTCCGAAGTACCTCTTAACGACATTATAAACAACCGCGACGCGACGGGCCGGATTGCCAAATGGGCCATAGAGCTCCTCCCGTTCGACATAACCTATAAACCACGGCGAGCTATTAAGTCGCAAGTTTTGGCCGACTTCGTCGCCGAATGGACTGAAGCCGAACTCCCTAAAGAGTACGGCACATATTCCAACTGGATCATGCATTTCGACGGCTCCAAAATGTTGGCTGGTCTGGGGGCTGGCGTCGTTCTGTCATCTTCAACAGGAGATACAGTTCAATACATACTCCAAATAATGTATACGGACTCCAACAATGCAGCCGAATACGAGGCCCTTCTACATGGTCTCCGGATGGCAGTATCCATGGGCATTCAACGCCTAGAGGTGCGCGGGGATTCGAACCTCGCGATATCCCAAATAAATGGAGACTTTGATGCCAAGGATCCGAAAATGGCAGCTTATCGCAACGCCGCCCTAAAAATGTCAGCTCGGTTCGAAGGGCTCGAATTTCACCATATAGCTCGGGAAAACAATCAGGCAGCAGACGTCTTGGCACGCATTGGCGCAAAGCGCGATGCCGTCCCCCCCAATATCTTCTTAGAGAGGCTGTTCAAGCCATCCGTATTATGGGAAAGGGAGTCCGGAAATAACAGCCCGAACCCAACCGCACTGCCCGACACCGAAAATTTTGACGCAATTGGAGGCTCTGCCAACGAAGTAACATCTTCAACCCACGTAATAATGGCAGTCATTGCCCCGTGGACGGAACCATTCCTAGCTTACCTACCAGGCAGGAACTTCCCGAAGACCAAAACGAGGCACGCTGCATAGTGCGCCGATCTAAAGCCTATAAAGTCCATGAGGGAGAGCTTTATAAGAAAAGCACCACCGGAGTCCTTCAAAGATGTATCTCCGAATAGGAAGGGCGGAATCTTCTGGCTGAATTCATGCCGGACTCGGTGGGCACCACGCCGCAGTCCGGGCCCTCGTAAGCAAGGCCTTCCGTACAGGATTTTATTGGCCGACAGCCCGGGCACATGATCAGGACTTAGTCCAACGATGCCTCGGTTGCCAGCTCTTTGCTAATCAAAGCCACATGCCACCTACCACCCTCCAAACTATACCCATCACCTGGCCCTTCGCGGTCTGGGGGCTTGACATGGTTGTACCCCTTAAAGGAGGAACCCACAAGCAAAAATACCTACTGGTCATGGTGGAAAACTTCACCAAATGGATAGAGGCCAAGCTCGTTAAGACGGCGAATCCGCACGATGATAGACTTCATATCGTGGGTCGTACAATCGTTCGGGCGTCCCCACAAAGATCATCATCGATAACGGCATGAACTTCATGGTCGACGAGGTCAAACTCGTGCAAAACATGGGCATCAAGCTCGACTATGCTTGATCTATCACCCTCAAACTAACGGTCAAGTCGAGCGAGCAAATGGTCTAATCATGAGCGGCATCAAACCCAGATTAGTGCGGTCCCTCAAGGAATCTAACACGCATTGGGTAGAGGAGCTCGACTCCGTACTTTGGGGGCTGCGGACCACGCCGAATAGCATCGCCGAATTCACACCATTCTTTATGGTATAGGGCGCAGAGGTAGTTCTGCCCTGCGACATAATTCATGACTCACCTCGCGTGCGCATGTACGAAGAAAGAGAAGCCGAGCTCGATCGGCAGGACAGTTTGGACGGCTTGGAGGAGGAGCATGACGTGGAAAAAGCCCGTTCCGCATTCTATCAACAGCAGGCTCGACGATATCAAAGCAGAGAAGTACGGGCCAAAACTTACAACGTTTATGAAGTTGGTTCTCGCCCTACCGGACAAGAAAAGGACAAACTCAAGCCCAAATGGGAAGGTCCCTTTATTATCGACCAAGTCCGACCGGTGGAGCGTACCGTCTGTGAGATGCATCAGATAACCGACTCGAGCCGAACCCATGGAACGCAGCCCGTCTCCGAAGATTCTACGCCTAGCGCCGGATTCTGAGTTCGTCTCCTTCCTCTTTCTATTTTTTACACATTAGCTGTCTTATATTTCTTTCCTTCTCCCTCTTTTTCTCTTACAGCCTTTAAAGGCTCGTCCTCGCATTGTTCGCACACACTTGACGCGCTATCCGCGCTCATTATACCTGAGGCTTCTTTAGCGAAGCTTATTTGTACGGGCTTCATGCCTAACACATGTGTCACGCTTCCGCATGTACCTTTTATTCACCATTATATGCATCGATATGACTTAAGTTTTGGCCAAGCTGGGTTGCACGGCTCACATGCTTACCCTATGTTCCCGATTGTTCGGCTAGGTGGTAAAGGAGCACCTCTGCGATTGTTACTTCCGTGTCACCGGATGTGTACCTCAGACTGGGTGAAGCCGAAAGCTAGTGTTCTTAAGGGAATATTCGGTCGGTGAACTAAAGATGATTTCTCACTTATTTATTTATTTGCCCCCAGATGCTTTTCTGCTTTTTTTTCACAGTCCGGACATGCACTTTAGGGCATGCCTCCCAGGGAAAGGAACCCCTAACAGAACTATTCTCCTTGGAAGATGTTTCTTACTAACCATGTAATATAACATAACTAGTTGGGCACTTATGCATGCTCAAGCACTAATGACCCCTACGCCTGGTCTCCATGCATGCCCCGGTTCTTACATAACCGTGAGGGTATTCAGACACACTCCGGACTATAGGGTCCCGAGGTTGAAGCGAAAAGGTCCGCCATGACAAATGATCTACAATCCGGCTAGAAGGCATTTTTACATGTCATCTTAAATTACATAGTCAATTTGACTGGGTGTATTCCTCCTCAATACCATCTAATAGGTTGTCTAGTTTACAGTCCTGTTGGGAATACTTTGCGGCCAATTCTACAAGGCCGTACACTAAGCTCACAGGGATCTCCTTCCCATCAGGCCCCACAGGTCCGACCTCGGCCATGTGGTTTTGGTCAGCCTTCGTGTACCGCGTCTTCAGCATGGCCCAGGCCTCCCTAGCGCCTTGACGGCAGGCCGATATCTTCCATAATCAGAAGCGCCACCGCGCTCCCTTAGGCCTCTCTGCAAGCTCTCCAAGGCCTTCGGGCAGGGAGACAGATGGCCACAAGGCCTGGGCGACGCCTTTCATCACCTGCCGAACACGTTCAACCAGTTGTAAGTGCTCGGGAAGAAGGTCACCCGTAGAACCGGGCATTTCCTCTGCAGGACGACCTGTGAGCATAGCTACAGACGTAACTCTGTTAGTCGACTTCCTCACCGAACTCTTTTTCAAAGTTTGTTCAACCACTTACTAAAAATGTCGCGTCGAAGCCGTCGATTCTCCTTCACGGAGTCCAACAGTTGGGCACGAACATCCTTTAGTTCCTCGCCCAGCTGGGTGTTGGCATCTTGGAGACTATTCTTCTCCTGCCTCACCCTCGTAAGCACGCTCTCGCCGGCCTTTAACCGGCGCAAGAGTTGTCAGATCCACTCCGGCGCCATCTGCAATGATATTGTCAGATTTACACACACGCCGCACTCCATAACATACTTATGTTTGAAGCATATATTACGGAGGGGTCTCCTTGGCCTCCCTCAGAGCGGCTAGTGCGGCCTCAAGTTGGGCTTTGCACTCTTCCAGCTCCCGGGACAGTTGTCGGATTTCGGGTTCCGGCAGACCCTTGAGGTTCGAACTCTGGAGTGCGTGCGGAGATCCAACCCTCCACCGTCTCGTACCTCGCCGAATCGCAGGGTCCTAAACTACTAAAAAGAACAGCACAAGAGACGCAAGATTTATACTAGTTCGGGCCACCGTTGTGGTGTAATACCCTACTCTAGTTTGTGGTGTGGTGGATTGCCTCTGGGGCTGATGAGGAACAGTACAGGGAAGAACAGCTTCGCGAGGGTCTGTTCTTGGTGGGTGTGATGAACTGCTGGGTGGTGTCCCGTCGCTCTAGCTAGAGGATCGGGTCTCTCTCTCTCTCTAGATTCCAAACAGTGGGTACACTTATCCTGACTAAAGTTGGTCCTCGCCTGCCAAAGGCTCTGGTGATGACGCCTGCTTGGGCTCCACGATGACTCCCTTCCAGCCGTTGGGGCTGGTCTTGGTCTTGTTGCACCGAAACGGACGCCTTTGCTTCATGCTCTCGCCTGCGCTTGCCCCCTTTGCACTAAATAGGAAAGGAGGACATTGCACGGCTGGCGCCCGACTGGCGCCCTTGGTTGTCATGGCTTGCGTCATGGGCACCTCGCGAGGTACCCTGCCTTGAACTCTCCGCCTCCTCATGAGTCAGCCTGCCGAGGCCGTGCCTGAGGAAGCTCCTGGTCGTCCGCCCAGCGAGGGTCTTGAGCTTGCGTTGATGAAGATGGGCCGTCCTGGGCCTCCTTTGAGCCACGCCGCAGGCCGCAGGCAGGCAAGTCTGGGGACCCCCGTTCCCAGAATGCCGACAGTAGCCCCCGGGCCCACGGCACGCCCGAACTTGGCCGCGCAGAGAGGCGAAAGGGCAAGTGTGAAGCGTAGCGGGCCCTAACAGCCTGTGGCCTTGGGCGACGCATGGCGGTTGATTGGACGCGTGCGCACTGCTTCCCCACGATGCCTCGGTAACCGCCCGAATTCGACAAGTCCCTGCATGTAGAGTTGGTCATGATGATCGGTGATCGTGGAGGCCGGCGGTTGGCCTTCGCCGGCCATAAGTACGGAACTGCGTGCGCCCTTCCAGTCTATCCTTTCTTGTCTCTCCTTCTTCTCCATGGCTCCACCAAGGAAGTTCTCGGCCGCGGAAAAGGGGAAGGACCGTCAGGTCGAGTCTTCCTCTCCTCCGCCTAAGCGTGGCCGAGGTCGCCCTCGCAAGCACCCCGTGGCCTCCTCGGCGGTCCCCCGCGGTCGTGGGGGAGGCTCTCAGCGTGGCGACGAGCGGCTGGCCATGGTCGGAGGGCGCGCCCCGACCGCGCGTCCTCCAAGGCCGCGCCTCCATGCCGCTGAAGCGCTGCCGGAGTTCATGGTGAGGGTGGAGGAGCCGTACGGCGTCCGGCTTCAGCTCCCGTGCTTCCTCCTGGGTGAGCTCCCAGATGGCGCCCTGAGTGGCCTCTGGCTCGAGCGGAATGGCTGCTGCGGTCGGGCTTCATGGGCTTCTCTGGAGGTCTCGGCTGCAGGGAACTGTTCACAGCCCGCCCGGCTGGCAGACGTTCGCCAGCGTGGCCTCCGCCGCCCGGTGCTCCCTGCACTTCAAGTGCGATGGCGGCGCCACCCTCTACGTGAGGGTGTTCGGGAAAGACGGCCGCCCGCTTGGGGTGCTGCCACGAAGACGCAACGACATGGTGAGGACTCAGCCAAAGGCGTGGCGGAGAGGGCAGCAAGACGGGCGGTGGCGATGCCCGTGACTCCTCACGCTTCACCGATTCTTCTTGGTGGTGATTCTTCCAACAGCGGCGGCCAGCCCCCACGCCGCCGCGCCTGCTTGGGGGGTGGCAGCGGGTCCGCTTGCCGCCACGCCCCGGTGAAGCGCTAGAGGGTTTCCCCCTGAGCTCCGGAGGCGGCTCGGGCCTTCCAAGAGAGCCGGCACGGGGCGTGCTTCACCTGCTTCTGTCCTTTTCCTTTCTTTTCTCCTGCGTAAAAAGGGAACAATGTATGGCCCCGTGGGGGCGCGTTTAGGTCAACACCGTTAATTATTGTACTGTTTTGTTATCCACGACATCGCTCCCTTACATGCGTCGCCCATTCGTAAGTGAATCCCAGTCATGGCAGCGGGGCGACCGATCCAGGCCCCGTGTTCGCGTTGTGCTGCCCGTGAGGCATGGTCAGGAGGGGTGCTCCAGCTGTGGACCAGGGCTGTGAAAACTTGAGCGATAGGGGCAGAAACGCCCGCGGGGGCTCCCGAGGCTTCCGCCTCACGAGTCCTCGCACAAGAGAAATCGAGGCAGGAGAGTGAAAAAGATCGAAGAACCACGGACCAAAAAGGGGCAATAGTTTCGATAAAAACTCCAAATGGGAATAACTAGTCAACTGCAGAAAGCAAATGAAAAAGTCGCGTCCGGCACCTAGTCTAGTCTTCGACGTCTTCTCACCAGCGTGGAGCTAAGTGCTGCCACTGGGCGTGGGAGGGAGCCCCAGGGCCTGAGGCCGGCGCTCCTGAGACTCCGGGGCGTGTACAGCCCCAACTCATTATTACGTGAGAGTGTCACGGGCGGCGAGCTTCACAGGCGTTCGCCTTCTTCACAGGCTCCGGGCCTTTCTTCTGGGAATCAAGCTTAAAGGGCGTTTGCCCTCTTCACAGGCTTCGGGCCTTCCCAGAACGCATCAGCTTCACAGGCGTTCGCCTTCTTCACAGGCTCCGGGCCTTTTCCAAAAAGATGAACTTCACAGGCATTTTCCTTCTTCACAGGCTCCGGGCCTTTTCCAAAAAGATGAGCTTCACAGGCATTTTCCTTCTTCACAGGCTTCGGGCCTTTTCCAAAAAGATGAGCTTCACAGGCATTTGCCTTCTTCACAGGCTCTGGGCCTTTTCCAAAAAGATGAGCTTCACAGGCATTCGCCTTCTTCACAGGCTCTGGGCCTTTTCCAAAAGGATGAGCTTCACAGGCATTCGCCTTCTTCACAGGCTCTGGGCCTTTTCCAAAAAGATGAGCTTCATAGGCATTTGCCTTCTTCACAGGCTCTGGGCCTTTTAGAGGTAAAACCTCCGGTGGTGCTGGATGTTCCACGCGTTCTGTATAGGTACTCCCTCTTTAGTCTCCAAGCGTACGGAGCCAGGCCTGGAAACATGAACAACCTTGAATGGGCCCTCCCACATGGGAGAGAGCTTATGCAGTCCCTCCCTGGAGAGGACCCGTCGGAGCACGAGGTCCCCTGCCTCGAGAGTTCTGGAGCGGATGCTGCGGCAGTGGTATCGCCGGAGTGCCTGCTGGTACCTTGCCGCTCGCAGCGCAGCTTCTCGATGGCGCTCCTCCCCAGCACAAGGGCCGTCCCCCGCATGGTGTCCTGCAGCGTTTCGTCGAACGCCAGGACCCGCGCGGATCGACGCTTGACCTCGTGAGGGAGGACCGCTTCGGCTCCGTAGACCAGGAAGAAGGGGTCTCTCCAGTTGGCTTGGTTGCGGTTGTGCGGATGGACCACAACACGGACGGAAGCTCGTCGTACCAGCCTCTGCCGCAGGCTTCCAGTTTCTTCTTGAACGTCCTGGTCTTGAGGCCTCTCAGGACCTCTGCATTGGCCCGCTCGGCCTGCCCATTGCTGCGGGGGTGCGCCACCGAAGCGTAGCATATCTGCGTCCCAAGGTTAGCGCAGTACGTTTTAAAAAGGTTACTGGTGAACTGCGAACCGTTGTTGGTGATGATGTGGTTCGGCACTCCGAACCGGTTCACGATGCCCTTGATGAACTTGACCGTAGAACCAGCGGGGATGACACGGACGGCCTCGACTTCGCCCACTTGGTGAATTTGTCCTGGCGACGTAGAGGTAGCGATAGCCCCCTGGCGCCCGAGGGAAAGGGCCCAGAATGTCCAGCCCCCAGACCACGAATGGCCAAGTGAGGGGGATGCTTTGCAGACCTCCTGCTGGCTGGTGGATCTGCTTGGCATGGAATTGGCAAGCCTCGCAAGCCTTCACAAGTTCGATAGCGTCATTGAGCGCGGTGGGCCAATAGAAACCGCTGCGTAACGCCTTGCCGATAAGGGTCCGTGACGATGAACGGTGCCCACAATCTCCGCCATGTATATCTGCCAGCAATTCCTTCCCCTGTTCCCTAGTGATGCAGCGCAGGAATACGTCGTTCGGTCGTTTCCGGTAGAGCTCTCCATCTATGATGTTTTATGTCGTGGCTTGCCGCGCCACACGTTCTGCCGCCTCCTCCTTCTCCGGCAAGGCCCCATGCGTTAAGTAACTCTTAAGCTCCGTGATCCAGCACTCCTCTTGAGGTTCCATCGTTAGAAGCAGGCGTGCTCCTGAGGCCGCGCCACAGGCTGGGGCTCCCGAGGCAGGTGGTTGAGGGAGCTCCTCCCGAGGCTGTGTTGTGCTTGATAACGGCGGCAGGGCTGAGGGCTTGAAGAGCCGTTCCTCAAAGACGCCCGGCTCCTGGGGTAACCTCCTGAGGCTCGTTTGGCGATGTCGTCGGCCTCTTGATTGGTGCCATGAGGCACGTCTTGTAGCTCAATCCCCAGAACTGTTTCTCCATCCTGCGGACCTCCGCAAGGTAGGCCTCCATGTGTTCATCTCTTGGCTCATACACCTTGTTGGAGAAATTGACGAGGAGCTGCCAATCGCCCTTGATGGTAAGGCGCTTCACCCCCAGGGCAGCGGCAGCCTTCAGACCCGCTATCAGCCCGTCGTACTCTGCTATATTGTCGGAGACCTTCTCGCCATGCTGAAAACAGAGCTGCACGGCATAGTAGAGCTTGTCCTGAGCGGAGGATATGAGCACTACCCCAGCCCCAGCGCCCTGTCTGGAGAATGCTCCGTCGAAGTACATGACCCAACCTTCTGGCGCTTCGCTCCCTGGGGAGAGGGACCGATCCTCGCCCGGCCACAGTAGGCAGGTGCTTCTGTCCATTCGACCCACGAAATCTACCATGCCCCTTGATGACTCTAGTTGTGCTGAACTCGAGCTGGAATGCTTGCAGCTCGATGTTCCTCTTGGCGACCCTTCCGGCCGAGTTGGGGCTCCTGAGCACCCTCTCCAGGGGGTATGCCGAGACAACGTTGATTGGATGACCCTGGAAGTAGTGCCGCAGCTTGCGCGAAGCCACCAACAGCGCGAGGAGGAGCTTCCGCGGCATGGGGTACCGTGCCCTCGCATCCCGTAACACGCTGCTGACGAAGTACACCGGGTGCTCGACGAGGTTAGGGGCGTCGGTGCTGGCGGCGTCTTCCGGAAGTTGTGGTGCCTCCTGAGGCGGCGGCGCCTTCGGAAGCTGGGTGCTTGGATGGGAGGCCTTCCCCGCCCTTGGTGCGCTCTCCTGTGATGGTTGATCTTCTTCCATTGCGGTGCTGGCTTCTGCTAGTTCCTTCTGATTCGGTCTTGCCTTAGCTCGGGTGGCTGCCGTGGTCTTGGCCTTACGCTCCTCCCTAACTGCCACCAGAGCAGCGCTAGCAGAGTAGGGAGTGGCGGCGAGGTAGAGTACCAAGGGCTCCTGAGGGCGCGGGGCCACCATCACTGGAGGGCTAGTCAGGTACCTCTTGAGGTCTTGAAACGCTTTGTCGGCCTCTTCAGTCCACTCGAAGGGCCCTTTTTTCTTCATCAGCTGGAAGAAAGGCAGCGCCCGCTCCCCCAATCGGGAGATGAAACGGCCCAGCGCCTTTACGCGCCCCATGAGCTTCTGCATTTCCCTAAGGGTCTTTGGTGGGCTCATGTCTTCCACTGCCTTGACCTTTTCTGGGTTGGCCTCGATGCCTCGGTGGGACACGAGGAAACCCAGGAGCTTGCCTGAGGGAACTCCAAACACACACTTCTCTGGGTTGAGTCGCAGGCTCACTGCGTTGAGGCTCGCGAAGGTTTCTTCCATGTCTTGTATCAAGGTCTTGGCCTCACGAGACTTCACCACGATGTCGTCGACGTATGCCTCCACATTCTTCCCGAGCTGTGGGCCCAAGGTGATGTGCATGAGCCGCTGGAAGGTTGCCCCCGCGTTGCGCAACCCGAATGGCATGCATGTATAGGAGTACACTCCACACGGGGTTAGGAAGGCCATATTTTCGACGTCTTCCACCGCCATCCTGATTTGGTGATACCCGGAAAAGGCGTCCAAGAAGCATAACAGGTCACATTCGGCGGTGGAATCGACGATCTGATCGATGCGAGGGAGCGGAAACGGATCCTGCGGGCATGCTTTGTTGAGGTTGGTTAAGTCGACACACATGCGCTCCTTTCCTCCCTTCTTTGGCACCACCACGGGGTTGGCCAGCCAATCTGGGTATCGAACCTCGCGAATAACCCCCGCGGCTTCTAGCTTGCGGGTCTCTTGGATGATGAAGGCCTACTTTTCAGTGGACTTCCTTCTCGCTTTCTGCTTCACTGGACGCGCGTTGGGGCACATGTTGAGGTGGTGCTCGATTACGCCCCGTGGCATCCCCGCCAGCTGGTCGGGCTCCCAGGCGAACACCTTCTTGTTCGCGCGCAGGAACTTGACAAGGGCTTCCTCCTGTTCGGGCATGAGGTTGGCGCCTATGGTGAAGGTGGCGTTCGCGGACCCGTCCTCATCGATAGGTATCTGCTTGGTCTCCGCCTTGTCTTGAGTGAACAACTGCTTCTTCTTGGTCGGCGCAGCCCCCTTGGGCTTGGGGGCTTCCGCATCGGCGGGCTGCACAGCGGCTGCCGTCTTGAGGGTGAGCCTGAGCGCTCGCAACGCACCCTAAGTGTCCCCGGGCACGGTGAGGACGCCGCCGCTCCCAGGCATCTTCATGAGGTTGTACCCCGGGTGCGTTGCGGCCATGAATTTGGCCAATGCTGGGTAGCCAAGGATGGCATTGTAGGGGAGGCCGATGGGGGCAATGTCGAGGTCGACCAGTTCCATGCGGAAGTTTTCGTAGGTGCCGAAGGTCACTGGAAGCCGGATTTGCCCCAAGGAGCCGGATGACCCTCCTCCTACGCCCAAAAAAGGCCGGCTGGGCTGCAGCCGCTCCCTGGGTATGCAGAGGAGGTTGAAGGCCTCGGCCGAGAATCTGTGAGGCCAGCGCCCGCCATCGATGAGGGTCTGGTGACGGCAACCTGGCAAATGGTGGGTGTCTGCGAGCATGGGGAGCGCACCAGGCCGGCCGAAGTTGGTGGGGTGGTCTTGAGAGTCGAAGGTCAGCCCGGCGGCGACTCCGTCCGTCTGAGGAGCCCCCGCCAGCGTGGGCGGCGCCGACCGGCGGACGAATGTCTTGACATGGAGGCTGGAAGGCGGCGCCTGCGAGCCGCCCAGGAGGGCCGCGACGAGCGGAGGAACCGGCGAGATGGGGCGGATGACGAGGAAGCCGTGCGGCCCCTCCCCTGAGGTCGCTGAGGAGCGCAGGGACGATGCTTGCTGCTCGTTCCCCGCCGGGCCGATGGCGGTGTTGACGGCAGGTGACGGGGAACGAGGAGGGCGCCCGCCGGCGGGAGCTGTCTGGTCAACATGGGGGGCGAGGGCGGCTCGGCGCTCGGCGCGGGCCCGACGGGCATCAGACATGATTGCAGTGGTCGGGGAAGAACGAGGCGACGAAAGGCAGCAGATTCTGGCGCACCTACTGGCGCGCGCCAAATGTCGGATTTCAGGTTCCGGCAGACCCTTGAGGTTCGAACTCTGGGGTGCGCGCGGAGATCGAACCCTCCACCGTCTCGTACCTCGCCGAATCGCAGGGACCTAAACTACTAAAAAGAATAGCACAGGAGATGCAAGATTTATACTAGTTCGGGCCACCGTTGTGGTGTAATACCCTACTCTAGTTTGTGGTGTGGTGGATTGCCTCTGGGGCTGATGAGGAACAGTACAGGGAAGAACAGCCTCACGAGGGTCTATTCTTGGTGGGTGTGATGAACTACTGGGTGGTGTCCCGTCGCTCTAGCTAGAGGATCGGGTCTCTCTCTCTCTCTCTCTCTGGATTCCAAAATGCCAGATCCCCTCTATCCTTGCGATCCCGCCGACCCCCCTACTCTGAGTGTGGCTACTCCTATTTATAGGCGAAGGCCCTGGGCCTCTTCCCAAATATTGAGCGGGAAGGGCGCCAACAATTGGCCATTTCGAAGGGGAACAGCGGGTACACTTATCCTAACTAAAGTTGGTCCTCGCCTGCCAAAGGCTCTGGTGATGACGCCTGCTTGGGCTCCACAATGACTCCCTTCCAGCCGTTGGGGCTGGTCTTGGTCTTGTTGCACCGAAACGGACGCCTTTGCTTGACACCAAAGAGGAAAGGAGGACGCTGTGCGGCTGGCGCCCGACTGGCGCCCTTGGTCGTCATGGCTTGCGTCATGGGCACCTCGCGAGGTACCCTGCCTTGAACTCTCCGCCTCCTCATGAGCCAGCCTGACGAGGCCGTGCCTGAGGAAGCTCCTGGTCGTCCGCCCCGCGAGGCTTGGCCCCTCGCGAGGGTCTTGAGCTTGCGTTGATGAAGATGGGCCGTCCTGGGCCTCCTTTGAGCCACGCCGCAGGCCACAGGCAGGCAAGTCTGGGGACCCCCGTTCCCAGAACGCCGACAAGTTGGGTATTCTTTTTTGTAAGATCCTGCATAACAAATGATCCTTAAATCAGTTATTATAACTGTTTCACGTGTCGGGGGCTACTGGCATATATAACCATCAAAATTTTCTCACCTGTATGTCTTTCACATACTGCTCCGTGGCTCTGGCTAGACCATTTTGAGCGGCACGGAGGTGCGCATCTCCCGAATTGAAGGCATTCAATGCCTATTGGAAGAAACATGCATCACGAAGAACTGTCTGGCGACGCCTGTGATTCATGGCACTCTCTACCTCGGAATTGGTGGCGGAGCGATACCGCCGGCATACTCTGTCGAGGAGTGTCGATCTGCGCAACCGTGTTCGCCTCCGATTCTGGACCTGGTTTTGGAGCCTGGCTGGTGGAGGCTCGATTGGCAACCTCTCCGGATATAGTCCGGCGAGCGCTCTTTTTCCTGAAGAGAGCACAAGCGTTAGTATGCCTTCCGGGAATAAAACCTGGGAATAAATGGCACGACATACTGTTGCGCCGGCATCTCAATCCGGGCCGCACTTCTTTTCAGCCTGTTGGGCCTTGCTGCCCCTTGTTGGCTAGCTACCGCAGGCTCGGCCTTCCGCCTCAAGGGCTCCCCTGCAAAACACCATTGGTATACGGTGATCAAAAATAAGCACGGATGGATCATTTTCAAAGTATTGGGACTTCGGTCTCAGTTACCTGCGAGGCTGGAAATATTCCGGGGTAATCGGCCGTAATGGCGACCAAGGCATTGTCGATGCTCAGTTGATAAAATACCCCATCAATCAGCTCCACGGATATGTCCGGATCCTCTTGGGAGGCCGGATCGAGGGACTGTTCCGGATCCTCGGGTTGTGGAGGAGGGTTGTTTATATCCTTCACGGCCCGGCGCAATTCCTGCATCGAAATCTCAAGATAAGGTACTTAACTATGGGAGTATGGAACGGATGGGCAAAAAGAAGTGTCCGCTTACCCAGCTTGGAGGATTGGACATAGAAAATCCATCCTGTGGATTGACGTGGAGGAACTCCTCCTCTTCTCCCTTATACAATGCGGACAAGGCCTTCGTCAGAGCAGCAACCGATCCTGGCCCCTTGTGGTCGCAGCGGGTGGCATCATCCTCACCGTTGAAACAATGCATGTGGCCAAGACCCCAATCATGGTCAGTCCGGAATGAGCTAACAACCTTATCCGGCTCATCAGGTAAAGGATGTCCTTGTCATTTTCCTTTTGAGGGCTCCGTGGACGCCAGCTTAGGCGCTTCTTCAAGGGAGCATTATTGAACTCGGGGAGGCCGATCCGAACAGGGTCCGGCAGGGGGACGTCTTCTATATAAAACCATTCTGAAGGCCAGTCTTCGGACGCCTTCCATGGGGTTCTGGATAGATATCCGGTCCCGCCGATGCGCCATAGTCCGGCTCCGCCCACTTGATATATCGACCCCTCTAGAGAACGGGGCACAAGGTAGAACAGCTTCTTCCACAGCGCGAAATGATCCTCGACGCCCAAGAATAGCTCGCAAAGGGCTACGAAGACCGCAATATGCAAAATGGAGGCAGGCGTAAGGTTGTGCAACTGGAGGCCGTAGAACTCCAGGAGCCCCCGGAGAAACGGATGAATTGGTAATCCGAGCCCCCTTATCAAATAAGGGACAAGGCATACCCGCTCTCCTTTGGAGGGATTGGGGACGCTCTCCGCCTTCTTTCCACCATTATAGGTGGCGAGTCCGGCTCGAACCGGGACCATGAAGGCTGGGGGAAGGAATCCCTTGGTTTGGAGCGTCACTAGCTCGCTGTGCGGGACGAAACATCTCTCCCAACCTCCAGGTTGAGGACCGGGAAGGTGAGAGGAGGAGCTGTGTCGACTGGCCATGATGGAATGGATCTCTGTCGGATGCGCTCCGATGAATGGTCGCGAAGGGAAGATGGTGTGTTTCGGATCTAAATCCTCGTCTCTTTTATAGGGCAGCTTATTTGCGTAGCTAGGGGGATAAATGTAAAAACACCCTGGCTTTTCGCACTCATTTGACACGTGGAAGACGGCCATTATTAGGCATGGAAGCCAAGGAGCACAATATTCACGAGAAGCCAGACACTGTTCAACAGGTACACCGAATTTGGAGAAGAACCCGCCTTGCAATGCCGAAGACAAATCTGCGCCCCGGACTCATCGTCATTGAAGCCTGGTTCGGGGGCTACTGAGGGAGTCCCGGATTAGGGGGTGTCCGGATAGCCGAACTATCTTTGGCCGGACTCCTGGACTATCAAGATACAAGATTGAAGACTTCGTCCCGTGTCCGGATGGGACTTTCCTGGGCGTGGAAGGCAAGGTTGGCGATACAGATATGTAGATCTCCTCCCATTGTAACCGACTCTGTGTAACCCTAGCCTTCTCCGGTGTCTATATAAACCGGAGGGTTTTATTCCGTAGGACGAACAACAATCATACCATAGGCTAGCTTCTAGGGTTTAGCCTCTCTGATCTCGTGGTAGATCTACTCTTGTACTACCCATATCATCAATATTAATCAAGCAGGAGTAGGGTTTTACCTTCGTCCAGAGGGCCCGAACCTGGGTAAAAACATTGTGCCCCTTGTCTCCTGTTACCATCCGCCTAGACGCACAGTTCGGGACCCCCTACCCGAGATCCGCCAGTTTTGACACCGACACTCATCGTTAGGGGCGACTCACAGCTCGTCGTCAGGCAGATCAACAAAGATTATCAAAGCCCGTTGATGGAAGCTTACGTAGGTGAGGTGGGGAAACTGGAGGAATGCTTTGACGGTATACAAGCGGAGCATGTCCCTCGGGCAGAGAACGACATCGTCGACTACCTGTCAAAGCGCGCTGCCCTCAAGCTACCTGTGGAACCAGGTACTTTGTGCTTCAGTTAACTCAGCCATCCATTGAGCCGTCGACCGGGCAGAACAAGCGGAGGAAGCTAGGCCTCGGCAAGTACTTCCCCACCGAGCTCCCCGGAGCCGCCGGCGAAGATGTTGCCGTGGATGCCGATCCTGCCACGGGGTGACAAACTCTGGCAGGACCTCAGGTCATGACCATGGAGGTGGACGCTCCCGTAACAGAAGAAATGCCTTTGGTCCTTGTCGTTGAGCCACAGGCTCCGGCATGGGCACAGCACACCGTCCGATTCCTTCAGAAAGGAGAGCTTCCTGAGGAGCAGGAAGAGGTGGAAAGAGTAGCCCGCCGGTCTGCCCTGTACCAGTTCGTTGATAACGAACTGTACAGGAGAAGACCGAATGGGGTGAAATTGAAGTGCATCTCCCGGGAGGAAGGACTAAAGCTGTTGCGAGGAGATACATGGAGGCATATGTGGCTCCCACATAGGGGTCGCGGGCCCTTGCCGGGCAAGGCTTTCCGGCAAGGTTTCTTCTGCCCACCGCCTTCCGTGATGCAACAAAGACTAGTAACCAAGTGTGAAGCGTGCAGGCCCATTCAAGAAGCTCCATCAACCAGCTCAAGCCCTTCAAACTATCCCTCTCTCCGGCCCTTCTCGGTGCAGGGCTTGACATATTGGGCCCTTTCCCCGTCTTTGTCAGGGCTTTGAGTACTTGTACGTCGCAATCGACAAGTTCACAAAGTGGCCAGAGGTGGAAGCAGTGAGGAAGGTGACGGCGCAGTCAGCCATCAAGTTCTTCAAGGGACTAGGGTGCCGTTTTGGGGTGCCCAACAGGATCATCACCGACAACGGCACGCAGTTCGCAAGCCATGACTTCATGCAATACATTGAGGGTCTCGGCAGCAAGGTATGTTTTGCTTCCGTGGCACATCCACGGAGCAACGGCCAAGCGGAGAGATCAAATGCTGAAGTCCTGCGAGGCTTAAGAACGAAGACTTTCGACAGGCTGCGCAAGAGTGGAAGGCGCTTGATTGATGAGTTGCCGGCGGTTCTTTGGTTGATCAGAACGACGCCAAATCGAGCCACCGGCCAGACACCCTTTGCCCTGGTTTATGGGTCAGAAGCAGTTCTCCCCATAGAACTCATATATGGGTCACCTTGAGTGCTCTCTTATGATGAGCTTGAGCAAGAGCGATTGCGGCAAGATGATGCGGCGCTCCTTGAGGAAGATCGTCTCGGGGCGGCTCTAAGAGCAGCACGCTACCAGCAAGCCTTGCGCCGCTACCATAGCCGCAAGGTTCATTCCCGGAGCTTTGAGGAAGGCGACCTTGTTCTTCGGCACATTCAGTCGGCCAAGAATTCCAACAAGTTGACGCTGAAGTGGGAAGGCCCTTATCGGGTAACACGAGTCACCAGGCCTGGCGCAGTCGGGCTGGAGACCGAAGATGCCATTCCAGTGAGCAACTCCTGGAACATCGAGCATCTTCGCAAGTTTTACCCATAAGGTGCGGCTTGCCGGGCCTCCTGGCGAGCTACCCTTTTGTACAAGCCTTGCCGACAAGGCATGTAACCCTTTGTACAAGGCCAGGCGCAGACCCTGAGCATAAATAAACGAAGTGTTGGCGCCCTAAGTTATAGCATGCATGCTAGGTTGAGTCTCGTCCTTGGTTAGGGTTGATAGTGCTTAGCGGCGGCTAACCCCTAGCTTAGAGGTCGAGTGCGCGTCTCTCTATTCTTCTCTATCTTCTTTGGTTCATAGGACACATGAATATCCTTGCCGAGCTGCTTTGGAAAAAAGGGGACGGACCGGCGTACGGGTCCCGGCAAGCCAATACTGTCGGGGGGCTACAAGGGCGAAGAACCACCCGCGGCAAGCCAAAGTTGCCGGGGGCTGCAGATTCAGATAAGTTCTCTATCCCTTATCATGCATTTCGTTATGGACAGAGGGATGTGAAACCTCATTTTATCCTTAGGCTACCGTGCTCCCCTCATTCCGGACACTAGGACTCGTCTCCTGGGGCCGAATTTGGTCATAGTCGCAGCAGCAAGGAAATAAAACGAGGATCCTAGGCCCGACTCATCCCTGCCTCTGCCAAGGGCGTGAGAAAAGTCGAGCGAAGTGGGGGGACGGCAAGGTTTGTTGTCGGGCGAAAAAAACGTTTATCTTAAGGATAACGAGGATTTGTTCCTTGTCGTGGGTTCCACCCGTGAACGAAAACCCCGGCAAACATCCCTTTTTCATTAAAAAACATCCCGTACAGGTACAATTCATGTGAAATGGAAAACATGAGCAAGGTGATTACAAGCTTTAAATTCTACTAAGGCCCGAAGGCTTACAAACTAAAAAGAGATAAGGTGCCCGTAATCCCTTTCTTGACCCTCTCCTCGTGAAATGGAACAAGAAAAGGTGAGGGGAAAAGGGCGCCTAGGCGAGCCACGGGTGGCGTAAGACACCAAGAGAACATCTTGGTGGCCGTCCAAGGGCTCGATGGTGATGGCGGCGCCGAGGCAGAGCTCAAGACGAGGCGGCAGGATCGCCCAGATGCGACGAAGGCGTCGGTGCCCAGATTCGACTTGACGGCCTTGCCGCCTGCCCTCTTCCTCTTCTGCAGCCTCCCAACGCCAGCCGCCCATGGAGACGACCCTGAGAAGTTCAAGGAGCCGGCGACACAGATGATGGGGTCGCCGGTGCCGCCCGGAGCGGCGCATGATGCCTAGTCGGACCCGTCATCCTGCTGCCCGCTAGCCTCGCCGTCGCTGCCACTGTCCTCCTTGTCACTCTCGCTCGAGGAGGAATCTTCGTCATCAGAAGAGCTCTCCACGCAGCACCTTACGCGATTCCCGCAGTGCCCGAAGATTTTGATGGAGAGGAGGCCACCCTCCATTAGTTTGAAATGGAGAGTAAGCCCATCCGTCAAGCTGTGGAGGCGAGCGAAGGTCTTCCACCCTAGATGAAGAGACATGACGTGAGGGGCAGGGAACTCGACATCAACCCATGTGCCGATGTTCCCACAACCCCTCATATGCAGCCGCAACGCCTGCGGCAGATCCAGCTCAATCTCCTGCGCGAATGGAGTCGGGAGGCGAAGGCGACGGCGCGATGGCCGGCGCAGCCTGACGAAGAATTCGCAAGGGTTGTCCCCAGCGTGGCCCTCCATCGGAGGAGGGGCTGCTGGCGGAGGCGAGGCTGATCTGCCGCCCCGTCCTCCTCTCCCTCGAGCACCATGCCAGCCTCGACCTCGCCCCCTCCCGCTTCCTCTAGTTGCCGTCTCCGCCGCTACGGGCTCTTGGGGAGGAGCGACGCGTTGTCTGGCCGAAACCCTCGCCGCCACCGATGAAGCGTCACCACGCCCCCTCTTCATGGCAGAAGGAAGAAACAAGAATGGGAAGAGGCAAATGGCGGAGGGCTGAGAGGCACCGTTCCTCCCGCTCCCCTCTTTATAAAGGGGTGGGGGCGAGACTCGGCCGCCCCCTCTCGGCCAATACGGCCCGCTGAAGTGACGGCGAGCGGGGCCGTCGACCGCCCTCCCCGCTCCATTGAAGGCCCGTGGGAATCGACCCACGCGCGCGCACGACTTCCCACAACCCGCGCACCTGTCATTTGCTCTACATTATGCATGCAGCAAACATGGCGCAAGGGGCAGGCGTAGTAGGACGCATGGAGCGACGGTTCCTCAACGGGGGAAGTAAATGGAAGGCAGCCCTGCAGTCTCAAAGAGACACGCAAGCCGGCTCTTTACTGTCCACCGCGAGGTGACGCCAGCATGCTTCAGTCACGCGCGCGCGCATGACCCCCACGTCGCGCGTTCAACGCGGGCCGTGGAGAAGCGTAGCAGACGAACCAGTTACTGCAGTAAAAGCCACCCTACCTTCCCGAGCACCGTTCTGGGCCTAGCCCAACAACGCATCATGCTTATGTGTGGCCCAGGCCCGGGGGCTCCTGTCGGTGTACAAATAGAGGGTGCACTTTTTGTACCCCTATACTTGTGCACGGCAGTCAGTGCCGCGCCCACGGTCGCACCAAGCAGAGCAAGCGAGGTGAGCCAAGGTAAGACCAAAGCCCAATATAATCAAAGCAACGCCAAGGCCAAAAACCACAAGAAGCGGAGGAAAGAAGCAGGCTCCCCCGGCAAGACCCTTGCCGGGGACAGCTTTGGCAGCCCCGGGAAGACCCTTGCAGGGGCAGCTCGCCCCACACCAACAGAGCGAGTCACCCTTGAGCCCAGAACCTCTAGCGTAATCTGCTACGTTGAGGCAAGGGCTTGGGAGACACCTCCTTGGTGGCATGCAGATCTTCATCAAGATCACAAACGTACAAGACCAGATGAGGACCAAAAGACGATGATCCTTGGTAGGATTCTAGCCAAGGATATCCACAAGGCCCCCGGCAGGTGCCTTGTCTAGGACGTCAACAGGCCACTGCTAGGCCCGCATCAACCAAGATCCCACCGACCGTCCCCATGCAGCTGCCAGCCCGACCAGCTGGGCACGCACCTGCGTGGCGACGATCGGCCTCTACACCAACTCTGCAAGCACCTGCGTGGTGGCATGCCGATCTTCATGAAGACCCTACCACCGCGTCACCTCAGCTGCCTGCCTTCCTACATGGCGCCACCCGCACCGCCGGCCAGGACGCGCTTCGAAGCCAGGCGAGGTGGCAACGGATGGGACGGGCTCCGTCCCCGCCCCCGATAAAGCAAGAGGACACCTAAGAAATGCATTAAATGCATCTTGTCCTGTAATACGAGGGATAACCTCGCGGCACTGTACCCTTTCCACCTGCTGTGTGCCACTGTGGCAGCCCCTTTCACCTATAATAGGAGGCCCGTGGCGCACGGGAGAAGGATTTGGATTTTTGGAGCTCGTTACACCCCGTAGCTAGCTCAAGAACTCAGAATACATCCTCCAAAGCAGGACTAGGGTTTTACGCATCCTCGCGGCCCGAACCTGGATAAACGAACCGCATACTCTCTGTCAGATCCGCTCTTCTCTCAACCCCGGGCCCCGCAACCACAGTAGGGATCCTTGTGATCCCATAGGTGTCATTTCCCACCGACACACACGCATACGTGTATGAGAGAAACGTGCAAATCTCCGTGCATCGCTCGGCCCCGATCACCCACCATAACCGGGAACTCCCCAAAAATTTCCTCGCCCTCACTTCTACCACGATTTTTTTCCATCATGGACGGCCCAAAGAATGTCATGTAGGTGCGTCCCGGCCCGCCCAGGACGAAAACCCATTTTTTGTCATAGAAGTAGGAGCCCACCACATCTATGATGATACGTGGTTTTGTCACCATTATCGTCATAGAAGTGTCATAAGCACGATAGAAAAAAAATTCGGACGGGCCAAAATGTCACGGATGTGTCTTTTTTGTAGTGTTTCTCTGTGTTCTATGGATGCAGTTTGTTCTAAAAATATGCTTTGAGTACTAGAAACCATAGAAGACTATATGATAATTGAGTATGGGGAGCTCTTGCTTAGACTTTGTTGAATAAGTTTAATTGCAATTGTTTGGTGACTAAGAACATATTTTGTTAAGTTTCAAGAGAATGCACTGTTTGAACCATAACATGTGAGTTGATTGCTATTTTATCATGATGAGTTTTATGAGAAAGAGTTGTTGTTATGATGCTAGGAAAAGTGATTGAAATTATCATTGATCAAACTTATGCACTATGCTAGCATTCACACTTCATAAAATATTTCTTTTATCATTTAACTACTTGAGGACGAGGAGGGATTAAGCTTGGGGATGCTGATACGTCTCCAACGTACCTATAATTTATGAAGTATTCATGTCATGTTTATTATAGTTTTGTATTATTTTGGTGCACTTTTATATGGCTTTTAATGGTTTCTATGGACTAACATATTGACCTAGTGCCCAGTGCCAGTTGGTGTTTTCTGCTTGTTTTTAGTTTTCCAGAAAATCCATATCAAATGAAGTTCAAATGCAGTGAAACTTTTTGACGATTTTGTTTGGAACAAAAGAGACCCCCGAAGCTTCATGGGAGGGTCAGAAGAGCCACGAGGTGGCCACTACCCATCAGGGTGCGCTAGGGGCCAAAGTGCTGGGCTGGTGGGTAGTGGGAACCTCGTGGCCCATCTTCGCGTGATTCCAACGCCAAAAATTCTTACAAACATAGAAACCCCCAGAAATAACCCTAGAACTTCGACTCCGCCGCTGCAAGCCTCTATACCTCCACGATTCAATCTAGAGCCCTTTTCCGGCACTCTGCCGGAGGGGGAAATCATCATCGGAGGCCATCTTCATCATCCCGGCGGTCTCCATGATGAGGAGGGAGTAGTTCACCCTCAAGGCTGAGGGTTTGTACCACTAGCTATGTGTTTGATCTCTCTCTCTCTCTCGTGTTCTTGATTTTGCACGATCTTGATGTATCGCGAGCTTTGTTAATATAGTTGGATCATACGGTGTTTTCTCCTCTCTATCTTGTTGTGATGAATTGAGTTTTTTACCTTTGAGGTTTCACTTTTATCGGATTGAGTATTTTTATGGATTTGAGAACACTTGATGTATGTCTTGCATATGAATACTCGTGGTGACAATGGCGTATTATAATGATTCACTTGATATATGTTTTGGCACTCAACTCACGGATTCCCGGGGTGACATTGGGGTAATCTATGCATAGGGGTTGATGCTCATTTTCATCCTTGTTTCTCCGGTAGAAATCTTGGGGCACTCTTTGAGGTTCTTTGTGTTGGATTAAATATTATGAATGTGAAGTTGTTTGATGCATATCGTATAAGCAACTCATGGATACTTGTGGTGATATTGGAGTATCCAGGTGACATTAGAGTTGGTTGATGTGTATCATATGGTGTTATTTTAGTACGAACTATTGGGTTGTTTGTGACACTTATAGGAATAGCTCGATTGATCGATCGGAAAGGATAACTTTGAGGTGGTTTCGTACCCTACAAACAATTTCTTCTTATATTCTCCGCTAGATAAGAACTTTGGAGTGATTCTTTATCTCACTTTAAGGGATTGTTATATGATTCAACTATGTTAGCACTGTTGAGAGATTGAACTAGTGAAAGTATGAACCCTAGGCCTTGTTTCTAAGAATTGCAATATTGTTTGTGCTCACTTTTGTTACTTGTTACCTTGCTGTTTTTTGTTACTATTACTAAAATCAATATATATTATCATTACTACACTTGTATCACCGTCTCTTCGCCGAACTAGTGCACCTATACAATTTACCATTGTATTTGGTGTATTGGGGACACAAGAGACTTTTTGTTATTTCATTGCAGGGTTGTTTGAGAGTGACCATCTTCATCCTATGCCTCCCACGAATTGATAAACCTTAGGTCATCCACTTGAGGGAAAATTGCTATTGTCCTACAAAACTCTGTGCTTGGAAACCCAACACAAGTCCACAAGAATAAAGTTGCGTAGTAGACATCAGTGTGTTGAAGCGTATGCCATTGAGTATATAGAAGACCAATGTCTTCATGGTGCCTTCAAGCTTTGTAGAAGATGAGTGCCCCTTGATTGGCCACAGAGTATGCCTCACAATGTGATAGATGGTGTGGGGCAAGTACTCGAGGTCCTTGGTGTCAAAATGAGTGGGGTACTCAGCATCAGTAGGCAATGGCTTCATCATTGACAACATCTAGCTCATGTTGGGCTCTAGCTTCTAAAAAAATGCTTTTAAGTTCATTCTCATGGGCTGGACAACCTGGCTCATATAGATCACCAGGAGTGGGCAGGGATGTGAGCTCGAGAATATTTTGAGCATTGGCTTCATGATGAGTATCACCTGTGTGGCACCCCGACTCAGAGAAACTAGAACGCCCCATATTCCAGCCCAGAGATCAAGGAGAAGTCTTCTGGAATATGGGACTGCTTAGCATAGAACAAATCAAATATTTATTACAAGCTATATGGATACAAGGGGATTACATCGGCACGGCGAAACTACGCCTGCCACGATTGCTCCATGCAATCAACAGAACAACACGAAGCAGCGGAATAACTGTAGCAGCAGAACAACGATGATGGTTATGAACTCCACTCCGCAGGGACTCTGACTGGAACGCTTATCCTAGCTTGCAAACAAGGGATCCATGGCAAACAAGCAATCAAATCCGGCATGACCTGCAAACTGGCATGACACGCCAGGTCAGTACATTGAATGTACTTGCAAGCTCACGACAACCAAGAGCAATCAAGACAGACAACAGCATGGCAATTATAGGTTAACAAGGACTAACATGTTACTATCATATCCACATGGCATGTACAACATGATACAGCTAGAACAATACGAGCATGGCATGAACATATGAACATAACGATACTAGCATGCAACATGATGCCGCTATCATGCACCAACTTACTCTGCTCGGGTTACCTCGTAACCATCACATGCATAAGCTTACCATCACGGGCATCACACGATCATCTCAGGATCCAATCAAGCTTGGTATTACCATATCTTAGTAATCATTACGTGACCACAAGGAGCTTGACCTTTACCCGTGATTCTCGCATAACACCACAAATATCCAACAACTCAGTATCCTCGATACCATGGTGATCATCTCACGATCACAATCAACCTCTTTCTCATCATCGAACTAGGGTTGTTATTAAGCACATTATTATTATTACTGTTGACCCATAGTGTGACCAAATATGAACTGGGCCCTTATCCGCGGGCGCGGCTATCGATAGATTAAACACACACACTCTGCAGATCGGGTAGCACACTTTATCCACACCACGGAACCCATGGCCTCACACTCCCATTCGGGTGGACCAACGGCATTCCGACAAAACCGATCTACTTCCCATGACACTCTCCCGGCCACTCCGACCAACTCCCCTTTGGGCTAAGTCATGGGTGGGCCCGTGCCTACCAAAGGCATCAACGGCCACCGTCGTGGCAGAACAATAAACGGTCCCAAACAGGGACATGTGCACATAACCAAACTCGGTCTCACAAGGCTTATGCCGTCCTACCCGGCCAAGGTAGCGCCCGCGCATAACCTTCCCTCATTGGAGGCACCAACGAGAGGCATGACAATAGACCCAGTTAGGACCTTCCCATAAAAGGAAATGTGGCTGCACTGGTCAGCTTGATATGGTGGCACCATGACTTAGCCAACAGTTGTTCAAGTTCATTTAAGTCCAGTTAAACTTGAATGCAATAAGCTGAGCCATATGAAAATAACATGATGCAACTACAATGCATGATACCAACATGAGCATGGAGGTGCAACACAATCATCGAGCATAACAACAATGAATCATATATCCAAATGAACATAGCATACTGACGAGCATGATCATAACACTACACATGAGCATGGCATGACCACTAGCATCATAAAGAAATACCATGCAAGAACATATCAAGATTACTACCAAGCAAACATATAACCAGCTAGATGCAAAGGAACATGTATACCAATGGTACTCGGTAGCAGACGATGATCATGCACCGAAGAACATGACCAACACCCACATGTACTACTACCAAGCATGCTATACGAAAATAATATTAGTAAGAATACATGATAACCAGGTGCATACGAACATAGCATGAAGATAAACACAGATCCATAAGCGTAACCGAAACATCGATAACAGTTGCACACAAACAAGCACTTATTTAAATGTTCAAGTAGAAAACCATGGCTACTGCATGCAATCATGCAAGTGCTTGTTGTGGCTTGCATGGGGGTGAAGAATACACCGGGAGAAGTGCGGAAAGCTCACAGAAGGAATCGTTGGAAAAGTGTTCTCCCTTGGAGGGGGCTGATTAGGGGCAAGGGTGAAAGAACATGCGGTGCCCCCATGTTTGGTTTTGGTAATTGATGACAATCTCTATGGACTAATGGTTGCCTTGAGTTATGTTTGAAGGGTTTGTCCATAGGCTTTTATTGGAGTCCATTTGTTGGTTTCAAGGAGAGTTTTTTATGACCAAGGTGCTATTAAGGAATTATCCAAAGATTGGTCTTGTGAGTGTTGAGCTTATTGCAAGCATGTCTTGAAGAAGAAGTGTGTGTGATCATTCATGTTTACCTTCAAGACATCATCCAAATGAAGAGAGTTGGAAAGATTCAAGGTTGATCAAGACTAAGTCAAAGAGTGAATCAAGTTGATCAACACACAAAGCATAGAAGATGTACCGAGAGGGATCACGTGATCGCATGGTAAGGTAAGCATTGTCCTTTATGATTTTTGTACTAAACCATGGTCTACGTGAGAGTTCTATGTGGGGTTAGGTATGTTTCCATGGGCTAGCTTCAAGAGGAAGATATTATACAACCTATGGAGGATGACATCAAGTGGTGGTCGTCATCAAGTTTGCGGTGTGCAAGTTCAAGCAGAGCATCACGAAGAGATCAAGTGCTTGAAGCTTGCTGCCCATTGTGGTGACAATGGACTTGTGAAGATGTGCCGAAGAGTGGCTCACCCATAGTGGAGTATGGTGGAGCAATCTACTAGTCTTCACCAAGCCAACACAATCAAGAAAGGTGGTCTAGCTTGAGGGAGTCAAGATCATCATCATCCAGCTCAAGTGGACTATGTGCAAGGCAAAGGTTTGCCCTTGGTAGGTTTTCTATTTTACCGGTCTCATGGTAGTTGTGGGAGACCGGGTTATAGGATCGATTGTCGTTCTTTCAAGGGGGGCTCTCGATGAGTAGCTTGATCGTATCGTTCGTAGAGAGCTCAAACCATTGCATCCTTGCATCATCTTTATTGGTTCTTGTTTGGTTTTTCTCCTTGTTAGATTTGGAGCTATTGGTCATCTTCATGACAAGCTTGAGTTCATCGAAAACAGAGTTAACATGCATATTCTATGATGTTTTTGATGTTGGAGGTTATGCCGGTTCTTCTCGGTTGGAGGTTTATCTCCTCTATATATTAGGCATACCTCCCCTGCCTCTTCTCATTATAACCTTTTGTTCTTTGGATGCTACTCGTTGTCTTCTATCCAACAAGCTTGAGTTTGCTCAATTCGGAGTTCATTTGCAGAAGTTGTGGCAGTTTCGGCTTTATTGCATCCTCTGTTTTCTCTGTTGTGTTCTTGAAAGCCTCAAGCGGTAGTAATGCTCTCTCGAGCGGTAGTATCGCTTGTAAGCGGTAGTATCGCAGCCTTGTGCCGCGTGTAGTATCGCTGCTTTTGGGATGTGTTTTTCGTGTCGGGTTTCGCGATAAGCGGTACTACCTCTCCCCTCGAGCGGTAGTACCTCTTATAAGCGGTACTACCTCTCCCCGAGCCAGTAGTACCTCTTATAAGCGGTACTACCTCTCCCCTCGAGCGGTAGTACCTCTTATAAGCGGTACTACCTCTCCCAGAGCGGTACTACCTCTCTGGCAGGTTTTCAGCTCGTGTTTTTCTCTCTCTTTGGGGTGTTTTGACCGTGCTAAGCGGTAGTACCGCTCTTCCATTGGTAGTACCGCTCGGGGAGCGGTAGTACCGCTCGTGTGCGGGCTGAGCACATGACGGTTGGATTCGGGAGGCCCTATAAAAGTGGGTCTTCTTCCCCAATGAACCTTATCCTTTGAGCTCGTGTTCTTCCCCCATTGTTGACCTTCTTCGAGCTTGCTAACTCTCAATCCCTCCATGGATTCTTGCTAGTTTTTGAGGGAAAAGAGAGAGGAGATCTAGGTCCACATTTCCACCAATCACTTTCTCATCTATGTGAGGGGAACCCCTTGGATCTAGATCTTGGATTTCTTGGTGTTCTCCTTCTTGTTCTTCCTCTCATTTTCCTCCCTAGCATTAGTTGCTTCAGTGGGATTTGAGAGAGAAGGACTTGGGCACTCCGTGTGCCCTTGCCATTGCATTTGGTGCATCGGTTTGAGTTCTCCATGGTGATACGTGGAAGTTACAAGTTGAGAAGCTTATTACTCTTGGGTGCTTGGTACCCTTGAGCTTGTTCCTCTTGGGTGCTTGGGCGCCCTAGACGGTTGATGGTGTTCGGAGCTCAATCATTGTGGTGTAAAGCTCCGGGCAAGCATCGGGGTCTCCAATTAGGTTGGGGAGATCGCCCCGAGCAATTTGACGGGTACCGGTGACCGCCCCCAAGGGTTGCCAAAGTGTACGGGTTCGGTGACCGCCCCCAAGGGTTGCCATTTATACGGGTTCGGTGACATCCATAAGGCCCTCTAGGCGACATCCACGATCCTTCAAAGTGAAATAAGGTAATTTCCATTATGTCAAACCATAGTGAAAATAATAAGAACAGAACGGGCTCGACAAGACGAAAACATGGGCTTTGGATTCACCTCGATCGGAGTTACGGTCAAAAAGTTAGGCGGGGTTTTCTGCCAGGGACCTATCTATAAGAAAATTATTTACAAACTGGGCCTGGACAGAAAAACAGAAAGCGTACTTTAAAGAATACGCCTTCGTTTCAGGGAAAACACATTTCTGGGTGAAACAGAGAGAAAATACGCTTTCAGGAAAGGAAAATGTACTTTCATTGAACAAGAGGGATAATACGCTTTCTGAAAGCGAAAACATACTCGGGAGTTTACGCCTCCACTTAATCCAGTCAGCAGGGTGCGAGGCCGGGCCTAGTCTCGCTGACTGGTGGGTCTCACGGGAGATGGGGCCCGCCTGGCCTTCGTCTTCGTCTTCCTTCGCTAGCGCCCAACGAAGCAGAGGGAGGGGTGCGACGCCAGCGTTCGTCTCGGCGACTCCGGACGCCTCCCGCGGCGCTCCGCACCTGGATTAGCTCGGCGTGACACGGTGCAGCTGCCTGGACCGGTTGGGGAAGCTGAGGAGGAACGGGGACACGTCGGCTCGCCGTCATAGAGAGCACAGGCGGCGGCGACCCAGCTTGGGGACGACGGCAATAGGGGCTCCGGTGACTCGCTGAGGGAATGGGGAGGGGCGCTGCACTCTAGGGAATGTCATGGTGGTGGCTATGAGGAGAGGGAGGGCTCGGCTCGAGCTAATTTAGCCGGGCACCGGCGGCGGCTATGGTGGCAATGGAGGGCGAGGAGGGCGGCTCGAGCTCCGGCGAGGTTCTGGGAGGGGTAGAGGAGGAAAGTGGAGCTGGTGGAGTGCTCGGATGGCCTCAGGGAGGTCTATTTATAGCCGTGGACGAGGGAGGAGGTCGCGGATGCGTGGCCGTGGCTCGGCCATGGCCGCGTTCGGGTGTGCTGACGGCCAAGCTCGGACGGCAACGCGAGACAGGTCCAGAGGGGTTCACGGAGCAGCGCAAGGCCAAAGATCACGAGGGGGAAGAAGCCAACAGAGGAAGATGACGGTCGGCTACAGATTTCCCATGGGCGCGCGGCGACGAGCGCCAGCGAGCGGGCTGCCGGAGGGGGAGAGAGGTCCAGGGGAATGGCGACGATGATGGGAACATGCTGGACATGCACGGGCGTGCTGGAACGCTGAGCAGAGGAGGGGCCCGAGCGAAACGACGGCCAGCTCGCGTTCACTTCATGCCAAGTTGGTGGTCACCGCGCAGACTGGCACGGAGAGGACTCGAGAGGTCGGCAAACGCTATCTAAGGTTTAGTCCCTTCTCCCAGGAGAAGACAAGAGGTGATAGATCAACAAGGAAGGCTCTGGATTGATGGGATTACTCCACTTAAGTTTGTTGTTCCAAACTTGGTTGTGCACTGGTGATCAACAGGAAATTTATTGGAGCCAAAGCTGTTGTCTGGGAGGTTTAACTAAGGAAGGACTATGATCTTGGGGAGTTTGAGGATAAATGTACCAATAATTAATATATTTGCTTTGCAACTGACCAAAATGGTCTAGAAAAGAGATTGCGATGATGCACTCAAATGATGAAGCCACTTGAGCTGATATTTGGCAAGACCGGGTTACTTCGACATATGAAGATGCTGTAAAAAATTTCATATCAAATGGACTTGCCAAAATGGTACTTCCTTCACAGCTATCCTTTGTGTCCGGAAACTTGGGAAAATGCTAGAGAAATAAGGGCTTGATGAATTGGTCCCAAAATTGATGGAGGGAGGGTATCTGGGTAGGAGAAGGTCCTGGAAAATTTTTAGCTGTAATGGAGCAAGATAAAATATACTTCCTTCACTAACTGAAAATTTGGACAGATACAGAGATTTGAAGGTGTGCTCACATGGATGGATAAAATGAGCTCAAATCTTGAGGAGAGCTTTTATTTGATGATAAGAAGGACCATGCGAAAATTCAACTCAATTGGATTAACCTAGCTAGTACTTCCTTCACAATGAATTCCCTCAGACAAGAACTTTGAAAAATTGCTCAGGAATATTTACTAGGCAAATGGAGTTGAATTTCGTCATGAGGAAATGATTTGGACATGAAAAGGTGTCCAAAAAGTTTGAGGTCAATTGGACAAAGGTAAATGGCACTTGCTTCACAAACTGCCATTCAGGACAGAATAGGAAAGGAATTAATTGAGCATGATGAGGAACATGGCAAATGAAATATTTTTCCATATTTGAGGAAGATATGACGCAAACAGTTTATGAGAATTAGTTTGTAATTTTAGGAGGGATGGAAATATAGGTTGCTTCGCAACCTAGGGCAAAAAGGATTATTCCTTCAATAGAAAAAATGAATGTTCCCAAGGAAAAAAATATTGGGGTTGATCCAAGATGGAAATGGCAAAGCCTTGGGATGGATATGGGGATGACAAGCCACTTTGGAAGAAAGAAGAGGTCATCTTCTTCAGTTTCCAGACCACATAGCCACAGAAAAAGAAAACTCAAGCAAAAATCACAGAAAATCAAAAGAAAAAGAAAGAGTCGAAAATCTGGGTGTGACAACCTGTCATCCACTCAAGGATCCATGTCTTTGGATCCCTGTTGTAGACTAAGATGTGCAATGTGGCATATAACTAGAGCAGCAAGTCTTCATTCCAGTGTTCCTTGTCCACAACAAAAGGAAGCATGAAAAAATCTTTGAAGCAGTCAAGGGCTTCTTCTAAGCACGAAAGACCAGCCATGGCATCACAACAGAGATGCGCATGAGGAAAAATCTTGTCTTGATTGTATAGGATGCACATGTAATAGTTGCGCTGCAGATAGCTCCAGAATCGGTCAGAAGGCATTCGTGGCTTCTGATACATCCATTTTGCATCATGTTTTCCTACTGTTATTTATAGTGTTCTTATTCAATAGTAATTATAATGCATTTCTCTCATATAATGCAAGGTTTACACAAAGAGGGAGATTACCGACAACTGGAATTCTGGACCTGAAAAAATCAACATCAGAGATATCTATTCTGCACATCTCCAAATGAGCTGAAATCTTACGGAGATTTATTTTGGAATATATAAAGAGTATTGGGGAAAATAAACCAGAGGGGCCACCCAGGTGCCCACTAGGCACCAGAGGGGGCCACCCAGGTGCCCACTAGGCACCAGGGTGCGCCTACTCCCCTGGCATGCCCTGGTGGGTAGTGGACCCCCTGGCCAGCCTCCAGTGCCCATCTTCTGGTATATAAGGTCATTTGCCCTAGAAAAAGTAAGGAGATGACTTTTGAGACGGAGCACCGCCATATCGAGGCGGAACTTGGGCAGGAGCTCTTTTGCTCTCCAGCGGAGTGATAACGCCGGGGATACTTCCCTCTGGGAGGGGGGAAATCGAAGCTATCATCATCACCAACAACCCTCTCATCATGGGAGGGCCAATCATCATCAACATCTTCAATAGCACCATCTCATCTCAAAACCCTAGTTAATCTCTTGTGTTCAATCTTTGTATTAAAACCTCATATTGGTACTTGTGGGTGACTGGTAGTGTTGATTACATCTCGTAGTTGATGCTAGATGGTTTACTTGGTGGAAGATTATATGTCCAGATCTATTATTGAATTCCATACCCCTCTGATCATGAGCATGAATATGTTTTATGATTATTTACTTTTGTTCTTGAGGACATGTGAGAAGTCTTGTCATAAGTAATCATGTGAATTTGGTATTCGTTCGATATGTATGTTGTGATTCCCTTAGAGGTGTTATGTGAACGTCGACTACATGACACTTCACCATCTTTGGGCCTAAGGGAATAATTGTGGAGTAGTTATTAGATGATGGGTTGCTAGAGTTACAGAAGGTTAAACCCTAGTTTATGCGTTATTCCGTAAGGGGCTGATTTGGATCCATAAGTTTAATGCTATGGTTAGATTTTATCTTAATTCTTCTTTCGTAGTTGTAGATGCTTGCGAGAGGGGTTAATCATAATTTTGAGGCTTGTTCAAGTAAGAACAACACCCAAGCACGGACCCACCCACATATCAGATTGAAGTAGCGAACGCGAATCAAACAAATATGATGAAAGTGACTAGATGGAATTCCCATGTGCCCTCAAGAACGCTTTGCTTACTATAAGAGACCGTTCCGGCCCGTCCTTTGCTACAAAAAGGATTGGGCTACCTTACTGCACTTTTATTACCGTTACTATTACTTGCTCGTTACAAATTATCTTGTTATCAAACTACTTGTTACCGACAATTTCAGTGCCTACAGAAATTACCTTGCTGAAAACCACTTGTCATTTCCTACTGCTCCTCGTTGGGTTTCACACTCTTACTTATCTAAAGCACTACAACTGATCCCCTATACTTGTGGGTCATCAGCTTCTTGTATGGATTCTTGGCTCTATCAAAGAAGGCATTGTGTTGTTTTAAGTTAAGCACGCTGAAGGAGCACTCAGTTGATGTAGCACCGTGAAGCCTTGGCATTCTGGGCATTGGCTTCTGAGTTAGGCCTTTGTTCGACATGGAACTCATACTGAGGTTGTCGGGCCCATGCTACTGGGGGTACCCAGGCCCGTCTTCCTGCGGCCCAGCACACGACGCATATCCCGGGCCCAGCGTGTGGCCCTCTATTGGACTTCACGAGCAAGACCCTCGCGAGGCAAGGCACACATTGAAGGAAATATGCCCTAGAGGCAATAATAAAGTTGTTATTTTATATTTCCTTATTCATAATAAAGGTTTATTATTCATGCTAGAATTGTATTGATCGGAAACCTCAATACATGTGTGAATACATAAACAAACACCGTGTCCCTAGTGAGCCTCTACTAGACTAGCTCGTTGATCAAAGATGGTTAAGGTTTCCTAACCATTGATAATGGGATCACATCGTTAGGAGAATGATGTGATGGACAAGACCCATCTGTTAGCTTAGCATTATGATTGTTTAGTTTTATTGCTATTGCTTTCTTCATGTCAAATACATATTCCTTCGACTATGAGATTATGCAACTCCCGGATACCGGAGGAATACCTCGTGTGCTATCAAACATCACAACGTAACTGGGTGATTATAAAGACACTCTACAGGTATCTCCGAAGGTGTTTGTTGAGTTGGCATAGATCGAGAGTAGGATTTGTCACTCCGAGTATCGAAGAGGTATCTCTGGGCCATCTCGGTAATACACATCATAAGCTTGCAAGCAAATGACTAAGGAGTTAGTCATGAGGTGATGTATTACAGAACGAGTAAAGAGACTTGCCGGTAACGAGATTGAACTAGGTATGAAGATACCGACGATCGAATCTCGCGCAAGTAACATACCTATAGACAAAGGGAATTACATATGTTGTCATAACGGTTCGACCGATAAAGATCTTCGTAGAATATGTAGGAGCCAATATGGGCATCCAGGTTCCGCTATTGGTTATTGACCGGAGAGGTGTCTTGGTCATGTCTACATAGTTCTCAAACCTGTAGGGTCCGCGCGCTTAATGTTCACTGACGATATAGTGTTATATGAGTTATATGTTTTGCTGACCGATGTTGTTCGGAGTCCTGGATGAGATCACGGACATGATGAGGAGTCTCGAAATGGTCGAGAGGTAAAGATTGATATATATGACGATGGTTGTCGGGTGGTAGGTGCGACATATGCCAACGGGTGGCTTATCATAGTGGGAGCCAATAAGACGTCGCCGGTGCCTGGAAACGGGATGAGGCGAAGATATGCACGCCGGCAAATCTTACCCAGCTTTGGGGCTCTCCGTGGAGATAACACCTCATCGCTGCTCTGCGGGGTCTCCGCATGATCACTAGATGAACAAGTGGCTACAAGTGGCTCCTTGAGCTGTTCGGCGAGAGGAAGAAGAAGGGCACGGCTAGCTCTCCTCTTCCCTCTATGTGGTGTTCTAAACTATAAGAGATCAACCCTTTGCATGGGTGCCCCGGGGGGTTTATATAGGCCTACCCCTGTGGGTACAATGGTAATCCGTCGGGCGGGCCCCTAGCCATCGTTGTCTTCGCCACGGCTTCTCCGCCGACTGGTGGGTCTCGCCGGCTGTCGGCTTCTGGGTCGACAAGCTGGCCCCACCGCTGAGGGCCTTGTCGGGGGCTGGTTACTGTTTGCCTCAATCTTGACGACGAGGGCTTTGACGGGATAAGCATGGCTATAGTGCCGCCGCCTTGGCGGCGATCACTGTTGCCTCACCTCGTCCTGTCTCCTTAATGAGGCGCTTCCTTCGAGGGAGGGAACAAGCCGGCTATGGGAAGCCGGCCATATCTCAGGCCGACTGGGGGAGGCCGAGCCGCCTTCGGTCATCTCTCTGACCGGAGGGGCCCGCCATGCTGGTCGACCGACAAATTGTCGTGGGTGATGTCATGGTCAAGATGGTAACAAGGTTGCCACGGACGGGTGATGGCAGCCCCGTGACGGCAGACCGTGGCTACGCCAGCTCCCGGAGGCGGGGTGGCAGGCTTCATCGTAGCCACGCCTGCCTCATCACCGCTATGTGGGTGCAGATTCGAGGGTGCGGCCTTGGCACTTTCTTTGGTGGCCGGCTTCTTGGAGTCGGCCTTTCGTGGCCGGCCACGTGGAGTCGGCCCTTTGTTAGCCGGCTCCTTGGAAGCCGCCCTCCGTGGCTTTCTTCCTCAGAGGTCTTGGGGCCGGGCCGCCTGACAGCCCGGCTGAGGGGCAGCCGGGGAAGGCGGCCCTGCGTCTTGGATGTTGGATGACTTGATTGGCTTGTAATTTTTTCAGAAGTCCCAGGGGGAGCCGGCTAGGCTACCCGTGGTCATTTACTCCGACAGTAGTCCCCGAAGCTGATTGAGGTTCGAGGTTGAAAGGAGGACGAGAAGCTCGACCAGCTTCCTATCATGAGGAGCCGGCAACTAGGAGCTGGCCTTGAGCGGGTGCGCCGTCTTCGGGAAGTCCCGTAGCCAGACGGTGAGAACGCGAGCCGACTCGCTCTTGACCGCGCGCCACCCTGCGCGCCACGTGGTCAGAAAGGCCTGCCAGCCCACGCGCGCGATGGGACGTCACCGCAGGCTAGGGCCCACCACACCTAGGCCTCGGCTCAAGTGCGGATCCTCTGCGGCCCGAACGGACCGCTCGCCTTCCCGCGGCGGTTTCAGCACGCCTTTAGTGCGCAATAATCGCGGGACGTGGGGGGAGTGGGCGCAGTTAATCCCACGTTCCCCCGTGCCTCGCCTCCTCGGCTTCGTCGCACGAGCCTATAAGTAGGGGGAGGAGGGGGAGCGGCGGACTCTCGCATGCTCGCTGTCGGTGTCTAAACCGGCGGATCTCGGGTAGGGGGTCCCGAACTGTGCGTCTAGGCGGATGGTAACAGGAGACAAGGGACACGATGTTTTTACCCAGGTTCGGGCCCTCTCGATGGAGGTAATACCCTACTCCTGCTTGATTAATATTGATGATATGGGTAGTACAAGAGTAGATCTACCATGAGATCAAGGAGGCTAAACCCTAGAAGCTAGCCTATGGTATGATTGGTGTTCGGCCCCACGGACTAAAACCCTCCGGTTTATATAGACACCGGATAGGTTAGGGTTACACAGAGTCGGTTACAATGGAAGGAGATCTACATATCCAGATCACCAAGCTTGCCTTCCACGCCAAGGAAAGTCCTTCCGGACACGGGACGAAGTCTTCAATCTTGTATCCTCATAGTCTTGGAGTCCGGCCGTGATGATAGTTCGCTATCCGGACACCCCTAGTCCGGGACTCCTCAAGAGCCCTCGAACCAGGCTTCAATGACGATTTAGTCCGCGCCAAGATATTGTCTTCGGCATTGCAAGGCGGGTTCCTCCTCCGAATACTTCATAGAAGGTTTTGAACACTAGGATAGTGTCCGCTCGCAAAACAAGTTCCACATAACACCGTAGAGAGAATAATTTTTGCACAGATCTGCTGACGTATTCCGCGGCGTGACATCACACCACGGCCAGGCCTTTATATGAATCGTTTTTACTGCTCCACCTCAGCGTGTTTAGCGAGGCGGTTTCCTTGGCACGCCTTATCAAAGCATAGATCGTGCCCCCCTTATTCCGGGATTCTCATCTATATGGACGTGGTAACCCATCCGCCGCCATTGATTACGCGCTTGGGAAATAAGCGAGTTTTACCAGATGGTGGGGACGATGGCTTCGCCTCATCCATATAAGGATAAGGATCCACCTTTTCAGCTACGCCTTCTTCCTCCTTTGCTTATCCATTTTCGCGCACTCGAGCTCGAGCGCCCAAGTCCGCACATCCCACCTCAACCTTCTCCAACCATGTCAGGAGCGAGAGGCAGGTGGATGGCCTCCTCCGTCATGGAGGGGCACATCACAAGACTGCGGGAGGTCGGATACTTGTCCGGCGACATCGGCACAGGCTGCCCTGGACAAGGGGCAGCTCATTCCAACCCCCGGCCCCATGAGAGGGTGGTATTTCTCCCCACTTCCTCCGCGGACTAGGTTTTCCACTTCACCCATTTGTCCGGGGCTCATGTTCTACTACGGCCTGGACTTCCACAACCTGGCCCCTCAATTTCATCCTCAACATCTCGGCGTTTATCGTCAGGTACGAGGCCTTCCTCTCCATCCAGCCCCACTTCGCTTATGGTCAAGATCTTCAACGTCCGCCGAAGGTAGTAGGTGGCCGCTGCTGGAGTGCGGAGGTGCCATGGTTGGCAAGATGGCCAAGGTCCTATGGCTCGAGGGCGCCTTTGTGGAGACAATAAAGGTGGCAATCGGGTGGTTCTACATCACCGAGCCACGTGACCTCAATGGGTGGCGGCCCCAATTCAGATCTGGCTTCCCCACACGGCTCGCCATGGAAGGAGACGGCCTCGACATGGGGGAATTCGAAGAGCTATCCGACTCCAAACATGCGTCCAAACACGGTGGACAAGAATCTCGGGCTTGTCGTGTAATCCAGTGATGCTCATCCACGGATTCTCCCCATGCCAACAACGGGCCTTCAATTTGTGGGAGTTCGATCCGCTCAAAGACCGGTCTTGAGTCGGCTCTTCGACACTACGCACGAAGATGCCTCGGAAGGTGCTGTTCAAGGGCGCTGAAGCCCCAACATCCGCTAACAAGGATCGCGATATGAATACAAGCGCGCCCACCGGCGAGGTAAGTTATTTTACCCTTTACGGGACTCTTTTTCATAGATTGACTCTATGTGGGATCTAAAACTCCCTAATCTTTGACAGACCGGCCGAAGACGTCCCCGGACATTTAACTGTTCGCCTCTTGCCGGAAAACCCGGAGGACGCCTCGATTAGCCAGGGCTGCTGGCTCCGGCGCCCCATGTGGTGCCGGAGAAGAAGGTTAAGAAGGAGGCCACGGAACTCAAGGAGCTCCCGACGCCAGTGCCGCCGATTCTGATGCAGAATCTTCTCCTGAGGACGAGGAGGAAGAAGAAGAGGCTCCTCCCCTAGTGGGGGAGGAGAAGAAAAGGAAGGCCGCCCCAACTGGGGAGGCCGGAGTGTCCAAGAAGGGAAGATCCTTCCTCCGGACTTCTCCACCAACGTCGACGATGATGAGGAGGATTGGCCTACAAGGGCCAAGCCCCTGGCGAGATCGTAAGTGTCCGGACACCCATGGCTTTTTATTATTGCAGAGTGTTCTCTAATGTCAACAACCAGGCAGCCCGCCCAAGGGCGAAGTTCGCCGATTCATCGAGCGGGTCCTCGGGCTCGCCGGGAATGGAGAGCGCCGCTTCCGACCGCCTCCTCGCCTCACGCCGCGGACGACGCCGCGGTGGGCCCCAAGGGGGGCTTGGTTAAGAGGAGGTAGCGCAGGAGGTGCCACAAGGCAACCTCCCGGACTCAGCGCTGCTGGGGCAAGACCCCGGGGGCTTCTAAGCCCAACCCTCGTCCGGACTCCATGCCGAACCATCAGCGTTCGAAGTCCGGCCAGCGGATCCTTCGCAAGAAGGGTAAGACGCCGGTGTCCTCCGTACAACCAGAGGCACCAGATAGCTTACTGGAGGCGCTTAACAGCGCTTCCATCAAGGAGGAGCACCGCACTATTATGAGTGCGGTGATCCGGACAGTTCAGTCCGCCAAGAGCGGACCGGGTCAAGCCTGCACTCAGCCTTCTAACAGGCTTTGAGGTGAGTTTAAAATATGTAAAAATATTACCGCATAGACAAGAGCCCCTCGATGCTTAGTTCGTGTTTGGAAAGAAAAGCCGGACTAAGGATCTAAAAAGATATACGCAGGAGTCTAACATAAGTATGTCAATATGGGAATGCAGTGCGCCACGACCTCTCGCCACACTGGATCAAGGAGGTCAATGCATTGAAGCAGAACCTCGAGCGGTCCGAGAACGAGCTCGGACAAGCCAAGAAGCAGCTCGAGGACAAACAAGGTAAGTAATACCTTATTAAAGAAATGCCTTATAGAAAAGGTTTTTGTTGCAAAAAATAACAGGAATAATATGGGTACTGCAGGGGCCACGAACGAGGTGGAGACCCTGAAGGAAGCGGTGTCCGTGGCCGAAAACAAAACGGCTACGGAATGCACCGCGCGAGAGAAGGGGGAGGCGCAGCTGGCCAAGGTACGGCAAGAGCTCCAAGCTCTCATGGAAAAACACGAGGGTTTGGAGCGTGACTCGAAGACTCGAGAGTCCGAGCTCGCCTCGGCTCTTGAAAGTGCCAAAGCTGCTAAGGCCGAGGCCCAAAAAGCCCTCCAAGAAATTGAGTCGTTGAAGAAGATAGCGGTGGGTAAGGCATTCTTTATGCAAAGCAAGCATGTGAAAGTGAATTACCTATTACTTACCCGGATTCGGAGCTCTCCAGGAGCATTCCAGATTTTCCCCGTAGTGTATCTGATGCTGCCGCATTCTACCGCGCCAAGGAGGGGAGCTCGACGGAAAAGGTGTTCTGGTCTCAAGATGTCGAGGCCGAACATTCGGTGCCCCCGAGCGACCAACCGAAGCAGCTGGTCGAGCTCCACAAGGTCGCCGAACAGGCCATGAAGGGCCTTATAGCGCCGGTCGGGCCATTGGAGGCCATGCCCGGAGCTACTTCGCTTGGTGCAGCTGGGTGGTGGATGCTCGTCCGCTGCTTGAAGTCATCAAGCGCCCATCAGCATTGAAAGTGTCCGTCGGGCCCTTGCCCGTGCTAAAGTGCACCGGGCAAGCTGGATGCGGAGAGGCTTGTGACGGACGGGCCACCCGAAGGGTCATGAGCATCGCACGCCCGAAATGTACTATGAGGGCCTCTCAAGGGTGCCCGCCGAATAGTGGATGAGTGCTCCAAAGATGTAATTTTTAAATAAACTCGCATTTGTTATCCTCAGACGCTGAAAACTTGTTCATATGCGCTTAAGCAACGCTTATTAATTTAAAATATTACCTTCTCAGGCGGCCGCTTATCAAATTTGAGAGATGGCAAGTCGTTGGCTTCAGCCCCCATGCCACGAAAAGTCAGTGTTCGGGATAAACTTGAGCACTCTTGTTCCCATTCTTGGGTCCATCTAGGAGGCGCCAACACAACGAACAAGGCAACCGGACTTATAATGCTTGTACACTCTCACTTAGCCATAGAATTCTATAATTTTAAATTTCGGCGAAGCCCCTAGTATTCGGAAGACCGAGTTCGGGGCGCTATCCACGCCTTGGCCGGACAATCCCGGTTCCTCGCTCTAAGCGGCATAAGTCTTTAGGGACCCGAAAAAACCTCTCGAACAGCGACCGGATCTCGCCCTATCATGACGGTCAATTTTAGCTTTCTCCACTGAGGTGCTCGACCCAGCTCAACTGGGGCACAATCGCAGTGGTTCTCCCGGTGCTACCTTAGCCGATATAGCGGAACGTAAGGTACCAAAACACGGGAGCTGGGAAAACCCAACTATTGTCCCAAGACATGATTCGTAGCCAATTCATATAATGCTATAAGTTCGGGGTGCCGCACTTGTGAAAGTGTTCGGACTTATCACACCATAATTTTGGGATACTTAAGCCCTCGGTGTATTGGCCGTACTAAAGTGTACGGTTGCAACATGTCGTGAAATGAACATATGTATATATAAAGGAAGTAGAGCAATAATAAGCGAAAGCTATGTATTGTTTATTGAAAAAGGTAATCGCAATGGAAGCGAACGATACAAATAGTGCGATAAGCAAGGGATGGGACTATCTAACATGTCTCTCCAGGTAAGCTGCGGGATGGTATGTAAAACAGGTATAATGCTCGTAATAGAGACCACCGAACACTTGACGTGGCTTTCTCGCTTTCTCCGCTGTTGCATCGTGAGTTCGGGCGATTCTAGTGCCGACAGATCGATGAAAGACGGAGTCCTCGAAAGTAAGAAAAGGAAGAAAAGGGAAAAATAACGGAGCCCCCGGTGCGGTCGAGCCGCATTCTTGGCGTGTCGTGGTCTTGCCCTCCCCATATGCCCATGGTATCTCCAGGCGTAATTATGTACGCGTAATACTAGCTTCGCAATTTCGCGAGGGCGGGGTTAGCCGGATTGCTACGCTGCGTGCTTGAATCGTGCTGGGTCTTGTTGTAGGTTACCCGGCGCGCTGACAAAGTGTCCGGACGCTTAGTGGCCGGACTCAAGAATTGCAGTGAGAGGCTGCTTTGTACCTCCGCCGCGAGGGCTGCCGTGTGCTCCCCCGTTCGGAGAGAGCGTTCAGTGTTTCCATTGACCGTGATTACTCCTCGACGGCCTGGCATCTTGAGCTTGAGGTATGCTAACAGTCGCACCGCATTGAACTTTGCAAATGCGGATCGTCCGAGCAAAGGCATGATAGCCGATGCGGAATGGGACGATGTCGAAGATTAACTCTTTGCTTCAGTTATCCGGGATCCGAAGACCACTTCGAGTGTAATCGAGCCCGCATAACCGGCCTCTACACCCGTATGACGCCTTTGAAGGTCGCCTTTGTAGGTTTAATCCTTGAGGGGTCTATGCCCATTTTGGCGACTGTATCCTAATAAAGCGTGTTCAGCTGCTACCGCTGTCCATCGTGACTCGTGAGGTGAAATCCGTCGATAATTGGGTCAAGAACCAATGCGCGAAGCCGCCGTGATCGATGCTAGTGGGGTGGTCCTTCGATCGAAGGTGATCGGGCAGAAGACCATGGGTTGAACTTGGGCGACTGCTCCATCGCATATACGTCCTTTAGTGCACGCTTCCGCCCCTTTTGGGTATGTGGGTTGCATATATCATGTTCACCGTCCGCACTTGTGTAGGAAAACCCTTCCGTCCTCTATTGTTCGGGCGGCCGGGCTCTTCCTCGCCATCGCTATGCAGCCCCTTGTCATTGAGTTTGGCACTTAACTTGCTCGCTTGTTTGAACACCCAATAGTCCCCGTTGGTGTGATTGGCTGGTTTTTCGGGGTGCCATGTATCCGCACAAGCGATCGAGTATTCGGTCCAAGTTGACCGGCCCTGGTATTTCTTTTGAATGGCTTCTTCCACTGACCGGGTTTAGAGCTCAATCCGCATTGACGGCCGTATCTTCTTCAGATATCGCCATTAATGCGGTGTTTGTTCTTGTTGCGACGCGACCTGCCATTGCTCTCCTTGGTATCCGGACTATCAGGATGTTTGGCCAAGTTGTTCCTTCGACCTAGCCAGCTGTCCTCTCCTGCACAAAAGCGAGTCATGAGGGTTGTGAGGGCTGCCATAGATTTCGCTTTTCCCGCCCTAGGTGCCGGGCAAGCAACTCGTCATGATGTTATGTTTGAAGGCTGCAAGGGCCTCTGCATCCGCATACCAACGATTTGATTTTTCTTTGTTAGGAACCGTGTCCAATTGTCCGCTGATTCTGCCCGGCTGCTGGATTATGTGGCTAAGGTCATCGGCGCCCCGTGGTCGCACATATGTGCCCCGGAAGTTATCAAGGAATGCGGCTTCCGTGTCCTCCCAACAACCAATTGATTCTCTCGGCAAACCGTTGAGCCAATGCCGAGCTGGTCCTTTAAGCTTGAGCGGGAGGTATTAGATGGCATGTAGATCACCACCGCAGCCATGTGGATATGGAGGAGATAGTCCTCGATCCGCATCATAGGATCTATGGTACCATCGTATGATTCGATGTTTACGCTTGAAGCCCTCGGGATTTGATGATCCATTACTTCATCTGTGAAGCATAGTGGGTGTGCGGCGCCTCAGATTGGGCTATATCACGACGTAGCTCATATGAGCTTTGTCTTCGTGGTTCGCCCGCCGGGTTTGTTGTATCCGCGCGACGGTAATCATCCCGTCGTTACGCCCACGCGATCCGTAGATCGATCTTGTATATTTTGCCTTATCCTCCAATATATCTCACAAGTCCGCGCTGCTTTTCCGTGCCTTGGTACTTTTTGAGCGCGCCGGGTGTGGCTTGAGCGGAGGGCCGAGAGGCTTTCCTGTCATGCCACGGGTGGCCGGTCTGCCATGTCGTATACCGTGACTTGGGTGCTTCCTCCTCTAGTCGACGAACGGCCCGCGCTTGGGGTAGCTTTTGAGGGGCGCTCGAGTTCATACTCTTCGCCGCAAGGACTTCAAATCCATCCGCTGCCTAGGAGGACTTGATCTGCTCGAGTTGTTGCTGCTTTTTCTTGAGGCTGCTTGCCGTGGCTATAAGCCCGCGCTTGAAATGCTCCTGTTCAAGGGATCCTCGTGCACGACAAATTGCTGTCGCCGAGGCTTGCCTCATCTTCGGAGGGAGACGACAATTATCGCCCTCGACCTCTTCTTTTCTCGCCAAGACCGTCAGGCGGACTTGCTTCTCCCTCCTCCCGCGCCGAGTCCCGCCGAGGGGGTTCTCTTCGCACCGTCCCGGTGTTATTATCTCCGTGGTCGGAATCACCGCTTCTATTGTGGCGGATTTAGAGCGGCGCCACGACGCCGGGCGCTTCGCTGTTTCTTGAGGGGTCATCCTCCGTTGTTCCATCGCCGTTCCCATCTTTTGGGATGTCCACCATGTATATGTTACATGACGATTTAGGTGGCGTTCCAAAGGCCTCGTAGGGCGCCGGGTCTTGGTCGCCTCCGCATCGCCGCCCATACCGTCGATGTCTTCGGAGTCGTAGTCTAGCATGTTGGTTAAATCATCGACGGTGGCTACAAAGTGGGTGGTGGGTGGGCGTTGAATTTCTTCGCCGTCCGCATCCCAACCTTCATGTCCGTAGTCCGCCAAGGCTCTCCTGGATAAAGAGAGAGACTTTAGTGAATTCATGATGTCGCCAAAGGGCGAAAGTGCTGAAAGATGTCCGCGGCGTTGAACTCCATGACCGGGCGCCCAATCGGATTCGATTGGCAGGGGCGCTGAGGGTTCTGGAGTCCGGAGAGGAGTCCGCACCGGAGTCGAGGTCTTCGCAGCGACAGGGATGGAGTTCGCCTGCTCGGCCAGAGATTGTAGCCCCGAGGCGGTGTCCAACCACTCGCCCTCGATCGGGGAATCCGCCCGGATTAAGGGTCGGAGCGATATCGTGCGGCCTCCGTGGCACCTGCTCGTCAGCAGAGCTAGATGTCCATCGAGACAAGGCGGCACACTTGGTTGCGGCTCGAATCCGTCAAGATCAAGTCTCCGCGGATATCGGGCAGATAGTTCAAACTTCCAAATCGACCTGATGGCGGGGCGAAGCTTTCGATCTGCTTCCAGATGACCAAGCTTAATTGGCCCGCAGCTCAAAGCCGCCAAACACGAAGATCTGTCCGGGAGAAAAGTCTCACCTCGACCGCATCATTGTTGATGATCGGCGATCCATCGGGCCTATCGGTGACGCATACGTAGGAACTCTCAATGAAAGCACCAATGTCGGTGTCAAAACCGGGCGGATCTCGGGTAGGGGGTCCCAATCGTATGCCTAGGCGGATGGTAACAGGAGAAAAGGGACACGATGTTTTTACCCAGGTTTGGGCCCCTCGATGGAGGTAATACCCTTACCCCGCTTGATTAATATTGATGATATGGGTAGTACAAGAGTAGGTCTACCACGAGATCAAGGAGGCTAAACCCTAGAAGCTAGCCTATGGTATGATTGTTGTTCGTCCCCACGGACTAAAACCCTCCGGTTTGTATAGACATCGGATAGGTTAGGGTTACATGCACTCGGGTTACAATGGTAGGAGATCTACATATCCAGACGCCAAGCTTGCCTTCCACGCCAAGGAAAGTCCCTTCCGGACACGGGACGAAGTCTTCAATCTTGTATCTTCATAGTCTTGGAGTTCGGACGTGATGATAGTCCGGCTATCCGGACACCCCCTAGTCCGGGACTCCCTCACTCACCCTTGCTCCACCCTTCTTTCTGCCTCATTCTCCTTTCTTCCGCCGCCACAAGATTTCGCCATCAAGGCTCAGCCCGCCGCCAACCCTCTTGGCTTGTCATGGTTCCTCCACAACAGGCGTCATTGTGCCGCCGCCACAAGACTCTCTCTCATTTTCTCTTGCTCCCATGGCACTGTCTAGCTCGTGGGATGGCTCCAACATCCATGAAGATCACATCGATTGGCTTCGCAAGACGCGGCGGTTGCCGGGCGAGGACCTCGTTAAGACCCGCCTCGCGCTGGAGGCGGAGGTTTTCACGGGCGCCGAGGAGGAGGCGAGCGGGTTATCTTCCGCCAGACCGCTCGCTCAAGGGCCTCGGCCTGCCGGCGAGCGGGTTCTTCTGCTCCTTCCTCGAGTTCTATCATCTCCAGCCGCATCACCTCACCCCCAACGCGGTGATGCTGATGTCGGCCTTCGTCACCTTGTATGAGGGTTTTCTTGGAGTCCTCCCCACCCTTGAGCTCTTTGGGGAGTTCTTCCAGTGCAAGCTCGGCACCGTCTCCACGGGTGTGCCCGCCCCCTGTGGCGCCTTCATCGCCAAGCGGAGGACAGCCGACAACAACCCCTTTCCGCCTATCCCATCGATCCAATGGGTGAAGCTCGCAGCAATCATACTTCTACGTGAAGAACGCCGCCGCAAGGCGACTACTTGAATCTGCCGCCACGATGAGCCAGCCCGCCGCTCGGGAGGCAGCCGCCTTGGTCCTTCCGGAGCCCGGCCGCCTCCCGGCCGGGAACGCCGCCATCACCCGGCTCCGTGATGATCCAATCGAGGGCTTGGTGGGGGCCGACCTGGTCGCCGCCGTGGAGCGCCGAGTGCTCCCGGCCAAAGCCAGCCGCACACGACCGCCAGATGAGCGGCCGCCACCCATGCCGATCGAGCACTGTGAGATGCCTCGTGGCGAGGTAGCTTACATGGTGAATTACATCTCCAACCGCAAGCTTACCGAGGAGTGGCGTGATGGCAAGGCGCCGTAATCTCGGCTGATCCCGCCTACCGTGGTGAGTTTTCTTTACTTACTTCTTCTTTTGTTGCCGGGTTCGCGATGGCCGACTCTTGACTAGTCGGCTTGTCTTTGAGAAGAACCCCCTTCTTCGACCGGCGCCCGGGGATGCAGGGCCGGAGCAGCAGTTTATGGCCGACCGCACGATGGACGACCCCGACGACCCAGATCTGGGGGCGGCCGCCATGGACGACGCAATAGTCGGAGCCGGTGGAGAGGCAGGCGGCCCCGAGCTCACGGCCGGCTTCGGGGACTGGCCGGATGATGATGAAGCCGAGGCCATCCCACGTCGTCAGCCGGCGGCCGATCACCAAGGTGCGGGACCTTCGCCGCCGCCACCGCTCGGGTGGCGCGCAAAGCGCCGGGCGGGCTGGTCTCTTCGGCAGCCGCCAAAACCTAAGGGCTCCGCCAAGCGGCGACAACTGTTGGACGAGGCGGCCGCGAAGCGCCCGCTCGCAAGGTGGTGAAGCAGCCACAGGCGGTCTCGGCGTAAGTGTTGGATGTCTCGTACTTTTTTGTTGTCTTCTTTGGTTGAGGCTCATCTAAGCTGTCTTCTTGATTTGCTGAACAGGGCGCCGCTTTCCCTTGAACGGGTTGAGGCCGCCTCCATAGTCGGACGACAGGAAGGTCTTCGAGCTCCCGCCGCGTGGATCCCCGCGCCGACCTCATGGAGGCAACGGAGCGGAACGTTCGGGATGCGCGGGAAGAGCGGGAAGCGGCGGAGCGGAGGGCCATCCAGGAGACGGCGGAGAAGTCGGCCGAGGCGCAAGCCGACGCGACAGCCAAGGCCCAGGCGGAAGCCGCGGCCGAGGAGAGGGAGGCGGAGGCTATGCACAATCAGCCTCCGCAGCTCGTCATTCTCTTCGCGCCATGGATCCCAACATCCCCGCGCCTCCGTCGGAGGAAGCCGACCGCTGTCGGATTTCGGGTTCCGGCAGACCCTTAAGGTTCGAACTCTGGGGTGCGCGCGGAGATCCAACCCTCCACCGTCTCGTACCTCGCCGAATCGCAGGGACCTAAACTACTAAGAAGAACAGCACAAGAGACACGAGATTTATACTGGTTCAAGCCACCATCATGGGGTAATACCCTACTCCAGTGTGTGGTGTGTTGATAGCCTCTTGGGCTGATGAGGAACAATACAGGGAAGAACAGCCTCGCGAGGGTCTGTTCTTGGCGGGTGTGATGAACTGCTAGGTGGTGTCCCGTCTCTCTAGCTTGAGGATCGGGTCTCTATCTCTCTCTCTCTGGGTTCCGAATGCCCTCTTTCTACACTGAGTGTGGCTACTCCTACTTATAGGCGAAGGCCCTGGGCCTCTTCCCAAATATTGAGCGGGAAGGGCGCCAACAATTGGCCATTTTGAAGAGTACCGCCCCAGCCCCTGCGCCATGTCTGGAGAACGCTCCGTCGAAGTACATGACCCAACCTTCTGGCGCTTCGCTCCCTGGGGAGAGGGACCGATCCTCGCCGGTCCTGAGGCCCGGTGCTTCTGTCCATTCGGCCACGAAATCTGCCAAATACGCCCCTTGATAACTCTCGGGTCGATCAACTCGAGCTGGAATGCTTGTAGCTCAATGTTCCACTCGGCGACCCTTCCAGCTGAGTTGGGGCTCCTAAGCACCCTCTCCAGGGGGTATGCCGAGACAACCTTGATCGGATGTCCCTGGAAGTAGTGCCGCAGTTTGCGCGAAGCCACCAACAATGCGAGGAGGAGCTACTGCGGCATGGGGTACCGGGCCCTCGCATCTCGTAACACGACTTGTCGAAAGTACACGGGTGCTCGACGAGGTTGGGGGCGCCGGTGTCGTGGCGCCCTCCGAAGTTAGGGTGCCTCCGAGGCGACGCGCCTCCCTAAGCCGGGTGCTTGGATGGGAGGCCTCCCCGCCTTTGGTGCGCGCCTTCATTGTGGACGGCTGATCTTCTTCCATTGCGGTGTCAAGCTTCGCTAGTTCCTTCCGTTCGGTCTTGCCTTAGCTCGGGTGGCTGCCGTGGTCTTGGCTTGACGCTTCTTCCCTAATCGCCACCAGAGCAGCGCTTAGCGGAGTAGGGAGTGGCGGCGAGGTAGAGTACCAAGGGCTCCTGAGGGCGCGGGGCCACCATCACTGGAGGGCTGGTCAGGTACCTCTTGAGGTCTTGAAACGCTTTGTCGGCCTCTTCAGTCCACTCAGAGGGCCCCTTTTTCTTCATCAGCTGGAAGAAAGGTAGCGCCCGCTCCCCCAATCGGGAGATGAAACGGCCCCTTTTGCTTCATCAGCTGGTCGATACGAGGGAGCGGAAACGGATCTTGCGGGCATGCTTTGTTGAGGTTGGTGAAGTCGACACACATGCGCTCCTTTCCTCCCTTCTTTGGTACCACCACGGGGTTGGCCAGCCAATCTGGGTATCGGACCTCGCGAATAATCCCCGCATCTTCTAGCTTGCGGGTCTCTTGGACGATGAAGGCCTGCTTTTTAGTGGATTGCCTCCTCGCTTTCTGCTTCACTGGACGCACGTTAGGGAACACGTTGAGGTGGTGCTCGATCACGCCCCGTGGAATCCCCGCCAGCTGATCGGGCTCCCAGGCGAACACCTTCTTGTTCGCACGCAGGAACTTGACGAGGGCTTCTTCCTGTTCGGGCTTGAGGTTGGTGCCTATGGTGAAGGTGGCGTTTGAGGACCCGTCCTCATCGACAGGTATCTGCTTGGTCTCCGCCTTGTCTTGAGTGAACAACTGCTTCTTCTTGGTCGGTGCAGCCCCCTTGGGCTTGGGGCTTCGCAGATCATGGCTGTGCTGCAGCCCACCGCCTTGAGGGTGAGCCTCGAGCGCCGCAGCCAAGACCTTCAAGATCCCGGCACGGCGAGGACGCCTGCCACTCCCTGTATCTTCATGAGGTTGTACCCTGGTGGGTTGCGGCCATGAATTTGGCCAATGCTGGATAGCCAAGGATGGCATTGTAGGGGAGGCCGATGGGGCCGGCGTCGTCGATTCCAGCCTGCGGCGGAAGTTGTCGTAGGTGCCGAAGGTCACCGGAAGCCGGATTTGCCCCAAAGAGCTGGACGACCCTCCTCCTACGCCCGAAAAAGGCCAGCTGGGCAGTAGCCGCTCCCTGGGTATGCGGAGGAGGTTGAAGGCCTCGACCGAGAGCACGTTGAGGCCGACGCCGCCGTCGATGAGGGTCCTGGTGACGGCGACCTGGCAGATGGTAGGTGTGCAGAGCAAGGGGAGCGCACCCGAGCCGGCCGAGTTGGCGGGGTGGTCTTGAGAGTCAAGGTCAGCCCGGCCGACTCCTGGCCCTGCTTGAGGGAGCCCCCTGCCGCGTGGAGGCGGCCCCGACCCGGCGGACAAATGTCTTGACATGGCGGCTGGAAGGCGGCGCCTGCGAGCCGCCGAGGAGGGCCGCGAGAAGTGGGGGAGCCGGCACGAGGGGCGGGCGACCAGGGAGCCGCGCGGCCCCTCCCGTGAGGTCGTTGAGGAGCGCAGGGACGATGCTTGCTACCCGTCCCCCGCCGGGCCGATGGTGGTGTTGACGGCAGGTGACGGGGAACGACGAGGGCGCCCGCCGACAGGAGCTGTCTGGACGACATGGGAGGCGAGGGCGGCCTGCCAAGCGCGGGCCCGACTAGCATCGCATATGGTTATGTGGTCGGGGAAGAACGAGGCGATTTAAAGGCAGGTTCTGGCGCACTTTCACCGGGCGCACTAAATGTCGGATTTCGGGTTCCGGCAGACCCTTAAGGTTCAACTCAGGGTGCGACGGAGATCCAACCTCCACCGCTCCCTCGCACTCGCCAAATCGCAGGGACCTAAACTACTAAGAAGAACAGCACAAGAGACACGAGATTTATACTGGTTCAGGCCACCATCATGGTGTAATACCCTACTCCAGTGTGTGGTGTGTGGATTGCCTCTTGGGATGATGAGGAACAATACAGGGAAGAACAGCCTCGTGAGGGTCTGTTCTTGGCGGGTGTGATGAACTGCTAGGTGGTGTCCCGTCGCTCTAGCTTGAGGATCGGGTCTCTATCTCTCTCTCTCTCTGGGTTGCGAATGCCCTATTTCTACACTGAGTGTGGCTACTCCTATTTATAGGCGAAGGCCCTGGGCCTCTTCCCAAATATTGAGCGGGAAGGGCGCCAACAATTGGCCATTTTGAAGGGGAACAGCGGGTACACTTATCCTGACTAAAGTTGGTCCTTGCATGCCAAAGGCTCTGGTGATGACGCCTGCTTGGGCTCCACGATGACTGCATTCCAGCCGTTGGGGCTGGTCTTGGTCTTGTTGCACCGAAACGGATGCCTTTGCTTGATGCTCTTGCCTGCGCTTGCTCCCTTTGCACCAAAGAGGAAGGGAGGACGCCATGGCCGGGCGCCTCGATCGGCGCCTTGGTCGCCATGGCTTATGCCACGGGCACCTCGCGAGGTACCTTGCCTTGAACTCTCCGGGCCTCATGAGCCAGCCTCGACGAGGCTGTGCCCGAGGAAGCTCTTGGTCGCCCCGCCTCATGAGGCTTGGCCTCTCGCGAGGGTCTTGAGCTTGTGTCGATGGAGATGGGCTGTCCTGGGCCTCCTTTGAGCCACGCCGCAGGCCGCAGGCAGGCAAGTCTAGGGACCCCCGTTCCCAGAACACCGACAACCGCGACCAGCCGGTGATGGAGAGGAGGGAGGATGATGTGACGATCCTGGGGGAGGCGCCACAGCCGGCGCCGACTGGAGCGGGCCAAGGCGGCCGACTGTCACGGCGCCGAGCAACCGGGGCGAAGTCGGGCGGGGCGGATCTTGTGGTGCGCTGCTGCCTTGCCGGGCGCCTGGAGAGGCATCTCGGCGCCGAGCCGCAAAGAGCTCATGAAGCGCCACTCGACGGCTCGGGACTGGAGGGGCGCGGCCAAGACGTCTGGAAAGTGCACGCCAACGGTGGAACGACCGAGCTGAACGTGGCGGCGCAGGAGGTCCGACGCTGGCTTCAGACCCAGGCCGCCTCGCTGCAACGGTACACCCAGGAGTTTCTCGCTACACGCGCGGTCATCAGGGTGAGTCTTCTGGCCTTGGTCAATTTCTTTCTTGATTTCTTCCTCGGGGGCGCGTCAGCGCACCCAGTGGGTGTAGTCCCCGAGTTTCGAGTCGGCTGCTAAGCAGGCGGCTTGGAACTTTTTAGCAGGCCTTGGCGGCAATCTTATTCTTATTCGCACTCCGTCTGATTTTCAGGAGTATCACAATCTGCAAGGCGGTCACGAGGGAGTCCTCGACTAGGGGTGTCCGGATAGTCAACTATCATCACGACCGGACTCCAAGACTACGAAGATACAAGATTGAAGACTTCGTCCGTGTCCGGATGGGACTTTCCTTGGCGTGGAAGGCAAGCTTGGCGACACGGATATGTAGACCTCCTACCATTGTAACCGACTCAGGTAACCCTAACCTATCCGGTGTCTATATAAACCGGAGGGTTTTAGTCCAGAGATCTAACAACAATCATACCATAGGCTAGCTTCTAGGGTTTAGCCTCCTTGATCTCGTGGTAGATCTACTCTTGTAATACCCATATCATCAATATTAATCAAGCAGGAGTAGGGTATTACCTCCATCGAGAGGGCCCGAACCTGGGTAAAAACATCGTGTCCCTTGTCTCCTCGTTACCATCCGCCTAGACGCACAGTTCGGGACCCCCTACCCGAGATCTGCCGGTTTTGACACCGACATTGGTGCTTTCATTGAGAGTTCCTCTGTGTCGTCACCGATAGGCCCGATGGCTCCTTCGATCATCAACAACAACGTATTCCAGGGTGAGACTTTTCTCCCCGGACAGATCTTCGTATTCGGAGGCTTTGCACTGCGGGCCAATTCACTTGGCCATCTGGAGCAGATCGAAAGCTACGCCGCTTGCAATCATGTCTGTTTTGGAAGTTTGAACTATACGGCCGATATCCGCGGAGACTTGATCTTCGACGGATTCGAGCCGCAGCAAAGCATGCCGCATCGCCTCGATGGGCATGATCTAGCTTTGCAGTAACAAAGCGCTCGAGGCCGCATCAAAGATCCGCCCGACCACTAATCCGAGCCGGATTCCCGATCAAGGATTTAGTGGTTGGACACCGCCGGGAGCTACGATCTCTACGGCGATTGAGCCGAACTCCATCCATGTCCTTGGCGAAGATCTCGACTGTGGTGCCGACTCCTCTCCGGACTCCAAACCCTCCGCCGCCATCGCTAATCGAATCCGATCGGGCGCCGATCACGGAGTTCACGGTCATGACATCATTCAGCACTCGCCCTTTGGCGACATCCTGAATTCACTAAAGTCTCTCTCTTTATCCGGAGAGCCATGGCCGGGCTACGGTCAGGAAGGTTGGGATGCAAACGACGAAGAAATTCAACGCCCACCCACCACCCACTTCATAGCCACTGTCGAAAGCTTATACGACGTTCTCGATTTCGACTCCGAAGACATCGACGGTATGGACGACGACGTAGGAGACAACCGTGAACCAGCGCCTATAGGATGCTGGACAACCACCTCATCCCATGATGTATACACGGTGGATACACCTAAAGGAAATGAAGACGAGGAACAACGGGACGCCACGGCGATAAATCCTCGAAAAGCAGTCAAAACGGCAACGTAAACGCCAACCAAGTCCCGCCTCAACAAAGACCCAGCTATAGAGCAGGGTGAACCGTGGATCATTTAACAAGCTATCGAAAGCAATCGTCTCAACAAGACAACTTGGATAAACAACCCGTCCCGGCGAAGACAAGAGTCCGGGCGATCTCACGCCGACAAACTGTTGGAGCAAAATAACCTCCGTAAAAGGCTCGCTGCCATCGCTGCAGAGCCTGAAAAAAGCGTATGAATCTCAAAACAGCGTAAGATGCACTCAGATCGATGGAGCAAAGTATTCAACACCGCAGACAAATACGGGCGACAACAACAAAGAGCTACCCAAAAAGAAAGCTACTGCCCGATTCGACGAGGAGGCCTTAGAGCCCCCACAATCAAAAAGTAAGAAGGCCACCCGGTCGGATGGACGACCCCACGCAAAAAGAGAGCGGCAAATGGCTCCACACACAAGCCGATATGCGATCCGCATAAGGATTCACATCAAAAGGATGGCCCAGTTAGGTCCATCTATGGGACAAAAAAGCAAGCTCTTCAAAGCAATGCAACACGCCAAATATCCGAACATCACGGCACACCCAAATATAGTGGCGCCGCACATCCCCTATGTTTCACAGATGAGGTGCCGGATCATGAATTCGAGCGGATTCAAACCCGTAAATATAGAGGCATACGACGGAACAATGTAGACCTCGAGTCTGGATTGAGGATTACATCCTCCACATACACATGGCTAGAGGAGATGATCTCCACGCCATAAAATACTTACCCCTCAAACTCAAAGGGCCAGCTCGGCATTGGCTTAAAAGCCTCCCCGAAAATACTATTGGAAGCTGGGAAGAGCTCGAGGATGCGTTTCGGGCAAATTTTCAGGGGACCTATGTCCGCCCTCCGGATGCAGACGATCTAAGTCACATAACTCAACAGCCCGGAGAGTCAGACCGGAAATTCTGGAACAGGTTCCTTACTAAAAAGAACCAAATAGTCGACTGTCCGGACGTCGAAGCCTTAGCAGCCTTCAAACACAACGTCCGAGACGAATGGCTCGCCAGATACCTCGGCCAAGAAAATCCAAGAACAATGACCGCATTAACAAGCCTCATGACCCGCTTTTGTGCGGGAGAGGATAGCTGGCTAGCAAGATGCAGCACCAGCGACCCAAGTACATCCGAAGTCAGGATGGAACGGAAACCACGGCGCAACAAGGACCAGCGCCCGGATTAAAGGGAGCGTCCAAAGATCGCGGCAAATAACGCTGGATTCAAAAGCTCACGGCAGAACAATAAAAATGCCCTTTAAGGACAATAGCGATGAGCTATCCAACTTAAACAAAATCTTGGACAAGATATGTCAAATCCACAAGTACTCGAGAGGCCTGCAAATCATACCCACAGAGATTGTTGTCTTTCAAACAGTCCAGCACTCAACGCCGAACACAAGGGGCTCGACACACCAAGTGAAGATGATGACGAGCACCACAAGCAGAGCCCCGAAAACAAAAAGAATTTCCCACAAGAGGTTAAAACAAGAAACTCACTTCACGTGATCAAAGGGAAAAGCAGAGCGGCGCCTGCTAGAATGCGCCGCAAGACAAACTACCCTAGCGGAGTACCAACACTTTGGTTGTCAAAACCAATCACCTTCGACCATCGGGACTATTCCGGAAGCATCCGAACGCAGGATGGAATGCCTTGATATTGGATCCTATAATCGACGGATTCCAAATTACACAAGTCCTCATGGATGGTGGCAGTGACATAAACCTGATATATCAGGACACAATCCGCAGGATGGGGATAGACCCAACCAAAATTCGCCATAGCAACACCTCCTTTAAATGGGTAATGCCAGCCCATATGCCCAAAGTGTAACGGGCTCCCTCATCGCTAAAAGTTGTGTTCGGTTCATCCGACAACTTCCGGCCATGAAAAGTTAGTCTTCCATGTCGCCCCATTTAAAAGTAGCCATCAAGCACTATTGGGACGCCAAGCTTTTCGCCCGCTTTAACGCAATACCACATTATGCATCTCTAACACTTAAAATGCCCGGTCCACGCGGCATCATCTCATTAAAAGGAAGTATTAAGTGTTACTCGAGCACGGAAGAACGTGAGACTGCCTTGACAGCCCCACACCTATCCGGCCCCACTAGTGAAAGAATCTGAATAGGTCATTCAAACCCCGGACACGGCTAGACGAGTCCGCGCTACTACTAGCGGCATACCCCATACAAAGGGGCTGCATGCATGTATCAAAAAAGAGACAATAAAGCTCAATTTTATTCACTTCTTCAATCGTACTCTGCTTATTTAATATAAAGTACATCTTTCAGATAATCCTTTTTTCTTTTAAACTAAGTTCCTCTCTTTTACGGATGAACAACGTATACACCCGCCCAGATACGGCACAATGGAGACACAAAGCGCAGTATATGCAGTAGGGACCCGCTGCAAGGATTTCTTTTTTAGATTAAGACCCTCGTAAACCTTTTTTACTGCCTCTTGTTGATATACATCCCCGGTTTCTTACTATAACCGAGGAGGAGCATGGCGTTTTGGCATTGGCCGCACCAGAATTTTTTGCGGCGTGCACTGGACACTGTGGGCTTAGGCATTATTCCGCCTGCTTTTCTAAAGACCGAATACCTTAGGGAGTATTCGTGTCTCGAAAGTTAGGCCTGATATGCATCAGCTCCGAATCATGTCTTTGGTCAAATGTTGGGTTTGCCCGGCTCCTGTGTTTTGCTGCCTTACGCCTGCTTTATCGGCTAACGCGACACACTGTGAGAACTATCGCGATTGTGCCCCCTCTACGCCGGGCGAGCACCTCAAGAGAGAAAGCCGAAAACCGACCGTGATATAGCGAGAGACTGGTCAACCACTCGGTGACTCATCGGAATGTTTAGGATTCCTCCGCATTAACGAAGACCGGTTTTCGGTCAGCATACGCACTCGAATTCGGGAGAGTGCGGTGCCCTGTGGGCTATATAGTAGCCCCACCCTCGAACTCCTATGGCTAAGTGAAAGTGATAAAGCATTATAGTCCGGTTGCCTAGTTTGCTACGCTACCACCTCCTTAACAGAACCAAGACGTTGGATTAAGTGTGAAAAATCGTCTTCTTTGCAAACACCCTCGCACTATGTGCATGGGGGCTGAAGCCAAGGACTGCCATCTTTCAGGTTATATATACATATACATAAACGGCCGCACAGGGAGTAGTTTACTACTTGAACGCACAAGTATAAAAAGCTCGTATATCATATTGAAACATTGTTTTCACAAATCATACATGTCATTTAAACATAGTATCCTTCAAGCACTGCGTTTCTATTAAACGAGCGCCCTGCAGGACTTCCTCAAAGTAGTGCTCGGCAGGTACTTGGCTTCTGTCCGAATCTTGGGATGCAACATCGGTGGCCTTCATATCTGCCCAGTATGTCTTGACATGGGCCAGAGCCATCCGCGCTCCCTCAATACACGCCGACCGCTTCATTGCATCGATACGCTGTACCTCACCAAGGAACTGCTGCACTAAACCAAAATAACTTTTCGGCTGGGGTCTGCCCGGCCACAAATGAGTCATGACATGCTTCATGGCAAGTCCGGATAGTCGATTCAGCTCGGCCCATTTGGCCAACCGATCGATTAACGGAAGAAGACGCTCTGGACTATGGAATTGCGACCAATATAGCTCTTCCCTTCTGTGCCCCTTCTGGCCTCGGAAGTGCTCAATCGCGTCCGCAGCGCTCGCCGCTAAGTCCAGATAAGCATCCTCCGAACTCCACAACTTGTCCAATTGAGCATACTTTGGATCCGTGATATTTCCTCCCGCAGAAACGGTTTTCCAGCCGCAATTGCCCCGGCCTGACTCTGCTCCTCCTTGGTAGCTCTCAAAGCCGAACGGGCATCCTTGGATTCGGCGGCGGCCTTCTTCAGGCCCTCTTGCTCCGCTTGACGTCCCTTTTCAAGAACCTCGCAGCGATCGGTAGTATTCTTCAACTTTCTGGCCATATCGGCCATTTCCTTTTTGCTTCGGGAGTGAGCAGCCCGTTCGGCTTTTAGCTCTTCGCCGCTTCTTAAAGCGGCCGTGACATTACTATTTCGGCTTGCTCTTTTCGCCGGGCGAAGTTCCGCCGTAGCTCCTCTACAAAGAGCGGCACCATCTGCATTAAGCATACAAATAGTAAGACATGGGCGTCAAGCTCCCTTACCAGTGTCCGCATAGAAGTCGATACCTTGTGACTCGTCAAACCGTTTATTGACCAGCGCGATGTCCGCATCCGCCTCGCTGTTGCCGCTTTAGTTCGGCATATTCATCATCCCATTGGCCACGGACGCCTCCGCCACTGTTTAGGAGCGGCGATATGTTATAATCGAGATTTTGATCCTCGACACGCTGTCAATTTTGACAACATACCGAGTCTCGTGGGGCTACTATCTATGCTGTATGCGCATTCTATATGCATAATCGCCGAGAAGGTACATCATTTTTGCGTACCTCGAACCCCGTCGAGAAGCTTCGACGGCTTCATGCAATCCGCTCTCCGCGGATGCAATTATTTCAATCACCGTACCCATTAGAGCACGGTGATCTTCTGAGATAGCCGCTCGCCCGAGAAGATCCTTCAGCTCCTCCGACTACACACCACTTGTCGTTGGACCTTCCGGCCCCGCCGGACTTGGGGGAACCCTCCGCGACGACACCTCAGGGTCGTCCGCCTCGCATGAGGGTGCGACAGGTGGAGGCGTTTCGCTCTCCATCATCTCCGAAAGAAGATCCCCTGAAGACGAGCTCTGCTGAGAAGGGCTGAGGTCCGAACTACAAGGTACAATTTTGGTTATCTTCAGAAATAAATACAGGGATGTTCCTTACTTAAAAAACCCCTTCCTTTTTACTCACGGCTCGCTGGAGGGCTGATCCCCTTGGGGAAATAGTGCGGCTGGGTTACTTCCCAGCCGGCTCTCCTTCTCGACGAAGATTCCTTTCCCTCTTTGAGGCCTTGACCTCGGATCTTCCGAAGCGGTCCTCTTCTCTCCTCGAAAGATGGGACTTTTAATCCCTCCTTCCTTGATAGCCTCCTTCGTAGAGGCAGTTGCTTCCCCGCTCCCATCTTCGCCTTCTTCAAAAGGCGCGGCCTTCAACATCTCGGTCAGCATGGGATCCGACGTGGTCTCTAGGAGGGAGCCGGACACCTTATTAACTTTGCCTTGGCTATCCACTCCTGCTCAATAAACGGCTCCTTTAAAGGGCATATATATATATATATATATATATATATATATATATATATATATATATATATATATATATATATATATATATATATATATATATATGATAAATGAATGAACAGCTTGTCCGTTACAGGGACTACTTACTTGAGTATCTCAGGCGATTGCAGCTTAGTCCTGCGTCCTCGGTCAGCCAAAGTCCTGGGACACTTCTCTCGTGATCCGAAGAACAATTTGTACATCTCCACGGGCGTCGTGCCCATAAAATTTTGGAGAGCTCGTGGTCCCTCCGGATTAAATTCCCACATGCGGAGGGGGCAACGTTCGTAGGGCAGAAGGCGCCGGATCAACATAACATGCGCCACTGCAACCAGATTGATCTCTCTTTCTTGGAGGTCTCGAATACGGCCCTGCAACAAAGGAACGTCCTTGGATGGCCCCCAGTCGAGCCCCTTGTTGACCCATGACGCCAGCCACTATGGTGGACCTGAGCGGAAGGCGGGGAGCGCCACCCATTTGGTGCCCCTGGGAGCGGTGATATAAAACCACCCTCGTTGCCACAAACCAAGCTCCTCTTGAAAAGAGCCCTCGGGCCACGGAGCATCAGCATATTTGCTTATGACCGCCCCTCCGCTTTTCGCTTGCTGCCCCTCGATCATCTTTGGCTCCACCTTGAAGGTCTTGAGCCACAATCCAAAGTGAGGGGTAATATGGAGGAAGGCCTCATATGACAATGAATGATTTAGATATGGAGGATGGACTCCGGATTCAAGTCATGGAAATCCAGCCCATAATAAAACATGAGCCCCCGCACAAAGGGATCCGTCGGGAAGCCTAAACCCCGAAGGAAGTGAGACACGAACACCACGTTCTCGCCAGGCTCGGGAGTGGGAATGACCTGCCCTGGAGCAGGCAGCCTATGCGAGATCTCGCCGGTTAGATACTGGCGACTCGCAGCTTTAGCACAACATCTTCTGTGACGGAGGAAGACATCCATCGGCCATGCTGGCCGGAGCTGGACATCATCGAAGGTCCGAAGCTCCTAAATCAAGCTTTGGGTGTTAGAACTTCGGCGAGGCGTAACTCGATGGAGGGTGTAAAAAGAAGAGGGCCTTGGTCTCATTATAAAGAGGTTGAATACCAAGAGCCCACCCCGCGGGTCGATTAGGACTCGCCTTTGATAGAGGAGGCGTGCCAACGGGCACGGTTGGGTTACCCACGTCCGTATTGATGAGAATCCCGGAATAAGGGGACACGATCTATGCTTTGATAAGACGTGCCAAGGAAACCGCCTCGCTAAACACGCTGAGGTGGAACAGCCAAAAACAATTCATATAAAGACCTGGCCGTGGTATGATGTCACGCCGCGGAATACGTCAGCAGATCTGTGCAAAAGTTATTCTCTCTACGGTGGTATGTGGAACTTGTTTTGCGTAGCGGACACTATCCTTGTGTTCAAAACCTTCTATGAAGTATTCGGAGGAGGAACCCGCCTTTGCAATGCCGAAGACAATATGCGCCCGGACTTCGTCGTCAATGAAGCCCGGTTCTGTGGGCTAATGAGGGAGTCCTGGACTAGGGGTGTCCGGATAGCGAACTATCGTCCCGGCCGGACTCCAAGACTATGAAGATACAAGATTGAAGACTTCGTTCCGTGTCCGGATGGGACTTTCCTTGGCGTGGAAGGCAAGTTTGGCGATACGGATATGTAGATCTCCTACCATTGTAACCGACTCTGTGTAACCCTAACCTATCCGGTGTCTATATAAACCGGAGGGTTTTAGTCAATAGGACGAACAACAATCATACCATAGGCTAGCTTCTACGGTTTAGCCTCCTTGATCTCATGGTAGATCTACTCTTGTACTACCCATATCATCAATATTAATCAAGCAGAGTAGGGTATTACCTCCATCGAGAGGGCCCAACCTGGTCAAAACATCGTGTCCCTTGTCTCCTGTTACCATCCGCCTAGACGCACAGCCTGGGACCCCCTACCCGAGATCCGCCGGTTTGACACCGACAAGCTGCCTTCAACTCCCCTGTGCCTGTGGAGCTGAGCCGTAAGGTCAGCCGAATTGACTAATAGCCGGAGTGAATACTTTGTTTCTTTTATCTCATGTGGGGCGCCAACAAGACTCCACTGGGTGTAGTCCCCGAGATTCGGCCGATCACGCAGTACGGGTCGGATCTTCCCCGACACTTCTTCCTTATTGCTTTTTTTCTTTTTCTCCACGCTTGCAGAGACTAATGCTGACTTGAGGGAGCAGCTCAAGGGACCCAGACCGCCTTCGCGCCAAGGAAGCCGAGTGCAGCGCCTTGGCCCAGAACGCGATCGCTCGCCAAGAGACTGGCCGACCAGGAGGAGAGCCATAAGGCGGCTCAAGAAGGCGCAGATATGCAGGCCGCCCTTAAGGCCGAGTTCGAGACCGAGGCGGCGGGCTGGGCTGAAGCGAGGCAAGCGCTGAGCGAGGGCTATGGACGGGTTGAGGATCTGATCGATGGTAAGCCGCCTTCCTTTTCACCCCTTTGCTTGCTCCTTGCCCTCTTGTTCATCTTCTGATTTTTGTGCTGTTTCTTTGCTCTTCACGCAGATTACTCCCCGGTTACTCCGCTGCCGCCAGCCTAAGCCATCGAGGCCCACCGCGAGACACGCCGCAAGCAGGGTTGAGATTGCGCCAGACGCCAACCGGACGCTGAGGAGCAACTTTTGGCGATCCAGTTCGGGTGCGCAGCTGCTCACCGCATGCTCTGCCGGCCAGCAAGTGCCCGGGCGCAAGTGCCGACCGCCTTCCGGGCTCGGGCGAGGTGATTCTCGCACTTCACCGGATTGCCGATCGGGCCGAGGTTGCGGTTGACGCTTCAAGGCTTGGAAGGCTTCCGCTTTGGCCCGGGCGCCATGGCGCTGGAGTTCGTTCGGGCCTGGTACCCTGGGTTGAGCTTGCGCCAGCTGAGCACTTGGAGGCACGAGGCTGACGAGGAGCTGGTGGCGGTGCGGCCGGCTATGATCGAGCGCGCCTCGGCTATCGCCGAGTATACCGACACCAGCGTTTTTGCTCCTGAAGTGAATGATAACGGCGTCGCCCAGCCGGAGGAGTGGTTCGGGCTGAAGCCGGCGGAAAGTGAGGACTCGGCGGAGGAGATTGCCTCCAGCGACGAAGGCGAAGAAGAAGAAGAGGAGGGCGGCGAAGACGTCGTGCCCGACGGCGAAGCGACCAGCCAACTTCAGCCTGATCGTGCCTCCAAGAACGAGGAGCGCTGCTACAAGCGCACCGCCTGCCAGGGGTGATGATCGTGCCGAGACCCGCTTAGCCGCCACTCCTCCGCCAAGATCGCCACCTCCGCCGACACCTTGACTCGGCCTGTCGCTCCTTCACTGATCTGCTGCTCTTGCTTTCCGCTGTTTGCTCCTTGAACAACTTTTTATTAAATTTATGCAGCTTCCACCCATCGGGGTGTATTCAAACTATGTTTAATGCCGGCCTTCAAGGCTTTTGTGTAAATATAATTATGCATGTGTTTGGCTTCCATTCGAATTTGCTTTTTATCCTTAGGTTGTTTCCTTTGCCGCCTTCCTTGGTTCCCGCCTTCCCAAATTAATAGCTGCTCTGGGCAAATTGTGGTCGGGAGGAACTTGACTATTTGTGGAAAGGCAAGTACTTGAGCTTTCTTGGATTGTGGCAAGGTGGAATGGAAGCCGGTCGGCCGGCTACTCTGGTAGCCGGTCGGCAATGGGAGGAAGCCGGCTTTTGTTATACGAAGTTCGTTAGTCCTTAGCCGTTTTTCGTGGGCATCCTTTCCTCGCTTTTGACTCTTGCCACCGGACAATCGGTTCTTCGAGCTGCGACTTTTGACAAGAGAGGGCTTGGGTGCCGCACACTACTTGTCCGATCATAGTGGAACTTGGATATAACTCAAGGCGTTACCCCCGGTCGACTAGTCGAACCTGATGCCGGACGAGGAGGAAGAGTGTAATGACAAAATCATAAGCATGATACTCGTCATTCACAGATAAAAGGTGGCAGTCCCCGAGTGCTCCTCGGGGGGGCCCATTGTCTCGTACTTAGTACAAAAGGTAGCGTGATACATTCTACATTTTAACTGTAAAATCTTGGGAGGAGGTTGGCGTTCCATGGTCGTTCCGACTCCTTGCCGGAATCATCTCTATTTCGTGCCTTCGGCTTCTGTGCGTCGATTAGGTAGTAGGAGTCATTTCCCAGTGCTCTACTGATGACGAAGGGACCTTCCCAAGGGGCCGAGAGCTTGTGATGGCCGGTTGTTCGCTGGATCAGCCGGAGCACAAGGTCGCCCTCTTGAAAGGATCTTGGCTTGACCTTCCTAGGTGGTAGCGGCGCAAACCCTGCTGGTAGATGGCGGACGGTGAGGGCTAACAGCCGGCTTTCTTCTAGCAGGTCGACGCCGTCTTCTCGTGCTTCTTTGGCCTCTGCTTCCGTGTACATGGTTACCCGAGGCGAGTCGAACTCGATGTCAGTTGGGATGACAGCCTCGGCACCGTATACAAGGAAGAAAGGGGTGAAGCCGGTTGACTTGTTCGGGGTAGTGCGCAAACTCCAGAGGACGGCCGGCAGCTCGTCGAGCCAATAGCCGGCCGAACGCTCCAGCGGCACGACCAGCCGGGGCTTGATGCCGGAAAGGATGAGGCCATTGGCTCACTCAACTTGGCTGTTTGACTGCAGGTGGGCAACGGATGCTAGGTCCAGTCGGATGCCCTGCGTCGTGCAGAAACGTGTCAATGCTCCCTTGGCAAAATTCGTGCCGTTTTCGGTGATGATGCTGTGTGGCACGCTGTACCGAGTTGTAATGTCTGCGATGAATGTCACGGCAGTCGGCCCGTTCAGCTTCTTAATCGGCTTTGCTTCGATCCACTTGGTAAATTTATCCACGGCGACAAGCAAGTGTGTCATGCCGCCGCGCGCCGTCTTGAATGGGCCCACCATGTCCAGTCTCCAGACGGCAAAAGGCCAGGTGAGGGGAATGGTCTTGAGTGCCGAAGCCGGCAGGTGTTGCTTGGAGCTGAAGACTTGGCACCCTTTGCAATGTTTGACCAACTCCTTGGCGTCGTCCAAAGTAGTCGGCCAAAAGAATCCGTGGCGGAAAGCTTTGGCAACGAGGGATCTTGAGGCTGCGTGGTGGCCGCATTCGCCTTGGTGAATGTCCTTGAGGATTGCTATGCCCTTCTCTGGCTCGAGCAAATACCGAAGACTCCAAAGTGACACCGCGTTCGATGAGCTCTCTCGTTAGCAATTGTATATGCTCCGGCTCGGCGTTGACTTGTCTTGCTGCGATCTCGCCAACCGCGCAGATCTCTGCTTACCAGAAGTTGAGGATGGGCTGAGCCCATGATGGAGTTGTGACTTCTTCTATAGCCAACACGGCTACATCGCAACCAGGTGGTGGGCTGGGTGGTGAAGAGCTGGAGTTGGCCACCGCCTGTGGTGTTGATGCAGTCCCCGGGTCGACTACCTTAGTCCCCGGGCCGGGTTCTGAAGTCCCCGGGCCGGGTGCGACTATGGCAATCCCCGAGCCGCCTATTGAAGTCCCCGGGCCGCCTGCTTGGTTCCCCAAGCCGGATCCGGCTGTGTCGGGGTTAGGCGGCACGAAGATGGAGTCAGATTCTGGAGATGGCTAGATAGACGGCGTGAGGAGGCGTTGGAGAGAGACGCCGGTTGGTATAGCTTGTCGAGTTGAGCCTATTCGTGCCAGGGCATCTGCTTGCTCGTTGTCGGCCCATGGCACGTGGAGGAACTCGCATCCTTCAAAGTACCCGCTGAGTTGCTGAACGAGGAACCGGTAGATTTCCATGTTTGGCGCCCTTGGCGCCCCTGGGGCCGCCAGTGACTGCTGGACCACTAAATCGAAGTCGCCATAGCACAGGATCCGGCGGATGCCGAGCTCTTTTGGCTAGCCGGAGCCCGTGTATGAGTGCCTCGTGCATCGCCACATTGTTGGAGGCGGCAAAGTGAATTTGCAATGTGTATCTGAAGTTTGTCACCTTTGGGAGAGGTGAGGATGATGCCGGGCCCCAAGCCGGTGCGCATCTTGGACCCGCTGAAGTGCATCCGCCAATGAGTGGAGTCGAGCCGGCGGAAGGTACCGGGTCTCGCCCTGGGCCGACGAGGAAGTCGGCCAATGCTTGGGACTTGATGGCGGTGCGAGGCTGGTAGAAGATCGTGTAAGGGGCCAGCTCAATGGCCCATTTTGCCACCCAAATGGATGCGCCCCGGCTGCCTATGATCTCAAGATATGACCGTGATGGGGTGCTCTTGAAAGTAGGGCTTTCAGCTTGGCGGCGGCACACGCCATAGCACATCTTCTGGTAATGCGGGTAGTTCTGCTTCGAGGTGGACAGTACTTCGCTTAAGTAATACACCGGTCTCGTGACCGCTAAGCTCGGCCTTCTTCGGGCGCCGACCACGATATGACGGCGCCGACCACCCGCCGGTGGCGGTAATATAAAGGAGCATGGGCTCTTTCACAATGGCGCCGCCAAGACAGGCGGCATGGCAAGCATCTTCTTTAGCTCATGAAAAGCTTGGTCGGCTTAGTCGTTCCACTCGAAGTGAGTGGTTTCCTTCATGAGTTGGTAGAGGGGGAGAGCTTTTTATCCAAGCCAGCTGATGAAGCGGTTCAGGGAGGCCAGGCACCCGGTAAACTTCTGGACGTCTCGCGGCTTGGTGGGAATCTCCATTCTCTCAATGGCTTTGATCTTTACTGGGTTGCATTCAATGCCGCGTTCGGAGACCGTGAAGCCTAGAAGCTGGCCGCTAGCACCGAACACGCATTTCTCGGGGTTGAGCTTGATTTGAAACGGCGCAGGTTCTCAAATGTTTCCTTGAGGTCTTCTAACAAAGTGCCGCCGCTTCTCCGCTCTTCACCACGATATCGCCTACATAGACGTGGGCATTTCGCCGAGTTGCTTGAGGAGGCATTTCGCATGCAACGCCGAAAAGTGGCACCGCATTTCTCAGCCGAATGTCATAGTCAGTAATAGAAAGCTCCGAATGGCGTGATGAAGGCGGTCTTCAGCGGTCAGCGGGTCCAACTTTATCTGGTGGTAGCCCGAGTAGGCATCCAAGAAACTCAAAGATCTCGCATCCGGCCGTGGAGTCTATCACTTGATCAATCCTTGGCAAGGCGAAGGGATCTTTGGGGCAGGCTTTGTTGAGGCTTGTGTAGTCTATACACATGCGCCATGTTCTTCTTCAAGACGAGCACCGGGTTGGCAAGCCACTCCGGAAAGAACACCTCCATTATGAAGCCGGCCGCCAGAGCCGGGCTATCTCTTCTCCTCCGGCACCGGTGGAGGGGCTGTTGATCGGTTTTAAGGCCCGCCCGGACGTGTAGCTTGTCCTCGGCGAATTCCTTCAGAACACCCGGCATGTCCTTGGGGGACCATGCAAAAATGTCCCGATTCTCACGGAGGAAATCGACGAGCTCGCCTTCCTATTTACTGTCCAGGTTTGCCCCAATGACGGCAAACCTTTCCGGGTGCTCTGGGTCCAGAGGTATCTTCTTCGTTTCCTTAGCCGGCTGGAAGGAACCTTGGGCATCACATTCTTTGGGGTCGGGGATGGGCTATCTCCGCTTGTCGCCATGGCCACGACTCGTCCAACATCTTCTTCTCTTCAGCGATCACAAGGGACTCGCTAGTCAATGGCAGCTCGCAGTCAAGACTCGAAGATTTCTTGTAATCGCCGGCTATGGTGATGATGCCCTTGGTGCTTGGCATCTTCATCTTGAGGTAGGCGAGGTACAGCCATGAACTTGGCGAGCAGGTCGGCCAAGCAAAGGCATGATAGGGGCTCTCAAGGTCCACCACCCCAAACCAGATTGCTTCTCGGCGGAAATGATCCTTGTCTCCAAAGAGAACATCTATCTTGATCTTGCCGATCGGTGAACAGGACAGGCCGGGTACAATGCCATGGAACACGGTCCGGCTTGGCATGAGGTGCTTGTCCTTGATGTTCAGCTTCTCCATGGTGTCTCGGTACAGGATGTTGATGGTGCTCCCGCCGTCTATCAGTACGCTGGAGAATCGGGCAGCAAGCTCGTCTGCTAGCGTTAGCGCTGTTTCCAAAACCAATGCATAAGAGCCCGGGGACGGCATCACCTCTGGGTGGTCGGCCCGGCTCCAGCTAATAGGCCTTTCCGACCAGTGCATGTACTCGAGGTTGTTGGAGGCGACCGCGTTGACTTCTTGGTGCTGTCGGCGCCGGCTGCGCCGGTCTTCAGGCTGGCTTGTGAAGATGACGTAGGCGGCATGCTCGTTGGGGAACTCGTCTTGGATGGTCCCAACTGCTGGTCGAGCAGCCGGCTGTTGGGGAGCTGGAGGCAGCACCAGCCCTTCGCCTTTGGTGATTCGGGTGAGCCAGTGGCACTTCCGGGTCGTATGGTTGGACGGCTTTGCACCGCTGTGGAACTTGCAAGGGGCGTCGAGGGCTTGCTCGTAGGAGAAAGCCGGCCTTCCTCCCTTCGGCTTCTTGGGCGCGGGCCACCCCTCGGGCTGCTCGTCTTTGACGGTGGCCACCTGCCGACTGGTTGGAGGCGGCATTGGGCCCTTGCGCTTGTTGTCGTTTCTGCAGACGGACGTTTACCGGAGTCGCCAGCCGGGCGCTTTTGGGAGCCGGGTTGAGCACCTTCCCGAGGCGCCCACCGAGCTCGGTCTTCATCGAGGAGTCGGCGGTGGCGCATTTGTCCTCTATGACTAGTAGCTCGTCGAGGGTAGTCGGCTCGTCCGCAGAGGCTTGTGCTTGAGGAGGGTGCCTTCTCGGCACCAGCGGTGAAGTACTCTATGGCTTGAACCTCGTGGCACCCTCACGTGAATTGCGGAACTCGCCCAACACGTGAGGTAGTCGCGAGTCGACTCGGTGGGTCCTTATGCGCACAAGGATAGCTGTCTGGGCTTGGGAGCCCGCTTGTAGGTGCCGTGAAGCTGCGGATGAAGGCTTTGGTGAAAGTCTAGCCACCGTTGCTGATGTCTGACGCTTGAGGTCGTTGAGCCAGGTTCATGTCGTGCCCTGAAGCATGAGGGGCACATATTTCACGGCAACGCGCCTGTTGCCATTTGCTATGCTGACTACGGTGGAGTAGTCGATCAGCCAATCCTCCGGCTTCACGGAGCCGTTGTACTTGGGCGTGTCTCTCGGGAGAGAGAACCCTTTAGGGAAGGGCTCGTCGCGGATGCGGGGGCCAAAGCAAGGCGGACCGATATCGTCTTCTTCTTCCAATGCTAGGGATCGCGCTAGGCGGTCGATCCGGTGGCGATGTTGCTGGCCGACTTCTTCGCTGGCGGCCTAGTCGGTCACGAGAGTCGGATGCGTGACAAAGCGGCGGGGTGGGATATCTTTCCACGAGGTGGAGGAGGGCGGGTCGCTTCGCCGCCCACAGCTCGAGGACGCCTTCGTCAGCGCCGATGGAGATCCGGGTTCGGCCGCGGCCGGCAATCGGCTCCTTTTTTCGCTGCGGCGCTGGCGCGTTCGCTAGCCGGGCGTAGGTGACGTCACGCCGTGCTCTCGGCGCGGGGGAGGGCTTTCGGCGCGGGCGCCGTCTTCATGCCGCTCTGCGGCCGTGCCAATCAGTTGCTGGATGCGCCTAGCCATATAGGGGAGCTCGTCGGGCCCCAGTCCGTTAAGCTCTTCTACGGCCACCTGGGCGGCGCGCGTAGGTTCTCGAGGGGCGTGATGAGATCGGGCGGTCCACTCCCAGCATGTCGGCAATGACTGCGCCGCGTTTCTTGACGACGCCGATTCGGCTCGGCCCGTCGGGAGGCGGCGTGCCAAAGGCGGCGCGGTCGACTTCACGCTGGTGGGCCTCAGTGAGGTGTCTCATGGAAGCTATCCTCTGGCCCTCCGCATGGAGGGCGAGGCGGCGTGCCTCCAGTGCCTCGGCGTCGGCGTCAGCCGGGAGAGGGGTGGACAGGTCGTCGAGCACCACTTGCAGGGCGTCGTGGGCGTTCTCGTCAGAGGGGCCGACGTGGCTGATAACCAGCACCTTGGTGATGGCACTGCCACAGCTGTCGGCTTGGGGGAGCGGGTCGTCGAAGATCACGACGTTGGTGGGGAAAGCGTCGAGCGATGCTGTGTCGGAGTCGACAAGCATCGGGTCGATGGAGCCAACCGACTCCAAATCCACAGCAGGCTCGCTGGAGACGTGGAGTTGGTCGAGGAGGCTGACGAGGTGGCTCTCGAGGCAGCCTGTGCCCGCATCGGATGCGGGCTCGTCGGAGATGCGAGCCTCGCCAAGAAGGTCGGCGAGGCAGCTCGCCGCGCAGGCGTCAGCGACGCCTTGCAGCGCGTCGGGGCAAGCGCCATCGGGTGTGCCGGGCTGGCTACGCCATGGGAGGAAGAAGGTTCCCGTCGAGCACGTCTCCTGGACAACGGTGCACCCGCCCCATGGTGGGCGCCAAATTTCGGTGGTAGGTGCGACATATGCCAACCGGTGGCTTATCATAGTGGGAGCCAATAAGACGCCGCCGGTGCCGGAAACGGATGAGGCGAAGACATGCACGCCGGGCGAATCTTACCCAGCTTCGGGGCTCTCCATGGAGATAACACCCCTACTGCTGCTCTGCGGGGTCTCCGCATGATCACTAGATGAACAAGTGGCTACAAGTGGCTCCTTGAGCTGTTCGGTGAGAGGAAGAAGAAGGGCATGGCTAGCTCTCGTCTTCCCTCTATGTGGTGTTCTAAACTATAAGAGATCAACCCTTTGCATGGGTGCCCGGGGTTAGAGTAGGCCTACCCTGTGGGTACAATGGTAATCCGGTGGCGCGGGCCCTAGCCGTCGGTTGTCCTCGCCGCCGCTTCTCCGCCCGGCCGGGGCCCGCCGGTGGGTCCCACCGCTGCCGGGCTGGTCGACAAGCTGGCCCCACCGCCGAGGGCCTTGTCGGGGCTGGTTCGCTGCCTCAACTCGATGACGCAGGGCTTTGGACGGATAAGCATGGTTACAGGCCGCCGCCTTTGGCGGCGATCACCGCCGCCTCACCTCGCCTTGTCTCCTTAATGAGGCGCTTCCTTCGAGGGAGGGAACAAGCGGCTACGGAAGCCGGCCATATCTCAAAGCCGACTGGGAGGCCGAGCCGCCTTCGGTCATCTCTCCGACCGAGGGGCCCGCTACCGCGGGTCGCATCGACAAATTTCGCCGTGGGTGATGTCATGGTCAAGATGGTAATAGTGCCGCCACGGACGGGTGATGGCAGCCCAGACGGGCGACCGTGGCCACGCTGCCCGGGATGCGGGGTGGCAGGCTTCATCAGAGCCACGCCCCATCTCATCACCGTTATGTGGGTGCAGATTCGAGGGTGCGGCCTTGGCATCACTGGGTGGCTCGGCTTCTTGGAGTTGGCCTTTTTAGGTGGCCGGGCTACGTGAGTCGGCCCTCCGTAGCCGGGCTCCTTGGAAGCCTGCCCTCCCGTGGGCCTTCTTCCTCAGAGGGTCTTGGGGTCGGGCCGCTCGACAGCGGCCGGGGAAGGCGGCCCTGCGTCTTGGATGTTGGATGGCTTGATTGGCTTGTAATTTTTTCAGAAGTCCCAGGGGGAGCCGGCTAGGCTACCCGTGGTCATTTACTCCGACAATGGTATTTAGACACCGGAAGTGTTTCAGGACATACCGGGAAGGAATCGGGTCACCGAAAGGGGTTCCGGGCACCCCCCGGCAAGTTATGAGCCTTATGGGCCAAAGGAGGGGACAGATCAGCCCACAAAGGGGGCTGGTGCGCCCCCTCCCTTGTTTGGCCAGCCCTAGGGAAGGAAAAGGGGGAGGTCTAGGCCCTCCTGCCATTCCCTCTAATGGGAGAAAGGAAAAGGGGGGCGCCACCCTCCTCTGCCTTTCCCTGCACTCCAAATAAGGAAAGAAGGGGCGCGGCTTGGGAGGGAACCCAAGTAGGATTCCTCCTACTTGGGCGCCTCCTTTGGCTGCTCCACCCTCCCTCCCACATATATATATGTGGGAGGGGGGCGCCTAGCACACAATAGACAATTGCCTATCCATGTGTGGCGCCCCCCTCCATCGTTTACACCCCCGGTAATATTTTCGTAGTGCTTAGGCGAAGCCCTGCTGAGGGAGTCCTCGATTAGGGGGTCTCTGGACAGCCGGACTATATCCTTTGGCCGGACTGTTGGACTACGATGATACAAGATTGAAGACTTCGTCCCGTGTCCGGATGGGACTCTCCTTGGCATGGAAGGCAAGCTTGGCAATACGGATATGTAGATCTCCTCCTTGTAACCGACTCAGGTAACCCTAGCCCTCCTGTCTATATATAAACTAGAGGGTTTAGTCCAGAGGACAACAACAATCATACCATAGGCTAGCTTCTAGGGTTTAGCCTCTACGATCTCGTGGTAGATCAACTCTTGTAATACTCATATCATGAAGATCAATCAAGCAGTGAAGTAGGGTATTACCTCCATCGAGAGGGCCCGAACTCGGGTAAACATCATGTCCCCACCTCCTGTTACCATCCGCCTTTAGACGCAGTTCGGGACCCCTACCCGAGATCCGCCGGTTTGACACCGACATTGGTGCTTTCATTGAGAGTTCCAATCTGTTTCACACCGTAAGGCTTGATGGCTCCTTCGATCATCGGTAACGATGCGGTCCAGGTGAGGTTTTCCTCCCGACAGATCTTCAGATTCGGGCGGTTTCGCGATCAAGGGCCAACTCGCTTGGCCATCTGGAGCAGATCGAAAGCTACGCCCCTGGACACTAGGTCAGGTTCGGAAATCTGAACTACACTGCCGACATCCATGGAGATTTGATCTTCGACGGATTCGAGCCCATGTCAGGTGCGCCGCACGATCATGACCAGCATGATTTAGCTCTGCCGTCGGACTATGTTCGGGAGATCACACCTGCAACTAATCCAGCCCTCAATCCGGAGCAAATTGCGCCATCCGAGGACGGGTGGATAGACCCCGCCATGGAGGCCGCACTCTCAGTGGCGATAGAGCCGGATACTGACTTCACCCCTTACGAGAGTCGTGTTGCCGAACCACTGGATTCGTCTCCGGCCACGGACTCCGAGCCGCCTGCGTCTGCGCCTATCGAATCAGATTGGGCGCCGTTCATGGAGTTTACCTCCGCGGATATCTTTCAGCACTCGCCTTTCAGCGACGTGCTGAATTCATTAAGGTCTCGCTCCTTGTCAGGAGAACCTTGGCCGAACTATGTCCGGCTAGAATGGGATGCGGACAACGAAGAAATTCGTTGCCCACCCACCACCCACTTAGTAGCCACTGTCGACGTAACCGACATGCTCGATTTCGACTCTGAAGACATCGACGGCATGGACGACGATGCAGGAGAAGAACAGGAACCATCGCCCACAGGGCGCTGGACAGCCACTTCATCGCATGACATATACATGGTGGATACACCCACAGAAAACAATGACGAGGAACGGAAGGAAGCAACGAAGAACAGCTCCATCGAGAAGCAAACAAAGCGTCGGCGTAGGCGCCGCTCCAAATCCCGCCTTGGCAAAAACAGCGATAACAACGAAAGAGAAAATAACACCACAGTTGACTCCAGAGGAAACGACGACCACATTGACCCAGCGGCAGAGAACCAGCAAATGGCGAACATAGTACTGATCCGTTGTCCGAACACGGCGACGCCGAGGATAAAGCTCATCAACCTCCCTCCGAAGAGGAAAACAGTCCGGACGAAGATGCACACATCATCCCGGAAAGGCACTTGGAACAAGAGAACCTCCGCAGGAGGCTTATTGCCACTGCGAGGAGTCTAAAGAAGCAGAAACAAAGGCTTAAGACCACACAGAATACGCTCAACAATAGATGGAACAAAGTGCTCGACAATGAAGAAAAGCATGGTGGTAGTTACCACACAAAGAGCCACCCAAAGCGCAAGTTGTTGCCCGAGTTCGACGATGAGGCCTTAGAGCTCGCACAGCCAAAAAATAAAACGGCCAACCGGTCGGATCAACCACCTGGTGGCCGTGATAGAGAGGCTAACAAGGCCGCACATAAGTCAGCACATGCTTCACATGACGACTTGCATCAGAAGACCCGCGCGGCCAGATCCATCTATGGATCTAGGAAGCGCGCTCCGGCACAAAATCAAAACCGAATACTACAACCGTCCGAACGCCATGATACATCCAAATACAGGGGTGCGGCACACCCCCTATGTTTCACTAATAAGGTGCTAGACCACGAATTTCCAGAAGGATTCAAACAAGTGAACATAGAGGCATACGACAGGACTACAGACCCTGGGGTCTGGATTGAGGACTTTATCCTCCATATCCATATGGCTCGCGGAGACAATCTCCACGCCATCAAATATTTGCCCCTCAAGCTTAACGGACCAGCTCGGCACTGGCTGAAAAGCCTCCCCGAAAACTCAATTGGAAGTTGGGAGGAGCTCGAGGATGCTTTCCGGGCTAATTTTCAAGGGACCTATGTCCGACCTCCGGATGTAGACGATTTAAGTCATATAATACAACAACCCAGAGAGTCAGCCCGAAAGCTTTGGAACAGGTTTCTCACAAAGAAGAACCAAATCGTCGACTACCCGGACGCAGAAGCCTTAGCAGCTTTCAAGCACAGCATCCGAGACGAATGGCTCGCCAGACATCTCGGCAAAGAAAAACCGAGAACAATGGCAGCCCTGACAAGCCTCATGACCCGTTGTTGCGCGGGCGAAGATAGCTGGCTAGCCCGTAGTAGCACCAGCAACCCAGGCACATCCGAAGTCAGGGACGGCAATGGAAAACCATGACGCAATAAAAGCAAGCGTTGAAATAAAGAAGATAGCCAAGATAGCACGGCGGTAAACGCCGGATTCAGGGGCTCTCAACCGGGTCAGCGGAAAAAGCTTTTCAAAGGCAGCAGAGATGGATCGTCCAGCCTAAACAAGATTCTAGACAAACTATGTCAGATTCATGGCACCCCCGATAAACCTGCAAATCATACCCACAGAGAATGTTGGGTCTTCAAGCAGGCCGGTAAGCTAAACGCCGAACACAAGGGGAGGGAGACACCAAGCGAAGATGAGGACGAACCTCGCCAGCAAAGCACCGGGGGACAGAAAAAAATTCCCACCAGAGGTTAAAACAGTAAACATGATCCACGCGACGAAGAGGAGAAGCAAACATGCACTCCGAGACACACGCACCATAGAGCCCATCACCCCTAAGTTCAACCCCTGGTTGGCCTACCCGATCACTTTTGATCGCAGGGATCACCCGACAAGTATTCGGCATGAAGGATTGGATGCCTTGGTGTTAGACCCAATAATAAATGGATACCATCTCACACAAGTCCTTTTGGGCGGCGGCAGTAGTCTAAATCTGATATATCAGGACACAGTCCACAAAATGGGGATAGACCCGACAAAAATTAGCCACAGTAATAATATCTTCAAGGGAGTAATACCAGGCCCAGAGGCCCGCTGCACGGGCTCTCTATTACTAGAGGTTGTATTCGGTTCTCCCGACAACTTTCGAAGCGAAAAGTTAACCTTCGACATCGCTCCATTCCGAAGTGGCTATCAAGCACTACTCGGAAGAGTGGCTTTCGCTCGTTTTAATGCAGTACCGCATTACGCTTCTCTCAAGCTTAAGATGCCCGGTCCACGTGGCATCATCACCACTAGCAGAAACATTGAATGTTCCTTACAAGCGGAAGAGTGTGCGATAGCTTTAATAGCCGAACACTAAATGGCCCCTCCAACCAGAATAAAGGATCGATCGTCAAGACCGCGGACACGGCTAGACGAGTCCGGCGCATTACTAGCTATAGTAGCTTAGATAAACCCGAGATTGGTTTGATGGTTAAACCCCCATAGGCGGCACCAGGGGCTTCCCGCGTGTAATCAGGGCTAGTTCAGCTCAACTTGACTTATCTTGAATTTTAATGGTTTATTGAGAATAACCATTTTTTTGGCACAACAACTTTCACTTAAGTTCTTCTCTTTTATAGATGACAATCGTGCCACACCCGTCCAGGATACGGCACAACGGAGACACAGGCGCAGACGTGCAGCAGGGACCCGCTCAAAGGTTTCTTTTTAGATTAAGACCATGCATAAACCTTTTTTACTGTCTCTTGTTGTTCACATCCTCCGGATACTTAGTATAACCGAGAAGGATGCCAACGTTATTGGCATTTCTCCATGTCAGAGCATCACACATACCTGGACACTCGGGGTTCATTATCAAGGGCATCGCTAAGCCCGGCATATGTTATAAAGACCGAATACCTTAGGGAGTGTTCAGCGTCGCGAGTTTGGCCTTATATGCATCAGCTTCGAATCATGTCTTTGGTCAAATGTTGGGTTTGCCCGGCTCCCATGTTTTGCTACCTTATGTTCCGCTCTATCAGCTAAGGTGGCACCGGGCGAACTACTGCGATTGTACCCTGGTTCATCTGTATGAGCGCCTCAGTAGAGAAAGCCGAAAATTGGCTGTCATGATAAAGCGCGAGACTGGTCAACCACTCGATGACTTAGCGGAATCTTCGGAATTCCTCCGCATTAACGAAGGGCCGTTTCCCGGTCATGTACGTACGCGCCCTGTATTCGGACGAGCACGGAGGTACCAGGGGCTATATAGTAGTCCCATCGTCAAACTCCTATGGCTAAGTGAAAGTGTTAAAGCAATATAGTCCGATTGCCTCGTTCGCTGCGCTACCACCTCCTTAATGGACCAAGACGTTGGATCAAGTGTGAATACGCTGCTTTTTATAACACCCCGCATTATATGCGTGGGAGCTGAAGCCGACGACTGCAAACTTTCAGGTTATATATAAATACATAAACGGCCACACAGGAGGCATCATAATACTTCCAGGCAAAAGTATAAACACAGCCTTTATAATTCAATAAAACATTGTTTTTACAACGGGAATACATGTCACTAGAACATAATATTCTTCGAGCACTGAGCCTCTATTGAACGAGCGCCTTCAAGGACTTCTTCAAAGCAAAGGTTTCGGCATATACTGCCCACGGCGGACTCTGAGTTGCAATAGCGGTGGCTTCCATCTCTGCCCAAAGTATGTCTTGACACGGGCAAGTGCCATCCGCGCACCCTCTATGCACGCCGACCTCTTCATAGTGTCGATAAAGCGACATAAAGACCAAGGAACTGTTGCACTAAACTAAAATAACTATTCGGCCTTGGCCCTTCCGGCCACGTATGATCCACAACAAACCTCATGGCAAGCTCCGGACAACCTATGGAGCTCGCCCACTCGGCCATTCGCTTCATTCAACAAAGAAATGCCGACGACTGAACATTGAACTGCGACTAGAACAGCTTTTCCACTTCGCGATCTTTTTGATCTTTGAAGTACTCGGCCGCATCAGCAGCACTGGTTGCCAAATCAGCGTATGCGTCTGCAGAACTCCATAGTTGATCAAGAGGGGCATACTTCGGATCTCCGAACTTCATCCGCAACAGAAAGGGCTTCCCAGCCGCGATATCTCCATCTTGATGCAGCTCCTCCTTTGCCGCTCTGATTTTAGAGCGGGCTTCCTTGGCTGCTACCATGGCCTTCTCCAGGTCCGTCGCCTTCGCTCGGCTTTCTTTTTCAAGAAGCTGGTACCGGTCAGCGGCATCTTTCAACTCAACGGCCATATTGGCCGTTTTTTCCTTGCTTTGGCAATGCGTAGCCTGTTCGGCTCTCAGCTCTTCGACCGCCTTTAGAGCGGCTGCATCACTACTCCTGGCTTGTTCCTTGGCCTGGGCAAGTTCCGCCCGAAGGGTCTCCATGGCGGCAGCTCCATCTGCAGTCACAAACATATTAAAGATACTAGGATTATGCCCCTCTTACTATGTGTTGATCATCGGAGAAATCACATACCCTGTGCCTCGCCGAGCCGCTTGTTGACAAGCACGATGTCGGCATCTGCCGCATCAAGTTGTCGCTTTAGCTCGGCAAACTCACCAGTCCGGCTAGCCACCGAACCTTCAGCCACCTGCACATAAAGGTGTCCTGATCATTAACTGGGACTATGATCCTCTGTTTGCCGCTGTTCTCGATGGCAACCAGAGTCTCAGGGGCTACTATCTGCATAGGGCACACCTAACGTGTGCGGTACCTTCAAAAACATACACTATTTCATGTACCTCAAAGCCTTTCAGCAGACTCATGAAAGCTTCATGCAACCCGCTTTCGGCGGATGAAATCCTCTGAATCACCATACCCATTAGCGTACGATGCACTTCTGAGATAGCTGTTTGCTCTAGAAGATCCTTCAATCGTCCGATCTCACACCGGACGGTTTCGGACTCTTTCTGTTACTCTCCTTAGGAGCTGAATACTGAGGACTTCGGGTGGCCGAGGGATTACCCTCTGGCCTTGGCGGATCAGGAGAAACCCTTCGCGACGACACTTCAGCGTCGCCCGCCTCATGAGGCGGGGTGGCTTGGGGAGGTGTTTCGCTCTCCATCATCTCCGGAAGAAGATCCCCCGAAGACGAACTCTGTCGAGAAGGGCTACGATCCGAACTACAAGATATATGCTTGCTATTGTCCTCGTGAGCTCGCACCGCATCCTCGGTGAGGTCTCGACACCTTATTTGTGGTCCGAAGAACAATTTGTACATCTCTTCGAAAGGCTATGTCAAGAAGTGCTGGATAGCTCGCGGTCCTTCCGGGTTGAACTCCCACATTCGGATGGGTCGACGTTTGCAAGGCAGGACCCGACGAACTAGAATGACTTGCATTATCGTGACCAGGCCAACATCTCTCTCAAGGAGATCTCGGATGCGACTTTGCAATATCGGCACATCATTTACTGGCCCCAGTCCAGCCCCTTGTTGATCCATGACGCTGGCCAGGTTGGGGCCCAAGCAAAAGGCAGGGCGGCCACCCACTTGGTACCCCGAGGAGCTGTGATATAAAACCACTCCCATTGCCATAAACCGACACCTCCGGAAGGAACCTTTGGCCATGGAACATCGGGCGCTTTTGCTTATTACGGCACCTCCACACTCGCGTGTCGCCTCAATCATCTTCGGCTTCACATTGAAAGTTTTGAGCCACAGTCAAGTGTGGGGTAATGCGAGGAAGGCTTCACACACGACGATGAACGACGAGATGTGAAGGATGGAATCTGGGCCAGTCATGGAAATCCAGCCCGTAATAGAACATGAGCCCCCTAACAAAGGGATCTAGAGCGAGGCCTAGCCCTCGAGGAAGTGTGAGAGATGAATACAACGCCTCCCCGGGTTCGGGGAGTGGGAATGACCTGCCCTCGAACAGCAAACAGGCGAGATTTCGCCGGCCAAATACCGGCCTCTTAGCTTCTTGATGTCTTCCTCTATGACAGAGGAAGGCATCCACCGACCTTGAAGGTTGGATCCGGACATGGTTGAAGGTCTGAAGCGCCTGACCTGAGCCTTGGGTGTTGGAACTCGAGGTGGGAAGGATTCGATTGAGTGCAAGAAGAAAAAGGATAGGCCTTGGCCTCTTTAATAAGGGGGTGAAAATCAAGCGTCCTCCGCGTGGCCATTTGGGACTTGCCTAAAATCGAGGAGTCATACCAACAGGCACAATTGGGTTACCCACATCCGTATTGATGAGAATCCCGTAATAAGGGGGACACGATCTCTGCTTCGACAAGACGTGCCAAGAAAACAGCCTCGCAATGCGTGCAGTAGCTGGTTGATAAAAACGGTTTGAATAATGACCGGGCCGTTGTGTGGTGTCGTGCTGCAAAATAAAATGCGTCAGCAGATTAGATTTGTGGAAATATTATTCTCTCTACGATGGTATGTGGAATTTGTTTTGCAGAGCCGGACACTATCCTTGTGTTCAAAATCTTCTATGGAGTATTCGGAGGAGGAACCCGCCTTGCAATGCCGAAGACAATCTGCACGCCGGACTCATCGTGATTGAAATCTTGGTTCAGGTGCTACTGAGGGAGTCTTGGATTAGGGGGTCTCCGGACAGCCGGACTATTGGACTATGAAGATACAAGATTGAAGACTTCGTCCCGTGTCCGGATGGGACTCTCCTTGGCATGGAAGGCAAGCTTGGCAATACGGATATGTAGATCTCCTCCCTTGTAACCGACTGTAACCCTAGCCCCCTCGGTGTCTATATAAACCGGAGGGTTTAGTCCGTGAGGACAACAACAATCATACCATAGGCTAGCTTCTAGAGTTTAGCCTCTACGATCTCGTGGTAGATCAACTCTTGTAATACTCATATCATCAAGATCAATCAAGCAGGAAGTAGGGTATTACCTCCATCAAGAGGGCCCGAACCTGGGTAAACATCGTGTCCCCGCCTCCTGTTACCATCCGCCTTAGACGCATAGTTCGGGATCCCCTACCCGAGATCCGCCGGTTTTGACACCGACACCTGCAGAGATCACTTCACCATCACTGTCACAACGCCGTCGTGCTGACAGAACTCATCTACAACCCCGACGTCTTGCTAGATCAAGAAGGCGAGACGTCACCGAGCTGAACGTGTGCAGAACGTGGAGGTGTCGCGCGTTCGGTACTTGATCGGTTGAAGCGCAAAGAAGTTCGAATACATCAACCGCGTTGTGAAACGCTTCCGCTTACGGTCTATGAGGGTATGTAGACACACTCCCCCCCCCCCTCATTGCTATGCATCTCCATGGATAGATCATTGAGTGTGCGTAGATTTTTTTGTTTTCCATGTGACGTTTCCCAACACACATCAGCAAGCGCCACCGAGGCCCTCTCCCAAGGCGGTCTCATGAGGCTGCCTCCCGAGGCCTCTTCCGCTGAGGCAAGCAATTTGAGGGCTCTTCAGCCTGCTCGCATGGCCCTACGCCCATCACATGGGTGACGCGCGCGACGATGAAGGAAACCAGAGGAGTGCCAGCAGGCATGGATGAGGAGGGTTTCCACTTTCGTGCTAAGGGAGCCAGGCCATCCACCAGTTCCCAAGACAATCCCCAAAGGTTCTTGATTCGGTGCGCCAGGACGGTGGGCGCGCCAGGGCGAAGGTCATCACCGAGCCCACCTCCGCATCATAGGCAGTAGCTTTGCAGGCAAAGACTGCTTTTGTTAGGATAGACTGCACCCCTATCCCCCTTAAAACTGGCCATTGTGGCAACCCTTCCCACCAAGTGTTTTCGGGAGAAGAGGACCGAGGATAGTATAAAGGAACATCCTCCCTCGTGAGAGAAATCCATCCACAAAGCAGGAGTAGGGTTTTACACTGCAAGGTGGCCTGAACCAGGGTAAATTGCCATGTCTAGTGTTCTTCCTTGCTAGTTCATGATCGCCGGAGCGTCGCCGTGAAGTTGAGAGGACGCGAGGTAGGGCAGAGCGGTATCAGCGAGCGCACCCCAGAGTTCGAACCTCTTGGGTCCCCGGAGCCCTGATCCTGACATTTGGCGCGCCAAGTAGGGGTGCACCGCTATTCTTCCGCGCCACTGCGGTCTCCGCTCCACCGACTCCATGGCTGACACTCGTCGTGTTCGTGCCGAGCGTCGGGCGGCTCGCGTAGGCCAGACGGAGCCCGTGGGCTGTGGCAACCGCCTTCACTCTGTTGAGGCCGCGGCGGCAGCCACTTACCCCGCCGCCCACGAGCAGCAAGACTCCTCCATGCACCCTTCTGTGCAGCCCGACAGTCGCACCGCTACGGCCTCCTCCTCCTTAGGCCGCGGGCCGCAAAACGCGCAGGTTGCGCTGCTCATGGCGCGTGAAATGCTCTGCTACCGCCCGGCCGACGCCGGCTGATAACCCACAAGTATGGGGGATCGCAACAGTTTTCGAGGGTAGAGTATTCAACCCAAATTTATAGATTCGACACAAGGGGTGCCAAAGAATATTTGCAAGTATTAGCAGCTGAGTTGTCAATTCAACCACACCTGGAGGTTAATTATCTGCAGCAAGTGATCAGTCACAAAGTAATATGATAGTTTTGATAGTAGTAGTGACAGCAATAGTAACGGTAACAGTGATAGCAGTAGTTTTGTAGCAAGTGCAGCAGTAACGATAGCAGTAGTAACTTAGCAAGAACAATATAAGATAAATTCGTAGGCATTGGATCGGTAATTTTTTGGATGATATTCATCATGTGACATTCATAACCTAGGGCCGTACGGCACTAGCTCCGATTCATAAATATAATGTAGGCATCTATTCCGTAAATAGTCATACATGCTTATGGAAAGAACTTGCATGACATCTTTTGTCTTACCCTCCCATGGCAGCGGGGTCCAATTGGAAACTAAGGGATATTAAGGCCTCCTTTTAATATAGTACTGGAACAAAGCATTAACACATTGTGAATACATGAACTCCTCAAAATACGGTCATCACCGGGAGTGGTCCCGACTATTGTCACTCCGGGGTTGCCGGATCATAACACGTAGTAGGTGACTATAACTTGCAAGATCGGATCTAGAACATGGATATGATGATGATAACATAAATGGTTCAGATCTGAATTCATGGCACCCAGGGCCAAAGTGACAAGCATTAAGCATAGCTAAGTCATAGCAACATCAATCTCAGAACATAATGGATATTAGGGATCAGGCCCTAACAAAACTAACTAGATTACATGATGAATCTCATCCAACTCCTCACTGACCAGCGAGCCTATGAAGGAATTACTCACTCTCGGTGGGGAGCATCATGGAATTGGCGATGGAGAAGGGTTGGTGATGACCAAGAACGAATATCCCCCTCTCCGGAGCCCCAAACGGACTCCAGATTTGGCCTCCCGATGAAGAACAGGAGGTGACGGCGGCTCCGTCTCATGGATCGCAATAATTCTTTCTCCCTGACTTTTTTCTCCGAAAATAGGATTTTATAGCGTCAGTTTCAGGGTCTGCGGGGCCACCAGGTGGGGACAACCCACCTGGGCGTGCCTGGGGGGCAGGCGCGCCCTAGTGGGTTGTGCCCTCCCAGGTGCCCCCCTCAGGTGACTCTTGGTTCCAGAAATTCTCTTTTATTATATAAAAAATCCTCGCAAAGTTTCGTTTTATTCCAAGAACTTTTATTTCTGCACAACAACAACAACACCATGGTATTTCTGCTGAAAACAGCGTCAGTCAGGGGTTAGTTTCATTCAAATCATGCAAATTAGAGTCCAAAACAAGAGGAAATGCATTAGGAGAAGTAGATACGTTGGAGATGTATCAACTCCCCCAAGCTTAAACATTTGCTTGTCCTCAAGCAATTCAGTTGATAAACTGAAAGTGAAAAAGAAAAACTTTTACGAACTCTTTTGCTCTTGTTTGCATAAATAAGCTTAATCAACACCTGTGTTTTCAGCCAACATTATAACTAACCATGTGGACAATAACTCTTAAAAATTATATTAACTCATATCAATGACGTAATCAGCTAGCGAGCAATAATAAGATATCTCAAACAGCAACACATTATAAAAAAACCATTATATAATATGACAATAGTGCTATCTCGCTAGCCCTTTCTGAGACCGCAAAACATAAATGCAGAGCACCTCCAAAGTTCAAGCAGCGACTAAACATTGTAATTCATGGTAGAAAAGATCCAGTCATGATGCACCCAACATTAGCTACACACAATGCATCAAGATGACAAAGAAGGTTTCTCGTGTTCTGGCGCTTATTTTAGAAGGTGATGACACAACATAAAAGTAAATAGATAGTCCCTTCACAGAGGGAAGCAATGATTTGCAGCGATGCCAGAGCTCAAGTTTTTAAAACAGAGGTAAATGATATTTTGAGAAATGCACCCTTCTTGTTTACTTCACGACCATCAGTTATCAATATCTTCCATGCTAAGCACGCTAGTGGCGGTTCCCAAGTGATAAAGTAAAGGTTTACTCCCCCTCCACCATCAATCACGCTGCACGGCTTGTCCGAAACAACGGGTGACGTCCATACCAACAACAGTCCCGGGGGAGTTTTGTTTAATTATTTGCATTTTAATTTCGGGACTGGGAGTACCGCCCTTTTCTCGTGCGATGGTGAGTGAATAAACACTCAACCTGAGAATAACCCGCTTAGCATGGAAGATACCGACCACCTCCTGTCGTTCCATGAATGATCCAGGCACACAAAAAGGATATTTATTTAAAGTCTTTAGAGGTGGCACATGCAAATTTATGTAGGATAGCAGGGTTATACCGCATATAGGTAGGTATGGTGGACTCATCTCGAATAACTTGGTGCCGGTGTCAAAATCGGCGGATCTCGGGTAGGGGGTCCCGAACTGTGCGTCTAGGCGGATGGTAACAGGAGACAAGGGACACGATGTTTTTACCCAGGTTTGGGCCCTCTCGATGGAGGTAAAACCCTACTCCTGCATGATTAATATTGATGATATGGGTAGTACAAGAGTAGATCTACCACGAGATCAGAGAGGCTAAACCCTAGAAGCTAGCCTATGGTATGATTGTTGTTCGTCCTACAGACTAAAACCCTCCGGTTTATATAGATACCGGAGAGGGCTAGGGTTACATAGAGTCGGTTACAATGGGAGGAGATCTACATATCCATATCGCCAAGCTTGCCTTCCACGCCAAGGAAAGTCCCATCCGGACACCGGACGAAGTCTTCAATCTTGTATATTCATAGTCCGTGAGTCCGCCAAAGGTTATAGTCCGCCATCCGACACCCCTAATCCAGACTCCTCAAGAGCCCCCAAACCAGGCTTCAATGACAGCGACTCCGGTGCGCGGATTGTCTTCGGCATTGCAAGGCGGGTTCTTCTCCAAATTTCGTGTACCTGTTGAATAGTGTCCGGCTCCTCGTGAATACTGCGCTCCTTGGCTTTCGTGCCCAATAATGGCCATCTTCCACGTGTCAAACGAATGCGAAAAGCCAGGGTGTTTTACATTTACCCCCCTAGCTACGCAAATGAGCTGTCTATTAAAGAGACGAGGATTTAGATCCAAATCACACCACCTTCCCTTCGTGAGCTTTCATCATAGCACACCCGACAGAGATCCATTCCATCATGACCGGTCGTCGTAGCTCCTCCTCTCGCCCTCCCAGTCCTCAACCTGGAGATTGGAAGAGATGTTCCATCCCGCACAGCGAGCTAGTGGCGCTCCAAGCCAAGGGATTCCTTCCCCCAGCCTACATGGTCTCGGTTCGAGCCGGACCTGCCACATATAATGGCGGAGAGCAAGCGGAGAGCATCCCTAATCCCTCAAAAGGAGAGCGGGTATGCCTTATCCCTTATTTGATAAGAGGGCTCGGATTCCCAATTCATTCGTTTCTCCGGGGGCTGCTGGAGTTCTATGGCCTCCAGCTGCACAACCTTATGCCGGCCTCCATATTGCATATCGCGGGATTCGTAGCCCTTTGCGAGCTGTTTTTGGCTGTGAGGCTCATTTCGCGCTGTGGAAGAAGTTGTTCTGCCTCGTGCCCCGTTCTCAGGAGGGGTCGATGTATCAAGTGGGCGGAGCCGAACTATGGCGCATCACCGGGACCGGATATCTATCCGGAACCCCAAAGAAGGCGTCCAAGACCGCCTTCGTAATGGTTTTATATAGAATATGTCCCCCTGCCGGACCCTATTCGGATCGGCCTCCATGAGTTCGATAATGCTCCTTTGAGGAAGCGCCTAAGCTGGCGTCCACGGAGCCCTCAGAAGGAAAATGACAAGGACGTCCTTCACCTGATGAGTCAGATCAGCTTGTTAGCTCATTCCGGACTGACCATGATCGAGGTCATGGCCACATGCATTATGCGGGGGGTGCAGCCACTTCAGTATAGAGGCCACCCCATGTGGGATTTCAACGGGGAGGATGATGCCACCCACTGCGGCCGTAAGGGGCCGGAATCGGTTGCCGCTCTGACAAAGATCTTGTCCGCATTGTACAAGGGAGAAGAGGAGGAATTTCTCTGCGTCAATCCACAGGGCGGATTTTCTATGCACAATCCCCCAAACTGGGTAAGCGAACACTTCTTTTTGCCCATCCGTTCCATATTCCCATGGTTAAGTATTTCATCTTGTGATTTCGTCGCAGGAACTGCGCCAGGCCGTAAAGGATATAAACAGCCCTCATCCACAACCCGAGGATCCGGAATGGTCCCTCGATCCGGCCTCCCAAGAGGATCCGGACATACCCGTGGAGCTGATCGATGGGGTATTTTACCAACTGAGCATTGACAATGCCTTGGTGGCTGTTACAGCCGATTATCCTGGACTGCTCCCCGCCTCACAGGTAACCGATACCGAAGTCCCAATACTTCAAAGATGATCCGTCCGTGCTTATTTTTTATCACCGTATACCAATGGTGTTTCGTAGGGGAGGATCTCGAGGCAGAATGCCGAGCCTGCGGCGACTAGCCAACAAGGGACCGCGAGGGCGGGCAGGATAAAGAGACACACAGTCCGGGTCGAGGCACCAGCGCAGCAGTAAGGCATGATGCCTTATTCCAAGGTATTGTTCTTGCGATGCATACTAACGCACGTGCTCTTTTTAGGAAAAAGAGGGCTCGCCGGACTATATCCGGAGAGGTTGCCAATCGCGCCTGCACCAGCCAGGCTCCAAAGCCCGGTCCAGAAGCAGAGGCGAACATGAGGTGTGCGTCGGATGCTCCTCCGACAGAGGATGCGGACAGACTGTCCGCCACCAATTCCGAGGTGGAGAGTGCCATGAATCACAGGCGCCGCCTGACAGTTCTTCGCAACGCTTGTTTCTCCCAAGAGGCATTGGATGCCTTCAACTCGGGAGATGCATACCTCCGTGCCGCTCAAAATGGTCTAGCCAGGGCCATAGAGCAGTATGTAAAAGACATACGGGTGAGAAAATTTAATTATTATATATATATATATATATATATATATATATATATATATCAAGAGTCCCGAGACTTGAAACAGTTAGAATAACTGATTTAAGGATCATTTATTATGCGTGTTCTTCTGGTAAAAGAATACCCTATCTTCCCAGAGCCGGAAGAGTGCAAAGCCCAACTTCAGTCAAGACTAGCCGCAAATGTGGGAGCCCAAGAAGACCCCCTCTGGTATTATATGCCTCAATTGATAAGTATTATGTAGAGTGCAGCGTGTAGGCAAGTCTGACAATAAAATTGCAGATGGCGCCGCGAGAAGCAGCAACTCCTACGCCAGCTAGAGGCTGGTGAGAGCGTGCTGACAAAGGTGAGGCATGAGAAGAATGATCTCCAAGATGCCAACACCCAGCTGGGCGTGGAACTAAAGGATGTTCGTGCCCAACTGTCGGACTCCGTTAAGGAGAATCGGCGGCTCCGACGCGGCATGTTTAGTAAGTGCTTGAACGAACTTTGAAAAAGAGTTCGGCGAGGAAGTCGACTAACAGAGTTATGTCTGTAGGTATGCTCACAGGTCGTCCTGCACAGGAAATGCCCGGTTCTACGGGTGACCGTCTTCCCGAGCTTACAACTGCATGAACGAGTTCGGCAGGTGATGAAAGGCGTCGCCCAGGCCTTGCGTCCATCTGTCTCCATGCCCGAAGGCATTGGAGAGCTTGCAGAGAGGCTTAAGGGAGCGCGGCGGCGCTTCCGATTATGGAAGATATCGGCCTGCCGTCAAGGAGCCAGGGAGGCCTGGGCCATGGTGAAGACGCGGTACACGAAGGCTGACCCAAACCACATGGCCGAGGTCGGATCTGTGGGGCCCAATGGGAAGGAGATCCCAGTGAGCTTAGTGTACGGCCAGGTAGAGTTGGCCGCCAAATATTCCCAACTAGACTGTAAACTAGACAGCCTGTTGGATGGTATTGAAGAAGAATATACCCAGTCAAATTGACTATGTAATTTAAGATGACATGTAAAATGCCTTCTAGCCGAATTGTAGATGGTTTGTCATGGCGGACCTTTTCGCTTCAACCTCGGGACCCGATAGTCCGGAGTGTGTCCGAATACCCTCTCGGTTATGTAAGAACCGAGGCATGCGTGGAGACCAAAGCGTAGGGGTCATTAGTGCTTGAAATGCATAAGTGCCCAACTAGTTATGTTATATTACATGGTTAGTAAGAAACATCTTCCAGGAGAATAGTTCCATTAGGGGTTCCTTTCTCGAGGCATGCCCTAAAGTGCATGTCCGGACTGCGAAAAAAGCAGTAAAAGCATTTGGGGCGGATAAATAAACAAGTGAGAAATCATCTTTAGTTCACCGACCGAATATTCCCTTAAGAACGCTTAGCTTTCGGCTTCACCCTACCGAGGTACACATCCGCTGACCCGGCAAGAATAATCGCATAGGTGCTCCCTTTACCGCCTAGCCGAACAATCGGGAACGTAGGGGTAAGCACAGGAGCCAGGCAACCCAGCTTGGCCAAAACGTAAGTCATATCGATGCATATAATGGTGAATGAAAGGTACATGCGTAAGTGTGACACATGTGTTGGGCATGAAGCCCGTATAAATAAGCTTCTGTTAAAGAAACCCCCAGGTATAATGAGCGCGGATAGCGCGTCGGTTAATGTCTAACAAGGCGCGAACAAGCCCTTAAAGGCTGTAAGAGAAAGGGAGGGAGAAGGATAGAAATATAAGACAGCTAATGTGTAAAAAATAGACAGAGGAAGGAGACGAACACAGAGTCCGGCGCTAGGCATAGAATCTTCGGAGACGGGCTGCGTTCCATGGGTTCGGCTCGAGTCGGTTATCCGATGCATCTCGCAGATGGTATGCTCCACCGGTCAGGACTTGGTCAATAATAAAGGGACCTTCCCATTTGGGCTTGAGTTTGTCCTTTTTCTTGTCCGGCAGGCGTAGAACTAACTCGCCAACATTGTAAGTTTTGGCTCGTACTTCTCTGCTTTGGTATCTTCGAGCCTGCTGTTGATAGAATGCGGAACGGGCTTTTGCCACGTCACGCTCCTCCTCCAAGGCGCCCAAACTGTCCCCGCCGATCGAAGTTCGGCTTCTCTTTCTTCGCATACGCGCACGCGAGGTGAGTCGTGAATTATGTCGCAGGCGTAACCGCCTCTGCGCCGTATACCATAAAGAATAGTGTGGATCCGGTGGTGCGATTCGGCGTGGTCCGCAGCCCCCAGAGCACGGAGTCGAGCTCCTCTACCCAGTGCGTGTTAGATTCCTTGAGGGACCGCACTAATCTACGTTTGATGCCGCTCATGATTAGACCATTTGCTCGCTTGATGTAACGCCCTCGATGCGGCTATATCTCCCACGTGTTGAAGCACGACTTAGAGGCATAACCGCATTGAAAGCAATGTCGCAAGTGAGGTAATCTTCACACAACCCATGTAATACATAAGGGAAAGAGATACATAGTTGGCTTACAATGCCACTTCACACAAGACATAAATAAACATCCATCATCCAGATTACACTCAAGGTCCGACTACGGAACCAAAATAAAGAAGACTACCCCAAATGCTACACAGATCCCCGATCGTCCCAACTGGCTCCACTCATCGATCATCGTGAAAGACACATAGTAACGCACCACGTTCCTCGTCGAACTCCCACTTGAGCTCGGTTGCGTCACATGCACCGCATCATCGGCACTCGCAACTGTTTTGGTAGAATCTGTGAGGCACGGGACTCAAAGCAATCTCACACCGCGAGATCAAGACTATTTAAGCTTATAGGAAGGACAGAGTTGTGAGGTGGAGCTGCAGCAGCGACTAGCATATATGGTGGCTACATTCGCAAAAGAGAGCGAGAAGAGAAGCAAGGCACGGTCGTGAAGCTAGTAGCGATCAAGAAGTGATCCTGAAACTACTTACGCCAAGCATAACTCCAACACCGTGTTCACTTCCCGGACTCCGAGAAGAGACCATCACGGTTACACACACGCCGTTGATGTGTTTTAATTAAGGTCAACTTCGGGTTTTCTACAACCGACATTAACAAATTCCCATCTGTCTAATAACCGCGGGCACGACTTTCTAAAGATAATACACTAAAGGGGTGTCCAAACTAAGCCCATTATAAGCTATCACTGTCAACGAACGATATTCCTTCTACCGAAGACCCGATCGATCTCGGAATCCGGACTACAAGACATTTCGACAAGAATAAAACAAGACCAGCAAAGCCGCCCGATTGTGCCGACAAATCCCGATAGGAGCTGCACATATCTCGTTCTCGTGGCACATCCGGATGAGACTAGATACGAGTAAAACCAAGCCTCGAGTTTCCCGTGGTGGCCCGTGAGCAGTTATTTCGGGCCAAGACTCGAAGGAGCACCGCCCGGGGTTAAAATAAAGATGACCCTCGGGCTCGCGAAAACCGGGGAAAAAGGCTTAGGTGGCAAATGGTAAAACCAATGTTGGGCCTTGCTGGAGGAGTCTTATTCAAAGCGAACTGTTAAGGGGGTCCCATAAATCACCCAACCGTGTAAGGAACGCGAAATCAATGAACATAACACCGGTATGACGGAAACTACGGCGGCAAGAGTGGAACAAAACACCAGGCATAAGGTCGAGTCTTCCACCCTTTACCAAGTATATAGATGCATTAATTATAGCAGATATATTGTGATATCCCCAACAAGTAAACATGTTCCAACAAGGGACAACATCTCCATGTTCCAACAAGGAACAAACTTCATCTTCACCTGCAACTAGCAACGCTATAAGAGGGGCTGAGCAAAGCGGTAACATAGCCAATCAACGGTTTGCTAGGAAAGGATGGTTAAGGGCTTGACATGGCAATATGGGAGGCATGATAAGCAAGTGATAGGCATCATAGCATAGGCATAGCAAAAGAGCGAGCATCTAGCAAGCAAAGATAGAAGTGATTTCGAGGGTATGGTCATCTTGCGCAAGGTTTTCGAGTTGTCGAAAAGCTTGATCCTCGTAGCGTTCTCAACAGGTTCCTCATTCACGCACTCGCCTCCGGCTCTACCCAAAGCAAGAACACAAACAATGGAACCACAATAAATCACGGTGCAATGCACAAGCAACATGATGCAATACATGGCATGATATGCGAGATGTGATATGCAATGCGTATGCGTGCTCGGAAGGAAAATGATGAACCAGGCATCAACTTGGCAAACCAAGTATGCCGCTGGAAAGGTGAGATGATTTCGTTGAAATCGATATAAAGATCACCGGAATCGGATGCACGGTTTGCAAATGACAAGCAAAACAAGAATGACACAAATCTGCCATTAACAGCATGATGCCACTTAGCAAGCAACAAGAAATTAAGCTACTGCACCCAAACGTACCAGCAAAGCATATGGCAGTGATCTACTCAAGATGCTTGACAAAATATCAACACTGAGATACGGCAAAATCACATCATAACAGGTCCAAACAAGCATGGAAAAAGTGCAAAATATATCAGCTTCACAGACTTGGTGGAAATACTGAACATGGCAGAAACAGCATCAGGAAGCAATGTTCAGAGCAAGAAAACAGCATGCTACAAGAACTTATAATAGCAAAACAAGGCATGGCATGAATCTACTCAAAGCATAGAACAAAAGTCCCTTGCTGACCATGAGCCAAAAGGGATCAGAAAATGTAATAGCACCCATGTCAATATAGCAAGTTTCGTTAACAGATTCAGCAAACCGGGCATGACATTGACAGAATTATGTAGCCATCTTCGCGAGCTCGATGCACTCACTACAGAGCATTTCATGATAAACTAAGCATACATCCCTCAAGAAGACATGGCATAGAAGCTATAAATGGCAAGAAAAACATCATAGCATACACGGATCAACTACAACAACCTTGGCAAAATTGAATAACATGTAAACAATCTGCCAGGAACATTTTATAGCAAAAGTAGAGCTCGATTGACTCAAGCTATGGCACTCCATAATTGAAAACAAGGGCATGGATGGATATAGCATAACCATATGTTCAAAACATGCTTAATGAAGTATCTCAAAATAAGCATGGATCGCTCGGTACCATCAAGTTTACATGGCATAAAAATATCAGCAGAAACAGTGGCTGAAATCAGCAACATCAAGAAGCATAGTTTGCATGCTTGTGCTAGTCACCACATAGATCACAAAAATACATGGCATACACCCCTGTAAAAATGGCATGGCATATTACAAAACACATGTAGGACTCAAGTTCATAGGGTGCACACATCAATCATGGCAAAAATGACAAAAGTGCATGTTCTGATAAGAATCTGAAACTAACATCACATAGGCCTCTTCCAACAGCATTTCGGGCATCAAGATGAGCTCAAATGAAAATAATGCAATGAGATGAAATGATCTACTCTTCGAGACGAACATGTATGCAAATGAGATGCACATGATGACATGATATGAGATGCATGACATAAACAAAATGCAAAACGAAAGACAAAAACCCAACCACGGAGGGAATATCATATCACAATGCCGAAAATGGCAAGAGTTGGAGTTACAAATATGGAAAGTTACATCCGGGGTGTTACACTTGACTTGACCATTAGTTTGTGGGTGATAGACTGAAGCATAGTCGAGCTTGATGCCCATATTTTTGCTACAGAGTTTGACCTCGTCGGCCGTAAAGTTCATGCCGTTATCAGTGATGATGTTGTGGGGGACGCCAGAACGTGTAATGCACCCGGATATGAAGTCTATCATCGTCCAGATTCGCCGCCTTAATGTGCTTGGCCTCTATCCATTTGGTGAACTTATCCACCATGACCAAGAGGGTATTTTTGCTTGTGGGTTCCTCCTTTAAGGGGTCCAACCATGTCAAGCCCCTGCACTGCGAAGGGCCAGGTGATGGGTATAGTTTGGAGGGCGGTGGGTGGCATATGACTTTGGTTAGCAAAGAGCTGGCAACCGACGCATTGTTGGACTAAGTCCTGAGCATCTTCCCGGGCCGTCGGCCAATAAAATCCTGTACGGAAGGCCTTGCTTACAAGGGCCTGCGGCAAGGCAGCCCGCCAAGGCAAAGAAGAATTTCAGCCAGAAGATTCTGCCCTTCCTCTTCGGAGATACACCTTTGAAGGACTCCGGTGGTGCTTGTAACATCCCAAATTTTCAATTTGGAATGTTATACATAGAGCATCATTGCATATCATATTTTTTCGTTGCATTTTGCTCGATCCTAGAAATTCTACACAACTCAAGGACCCACGGGGAGAGTTGGGGATTTTCGTTATTTTCATATTTGAGTTTTCTCAAATTTTGAAAATAGGATCATTTGATTTTAATTATTTTATCTTCAATTATTTCTATTACAAAAATATGAGAGAGGGAATAAAATGACTTTCCCAAAATAAAGAAATAATGAAGATTTAATAATAAAATCAAATAAGATTTTATTTTGTAGTTTTTCGCCTTTTTATTTGAATTTAGGAAAAATGCGCGTTTTTCAAAATTGCATCTAGGCCCCAAATAAATGTTCATTAAATTCGGCTTGATTTTAGAAGCGAGGGAAAATTTATTTCGGAATTTTTGGAGTCTGTTTAGTTTTTTTTTTTTGTCTGCGCGTAATTTTTAAAAAAAAACGCGCACCGCCTTACCGGGCCGTACCCGAGCGGGACTCCGCTTGGGGGCGCCTTTATAAGCGTGAGTGCCACGCCTCAAACACCCGAGCCGCCCGCCTCACCAAACCCTAGCGCCACTCAGCCACACAAGACGCCGCCCGAGGTTCACTGCCGCCTTATTTCACAATGGTTTTTTATAAAATCCGAGCAGGTTTTTTTAAGTTTTTTCATTTTTTTTATTTTTTTTTATTTTCTTTTCTTTTTATTATTATTATATATTTTTTTCATTCGTTAACCGTTCGTCGTTTTTCTTATTCTCGGATTTAATCCGCGATTTTTCTGATCGCGATTCTAGATCCGATTTTCGTTTTAGTATAACTTTTTGCTCGTTTATTGGAATCAGGCGATTCAAGCGCCTGGAGTTTCGTCTCGAAACCCTCTTTCCGAATAATCTACTTAAACAAGTTTTTGCTTCTATAAAATTTGACCTAGATCCAGATTAGTAAAACGAAGCTGTTTTCTTCCGCCGCTTGACTTTCGCTAAGGCCGCTTGATTTGATTCTTTTTGCAAACCGGAGTTCTTAAGTTGAACTATCTGGTTAAATCTATTTGATTTTTACCTGTGCATTAGATGAGTACTTATTGTATGCTTGTTTGTTTGTCTGCGATAGAATAGCCTGAGTGCGCCACTGTTACTTCGAAGTCTCTAGGTTTCACAGATCATCGCTAAAGGCAAGTAACACTTTGATCATACTTTTCTCATACCCAGTTTTTATGCATTAGATCTATCCTCAAACACTTGCATGAATAGGATCTAATTAAATTGTGGGTTTGGGAAGTAGTTGAGATAGTACCTATTACCTGTTTTATTATCAAACCTTGGGAGTTACTTCTACGTTTGCTTATTATGCTATGCTATGCTATGCTAGTAGACGTGGATTGGGTGAGTGTATCCATGACAGATGTGAGATTGTTAATTAATGGTTTATTTAAGGTGGCAACTTAAACACACATCTGGGTGGACTGAGGCACCTGGTTTCTATCAGGACTTGCTCAGATTTCTTCGGACCGCCACCCGTGCTCAAAGGGATCATGAGATTATTCAAACTAGAAACTTCCGTGTGCAGCCACAAGCCATTATGGGCTCTGGCGTAGTTGACTAAGTTGTGCAAACTCTTACGGGTAGGCTAGCTGATGTAGGGGATGTAGGTTGGTACGGTCTACCCACATGTAAGGTGCTAGCGCTTCTGAAAGACTATGTCTCGGCCATCCGCTTCTCAAACACCATGTAGTGCGAGAAATCAAACGGAGGAGATCGAGTCTTGTGGGGAAAAGTGCAAACCTCTCATGGAGTGTATAAACTAATCATGGTTAGCCGTGTCCCCGGTTATGGACATCTTGAGTATCTAGTACCTGGATATCATGTGAATCTCATCATGTTACTTCTAAATTAATATTGTTGCGTTTGTTAATGAGTACTATTAATTGGGATTGAGAATGCTGTCAACCATTCTCAATGTTTCACAACCACCATGATAGTTAAATAAAACTTATTCCTTTGCAGTAGGGAAAAATTGGCTTTATGCAAAACTGTAACCATAGAGCTTTCCACCAGCCATATATGCATGTAGTATAGGCTATTCATTCCATTATTCTCTCTATGTGTTACATTGCCAGCATATTCCATGTGCTGACCCGTTTTCGGGCTGCAATGTTTCATGTTGCAGACTTTTAAGATGACGAGTAAGGTGCATAGGTCGTGGTTCTATACTCAGTGATGCTGTTGGAGTTGATGGACTCGCTTATTCTTCCAAGCCTTCCGCTGTTATCGTATTAGATGGCCTTAAGCCATATTTATTTGATTAAGTTCTCTCTTGAGACATTCGATTGTAATAAGTGTGTGATTGCTACTCTGTTATAAATCCTTCGAGTAATCGTGTGGTGTCGACATCGATCCAGTGGATGACACCGAGCACGTAGATCGATCGCTTGAGGTCCGGGTCGCTACAAAGATGGTATCAGAGCACACGCTGACTGTAGGACACGACCATTAAGCTAAATCCCTAGATCACTACTCTCTCTTCTCATTTATGACTCCTCATCTTTTCTACTCTTTTAGGATGACGGAAGCGAGGATCAAGTTCACCCAGTCGGATGAGGATACACCCTTTGGACGACACCTGAAGGAAATCACTAAGTGCCTTAACATAGGATTACCAAGCTTCACCGGGACCTACAATTCCACTTTACCCGAAGAAGAGCACTGGAATATTCAAGCTCAAGTTCCCGGAAGGACGTTTGCGCCAATCACGGAGCCCATTGAGTGTGTTTTCAATGCACCAACCTGGATTCTGGGAAAGAGCATGGCAGCTCACATAACCATGGGGTGCATTGGAGAAGTTTACAAAGAAGACCTCAAGGATACTATCTACCAGATTTGCGGACGCCGAGATGAACAATGGGAGATAGTTGGCACTAAGAAGGATCGATCCATTGCAGCTTTCATCCAGAGTTAAATCAGCACATTCGACGCCAGAGAACCGGATGTCTTGCAGACATGATGGAGTTGAAGACAGAAAAGCCAAGATTATCAAACTAGAAGGAGAACTGAAGGCCACTCGCAAGGACTACATGGAGGAGATTGTAGCTCTAGTGGGACAAAACGGCGATCTTAAGGAGAAGTTTGAAGAACTCATGGGAAATTCAGCACCCGGAGGAGAAGATGAAAATAGCACCTATCCAGAGAACTACATCATCATCGACGACACCGATTCCAATCCTAGTGATGATGATTACGAAGATGAAGCTGGAGCAGATATCATGGAGTCTTCTTCGGAGTAGTTTTTCTAGTTGACCACCAAAACAGTAGTAGATTTCCCCCAGTTTATATTAGTTTTAGTTTCAGCACTTTATAACGATAGATAGACCGTTGTATGCCTTTGTTTGAATTGATTGGAGTGATATTGTGTGATTTTGTCTCATGTGCATATGGGTAGTGTTTCTCTCTAGACCTCATTCTATTCTAAATTCTCGTCTTTTCTTAAACCCTCATATGCCTCCGAGACGCGACCCCGGATTTGTTTTCCCGCCAGAGATCACTCAGTTGATTCAGCAGCAGAATGCCTTGATTCAAACATTGGTACAGAACCAAGGCAACAACAACAACAACAACAACCCACCGCCACCACCACCGTCATTGACCATCGACCCGTTTCTTAAGGCTGAATCACGGTGTTTTCTAGTAGCACCGAGCCGATTGTTGCGCGTATGATTGGCTCCGTAAGATAGGGAGGGAGTTGACCACCGCAGGATGTACAGATGGAGAAAGGGTGAAGTTTGCGCACATCAGCTTGAAGGACCCGCAGCAGCATGGAGGGAGAATTTTACAGCCACTTACCTCAGAGACACCGCCACATGGGATCGGTTTGACAAGCTTTCCGTACTGCCCATGTTTCAGCAGGAGCTATGGCCATGAAGAAGCGTGAGTTTCGCAACTTGCGCCAAGGAGGACGGACAGTTGGCCAGTATGTAGATGATTTTAGTAAGTTAGCATGTTATGCCCCAGATGACGTTGCTACGGACGCAGCTAAGCAGGAGAAGTTTCTAGAAGGACTGAATGACGAGTTGAGCATGCAGTTGATGGTAGCCACCTTCAATAACTACCAGGAGTTAGTAGACCATGCTCTCATGATTGAAGGGAAGCAGCAGCAGATTGACAATCGCAAGAGGAAGTATGGACAGGGGAAGAATAACTCTGGAGCTCAGTAGAAACTTCGCTTTACCCCGAAGCCAGGAAGACAATTTCAGCATACCCATGGAGGAGGTAGCTCGCACAACCAAAATGGCACAAAGAATGGAAACGGGAATGGAGGAAGCAATGGACAAAACCGCACCAACCCGTCAACACCATCCAAGGTAGACCTGAGCCACATCACTTGCTTTAAGTGCCGCAAGACTAGGCATTATGCAAACGAATGTCCAGAAGGCCAGAATGGAAATGGCAATGGAAGCTCAGAAAGAAGCGAATCCTTTCAACAAAGGACAAGTGAACCACGTTACCGTGGAGGAGGTTGAAGCTCACCGGATGCGATAATAGGTAAGTTTTTGGTTAAGTCATTTATCGCAGCTTGTTCTTTTTGATACTTGGTGCATCGCATTCATACATATCAAGGGGATTTGTGGATAAGTATAAATTACCAACCCAAGCCCTTAGGTCACCCATGCTAGTAACCTCACCCGGAAGCGTAATACATGGCTAGTATATGGTGTGATCGACCGCCATTAAGGATTGGACACTATGTTTTTCCCTCGGACCTAATAGTTCTAGAATCCCAAGGATTGGATGTGATATTAGGCATGGATTGGTTATCAAGTATGGAGGGAACATAGATTGGCGCTTAGTAAGTCAATTTTGCTTACCACCCCGTAAGGGAGAAGAATCAAGTATGTATCACGGCATGAGCCGAGGAGCGCACATGTAAATTCCTTTATCGTGAGTTGTGCAGAGGAAGTACCAGTGGTAAGGGATTACCCGGACGTGTTTCCGGAAGAGTTGCCAGGCATGCCACCGGATAGAGACATTGAGTTTCTGATTGAACTACTGCCAGGCACTGGGCCGATATCTAAGAGACTGTATAGGATGCCAGCCCAAGATTTGGAGGAAATTAAGAAGCAGATTAAGGAGTTACTGGATAAAGGTTTTATTCGCCCAAGTTCTTCGCCTTTGGGGATCACCAAGACTTCTAGTGGAGAAGAAGGATGGATCATTAAGAATGGTTGTTGATTATCGAGGATTGAATGAAGTGACCATTAAGAACAAATACCCACTTCCGATGATCAATGACTTGTTTGACCAGTTGCAAGGAGCTAAGGTGTTTTCAAAGATTGATTTGCGATCAGGGTACCATCAGTTGAAGATTCGAGAGCAAGATATACCTAAGACGGCTTTTACCACCAGGTACGGGTTGTATGAGTACACCGTTATGTCATTTGGTCTGACTAACACACCTGCCTATTTTATGAACATGATGAACAAAGTGTTTATGGAGTTTTTGGATAAGTTCGTCGTGGTGTTCATTGATGATATTTTGGTTTACTCTAAGAATGAAGAGGAACATAAGGAGCATTTGCGTTTGGTACTCGAGAAGCTCAGAGAACACCAGCTGTATGCCAAGTTCAGCAAGTGTGAGTTTTGGTTGAAGGAAGTTGGATTTCTTGGACATGTTATATCCGGAGAATGTATAGCGAGAGACCCCACTAAAGTTGTCATCAGAATAAATCGGGAAGCACCAACAACAGTTGGAGAGATCCGGAGTTTCCTTGGACTAGCGAGGATACTACCGGAGATTCATTGAGAATTTCTCAAGGATTGCGAAGCCTATGACAGTAATTGTTGAAGAAGGATACCAAGTTCATTTGGACCGAGGAGTGTGAAGCTAGTTTCCAAGAGTTGAAGAAACGTTTGGTTACCTCACCAAAGTGTTAATTCTGCCAGATCGGACCAAGGATTACGAGGTGTATTGCGGCGCTTCACGCCGAGGACTTGGAGCAAGTGCTTATGCGGGAGGGAAGAGTTGTTTCATATGCTTCACGACAGCTTAAGCCTCATGAGCTCAATTATGCTACGCATGATTTGGAGTTAGCCGTAGTGCATGCGTTGAAAACATGGAGACATTTCCTCATTGGAAATCATTGTGAGGTGTATAGGGATCACAAGAGTTTGAAGTACATCTTCACGCAGAAGGAGCTAAATCTCAGGCAAAGGAGATGGTTGGAGCTCATCAAAGATTATGATATGAGATTGCATTATCACCCCGGAAAGGCTAACGTTATAGCAGACACTTTGAGCCGTAAGAGTCACGTCAACACATTAATGATGGGAGAGATACCAAAGGAGTTAGCCGAGGATCTTCGATAGCTATGTTTGGAAATAGTTCCGAGAGGCTATGTAGCAGCATTGGAGATTCAGTCAACTTTGATGGATAAGATCGTGGAAGCTCGGAAGGCCCGACAAAGAGATTGCCTCTATAAAGGAGAAAATGAGCGAAGCAAAAGCAAAAGGATTTCGTGGAGGATGAGCACGATACCTTATGGTTTGAAGACCGTGTTTATGTGCCCAATGACCCGGAGATCGTGAAGTTGATTCTACAAGAGGCACATGATTCACCATATTCGATTCACCCAGAAATACCAAGATGTATTTGGATTTGAAGAATACTTTCCGTGGACCGGAATGAAGAAGGATATTGCGTAGTATGTAGCAGTTTGTGATGTATGTCGAGGGTGAAGGCGTAACATCGTAAGCGGCAGGATTGTTACAAACCATTGCCTATATACCCGAATGGAAGTGGGATAAACTAGGTATGGATTTCATCACGGGATTGCCTAGGACTCGTTCAGGCTATGACTCGATTTGGGTTGTAGTCGATCGCTTGACGAAGGTAGCTCATTTCATTCCAGTAAAGACTACCTACAGCAGTGCCAAGTTGGCCAAGATATACATGACAAGGATTGTATGCTTGCATGGAGTTCCGAGGAGTATCGTATCAGATAGAGGAACCCAGTTTACCTCAAAATTCTGGAAGCAGTTGCACGAAACTTTGGGAACCAGGCTGAAGTTTAGCACAGCTTTCCATCCACAGACAGATGGACAAACCGAGAGAATCAACCAGATTTTGGAGGATATGCTTAGAGCTTGTGCTTTGGATTATGGATCAAGTTGGGATGACAACTTGCCGTATGCGGAGTTTTCTTATAACAACAGTTACCAAACCGGTCTGAAGATGGCACCTTTCGAAGCTTTGTACGGGAGGAGGTGCAGGACCCCGTTGTTGTGGGATGAAGTTGGAGACCGCCAGTTGTTTGGACCGGATTTGATTAAGGATTCTGAACAGAAAGTAAAGTTGATTCATGATAGGCTCAAGGTAGCCCAGTCAAGACAGAAGAGCTATGCAGATTCAAAACTCTAGGAGACAGAATACGAAGTCGGAGACAGAGTTTATCTTCAAGTATCGCCGCTTCGAGGAATTAAGTGTTTTGGAGTTAAGGGAAAGTTAGCACCTCGATTTGTAGGACCTTACCGTGTTTTGGAACGTATGGGAGAAGTTGCGTACAAGTTGGAACTACCCGAAGGATTGTCAGGAGTCCATGATGTGTTTCATGTTTCACAGTTGAAGAAGTGTCACGCAGAGATGGCGGATATACCACTGAGAGATACCGTGCCACTGGAAGCGATTCTGTTGAATGATGATTTGACCTACGAGGAGAAACCATTTAAGATTCTGGAGTATGCCAGCAGAGTCACCCGCAGCAAGGTCATTAAGTTTTGCAAAGTTCAGTGGAGCCACCACACGGAGGATGAAGCCACCTGGGAGCGAGAGGAAGAGTTGCTTAGAGACCACCCTCACCTATTTTCTAGCCAACCCGAATCTCGAGGGCGAGATTCATCTTAAGGGGGTAGGTTTGTAACATCCCAAATTTTCAATTTGGAATGTTATACATAAAGCATCATTGCATATCATATTTTTTCGTTGCATTTTGCTCGATCCTAGAAATTCTACACAACTCAAGGACCCACGGGGAGAGTTGGGGATTTTCGTTATTTTCATATTTGAGTTTTCTCAAATTTTGAAAATAGGATCATTTGATTTTAATTATTTTATCTTTAATTATTTCTATTACAAAAATATGAGAGAGGGAATAAAATGACTTTCCCAAAATAAATAAATAATGAAGATTTAATAATAAAATCAAATAAGATTTTATTTTGGAGTTTTTCGCCTTTTTATTTGAATTTAGGAAAATGCGTGTTTTTCAAAATTGCATCTATGCCCCAAATAAATGTTCATTAAATCCGGCTTGATTTTAGAAGCCGGGGAAAATTTATTTCGGGATTTTTGGAGTCAGTTTAGTATTTCTTTTTATTTTTTTCCTGCGCGTAATTTAAGAAAAAACGCGACCGCCTTATCGGCCGCAGACCAGCGGAACTCCGCCGGGCGCTTTTATAAGCGAGCCTGGCGCCTCAGCCCACCCGAGCCGCCTCAAAACCCTAGCGCCGCCTGGCCACAAGACGCCGCCTCGAGGTTCGGCCACGATTTCCGCCATTTTTTTTATAAAAACCGAGCGGTTTTTCTTCGGTGTTTTTCGGCTTTTTTGTTTTTTTACTTTTTATTTTATTTTTTTATTATTTTTTTCTTTTTATTATTATTATATTTTTTTATTTTTTTCGTTCGTTAACCGTTCGTCGTTTTTCTTTTTTTCAGATTTAATCCGCGATTTTTCTGATCGTGATTCCAGATCCAATTTTCGTTTTAGTATAACTTTTCGCTCGTTTATCGGAATCAGGCGACTCAAGCGCCTGGAGTTTCGACTCGAAACCCTCTTTCCGAATAATCTACTTAAACAAGTTTTTGCTTCTGTAAAATTTGACCTAGATCCAGATTAGTAAAACGAAGCTGTTTTCTTCCGCCGTTTGACTTTCTTTGCTTCGTTTGATTTGATTCTTTTGCCAACCGGAGTTCTTAAGTTGAACTATCTGGTTAAATCTATTTGATTTTTACCTGTGCATTAGATGAGTACTTATTGTATGCTTGTTTGTTTGTCTGCGATAGAATAGTCGGAGTGCGCCGCCTGTTACTTCGAGTCTCTAGGTTTCGCGCATCATCAGCAAGGCAAGTAACACTTTGATCATACTTTTCTCATACCCAGTTTTTATGCATTAGATCTATCCTCAAACACTTGCATGAATAGGATCTAATTAAATTGTGGGTTTGGGAAGTAGTTGAGATAGTACCTATTACCTGTTTTATTATCAAACCTTGGGAGTTACTTCTACGTTTGCTTATTATGCTATGCTATGCTAGTAGACATGGATTGGGTGAGTGTATCCATGACAGATGTGAGATTGTTAATTAATGGTTTATTTAAGGTGGCAACTTAAACACACATCTGGGTGGATTGAGGCACTGGTTTCTATCAGGACTTGCTCAGATTTCTTGGACCGCCACCCAGGCTCAAAGGGATCATGAGATTATTCAAACTAGAAACTTCCGTGTGCAGCCACAAGCCATTATGGGCTCGCATAGTTGACTAAGTTGTGCGAACTCTTACGGGTAGGCTAGCTGATGTAGGGGATGTAGGTTGGTACTGTCTACCCACATGTAAGGTGCTAGCGCTTCTGAAAGACTATGTCTCGGTCATCCGTTTCTCAAACACCATGTATTGCGAGAAATTAGATGGAGGAGATAGAGTCTTGTGGGGAAAAGTGTGCAAACCTCTGCAGAGTGTATAAACTAATCATGGTTAGCCGTGTCCCCGGTTATGTACATCTTGAGTATCTAGTACCTGGATATCATGTGAATCTCATCATGTTACTTCTAAATTAATATTGTTGGGTTTGTTAATGAGTACTTTTAATTGGGATTGTGAATGCTGTCAACCATTCTCAATGTTTCAAAACCACCATGATAGTTAAATAAATTTTATTCCTTTGAAGTAGGGAAAAATTGGCTTTATACAAAACTGTAACCATAGAGCTTTCCACCAGCCATATATGCATATAGTATAGGCTATTCATTCCATTATTCTCTCTATGTGTTACATTGCCAGCATATTCCATGTGCTGACCCATTTTTGGGCTGCAACGTTTCATTGCAAACTTTTCGCATTTACGAGTAAGGTGCATAGGTCGTGGTTCTATACTCAGTGATGTCGTTGGAGTTGATGGACTCGCTTATTCTTCCAAGCCTTCCGCTGTTATCGTATTAGATGGCGCCATATTTATTTTATTAAGTTCTCTCTTGAGACATTCGATTGTAATAAGTGTGTGATTGCTACTCTGTTATAAAACCTTCGTCTTGTGTGGTGTCAAGACATCTGATCCGGGGATGACACCGAAACGCAGATCGACTGTTTGAGGTCCGGTCGCCATGTTGCTTTTCTTATAAAGCTCTCCTCGTGGACTTTATAGGCTTTAGATCGCTGCACTATGCAGCGTGCCTCGCTTTTGGTCCTCGAGAAGTTCCTGCCTGGTTAGGTAGGCTAGGCTAGGAATGGTTCTGCCCACGGGCAATGACCGCCATTATTACGTAATGAGGATGTTACTTCGTTGGCGAGCCTCCCGTTGTGTCTAATGTTTGGTGTCAGGCGGTCGCGGTTGGAGTCCGGGCTGTTATTTTTGGATTCCCCTTCCCATAATACGGATGGCTTGAATAGCCTCTCCAGGAAGATGTTGGGGAGGGGGGATCAGATCGCGCTTTTGCCTAATGCGTGCCAAGACGTCTCACGCTCGATTGTTTTCCGGCTATATGGTGAAATTCGAGCCCCTCGAACCGAAATGACATTTTTAGGACGGCGTTATGTAAGCTGCCATTTTCGGATCCTTGGCATCAAAGTCTCCATTTATTTGGGATATTGCGAGCTTCGAATCCCCGCGCACCTCTAGGTGTTGGATGCCCATGGAGACTGCCATCCGGAGACCATGTAGAAGGGCCTCGTATTCGGCTGCGGAGTGTTCGTTTCTGCATATTATTTGATGCGAAAGTCTCGAAGACTGTTAATACCGTACTGGTATCCTTGGGCTGGTGCTCTGTGGATTCTGGAGTTAGAAGCTCTTTGCCACTTCCGCCACCGCGGAGTATCCAACATGCTCTAAGGCTATGAGTTGGTGTGGTGCCCTCTGTACTATGAATTTTACGGGGACCATTGAGCCATCCCTCCAAAGACGGTTCCATGCCCCTGTAGGGGTTTTTTCTTTTGGTGTTTAACCCTGTGCCTGGCGATAATGCACCCTTTTATTTCGGACTGGGGTTGTATTCAGGCCGGATTGTCCCAAAATTTTATTTCGGTTTTCCAGGCGCTTTCAATCGCACAGTACTTTCGTACTATGGATGCCAAGTCAGTGAAGCGTGTAATTTCACGGTGACTTACGGCGTTGAGGATTCCGTTGTCCATGCAATTATTGCGGAAGAATGAAATTGCATCCTCCTTGCGGCAGTCCCTTATTATGTTCATGACCAGGAGGAATCTGGCCCAGTAATGGTGTACTGTTTCTGCGGGCTCTTGCCGAATTTGGAATAGATCGCTTATGTTATGGTGGGTGGGTGGAATTAAATCCGGAACCTCGCCCAATCTGAGACTCAGGGGCCAAGGAGTTTCCGAACTCGGAAGCTTGGGTTCTTGGATGTTGTCCAATGAATCTAGCCCATTTGCTGACTTTAGGTTCGTGGCTTGAGTTATGTCCTCCTCTGCGGGTATCCGGCTTGGAGGGATCGAATCCGGACATAACTAGTCCTTAAGATAGATGAAGGCTTGCCGCATTGTTCTTCCACCACCGCAACGTGATGGGTGACACAGGAGAGTTAATCTCTCTCGGATCGGATTTAGGCCCAATCGATCGTGATCAGAAGCGACTCGAGGCGGTGATGCGATCCAAGAGCTTGTTTAAGAAAGAGAGCTCCATCGGATCTAACTGCTCAGCGAGTTCTGAGTTGACATGAAGATAGCTTTTGATGACCCGAGAAGTCATCGTCGGCGCGGCGGCCGAACAGGCGGTCATAAGAAAATCGCCTAGCCGGAGAGTTTGGCCGATAGCCAAAGCTCCTTGAACACCAGTGTCGTCTTTAAAGACGGGATGAGGCATCCTTCCCGATGGCGACGGCACAGCGGAACTCTCAATGAAAGCACCAATGTCGGCGTCAAAACCAGCGGATCTCGGGTAGGGGGTCCCGAACTGTGTGTCTAGGCGGATGGTAACAGGAGACAAGGGACACGATGTTTTTACCCAGGTTCGGGCCCTCTCGATGGAGGTAAAACCCTACTCCTGCTTGATTAATGTTGATGATATGGGTAGTACAAGAGTAGATCTACCACGAGATCAGAGAGGCTAAACCCTAGAAGCTAGCCTATGGTATCATTGTTGTTCGTCCTACGGACTAAAACCCTCCGGTTTATATAGACACCGGAGAGGGCTAGGGTTACATAGAGTCGGTCACAATGGGAGGAGATCTACATATCCGTATCGCCAAGCTTGCCTTCCACGCCAAGGAAAGTCCCATCCGGACACGGGACGAAGTCTTCAATCTTGTATCTTCATAGTCCAGGAGTCCGGCCAAAGGATATAGTCCGGCAATCCGGACACCCCCTAATCCAGGACTCCCTCACTTGGGTTCAAGGTTTTTGATGTGCAAGCAGAATTCTCACTTAGTACAAGCGAAGGCTAGCAAATAGGTTAAGAAGCATCCAGCTAGAGAGCAACAATGGTCATGAACATGCATTATGCATAAGTAACATTGGACACTAGCATGAGTAGGATATGAACACCTTGAACATAAATATCATAGAGGCTATGTTGGTTTTGATTCAACTACATGCATGAACATGTGCCAAGTCAAGCCACTCGAACATTCAGAGGAGGATACCATATCATCATACTACATCACAATCATTTTAATGCAATGTTGATATCCAAGATAAATCATTATCCACTCCTAGCTACTTATGCATGGCATAAGAAACTATAATCTCTAATTGTCATTGCAAACATGTTTAATCATAATGGGCTGAATCATGGATACTAGGTTAAACATATTTACAAAAACAGAACAAATCGAGTTCATACCAGTTTCTCTCTACCACGGCAAGTTCATCGAATATTGTCATTATTGCCTTCCACTTGCACGACCGAACAATGTGAAATAATAATAGTGCAAGAGTGTCGTGGACTAAGCTGGAATCTGTAAAATTTATTCAATAGGAGAAGACAAGGTAAAATGGGCTCTTTGTTAGATCAATAAGTATGCATATGAGGGCCACTCAACATTTTCATCGTGGTCTTCTCCTTGGTACGACTCAAATAAAAATAAATGGAATTCATAGAAACAAACCAAAATATTTTTGGAGTTTTTGGTTTTCTTGAACAAGCAAATAAAAGGGAAAAGCAAAAAACAAGAAAAACTATTTACACGGGAAAGCTCCCAACAAGCAAAAGAAGAACAAGGAAATATTTTTGGGTTTTATTTTTAGTATTACAACTAAGCATGCATAGAAAGTAATCTAACTACAACTAATTTTCTTGATTTTTCTAAGGTTTTTCAAACATACAAGAAGAAAGCGAGAAAATAAATTTAACATGGATGATACAATGAAAAAGTGTGGACACCGACAACTGGAATGAGATGTGTAAGCATGAATGTAATGTCAGTGGGAATACACACTCCCCCAAGCTTAGGCTTTTGGCCTAACTTGGTAATCAGTCAGTAGCCTGGATAGTAGTCGGAGTGGTAGCTCACGGAGGCTCTCGGTGCGGATGCCTCGGCCTATCGTGCCGCCTCAACCGTCGCGTTGTGGGCTCGGGCCTCGCTCTCAAGAACAAAATACATTCCCTTGCAGTGATAATAAAAGAGAGCATGCGTAGGCAAATATGTGTACACCACAGGTTCTTGGTTAAACAACAATTTATAGGTGAAATTATGTATATTTCCTTTATGGATCTTATGATTTTTCATAGCATCAAAGTCTAAATACTGCGTGGGTAGGATAGGGTCATAGGGCAAAGGTGAAACACCCAACTCTCTTGCTAAATGCGTAGCATAAATTCCTCCATAGAAATAGCCACTATTAGCGTTGTGTTGCAACCTGCGTGCAACAATCGCTCCAAGATTATAACTCACTGGTGAGAGCGGTGCATATGAGGCTCAAGTCTGGAGCACAAAGTGTACTACACTGTTGCTTGCCTGCTATACTTTTTCCATTAAATAAAGCAAAGTACTGAATTGTGGGAAAATGAATGCTCTTTATTCTACCTTGTGTCACTCCCCTCGTCTCACCGTAGCAAAGACTAGTCAAGAATGATTGGTACTCAGCCCTTGGTGGTTCGTCAAGCGAACCCCAGAATGGGATTTTGCAGTGGTGAGCAAATCTCTCTAGTGATATGGTAAACGAACTTTCATACAGTTTAAATGACACCCTGGACTCTCGGGGATGGAATTAAAATCCTTTGACAAATGATTCAGTGAGAGTGTGGTGTTGATTTCACTTATCTGAAATGTAGGGACCGAGACCGGCATTGTGAACATATTGCTCAAATTCCACCTTAATGCCCACACGCACCATATAATCATCGCAAGGCCATAAGCATGTTTTGGTGGCAGCATCTCATATGGAACTTTCAATCGGTTCAACATAAGACCGGCGAATGGAGCTGTCACTAGAAGATGCCTCCGAGGACCTCCTCTTCGAAGACATCCTTCCAAAGAGGTTCATCATATTCGCGTACAATTTTCTAAAAAAATTTGGGTGACAAAATTTTTATCAACAAAGCTTTACAAAATTGATAGCAACTACGCATGGGGATACATAGAGGCCATAGCAAGCATTCAAACTACTTAGAACTCTAAGAATTCAACATGCAAGCTCATCTACAACAGCACCAAGAGTGGCTAATTGTTCAAAACATAAACCACTAAAGCAAAAACTAATTGGACAAACGGTGGAGTTACATACCAAGCAACAATCCCTCGAAACAGTTTCGAAAACGGATCTTCGAGCAAAGAGATCGAAATCCGCGGGTTTGAGAGCAAGAATACTAGAGAGAGAGCAGTGGGGATTTTTTTTCTGGAGGTAGGTGATGATGTGGTGTGAAGAGATAACTGAGGGGGCCCACGTGGGGACCACAACCCACCAGGGCACGCCTGGGGGTGCAGGCGCGCCCACGTGGGTTGTGCTCACCTGGTGCACCTCCCTCTGATATTATTTGCACCAAATATTCTTAAATATTCAGAAAAAAATCGTATTAAATTTTCAGAGCATTCTAAGAAATTTTATTTTTGGGTCATTTTTTATTGCACTGGAAATTTAGAAAATAGACAAAACATGGCATTTTATTTGATTTAACTAATAAAAACAGAAGACAAAAAGGTAGGGACAGAAGGTAGTGCTTACTAAATTCATCATCTTCATACCTCTCAAAAATGATCCATTAATAAGGTTGATCAGGTCTTATTAACAACCACTTTCAATTAGCATGAAACCAAAGAACTTTCAGAATCACTAAGTTACCTCAACAGGATATGAATGTCCCCAACAATAAGCATTTCATATTTCTTTTTAATAGTAGGTAGAGGTAGTTGAAAACTTCCAATAGTGATTGTGGGAGATTTTTCAGTAACATTAATACCATTCACTTGGAATTGTTTCTTCGGAAAGTGCATCGTATGCTCATTACCATTGATATGAACAGTGACCTTGCTTTTATTGCAATCAATAACAGCCCCTGCAGTATTCAATTAGGGCCTACCAAGGATAATCGTCATGTTGTCGTCCTCGGGCATCTCAAGTATAACAAAGTCAGTCAAAATAGTAACATTAGCAACAACAACAGCCACATCCTCAAAGATACGGATAGGTATGGCAGATGCTTTGTCAGCCATTTGCAAATATATTTCAGTAGGTGTGAGTTTATTCAAATCAAGTCTTTTATATAAAGAGAAAGGCGTAACACTAACTCCAACTCCCAAATCACATAAAGCAGTTTGCACATAATTTCTTTTGATGGAGCAAGGTATAGTTGGTATTCCCGGATCTCCAAGTTTTTTAGGTACTCCATCTTTAAAAGTATAATTAGCAAGCATGGTGGAGATTTCAGCTTCTGGTATTTTTCTTTTATTGGTGATGATGTCTTTCATGTACTTTGCATAAGGAGGCATTTTCAAGATATCAGTCAAGCGAGTACACAAAAAGACTGGCCTCAGCATTTCAGCAAAGCGTTCAAATTCTTCATCATGTTTCTTTTTAGTTGACTTAGGTGGAAAAGGCATAGGTGAGGGAGTCCTGGACTAAGGGGTCCTCGGGCGTCCCGCCTGTTATCCATGGGCTGGACTGATGGGCTGTGAAGACATGAAAACGAAGACCATACTCGTGTCGGATTGGACTCTCCTTGGCGTGGAAGGCAAGCTAGGCGACCAGCTGTGAAGATTCCTTCTTATGTAACCGACTCCATGTAACCCTAGATCTCTCCGGTGTCTATATAAACCGGAGAGCATAGTCCGGATAGGGGACATTCATTACCATATTCATAGGCTAGGCTTTTAGGGTTTAGCCATTACGATCTCGTGGTAGATCAACTCTTGTAACACTCATATTCATCAAGATCAATCAAGCAGGAAGTAGGGTATTACCTCCATAGAGAGGGCCCGAACCTGGGTAAATATCGTGTCCCCCGTCTCCTGTTACCATCGATCCTAGACGCACAGTTCGGGACCCCCTACCCGAGATATGTTGGTTTTGACACTGACATTGGTGCTTTCATTGAGAGTTCCACTGTGCCGTTGGCAAAGGATTCGATGGCCCCTTCGATCGTCAGTAATGGCGTCGTTCAGGGAGAAACCTTCCTCCCCAGACAAACCTTTGTGTTCGACGGCCATCTGGAGCAGGTCAATAGCCATGCCCCTGGCCATCAGGTCAGATCTGGAAGCTTGAACTGCGTCGCGGATACCCGCGGAGACTTGATCTCCGATGGATTCGAGACTGCGGCAGTCGCTCCCCCTCTCTCCGACGAACATGACTTAAATCTGTCATCGGATCACACCCAGGAGATGGATCCTATTGCTGCAGCAGCCTCAGAACTGAAGCAGACCGTGCCCTTCGAGGCCACAAAGTCCACGGCGTTGGAGCCGCTCACGGACTCGACATCCTGCAATACTTGCGTCAATGGAACTCTGGACTCGTTTTCGGCTACACGTTCCAGATCAGGCGCGCCTGCGGACACAGAGCTGGGTCGGTTATCGATTTTAAAATTTGGCGCCGCAGACTTCTTCCAGCACTCACCTTTTGGTGACATGCTAAATTCTTTAAAGAACTTATCCTTGGAGGAGGACTCACAGCCGAACTATGTTCGGGTCGAGCTAGAGACGGATGACGAGGAATTTTGCTTCTCACCCACCACCCATTTCATAGCCATTGTCGACGACTTAACCAATGTGCTTGACTATAGCTCCGAAGACATCAACGGTATGGACGACGATGCCGATATGGAGCAAGGCCAAGACCCGCCATTCACCGGACGTTGGACGGCTACCTCTTCGTACGACGTGTACATGCTTGATACACCCAAAGGATCTGGCGACGACAATGAAGAGCGAGATGCGAATAAAACCTCTGAGACGCAGTCCACACGCCAACGCCCCAAGCTCCGTTCTAAGACTCGCCGCTCAAAAGATAGAAATACTGGCACCGGAGAAAATAGTACTCCGGGCGACGCCGAAAACAACAAAGACCCTGTCGGAGCTACATCCGAACAGGAGGAACACGACAACAGGCAAGACAACCCTGATGAACAGGCCATGGAAGATGACTCGGAGGAGATAGTTACCATCCACCCTCCAAGGAGGAGACAAGCCTCGGCAACAAAGACTTCATCGTGCCGGAAGATCCTCTGGAGCAGGAGCGCTTTAAGCTACAGCTCATAGCCACTACAAAGAGCCTGAAAAAGAAACAGCAGTAGCTTCAAGCCGAACAAGATCTGCTCATCAACAGATGGACTAATGTCCTGACAGCCGAAGAATACGGCCCCAGGCGCCCAGCCAAGAGCTACCCGAAACGCAGACTGCTACCTCAATTCGATGAGGAAGCATCAGAGCGCACATCTCCCTCGCGTAATGCGGAACGACCACCGCGTGGTCGAGACAGGGTGGCTGACCGGCCACCCCGCAGCCGGGATAAAGTGGCAACACAGGCCGAACAGCAGCCTGCCCCACTACCTCGTAAAAAAAAGACGGAAGAGTTCAGGGTCACACATACGACCTTCGGCAGATCCTAGACGATAGAACAGGACACACAAGATCGATCTACGGAGCATGAGGGCGTGCCTCGAGGCACGACGACGGCTACCTATTCGGACGAGATAAATCTAACCATGCCCCAGCCGAATACTGCAGACGGACTCCATCAGAGCTATGCCACGACGCGGCCCGATATAGAGGTGTCGCACACCCTCTCTGCTTCACAAATGAAGTACAGGATCACGAATTCCCCGAGGGGTTCAAGCCCGTCAATATCGAATCATACGATGGCACAACCGATCCCGCAGTATGGATCGAGGATTTCATTCTCCATATCCATATGGCTCGAGGAGATGACCTCCACTCCGTTAAATACCTCCCACTAAAGCTCAGAGGGCCAGCTCGGCACTGGCTTAACAGCCTGCCTGAGAATTCTATCGGCAGCTGGGAGGACTTGGAAGAAGCTTTCCTGGACAACTTCCGAGGAACCTATGTCCGGCCACCAGACGCCGATGACTTAAGCCACATAGCTCAACAACCTGGAGAATCAGCCAGAAAATTTTGGACTAGGTTCCTAACCAAAAAGAACCAGATCGTTGACTGTATGGATGCTGAGGCCTTAGCAGCTGTCGGTGTCAAAACAGGCGGATCTCGGGTAGGGGGTCCCGAACTGTGCGTCTAGGCATATGGTAACATGAGACAAGGGACACGATGTTTTTACCCAGGTTCGGGCCCTCTCGATGGAGGTAAAACCCTACTCCTGCTTGATTAATATTGATGATATGGGTAGTACAAGAGTAGATCTACCACGAGATCAGAGAGGCTAAACCCTAGAAGCTAACCTATGGTATGATTGTTCTTCGTCCTACTAACTAAAACCCTCCGGTTTATATAGACACTGGAGAGGGCTAGGGTTACATAGAGTCGGTTACAATGGGAGGAGATCTACATATCCGTATCGCCAAGCTTGCCTTCCACGCCAAGGAAAGTCCCATCCGAACACAGGACGAAGTCTTCAATCTTGTATCTTGATAGTCCAGGAGTCCGGCCGAAGGTTATAGTCCAGCTATCCGGACACCCCTAATCCAGACTCCTCGGTAGCCCCCGAACCAGGCTTCAATGACGATGAGTCCGACGCGCAGATTGTCTTCGGCATTGCAAGGCGGGTTCTTCTCCAAATTCCGTGTACCTGTTGAGTGGTGTCCGGCTTCTCATGAATATTGCGCTCCTTGGCTTCCACGCCCAACAATGGCCATCTTCCACGTGTCAGACGAATGCGAAAAGCCAGGGTGTTTTTACATTTACCCCCCTAGCTGTGTAAATGAGCTGCCTTTTAAAGAGACGAGGATCTAGATCCAAATAACACCATCTCCCCTTCACGAGCATTCATCGGAGCGCATCCGACAGAGATCCATTCCATCATGGCCAGTCGACGCAGCTCCTCCTCTCGACCTCCCAGCCCTCAGCCTGGAGATTGGGAGAGATGCTCCGTCTCAAGACAAATGAGCTAGTGACGCTCCAAGCCAAGGGGTTTCTCCCCCCAGCTTACATGGTCCCGGTTCGAGCCGGTCTTGCCACCTATAATGGTGGAGAGCAAGCGGAGAGCGTCCCCAATCCCTCCAAAGGAGAGCGAGTCTGCCTTGTCCCTTATTTGATAAGAGGGCTCGGATTTCCAATTCATCCGTTTCTTCGGGGGCTCCTGGAGTTCTACGGCCTCCAGTTGCACAACCTTACGCCTGCCTTCATATTGCATATTGCGGGCTTCGTAGCCCTTTGCAAGCTGTTCTTGGGCATCGAGGCTCATCTCGCGCTGTGGAAGAAGTTGTTCTGCCTTGTGCCCCGTTCTCAGAAGGGGTCAATATATCAAGTGGGCGGAGCCGAAGTATGGCGCATCGCCGGGAGCGGATATCTATCCGGAACCCCAAAGAAGGCGTCCGAAGACTGGCCTTCAGAATGGTTTTACATAGAAGATGTCCCCCTGCCGGATCCTGTTCGGGTCGGCCTCCCCGAGTTTGATAATGCTCCCTTGAAGAAGCGCCTGAGCTGGCGTCCACGAAGCCCTCAGAAGGAAAATGACAAGGACGTTCTTTATCTGATGAGCCGGATAAGGCTGTTAGCTCATTCCGGACTGACCATGATCGAGGTCATGGCCACATGCATTATGCAGGGGGTGCAGCCGCTTCAGTATAGAGGCCACCCCATGTGGGATTTCAACGGGGAGGATGATGCCACCCGCTGCGGCCGTAAGGGGCCGGAATTGGTTGCCACTCTAACGAAGATCTTGTCTGCGTTGTACAAGGGAGAAGAGGAGGAATTCCTCCATGTCAATTCTCAGGGCGGATTTTCTATGTACAATCCTCCAAGCTGGGTAAGCGGACACTTCTTTTTGCTCAACCGTTCCATATTCCCATAGTCAAGTACCTTATCTTGTGATTTCGACGCAGGAATTGCACCGGGCCGTAAAGGATATAAACAGCCCTCCTCCACAACCCGAGGATCCGGAACGGTCCCTCGATCCGGCCTCCCAAGAGGATCCGGACATATCCGTGGAGCTGATCGATGGGGTATTTCACCAACTGAGCATCGACAATGCCTTGGTGGCTATTACAGTCGATTATCCTGGACTGCTCCCCGCATCACAAGTAATCGAGACTGAAGTCCTAATACTTCGAAGATGATCCATCCGTGCTTATTTTTTATCATCGTATACCAATGGTGTTTCGTAGGGGAGGATCTCGAGGCGGAATGCCGAGCCTGTGGCGACTAGCCAACAAGGGACCGCGAGGGCGGGTCGGCTAAAGAGACACACAGTCCGGGTCGAGGCACCGGCGCAGCAGTAAGGCGTGCTGCCTTATTCCAAGGTATTATTCTTACGATGCATACTAACGCACGTGCTCTCCTTTTTTTTAGGAAAAAGAGGGCTCGCCAGACTATATCCGGAGAGATTGCCAATCGCGCCTCCACCAGCCCAAGCTCCAAAGCCAGGTCCGTAAGCGAGGCGAACACGAGGCGTCGTCGGACGCTCCTCCGACAGAGGATGCGACAGACCGTCCGCCACCAATTCCGAGGTGGAGAGTGCCATGAATCACAAAGGCGTCGCCGGATAGTTCTTCATACGCTTGTTTCTCCCAAGAGGCCTTGGGCGCCTTCAATTCGGGAGATGCGTACCTCTGTGCCGCTTTAATGGTCTAGCCGAGCTACGGAAAGCGATGTGAAAGACATACGGGTAAGAAAATTTGGTGGTTATATATGTCAAGAGCCCCGAGACTTGAAACAGTTAGAATAACTGATTTAAGGATCATTTGTTATCTGGTCTTCTGAGAAAGAATACCCAACTGTCCCTGTGAGCTGGAAGAGTGCAAAGCCCAACTTGAGGCCAAGCACTAGCGCGACAGGGAGGCCAAGGAGACCCCTCCGTAATATATGCTTGAAAGATAAGTATGTTGTGAAGTGCGGCATGTGTGCAAATCGACAATAACAAAGGCAGATGGCGCCGAGTAGATCTGACAAGCAACAACTCTTGCGCCGGTTAAAGGTCAAGCGAGCATGCTTACGAAGGTGAGGCAGGAGAAGAATAATCTCCAAGATGCCAACACCCAGCTGGGAGAGGAACTAAAGGATGTTCATGCCCAGCTGTCGGACTCCGTGAAGGAGAATCGGCGGCTTCGGCGCGGCATGTTTAGTAAGTGCTTGAACGAACTTTGAAAAAGAGTTCGGCAAGGAAGTTGACGAATAGAGTTATGTCAGAGGTATGCTCACGTGTCGTCCTGCAGAGGAAATGCCCGGTTCTACGGGTGACCTTCTTCCCGAAGTTTACAACCGCATTTAACGAAGTTCGGCAGTGATGAAAGGCGTCGCCTGTGCCTTGTGGCCATCTGTCTCCATGCCCTGTGGCCTTGGAGAGCTTGTAGAGAGGCTTAAGGAGCGCCGCGGCGCTTCCGCTTATGGAAGATATCGGCCTGCCGTCAAAGGCGCCAGGAGGCACAGGCCATGGTGAAGACGCTGCACACGGTTGTGACCCAAACCACATGGCCGAGGTTGGACCTGTGGGGGCCGATGGGAAGGAGAGCCATGTGAGCTTAGTGTACGGCCAAGTAGAGTTGGTCATTAATATTCCCAACAGGGTGTAAACTAGACAGCCTGTTGGATGGTATTGAAGAGGAATATGCTCACCAAATTGACTATGTAATTTAAGATGACATGTAAAATGCCTTCTAGCCGAATTGTAGATCGTTTTTCATGGCGGACCTTTTCGCTTCGACCTCGGGACCCGATAGTCCGGAGTGTGTCCGAATACCCTCTCTGTTATGTAAGAACCGGGGCGTGCATGGAGACCAGGCGTAGGGGTCATTAGTGCTTGAACACACAAGTGCCCAACTAGTTATGTTATATTACATGGTTAGTAAGAAACATCTTCCAGGGAGAATAGTTCCATTAGGGGTTCCTTTCCCTGGGAGGCATGCCCTAAAGTGCATGTCCGGACTGCGAAAAAAGCAGAAAAGCATCTAGGGGCGGATAAATAAACAAGTGAGAAATCATCTTTAGTTCACCGACCGAATATTCCCTTAAGAACGCTAGCTTTCGGCTTCACCCAGTCTGAGGTACACATCCGGCTGACCCGGCAGTAATAATTGCATAGGTGCTCCCTTTACCGCCTAGCCGAACAATCGGGAACGTGGGGTAAGCATGAGGCCAGCAACCCAGCTTGGCCAAAACTTAAGTCATATCGATGCATATAATGGTGAATGAAAGGTACATGCGTAAGTGTGACACATGTGTTGGGCATGAAGCCCGTATAAATAAGCTTCTGTTAAAGAAGCCCCCAGGTATAATGAGCGTGGATAGCGCGTTAGTTGTGTGCGAACAAGGTGCGAACAAGCCCTTAAAGGCTGTAAGAGAAAGGGAGGGAGAAGGATAGAAATATAAGACAGCTAATGTGTAAAAATAGACAGAGGAAGGAGACGAACACAGAGTCCGGCGCTAGGTGTAGAATCTTCGGAGACGGGCTGCGTTCCATGGGTTCGGCTCGAGTCGGTTATCCGATGCATCTCACAGACGGTACGCTCCACCAGTCAGGACTTGGTCAATAATAAAGGGACCTTCCCATTTGGGCTTGAGTTTGTCCTTTTTCTTGTCCGGCAGGCGTAGAACTAACTCGCCAATATTGTAAGTTTTGGCCCGTACTTCTCTGCTTTGATATCTTCGAGCATGCTGTTGATAGAATGCGGAACGGGATTTTGCCACATCACTCTCCTCCTCCAAGGCGTCCAAACTGTCATGCCGATCGAGTTCGTCTTCTCTTTCTTCGTACATGCGCACGTGAGGTGAGTCATGAATTATGTCGCAGGGCAGAACCGCCTCTGCGCCGTATACCATAAAGAATGGTGTGTATCCGGTGGTGCGATTCGGCGTGGTCCGCAGCCCCCAGAGTATGGAGTCGAGCTCCTCTACCTAGTGCGTGTTGGATTCCTTGAGGGAACGCACTAATCTGGATTTGATGCCGCTCATGATTAGACCATTTGCTTGCTCGACCTAACTGTTAGTTTGTGGGTGATAGACTGAAGCATAGTCGAGCTTGATGCCCATGTTTTTGCACCAGAGTTTGACCTCGTCGGCCGTAAAGTTCGTGCCGTTATCGCGATGATCTTTGTGGGGGGCGCCATAACGGTGTACGACCCACGATATGAAGTCTATCACCGGTCCGGATTCGCCGTCTTAACAGGCTTGGCCTCTATCCATTTGGTGAATTTATCCACCATGACCAGAGGTATTTTTGCTTGTGGGTTCCTCCTTTAAGAGGTCCAACCATGTCAAGCCCCCAGACCGCGAAGGTCCAGGTGATGGGTATAGTTTGGAGGGCGGTGGGTGGCATATGGCTTTGGTTAGCAAAGAGCTGGCAACCGACGCTCGTTGGACTAAGTCCTGAGCATCTGCCCGGGCTGTCGGCCAATAAAATCCTGTACGGAAGGCCTTGCTTACAAGGGCCTGGGCTGTGGCGTGGTGCCCGCCGAGTCCGGCATGAATTTCAGCCAAAAGATTCCGCCCTTCCTCTTCGAAGATACACCTTTGAAGGACTCCGGTGGTGCTTTTCTTATAAAGCTCTCCCTCATGGACTTTATAGGCTTTAGAGCGCCGCACTATGCAGCGTGCCTCGTTTTGGTTCTCGGGAAGTTCCTGCCTGGTTAGGTAGGCTAGGAATGGTTACGTCCCACGGGCAATGACTACCATTATTACGTGGGCTGAAGATGTTACTTCGTTGGCGAGCCTCCCGTTGTGTCAGAATGTTCGGTGTCGGGCAGTGCGGTAATACGGATGGCTTGAACAGCCTCTCCAAGAAGATATTGGGGGGGGGGGGGGGACGGCATCGCGCTTTGCACCAATGTGTGCTAAGACGTCTGCTGCCTGATTGTTTTCCCGAGCTATATGGTGAAATTTGAGCCCTTTGAACCGAGCTGACATTTTTAGGACGGCGTTGCGATAAGCTGCCATTTTTGGATCCTTGGCATCAAAGTGTCCATTTATTTGGGAGATCGCGAGGTTCGAATCCCCGCGCACTTCTAGGTGTTGAATGCCCATGGAGACTGCCATCCGGAGACCATGTAGAAGGGCCTCGTATTCGGCTGCATTGTTGGAGTCTGTATACATTATCTGGAGTACATATTGAACTGTATCTCCTATTGGGGACGTCGAACGACGCCAAATTTCTGCACCAGCCAACATTTTGGAGCCGTCGAAGTGCATGATCCAGTTGGAATATGTGTCATACTCTTTAGGGAGTTCGGCTTCAGTCCATTTGGCGACGAAGTCGGCCAAAACTTGCGACTTAATAGCTCGCCGTGGCTTATAGGTTATGTCGAATGGGAGGAGCTCAATGGCCCATTTAGCAATCCGGCCCGTCGCGTCGCGGTTGTTTATAATATCGTTAAGAGGTACTTTAGAGGCTACTATTATCGAACACTCTTGAAAGTAGTGTCGCAGCTTCTGAGATGCCATAAATACCGCGTACGCTATCTTTCAATAATGCGGGTACCGCGACTTGCATGGAGTGAGGACAGTGGACACGTAGTAAACTGGCTTTTGAAGGGGGAATTTGTGTCCGTCCGTTTCTCGTTCGACGACGAGCACTACGGTTACAACTTGATGAGTTGTCGCGATGTATAATAGAGTTGGTTCGCCCATGTTAGGCGCGGCCAGGACCGGGTTTGTTGCCAATATGGCTTTTATTTCTTCGAGTCCGGTCGTGGCAGCATCCGTCCACTCAAAGTGTTCGGTGCGCCGGAGGAGGCGATAAAGAGGTAATGCCTTTTCTCCCAAGCAGGAGATAAAGCGGCTTAGAGCCACCACGCATCCAGTCAATTTTTGTATTTGCTTGAGGTCCTTTGGGATATCCAATTGTGACAGAGCTCGGATCTTGGCTGGGTTTGCTTCTATTCCTCTACCGGATACTATGAAGCCCAAGAGCTTTCCGGCTGGTACGCCGAAAACGCATTTTTCCGGGTTAAGCTTGATGTCATATGTTCGAAGGTTGTCGAATGTGAGCCTCAAGTCATCTACTAGGGTTTTGACATGCTTGGTTTTGAAGACCACGTCATCTACGTATGACTCCACTATTTTGCCGATCTGGTTTGCCAGACATGTCTGAATCATGCGTTGATATGTTGCGCCGGCGTTTTTGAGCCCGAAGGGCATTGTGTTGAAGCAGAATGGGTCGTATGGGGTGATGAATGACGTTGCGGCTTGGTCTGGCTCTACCATCTTAATTTGATGGTAGCCGGAGTATGCGTCGAGGAAACACAATGAATCGTGTCCTGCAGTAGCGTCGATAATTTGATCGATGCGGGGAGGAAGGGATCCTTTAGGCAAGCCTTGTTGAGGTCCTTGAAATCAACGCATAGGCGCCGAGATTTGTCCTTCTTTGGTACAATCACCAGGTTTGCTAGCCATCCGGATGTTTTATATCTCGATGAATCGGCCTCCGATGGTTTGGCTAGCTCCTCTCCCATGGCTTGTCTCTTAGGTTCAGAGAAACGCCGAAGGGCCTACTTGACTGGCTTGAATCCTTTTAGGATGTTTAGGCTGTGCTCGGCCAGCCAGCGTGGGATTCCTGGCATGTCCGAAGGGTGCCAGGCAAAAATGTCCCAATTTTCGCGTAGGAATTCTCGCAGTGCGGCGTCTACATCAGGGTTTAATTCCGCCCCGATGGAGGCCTTTTTTGTAGGTTCCGTTGGATGGACTTGGAATTTGACTATTTCGTCCGCCGGTTTAAAGGAGGTGGACTTGGATCTTTTATCGAGTATCATGTCATCCCTGTTCACCGTGGAGCGCAGCACTGTCAGTTCCTCGGCCGCTAGGGCTTCAGATAGTGCCTCAAGGGCCAGTGCGGCTGTCTTATTTTCAGCACGGAGTGCTATGTCCGGGTCACTAGTAAGAGTGATGATACCGTTGGGCCCGGGCATTTTGAGCTTCATGTACCCGTAATGGGGTATAGCTTGAAAAATTGTGAATGCCTCTCCCCCTAATAGAGTGTGATATCCGCTGCTGAAGGGGCCACTTGGAACGTGACCTCCTCGGACCTGTAATTGTCCGGCGTGCCGAACACCACATCCAGAGTGATTTTTCCTATACAGCACGCTTCCCGACTAGGGATTATTCCTCTAAAGGTTGTGATGCTTCGCTCAATGCGGCTCCAATCTATTTCCATTTTTCGAAGGGTTTCCTCGTAAATGAGGTTCAGTCTGCTGCCACCGTCCATGAGTACCTTGGTAAGGCGAAAGGCGTCCACTATTGGACTGAGGACCAATGCGGCTGGTGCTCGGGCTGTTTGGAATTTAGGTTCATCACTGGCATTAAAGGTAATAGTCGTGTCACTCCATGGGTTTATTGTTGCTACTTGGTAGACTTCGGTAAGGCTGCGGAGTGTTCATTTCCGCATATTATTTGATGCGAAAGTCTCGAACACTTTATTAATACCGTATTGGTATCCACAGGGTGGTGCTCGTGGATTACGGAGTTATAAGCTCTTTGCCACTTCCGCCACCGCGGAGTATCCAACATGCTCTAAGGCTATGAGTTGGTGTGGCGCCCTCTGTACTATGAATTTTGCAGGTCCATTGAGCCATCCCTCCAAAGACGGGTTCCATGCCCTATAGAGGGTTTTTGCTTTTTGGTGTTTAACCCAGGTGCCTGGCGATAATGCACCCTTTTATTTCGGACTGGGGTTGTATTCAGGGCCGGATTGTCCCAAAATTTTATTTCAGTTTTCCAGGCACTTTCCACACACAGTACTTTCGTACTATGGACACCAAGTCAGCAAAGCGTGTAATTTCACAGCGACTTATGGCGTTGAGGATTCCGTTGTCCGTGCAATTATTGCAGAAGAATGAAATCACATCCTCCTCGTGGCAGTCCTTTATCCTATTCATCACCAGGAGGAATCTGGCCCAGTAATGGTGTACTGTTTCTACGGGCTCTTGCCGAGTTTGGGATAGATCTCTTATGTTTGGGTGGGCGGGTGGAATTAAATCCTAATCTCGCCCAACTGAGACTCGAGGGCCAAGGGGTTTCGAACTCGGAAGCTTGGGTTCTTGGATGTTGTCCAATGAATCTAGCCCCGCTGCTGACTTTAGGTTCGTGGCTTGAGTGATGTCCTCCTCCGCGGGTATCCGCTTGGAGGGATCGAATACGGACATAACTAGTCCTTAAGATAGATGAAGGCTTGCCGCATTGTTCCTCCACCACTGCAACGTGATGGATGACCTGGGGAGAGTTAATCTCTCTCGGATCGGGTTTAGGCCCAATCTGATCATAGTCTGTAGCGACTCCCAAGGCGGCGATGCGATCCAAGAACTCGTTTAAGGAAGAGAGCTCCATCGGATCCAACTGCTCGGCGAGTTCCGAGTTGACGTGAAGATTGCTTTCGATGACCCAAGAAGTCACCGTCGGCGCGGCGGCCGAACAGGTGGTCATAAGAAAACAGCCTAACCGGAGAGTTTGGCCGATAGCCAAAGCTCCTTTAGCAACATTGTCGTCTTTAAAGACGGTATGAAGCATACTTCCTGATGGTGACCGCATAGAGGAACTCTCAATGAAAGCACCAATGTCGGTGTCAAAACCGGCGGATCTCTCGTAGGGGGTCCCGAACTGTGCGTCTAGGCGGATGGTAACAGGAGACAAGGGACACGATGTTTTTACCCAGGTTCGGGCCCTCTCGATGGAGGTAAAACCCTACTCCTGCTTGATTAATATTGATGATATAGGGTAGTACAAGAGTAGATCTACCACGAGATCAGAGAGGCTAAACCCTAGAAGCTAACCTATGGTATGATTGTTCTTCGTCCTACGGACTAAAACCCTCCGGTTTATATAGACACCGGAGAGGCTAGGGTTACACAGAGTCGGTTACAATGGGAGGAGATCTACATATCCGTATCGCCAAGCTTGCCTTCCACGCCAAGGAAAGTCCCATCTGGACACAGGACGAAGTCTTCAATCTTGTATCTTCATAGTCCAGGAGTCCGGCCGAAGGTTATAGTCCGGCTATTCGGATACCCCCTAATCCAGGACTCCCTCAGCGGCCTTCAAACACAGCATCCATGACGAATGGCTAGCACACCACCTCGGCCAAGAAAAGCCGAAGTCCATGGCAGCCCTCATGGCACTCATGACCTGCTTTTGCGTGGGAGAGGACAGTTGGCTGGCCCGTAGTAACAACACAGCCAGTGAGACAGGCCCCTCTGAGGCCAAGAATAGCACTAGCAAGCTCCATCGCAATAGACACAAACACCGAAGCAATGGAAACAACACTGATGGCACCACGGTCAACGCTGGATTCACTGGCTCCAAGTCCGGCCAACGGAAGAAGCCCTACAAAAGGAACAATGAAGGACCTTCCCGCCTGCACCACATACTCGGCCGTCTGTGCCAGATACACGGCACCCCGGGTAAGCAAGCTAATCATACCAACAGAGATTGTTGGGTTTTCAAGCAGGCTGGCAAGTTAAATGCCGAAAACAAGGAAAAGGGATCACAAAGTGAGGACGAGGACAAAGAGCCCCGGCAGCCGCACACTGGAGGGCAGAAGAAATTTCCCCCTCAAGTCAAAACAGTGAACGTGATATACGCTACGCACATCCCCAAAAGGGAGCGTAAGCGAGCACTTAGGGACGTCTACGCGGTAGAGCCAGTCGCCCCAAAATTCAATTTGTGGTCATCATTCTCGATCACCTTCGATCTCCGGGATCACCCAACTAGTATCCGCCATGGCGGTTCAGCCGCACTAGTCCTCGACCCAATTATTGACGGGTTTCACCTAACATGAGTCCTGATGGATGGTGGTAGTAGCCTCAACCTGCTTTATCAGGACACAGTGCGGAAGATGGGCATTAACCCCTCGTGAATCAAACCAACAAAGACTACCTTTAAAGGAGTCATACAAGGCGTAGAGGCCCGCTGTACAGGCTCAATCACGCTGGAGGTGGTCTTCGGTTCTCCGGACAACTTCCGAAGCGAAGAGTTTATCTTCGATATCGTCCCCTTCCGCAGCGGCTATCACGCACTGCTCAGACGAACCTCGTTTGCTAGATTCAACGCAGTGCCACACTATTCTTATCTCAAGCTCAAGATGCCCGGTCCACGCGGTGTCATAACAGTCAATGGCAATACGGAACGCTCCCTCCGAACAGAGCAGCACACCGCCGCCCTAGCAGCAGAAGTACAGACCGGCCTTCTCAAGCAGCACCATAGTACGGCTGTCGAGCCCTCGGACATCATTAAGAGGCCCCGGACTACACTGCAACAGGACGGCGCGGCTCGTCAAGAGCTCGACTAGCAATCCGGCCTCCATCCCAGTCCCAATGAGGTAGTGGCATTCATACCATGCGTACACAATTACGCACTCAAAATTCCATGGACATCGACGGAGGCACAAGATAACCCGGGGTCTATAGTTCAGCCACACAGATCCTGGACACACATACTTTTACCTTTTTCTTGTTTCAGGTTCCTTTTTCCGCGGGCCTGATTGCAAGTCCTTCAGAAGGATTGGCATACAACAGAGGCAAGCAGCACAGGCATGTAGGGTAACCTTTATACGTTCTTCTTGACGATATTCAAACTTATTTCTCAGGACCCGCACGCTGCGCCCTACTGATCCGGGCATGTTAAATAGCACGGATACTTCTCGCACCATCTGTACAAGATACGCCTTGATGTATCCATCCAGTTATAATAAAAATGGTTTGTGGCCCAGTTTCTATGGCTTTCGCTTCTTACTTCGTTTTATTTCGATCCGCTTATTTGCGGCATCGATACTCTTCTATATGTTTCATATTCGTCAGGGGCTACTTGTCGCCCCACAATACGGCAGCAAAGTCTGAACACTTCTTATATATAAGTTCGGCACCCCGAATTTAGCATTATATGCATTGGCTCCGAATCATGTCTTTGGTCAATAGTTGGGTTGCCCGGCTCCTGTGCTTGCTACCCTACGTTCCGCTCTATCGGCTAGGGTAGTAAAGGGAGAACTACTGCGATTGTGCCTCGCCTTGACCGGATGAGCACCTCAAGAGAGAAAGCCGAAAACTGATCATCATGATACGGCGAGAGCCGGGTCACCTGTTCGAGGGTTACAAAATCGTTGGAGATTTTTTCCGTGTCATGCGAAGGATCTAAGACTTCCCGATCAGATAAGTCGACAAAGACTCGGGCTCGACCAGGGGCTGCACACTTGCTTAATTGTAAAACTCCTATGGCTAACTGAGGGCGTCCAAGCCGTACAGTCTGATTGCCTTGTTCGTTGCGCTAAACAACTCCTCCAAAGGACCATATAATTGGATCAAGATTGTTTAGAATCCATCCCGAACACCTCTGTACTACCTACGTGAGGGCAGAAGCCGACGACTGGCCAACCCTCAGATTACAAATAACACGGCTGCACAGGAGGAAACAATTCAAAGCATAATAAAATTATTTTACAAACACCGGCTTGGTTCCCATAATGCAAGGAAAAGGCAACATGAATACATTTATTCAAATACAATGTCTTGCGAACATTGCGCCACCACAAGTCGAGACCCCTCTACGACATCCACGAAATATCGCTCGGGTGTGCAGTGCTCCTTGCCCTCCGGTGGCCCACTGGCAACTTCAACAGCATTCATCTTCGCCCACCATATCTTGCAGCGAGCGAAGGCCATACGGGCACCTTCAATACAGGCGGAGCGCTTGATGACGTCCAGCCGCAGACAGGCCTCCACCAGATGCCTCAAGAGTCTGAAGTAGCTGTCGGGAATAGCTTTGGCTGGCCATAGCCGGATTGTCAAATCCTTCATGGCTAGTTTGGCCACCATGTGCAGCTCCACCAGCTGCTTCAGCTGATCGTTGAAGGACACGGGATGCTCTGGCGTCGCGTACTGCGACCAGAACAGCTTCTCCGTAGAACCTCCTCCTTTGGCTCGGTAGAACTCTGCGGCGTCTGATACGCTGCGGGGTAGATCCGCAAAAGCCCCTGGGGAACTCTGAACCCGGGTTAGTAAAAGGTATTGCTTCTCCGCATACTTGCTTTACATCTTAAATGCCTTACCCGCTGTGATCTTCTTGGCCTCCTGGATCTCCTGGAGGGCGGCCTGGGCCTCATTCCGTGCGGTCTACGCACTCTGACGAGCCTTGGTGAGCTCGGCCTCTTGAGCCGACGCATCATTCTCCAAGGTCTCACATTTTTTTCACCGCATCCTGGAGCTCCTGCTGGATTTCCTTGACCCGGGCCTCGAGCTTCTTACGGGCGGCTTGCTGCTGGACAGCTTTCTCCTTGGCCTCGCCCAGGGCCTTCCTCAGGGCCTCGACCTCGGTCACGGCTCCTGCACATATTACGACACTACGGTCAATATACATCGCCTATGCTTTCCGAACATACAGCAAGTCGTTATTCACCTTGCTTCTCCTGGGGCCGAACCCTAACCTCGCTGAGCTCGTTCTCGGTCCGCTCCAGCCTCTGCCTCAATCCAGAGACTTCGGCAGCATGCGAGGTTGCGGCCAACAGTGACGCCTGCTTATGCATACATGTTATGTTAGTCTCCTACAATAGATCCTCTGTCCGGTTCTTCTCGCCGGACAGTGTCTCAGGGGCTACTGACTACATGGGTTTTTCTCTCTCTATGTCACTTACCTCGAAACCTGTCAACAGGTTGCTGCAGGCCTCGTTCAGTCCACTCTTGGCAGACTGAACCTTCTCAATCACCGCGCCCATAAGGACACGGTGCTCGTCCATAACGGAGGCGCCTCGCAGCGCCTCCATCAGGTTGTCCGGCGCCCCTGGATGGACAGGGACCACCGGCGGAAGCGGCGCACCCCCTCCTTCAAAGGGGGCTGCTCGCCCGACTCCGGAGCCATATGGGTCTCCGGAATCGTATTCGGCTGAGGGCCAAACTGGATGCGACCCTCTTCGCCAGTTTCCATGGGGATCGTCTCCTCCATGTGTCCGGCAGTGGAGGCTTCGCTTCGTGGCGCCTCCCCGACAGCGTCCTAGGCTCCTCCCCGGTTCGGATCGGCCCTCCGGGACAGCACAACAGTCCGGACTCTTCTCGACCCAGGAGGTGAGTCGCATGGGAGCATCGGAGCGGAATTCGGCAGCCGCGGCCTAGGTGGTGCCGCGAGGTTCTGTGATGTAGAACCACTGCTTCTGCCATTCCTTTACTATCTCCACAAAAGTGCCTTTGGGCCAGGAGACGTTGGAGAGCTTGCTCACCATGGCTTCTCCGCACTCCGCGTGCTGGCCATCCACCACCTTCGGCTTCATGTTGAAGACTTTGAGCCACAGCCCGAAGTGGGGATGGATGCGGAGGAAGGCCTCACACACGACGATAAACGCCGAGATGTTGAGGAAGGAATTCAAGGACAGATCATGGAAATCTATCCCGTATTAATACACCAGCCCGCGGACGAAAGGGTGGAGTGGAAACCCTAGCCTGCGGAAGAAATGAGGGATGAATACTACCCTCTCTGTGGGCTCCAGCGTGGGAACGACTTGTCCCTAGGCCGGCAGATGATGGGCGATCTCCTTCGCCAAATATCCGGCCGCCCGGAGCTCAGTAATGTCCTCCTCCTTGACGGAGGAGACCATCCACTTGCCCTGACCACCGGATCCGGACATGGTTGCTTGAGTGGAAAGGAGATGAGAACTTGGGCGCTGGAGCTCGAGATCGGGAAGGCGGAGACAGAGAGAAGGCATGAGAAGAGGAAGAGGGAATCCTTATCCTCTTATAAAGGCAGCAAACATTAAACGCCTCCTCACTCACCTTAAGATTCGTCTATTCCCAAGGGATGTATAAACGGCACGGTTGAGTTACCCATGCCCGCATTGATGAGAATCCCGCAATAAGGGGACACGATCTCTGCTTCGACAAGACATGCCAATAGCAAACGCGTCTCAAAACATGGGATGGCAGAAGAAAAACGGTTCGAAATTATGACCGGACAAATGCAATGTCGTGTTGTAAAGAAGCTGTCAACAGATTAGATTCGTGCAAATATTATATTCTCTCTGCGGTTGTGTACGGTGTGTGTGTGACAGGTCTGGATACAATCATCGCATCCGAAGACTATCTTGGAGTTCGGAGAAAGGGGAACCCGCCTTGCAATGCCAAAGACAATCTGCATGCCGGACTCCTCGTCATTGAAGCCAGGTTCAAGGGCTACTGAGGGAGTCCTGGACTAAGGGGTCCTCGGGCGTCCGGCCTGTTATCCATGGGCCGGACTGATGGGCTGTGAAGACATGAAGACCGAAGACCATACTCGTGTCTGGATTGGACTCTCCTTGGCGTGGAAGGCAAGCTAGGCGACCAGCTGTGAAGATTCCTTCTTATGTAACCGACTCCATGTAACCCTAGATCTCTCCGTGTCTATATAAACTCGATAGCATAGTCCGTATAGGGGACATTCATTACCATATTCATAGGCTAGGCTTTTAGCGTTTAGCCATTACGATCTCGTGGTAGATCAACTCTTGTAACACTCATATTCATCAAGATCAATCAAGCAGGAAGTAGGGTATTACCTCCATAGAGAGGGCCCGAACCTGGGTAAACATCGTGTCCCCCGTCTCCTGTTGCCATTGATCCTAGACGCATAGTTCAGGACCCCCTACCCGAGATCCACCGGTTTTGACACCGACAATAGGTTTTTGAACCCAGGGTTCTCTTTCTTTACCGTGTTTCCTAGCAATAAAGTCTCTTTTATCATATCTTGTATTCTTGGGTTGTTGGTTATCAAGATCAACTGCAGGTTCTATCTCAACATCATTGTCTGATTCTTTACTATTTGTTTGAGTATTTTCATGAACATCATCATTATCTTTTTCATTATCAGAAGGTGAGTGTTCATTACCAGATTGGGTTTCAGCATCTGAGATAGAAACTTCATTATCATTGTCAGGACGTTTTTCTACTTCAGGTTCACTAGAGGCATACAAAGTCCTATCATTTTTCTTTTTCTTCTTCTTTTTAGAAGGACTACGTGCATCAGTGTTAACTCTTTGAGAGTCTTGTTCAATTCTTTTTGGGTGTCCCTCAGGATAAAGTGGTTCCTGAGTCATTCTGCTACCTCCTCTAGTTATTACTCTAACAGCATGATCATTGATATTATTATTCATTTCATCAAGCAATTCTCTTTGAGATTTAGCAACTTGTTCTAACTGAGTTTGTACCATAGAAGCATGCTTTCCCACACCTCTAACATCATTTGAGATTCTAAATAACAAGTCACTCAAGCGAGCAATCATATCCGAATTGTATTTCAATTGTTTCATAACATTTGCATTGAAGTGTTTTTGTTTTCTAATGTAGTTTTCAAACTCATAAAGGCATTGGCTAGGGAGCACATTGTGAGGATTGTCATTGTCATTGGATTTCATTAAATAATTTACCTCTACCACCTTAGGTGGTCGTGGTGTATCAAGCCCATGTATTTCTTCAATAGGAGGTAAAATTTTAACATCCTCAGCTTTAATACCTTTTTTCCTTCATAGATTTCTTTGCCTCTTGCATATCTTCAGAACTGAGATATAATATACCCCTCTTCTTCGGAGTGGGTTTAAGCGGTGGTTTAGGAAGAGTCCAATCATCATAATTTTTCAATATGTTATTCAATAATTCTTCAGCTTGCCCAATAGCTTGTTCCCTGAAAACACAACTAGCACAACTATCTAGGAAATCCCTTGAAGCATCGGTTAGTCCATTATAGAAGATATCAAGTATTTCATTTTTTCTTAAGAGGATGATCAGGCAAAGCATTAAGAAATTGGCAAAGCCTCCCCTAAGCTTGTGGGAGACTCTCTTCTTTAATTTGCACAAAGTTAAATATTTCCTGTAAAGCAGCTTGTTTCTTATGAGCAGGGAAATATTTTTCCGAGAAGTAATAAATCATATCCTGGGGACTACGCACACAACCAGGAGAAAGAGTGTTGTACCAAGCTTTAGCATCACCCTCTAATCAGAACGGAAATAATTTGAGAATATAGTAATAGCTAGCGAGTTTTCTCATCATGAGTAAAAGGGGTGGTTATGCCATTCACCTTAGTAAGATGTGCCACAACAGTTTCGGATTCATAACCATAGAAAGGATCGGATTCAACCAAAGTAATTAACTCTGGGTCGATAGAGAATTCATAATCCTTATCATCAATAAAGATGAGTGAAGTAGCAAACTTAGGATCATATTGCATTCTAGCATTCAGAGATTTTTCTTTATACTTGCATAATAATTTCTCTAGATCATCTCTATCCTTACAAGCAAGAATGTCTCTAGTTGTCTCCTCATTCATAACATAACCTTCGGGTACCTTAGGCAATTCATATCTAGGAAGGCTAGTTCTAGCAGGTGTTTCAAGATTTTCAGTTTCAAGTTCATCATCAGTTTCAACAACATCATGTTGTCTTACTCTAGCAATTTGTTCATCAAGAAAGTCACCAAATGGCACATCATCATCACACTACTAGGGAAAAGCCTATACACAGAATCTTACCAGCAGCGCGCTTTAAAATAAGGCGCTGCTGCTACGTAGCAAGATGCGCTGCAAACAAAATGTCTTCTTTGAAATAAATATAGCAGTAGCACGCCCGCTCTAAGACGCGCTACTGCTATAATTCCCATGACGCCACCGCGAGGCTAGTTCTAGCAGCAGCACGTTAGCACAAAGAGCGCTACTGCTACAGATCATAGCAGCATCGCATTTCACCAATAAGCGCTACTGCTAAGTTTACTACAAAAATTTAGTCCCACCTCGCTCCATGAAGAGAGTTTCTACCACCTTAAATATGTTACTTCTCAAACTTTCACAAGCACTTGGTCTTCATTGAACTCTATGTGTAGAATTTGTGGCTGCAATATGAGTCTTCACCGGTTCCTAAACCGGTGAGGACTCATATTGACAAATCAGATAGTACACAAAAAGATCGTTGATGATCAATGTATTTTTGATGTCTATTTTTACATGCTGACACATAGCAGTAGGGCGTTCTTTGTGAAAGGCGCTACTGCTAGGTAGTTTATCAGTAGCGCCTTTCTCTATAGCGCACTACTGCTAAGCCATTCCATCTCCCACCCCCACTCTCCTCTATCCGATCCACTCACACTCACACACTCACTTGGTCTCCCCCTCAACCCCCCCCCCCCCTGCGTCCGTCCTCCCCCGTCGCCCCTCCTCCCTCTGCGCCGCCGTCACCTCCTCCTCCTAGCTGGACTTGGTATCGGCCTCCTCCTCCGTCCTCCCTCCACTCACCGCTGGCCGGCCCCTCCTCGCTCTGCCTTCCTCCTCCGTCCTCCCTCCACTCGCCGCCGGCCGGCCCCTCCTCGCTCCGCCTTCCTCCTCTGTCCTACTCTCTTCTCCCTCCTCGAGTCGCCCCTCCTTCTCCCTCCTCCCTCCTCCATCCACAACCCCTCCTCCCTGGTACATTTTGATTTAGTAGGCTAGTTCATATGCAACATTTTGATTTAGTTGATATGATTTAGTTGATTTAGTAGGCTAGTTGATTTAGAACATTTTGATTTAGTTGATTTAGTATGCACCATTTTATTGTTATTTTTTCTGTACATGGATAGCTAGATGATTTTGTTTTTCTGTAATAAGTTAGTTTTTGGCAAAATGTAGGTGCCAATTTAGTTAAATTTGCCACTTGTTTTTTAATCAATTATCTTAGGCAATAGTGGCCAAATTAGATGAAATGTCTTTGTAGGTGGTACCCTGATTTGGTAGATATTTGTGAAAAGTTTTTTCGGCAATAGGTGCCACCGAAATGCTTTCGTTGGTGGTACCTTGTCATCTAATATGTTACTAGATCTTAGGATTATAATTGTCCATCAAATTGCTTCTCGCGGAAGAACCAAAAATATCACATGCTACTATTTTTCTTTCCTGTGAAGTGAATCGTTAATCCTTTGCTCTTTTAGGAAAATGGCGCCACCACCACCACCATGTCGACTGTGCAAGTCAAAGTGTGCTAGCAGCCTTGCAACTGGCAAGCTGTTCAGCATCTACTTCTAGCCGAGTTTTCGTCATGCGACAGTAAGAAATTAGATGAAATGTAACAACTATTTTATTTTTAGTGTTGGCATTACTTCATTGTGTCATTTGGTTTTTTTAAAACAGATCGTCCCATGCAATGTGAGGTTGAAATTCAACAAGCTGACAGGAGACACTGTGACATTTGAGGCTCCTTGGGGGGCGTACACTATGGAGGTCGAGAAAGGACGCAATATGTCACAGATTGGAGGAGATGGATGGGCCTGTTCTCGCCTCGCATGCATCTTACTGGTGGTGAGTTGATCAGCTTCTCCTTCAGAGCAGAAAGACCCAAGCTGGTTGTCATTTATATCAACCTGGTGGAAGATGATGAAGATGACGAAGATGATGAAGATGGCGAAGATGATGAAGATAATGAGGACCCATTCAATGAAGATGATGAGAACCCACTTCATGAAGCCATCGTAGCTCAAAGAATGAGGCCGAGCAAGGAGGAGGTGTGCAACCTATGGGACATAATTCCGCCACATGATGACTTTGTCGGGGTGCCATTCGTGACCCGCCAGACAAGTACCATGGTCGATCGGCATGAAATGGTATGTTATACTGACATTAGTAATTTGCTGATATATATGCTTTATTCTTATACTTACAAATGCAAATTATTCGATGATATGATTATTGAATCCGATGATATGCTTAGTGTAGAGTCCAATGATATGCTCTGTGGAATATAGTCGATGATATGCTTTAGTGTAGAGTCTGGTCACATGCTTATTAGTGTAGAATCCAAGGAACTATTAATAGTGTAGATAATCCATATATACTTATTAGTAGAATTCATGCTTAATTAGTACAAATGCGTAGTACTGTGTCTTTTGATAGTGTAGAAATCTATACCTAATAGAAATATATTTCAAGAGTATGTGCGAGGCTATTTATTAATTGATATGTTTTTCTTATTTAGAATTTGCCAAAGAGCCTATCTGTGAGTTGTGGTATCGAGCCTGATGAAGAAGGCTCAGCTGGACTACAACTTACCGCAAGGGGCTCACCACCAATTGCATTTACCGCATGGACACGTATTTGGTCACACACTTAAACTTGGTTGGGTGGAAGAGATTCCTCGTTGGCAAGAATCTTCGTGTTGGACATGCCATCCTAATTACTATCAGAACACCCACCGCCCAAGCTTGAGGATGATGATCGTCATTTCGATATCATCTAGAACTACATATGTGTGTGTGGCTATATCATCTAGAACTACATATGATGATCATCGTCGATATCATGTAGAACTACATATGATGATCGTCGTCGATATCATCTAGAACTACATATGATGATCGTCGTTGATATCACCTAGTACTGCTTGAGGATGCATGTTGAGTATATATGAAATTGTTATCTAGTACTCCCCAAATTACTCATCGTGGTTTTAGTTCAAATTTGAACTAAAACCATGATGAGTAATTTGGAACCGAGGGAGTACTACCTAGTACCTATAATGCTTTATGAAATTGATATCTAGAAATTGCAGTTTATTGAAGCTGAAATGGGGTAGGAAGCCGGGGGGAAATGATGAAAGATATAGCAGTAGAGCGGGGCTAGGAAATCGCTACAGCTAATTAATAGTAGCGCGTTCTGGAAAAGCGATGCCGATATAGTCAATAGTAGTAGCATGGGTACAGACCATGCTACTACTAACAGTTAGCTGTAGCGCCTTATTAGTAGCGCGGCTGCCCGCACTGCTGATAGCCTCAAAACCCGCGCTACTACTAGGGTTTTCCCTAGTAGTGTCATCAAGCAAGGTACTAGCATCATCATAAGTATCATTCAGAGCAGAAGTAGCATCATCAATAACTTGCGACATATCAGGATTAATAGCATGTGGCGGTGTTGCAAGTTTACTTATAATGTAAAGGTGAATCTAAAGCGAGCTAAATGGCGCTTCCTTACCTCCCCTCGTCTTAGAGGGATAAATCTTAGTCTTAGCATCCTTGATTCTTCATAGTGATAAATTGATAATAATCCCAAGTGACTCAACAAATATAGCTATGCTCCCAAGCAACGACGCCTTTAAAAAGGTCTTGATAACCCACAAGTATAGGGGATCACAACAGTTTTCGAGGGTAGAGTATTCAACCCAAATTTATTGATTCAACACAAGGGGAGCCAAAGAATATTTGCAAGTATTAGCAGTTGAGTTGTCAATTCAACCACACCTGGAGATTAATTATCTGCAGCAAGTGATCAGTAGCAAAGTAATATGATAGTTTTGATAGTAGTAGTGACAGCAATAGTAACGGTAACAGTGATAGCAGTAGTTTGGTAGCAAGTGCAAAAGTAACGATAGCAGTAGTAACTTAGCAAGAACAATATAAGATAAATCCGTAGGTGTCGGTGTCAAAATCGGCGGATCTCGGGTAGGGGGTCCCGAACTGTGCGTCTAAGGTGGATGGTAACAGGAGGCGGGGGACACGATGTTTACCCAGGTTCGGGCCCTCTCGATGGAGGTAATACCCTACTTCCTACTTGATTGATCTTGATGATATGAGTATTACAGGAGTTGATCTACCACGAGATCATAGAGGCTAAACCCTAGAAGCTAGCCTATGGTATGATTGTTGTTGTCCCACGGACTAAACCCTCCGGTTTATATAGACACCGGAGGGGCTAGGGTTACACGTAGTCGGTTACAAGGGAGGAGATCTAAATATCCAGATTGCCAAGCTTGCCTTCCACGCCAAGGAGAGTCCCATCCGGACACGAGATGAAGTCTTCAATCTTGTATCTTCATAGTCCAATAGTCCGCCAAAGGATATAGTCCGGCTGTCCGAGGACCCCTAATCCAGACTCCTCAAGAGTCTCCTGAACCAGGCTTCAATGACGATGAGTCCGGCCAAGCAGATTGTCTTCGGCATTGCAAGGCGGGTTCCTCCTCCGAATACTCCATAGAAGATTTTGAACACAAGGATAGTGTCCGGCTCTGCAAAACAAATTCCAAATACCACCGTAGAGAGAATAATATTCCCACAAATCTAATCTGTTGACACAATCAGCAGCATGACATCATACCACGGCCCGGTTATTATTCGAACCGTTTTTCTCAACCAGCTACTGCACACATTGCGAGGCGGTTTTCTTAGCACGTCTTGTCGAAGCAGAGATCGTGTCCCCTTATCATGGGATTCTCATCAATACGGGTGTGGGTAACCCAACCGCGCCATCAATTACGGTGCTTGGGGAATAAGCGAATTTACTAGGCAGGTGGGGAGGCATAGAGTTTCTTCCGCCCTTATAAAGGGACATGGATTCCTCTTTTTACCCACGCCATCTTCCTCCTTGCTCATCAATTCTTGCGCACTCGAGCTCCAGCACCCAAGTTCGCATTTCCTCCTCAAACCACTCCAAGCATGTCCGGAGCGGGAGGCAAGTGGATGGTATCCTCCATTACGGAGGAGCACATTACAAAGCTACGGGGAGCAGGATACCTGGCCGCGGATATCACACACCGGCTACCAGATGCGGGGCAGATCGTCCCTACTCCAAAACCCCATGAGAGGGTGGTTTTCCTCACCCACTTCGTCCGCGGACTGGGATTTCCCCTCCACCCGTTTGTCCGCGAGCTCATGTTCTACTACGGGCTGGATTTTCACGATCTGGCCCCCAATTTCATCCTCAACATCTCGGCGTTTATCATCGTGTGCGAGGCCTTTCTCCGCATCAAGCCCCACTTCGGCCTGTGGCTGAAGACCTTCAACGTTAAACCGAAGGTGGTGGTCGGCCAGCAAGCGGAGTGCGGAGGCGCCATGGTGGGCAAAAAGCCTAACGTCACCTGGCTCAAAGTCTCCTATGTGGAGACCATAAAGGGGTGGCAATCGGGGTGGTTCCACATCACCGAGCCGTGCAACACCAACTGGGTGGCGGCCCCCAAATTTCGACCCGGAATCCCCATGCGGCTCACCTCCTGGAAAGAGAAGGGCCTATCCTGGGGTTCCTTGGTAGAGCTGACCGGACTCCAGACCTGCGTCAAAAACATGATGAGCAAGAAAATCAAGCTCGTCAACGTGGTACAAGTCATGCTCTTCCGCCGGATCCTCCCGTGTCAAAGACGGGCATTCAATTTGTGGGAGTTCGACCCGCCGAAAGCACCGCACGCCGCGAGAGTTTTAGACACGACGCACAAGGACGTCTGGAGGGTGTTGTTCAAGGGCGCCGAGGTACCTCCTCCCCTCACCAAGGACCGCGGACTCAGCGCAAAGCGTCCTGCCAATCCGGTAAGACTTTTACATCTCATAAGATGCTCCTTTCCCCAAAGATAACTGCTGTGAGATCTAAGCTCGCATGCCATTTAACAGATCGTAGCGACAATGAGCAGATCGATTGTCCGCTCCCCGCCCAAGATCCAGCAGATGCTCCCCTAACGGAGATGCTGGTTCCAGCGCCTTATGAGGTGCCGGAGAAGAAGGCCAAGAAGAAGGCCACAGGGACCAGGAAGGGTCTCCGGCGCAAGGTTATATCGGACTCATCATCTGAAAACACCAAGGTGCACTCTTCCCACGAAAACGAGGAGGAGGAAGAGGAAAGTCCCCCCCCCAGCCCGGGGGGGGGGACAAGAAAAGGAAGGCCTCCCCATCAGGGGAGGCCGAAGGGTCCAAGAAGGTAAGGACCCTCCTCCCGGACTGCTCCACGACGGCCGCTTTCAGCGACGAGGAGTGGTTGCCCAGGGACAAGCCCCTGGCGAAGTTTTGAGTATCCGGATACCCTAACAATTCTTGGTACATCTTATTGTATTGTTTCTTATCACGTTGTGCGTGATTATGCAGCCCCTCCCGAGCCCACATCGACGTATCTTCGTCGGATGATTCTTTGGGCCCGTCGGACCTGAACAGTGATTCACTTCCGACCGCCTCCTCCCCTCGCCCTACGGACAACGTCAAGGCGTTGTCTCAAAGGGCACCGATCCAGAGGGGGTTAGTCCTGGAGGCGCCTCAAGGCAACATTCCGGACACTGGGCGCAAGGGGAGCAAGACTCCCATGGGCTCTGATGACGGGGGCAGCAAATTCGCCCTCACCGAATCGCACCTAACCTCCAAAGTGGTTCCGGACTCTGTTAGGCGACCCCTCGCTAAGAGGGGCAAGCCGCCTGTGCCGATGGCCTCTGTCCATCCAGAGGCATCGGACAACTTGCTGGAAGCGCTTCGCGGCGCTTCCATCAACGAATAGCACCGCACTATCATGAGTGCGGTGATCGAGAAGGTTCAGTCTGCCAAAAGCGGACTGACTGAAGCCTGTACCAGCCTCCTAACAGGCTTTGAGGTAAGTGATCAAATTATGAGAAAATGTTACATCATAGACAGTAGCCCCTGATGCTCTGTTTGGTGTTCGCAAAGAAAGGCCGAACAGAGGATCAAACAATAACCACAGGAGTCTAATCAGAATATGCCTATGCAGGCTTCACTACTGGTCGCTGCCGCATGTACTGCGGAGGTCGCTGCACTGAAGCAGGACCTTGAGCGGTCCAAGGAAGAGCTTGGCCTTACCAAGAGGCAGCTCAACAAGAACAAAGGTAAGCGATACCCCGTCTATGTGTTAAAAAAGTTGGTTGTAAAATAATAGAATCATCATGAATTTGCTAGGGGCCACGACCGAAGTGGCGGCCCTGAAGAAGGCGCTATCCAGGGCCGAAGACAAAGCGGCCAAGGAGCGCACCGAGCGCGAGAAACAAGAGGCCAGAGTTGGCGAGGTGCAGCAAGAGCTCTAGGACTTTGCCAAGAAGTATAAGTCCTTGGAGCGTGACTCGAAGACGCAGGAGTCCGAGCTTGCAAAGGCACTCGAGAGCGCACAAAACGCCAAGGCCGAAGCCCAAAAGGCCTTCCAGGAGATTGAGGCGGTTAAGAAGATAGCAGCGGGTAAGGCATTCATTATGTAAAGCAAGCATGTGAAGAAAACTTTCCTTTTACTTACCCGAGTTCGGAGCTCTCCAGGAGCATTCGCAGATCTGCCACAAGAAGGTGCCGGATGTCATGGAATTCTACCGGGCTGAGGAGGGGAGCTCGACGGAGAAGTTGTTCTGGTCTCAGTATACTGGGACCAAACACCCAATGCCCTTGAGCGACTGCTACGTCTTGATCTTGCGTTGGTTTTCCCCGAAGAGGAGAGGATGATGTAGGAAAGTAGCGTAAGTATTTCCCTCAGTTTTTGAGAACCAAGGTATCAATCCAGTAGGAGGCCACGCACAAGTCCCTCGTACCTACACAAAACAAATAGCTCCTCGCAACCAACGCGAATAGAGGTTGTCAATCCCTCCATGGTCACTTACGAGAGTGAGATCTGATAGAGATGATAGATAATATTTTTGGTATTTTTGGTATTTTTGGTATAAAGATGCAAAGTAAAATAAAAAGGCAAAGTAAAGAGCAAAGCAATAATAAAGCGTAGGAAGATTAATATGATGAAAATAGACCCGGGGCCATAGATTTCACCGGTGGCTTCTCTCAAGAGCATAAGTATTTTACGGTGGGTGAACGAATTCTTGTTGAGCAATTGATAGAATTGAGCATAGTTATGAGAATATCTAGGTATGATCATGTATATAGGCATCACGTCCGAGACAAGTAGACCGACTCACTGCTGCATCTACTACTATTACTCCACTCATCGACCGCTATCCAAAGATGCATCTAGAGTATTAAGTTAATGAAAACAGAGTAACGCTTAAGCAAGATGACATGATGTAGAGGAATAAATTCATGCAATATGATAAATACCCCATCTTGTTATCCTCGATGGCAACAATACAATACGTGCCTTGCAACCCTTTCTATCACTGGGTAAGGACACCACAAGATTGAACCCAAAGCTAAGCTCTTCTCCCATTGCAAGAACTACCAATCTAGTTGGCCAAACCAAACGGATAATTCGAAGAGACTTGCAAAGATAACTCAATCATACATAAAAGAATTCAGAGAAGATTCAAATATTGCTCATAGATAATCTTGATCATAAACCCACAATTCATTGGTCTCAACAAACACACCACAAAAAGAAGATTACATCGAATAGATCTCCACGAGAGAGGGGAGAACATTGTATTGAGATCCAAAAAGAGAGAAGAAGCCATCTAGCTACTAACTATGGACCCAAGGTCTGAGGTAAACTACTCACACTTCATCGGAGAGGCTATGATGTTGATGTAGAAGCCCTCCGTGGTGGATTCCCTTCCCATGAGCTCCTAACAGGCCCCAAGATGGGATCTCGTGGATACGTAAAGTTGCGGCGGTGGAATTAGGTTTTGGCTCCGTGTCGATCTGTTGGGGGTACGTAGGTATATATAGGAGGAAGAAATGCGTCGGTGGAGCTTGAGGGGCCCACGAGGCAGGGGCGCCCTAGGGGCGCCCACCCTCGTGACCGCCTCGTGGCTTTCTTTGACGGAGGGTCCAAGTCTCCTGGTCTTATCTCGATGAGAAAATCACGTTCTCAAAGATTTCATTCTGCTTGGACTCTGTTTGATATTCCGCTTTCTTCAAACACGAAATAGGCAAAAACAACAATTACGGGCTGGGCCTCCGGTTAATAGGTTAGTCCCAAAAGTAATATAAAAGTGGAAAATAAAGCCCAATATAGTCCAAAACAATAGATAATATAGCATGGAGCAATCAAAAATTATAGATACGTTGGAGACGAATCCGCGACCAGCTGAAGCAACTGGACGAGCTCCATAAGGCGGCCGAACAGGCCATGAAGGGTCTTATAGTCCGGATGTGGCTGGCGATCCCACTGACAGCCTACTTGATGCGGTGAGGCGGCTTGTGAATGCCTCGCCACGGCTTGAGGTCATAAAGCGGTCCGTCTCAAGATCGAGGGTGCGCGCAGGGCTTTTGCCCGGGCGAAGGTGCACTGGGGGAAGATGGATGCTGAGAAGCTGGTGACCGAAGGGCCGCCAGAGGGGAAGGAGCACCGCAAGCCCGAATTATATTATGACAGTGCCCTGAAGGGTGCTTGCCTTGTGGAGGAGGAATGTACTAAGGATGTAATATTCGAGTGAATGTACTCATGTGATCATGTGATATGAAACGAGTTCATTTGCGCTATACCACACTTGTTAATTTAAAATATTACCTTCAGGCGGCCGCTTATAAAATCTGAGAGTTGGCCGTCGCTTCGCCCCCATGTAACTAGTAATCTTGAGGTGTTCGGATAAACCTGAGCACTCTTTATCCCGATTTAGGGTCCTTCGAAGGAGGTGTTCAGCACAACGAACCAGGCAATCGGACTATAAGGCTTTATTACTCCCACTTAGCCATAGAAGTCTACAATTTTAAATTTTGGCGAAGCCCCTAGTATTCGGAAGGCCGGATTTGGGGCGCTATATACGCCTAAGTCGGGCAAGGCCGACTCCTCGCCCGAAGCGGAAAAAGTCTTTAAGGACTTGAGACCTCTCGAACGGCGACCAGCTCTCGCCTTATCATGACAGTTAGTTTTCGGCTTTCTCTACTCAGGTGCTCGTCCAGAAGAACTGGGACACAATCGCAGTAGTTCTCCCAGCGCTACCTTAGTCGATATAGCGGAACGTAAGGTACCAAAACATGGGAGTCGGGCAAACCCAACTATTGACCCAAGACATGATTCGGAGCTGATGCATATAGTGCTATAAGTTCGGGGTGCCGCACTGTCGAAAGTGTTCGGACTTCTCACGCCGTATTTATGGGGTATACTGAAGCCCCTGGCGTATTGGTCGTACCAGAATGTACGGGTGCAATTTGTCGTAAATAAGCAGACAAGGAAAAAAAGGGAAGGTAATGCAATAATAGACTAACGCTATGCTTTGTTATTAAATAATACGTCGAAGCGTACGGATACAAGTAGTGCAATAAGCAAAAAATTGGACTATTTGACATGTCCTATCCAAGGGCAAGCTGCGTATGGGTATTTAAAACAGGTATTTCGATCGTTATCAGAGACCACCTGGGGATTCCCTTGTACGTCAGAGCTTCTTGCTTCCTTGGTATTTCCTTCCTGTAATGCGTCCAGCAATCGGACTGCCGAAAAGGGGTTCCAAAGAGTAAGGTCCTCAAAGAGAGAAAATGATAAAGGTACACAGTCCCTGGGGCGGTTGAGCCGCATTGTGGGACGTGCCTTGGTCGTGCCCCCGCCTATGCCCATGGTATTTTTAGTGCGTAATTATGTACGCGCGGCACAGATTTCTTCGCTTGTATGGGACTAGGACGGAGGCCGAATTGCTAGGTGAGCTCTGAATGTGCCAGGCGATCCTATCGCAGATTATTCCAGACTCGCTTGAAGGTGTCCGGGGGATTTATCGCCGAATTGGCGGTTTGCCTTAAAAGGCTGCTTTGTGCTTCTGCTGCGAGGGTCGCAGTGTGCTCCTCCGTGCGGAGTGAGCGTTCTGTGTTTCCATTGACTGTTATAACCCCACGAGGTCCTGGCATTTTGAGCTTGAGGTATGCATAATGCGGTACCGCATTGAATCTAGCAAATGCGGTTCGCCCGAGCAGTGCATGATAGCCACTGCAGAACGGGACGATATCGAAGATTAACTCCTCGCTCCGGAAGTTGTCCGGAGATCCGAAGACCACTTCAGTGTGATTGAGCCCGTGCAACGGGCCTCTACACCTGGGATGACACCTTTAAAGGTGGTTTTAGTGGGTTTAATCCTCGATGGGTCTATACCCATTTTGCGCACTGTATCCTGATAAAGCAGGTTCAGGCTGCTGCCACCGTCCATGAGGACTCGGGTGAGGTGAAATCCGTCAATGATGGGATCAAGGACAAATACAGCAGAACCGCCATGACGGATACTAGTGGGGTGGTCCCTGCGATCGAAAGTGATCGGACAGGAAGACCATGGGTTGAACTTTGGGGCGACTGGCTCCATCGCATAGACGTCCCTTAGTGCGCGCTTTCGTTCCCTCTTGGGAATATGGGTTGCGTATATCATGTTCACCGTTTTCACTTGGGGAGGAAATTTCTTCTGTCCTCCTGTGTTCGGCGGCCGAGGCTCCTCCTCGTCGTCGCTATGCAGCCCCTTGTCCTTGTTTTCGGCATTCAACTTGTCGGCCTGCTTGAACACCCAGCATTCTCTGTTGGTGTGATTGGCTGGCCTATCGGGGGTGCCGTGAATTTGACACGAGCGATCGAGTATGCGGTCCAAACTAGACGGGCCTGGATTACTTCTTTTGAACGGCTTTTTCCGCTGACCGGATTTAGAGCCACTGAATCCAGCATTGGCTGTCGTGTCTTCAGGTTGTCGCTGTTGCTGCGGCGCTTGTGTCTGTTACGACATGGTCTGCCGTTAGTATCTTTCGTATCTGAAGTGCCAGGATTTCTTGATGTGTTGTTGCTGCGAGCCAGCCAGCTATCTTCGCCCGCACAAAAGCGGGCCATGAGTGTCGTGAGGGCTGCCATGGATTTCGGCTTCTCCTGGCCGAGGTGCCGGGCGAGCCACTCATCATGGATGTTATGCTTAAATGCCGCTAAGGCCTCTGCATCCAGACAGTCGACAATTTGGTTTTTCTTGGTTAGGAACCTGGTCCAGAATTTTCTGGCCGATTCCCCTGGCTGCTGAATTATATGGCTCAAGTCATCAGCATCCGGTGGTCGCACATAAGTGCCACAGAAGTTGTCAAGGAATGCATCTTCCAAATCCTCCCAACTGCCAATGGAGTCTGCTGGCAAGCTATTCAGCCAATGCCGAGCTGGTCCTTTGAGTTTTAGTGGGAGGTACTTGATGGCATGTAGATCATCACCGCAAGCCATGTGGATGTGGAGGAGGAAATCCTTGATCCATACCGCAGGATCTGTTGTACCATCATATGATTCAATGTCTACGGGTTTAAAACCCTCTGGGAATTCGTGATCCATTACTTCATTAGTGAAGCATAGGGGGTGTCTTGGCGCCTACATGCGGGCTATATCACGACGCAGTTCATACGAGTCTTGTCTGCTGTATTCGGCCCGGCCGGATTTGCTTTTAGTATATCCGGCGTGACGGTCATCGCCCGCATTGAGGCGCGCCCCCGTGATCCGTAGATCGATCTCGAATGTCCTGCTTTGTTTCCCAATACGTCTCGCAGGTCCCGTGTGTTGCCCCGGGCCTTGGTATTTTTGTTTGAATGGAGGCAGGGTGCGTGCTGGACTTCGGGCTGGTATGCCCCTCTGTCTCGGCCACGAGGTGGCCGATCAGCCGCATCATACGCTGGTGATGTAGGTTTCAATGCTTCCTCCTCGAGTTGGGGTAGCAACCTACACTTTGGGAACTCTTGGTTGGGCGCTCGAGTTCGTATTCCTCGGCCGCCAGGACTTCAGTCCATCTATCCGCTAGCAGATCTTGATCGGCTCGAAGTTGTTGTTGCTTTTTCTCCAGGCTGTTTGCTGTGCCTATAAGTCGGCGCTTGAAGCGCTCCTGCTTGACGGGATCCTCAGGCACGATAAATTCTTCGTCGTCGAGGCTCACTTCATCTTCGGAGAGAGGTATGTAAATGTCATCCTCCGATTCTTCGTCTGCTGCCTGTTCTAGAGGGCTAGCTTGTTCGTCCTCCCGCTCGATGTTTGGCTGGAGGGGGTTGTTGTCGTCTTCGGCACTATTCGGAGTGTTATTGTCTCTTGGGCCAGTATCGTTGCTATGGCGGGACTTAGAGCGGCGCCGCTGACGTCGGTGCTTGGATTGCTGCTTGGAGGGATTATCCTCCGTTGTCTTATCGCCATCGCCTTCTTTGGGGGTGTCCACCATGTATATTTAGATATATTATAACCGAGCACCTTTCCTGCCCTCTCAAGCCATTAGTGCTCACAGCCGTCGAATCTTGAGATTTGAGTGTTTTCGGCCGTCCGATTGCTTCTAATCCCACCTCTGCTCGCTAAGTTCGCTACGACCGAGAAGTTTCCATCATGGGCCGCTGCTCCGGTGACAATTTTGGATGCCTAATGTAAAATTGGGCCTAATGGGCTTTTATCTCAGATACTGAAGGAAAAAGGCCTCATTCCGACACTTTTCGTTTGCACGCACGGACGCAGAGGGAGCGACTCTCTCAAATGGCGGCCGCCCCGGGATGCACCAATGCGACCGATGATTATACGATGTCGTCGCCTCTTCCGATTCGGCGAGATGGGGCACCTATCTGGATGACCGCATGCGGGATCCGTTGGGTTGCCTAGCCGGTCACGCTATGGGATGGTGGCTGCTGGTGCAGGCGGCGAACAAATTTGTCGATTCGACTCTGTCCATTCATTGACAAATTAATCAGAGCCCATCAATAGCAATTGATTAGCCGGCTGATGATAATTGTAGGTCAGTCACGAATGCTGTCGGTGTCAAAACCGGCGGATCTCGGGTAGGGGGTCCCGAACTGTGCGTCTAGGCGGATGGTAACAGGAGACAAGGGACACGATGTTTACCCAGGTTCGGGCCCTCTTGATGGAGGTAAAACCCTACGTCCCGCTTGATTGAGATTGATATTGTGGATGTTTACAAGAGTGGATCTACCACGAGATCAAGGAGGCTAAACCCTAGAAGCTAGCCTATGGTATGATTGTAAGGGTTGTTGTGATTGTTCTCCTACGGACTAAAGCCATCCGGTTTATATAGACACCGGAGAGGGCTAGGGTTACATAGAGTCGGTTACAATGGTAGGAGATCTACATATCCGTATCGCCAACCTTGCCTTCCACGCCAAGGAAAGTCCCATCCGGACACGGGGTGAAGTCTTCAATCTTCTATCTTCATAGTCTTGGAGTCCGGTCGATGATGACAGTCCGGCAAACGATAGTCCGGCCGATGAAGGTAGTCCGGCTATCCGGACACCCCCTAATCCGGGACTCCCTCAGTAGCCCCGAACCGGGCTTCAATGACGATAAGTCCAAAGATGTGTAGTCTTGGCGTTGCAAGGCGGGTTCTCCTTTAAGTTCCATGTACCGCCGAATGTTGTCCGCTTCCTTATCAATGTTATGCGTCTGGGCTTCCACGCCCAATAATGGCCTTCTTCCACGCGTCGCGCGAATGTGAAAAGCCAGGGTGTCTTTTATGTTTTACCCCCTAGTTGTGCGAACAATCTGCCTATAAGGGAGGCAAGAATCCAGATCCAAATCACCATCTTCCTCTCGCAAATACTCATTGGGCGCTTTCGACCAAGAATCCATTCCATCATGGACCGTCAACGCGGCTCCTCTTCTCGCGCTCCCAGCCCTTTGCCAGGAGATTGGAGGAGATGCTCTGTCTCGCACAACGAGCTGGTGAAGCTCCAAATGGGGGGATATCTCCCTCCGGCCTTCATGGTTCCGGTTCGAGCCGGGCTTGCCACCTACAAAGGTGGGAAGCAAGCAGAGGTTACCCCTAATCCCAACAAAGGGGAGCGGGTATGCTTCGTCCCCTATCTGATAAGGGGGCTCAGATTTCCTGTACATCCATTCCTCCGCGGGCTCCTGGAGTTCTACGGACTCCAGCTCCATCACCTCACGCCCGCCTCAATCCTGCATATTGCGGGTTACGTGGCTCTTTGCAAGCTTTTCCTGGGCGTCGAGCCCCACTTCGCACTGTGGAAGAGGTTGTTTTGCCTTGTACCCCGCTCTCATGAGGGGTCCATATATCAAGTGGGCGGCGCCGAAATATGGCGCATTGCCGGGACCGGATATCCATCCGGAACCCCTAAGAAGGCGCCCAAGACCGGCCTTGAATGGTTTTATATAGAAGACGCCCACCGCCGGACCTGTTCGGATCGGCCTCCGAGTTCAGCAATGCTCCTCTGAAGAAACGCCTTAGTTGGCGTCCATGAGCCCCCGACCGGAGGAAGACAAGAGCGTCCATTATCCGATGGGCGAATAAGGTTATCTTGGCCCATGCCCAGTTGACCATGATTGGAGTCAGGGCAACATGCATTACGCGGGGGGTGCAACCACTTCAATACAGGGGCCACCCCATGTGGGATTTCAACGGGGAGGACGATGCCACCCGTCATGGCCGCAAAGGGCCGGAATCGGCCGAAGATCTGGCGACGATCTTGTCTGGCCTGTACAAGGGGGAGAAGGAGGACTTCCTTCGGACGAACCCGTTAAATGGGTTTTCCATGCACAATCCCCGGCCTTGGGTAAGTGAACACTCAGCGTGTCCGACCCGTGCCTTTTGAAACTTAAGTTTCTTATATTGTGTTCTTCTTCGACGCAGAACTGCTACGGACCGTGGAGGAATCTTGAGTCCGGCTCCAGCCCGAGGATCCAGAGATCCCGGGATCCGGCCTCCGAAGAGGATCCGGACATAAAGGTGGAGCTAATCGACGGGTGTTCCACCAGCTCAAGATGGACAATGCTTTAGTTGCCATCACGACCGACTATCCCGACTAAATCCGGCTCCCGGTGATTGCGGCGAAGCCTCGACACCGTCATTCCTTCCTTGCTTATTTCGACCATCGTACATGATGGCACTGCAGGAGGAGCCCCTAGGGCGAGAAGCGAGCCCGGGCGGTGACCAACAAGGGCGATCGCACCAGTAGGCGGAAGAGGAGCGCGCGCGGATCGAAACGTCGCCGCAAAGGTGTAGCTCACAATTCATTATCTTCAGAGCAACGTTCCTAGGAAGCGTTTGAGTGCTCATGATTTTTATAGGGAAAAAAGCGCCGCCGGACTGCGGGCGTGGAGGTTGTCAATCCAACCTCTACCGGTAGGCTCCCCGGCCGGGAGGGGAGGCGGCGCAAGCGCGAGCCGGACGTTCCTCCGACGGAAGGTGCCGAAAGACCGTCCGCCACCAAGTCCGAGGTGGAGAGTGCCACTGAATCACAAAGCGCCACGGACAAGATTTCATGACGCTGCGCTTCTCCCGAGGCGTTGAATGCCTTTAACACGGGGACGCGCACCTTCGTGCCGCTCAAGATAGTTTTACGAGCCACGGAGCGATGTAAAAGACATACGGGTAAGAGAATTTAATAGTTGTATATGCCAAGAGCCCAGAGACTTAAAGTAGTTATATTAACTGATTTAAGGATCATATTAAATGCAGGATCTTACCGAGAAGAATACCCGACTATCTCAGGAGTTGCAAGAGTGCAAGGCCCAACTTGAGGCCGCATTTTCTGGCGCAGGAGGAAACGCAAGGACCTCTCCTGGTAACGTATTATTTTTAGAAAGATAAGTAGCGCTTGGCCGTTGCGCAAGTCTGAAAAATGACATTGCAGGTGCTGCCGGACAAGATCCGGACAGGCAAGAACTTCTGCGCCAACTAAAGGCCGGCGAGAGGGTGCTGCATAAGGTGCAGCATGAAAGGAACAAGCTCCAGGATGCCCATGCCCAGCTTGGAGAAGAGCTGAAAGGCGTTCGGACCGAGCTGTCGGGCTCCGTAAAGGAGAATCAACGGCTTCGTCGCGACATATATAGTAAGTGCCTGAGCGAACTCCTTTGAAAAGAAGAGTTCGGCGAGGAAGTCAATTTGACAGAATATATCTATAGGTATGCTCACGTGTCGCCTCGCTGGAGGAGATGCCCGTAACAACGGGTGATCAACTTCCCGAATTGTTGCAACCGATCGAACGAGTTCGGCAGGCTATGAGCGGCGTCATCCGGGCGTTATGGCCAGCCTTCTCCGCACTGCAGGGTCTTGGGGAGCTTATGGAGAAGCTGCAGGAGGCGGCAGCGCTTCCATGTATGGAAGATTTCGCCTGCCGCCAAGGTGCCGGGGAGGCCTGGGCATGATAAAGAAGGCGGATCCCAACCACATGGCGAAGTCGGACCTGTGGGGCCCGATGGGAAGGAGATCCTGTGAGTTTAGTATACAGCCAAGTGGAGTTGGCATAAAATTTTCCCAACAGATCAGTAAATTAGACAACCTGTTAGACGGGATTGAGGAAGAATACAATCAGTCGATTTGACCATGTATTAGAAAATGACATACAAAATGCCTTCTAGCCGGATTGTAGATCGTTTGTCTTTGCCGACCTTTTCGCTTCGACCTCGGGACCCTAGAGTCCGGAGTGTGTCCGAATACCTTCTCGGTTATGAAACAACCGGGTATGCATGGAGACCAGGCGTAGGGGTCATCGGTGCTTTATTAGACAAGTGCCCAACTAGTTATGTTATATTACATGGTTAGTAAGAAACATCTTCCAGGAGAATAGTTCCGTTAAGGGTTCCTTTCATTGGGGTGGCATGCCCTAAAGTGCATGTCCTGACCATGTAAAAAGCGTAAAAACATCTGGGGCAGATAAATAAGTGGATAAAAAACATCTTTTAAGTCACCGACCGAATATTCCCTTAAGAACGCTAGCTTTCGGCTTCACCCGGTCCGAGGTACACATCCGGTGACCCGCAAGAACAATCGCAGAGGTGCTCCCTTTACCTCCTAGCCGAACAATCGGGAACGTAGGGGTAAGCACAGGAGCCAGGCAACCCAGCTTGGCCAAAACTTAAGTCATATCGATGCATATAATGGTGAATAAAAGGTACGTGTGGAGGCTTGACACATGTGCGGGGCATGAAGCCCGTATAGATAAGCTTCTGGTAGAGAAGCCCCCATGTATGATGAGTGCGGTTAGCGCATCAATTACGTGCGAACATTGCGCAGGTGAAGCCCTTTGAGGCTTGGATGAATAGGGTTGAGGGGAAAAAGGATAAACAAAAGGCAGCTGAAAAAAAAATTGGACGGGGGAAAGGGACGAACTCTTAGGCTGGCGCTAGGCATAGAATCGTCGGAGGCGGGCTGCGTTCCATGGGTTCGGCTCGAGTCGGTTATCCGATGCATTTCATAGACGGTACGCTCCGCCGGTCAGGACTTGATCGATGATGAAGGGGCCTTCCCATTTGGGCTTGAGCTTGTCCTTTTCTTGTCCGGCAGCGTAGAACCGGATTCGCCAACGTTGTAAGTCTTGGCCCGTACTTCTCTTCTTTGATATCTTCGAGCTCGCTGTTGATAGAATGCGGAACGAGCCTTGGCGACGTCGCGCTCTTCCTCCAATGTGTCCAAGCTGTCCTGCCGATCCAGCTCGGCTTCTCTTTCTTCGTACATGCGCACTCGAGGTGAGTCATGAATGATGTCGCAGGGCAAAACTGCTTCTGCGCCGTATACCATAAAAAATGGTGTGAATCCGGTAGTACGGTTGGGCGTTGTCCGCAGCCCCCAGAGTACGGAGTCAAGCTCCTCTACCCAGTGCGTGTCAGATTTAGTAAGGGACCGCACTAGTCTGGGTTTGATGCCGCTCATTATTAGACCATTTGCTCGTTCCACTTGACCGTTGGTTTGAGGATGATAGATCAAGCGTAATCGAGCTTGATGCCCATATTTGTGCACCATGATTTAACCTCATCGGCGGTGAAGTTCGTGCCGTTATCGGTGATGATCTTTGTGGGGACACCATAACGGTGTACTACCCCGGATATGAAGTCTATCAATGGTCCGGACTCTGCCGTTTTAACCGGCTTGGCCTCTATCCATTTGGTGAATTTATCCACCATGACAAATAGGTACCTTTGCTTGTGGGTTCCCCTTTAAGTGGTCCAACCATGTCAAGCCCCTGCATCATGACGGCCGTGTAATGGGTATAGTTTTGAGGGCGGTGGGTGGCATATGGCTCGATTAGCAAAGAGTTGACAACCGACGCATCTTTGGACTAGGTCCTGTAGATCCGCTTCGGGCCGTCGGCCAAGAAAATCCTGTCTGAATGCCTTTCCTACAAGGGCCCGAGCTGCGGCATGGTGTCCGCCTAGTCCGGCATGAATTTCAGCGGAGATTTCGCCCTTCCTCTTCGGAGATACACCTTTGAAGGACTCGGTTGTGCTTTTCTTATAAAGTTCTCCCTCATAGACCTTGTAGGCTTTAGATCGCCGGACAATGCAGCGGGCCTCATTTTGGTCTTCGGGAAGCTCCTGCCTAAGCAAGTAGGCGAGGAATGGTTCTGTCCACGGGGCGATTACTGCCATTATGTCGTGGGCGGAAGGTGTTATGTCATCGGCTGGATCGCCGGTTGGTGTTGCTTGTTCCGGATTGTTAGTTCCGGACTCCTCTTCCCATAGTACGGATGGCTTGAAGAGCCGTTCCAGGAAGATGTTAGGAGGGACAACGTCGCGTTTTGCGCCAATGTGTGCCAAGACGCTTGCTGTTTGCTTGGTTATTGTCCTGCCACGTGATGTAATTCAAGTCCTTCGAATGGCTGACATTTTTAGGACAGCGTTGCGATATGCTGCCATTTTCGGATCTTTGGCGTCAAAGTCTCCGCTTATTTGGGATATTGCGAGGTTTGAGTCCTCGCGCACCTCTAGGCGTTGAATGCCCATGGAGATTGCCATCCGGAGACCGTGTAAAGGGCCTCGTATTCGCTGCGTTGTTGGAGTCCGTGTACATTATCTCGGCACGTATTGGACTGTGTCTCGGTCGGGGACGTCAATACGACGCCTTTTCAAATTTCGGCTAACATTTTAGAGCCGTCGAAGTGCATAATCCAATTGGAGTATGCGCGTATTCTTTAGGGAGTTCGCTTCGGTCCATTCAATGACGAAGTCAGCTAAAACTTGTGACTTTATAGCTCGCCGAGGTTTGTAAGATATATCAAATGGTAAGAGCTCAATGTCCCATTTTGCAATCCCGCCTGTCGCGTCATGTTTTTTATATTGTCGTTAAGTGGTACTTGAGGCCATCGTTATCGAACACTCTTGAAAGTAGTGTCGAGCTTCCGGATGCCATGAACACCGCGTATGCTATCTTCTCATAGTGCGGGTAACGGGACTTGCAGGGGTTAACACGGTGGATACGTAGTATACCGGTTTTGAAGAGGGAATTTATGCCCTTCGCTTTCTCGTTCGACGACGAGTACCGCTACCGACAACTTGATGCGTAGCTGCGATGTATAACAATATTGGTTCGCCCGAGTTGGGTGCAGCCAGACCAGATTTGTTGCCAATATGGCTTTATTTCTTCGAAGTCCGGCGGTGGTATGCATCCGTCCCACTGGTGTTCGGCATACCGAGGAGGCGATAGAGGGGTAATGCCTTTTCTCCTAGATGGGAGATAAAGCGGCTTAGAGCCGCTACGCATCCAATCAATTTTTGTATTTGCTTGAGGTTTTTTGGGATATCTAGCTGTGACAGAGCTCGGATCTTAGCTAGGTTTGCTTCAATTCCTCTCTGGGATACGATGAAGCCCAAGACTTTCCAAACCGGTACGCCAAAAACACATTTTTCGGATTCAGCTTGATGTCATATGCTCTGAGGCTGTCGAATGTGAGCCTCAAGTCGCCTACTAGAGTTTCGACGTGTTTAGTTTTGGCGACTCGTCGTCCCACGTATGCCTCTACCGTTTTGCCGATCTGGGTAGCGGACATGTCCGAATCATGCGCCGATATGTTGCGCCGCGTTTTTAAGTCCGAAGGGCATCGTGTTGAAGCGTAATGGTCCATATGGAGTGATGAATGCCGCTATGCGGCTTGATCCGCTTCGCCATCTTGATTTGATGATAGCCGAGTATGCGTCTAGGAAGCACAAGTGAATCGTGCCTGCGGTGGCATCGATGATTTGGTCGATCTTGAGGGAGGGAAGGGATCCTTTGGGCAGGCCTTGTTTAGGTCTTTGAAATCGACACATAGGCGCCGATTTGTCCTTCTTTGGTACCATTACCAAGTTTGCTAGCCAATCCGGTGCTTGATGTCTCGATGAATCCGGCTTCCAATAGCTTGGCTAGCTCTTCTCCCATTGCTCGTCTTTTGGGTTCGAAAATCGTCGAAGAGCCTGTTTGATCGCTTGAATCCTTTTAGGATGTTTAGGCTGTGTTCGCCAATCTGCGTGGGATTCCGGGCATATCCGAGGGGTGCCAGCAAAAATGTCCCAATTTTCGAAGGAATTCTCGCGGTCGCGCCTACATCGTGGTTCAATTGTGCCCCGATGGAGGCCGTCTTCGTGGGGTCCGTTGGGTGGACCTGGAATTTGACTATTTCATCCGCTGGTTTAAAAGAGGTGGACTTGGATCTTTTATCAAGTATCACATCGTCCCTTTTTACCGTGGAGCGCATCACGGTGAGTTCCTCGGCCGCTAGGGCTTCGGATAGTGCCTCGAGGGCTAGTGCGGCTGTCTTATTTTCGGCGCAGAGTGCTATGTTCGGATCACTAGCGAGAGTGATAATTCCGTTGGGACCGGGCATCTTAAGCTTCATGTACCCATAATGGGGTATAGCTTGAAAAATTGTGAATGCCTCTCGTCCTAATAAAGCATGATATCCATTTCTGAATGGAGCCACTTGAAATGTGACCTCCTCGGACTGTAATTGTCCGGCAGCGAACACTACAATCTAGCGTGATTTTTCCTGTGCAGCATGCTTCCTACCGGGATTATTCCTCTAAAGGTTGTGCTGCTTCGCTCAATGCGGTTCCAGTCTATTTCCATTTTTCGGAGGGTTTCCTCATAGATGAGGTTTAGTCCGCTGCCGCCATCCATGAGTACCTTAGTAAGGCGAAAGCCGTCTACTATCGGGTTGAGGACCAATGCGGTGGTGCCCGGCAGTTCGAATTTAGGTTCGCCAACGGCATTGAAGGTAATAGCCGTGTCGCTCCATGGATTTATTGTTGCTACTTGGTAGACTTCGGCAAGGTTGCGGAGTTGTCGTTTTCGCATGTTATTGGATGCGAAAGACTCGAAGACTGTTAACACCATACTGGTGTTGCTGGGCTGGGATTCTGAAGCTAGAAGCTCTTCGCCACTTTTGGCCACCTGCCGTAGTATCCAACATGCTCGAAGGCTATGAGTTGGAGTGGCGCCCTCTGTGCTATGAATTTTGCAGGGTCCGTTTAGCCAGCCCTCCAGTACGGTTCCGTACCCTTTAGGGGGTTTTGGTTTTTTGGTATTCAACCCAGGTGCTGGATGATGATGCACCCTTTGGTTCCGGACTAGGGATGTATTCGGGGCCGGATTATCCCAAAATTTACTTTTCGGTTTTCAGGCGCTCTCCATCGCACAGTACTTTTGTACGATGGTCACCAAGTCGGCAAAGCGTGTAATTTCGCGACGACTTATGGCGTTTAGGATTCCCTTGTCCGTGCAATTATTGCAGAAGACTGAGATTGCGTTTTCCTCTCGGCAGTCCTTTATCCTGTCCATAACTAGGAGGAATCTGGCCCAGTAGTGATGTACTGTCTCGGCGGGCTCTTGCCGAATTAGAGTTAGGTCGCATATGTCTGGGCGGGTGGGTGGAACTAAGTCCGGAACCCTGCCCATCTCAAGGCTCGAAGGCCGAGAAGTTTCCAATTTTGGAAGCTTGGCTTTCTGGACGTTGTCCAACGAGTCTGGTCCGATGCCTGACTTTAAGTTCAGTGTTTGATCGAAGCCCGTCCCTCCGCGGGAATCCGGCATGGGGGGTTCGGGGATCCGGACATGACTAGTTTTCAATACAGGTGAAGTGTCGCCACATTGCTCCTCTACCACCGCAACGTGGTGGGTGACCTGGGGAGAGTTAATCTCTCTCAGATCGGTTTTTAGCCCAATCTGATCGTAATCTGTAGCGACTCCCAGGGCGGCGATGCGATCCAAGAGCTCGTTTACGGACGAGAGCTCTATTGGATCCAGCCGCTCGGCGAATTCTGAGCTGACGTGAAGATTGCTTTTGATGACTTGAGAGGTCATTGTCGAAGCGATGGCCGGACAGGCGGTCATAAGAAAACCACCTAGCCGGATTGTTTGGCCGGCGGCCAGGGCTCTGTTGGCGAAGATACCGTCCTTGAAGACGGGAGGAGGCATCCTTCCTATCGGTGACGGCACAGAGGAACTCTCAATGAAAGCACCAATGTCGGTGTCAAAACCGGCGGATCTCGGGTAGGGGGTCCCGAACTGTGCGTCTAGGCGGATGGTAACAGGAGACAAGGGACACGATGTTTACCTGTGTTCGGGCCCTCTTGATGGAGGTAAAACCCCACGTCTGCTTGATTGATATTGATATTGTGGATGTTTACAAGAGTGGATCTACCACGAGATCAAGGAGGCTAAACCCTAGAAGCTAGCCTATGGTATGATTGTAAGGGTTGTTGTGATTGTTCCCCCTACGGACTAAAGCCATCCGGTTTATATAGACACCGGAGAGGGCTAGGGTTACATAGAGTCGGTTACAATGGTAGGAGATATACAAATACGGATCGCCCACCTTTCCGTCCACGCCAAGGAAAGTACCATACGGACACGGGGTGAAGTCTTCAATCTTCTATCTTCATAGTCTTGGAGTCCGGTCGATGATGACAGTCCGGCAAACGATAGTCCGGCCGATGAAGGTAGTCCGGCTATCCAGACACCCCCTAATCCGGGACTCCCTCAAATGTCGTTTCATGCTTTTTTCTTTAATTCACGCACGCGGCATGCCCATATAATCCCCACCGTGCGGCTGCTCCTTCTCCATCATCCGACAGCCATGGGTGATTCTTAGGTCTCTAATTCAACACGATCCCATTTCCTTCCTAATCCTATGCCCCTCTTCCCCCAATTCTATCTAGATTTAGAATTTGTTTTTCTATATTGCTCTTTCTGCTCACAAAGAGGTTCTCTAGGTTGATGTATTTCAGCTCCTTTCTGCTGGATTAGAAGATTTACGCCTTACCAATTTGGAAGGTGATGCATGCACTAGGAAATTTTGAATTGTGCAAGCAAATCTCATTATTACAGCTATGTGTTCCTTTTCTTAAAAAAGATACAGTCCTAGATTCTCCATAAGACGAACTTTTCAATCGCTCAACCTTGGAGTTTATTAGCCTCTTAAGTTAATGATGATTGTCTTTCCCTTAAAAAAAGTTAATGGTTGTCTTCCATTTCCAGTTGCTTCTACAATTGTTATGGACAATACACAACATGTTTATTGTTGCAGTTGGATAATGACTCGTGGTTATGAAACAACTGGCCCAAAAGGATATTGAAGGACATAAGTTTAAGTTGTATTTTGAATGCGTTGTTTCATTGTAATTCATCCAAACATGGCGTCATTATTAATGAAATGTGATTTTCCATGTGTAGGGGATTTGATAAGACTTCAACCTTTACCAATTGCAAAATCTGCAACGACTAGCAAACTGAGGTATATTTTTTACCAATAAATATTTATGCTTTGCTCAAATGGTGTTCAACCACTTCTTTGATAGTGAACAGGGGGGAAATTTATTTAGTTGGTCATAATGTTATTGAAAATTGCATCTAACATTTTGTGTAAACCAGGGGATTCGTTTCTATCTTCAATTTCATACAAATTTATTTCCCTTACGTGACATAATCATGCTGGATGAAACTACTTGTGAGGGCTACCTCCAAACTAGAGATTAATCAGGTTATTTTAGGAGAGATTACGAGACTCTCCATCGAATTAAATAGGTATGTTGTTGTTCATTGATGGAACATGTCCTTCTACTTCATCAATTGTGTCTAGGAGCTTATAGAGCAACGCATGTGATGTACATCTGTAAATTCACTTTCATTTTACCGGAAAATATCTGCTCGATTCACTTTACTATTCTGGTAGCTTTATAAATTATCTCACCAAATGTGCTGCTGACGATGAAGGGCTGTGTATTTATTTCTGTAAGTGTAGGTAAATTAGTTTTACTAGATTTCACAACTGTCTGCTACCCTCTCTTCAATAGATGAACCCTCCTTTCATTAATGCTCGCCAATTCCTGCCCATAGCTAAAGCTGAAGTATAGATGAAGTGATAGCTATAGTAGCTGGAATTGGTGGATGAGATTACTTTATTTAAAAATAACATGGTAATTTGTGGGGCATGAAAAATAGATGGCATTCATCGCATGATGGATCTTTAAGGAATGTGATGGTACTGAAGAGAACCACCACCATTCTGTGTCATCGGCTCATTGCTAATGATTGTACAACACATATTGTGCTTCAAGCACTCCACTAAAAAGCATTGATCAATAATAACAGTAGTATAGGTACGAGTTAACCACAAGTTTTTGTTTGCGCATATCATTTTTAGTCTTGTGAAATTATTTTCGTTTTGTGTTACGGCTGTGCAAGCCATGTATTATTTACAAGAAATTTGTGAAGTATTTTATCTTTGTAAAACATATAGTCCAATTATTATTGCTTATGTTGCAGCCATCATGAGGCCAGGGTAATGGAAATGGTGTGTGCCAAGATAGGCAGGTGAAACGACGGCCAGCTTGAGAGAAGTTGCCAGATTATATATACCAGATTTCCTCTTACAAGGACACTTCCATAGGCATGTTGGATATCCTGCAGGATATGAAATCAAAGCTCAATGTACCGTTCTCCATGGAGATCTTGATACTTCCCACCTGGGCAAGTTGGATTACCAGAAACAACCTAATCTCCCAGCAGATCACCCCCTCTTTTCAAAGATGGAAAGATGTTTACTTTCAGGAACTGCAATGGTTGAGGCTCAAAATGAAAAGGAAGCATGCCACCTTGTATAATTCTTGGCTAGACTGTCAATTATAATTTTCTTTCTCTGTTTTGTAATCTTCTTTCCCTTTTTTCTTCTTTTTTCTTTCTCTTCCTTTTCCTTTCTTACTTTTCTTTTATTCTTCTTTATTTTTTCATTTTCTTTTCTTTGTTCTGTTTTGGCTTATATCAAGCATTGTAAGACATTTTATTTATTTATATTAAAAATTGCAGTGGGGCATTGCCCTATTGTGTATAGTCAAAAAATCGATAAAAAGAAGATACAAGGGCTTCAAAATCTCCCCAAGCTTAACATTATAAGCCAACGAGATTCATCCCCCCTTATTGTCGCTACCCAAGATTCTTGGCAGATGCAAGCATAGGGAAAGCAAACGATCATCACGAGAAGAAGCTCATTGGTCTCCTCTAAACTAGCAATGCACAACTTGAGTACTCCCTTAGTGTCCCCAAGTTCACAATGACCCTCAAACTTGTGGCCAAGGTTGTCTTGGTGCTCTTGGCGATCCCATCCTCCATCTCCTTAATACGATCACCCAAAAGTTCATGTTGAATTTTTGAACTGTTAGCATGTACCTCAAGTTGGCGGACGCGATCCTTGATCGAGCGTGGATGAGGATCGGGAATGTAGTTGGGATCTCCAAGAAACTTCTTCCTTTGGGGCCGAATGGTGATGCGAGCTTTCACAATAAACTTCCCACGTGGCTTGGGCTTGTCCTACTGCGATTCCTCCAATGACTCACAAATAGTGCAGCCACGAAAACCACAACCAGCCATGGTGATTGGAGTGTCGTTGACAAAGTGGAGACGATCACCGGTGCTTACAAGTTTTACCGATTCAATAGGATCCCAACTGGTGTCTTGTTCGCTTCCTCGTCATCTCCAAAGATCATCTCATTTGGTTCTTCCTCCGACGAAAGTCGCCGCTCTCTATGTGGCGCGACCTCTCCTGTTACGAGCCACGTGGTGAATCGCGATCTTCGAGTTCACGGTCCTCTTCCTCCCGGGAAGAGGTTTGCTTTTCATCCCACGAACGTGCCATGGCTTATTTGCACACAAACTTGACAAAAGTCTAGAGAGACTAGTTTTTGTTATTTGCGAGGAGAAGGGAGACATTGGAACCATATATAAGATGGTTAGGTCGCAAGATTTCACAAGATAAGGATGATTGAAAGAGATTAGGAAACAAATCAAACAAAATCAGGTAAAATCTAAACGGAATTGTGTTTTTCGTGCGACCAACGACGCAAGGTACGAGCACATGCGTCGTACCCTCGTGTCAGATTCAGGGCTCCACAGACCCAAGAAAGGTTCGAACTCCGGGGCGTGTGCGAAGGACTCAACCTATCCAACCAACCAACCCGCTGTCCCACGGCCTAGCTCGATGAACAAGGAAGAAGATGGACTCGACAGTTTACCCAGGTTTGGGCCACCTTGTGATGTAAGACCCTACTCCTGCTTTGGGGTGGATTTGCCTCACGAGGGGTTGAGGATGAACAAGTAGAAAGGATGAACAACCTCGCGAGGTCTGCTCTGGTGTGGGGATGAGTCGAGAGGTTCGGTTCGGGGGTCCGCCCCCTCTATGGTGGTGGCTAACCTATATTTATAGTGGCCTCGGTCCTCTTCCCCAAAATGTAGGCGGGAAGGGATCCCACAGTGGCCAATTTGAATGAGGACAAGTAGTCTTATCCTGACAAAAGGTGGTCTTCGCCTGCAAAGCTTCTGGCCGTGACGCTGCAGTGGGCTTGGCGATGACATCAGTCCTGCCGTCCTGGTGGTCTTGGTCTCGTTGCACTGGAATGGAAACCTTTGCCTGATTCCTCGGGAACCCACACCTGCGCTTGCCTCCTTAGCACCAAAGAGGAAGCTGTCTTCTCTGCGCCCGCTGGCGCCCGCCTGGTCTTGGTCGTCATGGCTTGCGTCACCGCAACCTCATGAGGTTGGGCACCTGCATAGGAATCTCCGCTCCTCAGGAGCAGCCTGGGGAGGCCGCTCCCTCAGGAGGTCTTGGCGTTGTCCCCCTCGCGAGGGTCTTGTCTTGATAGTCTTGTAGATGGGCCGTACCAGGCCGTCGAGGGAGCCACGCCATGGGCCGTAGGCATGCAAGTCTGGGTACCTGGTTCCCAGAACGCCGACACCTCGCTTGCACCGCCTCCTTCTCCCTTCGGCTGGGTTTATAGAGCATTTGAAAGCCTAAGGTACGAGCACGAGTGCTCACGCCGTGGGTTGTACTCCCCTTTGGCACCTGTATATATTTTTTTGCAATCGAATAATAGGCTCTAGGTCCAGTACGAGCATGGATGCTCGTACTCTGGGTCGTACCTCGTTCGGCCTATGGTAACATGAGGTCTCATTTTCCGAGATGACGCATGGTACCACTGGGGCGGTCGTATCCTCGCTCGTACCAGCTGTAAATAAATGTTTATCAAATCCTGATAGTGATTTACCTAGCTAGATAAAATGTAGGTTTTTATTTGGTAAGAAATTATTTTACTTATCAAAGGTAACATAATTTTATTTGGTAAGTCAATGAAAGGTGGGACAATCAAGACAATCGAAGGAAAACAAGTGAAGAAAGAAGAAGGGAAACAAGTGAAAAAGAAAGACATAGGAGGGAAAATCAAAACGAAGAGGGGAAGGGGAACAATGTAAGGTTGGACGAAACACTCCGCGTGACAGTAAAATAAACACTATATACTGTATGTTTTTTGAGCTGGACACCTAAATTCCCATCAAAACGAGGCCTTACCACGGCAATTATCCAGGTCTAACCACCACCCGTGCACTCTTAACTGGAGCACAACGACTCGGTGCTGACATTCCATTTCTATACATGTTCCACGACCATGTGTGTGACAGGGGGATATCCCATGCCACACCGTTGGCCATGGCGTGGCATGGAGCACACGCACACGCTCCCTTTTTGACTTCTTTTAACCTCAGCACACAACTATCAAAAACCCAGAAATAAAATAGACCAAACACCGAAACAAAGAAAAACACCCCCGCTTAATCATACCCCCTGCACCGCAGTCTCACCCCCACCCGCTCACCGCCACGCGGATCCGGCCCGGAGCCGGCCCCAGCCGTCAGTGGGTAGCGCTGGGTGTCGGGCAGGTCGCGGCCCCCGGATCTTAATCAAATCGAATGGGAATTTTGACGTCCGCAAGGACGGAGTCTCGGCATTTTCCTCTTCCCCCCTCCCTCCTCCCTCTCTCTGCTGTTTCGCTTCGCTTTCTCTCTCCTTCCTCGCTTCGCCTCCTCCCTTCTCCACAGAGAGGCCGAATCCCGTCGCCCGCGCTTGGGGACAGGGGGGAAAGATCTTTTCTACGAACCGGTTCTCCTCACCGGCGCGGCGGCGGGCTGTACCCTAGCCGGAGCGGAGCTGCTCCGGCGCGGCGGGGGCGGGGGTGGTAGTGGCGGCGAGCGCGTTGCCGGCGGACGAGGGTTCCTACGGGCCGCGCCGCGCCGCGCGATTTAGCGCGAGTCGTCCTTCGGATCGCTGGCGGGCCGGAGCTGCGTACTGGAGCTGGCTGGTGGCTTCGTGGCGGTGAGTGCGCTTGTTTGAGTATTTTATTTCGTTTGAGCAAGCTGCCTGCGGCCTCCGGCTTCCATTGCTCGAAGCCATAGAGTAACAATTCAGCGAGAACAAAGTTGCAGATGTAGTAGATAAATAATCTGACAGCATAAACACGTACCGAAGATTTACAGCTGACAAGCAGAACAGAGTGAAATGTCGAAAATCAGCTTTCAGGGAGTTTATTTATCCAAGCAGCAACATTATGGAGCTTGCTGTGCAGTTAATCACTGAACTGGTCACCATCCCCTCTGAAGAGGTCCATACTTCAGTTGAGTTGCTCCAGCAGTTATATAGCCCAACATGATGACCAGTAACAAATCAGAGACATGACAATATTGGGATCAGATGGTAATCTGTGTTGAAAACAAGCATTGCTTCATGTCCTTTGAATTGTCTGCACAACTGCAGCCATGTCTACCGGTGCTAGTTTTTTTTCCTACTTTGTGGAAATAATTGATCCAGAAGTCAATTGAGTTAGGTACATAATGTAAATCATATGTGCATTGTATAACTCTCCAGATAAACTTTGCAATTGTGCATTCAACGAATAAGTGTTTAAATGTGTCAAGTTTTCACAGTATTGATATCTTGTGTCGCTACCATCTGTTAGTCAGGCCTTCGTTACAGAATGCTTTTATTAGAAAAATTAACCACAAAAGGTTCCTGATTTTTTTTTCTTTTGAAACTGAAAAAGGTCCTGATCTTTAGAAGGCGTATTGGTCTACATCCTTGCATGTGTCCTAAAGTTGCAATCTCTGGTTGTTTACAGGGAATGCTGGCCTAATCCTGCTCAATTTTGGTGGATCTCGTGGGTATGCTGGTCTGAAAGGATGGTGAGTTGAGTGGTGACATAACCTTGGAGCGGTTTGCAGAGCTTGGAGCTCTCCGATTGCCCGCAAAGGATGGTTTCCTCGGGTCCCCCGAACCCAATGGGACCTGGGCAGCCAATGGGTGCTGCTTCTCTTCTCGGACGAATTCCAGCCTGCTCAGTGGTGGCCAGCAGGGAATGGGTAGCGGCGGCATGCTTCAGTCACAGTCCCCATTCTCATCTCTTGTTTCCCCGCGCACACAGTTTAGTGGGAATGGCCTGCTTGGAGGGTCCTCGAATGCCTCCCCCCTGCTCAACAGGCAGTCCTTTGGAAACGGAGGGACTGTGCCGGGTCCAGGGCAAATGGCTAATGGCGGGCTTCCGATGAATACGCTTCAGCAAAGAGGGGGGCTTGATGGTGCTGGTGACTTGATTGGCATGGGTGGATCTGATCCTATGTCATCCTCCCAGGTTAGTTTGGGCAATCACCTAGGTTCAGATAACTTGCAGCAGCAGCAGCAGAAGATGGATATGCAGGATTTGCAACAGCAGCAGCAGCACCACCAACAACTACCGATGTCTTACAATCAGCAGCAATTGCCAACGCAGCTGCTGCAGCTGCATGGTACAGTGAAGATGGAGAATGGCGGCAGCACAGGTGGAGTCAAATTAGAACAGCAGATGGGACAGCTTGACCAAAATGGCCCAGCCCAGATGATGCGCAATGCTGGCAATGTAAAATTTGAGCCACATCAGTTGCAACCGTTGAGGGGTTTGGGTGCGGTGAAGATGGAGCAACCGAATTCAGATCCATCAGCATTCTTGCAGCAACAGCAGCAGCACCATTTGTTACAGCTCACGAAGCAGAACCCTCAAGCTGCTGCGGCTGCCCAACTGAACCTTTTGCAACAACAGCGTATCATGCATATGCAGCAGCAGCAACAACAGATTCTGAAGAACCTTCCTTTACAGAGAAATCAATTACAGCAGCAGCAGCAGCAACAACAACATCAACATCAGCAGCAGCAGTTACTTCGTCAACAAAGTCTAAACATAAGAACTCCAGGAAAGCCGGCTTCCTATGAGCCAGGTACCTGTGCAAAGAGACTGACCCATTACATGTATCATCAACAAAACAGGCCACAGGTATGTTCTTTTTGTTTGTTTAAAAATGTGTAGTTTTATGCTCCAAGCAAAAGCCATGTTCTTACAACTTAGGGCATCTACTTATTCCTGTTGATGCAGGATAATAATATTGAGTACTGGAGAAACTTCGTCAATGAGTATTTCGCGCCAACTGCCAAAAAGAGGTGGTGTGTATCTCTCTACGGAACTGGTCGTCAAACTACTGGAGTTTTCCCTCAGGTTTACTATTGCTGTTCTCATCGAATCCGTACCTTTTCCCCCTTCCGGTTCCATATATTTGATTTATGCAAGTAAACTCTTCCGTTAGTTAGTTGGAGGATTTGGAGTATCACATACTATTTATAGTATACTTTTGCCTCCCAAATTATTATTTATAACTTCCCATATATGTTTGCACCTGCAGGATGTCTGGCACTGTGAAATATGCAATCGGAAGCCTGGCCGGGGCTTTGGTAAGCATCATTTTTATTTGTACATCTTCCTCACCGACTCGTGTTTCTAGTTTGATTTTATGTTGTCAACTTTACAGAGACAACAGTTGAGGTCTTACCACGATTATGCCAAATCAAATATGCGAGTGGTACATTGGAAGAACTATTGTATATTGATATGCCACGTGAATCCAAAAATGCATCTGGTCAGATTGTTTTGGACTATACTAAAGCAATCCAGGAAAGTGTCTTTGAGCAATTGCGTGTCGTACGCGAGGGGCATCTAAGGATTATTTTTAATCCAGACCTCAAGGTATTGCAACTCAGTTTTATACTTTGTTTTTCTTGTCACTTATTCATCATTTTGGTGGTTCTCTTATATTTTTTTTGAATAAGTGGTGGCTTTTGGACTAACATATTTCACCTGTACTTTTGGTTGTATTGAAGATTGCATCTTGGGAGTTCTGTGCTAGGCGTCACGAGGAACTTATCCCGCGGAGGTCAATAATACCGCAGGTATTAAGACTTATTAGGTTGCATTTGGGATTGTGGTGGATTATGATAGTCCAGCTTATCTGACCAGCTTTTGTTTATTTTAGTGTTTGTTTGGTTCATTTTTGCCCACTTTCATGGCTGTTTTTCCACACCAGATTATAAAATAAGCACAGCACAGCACAACACAGTTCAGCAATTGGAGACTAAGCCTTAATGTAGAGTTAGACATGGTTTCATTTACAGCCATGGATCTTGTCTGTATACTAGATTTGGTAACGAAGGTTTGATCTATGTTTGCACCTTGATGTTTAATGCAGGTTAGTCAGCTTGGCGCGGTTGTACAAAAGTACCAGGCTGCTGCTCAAACTCCAACGAGTTTAACAACTCAGGACATGCAGAATAATTGCAACTCGTAAGGAGATTGGCCCTGCTGTGCTGTGCATAATACTTTCCTTACGTTCTTTTCTAGAGTCAAATTTGCATATTCTCTTAATGTATAGCTTTAGATGTATTGGCCACCATGGCGAGTCGGGAGCCAATACATATACATGTGATACCTCATTCTAGCCATCCAAAGTTTTATGGCTATTGTAGTTGATTTGGTTTTAGCATATGGCCTTCTGTGACCAAAGCATACCAACTGAGTTTACCATCCTAGACAAAGCATGGATGAAAATGTTAGGGTTCTGTGAAGCTGGTCTCTGGGACCTAAGGACTTACATTGTCAGAGAATCGTCCTTGTCGAGTGGAACATGTCTGGTTAGGTGGGCTTGAGTGAGCTTACCCATTGCCTGGTTTGCCTTGCAAAAACATGAGTTGGTAATTCGCCCCAATCTCAGTACACTTTTTGAGTTGACCCGGCTGATGAGCGCTCATGATTCAAGAAACAATTGTTTCAAAAGGGAGGGCAACTATTGCACACCTACATGTTATAACTAGGTGCGACAATCATCCAGATGGTCTCCAAGTCCACATCATCTAATCCTTCCAAATGCCGCCCAGTTGTCCATGTCTCGAGCTTGCATAATATCATTAACACTAGATGGCTTCAGAGGTGCCCTGCTGCACATATCTTAATTTTTTAATGTTGCTCATAGCTAGTCAGTTAATTGAGAATTTGAGGCTGGGGTAAATAAAGTATCTGCTTGCGGGGCTGTCCTGCAATTATGAGATCTTTCTGACTCTTTTGTTGCTTACAATGTGGCCGCATTGTTATCCTGCTAGGGGAGTATATGGTCTCATATAATTTCATAGGAACTTTCTGTGAATGAGCTCTTGTGATTTATGAATAGGGCCTTAGCAAGCTGGCCTTCTGCCTCATTTTGCTATGAAAAAGGAAGTGAGCTTCAGGTTGTTTGCGTGCTTGCCATCTTTGTTTCATGCCAAGCGGCCAGTGAGCTAGGCCTGAGGAGTTCACTTGCCATGTACACATGTGCCTCATCTGGCTGCAAATGGGCATAAAAGGCAAAGGCAGGAATAAAATGGCTGATTATTATGATGATATTCCATATTAGATAATTTCTTCAGGTTAATATCTATCTTTAGGCTTATAAATAATTTCTGCCCTCTATGTTGTTATACCTCTACATAAAGAGGCGAGTTTTCTCACTCCATTTATCTAGGAAAACTTTCTTATTCTATGTAAAGGAGGCATCATAGCATAGTTTTTCATTGACGTGAGGATGGTTACCTAGGGTTTAAACCATGACCACCACCACAGCTCAAGGATGGGTTTTCATCTTCATGTGGACCCCAGTCCAACACATAACCAGAAAATCAGTGCATATGGTAGAAACATGATACTTCCTCTGTCCCATATTACTTGACGCTTAAACGGATGTATCTAGACGTATTTCAGTGCTAGATACATCCGTTCGAGCGTCAAGTAATATGGGACGGAAAATATTAGGATTATCATGATTACTTCCTATATTTGATATTTCTTTGGAGTTAGTTGCTATCTGCCATTATTCTCATTTTGAGCAGTCAACAAGTAAAACAAAGAATCCGCGAAAAAGGGTAAGCCAAAGGGGAAATACCGCGGTATCCATGCGGATGGGATATTGGGATCACATGATTGCAGAGACTGACACGTTGCCAGTTGGTTAGAATATATGATGCATATTTCAGTTTAATTGATTTCCAATAATACAATACTGTCAGATGTACCTTTAATGCACTTGGCACTTGTGCAATAGATGTATTTTTGAATTTCCTGCCACCAAACAATTAACACATGCTAAGATCACCCATTAATCTCAAATAAGTATCCACTATTCAAGTATTTTTTTATGGCTTATTCAGTTTTAAAACTTAATTTGTTTCACAGTTTTTGGAATTTGTATTTTTGTAAATTTTTGAAGTGGAAGTTTTTATAGCTTTCCACAAATCTAAGAGATTCAAAAAGGATTATAGGTGTTTCAGTTACATAGTACATTTGTATGTTATGTAGTATTAAATCGATTTAGTCTTCCACAACTATATTTAGTTCTGAAATTTGCTGATGTGTATGGTTGGATATTTGGATTTTTTCTCCCAAATTATATAATCTTTTGTTCCACAAAGTTCTATGTACTTCTACTAACAATACAATATTAAAAAAAAGAAAAATACAAAACCACTTTATATTTTCACGTTTCACAGTTCCACCACATAAACTCAAATGTGACTCGATCAGTTTTATACTCAGGATTATCTTCAATATAGAATGATTATCACTTGAATGCCAACAGAATTATGTAGTAACAGACTCTCACCCAATTCGATGTCAAATTCTATGTTTCTGACCGTTACTAGTGCAAGCAATAAGACCAACATTTTTAGCCACATTAAATTTTAACTCACTCGGCATTATCATTAATACTAATAATTGAAAGATGAGAAAGAGGGATTGGGTCTTTATATCCTGTACATGTCACTTGTATTAAGTTATGTAGTTCTGCAGTATTTACTCAAAACAGAAAAGATCCAATCCCTAGACATGCAGGGCCGTCCAGATATCGTGGTCGCGTCCGTAATGTGCCAGGTGATTTCTCTAAACCAAAGTTATTATTCTATACCCCCCTACTCCCCTAGCCTTTGCAATGCAGCTGCCTCAATGGCACTGGTATGCTGCCTGGTGCCAGGGTCCACAAGGCCACATCACAAGCCTAAAAGTTTGACCCCCTCCTACACGTCAGCTGCCAGCATCTTGAAACCTTGGTAGGAAAATAATTAGCAAGACATTCCATACAAGGTCCTGTGCAGAAGATAGTGATCCCTGACTAAGTATAGTGAGTAGTTGATCTGCAATATTTGTGTGGAAGACATGTTTATTTCATACCTAAAAAAAGAATTATTTTGACTAGGTGTGACCAATAAGGACGTTACCATTTGAGCATTCTAAATATGGCGTTTAGTCCGAGTCGATCTATCATGTTAGAAGCAGTATGTCATTGTACAGTAGACAGGTCATAGTCATGAGTATCAACATATTGTTTGTCATGTATTCGGCTCATTACATATGTCATTTAACTCATAAAAGGAGATTCTCTGTAAAAAGAAATATAATTGAAACTACATCGGAATGAGCTGCGCTAAAATATGCATGTGATGATAATGTGCACATGTCTTTCCATTCCACTGTAATGTGTGGAGGACAATGGGTGATGTGAATCAAGTAATTAACATTGAAGGTTTTGCCATATTTTTGGCTAATTACTATAGTTGAGTTTGATGCACCAACCAACCCTGTTTGGCAATACATGCAGTTAATTTAAGTCAAAGGCGAATCCTCGTCCCTAAGATGTGGATTAGAATCGTGAGGTTCTGTTAGGACACAAGCTCAGGTCAATCGTCTTGCAAAATGTGCTAACATTGCGAGTGCATGCCCATTCTAATCACACCAGCACCACTCCTTTAATAATAAATGAGCATGTAAAGTCTCTGTCTCAGGACCTCTTGCTCTTGTGCAATTCTTTCATGCGCCAACGAACACCATTAAGAGCTTATGCTGCCAGGCAAAGTGAATAATTTAGACTCCATGTTTGTGCACTTATTACCTAACAAGGCAATCTCATCTTAGGCATGATTGTTTCTCTTACTAGATAATTTGACTCTGCGTTCCAACGGGGGCACAAATCTTCTGTATGCAATCACTGTGATTTATGTGCCATTTTATTGTTACATGTGGTTACATACCAAAAAAGGCGTACCAAAAAAGGACTTTAGTTGCCAATTGGATCAGTACTTATTGGCTTACCGAAGAAACATGATTTTATTTGGTAAGTCAGTAAGACGTGGGGCAGTTGAGGCGATTTTCAAGGGAAACCGGTTGGAAGAAACCAGCAAAACTGGAAACGGAGGAGGTGGGGTCGGGAGGGAGAGTGCGGACAAAAAAAGGAACGTAACACATAACCATACATACTTATTAAGTAGGGGAGAGAGATATCTTGATTAGCTGGAACGAACCGAAATGAATACTTGCTGATGAATGCAATGGAGATGGGATCTAGCTGAATATCTCGATGGTTCTCAGACTGTAGAACAGGTATATAGAAAAATGCAGTTTCCTAAGAAATGATTTTCATTTTAGCTGAGTAGACTCCAGAGTAGATGCAAGGTACGGGATATTATACTGTGTTATGGAAACCCTGGTCGTTTGACCAGAAAGATCTTGGAGGGGCAGAGCTTTGCCCGATCTAACTGGGTTCAGCCTATGACACAAAGCTACAAAAATTCAGGAGGAATAGGATTCCAGCAATAGACATTCTAGTTTCGTGATGGAACTGTATGGTGCTAGCCTGTCCACCCTTGGTTTGGTCCTGTGCCAAAAGGACATGTTAGGTTTTATTTATGCGTGTTAAGCAAGTCCAACCAGTGAGCCTAATTGGAGAGTCCGCAACAGAGCCACTGGTTAGAATAGCGGACAGGTGAATTGGAAGCTTCACTGGGTAAACCGGTCTGGTTTCAGTAACTATGATATCGTGTGGCGGAGTACGCTCAAGAAGATGCTTCACATGTACTCACTCTGTCCCATAATATAAGAGCGTTTTTGATGGAGGGAGTATTTTGTTAGCAATTAGCAACATACTATTTTGTGTTATGTTTCCAATTTACTATCGGTTGGCAACAGTCGACCATATATTGATGTTCAAGAAACATCAAAGATTCATAAACATATAGAAGCCTGATATGAACAATGGGTGCTTTGTGTTGAACATCTTTGCTTTGACTTCAAGAACATTATGTTTTGCTTCCCTTTTAATAACTCTCTCTCTCTCTCTCTCTCTCTCTCTCTCTCTCTCTGCAAGAACTTATTATAGTTAACAAGTATTGATAGTTAACAGTTTATGCTGTTTCAGGGTTGCATGTTATTCATAGCGTTCTTACTTTGCGTGCTGACTGTTTTTTAGTAACTATTGCCATTCACCAACTCAATGTTTCTTTTAGTAACTAGTATTTTTTTAGTCCATGCAATCTGTACTTATGTGTTAATCCTGTTTCATTAGGTTTGTTGCATGTGCCCGCCAACTGGCTAAAGCTCTGGAGGTGCCTTTGGTAAATGATTTAGGATACACAAAACGATATGTCCGCTGCCTTCAGGTATACTATGGTCTGATACCTCCGTCCGGAAATACTTGTCGGAGAAATGGATGTATTTAGACATATTTTAGTTCTAGATACATCCATTTTTATCCATTTCTCTGACAAGTACTTTCGGACGGAGGGAGTAGTTTCCATCCACCTGTTATAATTTCTAAGCTCCCATCATTGTTAGAATTTTTGCGATTGTTTAGGTTTTGTAGGTATGATTTAAGTTGATTTTTGTTTCTACTAATTTCATGTGATTCATTGATATTCCCAGATTGCAGAGGTGGTAAATTGTATGAAAGATTTGATTGACCAAAGCAAGCAGACTGGATCTGGACCAATCGGTATGACATTTTAATCTTTCCCTTGTGGGGATGGCTAGGAACTTGGTTTCTGTGATTTTTCTCTAATTCTGGGTCACAAAGAACAGTAGCCTGTTGGGGTGCTATTTGCTGTTTTATGTGATTTGGTTATCTGTAACACCCACAGTTATTTCTATTTCAGATAGCCTGCATAAATTTCCTCGGAGGACTCCATCAGGGATCAACCCTCTTCAACCACAGAAGCAACAACCTGAAGAACAGCAATCTGTTCCGCAGAGTTCAAACCAGAGTGGCCAAAATTCTGCCCCTATGGCTGGTGCGCAGGCTTCTGCCTCTGCCAATGCAGATGTGACATCAAATAATTCTCTCAGTTGTGCACCCTCTACATCTGCACCCTCACCAACTGTTATGGGGATCCTGCAAGGTTCAATTGATTCTAGCCAAGATCATCTAATGAGCAGTGCAAATGGTCAGTATAACAGTGGGAATAATGGTGCAATTCCCAAGGTGAACTCCGCAAGTTCATTACAGTCAAATCCTTCTACCTCTTTCCCTTCCCAGGTACCTATATCATCCAATAACAACATGATGCCTGCCCTTCAGAATACAAACCAACTCAGTTCCCCAGCAGTATCATCAAACTTGCCGCCAATGCAGCCTCCTGCAACTCGATCTCAGGAGCCTGAGCAAAGTGATGCCCAAAGCTCGGTTGAGAGAATCTTGCAAGAGATGATGTCATCACAAATGAATGGTGTTGGCCATGCAGGGAATGACATGAAGAGACCAAACGGATTTACCCCTGGTATTAATGGGGTTAACTGCTTAGTTGGTAATGCTGTCACAAATCACTCTGGAGCCGGAGGAATGGGGTTGGGGGCCATGGGTGGGTTCGGTTCAAATCCTACAGCTAATGGGTTGAGAATGGCAGTGACGAACAATGCAATGGCAATGAACGGGAGGATGGGAATGCATCACAGTGCACATGACCTATCACAGTTGGGCCAGCAGCAGCAGCAGCAGCAGCAGCAGCAGCAGCAGCATGACATAGGAAACCAGCTGTTGGGTGGACTTAGAGCTGCAAATAGCTTCAATAATCTTCAGTATGATTGGAAACCCTCTCAATAGCGTGGCTGGAAACACTCAAGTTCAATATGATGATGACGCAGCTGTTCTCACTGGGCTCGTCGCTTATGGACCATCAGCGTCAGCGCCATAAACCCCCCTTGGACCAAAAGCATATGGGCTCTAATGGTGCCATAGAAAGGAATCATAAGCAATGGCAAGCACTGAGCTGGTCACTGTTATGGTGCATCAGTTTGTTTAGCTGGTTCGCTGTGTATTATGCAACAATGACGCTGAGCTACCTGCCTTGGTTATCTTACCGAAAGATAAGAGGGTTAGAATCTGCCTGCACGGGCAGCCGTCGGTACTGGTGTATGGTGTTATTTCTCACCCAGAAAAGAAGTTTTTCCTCTCTTTTTTCTCTCTTGACGGATGACATCTAATCTGTAACTTATGGTCGCCCCTTGCTGTAGCAATCATGTGTGCTTATATCTCTCTTTGCTTGAGAATTTTCCCTTTGTAGCCTTACTACACTCTCTGTAAGTTGCCATATTGACTGACTAGTGAAAAAGTATCAGCAATGTTTGGGAGATCTCACTGGCAGAATGTGCTTTCTTCTATACCCAAGCATCTCAACCAACTACTCCCTCTGCCCTACTCCCTTCATTCTACAATGTAGTGCTCCATTTCACAATCACTGGCAGAATGTGCTTTCTTCTATACCCAAGCATCTCAACCAACTACTCCCTCTGCCCTACTCCCTTCATTCTACAATGTAGTGCTCCATTTCACAATGTTGTGCGCCCGCGATACGAATTCAATGGTATAATTTTTGCTTCCACCGCAGTCGGCCTTGTTGGTTAAATTTATGGTCAAATTTAGATCTCAGAAAATGAGGACGCATTATATTATGAAATGAAGGGAGTATAATATAAGAATATTTTTAACACTATACTAATATATAAAAAACACTTTTATATTACGGGACGAAGGTAGTACTAGCTGTGCAGGTGCGAGGCATGGTCGAGAGCAATTTAACGAAATGTGCAGTCGATCTCAAGAAAAAAGAAGTGCATGGTACTGGAACGCCATTGTCACGTGGAAAACAAAAGTAGAAACTATCTTGCACTTAAGATAGATCCCGATGCTAATCCAGTGGCTAAGCTGGATCATTGAGACTTAGAAAGGTCTCAGCCTATACCGACCGTTGGCAATTTCTAACGTACAGGTTTCTAAACTAGCTGCTCTCGCTCTACCAGTTTGTACTGAACTTTTAGAAGGGCGACGCTACGCGTCCATCAGCCGATCGATGTTTAGATTTTATTCGTCGCCTCGACGGTCGTTGAATGCCCGAACTGATAGCCATCTGATCTAGTATCCGCGCTCCGCATGCCTACTCGTTATTTCCGTAACAAATGCTCTGTTGCGGAAACAACACTATTGCCACCGGCTCCGACAGAGTTGCGCCCCGTGCGCTGCCGCCGCCAACCCACTGTAAATCAGCCCGCCACCAGCGTGCAGGAACTAAATTGAAGTTTCTACGACACTGGCGCACCATATCGCGCCTCAGATGGTTGGATCTGACGGAAATCGAGCTCACCGAGGGGCCCTGCTTCGAGAACAGCCGCGGCCTCTACTCCAGCATGACGGCGACGAGCTCCCACGTTGGGCACTTCTTGGACGATTTCTGCAACTGAAGCTATGTTTCTGAAACATGCGTCGTGTTACAATGCTTGGCCTCGTACGCTCTAACATCGTGTGCTCCTCCAACGCTTTTTGCAACTGGGGTTATGTTTCTGAAGCAAGACCCATGCTGCAGAAAAAAAATCTTCGCTGCCGAACATTTTTTTTCTGAAACAAGACCTGTGTTGCAGAAACTTTTTAAAACTAGACCATGTTGCTGAAAAAAAACTTCACCACCAAATCATTTTCTATTTCTGAAACAAGATCTTTGTTGCAGAAACCGCCGATCTCTCATTCATACCTATTTGAGTCGTTGCCGGCCACCGCCGATCCCGAGCAAGTAAATCGTAAATGCCATACCCATGATAGATAAGGCCTGGTGGCCCAACGCCTTGCTCCGCCGCACCCGTCCGCCGGCTCCCAAATCCAGTCGCTCGCCCTCTAATCCAGACGAGCCCCGAAACCCGCCTACTGTTGCCCAGTTGCAGGAATGACTTTATTGAAACAACATGCGAGTTGCAGGAAAACAGACGCGGCTTCCAGACGAGCCCCGAAACCCCCCCTATTGTTATCCAGTTGCAGGAATGACGGTCTCAAAACAATAGGTGAGTTGCAGGAAAAGCAGACGCGGCTTCGGCGGACGTGGGGATCAACACACGATCGAACGACCACGGAGCCGGCGGACGGGCGCCCGTGATCGGCCGGTAGAAGGTAAGATTTTTCCCTTTTTTTAAACTTGTTGCACACTTTATTAAAACTTAAATAATAGTTACATCTTTAACCAGGTCAACTAAGGGAAAACCAGGAGGTTCATCACCCCAAGAAATAACAACTTGAGACTTTCTTGCTAAAGAGTGTGCCATCGTATTTGCCTCCCTCGGGTAGTGAACAAAAGTGATCCGATCCTCTCTGCTATATGGAAGCAACAAGGATAGTTGTATATGGACTGAGTATTTCAGCTCCCCTTTGCAAACATTATTAAGCTCTAGGAAATCCGATCAAAAACAACTTGTGAGCATCCCGGTTCGTTTGCAAGTATCATTTAGTTTTTCATTGCTAACCCCTCCGTTGAAGGAGCATCGAGCACATGATAAAATGTTGAACTTGAATGCTGGACTAGCGTGCGAATATTTAGAATGTATATTATGGTCTCGGTTAACCGCATGAACCACTGTAACAAGATAGGTGGTTATATGTCAGACAACAGAGTATGAGAGTGAGCTAGTCAGTAGCCGAGTTTTCTAGTGTTGAAACGAGCTGCGCCAATGTGTTGTGTTTGCACCAACAATGTTTACAAGTGGGTTTGCACCAACTGTGTTTACAAGTGGGGTTGCATCAATAGTGTTTATAAGTACTTAACCAACATTACCTACCCTGTGTACACGCCGCCGCACCAAAAGTTGTCAAACAAGTATTTCATCAAACATACTTTGCTCATATGATAAACAGTGGCAACTTATGTCTCACCATGCCATATTACATTAAAAAAACTCGTGAGGATGCATCTGTTTCGACAACACTTAGAGGGGACTCGCATGATTCACGGACACACAAAAGTAGTAGTAGTTCCCAGAGAGCTTCAAATAGAGTACTATGGGCTAGATTTTCTACCTAGATAAGCTTGACAAGAACAGTACGCCTCACAAACGAAGGCGTATCTTTGACCTTGTCGTGCTTCAGCACACCATGGACAACACGCCTCACAACAGCGTGGCTGGAGTACACTTCATCTTCAGCATAAGTTCAAATGGCTTCCAGGATCAAACAACCGAAGAACCTTGTTTTCCAAGTGCGTATAATCAGGTCATCCACCTCATAGGGAGTGAAATGTAAAACTACACAATCCTTGTCTGCATGAGGGCTCTAATTGAAACACAAGCAGTTCTAAATTACTTTCCAACATAAAAAACACAAGTTATTAAACCACCATGTAGAGTCAAAAGTATGCATGGCAGGGAAGGTAGTATGACATCAGAGCTAATAAATCTTGCATTATTTATCACCACATAGTATGCATAGTGTAAAACCCCCTGAATATAGATAACAAAACCACAATCAAGATTGCCAAAGAAAAAAATCACCTTGGGAAACTCACCGGGAGGGGGGGGGGGGGCATCCTCAAAGGGGTCCATCTTGCCGAGGGAAAACTGCTCCTCCACGGCCACGGGGGCTATCACCTCAAACGTGGCATTGAGCATCTCAGTAGTGGGGCGTATCTGGGGTCTGCTCGGTGGTGGCCTTCCTCTTCTTGGAGCTCTCTGTCTCGGGGGGATCAGCCTCTTGCACCTGCTCCAACATAGATCTTTGCCCTGTTCTTCAAGATCCATCAAGAAACTGACAAATAGAAGACTGTCGGGGGGATGATGTTGGAGATATGCCCTAGAGGCAATCATGTATGATGATATTTCCTATGTGTTTATGAATAAAGATAGTCCTTGGACATTATCAATGATGTGTATCAGCAAGTATGTGACTTGTTTGTGGGACTATGCATTGTATGATGACTGTCCTAAAGGTCCCTAGTCAAAAGAAGGCTGTGGGCCTTGATGACTAGACTGGCATATGACACGGTCGATGGCTTGGTCTCACTAGCCATGGAGCATTGGATGCTAACCAGATAATATGGACTTGGAAAGGTCTGGTCGGATTCGACATAGTCGGATCCGAGTCGAGATAAGGTCTGAGTCGGATAGACCCAACTATGAGACGCAGAGATATGTCATCTGTGAGTCTCTAGTACAACATACGTTCTATGTCCTAAGACCTGAAATGACACATGTACTGGATGGTGACAGACTTGCTTTGGGCCGACCAAACGCTACTCCGTGGTAGGTAATTACAAAGGTAGGTTTCGGGTTTGTCCGATCCGATCTTTGCGAGACACGGTCGAGCAAGATGGGATTTGCTCCTCCGATCGGAGAGATATACTTTGGGCCCCTCGTGTAGGCCCGGCCGAGAATAGCATGGCCATGCGACAAGGATTATGAGATAATCCGGATTGTGGTCGGTATCCGGAACGAGAAAGAGGTCGGGTTAGCACAAGGATGACAGTCTCGCCTTGAGCCCGACAACATATATCATGCGGCAAAGGAGCGAAGTGTGACACGTTATGCGAGTTCGCCTAACCAGCTTCATCGTGCAGCTTGGTGGTCGGCACGCCTTGCTAGAGGCCGCTACCAACCGTCTGGTCGGAGGTGATCCGAACTGTGACCAAGCCGACTTGAACCTAAGGGGTCGCGGCAAGGGAAGGAACCTATGAGGTCAGTTAAAGAGACCTTTGGTCGGATGTGATCCGAATCGGACTAGGAACGTGACCGAATAGACTTTGGGCTTTAGGGTGCATGCGAGGCCCAAGTGTTGAGCCCGCGACGGACGCCTATATAAAGTGGAGGTGCGGCACACTCGGGCGATTGATCGCTTGGCCGCTGCGACTAGGGTTTGCATGTGTTGCGAATAGCCACCTCCACTCGCCGCCGATGTGATCGGACCTAGCAGTCCGCCGCCGACGTTCCTCCCGCACGCGGATACCGTTAGAGGCGGTGCACTTGCGCCGCTCCGGCGAACTTCGTGCGTGGGATCGGACGACCGCCGCTCGGCGGAGATCGAACAAGGAGGAGGCGATCCACGCAGACGCTGCCCCAACTCTTCTTCCGCCGCGACGCTGCGTGTCTAGTGGTAACGAATCGTGATCCATCTCCCGTAGCATGTTCCTGGATGTTCTGCGCGTAGGAATTTTTAATTTGCAATCGACGCACTCTACCGTAGAACCCAACAGTGGTATCAGAGCCTCTGTTATAGGATTTGGATTCAGATCGTATGCATATTAGATATGTGGAGGCGGCAGATGAGATCTGTTGTCCTTGAAGAGATCGGCTATGTGCACGGTTGATATGATCAACTACACATGGGGATCGCTGAGGCTATGTTTTCTGTAAATCGGGATCGATGAGGTTGTGACACGATCTACACCTACCGGTCGGTCATCCGCCATCGGGGTTAACAGTGAAACATAAATCCGAATCGGATTCGCGATGATCGATAAGATCGGTCAGATCAGAGAATTCGGCGTGATCAGAGTTCAGATGTGATCTGTGATTTCTGAAAACGTCGGGCGCTGCCCGCACCCGCGAGGGGCGCTGCCCCTTCGCTGCCGAACATTTTTTTCTGAAACAAGACCTGTGTTGCAGAAACTTTTTAAAACTAGACCATGTTGCTGAAAAAAAACTTCACCACCGAATCATTTTCTATTTCTGAAACAAGATCTTTGTTGCAGAAACCGCCGATCTCTCATTCATACCTATTTGAGTCGTTGCCGGCCACCGCCGATCCCGAGCAAGTAAATAAATGCATCACATGATGGATAAGGCACAGTGGCCCAACGCCTTGCTCCGCCGCACCCGTCCGGCTCCCAAATCCGATCGCTCGCCCTCTAATCCAGACGAGCCCCGAAACCCGCCTCATTGCCCGATTGCAGGAATGACTTTATTGAAACAACATGCGAGTTGCGGGGAAAAGCGAGACGCGGCTTCGACGAGCCCCGAAACCCCTATTGTTATCCAGTTGCAGGAATAGCGGTCTCAAAACAATAGGTGAGTTGCAGGAAAAGCGAGGCAACCGGCGGACGTGGGGATCAACACACGATCGAAGCGACCACGGAGTGAATGACGGGCGCCCGTGATCGGCCGGTAGAAGGTAAGCTTTTTCCCTTTTTTTAAACTTGTTGCACACTTTATTAAAACTTAAATAATAGTTACATCTTTAACCAGGTCAACTAAGGGAAAACCAGGAGGTTCATCACCCCAAGAAATAACAACTTGAGACTTTCTTGCTAAAGAGTGTGCCATCGTATTTGCCTCCCTCGGGTAGTGAACAAAAAAGTGATCCGATCCTCTCTGCTATATGGAAGCAACAAGGATAGTTGTATATGGACTGAGTATTTCAGCTCCCCTTTGCAAACATTATTAAGCTCTAGGAAATCCGATCAAAAACAACTTGTGAGCATCCCGGTTCGTTTGCAAGTATCATTTAGTTTTTCATTGCTAACCCCTCCGTTGAAGGAGCATCGAGCACATGATAAAATGTTGAACTTGAATGCTGGACTAGCGTGCAAATATTTAGAATGTGTATTATGGTCTCGGTTAACCGCATGAACCACTGTAACAAGATAGGTGGTTATATGTCGGACAACAGTATGAGAGTGAGCTAGTCAAGAGTCGAAGTTTTCTAGTGTTGAAACGAGCTGCGCCAATGTGTTGTGTTTGCACCAACAATGTTTACAAGTTGGTTTGCACCAACTGTGTTTACAAGTGGGGTTGCATCAATAGTGTTTATAAGTACTTAACCAACATTACCTACCACAATGTACACGCCTTACGCACCAAGAGTTGTCAAACAAGTATTTCATCAAACATACTTTTCTCATATGATAAACAGTGGCAACTTATGTCTCACCATGCCATATTACATTAAAAAAACTCGTGAGGATGCATCTGTTTCGACAACACTTAGAGGGGACTCGCATGATTCACGGACACACAAAAGTAGTAGTAGTTCCCACAGAGCTTCAAATAGAGTACTATGGGCTAGATTTTCTACCTAGATAAGCTTGACAAGAACAAGACGCCTCACAAAGCAGGCGTATCTTTGACCTTGTCGTGCTTCAAAGACACCATGGACAACACGCCTCACAACAGCGTGGCTGGAGTACACTTCATCTTCAGCATAAGTTCAAATGGCTTCCAGGATCAAACAACCGAAGAACCTTGTTTTCCAAGTGCGTATAATCAGGTCATCCACCTCATAGGGAGTGACATGTACAACTACACAATCCTTGTCTGCATGAGGGCTCTAATTGAAACACAAACGGATTCTAAATTACTTTCCAATATAAAATACACAAGTGATTAAACCACCATGTAGAGTCAAAAGTATGCATGGCGGGGAAGGTAGTATGACATCGAGCTAATAAATCTTGCATTATTTATCACCACATAGTATGCATAGTGTAAAACCCCACGAATATAGATAACAAAACCACAATCAAGATTGCCAAAGAAAAAATCACCTTGGGAAACTCACCGGAGGGGGGGGCCTCCTCACAGGGGTCCATCTTGCCGAGGGAAAACTGCTCCTCCACGGCCACGGGGGCTATCACCTCAAACGTGGCATTGAGCATCTCAGTAGTGGGGCGTATCTGGGGTCTGCTCGGTGGTGGCCTTCCTCTTCTTGGAGCTCTCATCTCGGGGATCAGCCTCTTGCACCTGCTCCAACATAGATCTTTGCCACTGTTCTTCAAGATCCATCAAGAAACCGACAAATAGAAGACCTGTCGGGGATGATGTTGGAGATATGCCCTAGAGGCAATCATGTATGATGATATTTCCTATGTGTTTATGAATAAAGATAGTCCTTGGACATTATCAATGATGTGTATCGGCAAGTACGTGACTTGTTTGTGGGACTATGCATTGTATGATGACTGTCCTAAAAGGTCCCTAGTCGAAAGGGCTGTGTGGACGCGCAGCCGACTAGACTGGCATATGACACGGTCAATGGCTTGGTCTCACTAGTCATGAAGCATTGGATGCTAACTGGATAATATGGACTTGGAAAGGTCTGGTCGGATTCGACGTAGTAGGATCCGAGTCGAGATAAGGTCTGGGTCGGACAGACCCAACTATGAGACGCAACGATATGTCATCTGTGAGTCTCTAGTACAACATACGTTCTATGTCCTAAGACCTGAGCTGACGCATGTACTCGGGATGGTGACAGACTTGCTTTGGGCCGACCAAACGCTACTCCGTGGTAGGTAGTTACAAAGGTAGGTTTCGGGTTTGTCCGATCCGATCTTTGCGAGACACGGTCGAGCAAGATGGGATTGCCCCTCCGATCAGGAGAGATATACTCTGGGCCCCTCATGTGATCGACCGAGAATAGCATGGCCATGCGACAAGGATTATGAGATAATCCGGATTGTGGTCGGTATCACCGAACGAAAGAGGTCGGGTTAGCACAAGGATGGCAGTCTAGCCTTGAGCCCGACAACATATATCGTCTTGGCAAAGGGAGCAGATGTGTGACATGTTATGCAGGTTAGCCTAACCAGCTTCATCGCTCGCTTGGTGGTCGGCACGCCTTGCTAGAGGCCGCTACCAACCGTCTGGTCGGAGGTGATCCGAGCGTGACCAAGCCGACTTGAACCTAAGAATTCGCGCAGCAAGGGAAGGAACCTATGAGGTCAGTTAAATGAGACCTTTGGTCGGATGTGATCGAAGGCTGGACTAGGAAACGTGACCGAATAGACTTTGGGCTTTAGGGTGCATGCGAGGCCCAAGTGTTGAGCCAGCGACGGACGCCTATATAAAGTGGAGGTGCGGCACACTCGTGCAGTTGATCGCTTGGTAGCTGCGACTAGGGTTTGCATGTGTTGCGAATAGCCACCTCCACTCGCCGCCGACTGTGTGATCGGACCTAGCAGTCCGCCGCACGACGTTCCTCCCGCACGCGCGGATACCGTTAGAGGCGGTGCACTTGCGCTGCTCCGGCGAACTAGTACGTGGGATCGGACGACCGGCCGCTCGAGGCAGATCGAAAAAGGAGGAGATGATCCACGCGGACGCGCTGCCCCAACTCTTCTCCGCTGCACGGCACTGCGCGTCTAGTGGTAACGAACTGTGATCCATCTCCCGTAGCATGTTCCTGGATGTTCTGCGCGTAGGAATTTTTAATTTGCAGTCGACGCACCCTACCGTAGAACCATAGGTGGTATCAGAGCCTCTGTTATAGGATTTGGATTCAGATCGTATGCATATTAGATATGTGGAGGCGGCAGATGAGATCTGTTGTCCTTGAAGAGATCGGCTATGTGCACGGTTGATATGATCAACTGCACATGGGGATCGTTGAGGCTATGTTTTCTGTAAATCGGGATCGATGAGGTTGTGACACGATCTACCCCTACCGGTCGGTCATCCGCCATCGGGGTTAACAGTGAAACATAAATCCGAATCGGATTCGCCATGATCGATAAGATCGGTCAGATCAGAGAATTCAGCGTGATCGGAGTTCAAATGTGATATGTGATTTCTGAAAACATCGGGCGCTGCCCGCACCCGTGAGGGGCGCTGCCCCTTCGCTGCCGAACATTTATTTTCTGAAACAAGACCTGTGTTGTAAAAACTTTTTAAAACTAGGCCATGTTGCTGAAAAAAAACTTCACCACCGAATCATTTTCTATTTCTGAAACAAGATCTTTGTTGCAGAAACCGCCGATCTCTCATTCATACCTATTTGAGTCGTTGCCGGCCACCGCCGATCCCGAGCAAGTCGTAAATGCCGCCACATGATAGATAAGGCACAGTGGCCCAACGCCTTGCTCCGCCGCACCCGTCATGGCTCCCAAATCCAATCGCTCGCCCTCTAATCCAGACGAGCCCGAAACCCGCCTCTGTTGCCCGATTGCAGGAATGACTTTATTGAAACAACATGCGAGTTGCGGGGAAAAGCGACGCGGCTTCGGGCGAGCCCGAAACCCCCCCTATTGTTATCCAGTTGCAGGAATGACGGTCTCAAAACAATAGGTGAGTTGCAGGAAAAGCAGATGCGGCTTCGGCGGACGTGGGGATCAACACACGATCGAACGACCACGGAGCCGGCGGACGGGCGCCCGTGATCGGCCGGTAGAAGGTAAGATTTTTCCCTTTTTTTAAACTTGTTGCACACTTTATTAAAACTTAAATAATAGTTACATCTTTAACCAGGTCAACTAAGGGAAAACCAGGAGGTTCATCACCCCAAGAAATAACAACTTGAGACTTTCTTGCTAAAGAGTGTGCCATCGTGTTGCCTCCCTCGGGTAGTGAACAAAAAGTGATCCGATCCTCTCTGCTATATGGAAGCAACAAGGATAGTTGTATATGGACTGAGTATTTCAGCTCCCTTTGCAAACATTATTAAGCTCTAGGAAATCCGATCAAAAACAACTTGTGAGCATCCCGGTTCGTTTGCAAGTATCATTTAGTTTTCATTGCTAACCCCTCCGTTGAAGGAGCATCGAGCACATGATAAAATGTTGAACTTGAATCTGCTGGACTAGCGTCGAATATTTAGAATGTATATTATGGTCTCGGTTAACCGCATGAACCACTTTGTAACAAGATAGGTGGTTATATGTCGCACAATGAGTATGAGAGTGAGCTAGTCGATGGCAGAGTTTTCTAGTGTTGAAGCGAGCTGCGCCAATGTGTTGTGTTTGCACCAACAATGTTTACAAGTGGGTTTGCACCAACTGTGTTTACAAGTGGGGTTGCATCAATAGTGTTTATAAGTACTTAACCAACATTACCTACCACAATGTACACGCCCGCACTCAAGAGTTGTCAAACAAGTATTTCATCAAACATACTTTTCTCATATGATAAACAAGTGGCAACTTATGTCTCACCATGCCATATTACATTAAGAAAACTCGTGAGGATGCATCTGTTTCGACAACACTTAGAGGGGACTCGCATGATTCACGGACACACAAAAGTAGTAGTAGTTCCCACAGAGAGCTTCAAATAGAGTACTATGGGCTAGATTTTCTACCTAGATAAGCTTGACAAGAACAGTACGCCTCACAAACGAAGGCGTATCTTTGACCTTGTCGTGCTTCAGCACACCATGGACAACACGCCTCACAACAGCGTGGCTGGAGTACACTTCATCTTCAAAGATAAGTTCAAATGGCTTCCGGATCAAACAACCGAAGAACCTTGTTTTCCAAGTGCGTATAATCAGGTCATCCACCTCATAGGGAGTGACATGTACAACTACACAATCCTTGTCTGCATGAGGGCTCTAATTGAAACACAAACGGATTCTAAATTACTTTCCAACATAAAAAACACAAGTTATTAAACCACCATGTAGAGTCAAAAGTATGCATGGCAGGGAAGGTAGTATGACATCAGAGCTAATAAATCTTGCATTATTTATCACCACATAGTATGCATAGTGTAAAACCCCCTGAATATAGATAACAAAACCACAATCAAGATTGCCAAAGAAAAAAATCACCTTGGGAAACTCACCGGGAGGGGGGGGGGGGACATCCTCAAAGGGGTCCATCTTGCCGAGGGAAAACTGCTCCTCCACGGCCACGGGGGCTATCACCTCAAACGTGGCATTGAGCATCTCAGTAGTGGGGCATATCTGGGGTCTGCTCGGTGCTGGCCTTCCTCTTCTTGGAGCTCTCTGTCTCGGGGGGATCAGCCTCTTGCACCTACTCCAACATAGATCTTTGCCCTGTTCTTCAAGATCCATCAAGAAACTGACAAATAGAAGACTGTCGGGGGGATGATGTTGGAGATATGCCCTAGAGGAAATCATGTATGATGATATTTCCTATGTGTTTATGAATAAAGATAGTCCTTGGACATTATCAATGATGTGTATCAGCAAGTATGTGACTTGTTTGTGGGACTATGCATTGTATGATGACTGTCCTAAAGGTCCCTAGTCAAAAGGGCTGTGTGGGCCTTGACCGACTAGGCGGCATATGACACGGTCGATGGCTCAGTCTCACTAGCCATGGAGCATTGGATGCTAACCAGATAATATGGACTTGGAAAGGTCTGGTCGGATTCGACATAGTCGGATCCGAGTCGAGATAAGGTCTGAGTCGGACAGACCCAACTATGAGACGCAACGATATGTCATCTGTGAGTCTCTAGTACAACATACGTTCTATGTCCTAAGACCGGAGCTGACACATGTACTACGGATGGTGACAGGACTTGCTTTGGGCCGACCAAACGCTACTCCGTGGTAGGTAGTTACAAAGGTAGGTTTCGGGTTTGTCCGGTCCCATCTTTGCGAGACACGGTCGAGCAAGATGGGATTTGCCCCTCGATCGGAGAGATATACTCTGGGCCCCTCGTGTGATCGACCAGGAATAGCATGGCCATGCGACAAGGATTATGAGATAATCCGGATTGTGGTCAGTATCCTTTGGAACGAGAAAGAGGTCGGGTTAGCACAAGGATGACAGTCTCGCCTTGAGCCCGACAACATATATCGTCTGCGGCAAAGGAGCGAAGTGTGACACATTGTGCAGGTTCGCCTAACCAGCTTCATCGTCGCTTGGTGGTCGGCACGCCTTGCTAGAGGCAGCTACCAACCGTCTGGTCGGAGGTGATCCGAATCGTGACCAAGCCGACTTGAACCTAAGGGGTCGCGCGCAAGGGAAGGAACCTATGAGGTCGGTTCGTGAGACCTTTGGTCGGATGTGATCCGAACCGGACTAGGAACGTGACCGAATAGACTTTGGGCTTTAGGGTCCGTGAGGCCCAAGTGTTGAGCCAGCGACGGACGCCTATATAAAGTGGAGGTGCGGCACACTCGAGCGGTTGATCGCTTGGTAGCTGCGACTAGGGTTTGCATGTGTTGCGAATAGCCACCTCCACTCGCCGCCGACTGTGTGATCGGACCTAGCAGTCCGCCGCACGACGTTCCTCCCGCACGCACGGACACCGTTAGAGGCGGTGCACTTGCGCCGCTCCGGCGAACTCGTACGTGGGATCGGACGACCGGCCGCTCGAGGGAGATCGAACGAGGAGGAGACGATCCACGCAGACGCGCTGCCCCAACTCTTCTTCCGCCGCGGCATGCGGCGTCTAGTTGTAGCGAACGGTGATCCATCTCCCGTAGCATGTTCCTGGATGTTCTGCGGCGTAGGAATTTTTAATTTGCGATCGGCGCACCCTACCGTAGAACCCAACGGTGGTATCGAGCCTCTGTTATAGGATTTGGATTCAGATCGTATGCATATTAGATATGTGGAGGCGACGGATGAGATCTGTTTTCCTTGAAGAGATCGGCTATGTGCACGGTTGATATGATCAAGCGCACATGGGGATCGTTGAGGCTATGTTTTACGTAAATCGGGATCGATGAGGTTGTGACACGATCTACCCTACCGGTCGGTCATCCGCCATCGGGTTAACGGTGAAACATAAATCCGAATCGGATTCGCGATGATCGATAAGATCGGTCGGATCAAAGAATTTGGCGTGATCGGAGTTCGTGAGGTGATCTGTGATTTACGAAAACGCGTCGGCGCTGCCGCACCCGCGAGGGCGCTGCCTTCGCTGCCGAACATTTTTTCTCAAACAAGACCGTGTTGCGTAAACTTTTAAAACTAGACCATGTTGCTGAAAAAAACTTCACCACCGAATCATTTTCTATTTCTGAAACAAGATCTTTGTTGCAGAAACCGCCGATCTCTCATTCATACCTATTTGAGTCGTTGCCGGCCACCGCCGATCCCGAGCAAGTCGTCGTCGCCACCGCGGTGGATAAGGCCTGGTGGCCCAACGCCTTGCTCCGCCGCACCCGTCCGCCGGCTCCCAAATCCAGTCGCTCGCCCTCTAATCCAGACGAGCCCCGAAACCCGCCTACTGTTGCCCAGTTGCAGGAATGACTTTATTGAAACAACATGCGAGTTGTAGGAAAACAGACGCGGCTTCTAGACAAGCCCCGAAACCCCCCCTATTGTTATCCAGTTGCAGGAATGACGATCTCAAAACAATAGGTGAGTTGCAGGAAAAGCAGACGCGGCTTCGGCGGACGTGGGGATCAACACACGATCGAACGACCACGGAGCCGGCGGACGGGCGCCCGTGATCGGCCGGTAGAAGGTAAGCTTTTTCCCTTTTTTTAAACTTGTTGCACACTTTATTAAAACTTAAATAATAGTTACATCTTTAACCAGGTCAACTAAGGGAAAACCAGGAGGTTCATCACCCCAAGAAATAACAACTTGAGACTTTCTTGCTAAAGAGTGTGCCATCGTATTTGCCTCCCTCGGGTAGTGAACAAAAAAGTGATCCGATCCTCTACGCTATATGGAAGCAACAAGGATAGTTGTATATGGAATGAGTATTTCAGCTCCCCTTTGCAAACATTATTAAGCTCTAGGAAATCCGATCAAAAACAACTTGTGAGCATCCCGGTTCGTTTGCAAGTATCATTTAGTTTTTCATTGCTAACCCCTCCGTTGAAGGAGCATCGAGCACATGATCAAATGTTGAACTTGAATGCTGGACTAAGCGTGCGAATATTTAGAATGTATATTATGGTCTCGGTTAACCGCATGAACCATCAGTAACAAGATAGGTGGTTATATGTCGGACAATGAGTATGAGAGTGAGCTAGTCAAGAGTCGAGTTTTCTAGTGTTGAAACGAGCTGCGCCAATGTGTTGTGTTTGCACCAACAATGTTTACAAGTGGGTTTGCACCAACTGTGTTTACAAGTGGGGTTGCATCAATAGTGTTTATAAGTACTTAACCAACATTACCTACCACAATGTACACGCCACGCGCACCAAGAGTTGTCAAACAAGTATTTCATCAAACATACTTTGCTCATATGATAAACTGTGGCAACTTATGTCTCACCATGCCATATTACATTAAAAAAACTCGTGAGGATGCATCTGTTTCGACAACACTTAGAGGGGACTCGCATGATTCACGGACACACAAAAGTAGTAGTAGTTCCCACAGAGAGCTTCAAATAGAGTACTATGGGCTAGATTTTCTACCTAGATAAGCTTGACAAGAACGATGCGCCTCACAAACGAAGGCGTATCTTTGACCTTGTCGTGCTTCAAAGACACCATGGACAACACGCCTCACAACAGTGGCTGGAGTACACTTCATCTTCAAAGATAAGTTCAAATGGCTTCGAGGATCAAACAACCAAGAACCTTGTTTTCCAAGTGCGTATAATCAGGTCATCCACCTCATAGGGAGTGACATGTACAACTACACAATCCTTATGCGCATGAGGGCTCTAATTGAAACACAAACGGATTCTAAATTACTTTCCAACATAAAAAACACAAGTTATTAAACCACCATGTAGAGTCAAAAGTATGCATGGCAGGGAAGGTAGTATGACATTAGAGCTAATAAATCTTGCATTATTTATCACCACATAGTATGCATAGTGTAAAACCCCCTGAATATAGATAACAAAACCACAATCAAGATTGCCAAAGAAAAAAATCACCTTGGGAAACTCACCGGGAGGGGGGGGGGGGGGGGGGACAAACAAAAAGGGGTCCATATTGCCGGGGGAAAACAGCAACACCACGGCCACGGGGGCTATCACCTCAAACGTGGCATTGAGCATCTCGGTGTTAGGCGTGTCTGGGTTACGCTTTCGGTGGTGGCCTTCCTCTTCTTGGAGCTCTCTGTCTGGGGGATCAGCCTCTTGCACCTGCTCCAACATAGATCTTTGCCTGTTCTTCAAGATCCATCAAGAAACCGACAAATAGAAGACCTGTCGGGGGATGATGTTGGAGATATGCCCTAGAGGCAATCATGTATGATGATATTTCCTATGTGTGTATGAATAAAGATAGTCCTTGGACATTATCAATGATGTGTATCAACAAGTATGTGACTTGTTTGTGGGACTATGCATTGTATGATGACTGTCCTAAAAGGTCCCTAGTCAAAAGGGCTGTGTGGACGCGCAGCCGACTAGACTGGCATATGACACGGTCGATGGCTTGGTCTTACTAGCCATGGAGCATTGGATGCTAACCAGATAATATGGACTTGGAAAGGTCTGGTCGGATTCGACATAGTCGGATCCGAGTCGAGATAAGGTCTGAGTCGGATAGACCCAACTATGAGACGCAGCGATATGTCATCTGTGAGTCTCTAGTACAACATACGTTCTATGTCCTAAGACCTGGTGACACATGTACTGCGGATGGTGATGAGACTTGCTTTGGGCCGACCAAACGCTACTCCGTGATCGGGTAGTTACAAAGGTAGGTTTCGGGTTTGTCCATCCCATGTCTTTGCGAGACACGATTGAGCAAGATGGGATTTGCCCTCCGATCGGGAGAGATATACTCTGGGCCCCTCGTGTGATCGACCAGAATAGCATGGCCATGCGACAAGGATTATGAGATAATCCGGATTGTGGTCGGTATCACCGAACGAGAAAGAGGTCGGGTTAGCACAAGGATGACAGTCTCGCCTTGAGCCCGACAACATATATCGTGCGGCAAAGGGAGCGAAGTGTGACACGTTATGCAGGTTCGCCTAACCAGCTTCATCGTCTCGCTTGGTGGTCGTCACGCCTTGCTAGAGGCCGCTACCAACCGTCTGGTCGGAGGTGATCCGAATCGTGACCAAGCCGACTTGAACCTAAGGGGTCGCGCGCAGGGAAGGAAGGAACCTATGAGGTCGATTAAATGAGACCTTTGGTGGGATGTGATCCGAACTGGACTAGGAACGTGTTGAATAGACTTTTGAGCTTTAGGGTCCGTCACGAGGCCCAAGTGTTGAGCATGACGGACGCCTATATAAAGTGGAGGTGCGGCACACTCAGGCGATTGATCGCTTCAAGGCCGCGACTAGGGTTTGCATGTGTTGCGAATAGCCACCTCCACTCGCCGCCGACTATGTGATCGGACCTAGCAGTCCGCCGCACGATGTTCCTCCCGCACGCGCGGATACGGTTAGAGGGGGTGCACTTGCGCCGCTCCGGCGAACTTGTACGTGGGATCGGACGACCGGCCGCTCGAGGGAGATCGAACGAGGAGGAGACGATCCACGCAGACGCGCTGCCCCAACTCTTCTTCCGCTGCATGGTACTGCGCGTCTAGTGGTAACGAACTGTGATCCATCTCCCGTAGCATGTTCCTGGATGTTCTGCGCGTAGGAATTTTTAATTTGAAGTCGACGCACCCTACCGTAGAACCCAACAGATGACCCCCAGGTAGGCTCGAGAGTACAAGACAATTTTCAAAACATCGGGGCGACCAACGCCCCTCAGTCTGGCTGGTCCTCCAGCCGTCTCCCCCGCTGCGGACCGGCTGGGTACGACGCCATGCTCGGGCCGGTTGGGCATGGTTCCACGCTCTGGGTCGGCTGGCCACAGCCGGCGGTCGGCAGGGTCATCGCTTGTCCAAGTCCGCCGTATGATAAGGCCTCTCCCACATAGTGGAGAGCGTGGCTACAGTGCAAACAGTGCCGCTGACCGGAGCGACCGACGTCAATGCGACACGGCACTGTGGCAGCATAGTGCCAACCACTCCGTGACACGGAGGACGATTGGCTACTGTGACGAGCAGCAGGTGGGCCCCACAGAAGGCCAGAGACACTGGCAACCAGGCCCCGCCCTCATTTCTTTACCATTTGTAACCTGGGAGGTCAGGCTATAAGACGAGCCCCCCCAGAGAGTGGGTCGGCTCATTCCACACACACACATACATGTGAGGCAAGGAGGAGAGCTAGATCCTTCTTCCTCCTCCACCCGAACAGCTCCAGGAGTGCCATTGTAACCTTGTGATCCTCATAGTTGATCTGGCAGGACTAGGGGTGTTACCTCCCGCGGAGGGCCCCGAACCTGGGTACGTCGTGTGTCTCGCACTGCTCGTACCCAATCTTGCAACCGGAACCCACCAACGCTCTCTAGCCCCAACCACCTTCGATAAGCCATCCCATGGCATCTTCCGTGAGAACACCACGACAAAGACAACTGGAAGGAAAATACAATCATAATGACAATGAAACAAAAGGGGAGTGATGATCGGTTACTAATTTGCAAAAGAAAAATATTGGAAAGAAAATATACCAACATCACGGATTCGCTCACCTTCCCTTCGTTGGGAGAGAAGAACAATGGCAGAATCGAGTGGTGGTTTTATTGAAGAAGATGAGGGAGAAGCAGATTCAGCGAAGAATGAAATGATGGTTGCTCTTCCATCCAACTTACTGCGGGAAGGTGGGGTTTTGTGACATGACGACTCATTACTGTCGTGCTACGACTGGGGTGACTCTCCGCCCGCATACCACCTTCTAATTTGGTGGATGCCATGTGGGCCCGCACGCTGGATGGCTCGCATGTCGGTGAATCAAAGTAAAATGACATTCAGTAGCAGGAGCCGTTTCAATTACCTAGGAGGATCCAGAAGCGGTAGAGTGTTTCCACTGTGCTAGTAATTGTTTTTCTGGGCCCAAGAAAAAGAGCGCATCCATCTTATGCAAAAGCCCATATTTAGTTGGAGAGAGGGGCCCCCACACACCCACCGCCCCAAAAAACCCGCTGCTCTTCTTCCTCCTCACTCTCACTTCACGTTAGCTCGCTCGACTCGTCTCCCCCTCCGTATGTGTCCCCAAATTCCTCACCTCACTCCTACAGAAAACCCCCAACACCTTTTCTTCCTCACTCCTACAGAAAACCTTAGCTTGCCTTCTTGCTCACTCGCACTGCAACTAGGCTCTCGATTCGCTACTCTGCTCAAATCTATGAGCTTGACGCGGCTTCAATAAGGGAAATGGAGTCGGCTGGCGCCAGCGCCAAGAAGATGAGGCTCACGCAAGCGGCAATGCTAGTTGTAGATCCTGCACCAGGCAGCATGGAGAAAAGCGGCGAGGGTCAACCCCTGGATCTGAGGTACCCCAAGAATCTCGGTCAGACTACATCAGTGACCTCCCAGACGCCATCCTTGGTGAGATCATATCCCTTCTCCCCACCAAGGATGGCGGCCGCACCCAAGTCCTCGCATCTTTACTATCGTGACCTATCTTTGGTTGATGATTTTGAACTCCCGAAACCATCATTTCCTCCCACGAGGGCTCTGTTCATCCCATCTGCATCCCAGCATGCTACCAGTACATACCCTGCATGGTGGACGCCTGGCTGACGTCGTGTGAATTCGATAAACTCCAGCTTATTGAGTTCTACCACTCCTATGAAGACCACATACCACCAACCGAACACCATGTATCTGAGCCCTCGCCACGGATGTCCATCTCGCGGTTTTCCTCCTCTCTTCACACCGCCACCTTTGCCCTGTGCCAACTAGCAGACAATCTGGTACAAATGCCTCGACTCCCACTGCTCAAAAAACTTTCACTTGTGAAGGTTCATGTGTCGGAGGCCTCATTGCACATCATCATCCCCTCCAGTTGGCCTACCCTGGAGTGCTTTCTGCTTGTTTTCAGAATAGAAACCGGTTATCTTCGAATAAAGTCGCCTAGCCTTGTAAGCATTGGAATTTGTTTTGATAGTGTGGAGCTCATCTTCGAAGATGCCCCTTCACTTCAAAGGTTGCTCCACGATTTTCGTTACTCGCCATCGCAAATAAATGTTGTCTCTGCGCCTAAACTGGAGACCTTGCCTGTATTTTCTAATATGTTCGATGATTTCAATATCGTATTTGGCTCCATAGTTATTCAGATAATGTATATTATCATTTCCACTTTTGTATCATAACCTGCATTCATTTGGGCACATAAGTTTTATATCATCTAGGAGTACACTTTTTGTACTAATATTATGTTCTATGATCAATAATGAGTTTATCCATACATAGCCTATCAATGGTTCTGGATTCTGTCAAGATCTTATCTATCAGTATGAGAAGTTTTGGTCCGAACAAGATTATTAGCTTGCTGCGATGCTTTCCATGCCTGGAGAAGTTGTATATAGAGGTGATGATTTCACGCAAATTGAAAGCCCATATATATTGAATAGAATTAACCGTTCAATCGCACTTGCGTCATACTGTTTTTTTAGACCTTAACTATTTTCAATCTTCATGTCTATTTAGGTAAAAATAATGGGTAAAAGGTATAACCTATCGGTGGCATCGTAAGCACCGGGATTTTCTCACTTCTCATAACATTCGTTTGAAGACAATAACGTTGGAAAGATATATACCCACCCAGGCAAACACTAACCTTGTCACATTCTTCTTGTCGAATGCGAGGGAACTATTGTCCATCAGACTTAAGTTTGTTAGCGATGTTTTCACGGTTGATGGATATGTCGAACAACAACAAATGTTGTTTCAGGTGGACAAAAGGGCTTCTAAACGTGCTCGGCTTCTATTTACAATAACTTGTGAACATATCCAATTAAATTTTATAACCCATGATGTTGATTATATGGATCTGACTGACTCATTTGATTGTGAATGGTGAAAACAATGCCGGAGTTAGATGCTGTTTCCCTTTTGAACTCCCCCCAAGTTTATGATTATATTCCAACACATATCCCCATGTCAGGTGGACCCATCGGGTTTTCTTTTTTTCTTGAGATAAAAAACCCAACAAGTTTCTAATATCCAAGACCGAGCAGCCCAGGTATCAATGGGGCTTGGGCGCGCCCAGCCCAGGTTTATTTACTTCCTAGCTAGATACCAACCCAGTTTATTTCTATCTTACTCTTTTTTGAGGACCAAGAGTAAATTACTCTATGGTGTCGTTACATCCAAAGACCATGAGCTGGTATAGGCTATTACAGGGACCTTCTCTATCATCGGAAAATCTTTCGTCCTTCTTGCCAGTGCTGCCAGTTCATGTGCTTGACCATTTTGCTTCCTTCCCATCCAACATTTATTTTTCAACAAGCACAACTCCAAATCTTTCGAATTTTTAAAAAGAAAAAAACCTCCAAATATTTTGAGAGAAGGGATGGATTTGGGCATTGCAGGATTTTTCCTGAAACAAGGCAAAAGGCCTGCCGTTTCACTAATTAAGAGAGAAAGGTTGTAACAAATCCCAACAAAGGGAAAGACACATAACTCTCGCATTTGTGACCCATGGACTGTAAATTCTTAATAAAAAACCTGGATGGCAATGACAGATTTGGGTTCTGACATTTGGGACCCATGAGAAAAAACCCTATACAAGGTGGTGTCGACTTACTCAACAAACGATTCTGCGTGCTATGGCCGTTGGATTGACATCCAACATCCGTCGTGCTTCTTATTTCTCTTGTCTTCTTCCTCTAGCCCCCCCAAACCAAACCAGCGCTGTCGTGACCGCCTACTCCTGCCTCCCATGGTTGGTTGCTCCTCCGTGCACGCATTGCTGCCCCACCATACCCTAAACCGTTGGTCAAACCATCCCTCTACTCCCCCACACCTCCTATTATTCTTTGGCAACATTAGGTCCACCCACACCGAAACCAGTCAACCCTCATACCCCTCCGTCTGTGACTACACTATCGCATCTTCCTTGGCTCCTGTTCATTCCCATCCGAGGCCTTGTCGTCGTCCTCCGCCTTGGTGCGCTCGCCGCGACATCGCCATCTAGCGTTGTTAACATGGTCAACAAACGAGAGGAATCGAGAGATGGCCATATGTGGAGAGGATGACAGTAGGGGCCTACCAGGTCCATGGCCGTACGCAAGCAAGTGCCTCCTTGTTACAAGCAAAAAAAGCTCCCTCCTAATGGTTTGCTAACATATGGGACCCATGATATTGTAAACGTATAGTCAATAAACGAGATAATTGCCGAACGAGCGGCTGACACCTGGCACCTAGCAGCTTGACCATTTTTTTGTTGACATGGAGTAGGGTATCAACTAGGCTGTGCAGTGATACGTCCATTTTGCATCATGTTTTCCTACTGTTATTTATAATGTTTTTATGCATAATAACACTTTATGGAGTAATCCTAATGCCTTTTGTCTCATAATATGCAAGGTTTACACAAAGAGGGAGAATACTGGCAGCTAGAATTCTGGACCTGAAAAAGCTATGTCAGAGATACCTATTCTGCACATCTCCAAATGAGTTGAAATTTTACGGAGAATTATTTTGGAATATATAATAAATATTGGAGCAAAGAACTACCAGAGGGGCTGCCATGTGCCCACAAGACACCAGGGGGCGCCAGGCCCCCAGGCGCGCCCTGGTGGGTGGTGGGCAGCCCAGCCCACCTCCGGTGCCCATCTTCTGGTACATAAGGTCTTTTGACCTATAAAAAAAATAAGGAGAGGACTTTCAGGACGGAGTGCTGCCGTCTCGAGGTGGAACTTGGGCAAGAGCACTTTTGCCCTCTGGCGGAGTGATTCCGCTGGGGGAACTTCCCTCGCGGAGGGGGAAATTGAAGCCATCGTCATCACCAACAACCCTCTCATCTTTGGGAGGCCAATCTTTATCAACATCTTCAACAACACATCTCACCTCAAACCCTAGTTCATCTCTTGTGTTCAATTTTTGTACCAGAACCTCAGATTGGTACCTGTGGGTGACTAGTAGTGTTGATAACATCTTGTAGTTGATGCTATATGGTTTATTTGGTGGAAGATTATATGTTCAAATCCATTATGCTATTTAATATCCCTCTTATCTTGAGCATGAATATTATTTGTGAGTAATTACCTTTGTTCTTGAGGCCATGGGAGAAGTCATGTTGCAAGTAATCATGTGAATTTGATATGTGTTTGATATTTTGATGATATGTATGTAGTGATCCCCTTAGTGGTGTGATGTGAACGTCGACTACATGACACTTCACCATCTTTGGGCCGAAGGGAATGCATTGTGGAGTAGTTATTAGATGATGGGTTGCAAGAGTGATAGAAGCTGAAACCCTAGTTTATGCGCTATTTTATAAGGGACTGATTTGGATCCATATGTTTAATGCTATGGTTAGATTTTATCTTAATACTTCTTTCATAGTTGCGGATGCTTGCAACGGGGTTCATCATAAGTGGGAGGCTTGTTCAAGTAAGAACAACACCCAAGCACCGGTCCACCCACATATCAAATTATCAAAGTAGCGAACTCGAATCAAACCAACATGATGAAAGTGACTAGATAAAATTCCCGTGTGCCCTCAAGAATGCTTTGCTTATTATAAGAGATTGTTTTGGCCTGTCCTTTGCTACAAAATGGATTGGGCTACCTTGCTGCACTTTATTTACCATACCGTTACTTGCTTGTTACAAATTATCTTGCTATCAAACTACTTGTTACCGACAATTTCAGTGCTTGCAGAAATTACCTTGCTGAAAACCACGTGTTATGTCCTTCTGCTCCTCGTTTGGTTTGACACTCTTACTTATTGAAAGGACTATGATCGATCCCCTATACTTGTGGGTCATCAAGAATATTTTCTGGCACCATTGCCGGAGAGTGAAGCGCTCTTGGTAAGTGGAAATCGGTAAGGTAAAATTTATATTACATGCTGAAATTTATTGTCACTTGTTACTATGGAAAACAATCCTTTGAGGGGTTTGTTCACGGTATCTTGATACGTCCATTTTGCATCATGCTTTTATATTGATATTTATTGCATTATGGGTTGTTATTACACATTATATCACAATACTTATGTCTTTTCCCTCTTATTTTATAAGGTTTACATGAACAAGGAGAATGCCGGCAGCTGGAATTCCGGACTGGAAAAGGAGCAAATATTAGGGACCTATTCTGCACAACTCCAAAAGTCTTGAAACTTCACGGAGCATGTTTTTAAAATATATAAAAAATATTAGATGAAGAAAATACAAGAGGGGGGCCACCAGCCATCCACAAGGGTGGAGGGCGCGCCGTACCCCCCTGGGCGCGCCCCCTGTCCTTGTGGGCCCCTTGTCAGGCCTCTACCGCCCATCTTCTACTATATGGTGTGTTTTGACCTGGAAAAAAATCAAGAGGAAGCTTTCGGGACAAAGCACCGTCGTCTCGAGGCGGAACCTGGGCAGAACCAATCTAGGGCTCCGGCGGAGCTGTTCTACCAGGAAACATCCCTCCCGGAGGGGGAAATCATCGCCATCGTCATCACCATCGATCCTCTCATTGACTGGGGGTCAATTTCCGTCAACATCTTCACCAGCACCATCTCCTCTCAAACCCTAGCTCATCTCTTGTATTCGATCTTGGTCCCAAAACCTCAGATTGGTACCTATGGGTTGCTAGTAGTGTTGATTACTCCTTGTAGTTGATGCTAGTTGGTTTATTCGGTGGAAGATCATACGTTCAGATCCTTAATGATAATCAATAATCCTCTGATTATGAACATGAATATGCTTTGTGAGTAGTTATGTTTGTTCCCCAGGACATGGGAGAAGTCTTGTTATAAGTAATCATGTGAATTTGGTATCCGTTCGATATTTTGATGAGATGTATGTTGTCTTTCCTATAGTGGTGTTATGTGAACATCGACTACATGACACTTCACCATTATTTGGGCCTAGGGGAAGGCATTGGGAAGTAATAAGTAGATGATGGGTTGCTAGATGACAGAAGCTTAAACCCTAGTTTATGAGTTGCTTCGTAAGGGGCTGATTTGGATCCATATGTTTCATGCTATGGTTAGGTTTACCTTAATTATTCTTCCATAGTTACGGATGCTTGTGAGAGGGGTTAATCATAAGTGTGAGGCTTGTCTAAGGAAGGACAACACGCAAGCACCGTCCACCCACATATCAAATTATCAAAGTAACGAACGTGAATCATATGAGCATGCTAAAAACTAACTTGACAACAATTCCCATGTGTCCTCGGGAGCACTTTGCTTTATATAAGAGTTCGTCCAGGCTTGTCCTTTGCTCCAAAAAGGATTGGGCCACCTTGCTGCACCTTGTTTACTTTTATTACTTGTTAACCGTTATGATTTATCTTATCACAAAACTATCTGTTACCGATAATTTCAGTGCTTGCAGAGAATACCTTGCCGAAAACCACTTGTCATTTCCTTTTGCTCCTTGTTGGGTTCGACACTCTTACTTATCGAAGGGACTCTGATAGACCCCCTATACTTGTGGGTCATCAAGACTCTTTTCTAGCGCCGTTGCCGGGGAGCGAAGCACCTTTGGTAAGTGGAATTTGGTAAGGACACATTTATATAGTGTGCTGAAATTTACTGTCACTTGTTACTATGGAAAATAATCCTTTGAGGGGCCTGTTCGGGGTATCTTCACCTCAAACGGAAGAGCAAAGAGTTGCTCCTCAACCTACTGCACCTACTGAAAATATTTTATTATGAAATTCCTTTGGGTATGATAGAGAAACTGCTAGCTAATCCTTATGCAGGAGATGGAACATTACATCCCGATATGCACCTAATCTATGTGGATGAAGTTTGTGGATTATTTAAGCTTGCAGGTATGCCCGAGGATGTTGTCAAGAAGAAGGTCTTCCCTTTATCTTTGAAAGGAAAGGCATTGACATGGTCTAGGCTATTGGATGATATTGGATCATGGAACTACAACCGATTGAAATTGGAATTTCATCAGAAGTTTTATCCGATGCATCTGGTTCATCGTGATCGGAATTATATATATATATATATATATATATATATATATATATATATATATATATATATAACTTTTGTGCTCGTGAAGGAGAAAGTATTTCTCAAGCTTGGGGGATGCTTAAGTCAATGTTATATTCATGCCCCAATCATGAGCTCTCAAGAGAAATTATTATTCAAAATTTTTATGCTCGGCTTTCTCATAATGATCGATCCATGCTCGATACTTCTTGTACTGGTTCCTATATGAAGAAGGATATTGAATTCAAATGGTATTTATTGGAAAGAATTAAACACAACTATAACTCGATGAAGGTAAAGAGTCAGGTATAAACCTTAAGTTCGATTGTGTTAAATCTTTTATGGACACCGATGCTTTTCGTGATTTTAGCTCTAAATATGGACTTGACTCTGAGATAGTAGCTTCTTTCTGTGAATCTTTTGCTACTCATATTGATCTCCCTAAGGAGAAGTGGTTTAAATATCATCCTCCCATTGAAGTTAAAGTAGTTGAACCTATTAAAGTTTAAGAAGAAATTAGTACTTATAATGTTGATCCTATTGTTCCTACTGCTTATATTGAAAAGCCACCATTCCCTGTTGGAATAAAGGATCATGCTAAAGCTTAAACCGTGGTCAACAAAAGTAATATTAGAACACGCAAACCCTCTGAGCAAATTAAAGTTGCACCTAGTATTGCTATGGTTAAAGATCTCCTGGTTGATAATATTGATGGGCATGTTATTTATTTCTGTGATGAAGCTGCTAGGATTGGTAAAGCTGATATGAAAGATAAACATAGACCTGTTGTTGGCATGCCTGTTATTTCTGTTAAAATAGGAGATCATAGTTATCATGGCTTATGTGATGTGGGTGATAGTGTGCATGCAATTCCTTATACCTTGCATGAAGAAATTATGAATGATATTGCACCTGCTAAGATAGAAGATATTGATGTTACTATTAAGCTTGCCAATAGAGATACTATATCACCAATTGGGAGTGTTAGAGATGTTGAAGTCTTGTGTGGGAAAATTAAATACCCTACTGATTTTCTTGTTCTTGGTTCCCCACAAGATGATTTTTGTCCCATATATTTGGTAGACCTTTCTTGAATACTGTTAATGCTAAGATAGACTGCGAGAAAGATATTGTTACTGTTGGTCTAGGGGATGTCTCATGATCTTAATTTCTCTAAATTTCGTCGACAACCTCATGATAAAGAATTGCCGAGTAAAGATGAAATTATTGGTCTTGCTTCTATTGCCGTGCCTCCTAATGATATTTTAGAACAATATTTGCTAGACCATGAAAATGATATGTTCATGAATGAAAGAAGAGAAATAGATGAAGTATTCATTAATCAAGGACCAATTTTGAAACACAATTTGCCTGTTGAAATCCTTGGGGATCCTCCTCCACCCAAGGGTGATCCCGTGTTTGAGCTTATACAATTACCTGATACCCTGAAATATGCTTATCTTGATGAAAAGAAGATATATCCTGTTATTATTAGTGCTAACCTTTCAGAGCATGAAGAAAAGATATATATATATATATATATATATATATACATATCCACTCAGATGTAGGTTTTCATAAAGCATTATTGTTGACATTACCCTTAAGGTAAAAGGTTGGGAGGCGAAACTATAAGCCCCTATCTTTCTCTGTGTCCGATTGAAACTTTGTACCCATAAGTATCACGTGAGTGTTAGAAATTGTGAAAGACTAAATAATAGTTGAGTACGTGGACTTGTTGAAAAGCTCTTATGTTGACTCTTTCCGATATTATGATAAATTGCAATTGCTTCAATGACTGAGGTCATAGTTTGTTAGTGTTCAATGAAGTTTCTCATTCATACTTTACCTTGTGAATGAATTGTTACTTTAACATAAGAAATTATATGACAATATATGTTGCTGTTCTAAAGATGATCATGATGCCCTCATGTCCGTGTTTTTTTATCGACACCTCCATCTCTAAACATGTGGACATATTTTTCGATTTCGGTTTTCGCTTGAGGACAAGCGAGGTCTAAGCTTGGGGGAGTTGATACGTCCATTTTGCATTATGCTTTTACATTGATATTTATTGCATTATGGGCTGTTATTACACATTATATCACGATACTTATGCCTCTTCTCTCTTATTTTATAAGGTTTACATGAAGAAGGAGAATGCAGGCAGCTGGAATTCTGGACTAAAAAAGGAGCAAATATTAGAGACCTATTCTGCACAACTCCAAAAGTCCTGAAACTTCACAGAGCATGTTTTTGGAATATATAAAAAATATTGGGCGAAGAAAATACCAGAGGGTGGCCACCAGCCAGCCACAAGGGTGGAGGGCGCGCCCCCATCCTTGTGGGTCCCCTGTCAGGCCTCTGACGCCCATCTTCTGCTATATGGTGTGTTTTGACCTAAAAAAAATCAAGAGGAAGCTTTCGGGTCGAAGCGCCACCGTCTTGAGGCGGAACCTGGGCAGAACCAATCTAGGGCTCCGGCGAAGCTGTTCTGCTGGGGAAACATCCCTTCGGGAGGGGGAAATCATCGCCATCGTCAGCACCATCGATCCTCTCATCGAGAGGGGGTCAATCTCCATAAATATCTTCACCAGCACCATCTCCTCTCAAACCCTAGTTCATCTCTTGTATTCGATCTTGGTCCCAAAACCTCAGATTGGTACCTGCGGGTTGCTAGTAGTGTTGATTACTCCTTGTAGTTGATGCTAGTTGGTTTATTCAGTGGAAGATCATATGTTCAGATCCTTAATGATAATTAATACTCCTCTGATTATGACCATGAATATTCTTTGTGAGTAGTTACGTTTGTTCCTGAGGACATGGGAGAAGTCTTGCTATAAGTAATCATGTGAATTTGGTATTCATTTGATATTTTGATGAGATGTATGTTGTCTTTCCTCTAGTGGTGTTATGTGAACGTCGACTACATGACACTTCACCATTATTTGGGCCTAGGGGAAGGCACTGGGAAGTAATAAGTAGATGATGGGTTGCTAGAGTGACAGAAGCTTAAACCCTAGTTTATGTGTTGCTTATAAGGGCTGATTTGGATCCATATGTTTCATGCTATGGTTAGGTTTACCTTAATTCTTCTTTCGTAGTTGCAGATGCTTGCGTAGAGGGTTAATCATAAGTGGGAGGCTTGTCCAAGGAAGGGAAGCACCCAAGCACCGGTCCACCCACATATCAAATTATCAAAGTAACGAACGCGAATCATATGAGCATGATGAAAACTAACTTGACAACAATTCCCATGTGTCCTCAGGAGCACTTTGCTTTATATAAGAGTTCGCCCAGGCTTGTCCTTTGATACAAAAAGGATTGTGCCACCTTGATGCACCTTGTTTACTTTTATTTCTTGTTACCCGTTACGATTTATCTTATCACAAAACTATCTGTTACCGATAATTTCAGTGCTTGCAGAGAATACCTTGCTGAAAATCACTTGTCATTTCCTTCTGCTCCTCGTTGGGTTCGACACTCTTACTTATCGAAAGGACTACGATAGATCCCCTATACTTGTGGGTCATCATGTCTTCACCTCGACTGGAAACACAAAGAGTTGCCCCTCAACCTACTGCACCTACTAAAAGTATTGGTTATGAAATTCCTTCAGGTATGATAGAGCACCTGCTAGCTAATCCTTATGCAGGAGATGGAACGAAGCATCCCAATATGCATTTGATACATGTGGATGAAATTTGTGGATTATTTAAGCTTGTAGGTTTACATGGAGATGAAGTTAAGAAGAAGGTTTTCCCTTTATCTTGGGGGGGGGGGAATTGACATGGTATAGGCTACACGATGGTATTGGATCTTGGAACTGGAATCGATTGAAATTGGAATTTCACCAAAAAAATTATCCTATGCATCTAGTTCATCGTGATCAGAATTATTTATATAATTTCTGACCTAGTGAAGGAGAATGTAGCTCTAGATTAGGGAGGCTTAAGTCAATGTTATATTCATGCCCCAATCATGAGCTCTCGAGAGAAATTATTATTCAGAATTTTTATGCTCGGCTTTCTTGTGATGATCAATCCATGCTCGATACTTTTGTACTGGTTCTTTTGTGAAGAAAACTATTGAATTCAAGTGGGATCTTTTAGAAAGAATTAAACGCAACTCTGAAAATTGGGAACTTTAGAAGGTAAAGAGTCAGGTATTAAGCCTGAGTTTGATTGTGTCAAATCTTTTATGAATACAGATGCTTTTCACAAGTTTAGCACTAAATATGGACTTGACTCGAAGATACTAGCCTCTTTTTGTGAATCATTTGCTACTCATGTTGATCTCCCTAAAGAGAAGTGGTTTAAATATCACCCCCTATTAAAAAAGAAACTAAAGAACCGGTCAAAGCTAAAGATGAAACTATTATTTATAATGTTGATCCAGTTATGCCTACTGCTTATATTGAAAAACCACCTTTCCCTGTTAGGATAAAGGAACATGCTAAGGTTTCGACCTGGTCAACAAAAGTAATATTAGAGCACCTAGACCCTTTGAACAAATTAAAGTAGAGCCTAGTGTATCTATGGTTAAAGATCTCTTGGTCGGAAATATTGATGGGCATGTTATTTACTTCTGTGATGAAGCAGCTAGAATTGCCAAACCCAATGAAAAGATAAACACAGACCTGTTGTTGGCATGCCTGTTGTCTCAGTTAAAATAGGAGATCATTGTTATTATGGCCTATGTGATCTAGGTTCTAGTGTGAGTGCTATTCCTTTTACCTTATACCAAGAAATTATGAATGATATAGCACCCACTGAAATAGAAGACATAGATGTTACTATTAAACTTGCTAATAGAGACACCATCACACCACTTGGGATTGTTAGAGATGTTGAAGTCTTTTGTGAGAAAATAGAATACCCTACTGATTTTCTAGTTCTTGGTTCCCCACAAGATGACTTTTGTCCCATAATCTTTGATAGACCTTTCTTGAACACTGTCAATGCTAAAATAGATTGCCTTAAAGAAACTATCAGTGTTAATTTTGGTGATGTGTCTCATGAGTTTAATTTCTCTAAGTTACGTAGACAACCTCATGATAAAAAAACACCTAGTAAGGATGAATTAATTGGTCTTGCTTATATTTCCGTACCTCCTACTGATCCTTTAGAACAATACTTGCTAGACCATGAGAATGATATGCACTTGCGTGAATGGAATGCATTAGATAAAATATTCTTTGAACAACGACCTATCCTTAAGCACAATTTGCCTGTTGAAACCCTAGGAGGTCCTCCTCCACCTAAAGGTGATCATGTGTTTGAATTAAAAAAATTGCCTGACACTCTGAAATATGCTTGTCTTGATGAGAAAGAAATATATCTTGTTATTATTAGTGCCAACCATTCAGAACATGAAGAAGAGAGATTATTAAAAATTCTGAAGAAGCACCGTGCTGCTATTGGATATACTCTTGATGATCTTAAGGGCATTAGTCTCACTCTCTGTTAGCACAAGATTAATATGAAACCTGATGCTAAACCCCTTGTTGATCATCAACGACGATTGAATCCTAAGATGAAAGAAGTGGTAAGAACTGAAATACTAAAGCTTCTGGAAGCATGTATAATCTATCCCATAGCTGATAGTAGATGGGTAAGTCCTGTTCATTGTGTCCCTAAGAAAGGAGCTATTACTATAGTTCCTAATGATAAAAATGAACTTATCCCACAACAAATTGTTACTGGCTATCGAATGGTAACTGATTTTGGAAAACTAAATAAAGCTAGTAGAAAAGATCATTACCCTCTGCCTTTCATTGATCAAATGCTAGAAAGATTATTTAAGCACACACACTTTTGTTTTCTTGATGGATATTCTGGTTTCTCTCAAATACCTGTTTCACAACCTGATCAAGAGAAAACCACTTTTACTTGCCCTTTTGGAACTTATGCTTGTAGACGTATGCCATTTGGTTTATGTAATGCACCTGCTACTTTTCAAATATGTATGACTGCTATATTTTCTGATTTTTGTGAAAAGATTGTTGAGGTTTTCATGGATGCTTTTTCTGTTTACGGAAATTCTTTTGATGATTGCTTAAGCAACCTTGATCGAGTTTTGCAGAGATGTGAACAAACTAATCTTGTCTTGAATTGGGAGAAGTGACACTTTATTGTTAATGAAGGCATTGTCTTGGGGCATAAAATTTTTGAATGAGGTATTGAGGTGGATAAAGCTAAAGTTGACGCAATTGAGAAAATGCCATGTCCTAAAGACATTAAAGGTGTTCATAGTTTCCTCGGTCATGCTGGTTTGTATAGGAAGTTCATTAAAGACTTCTCTAAAATTTCTAGGCCTCTTACTAATCTCTTACAAAAGGATGTTCCATTTGTTTTTGATGATGATTGTGTAGAAGCCTTTGAAACACTTAAGAAAGCCTTAACTTCTGCACCTATTGTTCAACCACCTGATTGGAAGTTGCCTTTTGAAATTATGTGTGATGCTAGTGATTATGCTGTTGGTGTTGTGCTAGGACAAAGTGTTGATAAGAAATTAAATGTTATCCATTATGCTAGCAAAACTCTAGACAGTGCCCAAAGAAATTATACTACTACTGAGAAATAATTTTTAGCAGTTGTGTTTGCTTGTGATAAATTCGGATCTTACATTGTTGATTCCAAAGAAATTTCTCACACCGATCATGCTGCTATAAAATATCTTATATGGAAAATAAAGATGCTAAACCTAGACTGATTAGGTGGGTTCTCTTGTTACAAGAATTTGACTAACATATCACTGATAGTTAAGGAGCTGAGAACCCCATAGTTGATAACTTGTCTAGGTTAGAAATATTCTTGATGACCCACTACCTATTGATGATAATTTCCCTGATGAACAACTAGCTGTAATAAATGCTTCTCATAATACTCCTTGGTATGCTAACTATGCTAATTATATTTTTGCTAAATTTATACCACCTAGTTTCACATACGAACAAAAGAAAAAATTCTTCTATGACTTAAGACATTACTTTTGGGATGACCCACATCTTTATAAAGAAGGATTAGATGGTATTATTAGATGATGTGTACCTGAGCATGAACAGGAACAATCCTACGTAAGTGTCACTCCGAAGCCTATAGAGGACATCACGCAGGAGACAGAACTGTGCACAAGGTATTACAATCTGGTTTTTATTGGCCTACTCTTTTCAAAGATGCCTGTAAGTTTGTCTTGTCTTGTGATGAATGTCAAAGAATAGGTAATATCGGTAAGCGTCAGGAAATGCGTTATGAATTATTCACTTGTTGTTGAACCTTTTGATGTTTGGGGCTTTGATTATATGGGACCTTTTCCTTTCTCTAATGGGTATACACATATTTTGGTTGCTGTTGATTATGTCACTAAGTGGGTAGAAGCCATTCCAACTAGCAGTGCTATTCACAACACCTCCATTAAAATGCTTAAATAAGTTATTTTCCCAAGGTTGGAGTCCCTAGATACTTAATGGTTGATGGAGGTTCACACTTTATTTATGGTGCTTTCCGTAAAATGCTCGCTAAATATGATGTTAATCATAGAATTGCATGAACCTATCATCCTCAATCTAGTGGTCAAGTCGAACTTAGGAATAGAGAAATAAAATTAATATTACAAAAAACTGTCAATAGGTCCTGAAAGAATTGGTCTAAGGAACTTGATGATGCAATTTGGGCCTATAGAACAACTTATAAAATCCTATGGGTATGTCTCCATATAACATGGTCTATGGAAAAGCTTGTCATTTTCCTCTTGAGTTAGAACAATAAGTGTCGGTGTCAAAACCGGCGGATCTCGGGTAGGGGGTCCCGAACTGTGCGTCTAGGCGGATGGTAACAGGAGACGAGGGACACGATGTTTTTACCCAGGTTCGGGCCCTCTCGATGGAGGTAAAACCCTACTCCTGCTTCATTAATATTGATGATATGGGTAGTACAAGAGTAGATCTACCATGAGATCAGAGAGGCTAAACCCTAGAAGCTAGCCTATGGTATGATTGTTGTTCGTCCTACGGACTAAAACCCTCCGGTTTATATAGACATCAAAGAGTGTTAGGGTTACACAGAGTCGGTTACAATGGTAGGAGATCTACATATCCGTATCGCCAAGCTTGCCTTCCACGCCAAGGAAAGTCCCATCCGGACACGGGATGAAGTCTTCAATCTTCTATCTTCATAGTGCAGGAGTCCGGCCAAAGATGATAGTTCAGCTATCCAGACACCCCCTAGTCCAGGACTCCCTCAGTAGCCCCTGAACCAGGCTTCAATGATGACGAGTCCGACGCGCATATTGTCTTCAGCATTGCAAGGCGGGTTCCTCCTCCGAATTCTTCATAGAAGGTTTTGAACGCAAGGACAGTGTCCGGCTCTGCAAAACAAGTTCCACACACCACCGTAGAGAGAATAATTTTTACACAGATCTGCGGACGTATTCCGCGGCGTGACATCACACCGCGGCCAGGCCTTTATTCGAATCATTTTTTTGTCCCACCTCAGCGCGTTTAGCGAGGCGGTTTCCTTGGCACGTCTTATCAAAGCGGAGATCGTGCCCCCTTATTCCGGGATTCTCATCAATACGGGCGTGGGTAACCCAATCGTGCCTGTTGGCACGCCCCCTCTATCGAAGGCGAGTCTCGAACGGTCACGGGGAGGGCTCTTGGTATTCAACCTCTTTATAACGAGACCAAGGCCCACTGCTCTCTTTCAATCTCAATCAAATCCGCCTCTCGCCTTGAGTTCCAACACCCAAAGCTCCAGATTCAGGCGCTTCGGACCTTCGACGATGTCCGGCTCCGACCTGCACGGCCGGTGGATGCCTTCTTCTTTCACGGAAGAAGATGTGCTAAAGCTGTGAGACGCCAGGTATCTAAACGGCGAAATTTCTCATAGGCTGCCTGCCCCAGGGCAGGTTATTCCTACTCCCGAGCCTGGTGAGAGAGTGGTGTTCGTGTCTCTTTTCCTTCGGGGTTTAGGCTTCCCGACGGACCCCTTTGTGCGGGGGCTCATGTTTTATTATGGGCTGGAATTCCATGACTTGAACCCGGAGTCCATCCTCCACATCGCATCGTTCATTGTCGTATGCGAAGCCTTCCTCCGCATTATCCCTCACTTTGGATTGTGGCTCAAGACCTCCTGCCTGAGTGTGGAGGCCGAGTGCGGAGGGGCTGTTATAAGCAAAAGTGCCGACGCTCCATGGCCTGAGGGCTCTTTTCAAGAGGAGCTCGGTTTATGGCAGCAGGAGTGGTTTTACATCACCGCTCCCAGGGGCACCAAATGGGTGGCGCCTCCTGCCTTCCTTTCGGGTCCTCCACAGTGGCTGGCGTCATGGGTCAACAAAGGGCTTGACTGGGGGCCGTCCAAGGACGTACCTCTGCTGCAGGGCCGCATTCGAGACCTCCAAGAGAGAGAGAGATCAATCTGGTCGTAGTGGCGTAGGTCATGCTGATTCGGCACCTTCTGCCCTGCAAACGTCGCCCCCTCTGCCTGTGGGAATTTAATCCGGAGGGACCACGAGCTCTCCAACACTTCGTGGGCGCGACGCCCGTGGAGATGTATAAACTGTTCTTCGGATCACAAGGAATGTGTCCGGACTTGACCGAGGATGCAGGCCTGAGCTGCAATCGTCCGGATACCCAAGTAAGTAGTCCTGTGCCCGGACTCGCTATCCGTATATTTATCATAATCTTGCCCTTAAAGGAGCTGTCTCTTGAACAGGAGTGGATAGCGACAGCAAAACTGATAAGGTGTCCGGCCCCCCTCCCTGAGACCACGCCGGATCCCGTGCTGACCAAGATGCTGAAGGCCGCGCCTTTGAAGGAAGGCGAAGGGGGGAACAGGGAAGCTACTGCCTCCGTGGAGGAGGCTATCAAGAAAGGGGAGACCAAGAATCTTTCCCTCCAGGGGGAGAAAAGGACCGCTTCTGAAGATCCGGAGGCCAAGGCCTCAAAGCGGGGGAAGAAATCTTTGCCAGAGGGTCCTGCGCCGGGAGAAGCCCCAACCACACTATTTCCCCAAGGGAATCAGCCCTCCAGCGAGCCGTAAGTAGAAAGGGGAGTTTTGTAATAAGGGATATCCCTGTTTTTATTTCTGAAGATAACCGAAATTTTACCTTGTAGTTCGGATCTCAGCCCTTCTCAGCAGAGCTCGTCTTGAGGATCTTCGTCCGAGATGATGGAGAGCAACGCCTCCACCTGCCGCACCGTCATGCAAGGAGGGCGACCACGAGGTGTCATCGCGGAGGGTTTCCCGAGTCGGCGGGGCCGGAAGGTCCGGCGCCAACTGGTGTGCGGTCGGAGGAGCTGAAGGATCTGCTCGGGCGAGCATCTATCTCAGAAGATCACCGTGCGTTAATGGGTACGGTGATTGAAAGGATTTCAGCCGCTGAAAGAGGATTGCATGAAGCCGTCAGAAGTTTACTGATGGGGTTTGAGGTATGCGAGAATGATGTACCTTCTGACAGTTTTGCATATAGAATGCGCCCTGTATAGATAGTAGCCCCTGAGACTCAATACGTTGTCAAAAATGACAGCGTGCCGAGGTTCATAATCTCAGTTATATTATGTCGCCTTTCCTATGTAGGTGGCAGAGCGTCCGGTGGCCAGCCGGACTGATGAGTTTGCTGAACTAAAGCGACAACTTGACGTGGCGGATGCGGACGTTGCGCTTGTCAATAAGCGACTTGACGAGTCACAAGGTATGCAACTTCTCCGCGGACACCTGGTAAGGGAGCGTGACGCTCATGCCTTACAACATGTATGCTTGAAGCAGATGGTGCCGCTGCTGTGGAGAACCTTCGGGCGGAGCTCGCCCGAGTCAAGGAGCAAGCCAGGAAGAGTAATGCGGTTGCCTTGAAGGCGGCCGAAGAGCTAAAAGCCGAACAGGCTGCTCACTGCCGAAGTAGGAAGGAAATGGCCGAGATGGCCGTGAAATTGAAGAATGCTACCGACCGCTGCGAGTTTCTTGAAAAAGAACGTCGAGCGGAGCCAGAGGACCTGAAAAAGGCCACCGCCGAAGCCAAGGATGCTCGCTCCGCGATGAGAGCTATAAAGGAGGAGCTACGTCAGGCCGGGGATATTGCGGCTAGAAAGCCCTTTCTGCTGCGGAGGAAGTTCACGGATCCGAAGTATGCTCAACTGGACCAGCTGTGGGGTGCGGAGGATGCTTATCTGGACTTAGCGGCGAGTGCCACGGACGCGGTCGAGCACTTCCGAGGCCAAAAGGGTCACAGAAGGGAAGTGCTATTTTGGTCGCAGTTCCATAGTCCGGAGCGTCCACTTCCGTTAACCGATCGGTTGGCCGAATGGGCTGAGCTGAATAGGTTGTCCGGACTTGCCATGAAGAATGTCGTGACTCATTTCTGGCCGAAAGGGCCCGAGCCGAAGAGTTATTTTGGCTTGGTGCAGCAGTTCCTTGGTGCGGTGCCGCGTATCGACGCAATGAAGCGGTCGGCATGCATAGAGGGTGCGCGAATGGCTCTTGCCCGTGTCAATACATACTGGGCAGAGATGAAGGCCACCGATGTTGCATCCCCAGATTCGGACGGAAGCCGAGTGCCAGTCGGGCGCTATTTTGAGGAAGTTCTTCAGGGCGCTCGTTTAATAGAGACGCAGTGCTCGAAGGATGTTATGTTCGAATGACATGTATTATTTGTGAAACAACGTTTCAATAGAATATAAGAGCTTTTTATACTTGTGTGTTCAAGTAGTAAAGTACCTCCTGTGCGGCCGTTAATGTATATGTGTATATAACCTGAAAGATGGCAGTCTTGACATTACGCACATCTTTGGGGTGTTTGCAAAAAGGCGCATTTTCACACTTAATCCAACATCTTGGTCCTGTAAAGGAGGTGATAGCGTAGCAAACTAGGCAACCAGACTATAATGCTTTATCACTTTCACTTAGCCATAGGAGTTCGATGGTGGGGCTACTATATAGCCCCGGGGGGCACCACACTCTCCCGAATTCGGGGCGCGTATGTGCCTGATCGGAAAATGGTCCTTCGTTAATGCGGAGGAATTCTAAACATTCTGGTGGGTCATCGAGTGGTTGACCAGTCTCTCGCTATATCATGACAGTTAGTTTTCGGCTTTCTCTACTGAGGTGCTCACCTGGCCGAATAGGGGCACAATCGCAGTAGTTCTCCTGGTGCCGCGTTAGCGGATAGAACCGAACGTAAGGCAGCAAAACACAGGAGCCGGGCAAACCCAACATTTGACCAAAGACATGATTCGGAGCTGATGCATATAAGGCATAACTCGAGACGCCGAACACTCCCTAAGGTATTCGGTCTTTTATAAAAGCGGGCCGAACAACGCCCTTGGTAACAAGCCCCTGGTGTCCAGGTATGTGCAAAATTCTAACGCGGCCAATGCCAAAACCCCAGCCTCCACCTCGGTTATAACAAGAGACCGGGGGATGTGTAACAACAAAAGACAGTAAAAAAGGTTTACGCAGGGTCTTAATCAGAAAAGAATCCTTGCAACGGGTCCCTGCTGCATGTCTGCGCCTGTGTCTCCGTTGTGCCGTATCCTGGACGGGTATAGCACGGCGTTCATCTGTAAAAGAGAGGAACTTAGTTGAAAAAGATCGTGCGAAAAATGTATTTTAAGATAAACAGAGTACGATTAAAAAAATGAATAAAATTGAGCTTTATTGTCTCTTGTTGTACATGCGTGGAGCCCCTTGTAAGGGGGTACACGACTAGTAAGCCCCTTGTTTGTTTATACCGGACTCGCCTAACCGTGTTCGGGGTCTGAATGACCTGCTTAGATGCTTTGACCAGCAAAGCCAGATTAGTGTGTGGCTGTCAAGGCAGTCTCACATTCTTCCGTATTCAAGGAACACTCGAAGTTTCCCTTTAGTGAAATAATGCCGCGTGGACCGGGCATTTTAAGTGTAAGAGATGCATAATGCGGTATTGCGTTAAAGCGGGCGAAAGCTTCGCGTCCCAATAGTGCTTGATAGCTACTTTTAAATGGGGCGATGTGGAAGACTAACTTTTCGCGACGGGAGTTGTCAGGTGAGCCGTACACAACTTCTAGTGATAAAGATCCCGTACAATGGGCATATGGGCCTGGCATCACTCCTTTAAAGGAAGTGTTGCTGTGGCGGATTTTGGTTGGGTCTATCCCCATCCTGCGGATTGTGTCCTGATATAGCAGGTTTAGATCACTGCCGCCGTCCATTAGGACTTGTGTAAATTGGAGTCCGTCGATTATAGGATCTAATATCAAGGCAGCCCATCCTGCGTTTCCGATACTTCCGGAGTAGTCCTGATGGTCGAAGGTGATTGGTTTTGACAACCAGTGTTGGGACTCCGCTGGGGTAGACCGTGCAGCGCGCATTTCAAATTGTGCCGCTCTATTTTTCCCTTTTGTCGTTTGAAGTGAGTTTACTGTTTTGACCTCCTGTGGGAAATTCTTTTGTTTTCCGGTGCTCTGCTTGTGGGGTTCGTCATCATCCTCACTTGGTGTGTCGAGCCCCTTGTGTTTGGCATTAAGTCGGCCGGACTGCTTGAAGACCCAACAATCTCTATGGGTATGGTTTGCAGGCTTCCCGGGAGTACTGTGAATTTGGCATATCTTGTCCAAGATTTTGTTTAAATTGGATAGCTCATCGCTATTATCCTTAAGGGGTAGTTTTTTATTATTCTGCCGAGAGCTTTTGAATCCGGTGTTGACTGCCGTGCTCTTCGGACTGTTTCCCTTGGTCCAGCGCTGGTCCTTGTTGCGTCGTGGTTTCCCATTTCCATCCCTGACCTTGGATGTACTTGGGTCGCTGGTGCTGCATCTTGCTAGCCAGCTATCCTCTCCCGCGCAAAAGCGGGTCATGAGGCTTGTTAGTGCGGCCATTGTTCTTGGCTTTTCTTGGCCCAGGTGAATGGCGAGCCATTCGTCTCAGACGTTGTTTTTGAAAGCTGCTAAGGCTTCGGCGTCCGGACAGTCGACAATTTGGTTCTTTTTGGTGAGGAACCTGTTCCAGAATTTGCGGGCTGACTCTCCGGGCTGTTGAGTTATGTGACTTAGATCGTCTGCATCCGGAGGGCGGACATAAGTCCCCTGAAAGTTTGCCCGAAACGCATCCTCGAGCTCTTCCCAACTTCCAATGGTATTTTCGGGGAGGCTTTTGAGCTAATGCCGGGCTGGCCCTTTGAGCTTGAGGGGTAAGTATTTTATGGCGTGGAGATCATCTCCTCTAGCCATGTGTATGTGCAGGATGTAATCCTTAATCCAGACTCCAGGGTTTGTTGTTCCATCATATGCCTCTATGTTTACGGGCTTGAATCCCGCTGGAAATTCATGATCCAGCACCTCATCGGTGAAACATAGGGGATGTGCGGCGCCCCTGTATTTGGGTGTGCCGTGGTGTTCGAATACTCGACGTGTTACATTGCTTTCTAGAGCTTGCTTGCTTGGCCCATAGATAGACCTGACTGGGCCATCCTTTTGGCGCGGACCTTTATGCGGATCGCGTGCCGGCTTGTGTGCGGCGCCGCTTGCTGCTCTATGTTTGTCATGTGGTCGTTTATCTGACCGGGCGGCCTCTTTGTTCTTTGGTCGTGGGGGCTCTACGGCCTCCTCGTTGAATTTGGGCAGTAGTTTGCGCTTCGGGTAGCTCTTTGTTTGGCGGCTATCGCCATATTTGTCTGCGGTGTTGAGTACTTTGCTCCATCTCATTCGAAGTGCGTCTTCCTATGTTTTGAGCTTCCTTTTCTGATTTTTCAGGCTACATGCAGTGGCGATGAGCTCTTTGTGGAGGTTCTTCTGCCCCAATGATGTGTCCGGCGTGAGATCGTCCGGACTGTTATCTTCACCGGGGACGGATTGTTTATCCAAGTTATTCTGTTCGGATGGTTGCCCGATAGCATGTTCGTCGTCGACCGGTTCGCCCTGCTCTATGGCTGGGTGTGTATGGGCGCTTTCTTTGTCGAGGTGGGGCTTTGAGCGGCACTTACGTCGCCGTTTGACTGCTTTTCGAGGGAATTATCCTTCGCAGCGTCCCGTTGTTCCTCGTTATCGCATCCTTTAGGTGTGTCCACCATATATACATCGTGAGTTGTGGTGGCCTTCCAGTGCCCTATAGGCACTGGTTCTTGGTCGTCTCCGGCATCGTCGTCCATACCGTCGATGTCTTCGGAGTCAAGGTCGAGCATGTCGGTTAAATGATCGACAGCGGCTACAAAGTGGGTGGTGGGTGGGCGTTGAATTTCTTCATCGTCCGTGTCCCAACCTTCCTGACCATAGTCCGGCCAGGGCTCTCCTGATAAAGAGAGAGACTTTAGTGAGTTCAGGATGTCGCCAAAGGGCGAGTGCTGAAAGATGTCCGCGGCAGCGAACTCCATAACCGGCGCCCAGTCGGATTCGATTGGCAGGGGCGCAGAGGGCTCGGAGTCCGGAGAGGAGTCCGGCACCTGGGGGTCATGAGCTTCGCAAAGGACAGGGATGGTGTTTGGCTCGATCGCCGTAGAGATCTTGGCCCCCGAGGTGGTGTCCAACCACCCATCCTCGACCGACGGAGTCGGCTCCGAACTAAGGGTCGGAGCGGACACTGGTGCGGCCTCCAGAGCACTGTTCGGCGGCAGAGCTAGATCGTGCCCATCGAGACAGTGCGGCGCGCTTGGCTGTGGCTCGAATCCGTCGAAGATCAAGTCTCCGCGGACGTCGGCCGTGTAGTTTAAACTTCCAAATCTGACCTGATGGCCAGGGGCGTAGCTTTCGATCTGCTCCAGATGGCCAAGCGAATTGGCCCGCAGTGCAAAGCCGCCGAATGCGAAGATCTGCCCGGGGAGAAAAGTCTCACCCTGGACCGCGTCGTTATTGACGATCGAAGGAGCCATAGATCCTAAAGATGACGACACAGAGGAACTCTCAATGAAAGCACCAATGTCGGTGTCAAAACCGGCGAATCTCGGGTAGGGGGTCCCGAACTGTGCGTCTAGGCGGATGGTAACAGGAGACGAGGGACACGATGTTTTTACCCAGGTTTGGGCCCTCTCGATGGAGGTAAAACCCTACTCCTGCTTGATTAATATTGATGATATGGGTAGTACAAGAGTAGATCTACCACGAGATCGTGAGAGGCTAAACCCTAGAAGCTAGCCTATGGTATGATTGTTGTTCGATCCTGGGACTAAAACCCTCCGGTTTATATAGACACCGAAGAGGGTTAGGGTTACACAGAGTCGGTTACAATGGTAGGAGATCTACATATCCGTATCGCCAAGCTTGCCTTCCACGCCAAGGAAAGTCTCATCCGGACGGGATGAAGTCTTCAATCTTCTATCTTCATAGTCCAAGAGTCCGGCCAAAGATGATAGTTCGGCTATCCGGACACCCCCTAGTCCAGGACTCCCTCAATAAGCATATTGGGAAATTAAAGAACTCAATTATGATTTCAAACTTGCCGGTGAAAAGAGGTTATTTGATATTAGCTCACTAGATGAATGTAGAACCCAAGCTTATGAAAATTCCAAATTATTTAAAGAAAAGGTTAAAAGATGGCATGACAAAAGAATTCAAAAGCGGGAATTCAAAGATGGTGGGCATGTTCTATTGTATAGCTCTCGTTTTAGATTTTTGCAGGAAAACTTCTTTCCAAATGGGAAGGACCATATATTATCAAAGAATTCTATCGCTCTGGAGCTCTCAAGATTAATAATGCCGAAGGTACTAACCCGTAGGTGGTCAATGGATAAAGAATTAAGCACTATATCTTAGGTACACCTATTAATGTTGAAAAAAATATTATCCAAACCATTGAGGAACACATAAAAGGAACCTTCCAGAACACTCCAGAACCCTGAAAAAGAGGAGGTACGTGATACGATAAGTAAACGGACTCCGAAAAATCCGCAAAAATATTTTCTGTCAGTTTTGGAACATTAGGAAAATAGGAAAAGAAGAAACAACCGGGAAAGCAACCCAGGTGCCCACAAGACACCAGGGCGCGCGTGCCCCACCTAGTGCGCCCTAGTGGGTGGTGGGCCCCTCAGGCACCTTCCCAAATCCGTTTTCCATCCATATCCTTGTTTTCCAAGATAATTTTTTATATATACCCTGGATCATTTGACCACCGCATCATGGAGAAATCCTCTGTTCTTGTTTCATGTTGTTTTTCTGTCATAATCAAGCCATGCATCATGTCTTCTCCCTCCTCCAACAATGTAGAAGGCGATGCTTGGCTAATGAAGATGGAGCTAAGGAGGGAAGAACCAAAAGAAGCCACTAAGGAGGACAAGGTCAAGGAAGCTACAGGGGACCAGGCTCAAGGAGGGGGAATGCCATGTCTGCAGGGGAGGCCGAGAAAGAGGAGGATATCCTTCAACCTTACTATGATCATCTCACCCCCACTGAAATCAAAGCCTTCAAGGCTTTCGAAATGGTTTGTGTTCAGAATAAATATCTCACTCGTGAAAATATTTTGTTAGAAGAGCAAATCATCACCCTCTAGAGAATCATTCGTAGACTAGAGTACCTACTGAGACTGAAGTGTGATGCCCCTACCTCTCCATCATCACCACCACCTCCATCTTCACCACCAAAGGAGACTTGAGTATACGGGTATGGGCACTCTCCTTGGCTTGTGCCAAGCTTGGGGGAGATGCCCCGGGATCGTATCACCATCACTTTTATTACCTTTACCTATCTTAGTTCGATCCTTAGCTATTTCGTGATTTAGTTGAATAAAATTTTAGTATGATCTATTTTCGAGTGCTAGTTTCGTGATGTATATATCCATGTAATCGAGTGAGAGCGATATAATAAAGTTTAGTTTGAGTTTTTGCTTCTTTAATTTTATGTTTCAATCAAAATAAAGGAAAAAATGAAAAAGATCATATGCTAATGTTATGGTAATTAAGTAATGACATCACATAAGGAAAAGTATAAGGGGTACAATTTGTTGAAAGTTCATGAAAGAATTAATAAGGGAAGAGAAGATTCACATGCAAATACACTATCTTGGACATCTTTTATGATAGTGAGCCCCCACTAAATATCTTATGCCAAACTGTTGATGTTGTACAAGGAAGACAACGTAATGAATTATGTTTGTTCGTATTCACATAGAAGTTATATTGGCATAGATCCTTCAATATGTGGTGCTTGCTCAATATCTTTGCTAGCCAAAAATCCGCACTAAGTAGAGATACTACTCGTGCATCCAAAAACCTTAAACCCAAACTCATGTTTGAGAGTCCACCATACCTACCTATGGATTGAGTAAGATCCTTCAAGTAAGTTGTCATTGATGCAAAAAGGCAATAAAAACTGCTTCTAAATGTGTTTGATCCTTTAGTGTAAGGGAAAGTAAGCGTTGTACGAACTTGTGATAGCAAAGTAATAAAAGTGACGGACTGCATAATAAAGGTTGCTATCATAAGGGGCAACATAACATGACGTTCTTTTGCATTAAGAGACTGTGCATACAAAACCAAAAAGCGCATGGCAACCTCTGCTTCCCTCTGCGAAGGGCCTATATTTTACTTTTATGTATTTACTTTTTATGCAAGAGTCAAAGTATTCTTCTCTATTCCTTTTTTATTTTTCTCTTTTGCAAGCATCATGTGGTTGGGAAAGATCTAGGCACATATACCCAGTTGGATATGAGTGAGCATGAGTTATTATTGTTGACATCACCCTCGAGGTGAATAAGTTGGGAGGTGAAACTATAAGCCCCTATCTTTCTATGTGTCCAGTTGAAACTTTTTGCTCATATATATGTTGTGAGTGTTAGCAATCGTAGAAGATTAAATGATGGTTGAGTATGTGGACTTGCCAAAAGGCTCCGATACGAGACCCTTTCTGAAAGTATGATGAATTGTAGATGCAAAGTTGACCGAGAACATAGTTTGCTGGTTTCCAATAAAGTTTATGCTTTTTATTTCGATGTTGTGATGAATTGTTACTTGTTCATGAGAAGTTATATGCTAAAGTTTTATGTTAAACTTTGTTGCTGTTATAATAATTTGCATGATGCTACAATCACTACTGCAGGTTGCTGCTAACGCGACACTACGGTTAGAGACCCTTTGACGAAACTGTGTGCGATGCATTAATCACAAACGGGGATGTAAAAAACCCGTCAAAAAAGGTGCAAAATGTTTGCGATGAGTGATACATCAAACATGATTCATATTTTAGTTGCGTGTGCGATCCAGGGCACATGGTTGACCCGTTTGAACTATTTGTGATGAGGTAGAACAACAAAAATGGGCAGCCAGATCAATGTGTGTGTGATATACGGCATACAGTTTGCTCCAATAAACTGTTTGCTATTAGGGAGTGCAACAGAAACGGTTAGCCAGATCAAGGTGTGTGTGATATAGGGCATACGGTTCACTCGGATGAACTGTTTTTGGTTAGCGAACACAACAGAATCGGTTCAACTTAACAAAATGTGTGTGATACGTGGCAAACAGCCGACTCAACGACGAGTAACCACGTGGTCAACCTTCTGCCATCAATAAATTTTGACCTTGTTTCTTGTCACATTGCAGATTACAACGCAATAAGTAATTGCAAATCTGTTCACACCTATCAAACTAATATGTGTTCACACTTAGCACCGGGCTATAAAAACTACGCACTCGAAAATTACTCATAGGTCCTCTCATCACCCACAAAACTGGTCTTTCCTGTCAAGTCATTCTGCCATGACCGGCAGGAGGAGTTTAGGGTGGACATATAACTAGGCAGCAAAGACCAAGGCTGCGGAAGCACTAGAGAGGTCCCGCCGTGAAGCCGCAGCCGCAACAGAGATGTCCTGGCGCCCCGCGGAGCCATCGAACGAGCTCTCGCGGGCACGCGAGGGCTCTCACAAGCGCATTCGCGGCGTCGGCCATCACGACGAGCCGGCGTTCCTAAAGTCCTTCACCAGCGACGACGACATTCTCGCTGGCGTCACTACGCAGCAGGAGCTGGTCGATGGCTTGATGAAGCTGCTCAAGATCAGCGATGCCTCGGTTGACAAGGCGACCGTCCTCGTCGAGCAACTCATGGGTGACAATGCGAAGCTCCTCAAGGCGCTCGCCGAGAAGGTGGAGGAGGCCACCGGCTAGAAGATGCTGCATGAGCAGAGTAGTGCCTCGGGGATGATGTTGACAGCGGTCATCGAGGAACTGATGGGTGACTTGAGGAAGCTCCGGATCAAGCACGACTAGGAGGTGGAGGAATCCGTGGCTGCTTTCAAGCAAAGTCGCGAGGAATTGAAGAAGGAGCTAGAGGATGTCATCGCCCGGCGATCCATCGACGAGTAGAGACAGTAGCGACCCAGATCGTTGTCTGCAACTTCCTTCTTCTCTTGACCCCGTGTTTTCCGGGCTTTGCCGCATGTGGCATTTTAAATTATCCGGAATATGTAAGACAATTATTATCTGCGCCATTGTAAATTTGTCGTCATATTATCCGTTGCCATTTTATTTGTGGTCATATTATCCATTGCCCTATGTGGCAATTTAATTTAAGGCAGAATATCAGTTGAAAACATGAACAAAGCAAATGCTGCCATGGGATCACAAGCAAACACCCTCCATCCAGGTGCATTAATTAACCCATTAATGGAGAAGTTGTGAGTGAGGCGGGCGGCAGTTGGTGCATGGAGGTCAAAGAGCTCGCTTCCCGGTGAGCATGGGCGGCCTTGCTGCTCGCACGTGTCCCGTCGAGCCTGCGACTGTGAGGTGGACATTATGCATGCGTCTCGTCGAGCCTGCGCGGCGGACTGCTCGCACGTGTCCCGTCGAGCCTGCACGGCGGACTTCTCGCGCTCGTACTGTCTAATCAAACAGCTGCACGCACGTCACAGAGTATGGTTAAATTTCGACATGTTTAATATAATACAACCATTTGCGATATTAACGTGTCAGCTTTTTGTTTCAAAAAGGACTTCGTTGGCTGCTAATGTGTGCGCCTCTTCTCAAACTGGACAATTTTTTATACCACGACATATATGTGCCATGTCATGAAACCATGCCAAGTTTCATGTTTTTTGGGTGAGTTTTGATTCTTGGGATTTAAAAACCAAGATTCTCAATGTTTCAGGACAACGACAAGTTTGTAATTCATTCCCATTCCTTAAATGAGACCTAAACATGCACCCAATGACACATGTATGATTTCCCACCCATTTTGCTTCACTGGAGCATGTGCTTGTAGTTCAAATTTGAATTATGGACTACATTAAATGCGTAGAAAACTTAGTAATTAGTATTACATGCAATGGCCAAATGAACCCTGAACAGTTTCAAATTTCAGCCCGACACTCCTGTTATTCTATGTGGCCTGTAGAAAACAAAGTTCAAGGCGAGAAGAGGCAGCGATTATCATTTCGCCCACAAGAGGGGCATGTTTCCCTACCGGAACCACGAGGGTTGCGACAGGCTCCGGTTTGTAAGAGGCTTGTAATATAGCTTCGCCCAAATTGGACAATTATATGTACCATGTAGTGACACCATGCCAAGTTTCATGATTTTCCGGTGAGTTTTGGATTTATAGAGATTTAAAAACTGAGATTCGCAGTGTTTGTGGCCAAGCCAGGATGGTGAGACGGTTGAATTTGTTCCCATTCATTCCATGGGAACTAAACATGCACCCCAAGGAAACATGTATGTTTTTTCTAGCCATTTTGGTGCACTGGAGCATGTATTCGTAGTTTGGATTTGAATTATGGACATTAAATGCCTAGAAAACTCAATTAATGAATAAAAAAGGTCAAAGGAACCCTGAATAATTTCAAAGTTCAGTGCGAATCTCCTGTTGTTCCGTGTCACGTGTAGAAGAAAATACGAGGCTAGAAGAGGGAGTGATTATCATTTGGACCACAAGGGGACACGTTTCCCTATCGAAACCACGAGGGTTCTTGCGATAGGCTGCGGTTTTTAAGAGGTTTGTAATAAAGCTTGGCCCAAATTGGCAATGTTTTTACCACGACATATATGTGCCATGACGTGACACCATGCCACCTTTGATGACTTTCTGGTGAGTTTTGGATTTATGGGGACTTAAAAACCAAGATTTGAAATGTTTGAGGAGGAGCCAGGACACTGGTACGGTTGTAATTCGTTCCCATTCCTAGCATGGGACCTAGACATGCACCCAAGGACACATGTATAATTTTTCTAGCCATTTTGGTGAACTGGAGCATGTATTTGTAGTTCAGATTTGAATTATGGACATTAAATGCCTAGGAAACTCAATTAGTGTATAAAAAGGCCAAATGAACCCTGAATAAGTTTAAATGTCAGCACAAATATCATGTCGTTCCATGTTGCCTGTGGAAGAAAATACAAGGTGAAAAGAGGTAGTGATTACGTTTCGCCCACAAGGGGAACACGTTTCCCTATCGGAACCACGAGGCTTCTTTGAGAGAAGCTCCGGTTTTTGTAAGAGTTTTGTAATAAAGCTTGGCCCAAATTGGACAATGTTTTTACCATGACATATATGTGCCATGACGTGACACCATGCCACCTTTGATGACTTTTTGGTGAGTTTAGGATTTACGGGGATTTAAAAACCGAGATTCCAAATGTTTGAGGACGAGCCAGGACGCGGGTATGGTTGTAATTCGTTCCCATTCCTGGCATGGGACCTAAACATGCACCCAAGGACACATGTATAAATTTTCTAGCTATTTTGGTGAACTGGAGCATGTATTTGAAGTTCAAATTTGAATTATGGACATTAAATGCCTGGGAAACTCAGTTAGTGAATAAAAAGGCCAAACGAACCTTGTATAAGTTTAAATTTCAGCACGGATATCCTGTCGTTCCATGTTGCCCATAGAAGAAAATACAAGGAGAAAAGAGGCAGTGATTACGTTTCGCCCACAAGGGGGACACGTTTCCCTATCGGAACCATGAGGCTTCTTTGAGAGAAGCTCCAGTTTGTAAGAGGCTTGTAATAAAACTTGCGCCACAATGGACGAAAAAATTCCTCGACATATAAGTGCCTTGTCGTGACACCATGCTAGGTTTCATGATTTTCTGCTTAGTTTTGGATTTACGGGGATTTAAAAACCGAGATTCTTCTCACAAAATGTTTTCAAATAGCACACGGTTCACTCACGAAAGCCGATATTCAATGAAAACTTCGTGGAAACCATATTTTAAAGTTTCATAAAAATCTGAAAAAATGTGGGATGTTAAGAAGGTGATGTTTTATTGCGACACAGAATTTGAAGTTGAAAAACATTACGAGATGTGAGCTATGAAAATGACAAATTCGGCCCTGAATAGTGACATTACTATTCAGCACTATTCAATGCTGATTTTGTCTTTTTCATAGCTCACATCTCGTAATGTGTTTCAACTTGAAATTTTGTGTGGCAATAAAACATTATCCTCTTAACATCCTACATTTTTTTCAAACTTTTTGAAACTTCAAAACATCTTTTTCTCGTGGTTTTCACCGGTTTCCACCAAATATTGGTTTCCGTATGATATTCTTCCCCCCTGCTGCACGCGCGATCTGAGCCGTGTGTTCTGATTGGCCAGAACCCAAACCCCACAGATCAACGTGTGCACCGTTGGATGCTCCCAGATCGAACGGCAAACCTGAGCCCTTTCGACAGCACATGCAGTACATGGGTAAGCACCGTGCGCATGTGTCGTGCTAGCTCACGCTTCCTTCTTTACTAGGTTTCAAAACAGGCTACCGTTTCTCGCCACTCCTCTCATCGGTTTCCCGCCTCTTCTCCCATCATTTTCCTGCTACCAGTGTCAGTGCTCATTGAAGGCTAGCGGCGACACACTGGCCATGTAAAATATCCCACACGGTTTCTAAAAGCACAAATGTGTGTGATAGGAGGGAGTAGGTCGCATAGGGTGACCAGCGTGAAACGCCTTAATGGCAAGGAGGAAATTCTTATCAGCAAGGGCCGGCTTCCCATCCGCTAGCCTAGTCGAATAGAACACAGAAGTTAAGCGTGCTTGGGCTAGAGTAGTCCAAGGATGGGTGACCCGATGGGAAGTTGCATATCTCAAGCTTCATTTAAAAGACATGACACGGTCATTATAGAGATATATTATATCTCTATAGTGACCTATCATGGCAATTATATAAACCTTGGGATCCTTGTTTTGCTAATTTGTAGACTATGTTTTTATGGGTTATTTTTTGCTCTAAAAAAATTAAAGAATGATTGACTGGACCTATCATGGCGATTATATAAACCTTTTTCAGGTTGCATGCAGGGTATAGGGGGCATGATGTTCTTCTCGAGTATGTCTCCCTTGTGCGTCTTATAGACGCGACACATATTTGTGTGCTCCTCGAGGTATATACACTATCCTTTACTGACAATTAGGAGGCCCCACACAATCTATCCCTTTGACCCAACAACGAGAAGGGTTTGACCATGATGGTTTCCTATTGATACTAGTAAGGTACACGTGCATTGCACGCATGAGATTTGGTAACCAAATTATGAATAAATACCACACTATAGCATGTAAGCTTTGAGTGATATATGCAAAGATGTTCGTTTAATTCTTATAGTTCATCTCATCCAAAATCAATTAGTTTTATTAAAAAAATCTATTTTAAGATTCATGGAATTGTGCATTGCAAAAGGTAAAAACAAAAAGTGACAATTCATTTAGAAAAAAAGTTTGGGCAATTAAGATATGGAAGATTCTAGAGAACAAAGGAGAAGTGCTTGTGTTTTGAGGTTTGTGCATTATGCATAAGTTCAACCATGGAGTCTTCTATATTGTACATGTGGCAGAATCTGGTGGAATGTAGATGATATCCAACGGCTAGTAGTGCTCGGATTTGCCATCTCTGTACCGTCGGATTGGCTTCAGCCAACGACCAACTTTCAAAGTTATTCGCAAACTATATAGGTGTATAGATGTATAGATATATAGATGTTACGGGGCTTTCAAGATCTAGCGGCAAAAAAATTCAAAAAATTTCAAACTTACTAGTGGCGCACCGTGGATGTGGTGCGCCACAAGTAACAGAAAAAAATTACTAATTTCAAAATTACTAATTTCAATTTTTTTGATTTTTTCAAAAATGATACGTAATATGATCGAGAAGTTTGAAATATTTTTCAAAATTTCATCATAGTCATTAACATGAACAAAGTCCTAGACATCAATAAGGTATAACAGGATTGATATGCTAGATATATCAACAAGTGCACGTGAAGTGAGTCATTCTTTGGGGTTGGATAGAACTCTGAAATTAAGCGTGCTTGGGCTGGAGTAGTGTGAGGATGGGTGACCTTTCGGGAAGTTTGACCACGGAGTGCGATTTGACCCGAGATTAAGCATATTGACCCGAGATTAAGCCATAGTGAACTGAGATTAAGAAAAAATTGAAAAAAAAAAATAAAAAAATTGAAATTTTTTTTTGAAAAAAATTAAAAAAAAATTTGGAAAAATTTTAAAAAGAGTTTTGAAAAAAAAATGTTACTAATGGCGCACTTCTATGTGGTGCGCCATTAGTATACCAAATACTAATGGCGCACCTCTATGTAGTGCGCCATTAGTATACTAGATACTAATGGCGCAGTGGGCTATACTAATGGCGCACTACATGGTGCGCCATTAGTATACTGAGATACTAATGGCGCACCGGGTGGTGAGCCATTAGTAAAAATTACTAATGGCGTTCTATTAATGGCGCACCACAGATGCGCCATTAATAGCCATACTAGGTGCGCCATTAGTAGGGGTTTTTCTAGTAGTGATAACAAGAGTATAGAGGGGAGAAACATGATATGATCCGACTTTAGGGGTTTTTCTAGTAGTGATAACAAGAGTATAGAGGGGAGAAACATGATATGATCCGACTATATTAACAAAGCCCATGATATAGATCACGGGAGAGAGAGATCAAACACATAGCTACTGGTACAAACCCTCAGCCCCGAGGGTGGACTACTCCCTCCTCATCATGGTGGCCGCCGGGATGATGAAGATGGCCACCGGAGATGATTCCCCCCTCCGGTAGGGTGCCGGAATGGGGTCTAGATTGGATCTCTTGGATACAGAGGCCTTGCAGCGACGAAACTTCTGATCTAGGTCTTCCCCGAAGGGTTTTGGAATATTTGGGAATTTATAGTGAAAAGAGGGGGTGCGGGAGGCCACCGAGGTGGGCACAACCCACCTGGGCACGCCAGGGGGCCCTGGCACGCCCTGGTTGGTTGTGCCCCCTCGGGGAACCCCCCAGGTGCAGCTCAGGCCCATTGGGTTCCTTCTGGTCTAGAAAAAATCTCTATAAAGTTTTGTTGCGTTTGGACTCCGTTTGATATTGATTTCCTGCGATGTAAAAAACAAGCAAAAAAAAAACAACTGGCACTGGGCACTGGGTCAATAGGTTAGTCCCAAAAAATGATATAAAGTTGCTATAAAATGATTGTAGAACACCCAAGAATGATAAAATAACAGCATGAATACTTCATAAATTATAGATACGTTGGAGACGTATCAGCATCCCCAAGCTTAATTCCTACTCGTCCTCGAGTAGGTAAATGATAAAAGAAATAATTTATGAAGTGTGAATGCTAGTAAAGTGCATAAGTTTGATCAATGATAATTTCAATCACTTTTCTAGCATCATAACAACAACTCTTTCTTATAAAACTTCTCATGTTATAGTAGCAACCAATTCACATGTTAAGGTTCAAACAATGAACTCTCTTGAAACTCAACAACCTATGTTCTCAGTCACCAAGCAATTGCAATTCAACTTATTCAACAGAGTTTAAGTAAGAGCTCCACATACTCAACCATCATAAAGTCTTCTATGATTGCTAACACTCACCGCATACACATGAGCAAAACATTTCAACCGACACATAGAAATATAGGGGCTTATTGTTTTGCCTCCCAACGTATTCACCTGAAGGGTGATGTCAACAATAATAACTCATGCTACCTATATTCAACTGGACATATGTTCCTAGATCTTTCCTCACCACATGATGCTTGCCAAAAGAGAAAAATAAAAATGAATAGAGAGAAAAACTTTGACTCTTTGCATAAAAGTAAATACTGAAAAGTAAAATATAGGCCCCTCGAAGAGGGAAGCAGAGGTTGCCATGCGCTTATTTGTTTGTATGCTCAATCCCTTAGTGCAAAAGAACATCACGTTATATTGCCTTATGATAGCAACCTTTATTATGCAGTCCGTCGCTTTTATTGCTTTGCCATCATAAGTTCGTACAACGCTCAATTTTCTCTTACACTAAATGATCTAACACTTTTAGAAGCAATTTTTATTGCCTTATTGCACCGACGACAACTTACTTGAAGGATCTTTCTCAATCCATAGGTAGGTATGGTGGACTCTTGAAAATAAGATTTGGGTTTAAGGGTTTTGGATGCACAAGTAGTATCTCTACTTAGTGCGGAATTTTTGGCTAGCAAAGATGGGGGGCAAGCACCACATGTTGAAGGATCTATGACAATATAACTTCTATGTGAATATGAACAAACATAAATCATTACGCTGTCTTCCTTGTCCAATGCCAACAATTTTGGCATATAATATTTTGATGGGGGATCACAATCACAAAAGATTTCTATGATAGTGTATTTGCATGTGGAAGTTCTCTTCCTTATACTAATTATTCGTGAATTGCTTGTATGACCAGTATTGTGATTGTCAAGCCTCAAAAGATATCACTTTCTAAACCCAATGTGAAGCTACCACTAGGCATGATATGATTTCAACTTCATGAGATTCAATTTTTTAAGTATTTACTCATAGGATATAAGTGAAGCACAAGAGTAAATGAAAAACTACTCCAAAAAGATATAAGTGAAGATCATGCGAGTAGTTAAGTAAATAGATAGCTATGTGAGGACTCTCTCTTATTAAAAAACTTTCCGATCTAAGTATTTTATTAAAACATCAAGAAAAAACAATGTAAAATGACATTCCAAGAATAGCACTCATCATGTGAAGAAGCAAAAACTTAGGTTCAACCGATACTAACCGATAATCGTTGAAGAAGAAAGATGGGATGCCCACCGGGGCATCCCCAAGCTTAGATGCTTGAGACTTCTTGGAATATTAGCTTGGGATGCCTTGGGAATCCCCAAGCTTGATCATTTGTGTCTCCTTAATTCCTCTCATATCACGGTTTTGCTAAATCTTAAAAGCTTCATCCACACAAAACTCAACAAGAACTCGTGAGATAAGTTAATATAAACCAATGCAAAACCTTATCACTCTCTACTGTAGCAAATTACTAAAATTATTATTCAACATTGCATACTAAATGCCTCTGCATATTTAATACTCCTATCCTTGAATAGAATCATTAAACAAGCAAAAATTTGCAAACAATGCAAACATAACAGCAATCAGCCAAAACAGTACAGTCTGTAAAGAATGCAAGATTCATCATACTTCCCTAACTCCAAAAATTCTGAAAATTTACCACATTGTAGAACATTTGTCAGAGCATATTGTGAAAAAAGTTTCAACATTTTATCAGATTCTGACTTTTCTAGGGAATTTTTGCAATAGCGATAAACTTTCTGTTTTGAAACAGCAACATGTATACTTGCAAAAGAAGCATGGTTAAGGCTATCCTTGACATTTTTGTTGAAAATAAAGATGCAAACCATTATTATAAATAAGAGCAAGCAAATCCTAACAAAATAAATTGACGCTCCAAGTAAAATTCATATCATGTGACGAATGAAAACATAGCTCCAAGTGAGGTTACCGATAATGTTGGAGACGAAAGAGGGGATGCCTTCCGGGGCATGCCCAAGCTTAGTTGCTTGGATCTTCCTTGAATATTACCTTGGGGGTGCCTTGGGCATCCCCAAGCTTAGGGTCTTGTCACTCCTTATTCTCCTCATACCGACATCTCACCCAAAACTTGGAAACTTCAATCACAGAAAACTTAACGGAACTTCGTGAGATAGGTTAGTATGATAAAGAGCAAACCATTTCACTTTGGTCATGTCAAAGACAAGATTAACAATTGTTTCCACACAATTCCTACTGTAGAATATCATTTACACAATTTATATTGAGCAATATAAGCCATAGAAACTGGAAAACAAGCAAACTATGCATTGAAAACAGAATCTGTCAAAAATAGAACAGTCTGTAGTAATCTGTACTCCAACCATACTTCTGCTACTCCAAAAATTCTGAAAAATTAGGACCACGTGAGAATTTGTATATTAATCTTCTGCAAAAAGAATCAACTCAAAAACACTCTTCTGTTAAAAATGAGAATTATTTTCGTGAGCGCAAAAGCTTCTATTTTTCAGCAAGATCAAATCAACTATCACCCAACATGATGCAAAGGCTTTACTTGGCACTTTATTGAAACATGATTAATATAGTAGCATAATCAAGTGAACGAAAAAAACAGTAGGTAAAAGTGTTGGGTTGTTTCCCAACAAGCGCTTTTCTTTAATGCCTTTTAGCTAGGCATGATGAGTTCAATGATGCTCGCATAAAAGATAAGAATTGAAACATGAAAAAGAGAATCATGAATCACATGGAAAACACATTTAAGCCTAACCCACTTCCTATGCATAGGTATTTTGTGAGCAAATAACTTATGGGAACAAGAATCAACTAGCATAAATTTTGAACACATAGAGAGGAAACTTGATATTTTTGCAATTCCTACAAGCGTAAGTTCCTCCCTCATAATAATTTTCAGTAGCATCATGAATGAATTCAACAATATAACTATCACATAAAGCACTCTTTTCATGATGCATAAGCATAGAGATTTTATTACTCTCCATATAAGCAAATTCATTCTCATGAATGGTAGTGGGACAAACTCAGCAAAATAACTATCATGGGATTGGAAACTAAAATCATGATGACACGTTTCATGGTTATCATTATTCAATATTGCATACATGTCATCACCATAATCATCATATATAGGAACTTTGTTGTCATAATCAATTGCAACCTCCTCCAAAATAGTGGATTCATCATTAAATAAAGTCATGACCTCTCCAAATCCACTTTCATCAATATAATCATCATAAATAGGAGGCATGCTATCATCATAATAAATTTTCTCATCAAAACTTGGGGGACCAAAAATATCATGTTCATCAAACATAGCATCCCCAAGCTTATGCCTTTGCATATCATCAGCAGCATGGATATTCAAAGAATTCATACTAATAACATTGCAATCATACTCATCATTCAAATATTTTGTGCCCAACATTTTATTGACTTCTTCTTCTAACAATTGAGCACAATTTTCTGATCCATCATTTTCAAGAAAGATATTATAAAGATGATCAATAATATGAAGCAACCTCAATTCCATTTTTTATGTAGCTTTCTTTTATAAACCAAACTAGTAATAAAACAAGAACCTAAAAGATTCAATTGCAAGATCTAAAGATATACCTTCATGCACTCATCTCCCCGGCATCGGCGCCTGAAAAGAGCTTGAAGTCTACTACGCAACTTTATTCTTGTAGACTTGTGTTGGGCCTCCAAGCGCAGAGTTTTGTAGGACAGTAGCAATTTTCCCTCAAGTGGATGACCTAAGGTTTATCAATCCGTGGGAGGTGTAGGATGAAGATGGTCTCTCTCAAACGATCCTGCAACCAAATACAAGAAATCTCTTGTGTCCCCAACACACCCAATACAGTGGCAAATTGTATAGGTGCACTAGTTTGGCGAAGAGATGGTGATAAAAGTGTAATATTGATGGTAGAAATATATTTTTATAATCTGAATAAATAAAAACAGCAAGGTAGCAAATAGTAAACGGGCATAAAAACGGTGTTGCAATGCTTAAAAATGAGGCCTAGGGTCCGTACTTTCACTAGTGCAACCTCTTAACAATGCTAACATAGTTGGATCATATGAGTATCCCTCAAAGTGTAGTAAAGAATCACTCCCGAGTTCCTATTAGTGGAGGACAAAAAATAGGAATTGTTTGTAGAGCACGAAACCACCTCAAAGCTATTCTCTCCGCTCGATCTATTCAAGAGTTCGTACTAAAATAACACAAAGCTATTTTTTCCGTTCGATCTATCCTAGAGTTTGTACTAGAATAACACCAAAGCAAATTCATATTCATAATACTCCGTCCGCACAAAGAACTATAAAGAGACCCCAGAGTTTCTGTCAGAGAAAAACGTGCATCAACCCCTATGCATTGATTACCCCAATATCACCGCGGGAATCCGTGAGTTGAATGCCATAACACATATCAAGTGAATCAATAGGATACATCATTGTCACCTCAAGTATTCATATTGCAAGACATATATCATGTGTTCTCATCTCTGAATATTCAATCCGACAAGACAAAACCTCAAAGGGTGTAGCGACCCGACCCGAATGGATCAAGTCTCTGTGCTCAGGTGTCATCCCTGGATCAGTAATGCTGACACCACACAGTACTTCGAAGGATTTATAATAGAGTAGAAATCACACACTTATTACAGCATTGTCCAAAAGAGGACTTATTACAATAAATATGGCTTAAGGCCATCTAATAATGATAACAGCGGAAGACTTGGAAGATAAGTGAGTCCATCAACTCCATCGGCATCACTGAGTATAGAACCACGACCTAAACACCTTACTGTCGTAAATGCGAAAAGTCTCAACATGAACGTTGCAGCCCGAAACGGGTCAAGACATGGAATATGCTTTGGCAATGTAACACATAGACAGTAATGAAGAAATAAGCCTACACTACATGCATATATGGCTGGTGGAAAAGCTCTCTGATTCTGATTTTGCATAAAGCTGGTTTTCCCTCTTGCAAAGGAATAAATTTGTTTAACTATCATGGTGGTTGTTAAACATTGAGAATGGTTGACAGCATCCTCAATCCCAATTAAAAGTACTCATTAAAACCCAATAACATTAATTAGAGTAACATGTTGAGATTCACATGATATTCAAGTACTAGATACTCAAGATGTCCATAACCGGGGACACGGCTAATCATGATTAGTTTATACACTCTGCAGAGGTTTGCACACTTTTCCCCACAAGACTCGATCGCCTCCGCTTGGTTCTCGCACTACATGGTGTTTGAGAAACGGATGACCGAGACACGATCTTTCGTAAGCGCTAGCACCTTACGATGGGTGGACGGTACACCTACATCCCCTACATCTGCTAGTCCACCACCGTAAGAGTTCGCACGACTTACTCAACAATGCCGGAGCCCATAATGGCTTGTGGCTGCTACGGAAGTTTCTAGTTTGAATAATCTTATGATCCCTTTGAGCACAGGTGGCGGTCCAAAAAAAAAAAAGGCAAGTCCTCGATAGAAACCAGGTGCCTCAATCCACCCAGATGTGTGTTTAAGTTGCCACCTTAAATAATCCATTAATTAACAATCTCATATCTGTCATGGATATTCACTCACCCAATCCACGTCTACTAGCATAGCATGGCAATAAGCAAACGTAGAAGTAACTCCCAAGGTTTCATAAGTAAAGCAGTAATAGGAACTACCCCAATCTACTTCCCCTCCCACAATTTAATTAGATCCTAATCATGCAAGTGTTTGAGGATTGATCTAATGCATAAAAACTGGGTAGTAGAAAAGGTATGATCAAGTGTTACTTGCCTTCTTGACGATCCATGAAACCTAGAGACTCGAAGTAACAAGCGGCGCACTCCGGGTGATCTATCGCAGACAAACAACAAGCATACAATAAGTACTCATCTAATGCACAGGTAAATCTCGAATAGAAGATCTGACCAAATTGTTCAACTTAAGAACCCTGGTTGCAAAAAGAATCGAATCAAATAAAGCAACGAAAATCAAACGTCGAAAGAAAAAGACTCGGTTCTAGCAATTTGAATCTAGGTCAAAATTTTACAGTAGAAAAACTTTGTTTAAGTTGATTAGTCGGAACGGCGGTTTCGTAATGAAACACCAGGCGCTTGAATCACCTGATTCCGATAAACGAGCGAGAAGATAAACTAGATTGAAGATTGGATCTGAAATCGAGATCGGAAAATAACGGATTAAATCTGGTTAAAAGAAAAACGACGAACGGTTAAACGAACGGGTGTTCGTTAACAGGAACTAACCGGTGAACACGTTCGTTTAAAACGAACGGATCGGTGAACGTTCGTTAAGTAGCTAAACCGAAAAAAATAAACCGATCTAGGGTTTTAAAAAAACGAACAACAAAAAGAAAACCGGAACGGTTTTTTTTTAAAACAAAACCGGACCGGGGGGAGGCGCGGTGGCTACCTCCGGCGAGGTCGCCGGCGGGGTCGGGGTGGGCTCGACGGGCGGCGCGGGTCGGCGAGGGTGGCGGCGGTGGCGCACGGCGCCGGGCGACGGCGGGCGGCTCGGGCGGCGTGGCGTCAAGGCGGGCTCGGGGTGGGTCGAGGGAGGGGGTGGCGGCTTATAAGGAGTGGAGGGTGCCTTGGGGAGGCGGCGGCGGGCGTGGCCGAGCCGGACTCGGCGGCGGGCGGGCGGGACTCCAGCGGGAGGCGGCCGTGGGGTGGGCCGTCAGTGGGCCTTAGCCCGATTAGTATGTGTGAGTTTTTAAACCGAAAAACGAATTAAAATAAATCTAAACGAACCCCAAATTTAATAAAATAAATTTTTCCCGACTCCTAAAAATGAGTCGAACAAAATGAACTTTAATACGGGGCCAAAAAGCATATTTTTAAAATACTCATTTTTTTCCCTAAAGCAAATAAACTCCTAAAGCAAATAAACTCCGAAAAATTCAAAAATTGATTTATTATTAAATCTTCATTTTTCCTAAATTTTGGGAAAGTCATATTATTCCCTCCCGTATTTTTTTTATTGGAAAAATAATTGAAGATAAAATAAATAAAACCAAATGATCCTATTTTCAAAATTTGAGAAAACCCAAATATGAAAATAATGAAATCTCCAACTCTCTCCGAGGGTCCTTGAGTTGCGTGAAATTTTCTAGGATCGAAAAAATGCATGAAAATATGATATGCATGATGACTTAATGTATAACATTCCAAATTGAAAATTTGGGATGTTACAAACCTACCCCCCTTAAGATGAATCTCGCCCTCGAGATTCGGGTTGGCTAGAAAATAGGTGAGGGTGATCCTTGAGCAAATCTTCTTCTCTTTCCCAGGTGGCTTCATCCTCGGTGTGGTGGCTCCTTTGAACCTTGCAAAACTTAATAACCTTGCTGCGAGTAACTCTGCTGGCATAATCGAGAATCTTGACTGGTTTCTCCTCATATGTCAAATCCTCCTTCAACTGAATCGCTTCAAGTGGCACTGTATCTCTTAACGGTACCTCTGCCATCTCGGCGTGGCAGGTCTTCAGCTGAGAAACATGGAATACATCATGAACTCCTGAAAGTCCCTCTGGCAATTCCAGCTTATAAGCAACTTCTCCCATGCGTTGCAAAATCTTATACGGTCCAACGAGACGCGGTGCTAATTTTCCTTTAACTCCAAAACGCTTAACTCCTCGAAGCGGGGATACTCTAAGATATACTCTGTCTCCAACTTCATATTCTGTCGCCTTGCGTTTTGAATCCGCATAGCTCTTACATGCAGACTGGGCTATCTTGAGCCTATCGCGAATCAACTTAACCTTCTGTTCAGACTCCTTAATCAAATCTGGTCCAAACAACTGACGGTCTCCAGCTTCGTCCCATGATAACGGTGTCCTGCACCTCCTTCCGTACAAGGCCTCGAAAGGTGCCATCTTCAAGCTGGTTTGGTAACTGTTGTTATAAGAAAAATCTGCATACGGCAGGTTATCATCCCAACTAGATCCATAATCTAGTGCACAAGCCCTCAACATATCCTCCAAAATCTGATTGACTCTCTCAGTCTGTCCATCGGTCTATGGGTGAAAAGCCGTACTGAATTCCAGCCTGGTTCCCAATGTTTCGTGCAACTGATTCCAAAACTTTGAGGTAAATTGGGTTCCTCTATCTGATACGATACTCCTCGGAACTCCGTGTAAACACACAATTCTGGTCATGTATATCTTTGCCAACTTAGCACTACTATAGGTAGTCTTGACTGGAATGAAATGAGCTACCTTCGTCAAGCGGTCGACTATAACCCAAATCGAGTCATAGCCCGAACGAGTCTTTGGCAAACCTGTGATGAAATCCATGCCTAGTTTATCCCACTTCCATTCGGGTATTGGCAATGGTTGCAACAATCCTGCTGGCTTCTGATGCTCTGCCTTCACTCTCTGACATACATCGCAAACTGCTACATACTCAGCGATATCCTTCTTCATTCCGGTCCACCAGAATGTTTCCTTCAAATCCAAATACATCTTGGTATTTCCTGGGTGAATCCAGTGTGGTGAATCATGTGCCTCTTGCAAAATCAACTTTCTGATCTCCGGGTCATTTGGCACAAAAACACGGTCCTCAAACCATAGGGTATCGTGCTCATCCTCACGAAATCCCTTAGCTTTTCCTTCGCTCATTTTCTCCTTTATAGAGGCAACTTCCTTGTCTACCTTTTGAGCTTCTCTGATTTTGTCCATCAATGTAGACTGAATCTCCAATGCTGCTACATAGCCTCTCGGAACTATTTCTAAACATAGTTCTCGAAGGTCCTCGGCTAACTCCTTGGGTATTCCTCCCATTATTAATGTATTGACGTGGCTCTTACGGCTCAACGCGTCTGCTACAACGTTAGCCTTCCCGGGGTGATAATGCAATCTCATATCATAATCCTTAATAAGCTCCAACCATCTCCTCCTGCGAGATTTAATTCCTTCTGCGTGAAGATGTACTTCAAACTCTTGTGATCCGTGTACACCTCACAATGATTTCCAATGAGAAAATGTCTCCAGGTCTTCAATGCGTGCACAACGGCTGCTAACTCCAAATCATGTGTGGCATAATTCAACTCATGAGGCTTAAGCTGTTGTGAAGCATACGAAACAACTCTTCCTTCTTGCATAAGCACTGCTCCAGGTCCTCGACGTGAAGCGTCGCAATACACCTCATAATCCTTGGTCCGATCCGCAAAATTAACCTTTGGTGAGGTAACCAATCTTTTCTTCAACTCCTGAAAACTTGCTTCACAATCCTCATTCCATATGAACTTGGTATCCTTTTTCAGCAATTCCGTCATAGGCTTTGCAATCCTTGAGAAATTCTCAATGAATCTTCGGTAGTATCATGCTAGTCCAAGGAAACTCCGAATCTCTCCAACTGTCGTTGGTGCTTCCCATTTGGTTATGGTCTCAACCTTTGTGGGGTCAACTGCTATCCCTTCTCCGGATATAACATGTCCAAGAAATCCAACTTCCTTTAGCCAAAACTCACATTTGCTGAACTTGGCATATAACTGATGTTCCCTTAGTTTTTCCAAAACCAATCACAAATGTTCCTTATGTTCCTCTTCATTCTTCGAGAAAATCAAAATATCATCTATGAACACCACGACGAACTTATCCAAAAACTCCATAAACACTTTGTTCATCAGGTTCATGAAATAGGCAAAGCGCGTTAGTCAGTCAAATGACATAATGGTGTACTCATACAGTCCATATCTCGTGGTAAATGCTGTCTTAGGTATGTCCTGCTCTCGAATCTTCAATCGATGGTACCGATCGCAAATCGATCTTGGAAAACACTTTAGCTCCTTGCAAGCGATCAAACAGATCATTTATCATTGGTAGTGGGTACTTGTTCTTGATTGTTACTTCATTCAATCCACGATAATCAACAACCATCCTTAACGATCCGTCCTTCTTCTCCACTAAAAGTACGGGTGATCCCCAAGGCGAAGAACTTGGGCGTATAAAACCTTTATCCAATAGCTCCTTAATCTGCTTCTTGATTTCTTCCAAATCCTGTGCGGGCATCCTGTATGGTCGCTTCGATATTAGGCCTGTTCCTGGCAACAGTTCAATCAAAAACTCAATGTCTCTATCCGGTGGCATTCCTGGCAATTCTTCCGGAAATACACCAGGGAAATCCTTCACTACTGGTACTTCTTCCTGCACCACCCCTGATAAGCAATTTACATGAGCTCTCCTCGGCTGATGCCGTGATACATACTTAATCCTTCTTCCTTCTGGTGTTGTGAGCAAAACCGTCTTACTTGCGCAATCGATGTTTCCTCCATACATCGAGAGCCAATCCATGCCTAATATCACATCAAATCCTTGGGATTCCAGAATGATCAAATCCGTCGGGAACACATGCCTTCCTATACTTAATGGCACTTGAAAACATCCTTGTCTGGCCATATACTCCGCTCCTAGTGAGCTTACTAGCAAAGGGGTTTTAAGAATCCGAGTAGGTAGGCTATACTTCTCTACAAATCCCCTTGATATGTACGAATGCGATGCACTGGTATCGAAAAGAACTAGTGCAGTAAATGACTTAACCAAAAACTTACCGATTACTGCATCGGGCTGATCTTTAACTTCCTCCACATCAATGTGGTTCACCTGTCCCCTGTTGAAAGGGTTGGGCTTCTTTCCAGAGCTTCCATTGCCACCTTGGCCTTCGGGACAGTCATTTGCATAATGTCCGGTCTTGGAACACTTGAAACAGGTGACATGGCTTAGGTCTTTCTTGGTTGGGGTTGACGGTGTGGTGCGGTTCTGTCCATTGCTTCCTCCATTCCCGTTCCCATTCTTGGTGCCATTATGGTTGTGCGAATTACTTCCTCCGTGGGTATGCTGGCCCGAACTCCTTGTTTAGGGGTATAACGGGCTTCATTGGGTTCCAAAGTTATACTTCCCTGTCCATACTTCCTCTTGCGGTTCTCAATTTCTTTGTTGCTTTCCTTCAATCATGAGGGCACGATCTACCAACTCCTGGTAGTTATTGAAACTTGCTACCATCAACTGCATACTTAATTCATCATTCAGTCCTTCCAGAAACTTCTCCTGCTTAGCTGCATCTGTAGCAATGTCATCTGGGGCATAACATGCTAACTTACTAAAATCATCCACATATTGGCCAACAGTCCTTCCTCCTTGGCGTAAGTTGCGAAACTCACGCTTCTTCATGGCCATAGCTCCTGCTGAAACATGGGCAGTGCGGAAAGCTTGCTGAAACTGATCCCATGTGACAGTGTCTACAGGGTAAGTGGCTGTAAAATTCTCCCACCATGCTGCTGCTGGTCCTTCAAGTTGGTGTGCAGCAAACTTCACCTTCTCTCCATCTGTACATCCTGCAGTGGTCAACTCCCTTCCTACCTTACGGAGCCAATCATCTGCTACTATCGGCTCGGTGCTCTTTGGAAAATCTTGGCGGATTCAGTCTTAAGAAAGCGTGTCAAGTGATCCGCAGTGGTGGTGGTGGCGGTGGGTTGTTGTTGTTGTTGCCTTGATTCTGCACCAATGTTTGGATCAAAGTGTTCTGCTGAATCAACTGGGTGATCTCTGGCGGGAAAACAAATCCGGGGTCGCGTCTCGGAGGCATCTGATGGGTTTAGAAAAGACGAGAAATTAAGAATAGAGTGGGGTCTAGGGAGAAACACTACCCAAATGTATATGAGCAAATGCACACAAATTCACTTCATTCAATTCAAACAAAAGGGCTTACAACGGTCTAACTAACGCAAAAGTGCATGATCTAAAAAGGTTACATGGAGGAAATACTACTAATATGTGGGGGTCATCTACTAATTTGAACCGGTGGAAGACTCCATGATGTCTGCTCCAGCTTCATCTTCAAAGTCGGGTTCACTTGGATCCGAATCGGTGTCGTCGATGTTGATGTAGTCGCTTGGACAACCGACGTACTGGTCTTCATTCTTGAGTGCCAATTTCTTCTTGAGTTCTTCAATCTCATACTTAAGATCGTTATTGTGTCTTGCTAATGCTACGATCTCGTCCATGTAGTCCTTACGCGTTGACTTTAGTTCTCCTTCAAGTTCGATGATCCTTCCTTTCGCATTCTTCAACTCGAGCATATCATTGCACATCTGGTTCTCCTGGCGTCGAATGTGCTGGTTTAACTCCTGGATGAAAGCTGCAATGGATCGGTCCTTCTTGGTGCTGACTATCTCCCATTGTTCATCTCGGCGTCGCAAATCGATAGATGGTGTCCTTGAGGTCTTCTTGATAAACTTCTCCAATGCGTCCCATGGTGATATGAGCTGCCATGCTCTTTCCCAGACTCTAGGTTGGTGCACTGAAAACACTATCTATAGGCTTGGTGATTGGGGCGAACGTCCTTCCTAGTACATGAGCTTGAATCTTCCAGTGCTCCTCTTCAGGCAGAGTGGCGTTGAACGTCCCGGTGAAACTTGGTAGTCCAATGTTCAAGTACTTAGTGACTTCCTTCAAGTGAAATCCAAAAGGTGTGCCTTCATCCGGTTGGGTGTACTTGATCTTCGCGTCCTTCATCCTAAAAGAGTAGAAAAGATGAGGAGTTAGAAATTGAGAAGAGAGTAGTGATATATGGCTTTAACTTAGTGGTCGTGTCCTCTACGGCGTGTGCTCGATACCATCTCTCAGAGCGACCCGACCCGAATGGATCAAGTCTCGTGCTCGTGTGTCATCCTGGATCAAGAATGTCTGACACCACAAGATTTGAAGGATTTATAACAGAGTAGCAATCACACACTTATTACAGCGTTGTCCAAACGAGGACTTATTACAATAAATATGGCTTAAGGCCATCTAATAATGATAACAACGGAAGACTTGGAAGATAAGTGAGTCCATCAACTCCATCGGCATCACTGAGTATAGAACCACGACCTAAACACCTTACTCGTCGTCTGAAAAGTCTGCAACATGAACGTTGCAGCCCGAAAACGGGTCAGCACATGGAATATGCTGGCAATGTAACACATAGACAGTAATGAAGAAATAAGCCTACACTACATGCATATATGGCTGGTGGAAAAGCTCTCTGATTCAGCTTTTTGCATAAAGCTGGTTTTTCCCTACTGCAAACGAATAAATTTGTTTAACTATCATGGTGGTTGTTAAACATTGAGAATGGTTGACAGCATCCTCAATCCCAATTAAAAGTACTCATTAAAACCCAATAACATTAATTAGAGTAACATGTTGAGATTCACATGATATTCAAGTACTAGATACTCAAGATGTCCATAACCGGGGACACGGCTAATCATGATTAGTTTATACACTCTGCAGAGGTTTGCGCACTTTTCCCCACAAGACTCGATCGCCTCCGTTTGGTTCTCGCACTACATGGTGTTTGAGAGACGGATGACCGAGACACAGTCTTTCAGAAGCGCTAGCACCTTACGATGGGTGGACCGGTACACCTACATCCCCTACATCTGCTAGTACACCACTAAAAGAGTTCGCACGACTTACTCAACAATGTCGGAGCCCATAATGGCTTGTGGCTGCACACGGAAGTTTCTAGTTTGAATAATCTTATGATCCCTTTGAGCCTGGGTGGCGGTCCAAAAAAAAAAAACAGGCAAGTCCTGATGGAAACCAGGTGCCTCAATCCACCCAGATGTGTGTTTAAGTTGCCACCTTAAATAAACCATTAATTAACAATCTCACATCTGTCATGGATATTCACTCACCCAATCCACGTCTACTAGCATAGCATGGCAATAAGCAAACGTAGAAGTAACTCCCAAGGTTTCATAAGTAAAACAGGTAATAGGTACTACCTCAATCTACTTCCCATCCCACAATTTAATTAGATCCTAATCATGCAAGTGTTTGAGGATTTATCTAATGCATAAAAACTGGGTAGTAGAAAAGGTATGATCAAGTGTTACTTGCCTTGCTGACGATCCGCGAAACCTAGAGACTCGAAGTAACAAGCGGCGCACTCCGGGTGATCTATCGCAGACAAACAACAAGCATACAATAAGTACTCATCTAATGCATGTAAATCTCGAATAGAAGATCTGACCAGATTGTTCAACTTAAGAACCCCTGGTTGCAAAAAGAATCGAATCAAATAAAGCAACGAAAATCAAGCGTCGAAGAAAAGCGACTCGGTTCTAGCAATTTGAATCTAGGTCAAAATTTTACAGTAGCAAAACTTTGTTTAAGTTGATTAGTCGGGCGGCGGTTTCAGAACGAAACACCGGTAACTTGAATCACCTGATTCCGATAAACGAGCGAGAAGATAAACTAGATTGAAGATTGGATCTGAAATCGAGATCGGAAAATAACGGATTAAATCTGGTTAAAAGAAAAACGACGAACGGTTAAATGAACGGGCGTTCGTTAACAGAAACTAACCGGTGAACACGTTCGTTTAAAATGAACGGATCGGTGAATGTTCGTTAAGTAGCTAAACCGAAAAAAATAAACCGATCTAGGGTTTAAAAAAAACCGAACAACAAAAAGAAAACCGGAATGGGTTTTTTTAAAACAAAACCGGACCGGGGGAGGCGCGGTGGCTACCTCCGGCGAGGTCGCCGGCGGGGCATTGGGGCTCCCGAGTCGGGTGGGCTCATGGGCGGCGGCGGGTCGGCGAGGGTGGCGGCGGCGGCATCGCAGATCGGCGACGGCGGGCGGCTCAAGTCGTCAGGCAGCGTCAGGCGGGGCTTGGGGAGGCGGCGTGGTGGGTCGAGGGTGGGGGCGACATCGGCTTATAAGGAGGAGGGGGTGCCTTGGGGAGGGGCGGCGACGGGCGTGGCCGAGCCGGACTCGGCAAGGCGGCGGGACTCCCAGGCGGGGAGGCGGCGGTGGGCCGTCAGTGGGCCTTGGCCCACGGTATGTGTGAGTTTTTAAACCGAAAAAGCAATTAAAATAAATCTAAACGAACCCCAAATTTAATAAAATAAATTTTTCCGACTCCTAAAAATGAGTCGAACAAAATGAACTTTAATACGGGGCCAAAAAGCATATTTTTAAAATACTCATTTTTTCCCTAAAGCAAATAAACTCCTAAAGCAAATAAACTCCGAAAAATTCAAAAATTGATTTATTATTAAATCTTCATTTTTCCTAAATTTTGGTAAAGTCATATTATTCCCTCTCTTATTTTTTTACTGGAAAAATAATTGAAGATAAAATAAATAAAACCAAATGATCCTATTTTCAAAATTTGAGAAAACCCAAATATGAAAATAATGAAATCTCCAACTCTCTCCGAGGGTCCTTGAGTTGCGTGAAATTTTCTAGGATCGGAAAAATGCATGAAAATATGATATGCATGATGACTTAATGTATAACATTCCAAATTGAAAATTTGGGATGTTACAAAGGGTGAAGATTCAATTCATCATACCAAGAGTATAGATGGGAGAAACATCATATGATCCGACTATATTAACAAAGCCCATGATATAAATCATGAGAGAGATAGATCAAGCACATAGCTACTGGTACAAACCCTCAGCCCCGAGGGTGGACTACTCCCTCCTCATCGTGGTGGCCGACGGGATGATGAAGATGGCCACCGGAGTTGATTCCCCCCTCCTGCAGGGTGCCGAAACAGGCTCTAGATTGGATCTCGTGGATACAGAGGCCTTGCGGCGGTCGAACTTCTGATCTAGGTCTTCCCCGAAGGGTTTCGGAATATTTGGGAATTTATAGTGCAAAGAGGGGGTGCGTGAGGCCACCGAGGTGGGCACAACCCACCTGGGCGTGCTAGGGGGCCCTGGCGCACCCTGGTGGGTTGTGCCCCCCTCTGGGCACCCCCAGGTGCAGCTCAGGCCCATTGGGTTCCTTCTGGTCCAGAAAAAATCTCCGTAAAGTTTCGTTGCATTTGGACTCCGTTTGATATTGATTTCCTGCGATGTAAAAAACAAGCAAAAAACAACAACTGGCACTGGGCACTGGGTCAATAGGTTAGTCCCAAAAAATGATATAAAGTTGCTATAAAATGATTGTAAAACACCCAAGAATGATAAAATAACAGCATGTGTACTTCATAAATTATAGATACGTTGGAGACGTATCAATCGTCCGCATGACAAAGAGTCGCAGCGACAAGCTCTACATCGACGATTCAGGCTGGGGCCCCGAGGCCAAGTCAATCGAGTACGGGTACTGGGTCCCCTTTGACAAGATCCACGTCTTCATCGGCAAAACCGATGAATCGGGACCCGAGCCGGACATCTGCACCGACATCATCGAGCCGACTCGATGCACACAAACCGCCCAGGCCTAAGCCGGCCGGAATCATGTCTTCATCGGCTTCACTCAGGGGGTTGCTCTCGCGGACAACTCCGCTTCTGGAGGGGACACCCTGGTCTACTCCGATGGTGAGTCATCGGTCGAGGACACCGAGCGATTCTCCCATTGTATGACGGCAGACTTGGGGGCTACTCCGATGATGAGCCGGCCCTGATTGACTATGAGCTACTTCATCGGACCACCATCTACAAAGCAGGTACTGCGCCGGCTCTCGATTCCACCGCAACAGGTGCCATGGGAGGAACCGGCGCTTCGGCAACAGATCCTAGCGCGGCTAGCCCAGTCAAGCCACCGGCTCAAGTTCTTTCAGGGCTAGTAGCCTCGTTGACAACACTCCTAGAGTCACCAGTAATAGCGGAGAACCAGGGGAAGTGCAATACAGAGATAGCTAAAATTCGTGAACAGATGGCTAAGGCTCAGGAAGACATCGAAACCGAAAATGTTCACATGGTGCAACTACGTGCTGAAATTCACAATGAACCGGAGGGCCTGAGGACAGAGGCCTGGCGCATGGGTCTATGACAAAACCTTTAGATGTGGTTCACAGGAGGAGACACGAGAGATGTTGATACGTCCATTTTGCATCATGTTTTCCTACTGCTATTTATATTGTTTTTATGCATAATAATGCTTTTTGGAGTCATTCCAATGCCTTTTATCTCATAATATGCAAGGTTCACACAAGGAGGGAGAATACCGGCAGCTGGAATTCTGGACCTGAAAAAGCTACGTCAGGCCACCTATTCTGCACAACTCCAAATGAGTTGAAACTTCATGGAGAATTTTTATGGAATATATAAGAATTATTGGAGCACATAACTACAAGAGGGGCCCACCAGGTGGGCACAACCCACCTGGGCGTGCCAGGGAGCCCAGGCGCGCCCTGGTGGGTTGTGCTCTCCTCGGCCCACCTCCGGTGCCCCTCTTCTGGTAAATGTCATTTTGACCTAGAAAAAATAAGGAGAGGACTTTTGGGACGAAGCGCCACCATCTCGAGGCGGAACTTGGGCAGGAGCACTTTTGCCCTCCATCGGAGGGGGAACTTCCCTCCCGGAGGGGGAAATCATCGTCATCATCATCACCAACAACTCTCCCATCTTGGGGAGGGCAATCTCCATCAACATCTTCAACGACACCATCTCCTCTCAAACCCTAGTTCATCTCTTGTGTTCAATCTTTGTACCGGAACCTTAGATTGGTGCTTGTGGGTGACTACTAGTGTTGATTACATCTTGTAGTTGATTACTATATGGTTTATTTGGTGGTAGATTATATGTTCAGATCCAATATGCTATTTAATACCCCTCTGATCTTGAGCATGATTATCATTTGTGATTAGTTACTTTTGTTCTTGAGGTCACGGGAGAAATCTTGTTGCAAGTAATCATGTGAACTTGATATGTGTTCGATATTTGATGGTATGTATGTTGTGATGCTCTTAGTGGTGTCATGTGAACGTCGACTACATGATACTTCACCGTATTTGGGCCTAAGGGAATGCATTGTGGAGTAGTTATTAGATGATGGGTTGCGAGAGTGACAGAAGCCTAAACCCAAGTTTATGCGCTATTCCGTAAGTGACCGATTTGGATCCAAAAGTTTAATGCTATGTGTCCGTGTCAAAACCGGCGGATCTCGGGTAGGGGGTCCCGAACTGTGCGTCTAGGTGGATGGTAACAGGAGACAAGGGACACGATGTTTTTACCCAGGTTCGGGCCCTCTCGATGGAGGTAATACCCTACTCCTGCTTGATTAATATTGATGATATGGGTAGTACAAGAGTAGATCTACCATGAGATCAAGGAGGCTAAACCCTAGAAGCTAGCCTATGGTATGATTGTTGTTCGTCCTAGGGACTAAAACCCTCCGATTTATATAGACACCGGATAGGTTAGGGTTACCACAGTCGGTTACAATGGTAGGAGATCTACATATCCGTATCGCCAAGCTTGCCTTCCACGCCAAGGAAAGTCCCATCCGGACACGGACGAAGTCTTCAATCTTGTATCTTCATAGTCTTGGAGTCCGGCCGTGATGATAGTCCGCTATCCGGACACCCCTAGTCCGGGACTCCTCGGTAGCCCCTAAACCAGGCTTCAATGACGATGAGTCGGGCGCGTTGATTGTCTTCGGCATTGCGAGGCGGGTTCCTCCTCCGAATACTTCAAAGAAGGTTTTGAACACAAGGATAGTGTCCGGCTCTGCAAAACAAGTTCCACATAACACCGTAGAGAGAATAATTTTTGCACAGATCTGCCGACGTATTTCGCGGCGTGACATCACACCACGGCCAGGCCTTTATATGAATCGTTTTTTACTGTTCCACCTCAGCGTGTTTAGCGAGGCGGTTTCCCTGGCACACCTTATCAAAGCATAGATCGTGCCCCCCTTATTCCGGGATTCTCATCAATACGGACGTGGGTAACCCATCCGTGCCATTGATTACGGCGCTTGGGAAATAAGCGAGTTTTACTAGGCTGGTGGGGGACGCATAGCTTCGTCCGTCCATATAAGGGGATAAGGATCCACCTTTTCACCTACGCCTTCTTCCTCCTTTGCTTATCCATTTCCGCGCACTCGAGCTCCAGCGCCCAAGTCCGCACATCCCACCTCGACCTTCTCCAACCATGTCAGGAGCGGGAGGCAGGTGGATGGCCTCCTCCGTCACGGAGGGGCACATCAAAAGACTGCGGGAGGCCGGATACTTGTCCGGCGACATCGCGCACAGGCTGCCCGAAGCGGGGCAGCTTATTCAGACCCCCGGGCCCCATGAGAGGGTAGTGTTTCTCCCCCACTTCCTCCGCGGACTAGGTTTTCCACTTCACCCATTTGTCCGGGGGCCCATGTTCTACTACGGCCTGGACTTCCACGACCTGGCCCCGAATTTCATCCTCAACATCTCGGCATTTATCGTCGTGTGCGAGGCTTTCCTCTACATCCAGCCCCACTTCGGCTTATGGCTGAAGACCTTCAACGTCCGGCCGAAGGTAGTGGGCGGCCGTCAGCCAGTCTTGAGGCGCCATGGTTGGCAAGATGGCCAAGGTCCTATGGCTTGAGGGAGCCTTTGTGGAGACCATAAAGGGGTGGCAATCGGGGTGGTTCTACATCACCGAGCCACGCGACCCCGAATGGGTGGCGGCCCCCGAATTCAGATCTGGCTTCCCCACACGGCTCTCGTCATGGAAAGAGACGGGCCTGACGTGGGGGAATTCGGAAGAGCTATCTGGACTCCACACATGCGTCCGAAACTTGGTGGACAAGAACCTCAAGCTTGTCGACGTAATCCAGGTGATGCTCATCCGCCGGATCCTCCCATGCCAACAACGGGCCTCTAACTTGTGGGAGTTCGATCCGGCACAGCACCGAACCTTGAGCCGGCTCTTCGACACTACGTACGAAGATGCCTGGAAGGTGCTGTTCAAGGGCGCTGAAGCCCCAACATCCGCCAACAAGGATCGCGGATACAGCTCGCGGCGTCCAGCCGGCGAGGTAAGTTATTTTACCCTTTACGGGACTCTTTTTTCATAGATTGGCTCTACGTGGGATCTAAAATTCCGTAATTTTTGAAAGGACTGGCTGAAGACGTCCGGACAGATTAACTGTCCGGCTCCTTTGCCGGAAGACCCGGAGGACGCCCGATTGTCGGGGCTGCTGGCTCCGGTGCCGCACGTGGTGCCGGAGAAGAAGGCCAAGAAGGAGGCCACGGGAACTCGAAGGAGCTCACGACGCCAGGTGTTGTCAGATTCTGAAGCAGAATCTTCTCCTGAAGACGAGGAGGAAGAAGAAGAAGCTCCTCCCCCAGCGGGGGAGGAGAATAAAAGAAAGGCCGCCCCAACTGGGGAGGCCGGAGGGTCCAAGAAGGGAAGAACCCTTCCTCTGGACTTCTCCACCAACATCGACGACGATGAGGAGGATTGGCCTACAAGGGCCAAGCCCCTGGCGAGATCGTAAGTGTCCGGATACCCATGGCTTTTGATTATTGCAGAGTGTTCTCTAATGTCGAACAACCGTGCAGCCCGCCCAAGGGCGAGTTCGCCGATTCATCGAGCGGGTCCACTGGGCTCGTCGAAATGGAGAGCGCCGCTTCCGACCGCCTCCTCGCCTCACGCCATGGACGACGCCATGGCCGGGCCCCAAGGGGGCTTGGTCAAGAGGAGGTAGCGCAGGAGGTGCCACAAGGCAACCTCCCGGACTCAGCGCTTGAGGCAAGACCCCAGGCTCTAAGCCCGACCCTCGTCCGACTCCATGCCGGAACCATCAGCGTTCTCAAGTCCGCCAATGAATCCTTCACAAGAAGGGTAAGACGCCGGTGTCCTCCGTCCAACCGAGGCACCGGATAACTTGATCGGAGGCGCTTAACAGCTTCCATCGAGGAGGAGCACCGCATTTATTATGAGTGCGGTGATCCGGACAGTTCATTCCGCCAAGAGCGGATCGACCGAAGCTGCACCAGCCTTCTAATGTGCTTTGAGGTGAGTTTAAAATATATAAAAATATTACCGCATAGATAGTAGCCCCTGATGCTTAGTTCGGTGTTCGGAAAGAAAAGCCGGACTAAGGATCTAAAAAGATATACGCAGGAGTCTAACATAAGTATGTCAATATGGGAATGCAGTCACTGACCTCTCTCTGACCGATCATGGAGGTCAATGCAAGGAAGCGTAACCTCGAGCGGTCCGAGAACGAGCTCGGACAAGCCAAGAAGCAGCTCGAGGACAAGGAAGGTAAGTAATACCTTATTAAAGAAATACCTTATAGAAAAGGTTTTGGTTGCAAAATATAACAGGAATAACATGGGTACTGCAGGGGCCACGAACGAGGTGGAGATCCTGAAGGAAGCGGTGTCCGTGGCCGAAAACAAAGCGGCTACGGAACGCACCGAGCGAGAGAAGGGGGAGGCGCAGCTGGCCAAGGTATGGCAAGAGCTCCAAGCTCTCGTGGAAAAACACGAGGGTTTGGAGCGTGACTCGAAGACTCGAGAGTCCAAGCTCGACTCGGCTCTTGAGAGTGCCAAAGCTGCTAAGGCCGAGGCCCAAAAAGCCCTCCAAGAAATTGAGTCGTTGAAGAAGATAGCGGCGAGTAAGGCATTCTTTATGCAAAGCAAGCATGTGAAAGTGAATTACCTATTACTTACCCGGATTCGGAGCTCTCCAGGAGCATTCGCAGATTTGCCCCGTAGTGTCCGATGTCTTGCCGCATTCTACCGCGCCAAGGAGGGGAGCTCGACGGAAAAGGTGTTCTGGTCTCAAGATGTCTTTGAGGCCGAACATTCAGTGCCCCGAGAAACCAGCTGAAGCAGCTGGTCGAGCTCCACAAGGTCGCCGAACAGGCCATGAAGGGCCTTATAAGCGCCGGCTGTGGCCATTGGAGGCCATGCCTGGAGCTACTTCGGCTTGGTGCAGCTGGTGGTGGATGCCCGTCCGCGCTTGAAGTCATCAAGCGCCCGCCTGCATTGAAGGTGTCCGTCGGGCCCTTGCCCGTGCTAAAGTGCACCGGGGCAAGCTGGATGCGGAGAGGCTTGTGACGGACGGGCCACCAAGGGCCATGAGCATCGCATCGCCCGAAATGTACTATGAGGGACTCTGAAGGGTGCCCGCCGAATAGCGGATGAGTGCTCCAAAGATGTAATTTTGAATAAACTCGCATTTGTTATCCTGTCGCTGAAAACTTGTTCATATGCGCTAAGCAACGGTTATTAATTTAAATATTACCTTCATGCGGCCGTTTATCAAATTTGAGAGATGGCAAGTCGTTGGCTTCAGCCCCCATGCCACGAAAGGTCTTTGGGGTGTTCGATAAACTTGAGCACTCTTGTTCCCATTCTTGGGTCCATCTAGGAGGCGCTCAACACAACGAACAAGGCAACCGGACTTATAATGCTTGAACACTCTCACTTAGCCATAGAATTCTATAATTTTAAATTTCGCGAAGCCCCTAGTATTCGAAGACCGAGTTCGGGGCGCTATCCACGCCTTGGCCGGACAATTCCGGTTCCTCGCTCTAAGCGGCATAAGTCTTTAGGGACCCGAAAAAACCTCTCGAACAACGACCGGCTCTCGCCCTATCATGACAGTCAGTTTTAGCTTTCTCCACTGAGGTGCTCGACCCAGCTCAAGCTGGGCACAATCGCAGTGGTTCTCCGATGCTACCTTAGCCGATATAGCGGGCGTAAGGTACCAAAACACGGGAGCCGGGCAAACCCAACTATTGACCCAAGACATGATTCGGAGCCAATTCATATAATGCTATAAGTTCGGGGTGCCGCACTTTTGAAAGTGTTCAGACTTATCACACCATAATTTTGGGGTACTCAAGCCCCTGGTGTATTGGCCGTACCAAAGTGTACGGGTGCAACATGTCATGAAACGAACATATATATATATATATATATATATATATATATGTATGTATGTATATTTATATAAAGGAAGTAGAGTAATAATAAGCAAAAGCTATGTATTGTTTATTCAAAAAGGTACTGCAATGAAAGCAGAACGATACAAATAGTGCGATAAGCAAGGGATGGGACTATCTAACATGTCCCCCTCCAGGGGTAAGCTACGGGATGGTATGTAAAATAGGTATAATGCTCGTAATAGAGACCACCTGAACACTTGACGTGGCTTTCTGCTTCCCTGGCTGTTGCATCGTGAGTTCGGCTATTCAAATGACAAAGTCCTGAAAGTCCTGAAAGTAAGAAAAAAGGAAAAAAAAAAGAATGACACAATTGGGAGCCCCTGATGCGGTCGAGCCGCATTCTTGGCGTGCCGTGGTCTTGCCCTTCCCCATATGCCCATGGTATCTCCAGAGCGTAATTATGTACGCGTAATACTAGCTTCGCAATTTCGCGAGGGCGGGGTTAGCCGGATTGCTACGCTGCGATGCTTGAATCGTGCCAGCGGTCTTGATGTAGGTTACTCCGGCGGCGCTTGATGTTGTCCGGACACTTAGTGGCCGGACTCGAGAATTGCTGTGAGAGGCTGCTATGTACCTCCCGCGAGGGTCAGCCGTGTGCTCCTCCGCTCGGAGAGAGCGTTCGGTGTTTCCATTGACCGTGATTACTCCTCGAGGGCCCGCATCTTGAGCTTGAGGTATGCGAAAAGCGACACCGCACTAAACTTTGCAAATGCGGTTCGTCCGAAGCGGTGCATGATAGCCGCCATGAACGGGACGGCGATGTCGAAGATTAACTCTTCGCTTTGGAAGTTATCCGGGATCCGAAGACCACTTCGAGTGTAATCGAGCCCGCATTCACCGGCCTCTACACCCGGTATGACGCCTTTAAAGGTCATTTTGTAGGTTTAATCCTTGAGGGTCCATGCCCATTTTGCGCCTTTGTATCCCGATAAAGCAGGTTCAGGCTGCTACCGCCGTCCATCGGGACTACGGTGAAGTGAAATCCGTCGATAATTGGGTCAAGAACCAATGCGGCGGCCGCCGTGACGGATGCTAGTGGGGTGGTCCTTCGATCGAAGGTGATCGGGCAGAAGACCATGGGTTGAACTTGGGCGACTGGCTCCATCGCATATACGTCCCTAAGTGCACGCTTCCGCTCCCTTTTGGGTATGTGGGTTGCGTATATCATGTTCACCGTCCGCACTTGTGTAGGAAAACCCTTCTGTCCTCTATTGTTTGGCAGCCGGGGCTCTTCCTCGTCATCGCTATGCAACCCCTTGTCATTGAGTTCGGCACTTAACTTGCCTGCTTGCTTAAACACCCAACAGTCCCAGTTGGTGTGATTGCCTGGTTTTTCGAGGGTGCCATGTATCTGGCACAAGCGATCGAGTATTCGGTCCAAGTTGGACGGGCCTTGGGTATTTCTTTTGAATGGCTTCTTCCGCTGACCGGGTTTAGAGCCTCTGAATCCGGCATTGACGGTCAGATCTTCAGTATTATCGCCGCACGCGCGCGCTTGTTCTTGTTGCGACGCAACCTGCCATTGCTGTCCTTGGTATCCGGACTATCAGGATGTTTGGCCAAGTTGTTGCTTCGAGCTAGCCAGCTGTCCTCTCCCGCACAAAAGTGAGTCATAAGGGTTGTGAGGGCTGCCATAGATTTCGGCTTTTCCTGTCCTAGGTGCCGGGCAAGCCACTCGTCATGGATGTTATGTTTGAAAGCTGCAAGGGCCTCTGCATCCAACAGTCAACGATTTGATTTTTCTTTGTTAGGAACCGAGTCCGTAATTGTCTCGGGCCGATTCTTCCGCTGCTGGATTATGTGGCTAAGGTCATCGGCGTTTGGTGGTCGCACATATGTGCCCCGAAGTTATCAAGGAATGCGGCTTCCGTGTCCTCCCAACAACCAATTGATTCTCCGGCAAGCTATTGAGCCAATGTCGAGCTGGTCCTTTAAGCTTGAGTGGGAGGTATTTGATGGCATGTAGATCATCACCGGGCCATGTGGATATGGAGGAGATAATCCTCGATCCAGACCGCAGGATCTGTAGTACCATCGTATGATTCGGTGTTTACGGGCTTGAAGCCCTCGGGGATTTGATGATCCATTACTTCATCTGTGAAGCATAGTGGGTGTGCGGCGCCTCTGTATTGGGCTATATCACGACGTAGCTCGTATGAGCTTTGTCTACTGTGTTTGGCCCGGCCGGGGTTTCTGTATCCGGCGTGACGGTTATTGTCACGTGTAGTGGGGCGCCCACGCGATCCGTAGATCGATCTTGTATGTTTTGCCTTATCCTCCAATATATCTCGCAAGTCCGGCGCGTTTTCCCGTGCCTTGGTACTTTTCGAGCGGCATCGGGGTTCGGGTTGGACAGAGGGTCTAGAGGCCTCTATGTCGCGGCCACGGGGCGGCCGGTCTGCCATGTCGTGCGCTGGTGACTTGGGTGCTTCCTCCTCTAATCGAGGCAACGACCTGCGTTTGGGGTAGCTTTTGGAGGGGCGTTCGAGTTCATACTCTTCGGCTGCAAGGACTTCAGTCCATCTGTCGACTAGCGTGTCTTGATCAGCTCTAAGCTGTTGCTGCTTTTTCTTGAGGCTGCTTGCCGTGGCTATAAGCCTGCGTTTGAAACGCTCCTGTTCGGCAGGATCCTCAGGAACGACAAATTCGTCGTCGTCGAGGCTTACCTCATCTCCGGAGGGGGGCGCATAATTATCGTCCTCAACCTCTTTTTCTGCCGCATCACAGCGGGCTTGCTTCTCCTCCTCCGCACCGAGTCCTTCCGAGGGGTTCTCTTGACCGTCCGGTGTTATTATCTCCCGTGCCGTAATCACCGCTTTATTGTGGCGGGATTTAGAGCGGCGCCACGACGTCGGCGCTCGACTATTTCTTGAGGGGTCATCCTCCGTTGTTCCATCGCCGTTCCCATCTTTTGGGATGTCCACCATGTATATGTCATATGACGAGGTGGCCTTCCAGGCCTCGTAAGCGCTGGGTCTTGGTCGCCTCCGGCATCGCCGTCCATACCGTCGATGTCTTGAAGTCGTAGTCTAGCATGTCGGTTAAATCATCGGCAGTGGCTACAAAGTGGGTGGTGGGTGGGCGTTGAATTTCTTCGTCGTCCGCATCCCAACCTTCCCGTCCGTAGTCCGCCAGGCTCTCCGGATAAAGAGAGAGACTTTAGTGAATTCAGGATGTCGCCAAAGGGCGAGTCGAAAAGATGTCTGCGGCGATGAACTCCATGACCGCGCCCAATCGGATTCAATTGGTGGGCGCGGAGGGTTCGAGTCCGGAGAGGAGTCCGGCACTGGAGTCAAGGTCTTCGCAGCGACAGGGATGGAGTTCGCTCGATCGCCGTAGAGATTGTAGCCCCGAGGCGGTGCCCAACCACTCGCCCTCGATCGGGAATCCGGCTCCGGATTAAGGGTCGGGCGGATATCGTGCGGCCTCCGTGGCACCGCTCGCTGCAGAGCTAGATCATGCCCATCAAGACAGTGCGGCACGCTTGGCTGCGGCTCGAATCCGTCGAAGATGAAGTCTCCGCGGATATCGGCCGTATAGTTCAAACTTCCAAATCTGACCTGATGGCCATGGGCGTAGCTTTTGATCTGCTCCAGATGGCCGCTTAATTGGCCGCAGCAAAGCCGCCGAACACGAAGATCTGTCCGGGAGAAAAGTCCCACCGACCGCGTCATTGTTGATGATCGAAGGAGCCATCGGGCCTATCGGTGATGGCACGGAGGAACTCTCAATGAAAGCACCAATTTCGATTGTCAAACCCGGCGGATCTCGGGTAGGGGGTCCCTAACTGCAAGCGTCTAGGCGGATGGTAACAGGAGACAAGGGACACGATGTTTTGACCCAGGTTCGCCCTCTCGATGGAGGTAATACCCTACTCCCGCTTGATTAATATTGATGATATGGGTAGTACAAGAGTAGATCTACCACGAGATCAAGGAGGCTAAACCCTAGAAGCTAGCCTATGGTATGATTGTTGTTCGTCCCCACGGACTAAAACCCTCCGGTTTATATAGACACCGGATAGGTTAGGGTTACACAGTCGGTTACAATGGTAGGAGATCTACATATCCATATTGCCAAGCTTGCCTTCCACGCCAAGGAAAGTCCCATCCGGACATGGGACGAAGTCTTCAATCTTGTATCTTCATAGTCTTGGAGTCCGACCGTGATGATAGTCCGGCTATCCGGACACCCCCTAGTCCGGGACTCCCTCACTATGGTTAGATTTATTATTAATACTTTTCTCATAGTTGCGGATGCTTGCAAGGGGGTTTATCATAAGTAGGAGGCTTGTTCAAGTAAGAACAACACCTAAGCACCTGTCCACCCACATATCAAATTATCAAAGTAGCGAACACCAATCGAACCAACATGGTGAAAGTGACTAGATGAAATTCTTGTGTATCCTCAAGAACGCTTTGCTTATCATAAGAGACCGTTTTGGCCTGTCCTTTACCTCAAAAGGATTGGGCTACCTTGCTGCACTTTTGTTATTGTTGCCATTACTTGCTCGTTACAATTTTTCTTGTTATCAAACTACTCATTACTTATAATTTCAGTGCTTGCAGAGAATACATTGCTGAAAACTACTTGTCATTGCCTTCTGCTCCTCGTTGGGTTCGACACTCTTACTTATCGAAAGGACTATGATTGATCCCCTATACTTGTGGGTCATCAGCCGTCTGCCCCCCAATTTTGAGCCGATGTGTCTGTTCAATACACCTGCGCCAGGGGCTGGGACAAGCACCCCAGGGTATCTGATCGTCCCCAGTCAAACCGGGTTGTACCCCAGGATGGAGATGGGCGGCCGCCCCTGGCTCAACCTTGTCAACCAGCTCAGCAGCGACATCTTGAGCTGGCCCAGTGCCCACCACCCATTTGGATGACCCTAGACCGTTTTGTGACACCAGTGGGTCATTTCTCTAATACAGTTGATCACCTGTTGGTAGCATCTACCAAGCTCACAACACTTCCAATCATAGGAATACCCCGGTTGATATCGAGGCCCTAAACGCCATCGAGATGTTGAAGACAACGGTTACCTAGCAAGCAAACTGCTCCTACAGTCAGCAGTGACTCCACTCCACCCTGCATCGCCGCGGTAGGAGTCGCCATGCTGAGTCGCCAGCAGTCTCAAGCACTGCCCAACGGGGATGCGAATAGCTCCACCCCGCATGGCCGCGGTAGGAGTCGCCATGCTGAGTCGCCAGCAGTCTCAAGCAGTGCCCAACGGGGATGCGAATAGCTGCGTGACTCGCCTCGGCATGGAGCCCTAGACGCTCAGGAGATCGTCGACACAGCCCGGGCACGACAAGAAGCAGAAGCGGCCAACACGGCGGCTCAACCATCACCCACTTCAACTCCTTTGACATTGCAGGGTGTCAGATCGAGTACCAGGACCATTGGAATTCCGTGTCTGGTGTCCGCTCTACGAAACGAGTGCATGCCTAAAGATTTCAAAGGCCCCCGCAAGGTGCCCAATTACACGGCCGATCTCAAGCCAACTGCTTGGATTGAGAGCTATGAGATCGCCATGGACATGCTGGATGTCAGCGATGCGGTTTGTGCCAAGTATCTAACTATGATGTTGGAGGGGCCGGCTCATACTTCGTTGAAGAACCTGCCCCCCAATTCCATCAACACTTGGGCAGAGTTGAAGGAGCGTTTCATCAAGCACTTCCAAGGAACTTGCAAGTTCCCGCTGACAATTTTCAATTTACAGCATTGTGTCCAGCGGGAGGGTGAATCGGCTCATCATTGGTCTCGCCGGGTCGCGGATATTATCCACTCTTTCGACGGCATATCAATTGTCCAGGCCATCTTAATTTTGGAGAAAAACTGTCATTTTGATCCTTTGGTTCAGAAGCTTGGGCGCCTTAAGTGGACGGTTCAAGACATGGGAGGTCTTATGGATGTTCTTACCAGATATGCTGAGTAAGATACCACAAAGGATCCCACATCAGATGAAGAAAAGGCCGGCAAAGGAAAGAAGAATGGTGGTGGCAAGGGATAGCAGCAAGGCAACCCCGGGTACAACGACAGCCATGACAATCAAGGTAATGGTGGAAAGCACAAACACCCAGAGGGCGAATCTGATTTTTTGCTAACGCAAACACTGGTTTTAAGGGCCAGAGGCGGAACAATTCTGGAAGGCCATTCAACGGGAATAAAGCTCGTAAATTTGAGGAAGCCCTTAAAGGCCCATGTCCCAAGCACAGCCTCCCTGATAAGCCGGCGAATCATTCCTGGGAAAACTGCTACATCATGCAGGCTTTCCGCAATCAGACGTATCAAAATCAACAAGGCGGTGACCGTGGAAACCCGGGGCAGCCTGGAGCAGGCTGCTCAGGATCCGGCTTCCCAGGAGCTAGCTCATCATGTGGTTTCCAGAACCCCGATTACCAGGGATCAGACGGCTCAAGGTCTGGCTACCAGGGTTCGGGTAACAATGGGGGTAATCAGCGTTCTGGCCAGGGTGTTCAGCAGCATGGCAACCAGTTAGGTTTTTAGAGCAATCCTAAGCAGTTGAAAAGCAGGCAGTACCACGTCTTTATGACTAGCACTTGGAAACGGGATCGCAAGCTCCAAAATCATGTTGTCAACGTGCTCGAGCCGGTAGTACCTGAGTACTTGAATTGATCAGAGCATCTAGTCACCTGGAGTAGGGTGGATCATCCCCCCCAGGTTGAGAATCCAGGTTGTCCAGCTTTGGTGGTGGTACCTCAAGTTGATGGTTATAAGCTCACTAAAGTACTTATGGATGGAGGAAGCAGCATCAACATCCTGTATACCTTCAGGCGCATGAACTTGTCAGAAAAACAACTTCTGCCATCCTCGGCCATTTTCAATGGAATCGTTCTAAGAAAATCTTCTTATCCCATTGGGCGGATTAAGCTGGAAGTTGAATTTGGTAATGAGTACAATTACAGAATGGAGTTTCTGACGTTTGAGGTGGTCAAGATTAACAGCCCAGATCATACTCTCTTTGGTTAGCTGGCTTACGCTCGTTTCATGGCCTGGCCCAGTTATGTATATCTCAAGCTCAAGATGCCTGGGCCAGAAGGCACTATCATAGTTGATGGTGACAGAAGGATTTCTCGTGAATGTGAAGAGGGGGACACAACTTATGCTGAATCGGCCTCTGCAGCAGAGGAGTTGAAGTTTTACACATCCAATGTTGACCCGGCCGACATGACACCCCTGAAGAAACCCACCACAGAGTCGGATCCCCTGCTCAAGTTTAAGTCGGTCGAGGACATGAAACATGTTGAATTCACCCCTGGCGACTCATCCCAATAATTCACTATTGGGGCGGGCATGGATCCCAAATAGGAAAGCGCGTTCATCGAGTTCATCCATGAGAATCGAGACATCTTTGCATGGAAACTTGTGACATGCCTGGTGTACCGAGAGAATTCGCTGAGCATCACCTCAATGTTGATACTAAGATGAAACCAGTCTGGCAGTACCTCCGATGTTTTAACGAGGAAATACAAAAATCTATTGGTGGAGAAGTAGCTCGACTCCTTGCCGCCGGATTTATTGTTGAAGTTTTTCACCAGAGTGATTGGAAAATCCAGTGCTTCTATTGAAGAAAAATGAGACTTGGCGAATGTGTGTCTATTACACAGATCTAACAAAGCTTGTCCTAAGGATCCGTTTGCTCTTCCTCGAATTGATCAGATCATCGATTCTACAGCTGGTTGTGAGAGCTTATGTTTCCTGGATGCTTACTCCGGCTATCATCAAATAAAGATGGCCATTGAGGATCAGGAGAAGACAACCTTCATCACACCCTTCGGGGCTTTCTGCTATGTCTCTATGGCTTTTGGGCTTAAGAGCGTGGGAGCTACTTATCAGCGCTGTGTACATAATTGTTTTAACAATCAGATTGGGCGCAATGTTCATGCTTATGTTGATGATATCATGGTCAAATCACAAAAGAAGGAAACATTATTAAACGACCTCAAGGAAACCTTTGACAACCTTCGAGTTTACAAGATGATGCTTAAACCGGCCAAGTGTGTTTTTGCTCCATACTGTGGTAATCCGAAGAAAATCAAGGCGGTGACCTCCCTTGCTAAGCCGGCTAATATCAACGATGTCCAGCGTATGGCGGTTCGAATCGCCGCCTTGTGCCCGTTCATCAGCCGCCTTTCAGAGAAGGCAATCCCAAGTTCTGACTGAGTCCAAACAGAGATATCCACATTGGCAAAAACTTGTGTCTGGCGTTTTTATGGCTAGCCCCAAGTTGAAGCACAACTTTTTGGAGCATCCTATCATTGTGGTCAGTTCAGCCCCTCTAGGAGATATCATCCAAAACAGGGAGGCCACAGGCCGGGTTGCTAAGTGGCCAATTGAGCTTGGGCCACATCATATGAAATATGTGCCCCGAATGGCTATCAAGTCTCAGGCATTGGTGGATTTCATCAATGATTGGACTAAACTTCAAGTTTGTGAAGAGAACCTAGATAATACATATTGGACGATCCACTTTGATTGTTCCAGGCAATTGGAAGGCTCGGGGGCTGCAGTTATCATAGCTTCCCCATGCGGTGACAAGTTTTGTTATGTTTTGAGGATTATGTTTCCCTGTACTAACAATGCAACTGAATATGAGGCCCTCCTTCATGGCCTCTGTATCACTAAGGAGATGAATCTCAGCCGGGTTAGGTGCCTGGGTGATTTTGATCTAGTTGCTCAGCAAGTTTCCGGAAAGTGGGATTGCAAGGACCCCCTCATGGCGGCTTATCGGCAAGCAGTGACTATTATCGCATGACATTTGAAAGGTTATCAAGTGGATCACATTGATCAGCGGCTCATCGAGGCGGCTGATGCATTGTCATGACTCAGTTCTCAGTGAAAGCCGGTCCCCCCAACGTGTTCCTTGATGTTCTCCATAATCCTTCTGTCAAACTACCGTCAGAGGAAGATCTTGCTATACCTGACCAGGAGGCACAGTTGGTGGCTGTCGGCGTTCTGGGAACGGGGGTACCCAGACTTGCCTCCCTGCGGCCTGCGGCGTGGCTCAAGGGGTGGCCCAGTACGGCCCACCTTCATCAACACAAGCTCAAGACCCTTGTGAGGGGCCAAGCCTCGCGGGGCGGACGACAGGAAGCTTCCTCAGGCACGGCCTCGTCAGGCTGGCTCGCGAGGAGGCGGGGTACCTTATGAGGTGCCCATGACGTAAGCCTTGACGACCAAGGGCGCCAGGCGGGCGCCAGCCCGCGCAGTGTCCTCATTTCCTCTTCGGTGCAAAGGAGGCAGGCGCAGGCGAGGGTATCAAGCAAAGGCAACCGTTTCGGTGCAACAAGACCAAGACCAGCCCAACGGCAGGAAGGAAGTCATCGTGGAGCCCAAGCCGGCGTCATCGCCGTGAGCCTTTGACAGGCGAGGACCAACTTTAGTCAGGATAAGTGTACTAGATGTTCCCCTTCAAAATGGCCAATGGTTGGCGCCCTTCCCGCTCAATATTTGGGAAGAGTTCCAGGGCCTCTGCCTATAAATAGGACTAGCCACCCACAGTGTAGCCCCCGGGCCCAAGGCGCGCCTGGACTTGGCTCAACAGAGAAGCGAAGGGGCAAGTGCGAAGCGCCGCGGGCCCTAACATCCTGCGACCTTGGGCGCCGCGTGGCGGTTGATTGGACGTGGGCGTCTCCACTTCCCCCTTGACGCCTCGACAACTTCACGAATTGACAAGTCCCTGCATGCAAAGCGGGTCATGATTACCTGTGATCGTGGAGGTCGTCGGTTGGCCTTCCCCGGCTTATACGTATGGAACGGCGCGTGCCCTTCCGATCCATCTCTTCTTGCTGCTCCTTCTTCTCAATCCTTGTCCTTGCTCCATACTGTGGCAATGGCTTCGATCCGTCTGTTCTCCGCAGAAGAGAAGGGAAAGGCTCCCCGAGAGGGTCCTGATCCTCTCCCGCCGAAGAAACGGCTGGCCCTCTGCCGCCGGGATGAGGGCGCTTGGCAGGAGGTGTCGAGGCCCTGGTACGAGCGGCCGCCACTAGGGTTCCCGCTGCCCTTGTATGCCCGCATTGAGGGCCCTGAAGCAGTCGACACCGAGCGCCATGGGCGACGCCGCCGTCGGCGCCGGCGGGTCACGGCGGTGCGTGTTGTTCCTCCTGGAGTCCACGCCGAGGGCTCCTCCCGAGAGTTTGTGCTCCATGCCGCCATGCCTCCTCAGTCCTGGATTCGCCTTCCTCCCTCCTTCGCCTTCGTGATGCCGCGGGGGGGATCTCTGGAGCTCTGGTTGCAGCACGCCGGCTGCAGCACCCTTGCGACCGGAGCGGAGGTTGCTGTCGTCGCTCCGGGCAAGGTCTTCATGACCCGAGGCTGGGGCGAGATTGCCTGGGTTTGCAGGTCAAGGGGTGCCTTCGTGATCCACCTGGAGTACGACGGCGCCTCCGTGATGTTCTTCAAAGTCTTTGACTCGGAAGGACGCCGGCTGGAGTGCTGCCCTGAGAGAGGTGGTCGGGGCCCTTCCGTGGCGAGGACTAGGCTCGCCAACCGCTCCCCCAGCAACTCCTCAGGCGGCGAAGGCGTCGGAGGATCCAGTGACTCCGCCGAGCCCTCCGCGACTCCGGAGACGAGCGACGACAGCTACGAGCCCCCGAGCTTGCGTCGCTCTCGAAGCAGGGAGGGCTCGTGAGGCCGCCGCCACCACTGATCTGGATGGGGTTGGCGCCGGTGCCTGACGGCCCACTGTTGATGATGGCATCTCCCGCGGAGGCGCGAGTAGTTAGCGCTCCTTAGGATCTACTCTTTTTGTTCCCTGCGAGGAACAAAAAACGCGCCCCGTGGGGGTTTGTAAGGTGCCTGTGGTTCTGCTTGTTAATATGATCCTTGGCGTGAGTTGGTGTATGATGCTCATCCCGTTTTAGCTTAGTTCCTCCTTTCGAACCTCGCGAGGGCTTGACGCTCTGCGCCGACAGGTCCCGGTCCCAAGGCAGGCTTCACCCGTCGCTGGTATGCCAGGTCGCGATGCCGTGGTCAAGGCCAGGAGGTGAGCGGCCCGTGGTCCAGTAAGAGCCCCTGAGTCGCGATGCTCAGGAGGTCCCCTTTAGCGCTCAAGCAGCCAACGTTCAGTGAGAAAGGAGTGCGACGTTGGCAACACAGGATAGCCATAGGTGTGAGGTCGGTGTTGTGATAGCTAGTGCTTCCGGAGGATGACTTATCTCGGGGGTCAGGAGCCGTTCCTTGGTGTGGCGCTAGGTTCGCGCATCAGCGGACGAGAAGCTGCCTGGCGAGGTCCCAGCGTGCCTTTTCCCTCTCGCCTTTACTCCCCTTTCTGCTCTACGTCCTCGGGTCCCGGCCCTCGAGCGAGCTCAGCCGTCGCTGGTATGCCAGGTCGAGATGCCGTGGACAAGGCTAGAGGGTGAGGGCTGGAGAGCCAGTAGGAGCCCATGAGTCGCGATGCTCAGGTACCCCCCCTTTAACGTGCAAGCGGTTCGCGCGAACGAGAGTGAAGGAGACGCCGTGAGGGCCTCGCCTGACGCTGCTCCTTGAAGAGATCCTGCAGGCTCATCATAAAAAGAAAAGGAGCTCGTCATGACAATCGACGGTTAGCCGCTGGTTGCTCTGGAGGGGTGGCGAGGCACTGAAGGCTTGACGAGGTGACGCTATGCGGGGCTGCCACGGCCAGAGCTCAGCCATCCAGATTTGTCGGCGTTGCAGGGACGGACCCATGCGCAAGCGTCGTGCCGTTGGGGAGCAGCTCCATCAGTTGGTGTCAATCGAGCGGGCGATTAGGTCGAACACGTTAGTTATGAAGGAGCAAGTTCATTTAGGTAGGCGCAAAGAAGACGAACATCACTGGGTCGGGCCCGAGCGACCTGGGGGTGATGCAGCCCGAGGGGCGCCCCCAATGAAGCAAACTAGAAACATGAAGCAAAATAGGGATACACGCCGCAGGGACGGACCCACGCGGCCTGGGAATGATGCAGCCCTGGGGGGTGCTCCCAGCTTGAAAATGAAACTCGAAGGATGTCACCTGATACGTTGTGGACAAAGGGATGTTGAAGTAGCGGACACCGTGTGCTGCAGAAGCCGATCCTCATGAGCCCCCAGGCCCAGGGGCCTCGGGAGGCTCCGGAGGCGCTGGTGGCTCCTCGCGGACCATCTCCATCTCCGCCAGGACTGCGGAACGCCTGGTCTCTTGAGCCTCCAAGACGCCCCTCATGAGGCGCTGGTGCGTGGCAGCCGCGTTCAGCAGACCGAAAGGCATGCGAACGTAGCTGTGGTGTGGACCTTCACAGCGCCCCACTCGTGAGGGCCAGAGGCGCTCCTGAGAGGCGGCTCGGTTGAGCCCTGGTATGTCGATGCAGACGCGCAGCCCACCATGCTCGCCAGGATGGGGAGCTAAGGCAGGTAAGCGGTGGCTGCCACTCATGACTCTTGACTCTTGCAGCTCCTAAACGATCTTGTCGATGAACTCCTGAGGGTTTGGCCCTCCTTGCTTCGCTCCTTCCTGAGGCAAACGTGCTTTGAAGCACGCCTCCAAGTGGTGCCCAAGCGCCTCCCTCGTGATCCTAGCAAAGTCGGTGGCCCTCCAGGAGAGAGCCCCCGAGCCTTGCTCGAGGAGGGCGCCAGGTGCGTCTTCCTATGCGACAGAAGGTGGTGCCCCCTGAACAGGTGCAGAGCCTGAGGGGCCTGCCTCCCGAGGGGTCGGGCCAAGCGATGTCTTCTTCTTCTTGGGAACAGTCTCGGGGAGCCTCCCGCTCCAGTGGTCCGGGTCTTCAAGTGACGCGGCTTGAAAGGCATGCTCCAGGGAACACACTCCGTCTCTCTCTTCGCAAGGCACTGTGATGACTCCGCCGCTTCCTGGCATCTTGAGGACGTTGTAGCCGTGATGGGTCACGGCCATGAACTTGGCGAGAGCTGGGTACCCGAGGATGGTGTTGTACGGCAGACGGATGTGAGCGACGTCGAAGTCGGTGAGCCCGGTGCGGTAGTTGTCGCGCGCCCCGAAGGTGACAGGCAGGCGGACCCGCCCTATCGGAACCGTGGAGCCATCAGTGACTCCGGAGAAAGGCTTGGTTGGCTAAAGCTGGTTGTAAGGCACTTGGAGATTGTTGAATGTCTCAATGGACAGGACATTGAGCCCTGCTCCGCCATCGATGAGCGTCCTGGTGACTTGCACGTTGCTGATGATTGGGGAACAAAGCATTGGGAGGACTCCGCCGTGGCTGCGCACTTGAGCTGATCTGCTGAGCTGAACGTGATGGCGCATGCTGACCACCTGAGAGGGCGCATGGCTTCAAGCTTGGGGAGGACTGCATTCACTTCGCTGGCGAACTGCTTGAAGATGCACTAAGAGGCTGGGGCTTGAGCTCCACCCAGGATGCAAGCGATTGCACGTGGCTCCTGGAAGCCCCCAGCCCCCTCGTCCTGATGATGGTCTTCATTCCTCCTTGGCTGCGGCGGCAGAGGAGGGAGGCCTGCGCTGCCTTGCGGGTGATCCTCGCGAGGCTGATCCCTCCAGCCTCCCTCGCGAGGCTGATCCTGCCAGCGGTCCTCGCGAGGCCGGTCACGCCACCCTTGGCGAGGGCCACAGTCCTCTCAGCGTCCTGCGTTTCTTCCTCCTCCTTGGTCGTAGCCTCGATCACTGCGGTCGGGGCGTCGACCGATTCTCCCTTCTCGCACGGCCCTGAGCTCTTGACATTCGTTGGTGTTGTGGGTGTGGAGGTCGTGGTACACACAGTACCAGCTGCCCTTGGAAGACTCGTGCTGATCTCTGCCTCGCTTGGTGTCTGGTTCTGCCGCGAGCACGGCAGCCCCCTTGCGCTTCACGTCCTTGGCTTTGGGCTTCTTCTCTTCTGGATCAGCGGCGGGGAGCTCGAGGAGGGAGAGGCGCCCCTCCTCAGCCCTGGCGCACTTGGTCGCCAAGTTGAACAGCTCCAGGGATGTGCACAGGTCTTCATGCATCGCCAGCTCCACCTTCATCTTGACATCATGCACACCATCGGAGAAGGCTGAGATGATGACCTCCTCGGTCACCTTGGGAATCTTGAGGCGTGCGTTGTTGAAGTGCTGGATGTACTTCTGCAGGGTCTCTCACAGCTCTTTGCTTGATGCGGCGCATGTCGCTCACGGCAGGAGGCCGGTCGCGAGTGCCTTAGAAGTTGGCGATGAAGCGGGTGCGCATCTCGTCCCAGGAAGAGATTGTGCCAGGAGCCAGGTTCAGGAGCCAAGTGCGGGCACCATCCTTGAGCGGCATGGGAAACCAGTTCGCCATGACCTTTTTGTCCTCGTTGGCAGCTTCGATGCCTAGCTCGTAAAGCTGGAGGAACTCCGCCGGGTCGGCCATGCCGTCGTAACGAGGAGGCAGGTCTAGCTTGAACTTGCCGGGCCACGTGACGCTGCGTAGTTCGGCGGTGAAGGCGCGACATCCTGCAGCGGCCACGGGAGGCCTTGGGTGACGAGGAGCTTGATCTTGCGGGTCCCCGTGCGTCGCCGCTGGGAGCAGCGCGGGGTCTTGACATGCGGGAGCAGGAGCGCGGTCGTGACGGGCTGGTGCAGGGAGCACTCGGGCAGCTTCTTGGGGGCGAGGAACCTCTTGGCAGCTCTGCTCTTGCTGCGCTGGTGCCGGACGGAGCGGGTTCCGCCCAGGGGCCACGCGTCTTGGGGCCAAGGCGCCTTCTTGAGGGGGAGGCGGCTGAGGCGCCCCCGGAGCTTCATCGCCTGCGCAAGGCGGGGTGCGGTGCAGCGAGAAGGACGGCGCGGGGGAGCCCCCTGCGGCACGGACGAGCTCGGTGATGCGGTCGAGCCACTCCTCGTAGACGTCATCGACGGGAAGGTAGCGCAGGAGCTCGTTCACCGCTATGAACGCGGCTCGAGCCTCCATTGGAGCGCGGAGCGCGCGGGACGAAGAACCAGCGGGGGCGAGCGACGGAGTGGCGGTGCGGCCGTCTCGCCTCACAGACGGATGCTGCGATGACGCTTGCTGCTCATTCCCCACCGGGCCGGTGGCAGCGTTGACGGCAGGCGATGGGGAACGACGGGGGCGGGCGTCGACGGGGGCCGTCTAGGCGACGCGAGTGGCGAGAGCGGCCCGACGCTCTGCGCGGGCCCGACGAGCGTCAGACATGGACGCGAGGGGCGATGAAGAACAGGGCGGCGGAAGGAGGATTCCGGCGCACCCCTACCTGGCTCGCCAAATGTCGGATTTCGGGTTCCGGCAGACCCTGTAGGTCCGAACTCTGGGGTGCATGCGGAGATCACACCTCCAGCCTACCTACACCTCATCGCCTCGCAAGGATCTAAACTACGAGCGCTGAACAACACAAGGGACACAGGGTTTATACTAGTTTGGGCCACCGTTGTGGTGTAATACCCTACTCTAGTTTGTGGTGTGGTGGATTGCCTCTGGGGCGGATGATGAACAGTACAAGGAAGAATAGCCTCGCGAGGGTCTGTTCTTGGCTGGTGCGATGAACTGCTAGGGGGAGTTCAGTCGTTTCTCTCTCTCTCTCTCTCTCTCTCTCTCTCTCTCTCTACTTGATCCGATTCTAGATGCTCCGTTGTCGTCCTCTGATTCTAGATGGCGCTGATTCTAGATGCCTCTACCCTTTGGGTGGCTAGTCCTGTTTATAGGCGGAGGCCCTGGGCCTCTTCCCAAATATTGAGCGGGAAGGGCGCCAACAATTGGCCATTTTGAAGGGGAATATCTAGTACACTTATCCTGACTAAAGTTGGTCCTCGCCTGTCAAAGGCTCTGACGATGACGCCGGCTTGGGCTCCACGATGACTTCCTTCCTGCCGTTGGGCTGGTCTTGGTCTTGTTGCACCGAAATGGTTGCCTTTGCTTGATACCCTCGCATGCGCTTGCCTCCTTTGCACCGGAGAGGAAATGAGGACACTGCGCGGGCTGGCGCCCGCCTGGCGCCCTTGGTCGTCATGGGCACCTCATGAGGTACCCCGCGTTGATCTCTCCGCCTCCTCGCGAGCCAACCTGACGAGGCCGTGCCTGAGGAAGCTTCCTGTCGTCCACCCCGCGAGGCTTGGCCCCTCGTGAGGGTCTTGAGCTTGTGTTGATGAAGGCGGGCCGTACTGGGCCACCCCTTGAGCCACGCCGCAGGCCGCATGCAGGCAATTCTGTGTACCGCCGTTCCCAGAACGCCGATAGTAGCTACTCTCCGTGCTATACCAGATTGGATGAATCCTTATTTGGCTTATCTAACTCGAGGCGAGCTCCCTGAGGATGAACTCATTGCTCGTCAGATCGTCCGACGCTCCAAGTCCATGACTATTATCAATGGTGAGTTACACGGACGAAGCATCACGGGTGTTTTTCAGCGTTGTGTTCCCCTAAAGAGGGACGAGAAATCCTGTTCCTTTTATATGCCCATATCGCTCTTGAAGCGATAGGGGATGGTCAATATCTTTCATGCTAAACCGGTTATTCTCAAGATCAGTGTTTATTCACTTGTCATTGCACAAGAAAGTGGGAGGTAATGGGGATGCCCAGTCCCAAAATGAATTAAAATGAAAGTGAAAGTAATAATAATAATAATAATAATAATAATAATAATAATAATAATAATAATAATAATAATAATAATAATAATAATAATAATAATAATAATAATAATAATAATAAACTCCCCCTTGGAAATTTGAAAGTTTGGAAGGCACCCATGGATACGGCTAGCCATGGATTGTGAAAGAATGGTGGAGGGGGAGTAAACTTTATTTTCTGTTTGGGAACCGCCTATAATGTGTCTAGCATGGGAGATATTGGAAACTTTTGGTCATGACATTGGCAGGAAAAGCATTCCTCTCAAAAATAATTTTATCTCTGTTTTAAAACTTTGAGCTCTGGCACCTCTACAAATCTCTACTTCCCTCCATGAAGGGCCTATCTATTTTACTTTTATGTATTTTTATTTTTATTTTGAGTCTCCATCTTCTCTTATAAAGCACCAACTGCAGAGCACTATTGTCATACTTGTGCATTGGGTGTAGTTAATGTTGAGTGTGTTTCATGAATGGATCAATGAATGAGCATAATGGGCTAGGGATAACTTTCTTTAGCGTTGACATTTTGAAAGACATGGTTGCTTGTTAGTATGCTTGAGTATTTATATATCTTCATGTCAAACTATAGACTATTGCTTTGAATCACTCGGATCCAACTATTCATGTTACAGAATAAAAGATTATATGATAAATATGATAGGTAGCAATCCACATCAAAAAAATCTGTTTTTATCATTTACCTACTCGAGGACGAGCATGAGTTGAGCTTGGGGATGCTTGATACATCTCCAACATATCTATAATTTTTTATTGTTCCATGCTATTATAGTATCAATCTAGGATGTTTTACATGCAATTACAAGTAATTATATATCATTTTTTGGGACTAACCTATTAACTTAGTGCTCAATGTCAGTGGCTGTTTTTTTTGCCTATTTTTGCCTTTTCAGAATATCAGTGCCAAACGAAGTCCAAATGCCACGAAACTTGTGGAGATTTTTCTGGATAAAAGATATGATGGAAGCTTCGGGAGAGGGCCAAAAGATGAAGGAGCAGCCCACGAGGCACCAGCGCGCGCGCAGCGGGTGGGCGCGCCGTGGTGGTTGATACGTCTCCAATATATCTATAATTTTTTATTGTTCCATGCTATTATATTATACATCTTGGATGTTTTATATGCATTATTATGCTATTTTATATCGTTTTCTTGGACTAACCTGTTAACCTAGTGCCCAATGCCAGTTGCTGTTTTCTCCGTGTTTTTGTCTTTTACAGAAAATCATTACCAAACGAAGTCCAAATGGAACGAAACTTTTGATGTTTTTTCTTGGACCAGAAGACACCTAGGAAGCTTCGGGAGGAAGCCAGAAGAGCCACGAGCCCACGACAAGCTCGGGAGGTGCGCCCAAGGGAGGGTGCCCCCAGGCTTGTGGGCCCCCTGTGGCTCCTCCAACCGTAATCCTAGCTCCATAAATACCCAAATATTCCCCATATACCAGAGGGCACACAAAAAATACTTTTCCATTGCCGGAAGTTTCTATCCTCGTGAGGTCCCATCTTGGGGCCTTTTTCTGTACTCTGCCGTAGGGGGATTCGATCACGGAGGGCCTCTACATCAACCTTGCTGCCCTTCCAATGACGTGTGAGTAGTTTACCATAGATCTACGGGTCCATATCAAGTAGCTAGATGGCTTCTTCTCTCTCTTTGATCTTCAATACAATGTTCTCTTCGATGTTCTTGGAGATCTATTTGTCGGTGCACTAGGAACGGGGTCCCTAGTACTCCTGACTTGTGCACGGACAGTTGCAACCTACCCGACAGGGTGCCTTGGCGGGGACTGATGATGACCCAGAGAAACCGCTCTTCGTGAGATCAAGGAGCACATTAAGAAGACCAAAGTGACCGGTGCATCCCCCAAGAAGGTCTCCCTTGCCGGGCAGGCGAGCCCAACAGGGTCGAGACTACACCTAGGGCCAAGTCTAGACTGCCCCGGTCCTAGGGCCGCCAAGATCAGAGCCCGGCAGGCCCCGTGCCGGCAAGCTTCCACCAGAACGCCACCACTCCACCACATCATACGCCAGTCACTAATCAGTGCGCTGCCGAGCTCTCAAGTGGCTCGGTGGATCCTATCGGGTATGTGGCAGCCTACTGGAGAAGAGATTAACTTTATTTGACACCTATCTTGATGGAGTGTCATGCTAGTAAGAGGTAGATGGATAAGCGGCACGACAGTCTTGCCGGGCTTTAACCTCGGCATGATACCTAGCAATGCATTTAATGCACTTTGTCCTAACTCCCAGAGTTAGGTATGATAACAATATTATCTATCTAATCATGTTGTAATGACTATTCTGCCACTTTGGTCGCCCCTTGAGCTATAAAAGGAAACCCGAGGCAACCTAGCAAAGGGTTCGAATATTTAATCCCTTAATACTTGTATGCGCGTAGCTGCTCTCCCCAAGGCACACTTGCCGGGCTTGAGAGCTCCGTGTGTTCGTGTTCCTCCAATTCAATCCACCAAAGCAGGAGTAGGGTTTTACGCTGCAAAGCGGACCAAACCTGGGTAAAAGAGAGTTGTCCATCGCCGCGATGCCCTGTAGTTTCTGGTCTTTGTACGATGTGATCATCCCCTCGCCGAACCACAAAGGGGCAACCCTGCCCCATAGGTGATCGTGGATCCCGCACGACATCTTTGGCGCGCTAGGTAGGGCAGACTCACCTGTACGAATCAGAAGCAACAACCAGCGTGTCTATCTTCTCCATCGCCCGTGGCATCAGGGCGCCATGACAACAAAACTATCCTCGTGCAGACTCCGACAGCGTTCACCTGCTGATGGTGCAGGCGGGTGGAGCGGGCGCCATGGAAGGCACGGCCAGTACAGGAGGTGTTGTCACCGTGCCCACCATGGCGGCGGTGGACAACATGCATGCAAGAGTCGGTCAGATCCCTCGACCCTCTGGCGATGACCACAACAGTGGTGTGCGCTAAGCGGATGTGTAGTTCCCATTTCCCCGTGCTATGGTGAGCTCGGCCACCAAAGCGACGTGCTCAGTCTGATGCCCACCCAGTTCCCTTCGAACGTCGATCTCGGCAACAACAACACATGTGTGGATGATTTGATCGTCGATGAGTCGCGCCCGGCAGTGCGAGCGTTCACCCTGCGGGGACAAACGCTCGGCAAAACCACGGACCGTAGAAAGTCCATCAGATCTCCGCCCAACCCTCCGGGGCAGTGTTGTTGAAGAATGGAATCGCGATAAGGCAAATTTTGTCCTTCCCCAGCAAGTATCATCACTCGTTGCAGTACGTCGCAACCACACTGCATGTGAGTTAAAGACGGGTCTCCACGTGCAAGGCTTCCGCGGAGAGAAGGGTGGTCGCGTCTCCACAATAGCGACAATCACGAGTTCAAGAAAAGATAAGTTGTGAAACCTTTTTGGTTCTAGGATCTTTAACTTATCCTTTGCAACTCATTTAGTTTAAGCCCTGGTACTCGTATGAAAAACCCGCAACACAAAGGGACTCTTCTGTGATCGCTAGCACCCCTGTCTTTTCCGTGTCCAATCAACAGTTCGAGTGGTAGCATCAAAAACGTCGAAGGGAAACTTGCTGGTGGTGTCTCTACTGATAGGGTGCTAGGGGTCCGCCCCCAGAGCGCCGCAGCTGGGGTAAGCCTCAGTAAGCCCCCATCATGCGTAGGGTGCACAATCATACGAGAACAATGAGCAAAATAAACTAAAAAGGATAGCATCAGTTCATACACCTACTTAAAAGTATTATTAAATCCCAAGAATATCAAAGAACTAACATAGGGTCAAATATGTTCTTTTGTTCGGCAGAGTTAACACGAAAACAAGCTTAGTTGGTGCGGCTACCCTGAACCCTAGGGACCTTGAGGACCTTGCCGAAGACAAGGGCGACGATTTTGTCGGCGGAGGAAGTATTAGTGTTCGCCAACAACTTCTTGAAGGACTTGGAGATGTCGAGCCCTGGATTGCAGCAAACCAGACTGACCAACGCGGTGTGAAGCACGTCGTGGTGAATTTCTGAGACTCGTTGGAAAAAGCCGCATCCTTATCATCGTGATACATCTTTAGTGCTTCGATCAAGTTGTTGAAGAACTTGGACATTTTAGCGTTGGCAACCTCGTGCTCTGAAGTAGGGAAACACCAGCTCTTCATCTCCATGACTGCAAGCTGGGAAGAAATGTGCTCGGCTGTATCAACCAACTCCTCTGTCCAGAGGGAGTACATCTTCTGCAGCTTGTCTAGCGTGCCTTCAGCATCCTTCCGGAGAGCTCCTGCGGCCGCAAGCTTCTCTGACAAAGCCTTCTCCCGCCCCTTGTAAGATTCGAGGTTCCGCTCGAGCCCGACAAGTTTGGATTTCAGATCCTGGACCACGCCATCAATAGTGGACACACTACAAAAAAATACACTTCCGTGATGATACGTGTTTGTCACAGTAGGTTACGTTTTTCCTGTCCTGCATGTACATCCATGACAATTTTATGACAGAATCAAGATAGTCATACCTGTGCTGTCGTAGAAGTGTTCCATGACATTTCCAAAATTATCATCACGAAAGTGTCCACTTCCATGACGATAAATCGCGCGTCACAGAAGTGCTTTCGTCAAGGGTGACCGACACGTGGCATCCACCATAACGGGTCGCCGTTAAGCTATCGGGTCCGGTTTTGGATCTGATAACCCGTTAACAGCCCGGACCAATGGGAAATTTCCACGTGTAAAATTCTGATTGGCCAGAGGAAACACTGTCAGCTCGTTAGTGGGTCAGATAGGTGCCTATGATATGTCGACACATGCGACGGCCCACCACCGGCCCATTTAGCTTACAAACGCGGTCCTGTTTGACTTGGTCAAAAGTTAGCGGTTTGGCCCATGAAAAGCCTGTTAACGGTCTCTTCGCAAATAGCCCATTTTACGGCCCGGTAACTCACGGCCCGTTAGGGGCTTCACCCAAATCGCCCAACAACGCCATGTGGGCCGTCGAATATAACACCAGCCCATTTCACTTTCGGCCCATGTATGGCCCATGACGTCTTTCGGCCCATATGAGGCCTTCGTATCTTTAGGCCCTTTAAAGGCCCACGGTGACTCTAGCCCAGAATGAATAGTAATTTTTTTACCCGTTAACGACCCATGATTCACATGGGCCGTTCCAGCCCGTGTTAGCTTTCGGCCTACTGACGGCCCATACGTTCTTGGGCTCCTTTCCGGCCCTCGATTACTTCCGGCCCGTTACTGGCCTATTCCCCTAATGGGCCAAATTCGGCCCGTGGCAAGAGTCGACCCGTTCCTAGCTTGTTAACCCTTTGCGCTTCACTTCGGCCGTCCTATATTCGGCCCATTAACGACCCGTTATGCTCAGTGATGTAATTAGGCCTTTGTCTCCTCCTACCGTTAACGGCTGTTACGTGTTGGGCCGATACCAATTATGCCCGTTTACGGCCCATGTAGACCCATTTATCCGACGACCCGAGGCCCACCGATTCTACGGTCGTGTTGGAGGCCCATTTAAAGACGGCTGTAGGAGGCCCATGGATCCTACAGCTCGTAGCAGGGTCATGGTTACCACGGTCCGTATATGGCCCATGGTTGTTGAAGCCACTAGCAAACTAGGGAAAAAGAAGACTAGGAAATAAATAAGCCCGAAACTAACGCCAGGCTATTAAGGCGATTGCACAGATTACATCCACTTGGCATCAAAGATCGCCACCAGTTCAAATATAGGGAACACCCTACACTATACAAAAATGGCTTGCTATTTTCTTCAGCCGGTGGCTGCATGTTAAGAACAAATTTTGTATCGCAACAAAACAAATTACAACTATAGAACAAAAGGAAGTTTGGCATAAAAGTTAACAGTCTAGCGGATAAATGCACCACTAGAAGTTCAGAAGTTCAGTTCATTTGACCTAACTGTTACGTTTTCATGCTGTATTGTTTGATGGAGCACCATAACCTTTGCCTTCATTTCTCCTAGGCTCCTGAACAACATAGCAAATGTCTGATAGTCTGGTTTCAAAACCATGCATATCTTGACGACATCGAACAATGTCTGTCCTTGTTTCACAAAGGGTCTGTGTTAGGGAACGGACTTGTGTCTGGAGCGCAGATATAACATTGTTTTGAGCTTGCATATCTTGATCATGAGGCAGTTTGGACGAGATGGCCTTAACAACCAACCCAAGATACGCAGAACGTGCTTTTGGCAATCTGTTAGTGGACAGGTGCAATCCACCCACCGCAGAAGAGCTGGCATTGCGGTTATAGTTGCCTCGCCACCTTAAGAAGGTGGCGGTTCCACCATATTTTCCATAGCTTGCTGAAAAGTTGAGTTTTTACATTAGTACAAGAACAGAAGATATTAAGGAGGCAGCAAAACCAAAAAAAATAGCTTTGGTCTATATATAGAACTTATTCTGGTGAACCCATGTAAAATATTAGTTATATTTTACTGCAAAGTTCATAATAAAACCAGGTTCCAAACATATGACCATGTACCATGGCTAATGTATTGTCTATTTCTTCACATTGTATTGACAGCTAAGGATAAAGAGACAAAGTTTATAATACGGTAAGCATAATATGACATCATTCATATCACAAAACAACTGAGAACAAGCAAACAGGCAATTGTAACGTTGTGCGGGCAAGTCTAGCACGGAACTAGATTACAGGTTAAGAGCAAAGGAACATCACTCCTCTCTTTTAAACCTTGTAAGGTGCAATGATACGCTAAGACAATTGTGTATAAAATTGAAAAGAGTAATAGACATTTGCTGCAAACCATGCAATTCAAGGCATGAGTCAGAGTAAGTAGTAGTTAAAAGGCATGAGGATTAAGGACTTACAACGGTGGCTTTGACTGGTGTAGTCATGCCCTTCGTCTTGCTGGTGTGACAGTCCTTGAAGATTTCCACAACATTTGGTTCAGGTACTTTTGGTCCTTATGGCTTTCCTCTGCATTTGGAACAAGTCAATATAGATATGATAATATGGTACAACAAAAAGAGTGAAACAACAGCTAATTACAAGAGCCTCGCAGTGTGCAATATAGCTATGAGATCCTGTCGTCTGTTGGAATTTCACTTTCATACGGCTGGCCTTGTTCTTTGAACAGTTCACCTACAAGAAGATAGATTTGTGTGGCACATGCGTAAATAGGACTTCAACATGTGATCTAATCACATATATATAATGTACCTGATACTTCGGATCGGACCAGTGTTTAACGAGGCCTCTCCAGTCTTCATCCGATATATTTTCCACTGGAGATGTTTGGGCAAGTTCACTGTTAGCCTTGCCTTCAAAGTGAGTTTTCCTCAAGTTATACCGATATTGTCGCAGAGCAGACTTGAAAACATGGGTGCAAGCTTGTCTCGTTGCATCATCTTGGCTATCCAACTTGAACCTCATCTGTTGAAAATTATGGGAGTCTCATCATCGGCAACCTAGAAAGTATTGGACAGAGCAAGACGATATTACTAGTTTCCATACATAACCATACTTACAGATAAATGGTCGAGGAAGGTGTTGAACTGGGTTTCGTCTTTGTCATTCCTGTATTGAATCCATGTTGGGAGGATACGTACATGACACCTAACAGCAACCGCTGCCTCTGATACTAACTTGGCTGACTCTGTAGCATCACGTGACCTTTTTAAACCTGCCTCAAAACGGATCTCCATTCTTCCTCCTCTAGATTTAGTTAACCTATTGAGCATTATCCCTGATTTTTTTCCTCTTGCGCCTAGGTGCTAGTCCAACAACAAACATAGGAAGTGTTAGTGTACATCAAACTGTGAGACTACATATAAAGAAGCATGCAACTGTAACTTGACTGCAGCAACTACCTTCTTGCTGTTGAAGCTCACAAAGTTCATCTGAACTTGCCAACTCATCTTGTGTCAAGAGTGCTTCGGAAGTAGTGTCAGGTGGCAAGGGAGCTTGGGAACATGCTGCTAGCTGAGTTGACCAATGAGTAAATCGTGCAGCTGGTGGTACTATGGAAGGTGTTGCAACAACTAGGGCTGTCTCGGCTTGTTTGGTGGCAGCTATTTGTTTCTGTTTGGCTTGTTCTGCAGATCGTGTAGCACGGATACCCTCGCTTGCATAATTTTCCACCGGACTTTGACCTTCTATTGCACCATCGCATCAGCCAGAATCTGCAGGATTCTTCCGCTTCCCTTTCCTGTCGTTTTGTGTTGTTTCCTCTTTCTCTATGCCTTGTTAAGTCAAGTTTACAAGAAAAGCGAATAACAATTTAGTTCTTCGTAACAAATTGATGCGTGATACGCATTTAACCGAACTTTGATGTTAGACAACCACATGATAGGAGGACGTAATATGTACGAAAAAATGTGACGGCATGAGATGACCGTAACTATGATGTGTAAACTAAGCGTAAGACATTTCACTAAATTAGAAGCAATGCAATGGAATGTAGACACCATATGAAATATGCTACAAATATCGCCTCCGCCAAGTTAATAAAGTTGTCTCATCATAAATGCCATTTAAACAAATGTGAAGCAGTACAAGAAATAAATCATATGCAAGATGCAAACAACATCACACTACCAAGTTAAAGATCTCTCGTCATTAGTGCCATTGCATATTCACAGCATTGCATATTTAGAGCTTATGATGTGTAAACTAAGGAGAAGGCATTTCAACAAATTAGAAGCAACGAAAGCTAGACACCATATGAAAGATGCAAGAAATATCACTCTACCAAGTTAAAACTGTCTCATCATAAGTGCCATTTCAACAAATTAGAAGTAGTACAAGCAAGAAAAGAATGCGAGATGTAACCTATATCACACTCCCAAGTCAAACGTGCCTTATGATAAGTGATTGTTGCAGGTTACAAAACAGTAGTACTTTGATGTAAGAACATGGTGTGATAGACAGATATTGTATGTTCTAGAAACAGGAACACGTGTCTTATTCACAAGTATAATGTGTAAAGTAAGCAGATGAAATTCAACAAAATAAGAAACAATACAAGCTAGACATCATACATAACAAGCAACCACATATAACAGTGCCAAGTTAGAGGGAGCACCTGTGATGGTGCACTAGGGGAGACGTGCTCATCATCAACACAACTATGTTGAGTGTCTATGCATGTGTTGTCATGGAAATCATCTTGGGGGGATGGAGGAGTAGAATCTGTAGAGGCCCTCCGTTTGAAAGGAGCACCATCATCCACTGCCTTGCTAACTTCCTTCTGCTTTATTGATTTTGAATTGTCAAGTAAAACCGACAAGAAAAAGCAATAAAATTCACTCTTCAAAACTCATTCGTGCATGATACTGAAAATCACTACTTTAATGTAAGGCAAACACATGATTCCTGGATGGAATAATACGAAAAACAGGACGGCATGGCATATTCACAACTGTTTGTGTAAACTAAGCAGAAGCCATTTCAACAAATAAGAAGCAATGCAAGTTAGACACCACATGAAAGATGCAACCAATATGACTTTGCCAAGTTAAAAGCGTCCCATCATAAATGGCATTTCAACAAATTAGAAGCAGCGCATGCAATAAATCATATGAAAGATGCAACTAATATCACACTGCATATACTAAAGGTGTCTCGTCATATTGATTTATGCGGGATACAAAAACAATAGTTTTATGTAAGGACATGCTTAATAGATGTATGTACTATGTACTAAAAATAGGAAGGCATGTCACATTAATGTGTATAATGTATAAACTAAGCGAGAATAGCACATGCAATTTAACCAGATTGGAAGAATTACAATCTAGACACCATATGCAACATGCAACCACATATCACGCTGCCAAGTTAGAGCAAGCACCTGCGATGCTAGTGTAGGGGAAATGCGGTAATCAACTATAGAGGTACGTTCCCTATCTTCATCTAGCCTTGCTGTTTCTTGAGAATCATGTGGGGAGGCTGACGCTGCAATCTTTAAATGAGGATATTTTCTCACAGTAGTCCACTTGCCTGACTGCCTCATCATAAGTGATTGATGAGGGATACACAAAAACATTAGTTTGATGTAAGAACATGGTTAATAGATGTATGTATTAGTATGTACCAAAATGTAGGCATGTCATATTCAAAGGTATAGTGTGTAAGCTAAGCGGATGCAATTTAACCAAATTGGAAGCAATACAAGCTAGACATCCTACTGGAGTGGTGAGCATGATCATCTAGGACCCGAGAGCCTGGTGGGAGGCGGGCTGCTTCGCCACCATTGTGGCTTTTTAGTTGGCTTCCGTGTCATGCACTGTCATGCGGTACCGGGCTTGTCATCGCTCGCCCAAAGGCTCTCGACTAGCCATTTGACTTCTGGTGCTCCTGGGATGGTGGTTCATGTAAAAAATATCTTTCCTTACCTCAATAAATACCGACTTCGGCCTTTCGAATACAAGCTAGACACCATATGCAAAATGCAACCACATATGACACCGCGAAGATAAAGCAGGCACCTGGGATGGTGGTTCGTTGGGAGTGAGGTCATCAACTCTAGAGCTACGTTTACCGTCTCCATCTGTTGACACTGCAGCCTTTAAATGGTTGAAACGTGTCTGGCCTAGCCGCGTACCACGCTGGAGCAACTTCTCTCTTTTATTGTCTGCTTCTGTGAAGGAAGCAGAGTCTGAAATACCCTTGCATAAAAACACAATAGTGAGAGTATGGGTGAAGTGTGTGCAGAACTAGTGCACTTTTAAAGTAGCAGATAGCAGGTGGCTGAAAAATAAATGACAGGAGACATATGATAGCTCTACAACATTGCATGGCAAACAAAATTAGATTCTACTCCGTCTGATTTTGTAATATATGAGCACAAGAAATGCAGGTACTCCTCCAGCACACCACCACATGTGGTCCTATCAAGATAATACCAATCAAAAATAAATAGGTCGGGCTTTTTTATAACCGTCCGATCTATAAGGAACGGGCAGATGGCCTTCGTCTACCTCCCGCCAGTCATTGTTGACAATCTTTCTCGAACCGCCAGCAACCACCGGCTCAGACCCCTGCCCCACACGCCCCTAAGATAAACACCGAGGCGCTGCTTCCTCCAGCTCTAACTCAATAAATATTATGAGTTTTTAGTTTTACTAGATATCATATTGTTACTTAATTATTCAGTTTGCATACATTAAAATTGCCTTTGAAATGTATGGCCAATATCATCTACCGCGCGGGAAAAATCCCGCCCTTTCCTGTTTAATCGGGGTTGTATGAATGGATCGTGCGAAACAGCAAAACTATAGTACTAGTATACAGTACAAGTGACAGTTCACTGGGCCGCCATGTCGTGTACTCCTCCGTCGTAAGAGTGGAGCGCTCGCTTTCATAAATGTTCTAGTCCCTTTCACCGACATGTGGGACATCAAACTACCGGGTCCACGTGCCATACCGAAATACAATCCAGAGCAGCAGGGGTGAAGCACCCTAGTCATGGCACCGACATAGTAATGAGCAATGATGCATCAAATCAGAAAGCTGCACCTTTCCCATAGTTAAGTTGGAGGGACAAAGTAATAATAATGCTAGTAAAAAAAGAAGTTGGAGGGACGAAGCAACCATCATTTCACTCGTTGTTGAATCTGCTTCTCCCTCATCTTCTTCAAGTTAACCACGTGTTGCTTCTGCCGTTGTTCTGCCTCATGTGGGATACAGATCGGCTTGGTAAAGCACTGACACGTGGGACCGCATGTTAGCAAACCGCCAGGCCAACGTCCTCTAAAAATAAGAAACCGCCATCCGCGCAACAAAATCACCTCCTTTTTACTAATCTTGATTCTATAATTTTTTAGATCAATATAATTGAGATTTGTATAGATAGCACACAGGAGCAAAACCAAGTGGTACGGTTAAGGGCATCCACAATGTGTAGCCAAATGTGAAAATAGCTTTTGTCATCGATGGGAACCATTTGTGGACGGTGCTGCCAAAGCCAAAAAGATGGAACCGAAGCTCCCTCATTGATTGATTGAAGGAATAGAAAAATGCAACGTCTCTCCTCTTTCGCCCGTGCTTGGACGCATGTACAGTATAGAGCACATAGTCTACTCCCCTATCCCTTCTATCACAAATCACAAAGCAGTGAGGCGTCAACTCACAAAGCATGGACGAAGCAACCATCATTTCATTCTTCGCTGACTCCGCTTCTCCATCGTCTTCTTCGAGAAACCACCTTACTGCACTAAGCTGGACGGACGACTCTATTGTGTACTAGTAGTACTAGTACATTTACGCGTCCTTTGGTTCAACAGAGTTCCTGGATGCAAATAAGGCGGTTGTCTCGGCTTGCAGGCGGCACTTGCAAACGACTTACCGTGGTCTCCCTCAATGGTGTTCTCCGTCGAACGCACTTCGCCGAACCACAACGTTCGAGATATCGTCGATGTCACCGCAATGGGGAAGGAAGTCAAATAGTTACTACCTCCATCTTTTTGTACACCAGGCCATTATATCAAAATTACAATTTGCAAAATGCCACTAACACTAATCAAGGCAAAATTGATGGGGTTTGCCTCGTACTAGCAACCAAGGACATTAATATACCCTTGCCTGCATGCGGAAGTGAGAAAGTTTGTTTGCATGGCGCTGGATTAATCAAGCGATGAGGAGTGAGATGGTTATCTCTTTGGGCTTTGGAGAAAAAAATATGCATTAATTGACACGTCAAACGATGATTTGTATCGAACCGCACCCTCACACGGTCGCTCCTGCATGCCGTGGTCGCGGTGCACCCTCACACAGTCGCTCCTGCATGCTGCAAACCCAACCAAGGGAATGCACCCTCACTGACACGTGCTACCACTAACAGATAATTTTCATTCATACATTATGTTTATCCAACCGCATGTTGGTGTGGATCTGTACGACCCGTGCTGTGGTCTGTTGGGGAAGAAGAGGTGAGGAAGAAGGGTTAGGAGACGTAGGATATTCATCCAACCGCCTGAAATGGTAAACTGACCGAAATGATGAAAGTCAGGCGACTTGCATAACAATATATGTTTTTACACAACAAAAGATCCCTAAAAACAACAACATAAAGAAAAACTATCATTGCTCGCAGAACGAGACAACCTCGTCGTCTTTGGCTGCCAGCGCGAACCAGCCGTAGCTGCCGACGTGTGTCTCCGCACCGTGGTTGTCCTCGGTCTCCAGCTACTCGTTCACGCGGAGCGTGCAGGTGCTCTGCATGGACGAGAGCACCGCCTGGTTCAAGTCGAGGATGTCCGGTTCCGCCTGCAGGAGGGCCTCGATGGCAGCGGCATCCGCGCACTTCGTGTCGAGTTGAGCCTCCGCCGCCCGGTTCAAGTCCAGAATGTCCGGTTTCGACTGCAGGAGGGCCTCGATGGCAGCGGTATCCGTGCGCTCCACGTCGAGTTGAGCCTCCGCCGCCCAGTTCACATCCACGACATCCGGTTCCGCCTGCAGGAGAGCCTCGATGGCAGCGGCATGCGCGCGCTCCACGTTGAGTTGAGCCTCTGCCTCCTGGTCCTCCTTTAGTATCGTCAGGTTGAACCGCTGGTCCGCCTGCACCATGGGGGACCCGGACGCCGGCACGAAGTCGATGTCCATTGTCTCATAACCATCGGGGGCCTTCTGCGCCGCGACCTCCGCCATGAACATTCGATCGGCTTCCTCCTCCTCGTAGCTTGGCTCTAGGGAACTTGGGGATTGGCCCGCCGCAAAGCGAGCTTGGGAACGGAGGTCCATGGCACTGACTACCGCCATGATTTCTGCGCGGCGCTCCAGCATCAGCATCTTGTAGTACGTGATCTTGCGGCGCACCATGGCTTTCCAACGAACTAGGGGACGCTTGATGCAGGCTAGGGCATCGAAAGGTGGGGGAATGGGCTGGAGAGGTGGTGTGGTTTTGGGGCAGTAGCTGGCGTAGGCTGAGCAGCGAAGGTTCTGGTGTGAATAGTGGTTCCGGTCGAGCAACGATGGTCAATCAGTTTTGACTGTACACGCTCTTGTCGCGTTCCTGTTGCACCCCGGCACGCTGGACCCTCCATGTTGTTCACCGAATGGAACACGGTTCGTCTTGCGTTTTCGCTCGCTTGTGGGACCGCAGTTGAGAGCAAACCAACGTCCCTCCCCCTCCCCCCGCCCGTGTCATTTATACTACCACTCCCTCCGTTTTATGCGGAGTAAATAAAAATAGAGGGAGTATACTACGGATGAGGATCCCCTGACGTGGCTGAACCCATTGAATAACTGACATGTGGGGCCTAGCGAGCATGGGTCCGCAAGAAAGTGACCGAAAGGGAGGGTAAGGCAGGTATCCTACGTCAGAGGATCCACTTCCACTACTACTTCCTCCTTCCATCTGTAGGGCCTAATGCATTTTTCGAGGCTAACTTTGACCAAATGTTAGAGTAATAATATATGACATGCAACTTACACAAAGCATACGGTCAAATTCGTATGTGAAAGGAGCTTCCAATGATATAATTTTCACATTATACATCTCATGTACTATTAATTTTGTCAATAGTCAAAGGCGGTTTCGAAAAACGCATTAGAGCATGGTTAATAATATAGCCAGCCGATGGCCATAAGGAACTATCATGTCATCTATAGCCATCATCTATATGCACTCATACAATAGTGTGGGCTATAAGGTTGGCTATTTCCCACAAAAAATAATATAAAAGGTTGGCTATTGTATTAGTACTTTTTCCCATCTCCTCTCTACTATCTCTTTCTTCATATTTATTGTATTTACCTAGGAATGCGTATATAGCTAGGCTCTTGCATGAGAGCTCACTCCCCTTACTTTTTCACATCTCTCTCCTTCACATCGGCAAAAGTTCCATGTAAGTTGACTCTTAATGGCTAGTATTAGGTTGAAAGCATTTAATATTTGCATGAGCAAGGTATATGATTGGAAGAGAGTTGCATGCATACTTTTTTTGATCTATGTGTTATGGCCGGGCTGTAGAATATAATAAGAGCCCGCTTCACTCTCTCTCCTCTCTTGTCACTCCTCCAAGTAGGATTTTAATGACATGAGAAGTCTTATAGCCTGTTGACTAGGCCTTATTATACTTGCTCTTAGGCCCTATATAAATGGAAGGAGGGAGTACTATGAGCACTGCATACTCTACTACAGATGTTGTCAGTACTCCACTAGTACTATTGGACAGGGAGCTTAAAAAGTTACTATTGGACTGGCTATACATGGCGAAATCCTAGTAGGAAGAGCATGCGCGAGAACAAGCACATTCACGTGGTTGAAAAAAAATTGGAAACCATCTCTGTTTGAATACAAATCTAGGAGTACGTACGAATCTAACAATATTGATTGGGCGTTGTTGAATGTTGATAGTTTTTTCTATAAGTTTGATCAAAGTAGGGATACTTTGACTACACATAAAACTTATATGTAAACTCGAAAGGATCGGAGGGAGTATAGTACGTTCAAAAGCGAAATGAACATTGAATACCCTTTATATATGATTTGCGGATGCTATGATCACTGGTTCAAAATTTTGAATCCGCCTGAGGTATCACACATGCACCCACTCATTTTCTCACGATTTCATCTCGAGGTCCGGAGATCGATTGAAAGAGGACTAGGGTGGGTACAATACGTTCGTTTCGCTTATGAACGTACAATATACTCCCTCTGATCCCACAGACCCCCCCGGCGGGTAATTCTATCATTCTATCATAGAAACAGACCAAACCTTTATCTCCTTGCATGACACACAATTGATCTCTCAAACATCAATCAATCTCGTCAAGATGTGTCGGGGCATGAACCGAATGGGATGTCAAAACTAAGATGGGAAGCGACACGTAGTGGAGGCAAAGTGAAACTTTAAATGAACCGTTTGTTTGTATGCATGTCGTACAAGTTAGAACATTGGAAATACAAGTGAATGATACTCAACAGAATGTTCAAATGACGCATGCGGGAGGATGGACTCGACCGGACGGTGGCAGGATCGGTGGAGAAGAGGGTTGGAGAGGAATGAGAAATAAGCAACACCGCATGATTATACTTGAACGGCTGAAATAAACAATAAGTTGTCTCGTTTTCCCTTCCGTCTTAGTCACGGAGTAAGATATTCCCTCTGTTTTTATTTACTCTCAGATATTAGGTTTGGTGAAGTCAAACTTCATAAAAATTGACCAAGTTTATAGAAAACTAGCAAGATGCCCGTGCCTTGCATGGAACATCAAGATCTTGTGGGAGAAAAGGATGAATGAGGGAAGGCCTTATCTGCAAATGTGGAGATGAGTGCAGGTAAATTGTCATAGTTTCCATCCTATGTGTTAGATATAGATCGAGCGGCCTATATTGCAGGATGGCAGGCACACCATCATCACCAACTCTGCTTTTTATGTACACTAGCAAGATGCCCGTGCGTTGTACGGAACATCAAGATGCATTTGTATGAGTAGTTTATCTTGTGAGAGAAAAGGATGAATGAGGGAAGGCCTTATTTGCAAATATGGAGAGGGTGTGGGTATATTTTTGCAAAATTGCCATAGTTTCCTTCCTATCCGTCAGATATAAATCAGACGGACTCTTATAAAAACAGAGTTGGTGATGATGGTGTGCCTGCCATCCTGCAATATAGGCCATCCGATTTATATCTGACGGATAGGAAGGAAACTATGGCAATTTTGCAAAAAGGTACCCACACACCTCTCCACAATTGCAAATAAGGCCTTCCTCGCTCATCCTTTTCTCTCACTCTTTAAACGAGTCCTACAAATGCATCTTGATGTTACGTGCAACGCACGGGCATCTTGCTAGTAAAAGTAGAAATATGAACATTTACAATAGCAGATATATATGATGTGAAAGTATATACAATAATGAATCTAATGGTATTGATTTGTTATTGTATATATTATTATTTCTGTCTATGAACTTTGTCAAAGTTTACAAAGTTTGACTTTGAGCAAAGCAAAAATGCGGAGTAAATAAAAACAGAGGGAGTACGCAGGGACTAGTATAGTTACTACTGCTGGAACATGGTAAATGCGGGCACGGACCGGGCGCACCTCAATTATTCTTTCAAACAGTCGGACACCTACATTTAGCACACCATCCGGCTACTTAATCAAGTGTTATGCTTCACTACTTGAAAAGGAAAAGGGTGGCACCGTACCCAAAACCACCACACTTGGGGCTAGGGTAACAACTTGGTACTGTACCACATTTGAACCAGGGCACAAAAACCACCTGTTCTGCGCCTAATGCGCAACACGGAGCACTGACGCTCGAATATGGCCGGGAAAATAGGGAAAATGACATGTGGGGCACAGATGTCGGGACGACCTGGCGTAGACTAGTCCAATGGAGGAGCTGGCCCACGACCTCCTCGCCACCGGCAACCGTTCATGTGGGTCGTGGGGGTCAGCAACATGGCGCAGCTCCAGCACCGCCTCTGGACAGGGCGACTGCGGTGAGCGATACACTCATCATCGCTGCACACGGTCGGTTTCAGTGTGCCGAGGGTGGCATTAGCGCTGTGGCACGGCCAGCAGATCAACACCCGGATCATCGAGGATGCACGGGGCGCCGAAGTGCACGCGCCGCGCCGCATCCACGGTGTGGTGTAGCGCGGCCAACTGCATCCCCAGGACATGAGACCATGCCGGGCCGTCTTGCTTTTTCAATAACATGTGAGCAAAGGGCATCTCCAACATTGCCACGACCGCAGCTGACTACCCTGGCACACCAAAAACCCTCGTCCCTCACATCGTCGCGCGGTGCATTCCCAGCCGACGCCAGCTGCCCGCATTCATGTCGTCCATTCGTATGCCGTCGTTAAGAGGCTCGGTGCCCGAGGAACAAACTCTGGCAACTTAATGACGCGCCCAGACGCTTTGGCCTCACCGGAATGCGCTACTTAAAGCCGCAATGTCCAGCTAACCTCCACACCATAGCGCATCGTCCTGCTACCTGGCACCACATTCGCCATGACCGCGAGCGCGAACGCTCTACGGGAGAGCTTTGTCTTCGGGGATGAAGCTCGAGGTCGCCGTCCTCGCTCAAGTCGCCGCTCGTGAAGCAATAGCGGTGTAGCCGGATGCGGACGTGACTGCACAAGTGGTGCTACGATGGCGGCCGACGACGGGAGCACCGTTAGCCACGCGTCCTACTTGCCGCCGTCCAAAGTCCGGCACCGCCGAGGTTGGGGACTCCTCCAAGGATGAGTAGGGCATGGGAGGCGGCAGGGCATGGTGTGCCAACTGGCCGGTCCGTCTCCCGTGTTCTACTCTTCCTCGCCGGAGACCGCACCTTCGTCTTGATCCCCTCCCCCGTACATGGAGACCGCAGATGGAGGATGTCGGTCGCCGCCATAGAATAGGTTTAGGGCCGGGTTTCTTTTATTTTTCTGTCCTATAAGAGTTCAAAATGTAATGAAAATCTGCCGTGTTTGCATTAATCTTAGCCGGTGTATATGAACTTTCACAATAATATAGTATATTGTAGGAGTACTAGCAAGATGCATGTGTGTTGCACAGAACATCAAGATCTTGTAGGAGAAAAGGATGAACAAGGGAAGGCCTTATCTGCAAATGTGGGGAGGAGTGCGGGTAAATTGTCATAGTTTCCTTCCTATCCGTTAGATATAGATCGGGTGGCCTATATTGCAGGATGGCAGACACACCATCATCACTAACTCTGCTTTTTATTGAACCGAGACAAAGCTAACATACGAAGGAAATAAACACATAGGGTCGACATACACAATTTATCTTAGGCACTCCAATAGTGCGTCCACTACACATTCACGCATTTCACATCTTTCTACATCTACAGGAACCTACGAAAGGGTTAACATAAATTGCCTCTCTCTCTCCTCCCTGATTTTCATGGTGGTGGGCCTCTCCCTCCCCCCAATTTACAATCAACAGCTCACACGTTTCACATTATGTTAATTACATAACTGGGATTACGTAGGTGTAGCATTAATCGTCCCAAAAAAAAACCAACTAAGCCAACCTCCCAGCATATCACGCGGGAAAAGACCCGGCCGCGCCGTTTTAGACGGGATTACCGGATTACTAGTAGTAGTATCGATGGATCGCGCTGATACGTCTCCATCGTATCTACTTTTCCAAACACTTTTGCCCTTGTTTTGGACTCTAACTTGCATGATTTGAATGGAACTAACCCGGACTGACGCTGTTTTCAGCAGAATTGCCATGGTGTTATTTTTGTGCAGAAATAAAAGTTCTTGGAATGACCTGAAACTTCATGGAGAATATTTTTGGAACTAATAAAAATACTGGCAAAAGAATCAAGGCTAGGGGGCCCACACCCAGTCCACGAGGGTGGGGGCGCGCCTACCCCCTGGGCGCACCCCTGCCTCGTGGGCCCCCTGGAACTCCACCGACCTCAACTCCAACTCTATATATTCACGTTCGGGAAGAAAAAAAATCAGAGAGAAGGATTCATCGCGTTTTGTGATACGGAGCCGCCGCCAAGCCCTAATATCTCTTGGGAGGGCTGATCTCGAGTCTGTTCGGGGCTCCGGAGAGGAGAATCCGTACCGTCGTCATCATCAACCTTCCTCCATCACCAATTTCATGATGCTTACCACCATGCGTGAGTAATTCCATCATAGGCTTGCTGGACGGTGATGGGTTGGATGAGATTTATCATGTAATCGAGTTAGTTTTGTTAGGGTTTGATCCCTAGTATCCATTATGTTCTAAGATTGATGTTGCTATGACTTTGCTATGCTTAATGCTTGTCACTAGGGCCCGAAAGTGCCATGATTTCAGATCTGAACCTATTATGTTTTCATGAATATACGTGAGTTCTTGATCCTATCTTGCAAGTCAATAGTCACCTACTATGTGTTATGATCCGCAACCCGAATTGACAATAATCGGGACCACTCCCGGTGATGACCGTAGTTTGAGGAGTTCATGTATTCACTAAGTGTTAATGCTTTGGTCCGGTACTCTATTAAAAGGAGGCCTTAATATCCCTTTGTTTCCAATAGGACCCCGCTGCCACGGGAGGGTAGGACAAAAGATGTCATGCAAGTTCTTTTCCATAAGCACGTATGACAAAATTCGGAATACATGCCTACATTACATTGATGAACTAGAGCTAGTTCTGTGTCACCCTATGTTATAACGGTTGCATGAAGAATCGCATCCGACATAATTATCCATCACTGATCCAATGCCTATGAGCTTTTAACATATTGATCTTTGCTTAGTTACTTTTCCGTTGCCACTCTTAGAATTGCTACAAAACTGCTACTGTTACTTTTATCACCATTATCGTTACTTCCATACTACTTTGCTACTAAATACTTTGCTGCAGATATTAAGTTATCCAGGTGTGGTTGAATTGACAACTCAACTGCTAATACTTGATAATATTCTTTGGCTCCCCTTGTGTCAAATCAATAAATTTGGGCTGAATACTCTACCCTCAAAAACTGTTGTGATCCCCTATACTTGTGGGTTATCAAGACTATTTTCTGGTGCCGTTGTCGGGGAGCATAGCTCTATTCTTTGAGTCACTTGGTATTTATATCTGCTGGTCACTATGAGGAGCTTGAAAGACGAGAAAACCAAAATTTATCCCTCTTCTACAAGGGGAGGTAAGGAACTGCCATCTAGCTCTGCACTTGATTCACCTTCTGTTTTGAGTAAACTTGCGACACCTAAACCTGCTTCTGCTATTAATTCTGATATGTCGCATTACTGATGATGCCACTTCTGCTATGCATGATACTTCTGATGAAACTACTACTATGCTTGATAATACTATGCCACTAGGTGAATTTCTTGATGAAAATTGCTAGGGCTAGAGAGAATGAAATTATTGAAACCGATAATATTGATGAAAGTGATGATGAAGATTGTCCCCCTAGATATGAATTGCCTGTTGCGCCTGAGGGTTATGTTATGGATGAAGAAACTTCTAGAGATTTTCTCGCTTGCAATGATAGGAATGATCTTAAGAAATTGTTAGCTAAGCTGAAAGAAAAATCTATGAATGCTAGAATGGAATATGACCCTCCTTTTGCTAGTTCACCTATCTGTGTTACTGATAAGGATTATGATTTCTCTGTCGATCCTGAGATAATTACTTTGGTTGAATCGGATCCTTTTTATGGCTATGAATCTGAAACCGTTGTGGCACATCTTACTAAATTAAATGATATAGCCACCCTATTCACTAATGATGAGAAAACTCGCTACTACTATATCCTTAAATTATTTCCGTTCTCATTAAAGGTTGATGTTAAAACATGGTTCAATTCTCTTGATCCTGGTTGTGTGCTTAGTCCCCAGGATATGATTTATTACTTCTCTGCTAAATATTTCCCTGCTCATAAGAAACAAGCTGCTTTAAGGGAAATAGATAATTTTGTGCAGATTGAAGAAGAGAGTCTCCCACAAGCTTGGGGGAGGCTTCTCCAATTAGTTAATGCTTTTCCTAATCATCCTCTAAAGAAAAATGAAATACTTGATATCTGTTATAATGGACTAACCGATGCTTCCAGAGACCACCTGGATAGTTGTGCTGGTTGTGTTTTCAGGGAAAGGACCGTTGATCAAGCTGAATTGTTATTGAATAATATGTTGACTAATGAAAATATTGGACAGTTCCTGAACCAACTCCTAAGCCAACTCCAAAGAAAAGGGGTATTCTATTTCTCAGTCCTGAAGATATGCAAGAGGCAAAGAAATCTATGAAAGAAAAGGGTATTAAAGCTGATGATGTTAAGAATTTACCTCCTATTGAATAAATACATGGTATTAATTTGCCGCCTGTTGAAGAAGTACATGGTCTTGATAACCCGACATAGGTAGTAAAGGTAAATTCTCTCTATAGATTTGATGAAGGGGACATTCCTCGTTATAAGTCTGCTAGCTAATGCTTGGATGAGTTTGGTAATTTTATTGTTAAACAAGAAAACTTCAATGCTTATGTTGGTAGACAATTGAAATGTAATGCTTATATGATTGAACACTTGAGTGATTATATGTCTAGAGCTAAAGGTGAACTTAAAATCATTAGTAAACATGCTTCTATGGTTACCACTCAAGTAGAACAAGTGCTTAAAGCTCAAAATGATTTGCTCAATGAATTAAATAATAAGAAAAATGATAATGCTATTAGATTTGTGACTAGAGGGGGTAGAATGACTCAGGAACCTTTGTATCCTGAGGGCTACCCTAAGAGAATTGAGCAAGATTCTCAGAGAACTAATGTTGATACACCTAGTCCTTCTAAGAAGAAGAAGAAGCAAAATGATAGGACTTTGCATGCTTCTAGTGAACCTATTGTTGACACAGCTGAGAATCCCAATGACATTTCTATTTTTGATGATGAAACATGGTGATGAACATGAACCTAGTGATAACATTAATGATGATATTCGTGTTGATGCTCAACCTAGCAGTAACAATGATGTAGAAATTGAACCTGCTGTTGATCTTGGTAACCCACAGTCAAAGAATCAACGTTATGATAAGAGAGTGTCGGTGGGAAACGACACCTATGGGATCACAAGAATCCCTACTATGGTTGCCGGGGCGCGGGGTTGTGAGAAGAGCAGCATTAACAAAGACAAGGATTGTTTACCTGTGTTCAGCCATGAGGATGCGTAAAACCCTAGTCCTGCTTTGGTGGATGTATTGAGTGTTCTTGAGCTCTCGAACTAGCTATGGTGGCTGTGTAGTTCCAAGGAGCCGATTCCTCCTCCAGTACGCCATGGGCCTCCTTTTATAGTCGAAAGGGGCTGCCACAGTGGCACACAGGAGGTGGAAAGGCCTACAGTACTATGAGCTTATCGGCCGTATTACAGGACAAGACGCATTTAATGCATCGCTTAGGTGTCCCCTAGCTTTATGGGGGATGGGAGCGAGGCCTGTCCCGTTCGTCGTCGCTCCTCTTCGCTTTGACACGCGCCCTGGCCAGCGATGCATGCGGCGCCATGTAGGCAGGCAGGCAGCTGAGGTGGCACGGTGGTAGGGTCTTCACGAAGATCTGCATGCCACCACGCAGGTGCTTGCTGAGTTGGCATAGAGGCCGCCCGTCGCCATGCAGGTGCCTGCCCAGCTGGTTGAGCTAGCAGCTGCTTGGGAACGATGGTGGAGTCTTGGACGACGCGGGCCTGGCTGTGGCCCCGCTGACGCCCTCGGCAAGGGCCTTGCCAGGGACCCGACAAGTGTATTGCCGTGGCGTTCAAGTTGTCCCCGGCAAGGTGCTTGCCGGGGGTCTTGTGGATCTCCTCGGCAAGGATCCCGCCGAGGGTCGCCGTCTTCTGGTTCTCATCTGATCTCACATCTCTATGGTCTCAAAAAAGATCTGCATGCCACCATGGAGGTGCCTCCCAAGCCCTAGTTCCAATGTAATTGGTTGAGTTGGAACCCGTGGGCTCAAGGGTGGCTCACTCTGTTGGCGTCGGGTGTGCCGCCCCAGCAAGGCCCTTGTCAGGGCTGCCGAGGTTGCCCCGGCAAGGGTCTTGCCCGGGGAACCTGCTTCGCCCTTCTGTCCTTTGTGTTCTTGGTCTTGGCGTTGCCTTGGGCTTCTCTCCTCCGGCTTCTCTCCGGCTCCTTTCCTCTGCCTTGCTTAGTGTGGCCGTGGCGCATGGCTCCGACTGCCCGTGCACAAGTAAAGGGTGAGGGAGTCCTGGATTAGGGGGTCCTCGGACGGCCGGACTATATACTTTAGTCGGGCTGTTGAACTATGAAGATACAAGATTGAAGACTTCGTCCCGTGTCCGGATGGGACTCTCCTTGGTGTGGAAGGCAAGCTTGGCAATACAGATATGTAGATCTCCTCCCTTGTAACCGACTCTGTGTAACCCTAGCCCCCTCCGGTGTCTATATAAACCGGAGGGTTTAGTCCGTAGGACGACGACAATCATACCATAGGCTAGCTTATAGGGTTTAGCCTCTATGATCTCGTGGTAGATCAACTCTTGTAATACTCATATCATCAAGATCAATCAAGCAGGAAGTAGGGTATTACCTCCATCGAGAGGGCCCAAACCTGGGTAAACATCGTGTCCCCCGCCTCCTGTTACCATCCGCCTTAGATGCACAGTTCGGGACCCCCTACCCGAGATCCGCCGGTTTTGACACCGACATTGGTGCTTTCATTGAGAGCTCCACCGTGCCGTCATCATAAGGAAGGATGGCTCGTCTCATTGTCAGGGACAACATCACCTCTGAGGGAGCTCTGGCTGTAGGCCAAACTCTCCGACTAGGCGGCTTCATGACCGCCTGCTCGGGTTAATTTACCGACGATGACTTCTCGGGTCATCGAAAACAGCCTCCACGTTGGCTCGGAACTTGCCGAGCAGATGAATCCAATGGAGCTCTCTTCTCTGAACGAGCTCTTGGATCGCATCGCCGCTTTGGGAGTCGCTACGGACTATGATCAGATTGGGCTTAAACCCGACCAAAGGGAGATTAACTCTCCGCCGGTCACCCATCAGATAGCGGTGGTGGAGGAATAATGCGGCGATTCTTCCTCTATCTTGAGGACAAACTATGTATGGATTCCCGAGCTCTCCGAGCCGGATACCCGTCTACGGGAGGACATCGCCCAAACCCTGAACCTAGAATCAGCAAATGGGCCGGACCTATTGGGCAACATCCCGAGCCCGAACTTCCAAGATCGGGAACTCCTCCGCCTGGTCTCAGATCGGGTCAGGGTTCGAACTTAAATCCACCCACCCACCCAGATATAAGCGATCTTTCCCACATTAGGCAAGAGCCCCAGGAGATAGTACATCACTATTGGGCCAGATTCCTCCTTGTAATGAACAAGGTCAAGGACTATCGCGAGGAAGACGCAATTTCATTGTTTTGCAATAATTGCACGGACAAGGGAATCCTCAACGCCATAAGTCGCCGTGACATAGCACACTTTGCTGACTTGGCGGCCATAGTATGGAAGTACTGTGCGATGGAAAGCGCCTAGAAAACCCAATCAAAATTTTGGGATAATCCGGCTCTGACAAAACCCCCAGTACAAACTAAAAGGGTGCACTCTCATAAGTCGCCCGACTCAATTACAAAGAAGCAAAAGCCCACTACAGGGCATGGAACCGTATTGGAGGGATGGCTTAATGGGCCATGCAAAATTCATAGTACGACGGATACCATACCAACACACAGCCTTAGAGCATGTTGGGTACTCCGGCAGGTGGCCAAGAGCGGTGAGGATCTCCTCATTAAAAATACCACAGAGCACCATCCCATGGATAACAAAAATACAGTATGGATAGTCTTCTAGACCTTCGCCCTCAAATAATAGGCGTAAGCGAGCACTCCGCAGCCTTGCCGAAGTCTGCCACGTGGCAGCAATAAACCCATGGAGCGACACGGCTATCACCTTCAATGCCAGTGACGAACCTAAATTCCGAACAACCCGAGCACCAGCCGCCTTGTTCCTTAGTCCAATTGTGGACGGCTTTCGGCTTACTAAAGTGCTCATGGACGGTGGCAGCGGATTAAACCTCATTTATGAGAAGACTCTTCAAAAAATGGAAATAGACAGAAACCGCATCGAGCAAAGAAGCATGACCTTCATAGGAATCATCCCTAGTCGGGAGGCACGATTCACTGGGAAAATCACACTAGATGTGGTATTCGGCACGCTGGAGAATTATAGGTCCGAAGAAATTACATTCCAAGTGGCCCCGTCCAGCAGCGGATACCACGCCCTTCTAGGGCAGGAGACATTCAAGATCTACCAAGCCATACCCCATTATGGGCACATGAAGCTCAAAATACCCGGGCCCAATGGAATCATCACTCTAGCTAGTGATCCGGACATAGCACTCCACGCCGAAAACAAAACAGCCACACAGGCCATCGAGGCATTATCCGAAGCCCTCGCGGCTGAGGAATTAATAACAAGCGCCCACAAAGGATGTGGACGACGTGATACTCGACAAAAGATCCAAGTCCACCTGTTTTAAACCAGCGGATGAAATAGTAAAATTCCAAGTCCACCCAATGGACCCTACAAAAACAACATCCATCGGGGCACAGTTAAACCCCCAGAGACGCCAGACTACGGGAGTTCCTGCGTCAGAATTGGGACATATTCGCCTGGCATCCTTCAGACATGCCAGGAATCCCACGCAGGTTGGCCGAGCATAGACTTAACATTCTAAAGGGATTCAAGCCGGTCAAGCAGACTCTTCGGCGTTTCTCTGAACCTAAGCGATAAGCCATGGGAGAGGAGCTAGCCAAGTTACTAGAGGCCGGATTCATTAGAGAAATAAAACATCCGGACTAGCTAGCAAACCTGGTGATGGTACCAAAGAAGGATAAATCCTGGCGCCTATGTGTCGATTTCAAGGACCTTAACAAGCCTTGCCCCAAGGATCCCTTCCCCCTCCCCCGCATCGATCAAATTATCGACGCTACTGCAGGACACGACTCATTGTGTTTCCTCGACGCATACTCCGGATACCATCAAATTAAGATGGCGGAGTCGGACCAAGCCGCAACGGCATTTATCACCCCATACGGCCCCTTCTGTTTCAACACCATGCCTTTCGGGCTTAAGAACGCCGGCGCAATGTATCAACGCATGATTCAGACATGTCTGGAAAAACAGATCGGCAAAACAGTGGAGGCATACATAGATTATGTGGTCGTTAAAACCAGACACGTCGAATCCTTAATAGACGATTGAGGCTCACGTTCGACAATATCCGAACATATGACCTCAAGCTCAATCCAGAAAAATGCGTTTTCGGCGTGCCCACCGGAAAGCTCCTGGGCTTCATCGTCTCCCGTAGAGGAATTGAAGCAAATCCGGCTAAAATCCGAGCTGTGTCATAGTTGGCTACCCCAACTGACCTCAAGCAAATCCAGAAGTTAACTGGATGCGTGGCGGCCTTAAGCCGCTTTATCTCCCGATTAGGAGAAAAGGCATTACCCATTTATCGTCTTCTTCGGCGCATCGAACACTTCGAGTGGACGGACGCGACCATGGCCGGATTGGAAGAAATAAAAGCCATCCTGGCCACCAACCCAATCTTGACCGTGCCAAATGTCGGCGAACCAATGTTGTTATATATAGCGGCAACTCACCAAGTTGTAAGCGCAGTGCTCGTCATCGAACGAGAGACGGACGGACATAAATTCCCACTTCAAAAGACGGTATATTATGTATCCACTGTCCTCACTCCATGCAAATCACGATACCCACATTATCAAAAGATAGCATACGCGGTATTTATGGCATCCCGGAAATTACGACACTAGTTTCAAGAGTGTTCAATTACGGTGGTCTCGGAAGTACCACTCAACGACATAATAAACAACCGCGATGCCACGGGCCGGATTGCTAAATGGGCTATCGAGCTCCTCTGTTCGACGTAACATATAAACCACGGCGAGCCATTAAGTCGCAAGTACTGGCCGATTTTGTCGCCTAGTGGACAGATGCCGAGCTCCCTAAAGAATACGACGTGTACTCCTATTGGATCATGCACTTCGACGGCTCCAAAATGCTGGCTGGTCTGGGGGCTGGCGTCGTCCTGACGTCCCCCACCGGAGATACAGTCCAATACGTCCTCCAAATACTATACACAGACTCCAACAACGCAACCGAATACGTGGCCTTGTTACATGGTCTCCGGATGGCAGTCTCCATGGGCATTCAACGCCTGGAGGTGCGTGGGGACTCGAACCTCGCAATATCTCAAATAAATGGAGACTTCGACGCCAAGGATCCGAAAATGGCGGCTTATCGCAACGCCGTCCTCAAAATGTCAGCTTGGTTCGAGGGGCTCGAATTCCACCATGTGGCTCGGGAAAATAATCAGGCGACAGATATCCTCGCCCGTATCGGTGCTAAGCGCGACCCTGTCCCACCTAACATCTTCTTGGAAAGGCTGTTTAAGCCATCCATGGTATGGGAAGGGGAAACCAGTAACAATGGTCCGGACCTGGCCACAACACCAGATACCGAACACTCTGACACAATTGGAGGCTCTGCCACCGAAATAACACCTTCAGCCCACATGATAATGGCCGTCATCGCCCCGTGGACAGAACCATTCCTAAACTACCTAACTAGGCAGAAATTACCCGAAGACTAAAATGAGGCACGCTGCATAGTGCGGCGGTCTAAAGCCTACAAGGTCCACGAGGGAGAGCTTTATAAGAAAAGCACTACCGGAGTCCTTCAAAGGTGCATCTCCGAAGAAGAAGGGCGGAAGCTTTTGGCAGAAATCCATGCTGGACTCGGCGGCCACCACGCCGCAGCCCGGGCCCTTGTAAGCAAGGCCTTCCATACATGTTTCTATTGGCCGAGGGCCCGAGCATTTGCACATGATCTTGTTCAACATTGCGTTGGTTGCCAGCTTTTTGCAAACCAAAGCCATATGCCGCCTACCGCTCTCCAAACAATCCCCATTACTTGGCCCTTTGCGGTCTGTGGGCTTGATATGGTTATGGTGGATAAATTCACCAAAGCCAAACCTGTTAAGACGGCCGAATCCAGACCAGTGATAGACTTCATATCCGGGGTTGTACACTGTTATGGCGTCCCCCACAGCATCATCACCGATAATGGCTCGAACTTCACAGCCGACAAGGTAAAACTTTGGTGCAACAACATGGGCATCAAGCTCGATTATGCTTCTGTCTATCATCCACAAACTATCGGTCAAGTCGGGCGAGCAAATGGTCTTATCATGGGCGGCATTAAACCCAAATTAGTGCGGTCCTTAACGGAATCAAACACGCACTGGGTAGAGGAGCTTGACTCCGTACTATGGGGGCTGCGGACCACGCAAAATCGCACTACCGGATACACACCATTTTTATGGTGTACGGCGCAGAAGCAGTACTACCCTGCGACATAATTCATGACTCACCTCGAGTGCGCATGTATGAAGAAAAAGAGGCCGAGCTTGATCAGCAGGACATTTTGGACGGCCTGGAGGAGGAGCGTGACGTGGCAAAAGCCCGCTCCGCATTCTATCAGCAACAGGCTAGAAGGTACCAAAGCAGAGAAGTACGGGCCAAAACCTAAAAAGTTGGCGAACTCGTTCTATGCCTACCGGAGAAGAAAAAGAACAAGCTCAAGCCCAAATGGTAAGGTCCCTTCATTATTGACCAAGTTCTAACCGGTGGAGCGTACCGTCTGAGGGATGCATCAGACAATCGACTCGAGCCAAACCCATGGCACGCAGCCAGACTCTGAAGGTTCTACGCCTAGTGCCGGACTCTATGTTCGTCTCCCTACCTCCGTCAATTTTTTTACTTATCCATTATCTGTCTTTTATCTCTTTCTTTTTGCCTTTTTATTCAAGGCATTAAAAGGCTCAATTGTGTCTCGACTACACAATCTTGATGCGCTAACCGCGCTCATTATACCTGGGGGCTTCTTATACAGAAGCTTGATATAAATATTCTCCGGGCTCAATGCCCAATACATGTGTTATTCTTCCACATGTACCTTTTTTCGCCATTATATGCATCGATGTGACTTAAGTTTTGGCCAAGCTGGGTTGCCTGGCTCTTGTGTTTATGCCCTATGTTCCCGTTAATTCGGCTAGGGCATAAGTGGAGCACCTCTACGATTGTTACTGCTTGGTCAGCCGGATGTGTACCTCAGACTGAGTGAAGCCGAAAGCTAGTGTTCTTAAGGCAATACTCGGTCGGTGAACAAAAGATGACTTTTATTTAATTTAATACATGCCCCCAGAGGTTTGTAGACTGCGTCTCTTTTCGCAGTTCGGACATGCACATTAGGGCATGCGTACCCAGGGAAAGGAACCCTTAACGGAACTATTCTCCCTGGAAGATGTTTCTTACTATCCATGTAATATAACATAGCTAGTTGGGTACTTGTCTGTTCAAGCACTTATGACCCCTACGCCTGGTTTCCACGTGTACCCCGGTTTTTACATAACTGAGCGGGTATTCGGATACACTCCGGACTATCGGAAGCAGAGGCCGAAGCGAAAAGGTCCACCATGACAAATGATTTACAATCCGGCTAGGGACAATATATGTCACTTGAAGTATACAGTCACTTAGACTGACTAAATTCTTCTTCTATACCATCCAACAGGCTGTCTAGCCTACAATCCTGTCGGGAATACTTTGCAGCTAATTCTACTTGGTCATACACCAAACTGACGGGGATCTCTTTCCCATCAGGCCCCATAGGTCCGACCTCGGCCATGTGGTTTGGGTCAGCCTTCGTATATCGCGTCTTCACCATGGCCCAGGCTTCCCTTGCACCTTGTCGGCAGGCTGATATCTTCCATAATCGGAAAGCGCCGCCGCGCTCCCTTGAGCTTCTCTATAAGCTCCCCCATGCCTCCTGACGGGGAGGCGGATGGCCACAAGGCTTGGGCAATACCCTGCATCACCTACCGAACTTGTTCGTGTAGTTGTGAGAGCTCTGACAGAAGATCACCCGCAGACCCGGGCATCTCCTCCATGGGACGACCCATCAACATTCCTGCAGACATAACTCTGTTAGTCGGCTTATTCACTGAACTGTTTCAAAGGTTTGTTCAAGCACTTACTGAAAATGCCGCGTCAAAGCCGCTTATCCTCCTTCACGGAGTCAGCAAGCTGGGCCCGAACATCCTTCAGTTCCACGCTCAGCTGGATATTGGCGTCTTGGAGATCGTTTTCTCCTGCCCAACCCGCTGCAAGACGCTCGCCAAAGATTTAGTCGCCGATTAGCACGCTATGCGCATCCCCCGGCACGGCCTCCGGATTCACTCCGGAGTCATCTGCAACATCTATTGTTAGATTTGCATGCATGCCATATGGTACCTGTCATTCTGTGCAATGGAAACAAGTGTTACCAGAGGGGGCCTTCTTGGACTCCTTCAATGCGGCAACTGCGGCCCGTAGCTGGGATTTGCACTCTTCTAGCTCTTGAGACAATTGGGTATTCTTCTCTGTAAGAACCTACACAAATAATGATCCTTAAATCAGTTGTGTCAACTGTTTCAAGTCTCAGGGGCTACTGATATATATAATCATCAGATTTTCTTACCCACATATCCTTTACATACTGGTCCGTGGCTCTGGCAAGACCATTTTGAGCGGCACGGATGTATGCATCTCCTGAGTTGACGAATTTGTCGTGCCGGAGGATCCCGTCGAACAAGAGCGTTTTAAACGTAGGCTTATGGCCACGATAAGTAGCCTCAAGAAAAAGCAGCAACGTCTTAGAGCTGACCAAGACCTGCTAGCTGATAGATGGACTGAAGTCCTTGCAGCCGAAGAGTACGAGCTCGAACGCCCCTCCAAAAACTACCCCAAACGCAGGCCGCTGCCTCGACCAGAGGAGGAAGCACCCACGTCACCAGAGCACGACATGGCAGACCGGCCACCCCGTGACAAGCCACGCCCCGACGCCGCTCAAAAAGTACCAAGGCACGGGAAAATGCGCCGTACTTGCAAGATATATTGGAGGATAAGGCAAGGCAAACAAGATCGATCTACAGATTGCGTGGGCGCCCAACGACTCGGGATGATTACCGTCACGCCGGATACAACAACCCCGGCCGGGCCGAACATAGTAGACAAAGCTCACATGAGCTACGTCGGGATATAGCCCAATACAGAGGCGCCGCACACTCACTATGCTTCACAGATGAAGTAATGGATCATCAAATCCCTGAGGGCTTCAAACCCGTAAACATCGAATCATATGACGGCACCACAGATCTTGCGGTCTGGATCGAGGACTATCTCCTTCATATCCACATGGCCCGTGGTGATGATCTACATGCCATCAAATACCTCCCACTCAAGCTTAAAGGACCAGCTCGGCATTGGCTTAATAGCTTGCCAGCAGAGTCAATCGGTTGTTGGGAGGACCTGGAAGCCGCATTCCTTGATAACTTCCAGGGCACATATGTGCGACCACCAGACGTGATGACCTTAGCCATATAATTCAGCAGCCAGAAGAATCGGCGGAGACAATTACGGACACGGTTCCTAACAAAGAAAAATCAGATCATCGACTGTCCGGATGCAGAGGCGCTAGCAGCCTTCAAACACAACATCCGCGACGAGTGGCTAGCCCGGCACCTAGGACAGGAAAAGTCGAAATCCATGGCAGCCCTCACCAGAATCATGACCCGCTTTTGCGCGGGAGAGGACAACTGGCTAGCTCGAAGCAACAACTTGGCCAACACCCTGGTAGTTCGGATACCAAGGACATCAATGGCAGGTCACGTCGCAACAAGCATAAACGCCGCATTAACGGTGATAATGCTGAAGATACGGCAGTAAATGCCCGATTCAGAGGCTCTAAACCCGGTCAGCGGAAGAAGCCATTCAAACGAAATACCCAGGGCCCGTCCAACTTGGACCGAATACTCGATCGCTTGTGCCAAATACATGGCACCCCCAAAAAACCAGCCAACCACACCAACATGGACTGTTGGGTGTTCAAGCAAGCAGGCAAGCTAAACGCCGAAAACAATGACAAGGGGTTGCATAGCGATGACGAGGAAGAGCCCCGACCACCGAACAATAGAGGACAGAAGGGCTTTCCCGCACAAGTGCGGACGGTGAACATGATATACGCAACCCAAATACCCAAAAGGGAGCGGAAGCACGCACTAAGGGACGCATACGCGATGGAGCCAGTCGCCCCGATGTTCAACCCGTGGTCTTCCTGCCCGATCACCTTCGATCGAAGAGACCACCCCACTAGCATCCGTCACGGCGGTTTCGCCGCACTGGTTCTTGACCCAATTATTGACGGATTTCACCTCACCAGAGTTCTGATGGACGGCGGCAGCAGCCTGAACCTGCTTTATCAGGATACAATGCGCAAAATGGGCATAGACCCGTCAAGGATCAAACCCACAAAGACGACCTTTAAAGGCGCCATTCCGTGTGTAGAGGCCAATTGTACAGTTCCGCCACACTTGAAGTGGTCTTCGGATCCCGGATAACTTCCGGAGCGAGGAGTTAATCTTCGACATAGTCCCGTTCGCGATGGCTATCACGCCTTTGCTTGGACGAACCGCATTCGCAAAATTCAATGCGGTGCCGCACTACGCGTACCTCAAGCTCAAGATGCCAGGCCCTCGAGGAGTAATCACGGTCAATGGAAACACCGAACACTCTCTCCGAACGGAGGACCATACGGCTGCCCTTGCGGCAGAAGTGCAGAGCAGCCTCTTAAGGCAATTCTCTAGTCAGGCTAATAAACAATCGGACACTGTCAAACGCACCCGGAGTAACCTACAGCAAGACCGCCTGGCACGTTCCGAACAAGCTTAGCAATGCGGCCCCAACCCCATCCCTCGCAAACTTGCGAAGCCAGTACTACGCGTACGTAATTGCACTCTAGAAATATCATGGGCATAGGGGAAGGGCCACGACCACGGCATGCCTAGAATGCGGCTAGACCGCACTAGGGGCTCCCGTTTGTGTCATTCCTTTTTTATTTTTACTTTCGTGACTGCTGTTCCGTGAAGCCCTGTCCGCATCCGCTACCAACACACGATGCAACAGCCAGGGAAGTAGAAAACTGCGTCGAATGTCCAGGTGGTCTCTCTTACGAGCAGTATACCTGTTTTACATACCACACCGCAAACTTACCCCTGGAAGGGGGACATGTCAAAAGTCCCGTACCTTGCTTATCGCACCATTTGTATCGTTCTTCTTTCATTTGCAGTTTCTTTTGAATAAACAATATATAGCTCTTGCCTATTATTGCATTCTTTCCCATTATATATATGTTCATTTACGACATTGCAACTGCATAATTTGGTACGGCCAATACACTGAGGGCTTATGTACCCCAAAACATGGTGTGACAAGTCCGAACACTTTCACAAGTGTGGCACCCGAACTTATAGCATTATATGCATCAGCTCGAATCATGTCTTGGGTCAATAGTTGGGTTTGCCCGGCTCCCATGTTTTGGTACCTTACGCCCGTTATATCGGCTAAGGTAGCTGGAGAACCACTGCGATTGTGCCCCGGTTGAGCTGGGTTGAGCACCTCAAGGAGAAAGCTAAACTGACCGTCATGATAGGGCGAGAGCCGGATCGCTGTTCGAGAGGTTTTTCGAGTCCTTAAAGACTTATGCCGCTTAGAGCGAGGAGTCGGCATTGTCCGGCCTAGGCGTGGATAGCGCCTCAACTCGGTCTTCCGAATACCAGGGCTTCACCAAATCTAAAATTATAGAATTCTATGGCTAAGTGAGAGTGTTCAAGCATTATAGTCCGGTTGCCTGGTTCGTTGCGTTGAGCGCCTCCCTCGAAGGACCCAAGAATGGGAACAAGAGCGCTCATGTTTATCCCGAACACCCCAGCACTCGTGGCATGGGGGCTGAAGCCAACGACTAGCCATCTCTCACTTTTGATAAACGGCCGCACAGAAGGTAATATTTTAAGTTCAAAAGAGTTGTTTAGTGCATATGAACAAGTCTTCAGCGTACAGGATAACAAATGCGAGTCTACTAAAAAATTACATCTTTGGAGCATTCGCCCGCTATAAGGCGAGCACCCTTAAGGACGCCCTCATAATGCATTTCGGGCTGGCGATACTCCTTGCCTGGCGGTGGTCCATCCATCACAAGCTTCTCGGCGTCCAGCTTGCCCCAGTGCACCTTAGTGCGGGCAAGGGCCCTATGGGCACCTTCAATGCAGACGGAGCGCTTGATGACGTCGATCCATGGACAAGCGTCCACCAGCCGCCGCACTAGCCTAAAGTAGCTCCCTGGCATGGCTCCATCTGGCCACAGCCAAGCTATAAGGCCCTTCATGGCCTGTTCGGCGACCTTGTGGAGCTCGACCAACTGCTTCAGCTGGTCGTTCAAGGGCACCGGGTGTCCGGCCTCAGCATATTGAGACCAAAACACCTTTTCCGTCGAGCTCCCTTCTTCGGCTCGGTAGAAAGCGGCAGCATCGGACACACTCCGAGGAAGATCTGCGAACGCTCCTGGAGAGCTCCAGATTCGGGTAAGTAACAGATAATTGACTTTTACATTCTTGCTCTGCATAAAGAATGCCTTACCCGACGCGATCTTCCTTATCGCCTCAATCTCTTGGAAGGCTTTTTGGGCTTCGGCCTTAGCGGCTTTGGCACTCTCAAGAGCCGAGGCAAGCTCGGACTCTTGGGTCTTCGAGTCACGCTCCAAACCCTCATGTTTTTCCACGAGAGCCTGGAGCTCTTGCCGCACCTCCGCCAGCCGCGCCTCCCCCTTCTCTTGCTCGATGCGCTCATGGCAGCTTTTGAGCCGTCATGGACACCGCTTCCTTCAGGGTCGCCACCTCGCTCGTGGCCCCTGCGATAACCACGTTATTCCTGTTATTTTTTGCAACCGCATTTATTATATGCATAATCCCGTAAGGTATTGCTTACCTTACATCCTCGAAGCTGCCTCTTGGCACGGCCGAAGCTCTTTCTCGGACCGCCGAGGCTCTCCTTCAAAGTATTGACCTCCGCAGTCGGTCTTGGGCAGAGGTCAGCAGCGCAGCCTGCATTCCCATATTGACATAATTATGTTAGACTCCTGTGTATATCTTTTTAGATCCTCAGTTCGGCTTTTCTTTCCGAACACCAAACTAAGCATCAGAGGCTACTGTCTATGCGGTAATATTTTTACATATATTAAAATCTTACCTCAAAGCCTGTTAGAAGGCTGTTGCAGGCTTCAGTCAGCCCGCTCTTGGCGGACTGAACTTTCTGGATCACCACACTCATAATAAAGGCGGTGCTCCTCCTCGATGGAGGCGCCTGTTAGGCGCCTCAAGAAGCTATCCGGTGCCTCCGGTTGGGATTTGAGGACACGGCGTCTTACCCTTCTTACAAAGGGGCCGCTTGCCGGGCTTCGGAACCGCTGAAGGTTCCGGTATGGAGTCCGGAAAAGGGTCGGGCTTAGAGCCCCTGGGGATCTCGCCCCCCTCGCGCCTGGAGTCCGGGGGGCTGCCTTGTGGCGCCTCCTGCGCCACCTCCTTCTGACCAGGCCCCCCTTTGGGCCCCACCTCGGTGTCGTCGGCGGCACGAGGAGAGGAGGCGGTTGGAAGTGAAGTGCTCTCCACTTCCGACGAATTCAGGGACCCGCTCGACGAAGCGGCAAGCTCGTCCTTGGGCGGGCTGCATGATTGTTCGGCATTAGAAAACACTATGCGATGAATAAAAAGAGAGCCATGGGCATCCGGACACTCACGATCTCGCCAGGGGCTTGGCCCTTGAGGGCCACTCCTCCTCGCTGTCGTTGGCGTTGGTGGAGACGTCCGGGTGAAGGGTTCTTCCCTTCTTGGACCCTCCTGCCTCCCCAGTTGGGGCGGCCTTTCTTTTCTTCCCTCCCCCGCTGGGGGAGAGACTTCTTCTTCCTCCTCCTCGTTTTCACGAGAGGATTCCGCCTCAGAGTCGTCGGACGACGATTCCGACGGCACCGGGCGCCGGGCACTCTTTCAAGTCCCCGTGGCCTTCTTCTTGGCCTTCTTCTCCGACACCACGTACGGTGCCGGGGCCAGCAGCCCCACCAAGCGGGCGTCTACTCGGTCTTCTGGCAGCGGAGCCGGACAGTTAACCTGCCCGGACGTGTTTTGCCAGTCCTGTCAAAGGCAAGGGAGTTTAGATCCCGCATAGAGTCAAACTATGAAAAATAAGAGTCCTCTAAAGGGCAAAAAAGCTTACCGCGGAAGCCTGACGCTTCAAGCGGAATCCGCGATCTTCTGTAGCGGATGAGGGAGCTTCGGCGCCCTTGAACAGTGCCTTCCAGGCGTCTTCGTACGTAGTGTCGAAGAGCCTTTTCAGGGTCTGATGCCGCTCCGGATCAAACTCCCACAATTTGAAGGCCCGTTGTTGGCATGGGAGGATCCGGCGGATGAGCATAACCTGGATCATGTTGACAAGCCTGAGATTATTATTCACCAGGGTTCGCATACAGGTTTGGAGTCCGGTCAGCTCCTCCAAATCGCCCCACGCCAGACCGGTCTCCTTCCAAGAGGTGAGCCGCGTGGGAATGCCAGACCGAAATTCAGGGGCCGCCGCCCACTTAGAGTCGCGTAGCTCGGTGATGTAGAACCACCCCGACTGCCACCCCTTCACGGTCTCCACAAAGGAGCCATCGAGCCACAAGATGTTGGCCATCTTGCCGACCATGGCGCCTCCGCACTCCACTTGGCGGCCACCCACTACCTTCGGTTTGACATTGAAGGTCTTGAACCATAAGCCGAAGTGGGGCTGGATGCAGAGGAAGGCCTCACACACGACGATGAACGCCGAGATGTTGAGGATGAAGTTTGGGGCAAGATCGTGGAAATCCAGGCCGTAGTAGCACATGAGCCCCGGATGAATGGGTGAAGTGGAAAACCCAGTCCGCGGAGGGAGTGGGCAAGTAATACGACCCTCTCATGGGGCCTGGGGGTGGGGATGAGCTGCCCTTCGTCGGTCAGCCGATGTGCGATGTCGCCGGACAAGTATCCGGCCTTCTGCAGTCTTTTTACTTGGCCCTCCATGACGGAGGAGACCATCCACCTGCCTCCCGCTACGGACATGGATGGAGAAGGTCAAGGGGGGATGAGCGGACTTGGGCGCTGGAGCTCGAAGTGCGCGGAAATGGATGAGCAAGGAAGGAAGATGGCGTAGGTGAGAAAGGTGGATCCTTATCCCCTTATATGGACGGACGAAGCTATGCGTCCCCACCACCTGGTAAAACTCGCTTATCTCCCAAGCGCCGCATCAATGGCGGCGGTTATGCTACCCACACCCGTATTGATGAGAATCCCGGAATAAGGGGGCACGATCTATGCTTTGATAAGACGTGCCAAGGAAACCGCCTCGCTAAACGCTACCGAGGTGGGACAAGAAAACGATTCGAATAAAGGCCTGGCCATGGTGTGATGTCACGCCGCGAATCACGCCGCAGATCTGTGCAAAAATTATTCTCTACTACGGTTATATGTGGAACTTGTTTTGCAGAGCGGACACTATCCTTGTGTTCAAAACCTTCTATGAAGTATTCGAAGGAGGAACCCGCCTTGCAATGCCGAAGATAATATGCGCGCCAGACTCGTCGTCATTGAAGCCTGGTTCAGGGGTTACTGAGGGAGTCCTGGACTAGGGGGTGTCCGGATAGCCGAACTATCATGTTTGGCCGGACTCCTGGACTATGAAGATACAAGATTGAAGACTTCGTCCCATGTCCGGATAGGACTTCCCTTGGCATGAAAGGCAAGCTTGGCGATACGGATATGTAGATTTCCTACCATTGTAACCGACTCTGTGTAACCCTAACCCTATTCGGTGTCTATATAAACCGAAGGGTTTTAGTCCATAGGACGAACAACAATCATACCATAGGCTAGCTTCTAGGGTTTAGCCTCTCTGATCTCGTGGTAGATCTACTCTTGTACTACCCATATCATCAATATTAATCAAGCAGGACTAGGGTATTACCTCCATCGAGAGGGCCCGAACCTGGGTAAAAACATCGTGTCCCTTGTCTCCTGTTACCATCCGCCTAGACGCACAGTTCGGGACCCCCTACCTGAGATCCGCCGGTTTTGACACCGACATTGGCTGTACCCCCCGCATTATACATATTGACATAACCTCGGTTATTGTCAGTCCTGATTGAGCCAGCATTTTTATCCGGCCCATCAGGTAAAGGACTTCTCCGTTATCTTCCTCCTGAGGGCTCCGAGGGCGCCACCGCGCGCTTTCTTCAGGGGAGCGTTGTCAAACTCAGGGAGGCCCATCCGAATAGGGTCCGGAAGGGGGACGTCCTCCATATAAAACCACTTCGAAGGCCAGTCCTCGGATGTCTTCTTCGGGGTATCGGCAGGTATCCGGTCCCGGTGATGCGCCATATTTCAGCTCCGCCCACTTTATACAGTGACCCCTCCTGTGTACGGGGTACGAGGCAGAATAGCCTCTTCCATAGTTCGAAATGAGCTTCGCAGCCCAGAAACAGCTCGCAAAGGGCGACATAGCCAGGAATGTGTAATATGGAGGCGGGAGTGAAATTATGCAACTGGAGGCCATAGAACTCAGGAGCCTGCGGAGGAACGGATGAATTGGAAATCGAAGTCCTCTTAATAAGTAAGGGACGAGGCATACCTGCTCCCCCATGGATGGGCTGGGAAAGATCTCCTCTTGCTCCCCGCCGTTATAGGTGGCAAGCTCGGCTCGAACGGGGACCATATATGCTGGAGGGAGAAACCCCTGGGTCTGTAGCTCTACTAATTGGATGTGGGGGACGAAACACTTCTTCCAATTGCCGGGCTTAGGGCTACGAGAGCGAGAGGAGGAGCTGCGACAACCGGCCATGTTGGAATGGATTTTTTCCGGGCGCGCTCCGATGGAGACTCGCTGTGGGAGGATGGTGTGATCAGGATCTGAGAATCCCCGTCTCTTTAATAGACGATTTACCCACATGGCTAGGGTGGCAATTGTTAAATGCCCCAACTTCTCGCATTCGCTCGACGCGTGGAGGATATCCATTATTAGGCGCGGAAGCCAAGGAGTGCAACATTTATGGGAAGCCAGACACCACTCAAACAAGTATTCAGAATTTGAGAAGAACCCACCTTGCAGTGCCGAAGACAATCTGCGCGCGGACTCATCGCCATTGAAGCCTGGTTCGAGGGCTACTGAGGGAGTTTTGGATAAGGGGGTCCTCGGACGGCCGAAGTATATACTTTAGCAGGACTGTTGAACTATGAAGATACAAGATTGAAGACTTTGTCCCATGTACGGATGGGACTTTCCTTGGCGTGGAAGGCAAGCTTGGCGATACGGATATGTAGATCTCCTCCCTTGTAACCGACTCTGTGTAACCCTAGCCCCCTCCGTGTCTATATAAACTGGAGGGTTTAGTCCGTAGGACGACGACAATCATACCATAGGCTAGCTTCTAGGGTTTAGCCTCTACGATCTCGTGGTAGATCAACTCTTGTAATACTCATATCATCAAGATAAATCAAGCAGGAAGTAGGGTATTACCTCCATCGAGAGGGCCCGAACCTGGGTAAACATCGTGTCCCCCGCCTCCTATTACCATCCGCCTTAGGCGCATAGTTCGGGACCCCCTACCCGAGATCCGCCGGTTTTGACACTGACAAATAGGTACAAAGGGAGCGCCCCTACTTTTGTACACCGACAGAGAGCCCCTGGGCCTGGGCCACACATAAGCGCAACACGTTGTTGGGTCAGGCCCAAAATGGTGCGCGGGCACGAGGGGTGGATTCTACCGCGGTAATTTTTCGTCTGTTGTGCTCCCCCACGACCCGCGTTGAACACGCGATATGGGGGGCCCTACGTGACATGGGCGACATGTGTGGGGCGGTTTCCGCATGCATGCGTCACATCGTGGTTGAAAGTGCAACAATCCCTAGGTGGTTTTGGTAATTCCTAACAACATATAGCTCATTAAGCTAATTCTATTTCAAGATAAATGTTTCAGGAAAAGCTCAATGAATGGCATGGCATGGATGAGAAAAGTGGACCCCTCAAAATACTAAGGATAAAAGGATTGGCTCAAGCTCAAAGCTCAAGACTCTACATTTTATATTTTAGTGATCCAAGATCACATTGAGTCTATAGGAAAAGCCAATACTATCAAGAGGGGATGAGGTGTTGCTTAATGGCTTGCTTGCTCAAAGTTCTTAGTGATATACTCCAAAACCCTCAACTACTTTCCCACATCCACATATGACCTAAACCAAAAGTCTAACTTGGCCCCACCGATTCTTTCTATCCGGCTCCACCGAGTTCAGATGTCATAGCCACTGCCACATACCCTAGGCAAATCGGTCTCACCGATAGTGATCTCGGTCTCACCGAGATGGGATTGTAATCTCTCTGTTTCCCTTCGTAACGTTTCGGTCCTACCAAGATGAGCGATCGGTCCCACCGAGATTGCAATGTAAAATCTCTGTTTCCTTTTCGTAACACTTTGGTCTCACCGAAATGAGCGAATCGGTCCCATCGAGTTTACCTGACCAACTCTCTGGTTAGCTTATTACGAAAATCGGTCCCACCGAGTTTGTGTAATCGGTCTCACCGAGATTACGTTATGCCCTAACCCTAACCATATCGGTCCTACCGAGTTGCATGTCGGTCCCAAGAAAATCCTAACGGTCACTAGATTTGCTGAATCGGTCCGACCGAAGTTTATCAATTTGGTCCCACCGAAGTTTGGGAAGTTGTGTGTAACGGTTAGTTTTTGTGTGGAGGCTATATATACCCCTCCACCTCCTCTTCATTCATGGAGAGAGCCATCAGAACGAACCTACACTTCCAATACACATTTTCTGAGAGAGAACCACCTACCCTTGTGTTGAGACCAAGATATTCCATTCCTACCATATGAATCTTGATCTCTAGCCTTCCCCAAGTTGCTTTCCACTCAAATCTTCTTTCCACCAAATCCAAATCCTGTGAGAGAGAGTTGAGTGTTGGGGAGACTATCATTTGAAGCACAAGAGCAAGGAGTTCATCATCAACACACCATTTGTTACTTCTTGGAGAGTGGTGTCTCATAGATTGGCTAGGTGTCACTTGGGAGCCTCCGAAAAGATTGTGGAGTTGAACCAAGGAGTTTGTAAGGGCAAGGAGATCGCCTACTTCGTGAAGATCTACCGCTAGTGAGGCAAGTCCTTCATGGGCGACGGACATGGTGGGATAGACAAGGTTGCTTCTTCGTGGACCCTTCGTGGGTGGATCCTCCGTGGACTCACAAGCAACTGCTACCCTTCATGGGTTGAAGTCTCCGTCAACGTGGATGTACGATAGCACCACCTATCGGAACCACGACAAAAACATCCGTGTCTCCAATTGCGCTTGAATTCTCCAAACCCTTCCCTTTACATTCTTGCAAGTTGCATGCTTTACTTTCCGCTGCTCATATACTCTTTGCATGCTTGCTTGAATTGTGTTAAGATTGCTTGACTTGTGCTAAGTTAGCTAAAATCTGCCAAAGACTAAAATTGGGAAAATGATAAGTTTTTATTTGGTCAAGTAGTCTAATCACCCCCCTCTAGACATACTTTTGATCCTATAGTGGTAAAGAGGCGGCTCGCGCCTTCCCCATAAAAAGAGGTAGGCGTGGAGGTGCGACTCATTTACTGGGTGGACTCGGGTCACAATCTTCAAGGCGCCCACGCCCCATGGTCACGGGGCAGGGAACGGTCGCCTCACCCGTCCCTTCGATCCTGCTCGCTCGCCACGCTTCCTCCATGCTAGTGGCAGGTGATGGAGGCGGGAAACCGGGCCGTGCTGATTGGGGCAGCGGGTCGGTCCTGACTCTCTGCGCTCCTGATGGCTGGATTGGCTGAGTGGGGCGGCCGAGTCTCGACCCCGCTGTCACATCTCTAGCTTCTGGAAATGCACTAGTGCTAGCTTAGTTGTTGCATCTTGTCTAAATTTATTTTAAAGTTGAAATGGGGATTGCTCAAACCCTAGAAACAGATCAAATCAACTAGGTTCAAATAAAAATATTCTCAATGAACCCAAAATGCCCTTCAAAAAAGTTGATCATTTTTGGATTGGTTTAAAACCTCTGCCAAAAATGGTGCACATACTTCTAGGTCCATTTTGGATTTTCGAATTAATTCATAAAGTATTTGAATTTGGGCATTTAAATGCTATAAATAATTTAAATGCCGAAATAATTCTGAAACTAAATGAGGGCTGTTGCTTATATTTCAAACAGTGCCCAAAATTATTTTCAGGATTTTACAAAATGAGTTAGTATTTTTACTAATTCAAAACAGATCAAAATAATTAGAAAACAGAAACAAAAGTTAGAGAAGAGAGCAAACTCACCTGGACTTACCTGCAGCCCACCTGGCCCAACAATGTAGCAGCCAGCCCAAAGGGGCAGCACCGTCTTCTTCCTCCACTGCCAGGAGGACAAACAGATGCGTGGCTAGCGCCGACGCTGCCCCGGCACTCTCCTGCTTCCCCTGACACCCTGAACGCGCCACACACTCCCCCCTCGACCCTCTCTGCCTCTCCCCTCACTCTGGAGCTCTCTCCCTCTCCTCTGGCTCTCTCTCCCTCTCTTCCCCGAGCGCACCAGAGGGTGCCGCCGTCGGACCCGCGACCCCCGTGCTTCCCGAGCCCCCTTGAATTGTCCCTGAGCTCTGTGGCCGTCTCCTACACCGTCTGCCATAGCCAGGCGACGCCGGAAGGCCTTCTCCATCACCTTCGAGCTCGCCACTACCGCATCTACTCGCCGGCCGTCACTGTCATTCGCGCGCTGGAGGTCGTCCCCGAGCCCATTGAGCTACCCTCTGCCTCCCTGTGAGTGCCCGCTTCGACCTCCCCTCTACCCCGGCCTCTTCTCGTACTCTAGCCGCGGTTCCACCTCCGGCCGAAGCTGTGGTCCGCCGGCCATGTCGCCGTCGTGGCCAGAGTTGTCGCAGCACGCGTCCAGGAACTCCTTCGCGCTCAGCGAACACCCAGGAGCCCGCATAAATCACTAGTTCCTCCCCTCGTGCACCACGGCATCAAATCCGTCGATGCCCGAACTCTGGCCGCCGCGCAAGTCGTTGCCGTCGTCGATTTAGGCCACCGGAGCTGCTGCTTCCTGTACCACTAGACGCGGAACACTCCAAGCTTTCCGTAGAGCCTAGCCGCACGCCAAACCGTCGCCAAACGGCGATTTCCGAAGCTCGCCGCTGTGTTCTGTGGTCACCGGAGACTTATTGACGGCGTATATGACGTGGCATCGTCATTAGCCACTAATGACCCAGCTAACCACCCCTAGAGCCACTGCCATGCGGGCCCTAGTGCCTAAACTAATTAGTTTAATTTCTGTTAGATTAGCACTAATCACTCTGGGCCCCGCCTGTCAACTTTGACTTGGCCACGTCAGCTTTGACCGGGTCCTACATGTCAGCCTCTTGAGCTGACTCTGTGTCACTGACCAGCAGGCCCCACTGGTCAGGTCTGACCTGGACGACGCCTGTTGACCTGCTGAGGTCAGCATGACCTAATGCTTACGCAGTAACACATTTTCTGGATTTTTTATTAATCAGGATTTCCAGAAAAATAACTAAAACTTCTAAAATTCATAGGAATTAATCAGTGACCCCAAATGAGATAATTTATAGATGAAAAATGAACAGAAAAATCCAATCTATCCATCTGCACTGGTTTCATGCATGATAAAGCAACTTAAACATGCTGTTTATATCAAAACATGATAAGGCACTATTTAAATTCATAATTTGAGTTTGGGATTGAACCTTTGGTTCAAAATGACACAAATCCATCTGGTTGTTGTTGCACTAGGCCAACACACTCATTTTGCCATGTCATGATCATGCATCATATTGTGCATTGCATTGATTGTATTTCTTTTCTGTTGCCGGTATTTGTCCCCTCTCGGTAGACGATGTTCCGGCGTTGTGACCATTGACACTGATGAAGACTCAATGCTATCTTCAGAAGTGCCAAGCAAGCAAAACCCCCTTGTTCATTCCGATACAATCCCACTCTCTCGCTCCTGCTCTCTTTTACTGCATTAGGACAACAACGATTCAACTGTTACATGCAGCGGTAGTTGAACCCCTTATCCTCTGCATGACCTGTCATTGCCGTAGTAAATAGATCAAACCCACTAGCATGAGTAGGAGTTGTTTGAGCCCTGATGTGCCTACTCATTCATGCTTGTTTGTCATGCCTGCTACTGCTTAGAGTTGAGTCAGGTCTGATTCATCAGGGATGAATTGGAATGTGGTGAACATGTCCTACTGTTGAGAGCTAAGTGTGTGAACACGATTTGGTAAAGGTAGCGGTGAGAGGCCATGTAGGAGTACATGGTGGGTTGTCTCATTGCAGGCGTCCTCGGGAATTGAGTTATGTGTTTGTGATCCATGAATAGCTACTACCACGCATTGGAATGCTTAAGTGCCCCTCTCGACTTATTAATCAACTCGATCTCTGTCCAGGAGTTGCAACTAGTTTATGGTGTTTGTAGGTAGTGCTAGTAGCCTACCAAGTGGCACCCGGTACAGGTGGGCTTGGGACAGACTAGGTGCAGTTGCACGGTGTACCAAGTGGCACCCGGATGGTGGGCTTGGGAACCCTGCTCACATCGCTTGGGGGCCGTGAGCTTACACTCTCGCCGGATTCTCATGGATGGAACCCGAATAGGCGATAAACCTAGAAGAGAGACTTGTGTGGTTAGTCGTCGTGGCCGACACCCTCGCCAGGCTTCCGCTTGAAGGTTGCCGAGATACATGACGTGTACATGGCGGTAAGTGGCGAGAGCGTGTGTGAAGAAGTACACCCCTGCAGGGTTAATATAATCTATTCGAATAGCCGTGTCCGCGGAAAAGGACTTCTGGGTTGCCTGTACAGCACATAGACAAGTGAAAGTGGATACTCTAAAATGCGCAAGATAAGCGTGAGTGCTATGGATGGCATTCTCGTAGGGATACGGGAGCTGATCCATAGTGGTGTATTGATATGGTGAATTTGTAGACTCGTGTGCGCCACCTCAAAGAGTTACTTGCAGTCGTAGTACAGGATAGCCACTGAGTCAAAGTTGGCTTGCTCCAGTTAAACCGCACCATCCCCTTTGTTGATAATGATGCATATGTAGTTAGATCTGATGTAAGTCTTGCTGGGTACATTTGTACTCACGTTTGCCTATTTTATGTTTTTGCAGAGACTTCCGTCTCACTAGTAGTTCCGCATGGACTTCGACGTTTAGCTTGTTACCTCAGCTACGATCTTGTGCCCTCGGCAGGGTCTTGTAGATAGTCAGGCTTCTCAGCCTCTTCATTTGTAGTTGTATGTACTAAGACAAGTTAAGCTTCCGCATGTGCTTGTTGTTTGTATGCTTTGTATGTTGGGGTCATGAGACCCATGCTTGTAATGCTTGGCTCCTCGGAGCCTAATGATTAAATACTTGAGTCGTAGAGTTAAGTTGTGATGCCATGTTGTATTTACACATATCGAGCATATTGTGTGTATGATTGAAATTCTTGGTATGTGTGGGATCCGACAACCTAGTTTTTTATCCTTGGTAGCCTCTCTTATGGGGAAATGTAGTCCTGTGCTTCCATGAGCCATAGTAGTCCGCTACAGCCCGGTTCACCGGAGTCTTGCTAGCCCATCACTACTGCTTCGGAATACTTGACTGGCCGGCATGTGATTCACTTTGTTCCTGTGTCTGTCCCTTCGGGGAAATGTCACGCGATGACATCCGGAGTCCTGCCTAGCCTGCTACAGCCCGGGTTCCCGGAGTCCTGTTAGCCCAGTGCTACAGCCCGAATTCCAAGCCGTCAATCGACATGCTCGATGTTGATTCATGTATGCCTGTCCTGGTAAGTTAGTGCCACTTTGGTTCACGACTAGTCATGTCGGCCCGGGTTCTCTGTCATATGGATGCTAGCTACACTATCATACACGTGAGCCAAAAGGCGCAAACGGTCCCGGGCCATGGTAAGGCGACACCCGTGGGAATACCGTGCGTGAGGCCACAAAGTGATATGAGGTGTTACCGGCTAGATCGATGTGACTTGGAATCAGGGTCCTGACAGCATTGGTATCAGAGCCTGACTACCTGTAGGATTACCAAGCCAAACTGGTCGAAGTTGATTCTAGAAATTCTTTAGTTATATAAGGGAATTGATTGTGGTTGGGAACGTAAGGCTCTTTTTACTCCTTATCCCTTATGCCTTCTGATCCGAGTCATCTTATCTTCCCTACGGGGTTAAGGAAGTAAGCTTTCTCTTCTTTCTATCAGGATCACATGTTACTATTCAGTAGACCCATAAGATTGTTGGATTCAAGCCTCAGTTCAGTTCCTCTTATTTCCGTGTATTCATAGTTGATCTCAGAACCTTGATATTATGATGATCGAGTGGTTATGCCACCATTTTGTAGGATGTCTCAAATATTTTCGAGCATTTACAACCGTTATGTTGTCCGAGTCATCCCAGGTTTCTAAATAGTCTGATGCATTTGCAAATCCCTTCCTCCTGTTTCCGATGTTCCTTTGGGCCAGATTAACCACACTATTCAGTAAGTTGAGGTACTCTATTGCCTCGACGTATACGTTGGAGCTATTATTATGACCCTAGATGTCTTAGAGTACCACCTAGTACGCTAGCCATGATTTGTGTTCCCAGTGTGATGATTCTGGCCGTCATTCTCGAAAGCATCCCGTGATGCCATTTAGTTACCAGGCATTCTATTCCTGGGTTCTTTAACCTGAGATTCACCCCACCTACCTCATGTTGATAGTGTTTGCTCGTTCCTTTAGGTTATTAGTAACCTTTGCAATAGTCCTCGAGGTCCGTGGTATTTCCTTCTTCCAAATACCATGAACCATTCTTGGCAGAAGTTCTTTTGAACCGAAAGATCACAACAAAAGCGCTCTCGATGAGTTCTCCATTCTATATTGTGAATCTGCCAGTCCTTTCTCTTCAGCATGGGTTATCCGGAAGAAATATGTTGAACTTGTTCAACATACTAACCTATGCATCCACAACTCAGAAATATATATGTTCCTTTGAGTTGTCCCTCTGTAGTTGTATTCCGATCCTTGTCTATCTGTTGATAGCCAAGTTTATGTCGTGCATTCGTGTTATCGATGCCTATTATTCTTGTGGTCCATCGAGCCATTCTATTCTGGAATGACTAGGAGAAACAAACTCCAGCACCTCATCCATTTCTTGGACTGGTCAAAGTAGTCGTATTCCGCAGATCAAAATGCCAATCCAGCTTTTGTTCTGTTCTACCTCGGAGTATTACCCCCTTTATGTCAGGATTGTCCTAGGAATTGCAGCATCTCTCATGAATTCTTGACGTAGTGATACTCTCTCCATCATTATTCATTTCTCGGTTTTCGTGTTGTTGCAACCGGAATGTCGACAAGTGAATCATGATGTGTGAAATCAATACTCCTAGCAACCCCGTTGCTTGGTAGTTAAAGGACAATAACTTCATTCTTAGCATGTTGGTTATTGAATCATCGTTCTAATGTAGATTGTGCTACCTAATCCTTGTTTCTGGTGCACTCTTCGATTAATGAGTTAGGAGTGTGTCAATCCATCACTCTCTTGATCACATTGTCTTGCCCTGAAAAGTAAGATTGTTCTCGAGCTTAGTAACATATCGGTGGTTCGTGATGTTTCGAATATCTTCTCGGAAGTATTACCAGGTTGTCACCTGACTGCTATGTTGAGTTCGTGATCATGTTGGTTTTCCTCCAAACCATCCTTGCTCCAAGAATCTGTGTCGGATACCCTGAGCAAGTTGGTTGAGCTAAACAACAACTTGGAGAGTTGAAAGATAAAAGCTTGTCCGACTTAGTTCATTCCAAAGGGATATCTTGCGTGTGTGTGTGTGTGTGTTGAAGAAAGATGATATCTTCATTGATTGATCCTCGTGATCAATTGTCGGTGCTATTGTCTTACCCAATCTTTGATTTGAGTATGGGTTAACGTCAAATCAAATTAGAACCAACGATATTCATAATGTTGTCTTACCCGTGGTTGTTTCCTCGAGCATACACCATTTTATCCTTTGGGTCTGACCAATGCTATCACCTTGTTCACATAATTCTGGAATTTCACCTATACGGAAACCTGGATAAATTGTTGTTGAGCACATCAGCAACATTGTTATCTTCTCCATGATTTGTGTTGAACATCCAGCTAGTATTGGAAACTTTATAAGCATTATCTTCATGTCCCGTTCATGAAGCATATGCTTGGATGAAGGAAGTGACTTCCTCTAATTCATGTGCATTTGGTGCAAGTTCCTGCCGTGAGTTTGAGAAAGTTAGTTTTGCTTCCTCTGGAATCATCCCAAGTCAGTCATGCACGTGCGAAGTATTCTATGGTCTGATAGACTAATCATCTTCATTCCATACGTATCCCTAGTACACCAAGCCACTAATTGATTTGTTCAAGGAGAAGAAGTATATTCTTAAGAGCAAGACTTATGCAAGGATTTTGATACCCTTGTTGATGGTTCCCCACCTGAACTCGGTAGTGTTTTATTATAAGACTACTACGTGGTCATGCTTGTCTGCGACATCATGTTCACATGTATGTAGCAGAAACGACTCATGTTTTGGAGTTTGCTATCGTAGTTCATTTCCCGAGAATCTCGCAACGTCATCTCGTCGGTTTGTGTTGAAAACTTTCTTTTCCGGACACGTTGTTTGAGTTACCCTGTTACCAACCAGATCTGAATCTCAGGCAGATATGATGGTTGGAACTTCTTCCAAGAACTACGATATAGGTTCCAGTGAAGTGGACGCACCTAGCTGGAAGCACTATTATTGTAGTATCTTGTTTAAACCGTTTGGTCACTCCCCATGAGTATCTCGCATGGCTTATTCTAGAAGTTGATCCTTATGGATTCTTGAGCTCCCGAGGTCCGACCTTTATTTGATGACTATGTTGATGCTTTAAGCATGATCGTTGTATCTAGTACATTAAGGAGAACATTAGAAGCAGAGTGCTAAATGTCTCTCGGTCGATCATCCAGATTTTGTTTCCTTGGCCTCGCTAAGGTGAAATCTGAGAAGGTGTTATCTTCCTTTGCATCTGCATTGTCCGTCACTATTCATCGTGGTAGTAAGATGTGTTGCCAGGATCCTTGGCACGGATGTTGGTAAGACCTTGATGAGTATGGAAATGCTCAAGTTTTTGGGGGCACCCTCAGTCACTAGGTTATATTCTCGATATCAATTGGAATGTGCCTCTCGTTTCCGAGTTGTTCTATAACCATAGTTTTCCTTCCGATCTGAGTATGCAATTTCTTCGAACTCCGTCAAACAATCATTTGTGAATTGCCTTGGCCTGGTAAGAAGAGTTTCAATGGTCTATGTATCAAAACTAATTCTTTTTTGGCACTTAAGGGATAATTCTACGAGTCACCTCCTCTAAGATGTCTCGTTTTGGTATCATGGCAACTCAAATCCTCGCTACGTTGACAACCGTTCACCACCATTTTAACTATGGAATTGTTGTCTACCTAGTGAACCCTCGTAATATGTTCCACTCCATCCCTCTAGATGTGTGCTTCGTGTCTTAGAGATGTTGCTATGTCTCATTCCGTGAGTTGATCCTAAGTTGTTCGGCCTTCGATAAGATCAATCCTTCTAGAGTCTTTCTTTCACTCTCGTTGTCATGTTAGTTGGAGTTCTCAGAGCAAGATATCGAGACAATGATTGTGATCGAATCAACGTTCTTATAAGGTGCAACCTGGATCGTGAAGATTGTGTTAGTTTGCGTCCCCCTTTCATCTTACCCTACGCCTGAATCTCGGGACGAGATTCTTGTTTAGTGGGGGTGAGTTGTCACATCTCTAGCTTCTGGCAATGCACTAGTGCTAGCTTGGTTGTTGCATCTTGTCTAAATTTATTTTAAAGTTGAAATGGGGATTGCTCAAACCCTAGCACCAGATCAAATCAACTAGGTTCAAATAAAAATATTCTCAATGAACCCAAAATGCCCTTCAGAAAAGTTCATCATTTTGGATTGGTTTAAAACCTCTGCCAAAAATGGTGCACATATTTCTAGGTCCATTTTGGATTTTCGAATTAATTCATAAAGTATTTGAATTTGGGCATTTAAATGCTATAAATAATTTAAGTGCTCAAATAATTCTGAAACTAAATGAGGGTTGTTGCTTATATTTCAAATAGTGCCCAAAATTATTTTCAGGATTTTACAAAATGAGTTAGTATTTCTACTAATTCAAAACAGATCAAAATAATTAGAAAACAGAAAAAAAAGTTAGAAAAGAGAGCAAACTCACCTGGACTTACCTGCAGCCCACCTGGCCCAACACTGTAGCAGTCATCCCAAAGGGGCAGCACCGTCTTCTTCCTCCTCTTCCAGGAGGACAAAAAGATGCGTGGCGAGCGGCGACGCTGCCCCGGCCACCTCCTGCTTCCCCTGATGCCCTGAACACGCCACACACTCCCCCTCGACCCTCTCTAGCTCTCCCCTCACTCTGGAGCTCTCTCCCTCTCCTCTGGCTCTCTCTCCCTCTCTTCCCCGAGCGCACCAGAGGGCGCCGCCGTCGGACCCGCGACCCCCGTGCTTCCCGAGCCCCCTTGAATTGTCCCTGAGCTCTGCGGCCGTCCCCTACACCATCTGCCATAGCGAGGCGACGCCAGAAGGCCTTCTCTGTCGCCTTCGAGCTCGCCACTGCCGCATCTACTCGCCGGTTGTCTCCGTCGTTTGGGCGCTGGAGGTCGTCCCCGAGCCCATTGAGCTACCCTGCTGCCTCCCTGTGAGTGCCCGCTTCGACCTCCCCTCTGCCCCGGCTTCTTCTCTTACTCTAGCCGCGGTTCCACCTCCGGCCAAAGCTGTGGTCCGCTGGCCATGTCGCCGTCGTGGCCAGAGTTGTCGCAGCACGCGTCCAAGCACTGCTTCGCACTCAGTGAACACCCAGGAGCCCGCATAAATCACCGATTCCTCCCCTCGTGCACCAAGGCATCGACTCCGTCGATGCCCGAACTCCGGCCGCCACGCAAGTCGTTGCCGCTATCGATTTAGGTCACCGGAGCTGCTGCTTCCTGCACCACTAGACGCGGAACACTCCAAGCTTTCCGTAAAGCCTAGCAGCACGCCAAACCGTCGCCGAGCGACGATTTCCGAAGCTCGCCGCCGTGTTCTGTGGTCATCGGCGACTTATCGCCGGCGTATCTGACGTGGCATCGTCATCAGCCACTAATGACCCAGCTAACCACCCCTAGAGCCACTGCCATGCGGGCCCCAGTGCCTAAACTAATTAGTTTAATTTCTATTAGATTAGCACTAATCATTGTGGGCCCCGCCTGTCAACTTTGACTTGGCCACGTCAGCTTTGACCGGGTCCCACATGTCAGCCTCTGGAGCTGACTCTGTGTCACTGACCAGCAGGCCCCACTGGCCAGGTTTGACTTGGACAGCGCCTGTTGACCTGCTGAGGTCAGCTTGACCTAATGCTGACGTACTAACACATTTTCTGGATTTTTTATTAATCATGATTTCCAGAAAATAACTAAAACTTCTAAAATTCATAGGAATTAATCCGTGACTCCAAATGAGATAATTTATATATGAAAAATGATCAGAAAAACCCAATCTATCCATCTGCACTGGTTTCATGCATGATAAAGCAACTTAAACATGCTGTTTAAATAAAAAATGATAAGGCACTATTTAAATTCATAATTTGAGTTTGGGATTGAACCTTTGGTTCAAAATGACCCAAATACATCTGGTTGTAGTTGCACTAGGCCAACACACTCATTTTTCCATGTCATGATCATGCATCATAATGTGCATTGCATTGATTATATTTCTTTTCTGTTGCCGGTATTTGTCCCCTCACGGTAGACGATGTTCCGGCGTTGTGATCGTTGACACTGATGAAGACTCAATGCTATCTTCAGAAGTGCCAGGCAAGCAAAACCCCCTTGTTCATTCCGATACAATCCCACTCTCTCGCTCCTGCTCTCTTTTACTGCTTTAGGACAACAACGATTCAACTATTACATGCTGCGGTAGTTGAACCCCTTATCCTTTGCATGACCTGTCATTGCCACAGTAAATAGACTAAACCCACTAGCATGAGCACGAGTTGTTTGAGCCCTGATGTGCCTACTCATTCATGCTTGTTTGTCATGCCTGCTACTGCTGAGAGTTGAGTCAGGTCTGATTCATCGGGGATGAATTGGAATGTAGTGAACATGTCCTACTGTTGAGAGCTAAGTGCGTGAACACGATTTGGTAAAGGTAGCGGTGAGAGGCCATGTAGGAGTACATGGTGGGTTGTCTCATTGCAGCCATCCTCAAGAACTAAGTTCTGTGTTTGTGATCCATGAACAGCTACTACCATGCATTGGAATGCTTAAGTGCCCCTCTCGATTAATTAATCAACTCGATCTCCATCCAGGAGTTGCAACTAGTTTCTGGTGTTTGTAGGTAGTGCAAGTAGTCTACCAAGTGGCACCCTGCATGTGGGCTTGGGATGACTAGGTGCAAGTGGCACGGTGTACCAAGTGGCACTGGATGGTGGGCTTGGGAACCTCGCTCCCATCGCTTGGGGCCGTGAGCGACACCCTGGCCGGATCTCTCATGCGGATGGAACCCGAATAGGCGATAAACCTGGACGAGAGACTTGTGTGGTTAGTCAGGTTGTGGCCGACACCCTCGCCAGGCTTCCGCTTGAAGGTTGCCGAGATACATGACGTGTACATGGCGGTAAGTGGCGAGAGCGTGTGTGAAGAACTACACCCCTGAAGGGTTAATATGATCTGTTGGGGATATAACTACTGAGTGTGAACCGCCCCGGGAGGGCCGGTTTACCCTCGTTCATGATCCAGGCCCATGTGGACGCCTGGAGCCCAGAGGCGAATTAAAGTCCATGTATGTAAACCGCCTTAGCGTTGTAGCTTGTGTTGTAAGACAGGAAAGGAGAGATCAAGCCGGACTCTTGTATGAGCCGGATTGGGACTCAGAAACCGACCAAGGCCAATCCGTGTATATAAGGGGACGACCCGGCAAGCGAGTTGGGGACAGAGATTTCGAGGCTAAGGCAAAGCTATTGCTCCCTAGTCGCCAAACCATATCAATCACATCCCAATCGATGTAGGTTCGCCCCTTCATTGAAGGGGCCAACCAGTATAATTCCCGTGTCTTGTGTCCGCTTTAACCTCTCTAGGTAAACCCGCACGATGGCCCTACGACTAAGTCCTTTCATGAGGACATCTGCCGTGACAAGTCCACGACGCTTGGCGCCCACCGTGGGGCTATCGCACGATGGTTCGATGATCTTAGAGGGCAAGTTCGGCGACTCGAAGGCTATGCAAAGGCCGGATGACTAAGAGTCGCCGCGGCAAGCTCTACATTGACGATGCGGACCGGGCCCCGAGGCCGCTCGCTTGAGTACGGATACCGGGTCCCCTTTGGCGGCATACACGTGTTCATTGGCAAGATCGGGCGAGCCGAGCTCGGGCCGGACGCTCAGCACCGACCTCGCCGAGACGGCTCAACGGGTAAAGAAGAGTCCTGCCTCGCTAAACCGGGCGGTCGCATGCTTTCGTGGGAGTCGCTCACGGAGGCTACGAGGGACGGATCGGCATCTCGTGACGAACCGTTGTCTACTCGGTGACGAATCGTCGGCCGGAGAAACCGAAGTCTCTATACCAGTTACAAGATGGCCGGATCGGGGCTGTTCCGACGGAGAGAGTATTCCGGACCCTTCGATCTACCCAACCGGGTTGGGGTCTTCATGGCCGGTACGCAGCGGTGCTTCACTCTTCGATCATGGCGCTCTGTAGCGTGTGACGGCAGCCGGGGAAGGAGGCCCCTGCGGCGCCCGCCGCTCAAGTTTTGTCGAGCTTTTCGACGCGTTATAGTGCTCATGGCGGAAGCTAATCCGCGGATCAGGACCTTCACAACGCTGGAGATTGCAAAGGTGAGGGAACAGATCACCACGCTAAAGCGGACCGCGGCCGCGGACGAAAGGATGGCAGCGAACGGGCCGCTTTGGATGCGCAGCTTATAGGCTCAGCCGACCAGAGCGCCACGAAGTCATGAGAAGGAAGTACAGGTCCCGTTTACCTTCCGCTTTTGAGGGAAGGGAGCTTTTCAACACCCCAGTAAGGTGGACCAAGAATCCGCCGACATTGGTAAACCGGCCGAAGCACTGGACGGCCGCACGGTTCAGCCCCGTATGATAGATCTATCTCGCCATCATACCGGTGCGCCCGCATCGCGGTGAACACCTCCGGGTCACTACTCCAACCCGATGGATAACCTTGTGGCGGCTGCGGCACGGTTGGAGGCGATTCACCGCAGGCGGTGGAGACACGCCGGGTTAAGGAGCTCCTCAGGACGGCCTTGGCTCAGCAAGAAGCGTACTCGTACAGTCGAGATCGGATCCACTCCACCCCCCGCCCAAGCCGGAGCTACAGCCGACGCTGCGTCGATGAACCGGCCGTGTCGAGCAATGCGCGGCGTGGTCCGCCAAGGCAACAATCCGCAGCGGCTTTGAAGATGCTCAAGTGGTAGTGGACCGCGCCAGGCACGAGGGAGGCCGAGTTAGTAGCACAAGCGGAGGATCATCCGCTCGCCGGTTCGACCGACCACCTTCGAACCAGGTCACGTCCGGCTCTTTGGGGTGCCTTGCCTCGCCCCTCGCTTTTACGCAACGGCGTTTGCCCAAGGACTTCAAGGGGCCACGCAAGGTGCCGAATTATACTGCCGACTTGGCTCCCGAGGTGTGGATAGAAAGCTACGAGATGGCCATGGAGATGCTAGACGTGGATGAAGCCGCATGTGCGAAGTACTTCACAATGATGCTGGAAGGTACGGCCCGGACTTGGTTAAAAAACTTGCCGCCCAACTCCATCAGCTCGTGGACCCGATTGCCATAACACGGTTCATCCAAAATTTCAAAGACACCGTGAAGCAGCCCATGTCGGTGGTGGATCCGCAGCTTGTGTCCAGCGGAGGGAGAGTCTACAACCCATTGGGTGCGCCAAGCTTCGGAAGTTTTACATTCTTCGATCGGATCAACCCTGATTCCGCGATCTTGACCTTGGAAGCCAATTGCCGGTTCGAGCCATTGAAATTGAAGCTGGGTCGCATGAAGCGTTTTGCCATGACATGGGCACTCTAATGGGCGTGTTGGTAAAGTACGCTGATTCTCGATAGTACCAAGGATCCCGAATCGACAATGATGAAGTGGGGAAGGAAACCGAACGGCAGCCTGTGGTCCAAGCAGCACCATTTGGCAGGCAATGGAGGGAACAAGCGCCAGTTTAACGGCAACATGGGTTTCAGAGCCAACACCAATGCGCAGGACAAGGGTCACGGCGCAGGGGCAGGCAAATCAAACCGGGCGGTCACAATCCGGATCGTTTGAACTTCATATTAAATCAACCTTGTCCGAAGCACGGACGAAGGAGGTACCGCGAACCACCTTTGGAAGGATTGTTATATTATGCAGGAGTTTAAAAACTCCAACTCTTTCCGGTATGATCAAGGGACCGGCGGCGGTTCGTGGTCCTCCCGGTTACGGTGGAGGAAATTCCGCCCGGGATTCGTGGTAATCCGGGCGGGCAAGGCAATCAGAATAATCAAGGTAATCGTAATAACAGAACTAAGGGGCTACAATCAACAAAGAAGAAGCAATCGGGTTATCGTGAGCAACCCAAAGCAGCTTGAATGGGGGCGTACCACGCCTTTACCACCAGTTTGGACCGACGGGACCGAAAACTTCAGAGGCGGGCGGTCAGTGTTGTTGAACTGCTGCGCGCCAGCATTACACTACGCTGGTCCGAGCAGCCGATTGTGTGGAGCAGAGAGGATCATCCTCCCGGTTTACAATCCGGCCGGGCTAGCCTTGGTGGTGGCACCCTGTAGGAGGGTACAAGTTTACCAAGGTTCTTATGGATGGAGGAAGCAGCATCAACATCCTGTACTACGAGACTTTCCGGCGTATGGGGTTAACAGATAGGCATCTTAGGCCGTCCAAGACGGTGTTTCACGGGTGGTGCACGGTAAGTCGGCGCATTCGGTCGGTAAGATAGTTCTCGAGGTGACCTTTGGGGACGAACATGACTCGAACGTAAACGCTGACATTTGAGGTGGTAAAATTCAAAGCCCTTACCACGCCCTCTTTGGGCGGCCGGCTTATGCTAAATTTATGGCACGGCCCTGTTATGTTTACTTACAGCTGAAAATGCCGGGTCACAAAGGAACGATAACGGTTCATGGAGCCGCCGGATTGCTCTAGAATGCGAGGAAGGTGATGCGGCTTACGCGAGTCGGTTTGTGCCACGGAAGAGTTAAAGTATTATAAAGATAATGTTGATCCGGCGGATATGACCCCTTTGAAGAAGCCAACTACAGAGCATGATCCGGACTTGAAGTTCAAATCGGCGGCTGAGACGAAGCTTGTTGATTTTGTGCCCGGCGATTCATCCAAACAGTTCACCATCAGTGCCACCCTGGATCCAAAATAGGAAAGCGCTCATCGAAGTTCGTCCGTGAGAATCGGGACATTTTTGCATGGAAGCCGTCGACATGCTGTGTGTACCGAGAGAACTCACTGAGCACACTCTTAATGTTGACCAAATACAGACCGGTAAAACAGTTTCTTCGCCGGTTTAATGAGGAAAGGCGCAAGGCCATCGGAGAGGAAGTTGCTAGGCTGTTGGCAGCAGGGTTTATCGTCGAAGTCTTTCATCCAGAGTGGCTCGCTAACCCGGTTCTGGTCCTTAAAAAGAATGGCACTTGGCGCATGTGCGTGGATTACACAGATCTTAACAAAGCTTGTCCAGCAGATTCCTTCGCCTCCCCGCATTGATCAGATTATTGATGCGACGGGCGGGTTGTGAGCGTTTGAGCTTTCTCGATGCGTATTCCGGTTATCATCAGATTAAGATGGCGGTTAAGGACCAGGAGAAAACGCGCTTATCACCCCTTTTGGAGCCTTCGCTATGTGTCCATGCCTTTTGGGCTCAAGAGCGCCCAAGCAACTTATCGCTATGCGCATGTAATCGCTTGCATAAACAGATCGGTCAGTAATGTACACGCTTACGTGGATGATATCGTGGTGAAATCAAGGCAGAAGGAAACGTTGATTGAGGATTTAAGGGAAACCTTCAACAACTTGCGGGTGTACAAGATGATGCTCAACCCTGCCAAGTGCGTCTTTGGTGTTCCAAAGAGCAAATTGTTGGGTTTTCTCGTGTCTAACCGGGGATTGAGGCTAATCCGAGAAGATTACAGCTATCACCTCCTTAGCTAAGCCAAAATGCATCAACGATGTCCAACGCTTGGCAGGCCGGATTGCTGCGCTAAGCCGGTTTATCAGTCGCCTAGGCGAGAAGGCCATCCCTTTGTATCAGATGCTGAAGAAGACGGATCAATTCGTCTGGAGTTCAGCTGCTGATGAGGCATTGGAGGACTTAAAGCGGCAGCTGGCCAACCCGCTTTATTCTTGCTGCCCCTATTGACAGGAGCCGCCCTGTTATACGTTGTCGCTAATGCCAGGTAGTGAGTGTGGCCATTGTGGTGGAGCGCATGAGGCGGGAAGGAGTATCCGGTTCAATGCCGCTTACTACATCAGTGAGGTTCTCATTGAATATAAGCAAATATATCCACATTGGCGTAAGGCTGGTATATGGGGTTTTTATGGCAAGCGAAGTCAAGCAATATTTCCAAGGGCACCCCATCACAAAGGGTCGATTCGGCTCCTTTAGGCGATATCATATCGAACCGGGAAGCAATCGGCCGGATTGCTAAGTGGGCTATAGAGCTTGGGCAGACGGTTTAAAGTATGTGCCCGGACGGCCATAAAGTCTCGTGCACTTGTGGATTTCATTAATGATTGGACGGAGTTGCAAGCACCGTAAGAGAAGCCGATCACACCTATTGGACCATCCATTTTGATGGGTCCGAGCAATTGGAGGGCTCGGGGTGGAGTCGTATTAACTTCCCCACGAGGTGATAAGTTCTGTTATGTTCTCCGCCTGATGTTCCCTTGTACTAACAATGCAGCTAAGTATGAAGCTTTGCTCCATGGTCTCCGGATGGCCAAAGAAATGAACCTCACCGGTTAAATGCTTTGGTGATTCGGACTTAGTGGCCCAAAGGTATCCGCACTTGGGACTCCAAAGATCCACTCATGGCTGCATATCGTCGGAAGTGGATGTTGTTGCAGGACATTTTAAGGGTACCAGGTGGACCATGTGGATCGCTTCGGAAGAACGAGGCGGCTGATGCTTTGAGCCGGTCAGTCCCAACAGAAACCGGTCCCGCCTAACGCTTTTCCTTGACGTGCTGCATAAGCCGCCGCTTAAGTCGCTGATGAAATTGATTTGGCTATCCCTGATCCGGAGGCTCAATTGGTGGCGGCCTTGCACATCATTCCGGATTGACGCCTCCTTATTTGGCGTACATGAATCGGGCGAAGCACGGAGGATGAGACGCTGGCCGGCAGATAGCTCGGCGGTCTAAGTCTATGACCATTGTTAATGGCGAGTTGCACCGTCGCCGCGAGCGTGTCGTATGCGTTTCAGCGTTGTGTGTCCTCAAGAGGGCCGTGAGATATTGCGAGAGATTCATGAAGGGGATTGTGGTCACCACGCCGGTTCAAAATCCTCGTGGCCAAAGCGTTCCGCCATGGCTTCTATTGGTTGAATGCACATGCTGATGCGGAGGATCTGTTCAGAAGGTGAGATGTTAGCCAAAAGTTCTCCAAAGTGCTCATGTGCCAGCCCAAGAATTGAGGATGATTCCAATTACTTGGCCGCTTATGCGACTTGGGGGCTGGATATGGTTGGACCTTTCAAACGATCCAGGACAAAAAGACCCACCTGTTGGTAGCAGTGGATAAATTTACCAAGTGGGTCGAGGCAGAGCCTCATTAGCAAGTGTGATGCGCCACGGCGGTTCAGTTCATCAAGCGGGTGATTTTCCGGTTTGGGTTTCCGCACAAGATCATCACGCATAATGGCACCAATTTGTCCAAAGGAGCTATGAAGGAATTTTGTGAACGGGAGCACATCCGGCTTGATGTTTCTTCCGTAGCCCACCCGCAATCCAATGGTCAAGCGGAACGAGCTAATCAGAAATTTTGAAAGGTATCAAACCCCGCTTATGGTCCCTTTAGAAAGGACGCCGGGTGTTGGGTGGAAGAGCTACCATCGCGATATGGAGTATAAATACTACCCCCAACCGATCCACCGGATACACGCCGTTCTTTATGGTCTATGGAGCGGAGGCGGTCCTTCCTAGTGATATCCGTCATGACTCGCCCCGAGTAGCAGCTTATGTTGAGGCAGATAGCGAGGCAGCACGGCAAGATGATTTGGATCGACTGGACGAAGAGCGCGATATGGCAGCAGCTCGCTCGGCGGTCTACCAAAGAGGATCTTCGCCGGTATCACGGCCCGGCGAGTTAAAAACCGTAACCTTTCAGGAAGGAGACTTAGTGCTGCGGCTCATTCAAGATCGTAAAGATATGCACAAGCTATCCCCACCTTGGGAAGGGCCTTTTGTGGTCGATGAGGATCTATACAACGGGTCCTACTATCTCGATTGATGTTCGAGAGCGAAAAGACTCACGCACGCCGAGGAGGAGACCAACATGCCATGGAACATAGCTCATCTTCGGCCTTATTATACTTGAGCCATTGGCTCCACTTATGTACATATCAAGACGATGTATATATTATGAATAAAAGCAATAAACCGGATCCTCGGCTAAAGCGGGGTATCTGTTCTGTACAAATGACCGGTTTGGGTACACGGAGATGATGTCGTAAAGCGGCCTCCGGTTTAACCCTTGGCCTTGTTTTCAGAAATTTTTGTCATTTGGGGCTTGGTCGTGTCCAACCAATGCAACACCTCTTAGCGTGCAAAAAAGCCACCGATCATTTGGGGGCATGGTCACGTCTGAACTAGCCACACCTCTTGGTCGGCCTAAGGCCATAGAATCACTTGGGGCTTTGGTCGAACCCGAACCATCGCAATGCCATTTGATCGGCGCCATGCCACGAGTTCAGTTGGGGACCTGGCTTACTTGAACCACCGCTACACCGTATAGGGGGCTTGGTCATGTCCGACCATGGTAGCGCCATCTCGATCCGCTCGGTCAGCCTTTCCTTGCAAAGTGATTTTCCTCATTGATTTTGCTTCCATGGGGTCTTTATGCACTGCTATTTGGTTTTTGTTGGCCTTCTTAAACCGACAAAATTCTTTAAACCGGATTTATGTTCCGCATTCAATACCTTTTTAAAGTCGGGCGATTTTTGTTCCGCTTGATTTTGCCGTTAACATCCCATTATGGAGTAACAGGGGCTTATCATGCGGCTACCATTTTACACGGTAAATCGGTTTTATACATGTATGACTGTTCTCCTGTGATAGTGATGGTTTATAAGGCCTTCACTTCGGGTTTGACTAAAGCCAACTGTGTGCCTAATACTGGCAGGCAAAATATGTTGCAGGATTTACTACGAAAGCCAACGGGTCCCGTACTGCCATGCAAAAGTTTACAGACTGAGATTGTACCGCATTGTTCAAAGAAAGACACTTGCTATCCTATTACAAAGCCTTTTGAGGCCCGGCGCTTCACGCGGAGTTATGCCTTGAAAATTTGAATATGTCGCCTGCTTGGCGGATTACGCTGCTTCACCGGGTTGGCGCGAGGTGGAGGGCACGGCTACCGCGCCGGTTCAGCTTCCTCTTCTTCTTCACCCAAAGCCCGGAAGTCATTGGTAGACCACCAATCCGGTTAAGGCTCGAAAGACAGCTTTCTTCACTTATCAGCTCAACCGGATCAACGCCGTGGGCGTAAGTGTGCTTACGGATTGGAGGAATCAGGCTCGTGACTTCCGGATGACAAACTCCACCCGCTTGTTGTTTGCGTCATAAAAAGATCGGTGAACTTCCAGATTGGCTTCAGCCGCCGCTTGACTCGCCAATGGACGCATTTCCTTTGTAATCCGCTTGTGGCATCGTTATCAAAGGCTTCACCGTTCTATTGAGCGCTGGAAAACCTTTAGCTATGTCACCGGATCAAGATCCGCTTATCCATGCCTTGGCACGAGTCGAGCCAGCAGGGCGCCACCGGCTACGGATCGCTTCATCTCTTCAAGCTGTCCCGGAATCATGGACAGCGGTCCAGCATCTCTCTCGATCGTGGACGGCGCCGTGTTGTCGTATGAAGTGGCGCATATGGTTCATTGGCGCCCGGTATATAGCTGTTCAATCAGGTGTACGAAGCCTTGAGCTTTTTTCGCACGCCGAGCTCAGATGAGCAATACGCTTGCCCGCACTGTGTTTAGACAGCTCAAGTTAAACCGCGAAGCGTTAATACGCATATTCAAGATAAATTTACTTACCAAAGACGGCAGAGGTCATGGCATGCACTTGGCGTTTGAGTCCGTAAGCTCTTCAACACCGGTTTAAGGGCCGCCTCCGCTTCCTCCGCCTGCTTTATTAAACCGCTTTCGGTGTCCCAGCTTGACCCGGCCGGATTTGCACCACTCCTTCAGCTGCTCCATGGTGGTCGTGGCAGTCTTTAGCTCATCCTTGGTTTTGGTGGCTTCGCTATTTGGGTTTCAGATTGGTTCGAGGTCCTTGATTTGCACAGCTTCTTTGGTGTATTTCATTCTCGAGGACAAATAAAGCATGTTAGTGGTTTCATTATACAAGTCCCAAGCTTAATACAAGTATTCAACTTGGCACTTGGGGGCTAATGGCTAGTTGATCTCAATTTGCTAAGAGGAGACGCATCTTAAGTCCCGGTTTAACTTTGCAAAGTTAAACCGACCCTTGGGGCTACTATGCAGTGAAAAGATGAGATAGGTCTACTTATTACCTCATTGAGGTCCTTCATGCGATTTACTAGACCAGCTTCAAGGTCACGGCTTGTGTAAAGCCGGTTCGTAAAGCCGGAATGAAGTTCTTAGGCGGAGAAATTGTCGAAGCGCATATGTCAGCCTTTCCCTTGTCTTTGCCGATAGTAGTGGAACTTTCTTTGATGCTATGCTTAGCTAAAGCGACCGGTTGGCTAGGAGCGGTGCAGCCAAGACTGTCACAAGAACATCGCCATTTTCAGCGGTCTTGTTTGGGCTTGATGTCGTCTTGCTTTGGCTCGGCGGTTCAACGGTCACGATCCGCTTCGGTGGACGGGTTTGGTGGAGCAGGCTGTGAGGTTTCCACTTGGACTTCCGGTTCAACTTCCGGGTCGTGATTATCATCCTTGTACAACTCGCCAGAGCTTTCCTTGGCGGCTTCGTGGTTTTCACGTGGCTGTTCCGGGTTTTTTCCGGATCACCATCCGGAGTAGGATCAAGAGTTTTCGCTTTCTTGCTCAAACGAGCCTTGGTGCTGCAATATTCAGAGTTGGATCAAGACAAATTGACCAAATTAATAGGGAATCGAATTGATGACAAGAATTACATACCCCGCGGCGATGTTCACGGAGGCGCTTGTGTGGTGGATGAACCGCCAGACGAGTTGGAAGAGGCCTGATAATTCGAGTCGACGGGTTGAGAGGACATCGGAAGAAACCTTTAAGGGATAACGCCAGAGAGCAAGTCACCTCTGGACGACGCTCGGATTGGGGTGTCTCGTAAACCGCCGAGGTAACCTGTTGACCACTGTGCCGGGTTGTACGGGCGCTCTTCACCATTTGTGTCTTCAAGAAAAGATTTGGATTCAAATAAGCACAGAATGGTATTTTTTCACTTTCCGGACGGCGCGATTTAATTCTCTTAACAGCGCAAGCTCAGATTCGAAGAAAGAAGGATTACCTCAACAGGATCGGCATGACCGGCTTCAGCATCATCACAGGAAGAAAAGTGTCGGTAAAAAGAAGGTAAAGAGGCCAAGCATATGCAAGAAGAAATACAAAGCGGAAAGCCGCTTTATGGCGGCTCCTCAGTAAATGTCGGCTTTACCTCAACCCGATTCTTCGTCCTCCAAATGTCTGTGAGGACTCGGTGGTCTTTTTCTTGCCAGCTTTCTTTGTGGCCTTGGACGTTGCACGCGGCGCCCGGACCGGTCTGGTGCGTTTCCAGAAGGAGCTTTCAGACTGGGAAGCAAAGAAGCATTAGCATATGTCAACAAGATGTTACGAGCCCGAAAGACAAGAAGAAGAGCTTACCGCCGGGCGGTTTGTTGGCAGCACAAAATGGAGCCAACCCGTGAGGCTGCAGACAGATATTGGCTCATCGAGCATCTTCTTGACGATCTCGGTGGTCTCCTGTTCGTTATAGGCAGCTCGTGACGCCTTTGAGGATCTTGGAGGCTGCCGGTGTACTGCAGCATCAATCCGGGCGGCGGCTTAGTGGCAAAACGCCCTAAGAGACCCAAAGAACGCACAAGATCCACGCCGTTAAGCCATTGGCCATTAAAGCCCGGAGCTTGATTATTTGTGGTGCGAAATTTTTCCGCTCATGGCGGTTAAGCGTGAAGGCGATGGATGATGGTTGCCGAGCCGGTGAGGATGGTAGCCCGACAAGGGGTTTTCGCTAAGGTGAGCAAGTGTTCCGGCAAGAGAACCAGGTTTGGTTCCAATCCTTTGGATGGCTGTGGTGCTTGGCGTGAGGAAAATCGGCTTCCTTCCTCTTACGAATTGAAACACCGCCCAGCTCCGTGTTGGGACCATCGTAAAATTCTGCGACGGTTCAAATGAAAAAATCCTTTAACAACTCCACAGATGGTTCTTCTTGAAGATAGACTTCACGTAAGACTTGAAAGTTGCATATGTTCAAACAGAATTCGGGCCGATATCCTGCGGATGGAGTTGCAACCGCAAGAACGTCCCGAAAAACTTTGAACCGGGCGGCAGAACCCCGGTCCAGTGCTGCATAAACACAATTACTTCCCGCCATGCTCGGGAGGAAACTCACCCTCCGGAACACGCCAATGGAGGACGCCTTTTGGAGCCAAACCGCCAAAGTGGTGACGTAGCCGTTGAGCTGCGTCTCGGTGATTTTGGACCGACCCGGTTGCAAGCAGAAAATTGAGGAGCCATTCCGGAAGATTAAGGCTGCGAAGAAAGGAAAACGGTTCACCATTGAACAAGTCAGAGTTACAAGTAATGTTAAACCGGCAATCCAGTAAACCGGAAATTCCGGTTTAACTAAGGACTAATGGAGGGACGGATTAGATATCAGTAGTTAAACCGCCAGAGGAGGCAGAGCTGAAAAAGTTGCTAAGTGTAGACAGAAACAGGTTTCCCATGCAAAAGGAAATAATCTAGATCTACCGGGGTTCAAGAAGGAAAATTTCTGCGACCTATGCACCTCCTACAGTAGCAGAAGGTTCGGCATGTTAAAGTGAAGGATCTGAACAAAGGGGAAGATGCCTAGAGTCGGGTAAACGCGTAAAGCAGCCGCTTGCATATGAGGAGCGGTACGGCTGAGCCGTACGGCCATGGTGGAACTGGTATGAAGAATCGGCATGAACACTCACGAGCTATGAGACGAACCGAGTTTCCGGATGAGATCTAGGGTTTAAAGAAAACCTTACCTGACGAGCGGGAACCACGGAGGAGCTACCAAACTCTGGTAAGGTCGTTGATGCAGCGGCCCGGCGGGAAGCGTCGGTCGAAGGTTGAGGGCGACGGCAAGAGCTTCGTGGTCATGGTCGCGAGGAAGAAGAAGAGAGGAAGAAGAAGAAAAGAATGGCCCGACCGGTCTATTTATAAGGGACCGGAGCAATCAACGGGCGCGAGAATCGAGGAGTCAAAAGCGGCGGAAGGTGCAGCGGCCGCCTCGATTTCCGGAATGGCATTAAGTGCAGGGAATCTTACTGTTTGGATTTCTTTATTAAGGATGACGTCAGGACGCTCCGACACGCAAATCGGAAGATGACCTCATGGCGGTTCAAGCAGCTGGCAGTTTACGAAATGAGGAAAGAGATCAAGAGTTTCTTGAGGGTGTGAAGATTAACATGAACCGGTTCAAAGTCAATCTGGGGCCTAATGTTGGGGATATAACTACTGAGTGTGAACCGCCTCGGAGGGCCGGTTTACCCTCGCTCATGATCCAGGCCCATGTGGACGCCTTTCGAGCCCAGAGGCTAATTAAAGTCCATGTATGTAAACCGCCTTTAGCGTTGTAGCTTGTGTTGTAAGACAGAAAGGAGAGATCAAGCCGACTCTTGTATGAGCCGGATTGGGACTCTGTAAACCGACAAGGCGTCAATCCGTGTATATAAGGGGACGACCATGGCGAAGTTGGGGACAGAGATTTCGAGGCTAAGGCAAAGCTATTGCTCCCTAGTCGCCGAAACCATATCAATCACATCCCAACTGGACGTAGGTTTTTACCTTCATTGAAGGGGCCGAACCAGTATAATTCCCGTGTCTTGTGTCCGCTTTAACCTCTCTAGGTAAACCCGTACGATGGCCCTACGACTAAGTCCTTTCATGAGGACATCTGCCGTGACAAGTCGACGACATGATCTATTCGAATAGCCATGTCCGCGGAAAAGGACTTCTGGGTTGCCTGTACAGTACATAGACAAGTGAAAGTGGATACTCTAAAATGCGCAAGATAAGCGTGAGTGCTATGGATGGCGTTCTCGTAGGGAGATGGGAGCGGATCCATAGTGGTGTATTGATATGGTGAATTTGTGGACTCGTGCGCCCACCTCAAAGAGTTACTTGCAATGTAGTACGTGATAGCCATCGAGTCAAAGCTGGCTTGCTGCAGTTAAACCCCACCGTCCCCTTTGTTGATAATGATGCATATGTAGTTAGATCTGATGTAAGTCTTGCTGGGTACATTTGTACTCACATTTGCCTATTTTATGTTTTTGCAGAGACCGCCGTCTCACTAGTAGTTCCACATGGACTTCGACGTTTAGCTTGTTACCTCAGCTACGATCTTGTGCCCTCGGCAGGGTCTTGTAGATAGTCAGGCTTCTCAGCCTTATTCATTTCTAGTTGTCTGTACTCAGGCAAGTTAAGCTTCCACATGTGCTTGTTGTTTGTATGCTCTGTATGTTGGGGTCATGAGACCCATGTTTGTAATGCTTGGCTCCTCGGAGCCTAATGATTAAATACTTGATTCGTAGAGTTATGTTGTGATGCCATGTTGTATTTACACATATCGAGCATATTGTGTGTATGATTGAAATGTTTGGTATGTGTGGGATCCGACAACCTAGTTGTTTATCCTGGGTAGCCTCTCTTATGGGGAAATGTAGTCCTGTGCTTCCATGAGCCATAGTTGTCCGCTACAGCCCGGTTCACCGGAGTCCTGCTAGCCCAACACTACTGCTTCGGAATACTTGACTGGTCGGCATGTGATTCACTTTGTTCCTGTGTCTGTCCCTTCGGGGAAATTTCACGCGGTGACATCCGGAGTCCTGCCTAGCCTGCTACAGCTCGGGTTCCCGGAGTCCTGTTAGCCCAGGTTACAGCCCGATTCGCAAGTCAGCCAACCGACATGCTTGATGTTGATTCATGTATGCCTGTCCCCATAAGTTAGTGCCACTTTTGGTTCACGACTTGTCATGTCGGCCCGGATTCTCTGTCATATGGATGCTAGCGACACTATCATACACGTGAGCCAAAAGGCGCAAATGGTCCCGGGCCATGGTAAGGCGACACCCGTGGGAATACCGTGTGTGAGGCCGCAAAGTGATATGAGGTGTTACCGGCTAGATCGATGTGACTTGGAATCGGGGTCCTGACAGCCGCCCCTTTATAAGGAGGGCGAGGTCCCACATTCCTTCAGTATCCATCCCCCTTAGCCTTTGCTTCTTTCTTCCACCTGCCATGGCGAGAGGAGGCATTGGGCCTTCGACGGTGGTGGCGAGGGTCGCTGCTCGTCAGCGCGTCCCTCCTTCCCACGAGCCCGCGGCGGTGGAGCCAGCCACGAGAGGAAGGGGGAGGGGGCGTGGCTGAGGTCGCCGCGATGATCGGGGGAGAGGGGGACGAGGTGGCGCAGCGGCCGCGCCTCCGCCAGCGGTTCCTCCTGCAATGGAGGGCCACGTCGGGGACCTGCTCCGCGAGTTCTTCATCAGGCTGCGCCGGCCACCGCGTCGTCGTCTTCGTCTCCCCACCCCCTTTGCTCAGGAGATGGAGCTCGATCCGCCCCAGACACTCAGATTGCACATGAGGGGCTGCGGGACCGGCGACACGCGGGTCGACACCGACTTCCGCGCTCCGCATGTTATATATCTCCGTCGCGGATGGAAGACGTTTGCCCGCATCCATAGCTTGACGGTGGGGCTCGTCCTCTACTTCAAGTTAATGGAGTGCGGCCTGCTCTCCGTCAAGGTCTTCGAAGATCTTGGAACTCGCCTGAAGTGCTGCATGGAGAGCTCCTCCGACGATGAAGATTCCTTCTCGAGTGGGAGTGACGAGGAGGACAGCGACATCGACGACGAGGGAGTCGGGCGGCAGGATGCCAACCCTGACTGATCGCGCCGCCCCTCCCTCGGCCTCGCGCCCTGCCAAGGGCCTTCCTCGTCAAGCTCTCCACCGGCGCATTCCCCATCGCCTCCTTGGGCGGCTGGCGTAGGAGGCCGGATAAGGCGAAGAAGGCGGGCGACAGACGCCAACTCAGAGTACGCGGGCACCGACGCCTTCGTCCCGTATTGTCGGGCCGTTGCCTCATCTTCCAGCCTCTCCGCCGGCACCGGGATGCTCTCTTGGCGCCTTCTACTTCTCGCACCTCGCCTAGGCACTCCTTTCGCCCTCCTGCTGTCTTGTTTCACCTCCTGAGGAGAGGGACAAGAAAGGGATTACGGGCACCTTATCTCCTTTTAGTTTGTAAGCCTGCAGGCACTTGTTAGATTTAATACTTGTAATCCCCTTGCTCATGTTTTTAATTTCGTACGACCTGTACCTGTATGGGATGTTTTTACTGAAATGGGGTGTTTTTCGGGTTCTTTGTGCGTGAGCGAGGCCCATGCCAAGGACGAACCCTTGTTATTTCTAAGGTAAACATTGTCGCCCGGCAACAGGCCTTGTCGTCCCCCCGTTTTGGTTGACCATTCTCACGCTCTTGGCGGAGGTAGGGGCGAAGCAGGGTTAGACCCCTCATTCATTTCTCTTGCCACCGCAACTACGACCAAGTTCCGCCCCAGGGATAGCTCTTGGGTACAGGAAAAGGGGAGCACGGTGGTTTTAAGAATATAAACAAGGTCTCATATGTCCCAGTTCTATACCGAAGTGCATAACAGGGGATAAAAGACTTATCTGAGTCCGCAGCCCCCGACGACCTTGGCTTGCCGTGGTTGGATCCTTGTGTCTTCAACCCCCGGTGATCCTGGCTTGCCGGGGCCGGAGCGCTAGTCCATCCTGTTTCTCCCAAGCGGCTCAGGAGAATTGTCCATGTGCCCTGTGAACCAAAGAGGACAGAAAGACGCACACTCGACCTCTAGGCTAGGGGTTAGTCACCGCTAAGCACTATCAACCCTATCCGAGGAAGAGACTTAACCTAGCACGCATGCTATAACTTAGGGTGCCAGCGCTTCATTTATTTATGCTCAGGGTCTGCGCCTGGCTTTGTACAGAGGGTTACATGCCTTGCCGGCAAAGCTTGTACAAAAGGTGGCTTGCCAGGAGGCCCGACAAGCCGCGCCTTATGGATAAAACTTGCGAAGATGCTCGATGTTCCGGGAGTTGCTCACTGGGACACCATCTTGATCTCCGTGATCGCTGGCACAGTGACTCATATTACCCGATAAGGGCCTTCCCACTTCGGCATCAACTTGTTGGAGTTCTTGGCCGACTGAACGCGCCGAAGAACAAGATCGCCTTCCTCAAAGCTTCGGGCATGGACCTTGCGGCTATGGTAGCGGCGAAGGCTCACGGGTAGCGTCAGGTCGCTCTCACAAATACCAAGACGATCTTCCTTCCTCAAGGAGCGTTGCCTCATCTTGCCGCAACTGCTCTTGCTCAAGCTCATCATAAGCAAGCACTTGAGGTGACCTGTATATGAGTTCCGTGGGGAGAACTGCTTCTGCCCCATATACTAGGGCAAAGGGTGTCTGGCCGGTGGCTCGATTTGGCGTCGTCCTGATCGACCAAACAACCGCCAACAACTCATCAATCCAGCGCCTTCCACTCTTGTGCATCTTTTCAAAGGTCTCCATTCTCAGGCCTCGCAACACTTCAGCATTTGCCCTCTCCGCTTAGTCGTTGCTCCGGGGGTGTGCCACGGAAGCAAAACAGACCTTGCTGCCGAGGTCTCAAATGTACTGCATGAAGGTGTGGCTTGTGAACTGTGTGCCGTTATCGGTGATGACTTTGTTTGGCGCACCAAAACGGCAGACTAGTCCCTTGAAGAACTTGACGGCTGACTGTGCTGTTACCTTCCTTACCGGTTCCACCTCCGGCCACTTTGTGAACTTGTCGTTTGCAACGTACAAGTACTCAAAGCCCCCGACGGCACGGGGGAAGGGGCCCAGTATGTCGAGCCCCCAGACCGAAAATGGCCAGGAGAGAGGGATTGTTTGAAGGGCTTGAGGTGGTTGATGAAGCTTCTTTGAATGGAACTGACATGCTTCACACTTGGTTACTAGTGCAGTTGCATCCTGGAGGGCGGTGGGCTAGAAGAAGCCTTGCCGGAATGCCTTGCCGGCAAGGGCCCTTGACCCTATGTGGGAGCCACATATGCCTCCATGTATCTCTGCCAACAGCTCCAGTCTTTCCTCCGGGGGAATGCACTTCAATTTCACACCGTTCGGTCTTCTTCTGTACAGGACGTCATCGACAAACTGGTACAAGGCAGACTGACGGGCTACTTTTTCCGCTTCTTCCTGCTCCTCAGGAAGTTAGTCTGTCTGGAGGAAATAGAAGGTATGATGTGCCCATGCTGGAGCCTGGAGCTCGACAGCAAGGACCAAAGGCATATCTTCCTCCATGGGGCAGCCGTCTCACGCCGTGGCTTGGCGCCTGCCGGAGCCGGCCCTCGGCAAAGCTCAGATCCGCGACAACACCCTCGCCCGCAGCCCCTGGGGGCTCAGCGGGAAAGTACTTGTCGAGGCCTGACTTCCTCCGCTTGTTCTGCTCTGTTGATGGCTCGACGGATGGTTGAGTTAACCGAAGGAAAAAGGTACCTGGTTCCATAGGTAGCTTGAATGCAGCGCGCTTTGACAGGTAGTTAGCGATGTCGTTCTCCGCTTGGGGAACGTGCTCTTCTTCAGGTTTCCTCACCTCATCTACGTAGGTCTCCATCAACGGGCTCTGATAATCCTTGTTGAGTTGTCTGACGACAAGCTGTGAATCACACAGGACGATGAGCTTTTTTACTCTAAGATCTGCTGCGATCCTGAGACCGGCAAGCAATCCCTCGTATTCAGCACTGTTGTTGGTGGACATCTCCCTGGGAAAGTGCATCTGGATTATATACTTGAGGTGCTTTCCAGTGGGTGCGACGAGCAGCACACCAGCACCGGCGCCTTGCAGCAAGAAAGCTCCATCAAAGTACATAATCCAGTCGCGAGCTGTTTCCTTGCCGGCGAGAGTGGTCTCCTGGATCTCTTCGTTAGGCGTTGAGGTCCAATCTGCAATGAACTCCGCCAGGACTCTGCTCTGGATGGTTGAGGTACTTTCAAACTTCAACCCAAAGCTTGACAATTCCAAGGCCCACTCCGAAATCCTTTCGGTTGCGTCTGGGTTGTGCAGTATCCGTTGCAACGGGAGGTGGGTGACGACGGTGATCTCGTGGGCTTGGAAGTAATGACACAGCTTCCTCGAGGCCATAAGGAGGCCGAAGAGAAATTTCTGCACACCGGAGTACCTCTACCTAGCCCCCTGCAAGAGGGAGCTGACAAAGTAAACTGGGTGCTGCATCATCTTCTTCTTCTGCACCACTTCACTTGACTGTGCGGGCACCGTCCCGATGGCGTCAGACTCTGCCGCGGGCCTTGCCTTGTCGGCACCAGGCCCTGCCTGGGGGATCTCTGGCTTGCCATCCGCCGGTCCTGCAGTCGCCACTGCCTCCTTGTCGACCTCCCTCTGTGCCACCAGTCCGGTGCTGACCACTTGATTCATTGCCGCTAGATACAACAGCAACGGCTCTTGCACTTTAGGCGCAACCAGTATTGGCGTGGAGGAAAGGTATTTCTTCAGATCCTGCAACGCCGCCTCGGCTTCTGGGGTCCACTCAATTTGGCCTGCCTTCTTCAAGATTTTGAAAAAGGGGAGGGCGCGCTCTGCGGACATGGAGATGAATCGGCTCATGGCGGAAACGCAGCTAGTGAGCCGACGCACGTCCTTGATCCCCTTGGGCGCCTCAATATGTTCAATAGACTTGATTTTGTCTGGGTTTGCCTCGATCCCGCGCTGCAACACAAAGAACCCGAGAAGCTTGCCGGACGGAACGCCGAAGACACACTTCTCAGGGTTCAGCTTGAGGTTGATCTTGCACAGATTGGCAAACGCCTCTTCCAGGTCTTGTACAAGAGTTTCGCCGTCCTTGGTTTTGACCAGTATATCATCCATATATGCTTCCATATTTATATGGAGCTGGGGTTCAAAACCAATTTGGACCGCTCTTGCAAACGTCGAGCCAGCACTCTTCAACCCGAAAGGCATCCGTAAAAAGCAATACATACCACATGGGGTGATGAATGCTGTCTTCTCTTCATCTTCTCTTGTCATGATGTCACAGCCCCAGATCAGCCCTAGCTTGATTTTCTTGCATCCATGCATCATGTCTAAATTTCCTTTAAAATTGAATTGGGGAATTGGAGAGCCTCAGGAATCATTTAAAATAAATGATCAACATTAAAAATTGCTTCAAATGTTCCAAGGAAATGTTCCTTTTCAGCTTTAAAAAATATTGGCAAGAATAAAATTCAAACCAATATTTTTGGAGTGATCAAACATTTTATTTTGGGCCTTTGAATTAATTCAATAACTACTTGCATTGGATATATATTTGATATATAAATAATATATGTCCAAAAATTTTGGAACATTTTATGTGGTTTGGTATATTTTAGTTCTAGCCACATAACTATTTTCAGTATTTTATAAAATGGTTTAGTATTTTACTAAACTAAAACAAAATGTAACAAAATAAAAAAACACAAATAAAAAGAGAGAGAGAGGACTACCTGGTGCTCACCTCTCAGCCCACTGCCAACTCCAATGCCCAGCCCACCACCGCCTCCTTCCTGTCGCCTTCCTCCTCTGCCAGAGGAGGGCAGGCGACGTGCTGACAGCGCACCGCCCGCCACGCCACCTCCACCCTGCCTGCCCGCCTTCGACGCTCTGGACGCCTCCCCGAGCGCCACGCGACCCCCTGGACCCCCTCGATCTCTTCTTCTCCCTCGTTCCCTCCTCAGTCTCACTCTCTCTCCCGAAACCGAACGCGGCCGCCGACGCCGTTCGCCATACTCGCGGCCACCGCCACCCCCTCTCCTCCCCGGCATGTCCCCGAGCTCCGCCTAGTCCCTCTCCTCCCTCCTCACCAAGTCTCCGACGCCTTGGACGCCCTGCATCGCCCGCCCACGCTGCTTCCCCATCTCCGGCCGCCCGAGATCGCTGGCGCCCGCCTCGCTGCCTCCGTCTCCCCCGAGCAGCTGGGCCCTCCAATCGACCCTCAGAAGCCCCCCGAGTCGTTCCCCCTCTTCCCCGACTCGTTCTCCCCCTCTAGGCCGTAGCCCCGCCGTGGCCGAGCTTCCCTGCCGCCGGCCATGTCGCCGCCGCCCCTACAGCCGCTTGAACCCGATTCGGAGCGCGTCACCGCGCTCAGGAAGCCACCAGGAGCATAACGTACACGCTAACTTGCCCTCCCGTGCACCACAGCGCCAACCCCGCACTCACCCGACCTCCGGCGCCGCCGCGAGCTCACTTCCGTGAGCTCCCACCCCGCACCTCCGTTGGTCTCCCCGGATGCGCGCAGACGCAGGCTCCTCCTAGTGCCCTCGGTAGCGCCCAGCGGCCCTAGCGCAACTCCGGCGAGCCACCGCCGCTCGGTTGGTCGCCGCCGGCCTAATTCCGGCAAGTGCCGACGTGGCCACCCTGTTAGCACTAATTAACCCTCCCCCCCCCTCTTTGACATGTGGGCCCCAAAGGTTCGGATTAATTAGTTTAATTTCTTTGTTAGATTAGTACTAATCTCGGGGCCCGCCTTCGCCTTTGACTTTGCCACGTCATCGTTGACCGGACCCACTAGTCAGCCTCTGTCCCTGCCCTGTTACACTGACGTGCGGGTCCCATGCGCTGTTTGACCTGGACCTGGCGCCTTTGACTCCGCCGACGTCACCCCGATGTCATCCTGACGCAATTAACCTTTTCTGGAAATATTTTAATTCAGGAAATTTCAGAAAATACTCTAAACTTCTAAAAATCATATAAATTCAACCGTAACTCGGATGGAAATAATTTATATATGAAAAATGATCAGAAAAATATGAAGAATCTGTTTATGGCACTTTCATGCATGATTGAACAAGTTAACCTCACTGAATAGGATGAATCATGATTAGGGTAATTTATGAAATAGCATTTGGAGTTGGAGTTCAACCTTTTTTGAATTCCACTTCAACTACCTTGGATTACTGTTGCAGTTAGGTGAATTCAGGTCCGTAACATGCTCATGCATCAGATATGTGCATTGCATTGATTGTGTTCTTTCTCGCCATCGGTGTTTGTCCCCTCTCGGTGAGCGATGTTCCGACGATTGTTCGATGACACCGATGAAGAACTATATTATCTTCGAAGTGCCAGGCAAGCAAAACCCCTTGTTCATTCCGATACAATCCCACTCTCTCGCCTCCTGCTCTATTTTACTGCATTAGGACAACAACGACTCATGTGTTACTTGCTGCGGTAGCTGAACCCCCTGATCCTTTGCATGACCTCGTCATTCCACAAGAATTAGATGAAACCCACTAGCATGAGTAGGAATTGTTTGAGCCATGTTGTGCCTACTCATTTATGCTTGTTTGTCATGCCTGCTACTGCTTAGAGTTGAGTCGGTCTGATTCATCGGGAATGAATTGGAATGGTTGTGTGAACATGTCCTATTGTGTGTGAGCTAAGTGTGTGAACACGATTTGGTAAAGGTAGCGGTGAGAGGCCATGTAGGAGTACATGGTGGGTTGTCTCATTGCAGCCGTCCTCGGGAACTGAGTCCTGTGTTTGTGATCCATGAAACAGTTACTACCACGCATTGGGATCCTCAATTGACCCTCTCGGCTTCTTAACCACCCTTGTCCTCATCCGGGAGTTGCAAGTAGTTTCTGTGTTTGTAGCATCTTTGGGGCCGCACGCAACGCTGACCTTAGGGGTGGGTTGTGTTGCGGTAGGCACCGTGGTCTGTACCGAAAGTGCCCGTTTGGTATCTCGGGAACCCTCGCACACATCGCTCGGGCTGTATGGGAAACCTCGGCGGACTCCCTGGATGGAACCGAATAGGCGATAAACCCGGACTAGGGACTTGAGTGTTTAGGTAGGTCGTGGCCGACACCCACGCTGGGCTTCCGCTTGAAGGTTGCCGAGTACATGTCGTGTAAACGCGGTAAGTGGTGAGAGCGTGTGTGAAGAAGTACACCCTGCAGGGTTTAATATGATCTATTCGAATAGCCGTGTCCACGGAAAAGGACTTCTGGGTTGCCTATATCAGTTCATAGACAAGTGAAAGTGGATACCCTAAAATGCTAAGATAGCGTGAGTGCTATGGATGGCGTTTCTCGTGGGAAGACGGAGGCGGATCCATAGTGGTGTATTGATATGGTGAATATGTGGACTCGTGTGCGCCACCTCAAAAGAGTTACTTGGCAAATGTAGTTCAGATAGCCACCGAGTCAAAGCTGGCTTCTTGTCAGCCAAACTCCACCACCCCTTTTGACAATGATGCATATGTAGTTAGTTCGATGTAAGTCTTGCTGAGTACAATTGTACTCACGTTTGCTTATTTTATGTTTTGCAGAGACGCTGGCCTCACTGGTAGTTCCACGTGGACTTGACGTTTAGCTTGTTACCTCATTTACGATCTTGTGCCTTCGGCAGATCTGGTAGATAGTCGGGCTTCTCGGCCTTTTTCATTTATAATTGTGCGTACTCGAGACATGATTAGCTTCCGCTTGTGCTTTGACTTGTATGCTTTCGAGTGTTGGGTCATGAGACCCATGTTTGTAATATCTCGCTCCTCGGAGCCTATTGATAATATCTGAGTCGTAGAGTTATGTTGTGATGCCACGTCGTATTTACACATATTGAGCATATTGTGTGTATGTTTGAAATGCTTGGTATGTGTGGGATCCGACAAACTAGTTGTTTATCCTTGGTAGCCTCTCATATGGGGAAATGTAGTCTCGTGCTTCTGAGCGATAGTAGTCCGCTACAGTTCTGCTCACCGGAGTCTCACTAGCCCAAAGACTACCGCTTGGACACTTGACTGGCCGGCATGTGTTTCACTTCGTTCCTATGTCTGTCGCCTTCGGGAAATGTCACGCGGTGGTATTCGAGTCCTGCCTAGCCTCGCTACAGCCCGGGATACCGAGTCCTCATAGCCCAAGGTGCTACAGCCCGAATATATACGTTGATGACCGACATGCTCGATGTGATTCATGTATGCCTGTCCCCATAGGTTAAGCGCCGCTTTGGGTTCACGACTAGCCATGTCGGCCCGGTTCTTTGTCATATGGATGCTAGCGACAATATCATATACGTGAGCCAAAAGACGCAAACGGTCCCGGACATGGTAAGGCGACACCATTGGGAATACCGTGCGTGAGGCCGCAAAGTGATATGATGTGTTACATGCTAGACCGGTGTGACTTAGGATCGGGTCCCGACAGCGTTGGTATCGAGCCCCGACTGCTCAGAGATTACCAAGACAAACTGGTCGAAGTTGTGTCTAGAAATGCTTTAGTTATATAAGGGAATTGATTGTGGAAGGGAACGTAAGGCTCTTTTTACTCCTTATACCTCATGGCCTTCTGATCTGAGTCATCCTCTTCTCTTCTACGGGTTTAAGAACTAGGCTTCTCATCTATCTATCAGGATGACGTGTTACTAATCCCTAGACTTTTAAGATTGTTGGATTTAATCCCCCGTTCAGTTCCTACTACTCCTGCATGATAACCGTTGATCTCGTAATCTTGTTATGATGTTGTTGAGTGGTTATGCCACCCTTTCGCAGGATGTCTCAAATCATTTTGAGCATTTACAGCCGTTATGTTTGTCGAGTCATCCTGTGTCTCTAAATAGTCTGATGCATTTGCAAATTCTTTCCTTCCGTTCCCGATGACCTTTTGGTAAGAATAAGCACACCAATCGGTAGGTTGAGGTACTCTGTTGCCTCGACACATATGTTGGAACTACTATTATGACCCTAGGTGTTTAGGAAGTCACCTAGCAATTTAGCAATGCTTTTGTATCCCCGGTGTGATGATTAAGCCAAGATTCTTGAAAGCATCCCGTGATGCCGCTTAGTAGTAGGTATTCTACTCCTGGGTTTCTGAACCCGAGATTCATCCTACTTCATGTTGTTAGTATTTGCTAGTGCCTTTAGGATACTAGTAACCTTGCGATAGTCCTCAAGGTCCGTGGTATTTCCTTCTTCCAAATACTACGAACCCTTATGGCAGAAGTTCCTTGTTGAACCAAAAGATCACGATAAGAGTGCTCTTGAGGAGTTCTCCATCCATAATTGTGAATCTGCCAATTCTACCTTTCTGCATGGGTTATCCGGAAGAAATGTTGAACTTTGCTCGACATACTAATCGATGCATCCACAACTCGGAAGTTATATGTTCCTCTCGAGTTGCTCTCTTGATTGCATTCGACCTTCATCTATCAATTGATAGCCAAGGGTATGTGTGCATTTGTGTTCATCGATGCATTTTGTCCTTGTGGTCCGTCAAGCCATTCTATTCCGGAATGACTAGGAGAAACAAACTCCAGTACCTCATCCATTTCTAGGATTGGGTCAAAGTAGTAGTATCCCGCAGATCAAAATGCCAATTCAGCTTTTGATTCTGCTCTACCTTGGAGTGTTACCATCTTTACGTCAGGAACTTCATGAGAATTGCACCTTCTTTTATGAACTCTTGACGCAGTGATACTCTCGCTATCATTATTCATTCCTCGGTTCTGTGTTGTTGCAACCGGAATGCCGGCAAGTGAATTGTGATGTGTGAAATCAATACCCCGAGCAACTTGTTGCTTGGTAGTGAATGGACAATATTCTCATCCTTAGCGTGTTGGTTATTAAATCATAGTCCTAAGATTGATCGTGCTACCTAGTCCTTACTTCTGGTGCACACTTCGATTGATGAGTTAGGATTGTGCCAAGTCCTCACTCATTTGATCATTTCGTCTTGCCCTGAAAAGCAAGATTGTTCTCGAGCTTAGTAACATACGGTGGTTCGTGACTTTCCAAATATCTTCTTGGAAGTGTTACCGGGTTGTTTCCCGATCGTTATGTTGGGCCCGTGATCAAGTTGGTTTTCTGTGAACCACCCTTCTCCAAGAATCTGTGTTGGATACCCCTGAGCTAGTTGGTTAAGCTAAACAACAACTTGGAGAGTTGGAAGATAAAAGCTTGCCTAACTTAGTTCGATCCAAAGGGATATTCTTGTGAAGTGTGTGTTGAAGAAAGATGATATCTTCATCGATTGTTCCTCGTGATCGGTTGTTGGATCTATTGTCCTACCAATTCTTTTGATTTGAGTATGGGCCATTGTCAAGTCAAATCGTAACCAACGATATTCGTAATGTTGTCTTACTTGTGGTTGATCCTCGAGCATACCATTACATCTTTGGTCCTGACCAATGCTATCATCGTGTTCACATGATGGTGGAAGTCCAGTGATATGGAAATTCCGATGAGTTGCTGTTGAGCCCATCAGTAGCATTTCGTCTCCCCCATGAGTCGTGTTGAACATCAACCTAGTGTTGGAAAATTGTGTAAGCATTTCTTCGTGTGCCGTTCATGAAGCTTATGCTTGGATGGTTGAAGAGACTTCCTCTAGTTCATGTGCATCTGATGTAAGTTGCCACCATGAATTTGAGAAAGGTTTGTTTTGCTTCCTCCGAATCATTCCAAGTCACCATGCATGTGCGAAGTATTCTATGGTTTGATAGACTGATCATCTTCATTCCGTATGTATTCCTAGCACACCAAGCCACTAACTGATTTGTACAAGGAGAAGAAGTTTCTTCATAAGAGCTAATCATATGACTTATGTTAGACTTCGATATCCTCGACGATGGTTCCCCCACCCGTACTCGGTAGTATTTTATTATAAGACTACCATGTGGTCATGCTTGTCTAGGACAACGTGTTCACAGGTTTGTAGCGTAACCAGCTCATGTTTTGGAGCTTGCTATCGTAGTTCATATCCCGAGAATCTCGCAACGCCATCTCGTCAAATTGTGTTGCAACCTTTCCTTTTTCAGACGTCTTTGAGTCTGAAATATCCTAACACCAACCAGATCTGAATCTCAAAGGATATGATGGTTGGAACATTCGAACAGTTGCATTTCGTTCCCAGCTTGCACCGTCCTTGTGCTATCTCGCTATAGACCTCTTCTTAGCAATTCTTGTCCAGGTTTATCTTCAAAAGTGGACTTACCATGGGTCCCCCCCACCTTCGATGATAAGCAAAATCATCCATTGCGTTGTCTTCAACAAGGTAGTCCACATCATCCATTCTAGTCCGGGTGTACCATTCCTTTGCATTCCACCAAATGATCGCTTATGATTGCCTTAGGCTGGTATAAAGAGTTCCAATGATCTATGGATCAAAAGTAATTCTTTTTGCCACTTAAGGGAATAGTTCTTTGCGCCACGTTTCTCGAGGTGTCACGTTACGGGATCATGATAAATATTCTTCGCCACCTTGACACCATCCACCATCTTTCTAAGCATGGAATTGTTGCCCACTAATCAAACCTCGTTGTTATTCTTCCATCCCTCTCGATGTGTTTTGTATCTCAACTCGAGATGTGTCACCGTCTCAGTCCGTGAGTTGATCATGTTTACTCGATCTTCGTGAAGATCGAATCATGTAAGGTTTCCCCCTTCTCTCTGTTGTCGTGTCGAGCGAAGACCTCGAAGGCAAGGACGTCAAGACTAAGATGATGGAATGAATCAACATCTTCGAGAAGGGCAAATGGATCATGAAGATTGTGATAGTTTGTGACTCCCCTTTTCCTCTTATCTCACGTCTTGAATCTCGGGGCGAGATTCTTGTTTAGTTGGGGTGAGCTGTCACAGCCCCAGATCAGCCCTAGCTTGATTTTCTTGCATCCATGCATCATGTCTAAATTTCCTTTAAAATTGAATTGGGGAATTGGAGAGCCTCAGGAATCATTTAAAATAAATGATCAACATTAAAAATTGCTTCAAATGTTCCAAGGAAATGTTCCTTTTCAGTTTTAAAAAATATTGGCAAGAATAAAATTCAAACCAATATTTTTGGAGTAATTCAAACATTTTATTTTGGGCCTTTGTTTTAATTCAATAACTACTTGCATTGGATATATATTTGATATATAAATAATATATGTCCAAAAATTTTGGAACATTTTATGTGGTTTGGTATATTTTAGTTCTAGCCACATAACTATTTTCAGTATTTTATAAAATGGTTTAGTATTTTACTAAACTAAAACAAAACAGAACAAAATAGAAAAAAACACAAATAAAAAGAGAGAGAGGGACTACCTGGTGCTCACCTCTCAGCCCACCTGGCCCACTCCAGCGGCCCAGCCCACCACCGCCTCCTTCCTGTCGCCTTCCTCCTTCTGCCAGAGGAGGGCAGGCGCGTGACGCTGCTGCACAAGGCCACGCCACCTCCACCTGCTCGCCGCCCACGCTCTGGGCGCCTCCCGAGCGCCACGCGACCCCTGGACCCCTCGCTCTCTTCTTCTCCCTCGTTCCCTCCTCGCCTCACTCTCTCTCCCGAAACCGAACGCAGCCCGACGCTGTTCGCCATACTCATGCCACCGCCACCCCTCTCCTCCCGGCATGTCCCCGAGCTCCGCCTAGTCCCTCTCCTCCTCCTCACCAAGTCTCCCGACGCCGACGCCTGCATCGCCGCCCACGCCGTTTTCCCCCACTCCGGCCGCCCGAGAACGCCGGCGCCCCCTCGCCGCCACCGGCGTCTCCCCGAGCCATTGGGCCCTCCAATCGACCCTAGTAAGCCCCAGTCGTTTCCCCCTCTTCCCGACTCGTTCTCTCCCCTCTAGGCCGTAGCCCGCCGTGGCCGAAGCTTCCTGCCGCCCGGCCATGTCGCCGCCGCCCTCTGGCCGCTTGAACCCGATTCGAGGCCACGTCACGCTCGAGAAGCCACCAGGAGCATAACGCGTACACGCTTAACTTGCCCTCCGTGCACCACAGCGCCAACCCCGCACTCACCCGACCTCCGGCGCCCTTGAAGCTCACTTCCGCGAGCTCCGCCACCCCGCACCTCCCGTTGGTCTCCCCAGATAAGACGGCACGGGCTCCCTCTGGTGCCCTCGGTAGCGCACCAGCGGCCCTAAGCGCAACTCCGTGAGCCACCGCCCGCTCGGTTGGTCGCCGCCGGCCTAATTCCGGCAAGTGCCGACGTGGCCACCCTGTTAGCTCTCATTAACCCTCCCCCCCCCTCTTTTACATGTGGGCCCCAGTTCCTGGATTAATTAGTTTAATTTCTTTGTTAGATTAGTACTAATCTCAGGTGGCCCGCCTCTCTGCTTTGACTTTGCCACGTCATCGTTGACCGGACCCACTAGTCAGCCTCTGTCCCTGCCTGTTACATCGACGTGCGGGTCCCACGCAGCGTCGAGTTTGAACTGGACCTGGCGCCTTTGACCTCTTGGCGTCACCCGATGTCATCCCCGACGCAATTAACCTTTTCGAAATATTTTAATTCAGGAAATTTCGAGAGAATACTCTAAACTTCTAAAATCATATAAATTCAACCGTAACTCGGATGGAAATAATTTATATATGAAAATGATCAGAAAAATATGAAGAATCTGTTTATGGCACTTTCATGCATGATTGAACAAGTTAACCTCACTGAATAGGATGAATCATGATTAGGGTAATTTATGAAATAGCATTTGGAGTTGGAGTTCAACCTTGTTTGAATTCCACTTCAACTAACTTGGATTACTGTTGCATTTAGGTGAATTCAGTTCCTTAACATGCTCATGCATCATATATGTGCATTGCATTGATTGTGTTCTTTCTCATTTACTGGTGTTTGTCCCCTCTCGGTAGACGATGTTCCAACGATTGTTCGATGACACCGATGAAGAACTATATTATCTTCGAAGTGCTGTGCAAGCAAAACCCCTTGTTCATTCCGATACAATCCCACTCTCTCGCCTCCTGCTCTATTTTACTGCATTAGGACAACAACGACTCATGTGTTACTTGCTGCGGTAGCTGAACCCCTTGATCCTTTGCATGACCTGTCATTCCACAAGTAATTAGATGAAACCCACTAGCATGAGTAGGAATTGTTTGAGCCATGTTGTGCCTACTCATTTATGCTTGTTTGTCATGCCTCTCTTTGCTTAGAGTTGAGTCGGTCCGATTCGCCGGGAATGAATTGGAATGGTTGTGTGAACATGTCCTATTGTGTGTGAGCTAAGTGTGTGAACACGATTTGGTAAAGGTAGCGGTGAGAGGCCATGTAGGAGTACATGGTGGGTTGTCTCAGTGCAGCCGTCCTCGGGAACTGAGTCCTGTGTTTGTGATCCATGAAACAGTTACTACCACGCATTGGGATCCTCAATTGACCCTCTCGGCTTCTTAACCACCCTTGTTCCCAGTCCGGGAGTTGCAAGTAGTTTACAGTGTTTGTAGCATCTTTGGGGGCCGCATAGCGCTGACCTTAGGGGTGGGTTGTGTTGCGGTAGGCACCGTGGCCGGTGTACCGAAAAGTGCCCGTTTGGTATCTCGGGAACCACCGCACACATCGTTCGGGCTGTATGGGAAACCTCGGCGGACTCCTGCGGATGGAACCCGAATAGGCGATAAACCTGGACTAGGGACTTGAGTGTTTAGGTAGGTCGTGGCCGACACCCACGTTGGGCTTCCGCTTGAAGGTTGCCGAGTACATGTCGTGTAAACGGCGGTAAGTGGTGAGCGTGTGTGAAGAAGTACACCCTGCGGGGTTTAATATGATCTATTGAATAGCCGTGTCCGCGGAAAAGGACTTCTGGGTTGCCTATAATAGTTCATAGACAAGTGAAAGTGGATACTCTAAAATGCACAAGATAAGCGTGAGTGATATGGACGGCGTTCTCGTAGGAAGACGGGAGCGGATCCATAGTGGTGTATTGATATGGTGAATATGTGGACTCGTGTGCACCACCTCAAAAGAGTTACTTGCAATCGTAGTTCAGGATAGCCGCCGAGTCAAAGCTGGCTTGCTACAGTCAAACTCCACCACCCCTTTTGACAATGATGCATATGTAGTTAGTTCTCGATGTAAGTCTTGCTGAGTACAATTGTACTCACGTTTGCTTATTTTATGTTTTGCGAGAGGCGTCGGTCTGTTGGTAGTTCCACGTGGACTTGACGTTTAGCTTGTTACCTCAGCTACGATCTTGTGCCTTCGGCAGGATCTGGTAGATAGTCGGGCTTCTCAGCCTTTTCCATTTATAATTATGCGTACTCGAGACATGATTAGCTTCCGCTCGTGCTTTGACTTGTATGCTCTGAGTGTTGGGTCATGAGACCCATGTTTGTAATATCTCGCTCCTCGGAGCCTATTGATAATATCTGAGTCGTAGAGTTATGTTGTGATGCCACGTCGTATTTACACATATTGAGCATATTGTGTGTATGTTTGAAATGCTTGGTATGTGTGGGATCCGACAAACTAGTTGTTTATCCTTGGTAGCCTCTCATATGGGGAAATGTAGTCTCGTGCTTCGGCGATAGTAGTCCGCTACAGACCGGTTCACCGGAGTCCTCGCTAGCCCAGCACTACCGCTTGGACGCTTGATCGCCGGCATGTGTTTCACTTCGTCTTATGTCCGTCTCTTCGGGAAATGTCACGCCGTGGTATTCGAGTCCTGCCTAGCCTGCTACAGCCCGGGATACCGGAGTCCTCATAGCCCAAAGTTACAGCCCGAATATATACGTTGATGACCGACATGCTCGATGTGATTCATGTATGCCTGTCCCCATAGGTTAAGCGCCGCTTTGGGTTCACGACTAGCCATGTCGGCCCGGGTTCTTTGTCATATGGATGCTAGCGACACTATCATATACGTGAGCCAAAAGACGCAAACGGTCCCGGGACATGGTAAGGCGACACCCGTGGGAATACCGTGCGTGAGGCCGCAAAGTGATATGATGTGTTACATGCTAGATCGGTGTGACTTAGGATCGGGGTCCTGACACATGAAGATCTGGTGGTAGCCTGAGTATGCGTCGAGGAATGCCAAAAGATCACACCTGGCCGTGGAGTCAACAATCTGGTCGATGCGTGGCAACGGGAAGGGGTCCTTGGGACAAGCCTTATTGATATCTGTGTAGTCAATACACAGCCTCCACTTCCCATTTACCTTGCGCACCACCACTGGATTGGCCAACCACGTTGGATGGAGCACTCCTCTCACGAAACCCGCCGCTTTCAACTTCCTGATCTCCTCTGTGATGAACTCCTGCCTTTCCAGAGCCTGCTTCCTGACCTTCTGCTTGACAGGCCGTGCATGAGGACAAACAGCTAGGTGGTGCTCAATCACCTCCCTGGGAACACCGGGGATGTCGGATGCTTGCCATGCAAACACGACGAGATTCGCCCGCAGGAAGATGACGAGCGCGCCTTCCTATTTGCTACCGAGGGTGGAGCCTATGGTGAAAGCCCCTCCCTAACGGCCACCTTCTTGGTCTACGGTGGCTCAGCTCTGGATTTCTTGCTCTTGCCGGTGGAGCTCTCTGGCACGTCCTCGACGGTAGCACAACACTCCGAAGAGGTGCGCTTCCGGAGTGAGTGTGAGAGGTCTTTCTGGGCTTCTTCTTCCCTCCCGGGGCTTCAGCGGCAGGAGCAAGTGCCTTGGCGGTAGCTGCTGCAACTGCTTCCCGGTAGAGTTGGTCGGTGCAAATCAGCGCGTCCTTCTTGTCGGAGGGGACGAAGATGATGGTCAATGGCCCAGGCATCTTCAGCATGTTGTAGGTGTAGTGCGACACCGCCATGAACTTGGCTAGTGCCGGGCGGCCGAGGATCCCGTTGTAGGGCAAGGGGATCTCGGCCACATCGAAGACGATTCTCTCCATCCTGTAGTTCAACTGTCCTCCAAATGTCACGGGTAGTGTGACCGTCCCCTTCGGCTGGCTCCTCCCCGGATTTCCCCCTTGAAATGTGCCCGTTTCCTCGTGGTCTCCATCAGGAATTTGCAGCCTTTTGATCACGACGGGAGAGATCAAGTTCAGACCGGCACGGCCGTTGAACAAAATCTTGTTCACCTTGAGGTTGCATATCGTCGGCGAGACCAACAACGGCAAACACCCGACCGCGGTTGTGTGGTCAGGGTGGTCCTCGGCGTCAAAGATGAGGGGCGTGCTGGACCACTTCAGCAGTTTCTGAGTGTCGAACAACGGCTCTACTGCTTGAGCTGGCGGTCAGAAGTATGCACCGAGGTGCCACCATCGACGCACATGGCCTCCTTAGCCTTCTGGAACTCTTGCTCGCCGGACTCGTTGTTCTCGTCACGATCATCGTCTTCTTGCTTCTTGTCACGGCCCCGGGCGGGCCTCTCTTGCTGGTTGTCCTTGCCGCGGTAGCCTCCTTGGCCGCCACGCTTCTTGCCGGATCCCTCGGCACCGTCCTGACCCTTCTCCTTGTCCCGCCTCTCATACTCGGCCTTTTGCTTCTCAGCAAGCAGCTCGACTTGACGGCAGTCCTGGAGGTCGTGGCCCTTGGTGCGGTGGATCTTGCAGTACTGCTTGTCGGAGCCCCCTGGCTTGTCGGCAGCCGCCAAGGCCCGGCAAGCGGCGCACTCCGCAATTTCTTTGTCGTGGTCGTCTGGCGGCGCCGGCGCTGTTGGATCCCTCGACGGCAAGCACGGCCTTGCCCTTGGTTTCCTGTAGCGACGCCGGCCCTTCTTCGTCGGGCGGCATTGTCTTCATCAGTGGAGTTGGTTTCTGCGCCGGCATCCTCGCCGGGGTACTTCCTTACCTCTTCAGGCCAAGCGCACCTGTCGGCCAGAACATAAAGTTCGGCCAGATCCTTAACCTTGTTCATCGCCAGCTCTTCGCGCATCTTGCAGTTGCGCACGTTCTGATGGAACGCGCTGATCACGGCGGCGGGATGAAAATCGGGGATGTTGTACTGTACCCGGCTAAACCTCTGGATGTACTTGCGCAGGGTTTCCCCTTCCTTCTGGGGAATGATATGCAGATCACTGGCCTGGCCATGAGCTTGCTGGCCCCCGGTGAAGGCACCAACAAACTCATGGCACATATCCAACCATGAAGAGATGGAATCCGCTGGCAAGTGCATCAATCAAGACATGACATTGGGATTCAGTGCCAACGGGAAGTAATTGGCAAGCACATTGTCGTCGCAAGCTCCAGCAGCTTGCATCGCGATGGTGTAGATGCTGAGGAACTCTGACGGATGGGTCTTGCCGTTGTACTTCTCGCCAACGTTGGGCTTGAACGTGCGGTGGGATGGCCACTGGAACTGTCGCAGCTCACGAGTAAAAGCTGGGCAACCCACCTCGTAAGGTAGGCCACCGGAGCTCCCCGGCGCTGGGTGGTCCATAGCGGGTCCCGCCCGCTTGTCCGACTGGTGGCGCGTATCGCGCCGACGCTCGATAGTGGTTCGAGCATCTTCGTGGGCTCGTTCTCGAAGAACTTAGCGTTGGTCGCGGTGGGTCCGTGGGTCGGACGACGCTATGGAAATATTATGACAAGCGTCATCGTGACGGACCGACACCCGTGGTGGCTGGCGTGGAGGGGGAGAGTGCACCGTGGGCGCAGCACCCCCGGCCCCTCCACCGCTGGCATGCGGTGGTTCGACGGAGCACCGGCCCGAAGGCCCTACCGGCCGCGGATCATCTTTATTGGAGACGGCAACGAGGCTCCGGATGGTGGCTCTCCACTCTTCTAGCTTCTCCGCAGCAGGAGGGAAGTCGAGGAGCAGCTGCCCGTGCGACAAAGCTTCTGCTGGCGTGGGTGGTGGCGACAGCTGCGTGGACCATGGCGCGCTTCGACTTCTAACTACATTAGAAGGAGCTCTACCACGGCCCAACGGCTGCGTGCCATTTTCGCCAGCACTTCAGTGAGCATGCTGGACTCCTTCGTCCCACGGACGATGCACATGGCTCTTCCCACGGCGGTGTACGGGATCTCCAGCGTTGTGGCACTACCCGTCACATGCACCCTGGGAAGAGCGCGCTGTGGGCGCCGGCGTGGGTGCCTTGGAGGTTGCTGCGCGGCCCGTGGGTGGCACAACGACACTCCTGGAGGGCCCCACGCCGCCTACGGGGGGCCCAGCTCCATCTTTGGATTTGGTGGCGTGCGGCCCATCGCCTGGCGCATGAACGACGCCGCTCGCCAGGCTCTGACTGCCAGAGCGATGCTGGTGCTCGCGGACCGCGGCCCGGGTCCTGTCCGCGACCTGCCCGCTGCTCGCCCACACTGGCACGGGCCGTTCGGCTCCCGACGAGCCAATTGCCGTGATCGTCTTCTTCTTGGGAGCCATGGCAATGAAGAACTGCTAAGCTAACCACTAGACCAGATCCTCACAATTGCGCCCCCTACCTGGCGCGCCAAAGATGTCGGTGGGAAACGACACCTATGGGATCACAAGAATCCCTACTACGGTTGTCGAGGCACGGGGTTGTGAGAAGAGCAGGATTAATAGTCAGCACAAGGATCGTTTACCCAGGTTCGGGCCACGAGGATGCGTAAAACCCTAGTCTTGCTTTGGTGAATGTATTGAGTGTTCTTGAGCTCTCGAACTAGCTATGGTGGCTGTGTAGTTCCGAGGAGCCAAATCCTCCTCCAGTACGCCATGGGCCTCCTTTTATAGTCGAAAGGGGCTGCCACAGTGGCACACTGGAGGTGGAAAGGCCTACAGTACTATGAGCTTATCGCCCGTATTATAGGACAAGACACATTTAATGCGTCGCTTAGGTGTCCCCTAGCTTTATCGGGGACGGGAGCGAAGCCCGTACCGTCCGTCGCCGCTCCTCTTCGCTTCGACACGCGCCCTGGCCAGCGATGCATGCGGCGACATGTAGGCAGGAAGGCAGCTGAGGTGGTGCGGTGGTAGGGTCTTCACAAAGATCTGCATGCCACCACGTAGGTGCTTCCTGAGTTGTTGTAGAGGCCGCCCGTCGCCACGCAGGTGCCTACCCAGCTGGTTGAGCTAGCAGCTGCTTGGGGACGGCGGTGGAGTCCTGGCCGACGTGGGCCTGGCTGTGGCCCCGCTGACGCCCTCGACAAGGGCCTTGCCGGGGGCCCGGCAAGGGTCTTGCCGTGGCGTTGCAGTCGTCCCCGGCAAGGTGCTTGTCGGGGGTCTTGTGGATATCCTCGGCAAGGATCCCATCTAGGGTCGCTGTCTTCTGGTTCTCATCTGATCTCACATCTCTATGGTCTTGACAAAGATCTGCATGCCACCACGGAGGTGCCTCCTGAGCCCTAGTTCCAATGTAATTGGTTGAGTTGGAACCCGTGGGCTCAAGGGTGGCTCCCTCTGTTGGCGTCGGGCGTGCCGCCCCGGCAAGGCCCTTGCCGAGGTTGCCCCGGCAAGGGTCTTGCCCGGGGAACCTGCTTCGCCCTTCTATCCTTTGTGTTCTTGATCTTGGTGTTGCCTTGGGCTTCTTGTGCTCCGGCTTCTCTCCGGCTTCTCTCCAGCTCCCTTCCTCTGCCCTGCTTAGTGTGGCCGTGGCGCGCGGCTCCGACTGCCCGTGCACAAGTAAAGGGGTACAAAGGGAGAGCCCCTACTTTTGTACACCGACAGAGAGACTTTGTTGCTAGGAAGCACGGTAAAGAAAGAGAACCATGGGTTCAGAAACCCATGCCTTTTCCTCCTAAACCATCCAAGAAAAAGGATGATGAGGATTTTGAGCGCTTTGCCGAAATGATTAGACCTATCTTCTTGCGTATGCGTTTGGTGATATGCTTAAAATGAATCCTTATGCTAAGTATATGAAAGATATTGTTACTAATAAAAGAAAGATACCGGAAGCTGAAATTTCCACCATGCTTGCTAATTATACTTTTAAGGGTGGAGTACCAAAGAAACTTGGAGATCCAGGAGTACCAACTATACCATTCTCCATTAAAAGAAACTATGTTAAAACTGCTTTGTGTGATCTTGGAGCCGGTGTTAGTGTTATGCCTCTCTCTTTATATCATAGACTTGATTTGAATAAGTTGACACCTACTGAAATATCTTTGCAAATGGCCGATAAATCAACTGCTATACCTGTCGGTATCAGTGAGGATGTGCATGTTGTGGTTGCAAATGTTACTATTTTAACGGATTTTGTTATTCTTGATATCCCCGAGGACGATACTATGTCGATTGTCCTTGGTAGACCCTTTTTGAATACTGCAAGGGCTGTTATGATTGCAACAAAGGCAATGTCACTTTTCATGTTAATGGTAATGAGCATACGGTACACTTTCTGAGGAAACAACCTCAAGTTCACAATATCAATTCTATTGGAAAAATTCCAACTATTACTATTGGAGGTTTTGAATTTCCTCTTCCTACTATCAATAAGAAATACGATATTCTTATTGTTGGGGGTGTGCATATCCCCGTTGAGGTAACCTAGTGCTATTCAAAAATTCTCCGGTTTCATGCGATTCGGAATGAGTTTGTTAACAAGACTTGATCAAACCTTGTTAGTGGATTCCTTTTGATGAGCATGAGATGGATGAAGTTAGAAAGCACAACCTTCTGTACCCTCCTTTTACTTTCTGTTATTTAGATTAAATAAAGCAAAAATAGAATTTTTGTCTATTTTCTGAATTATCCTTGCAATAAAAAATACCCCGAAAATAAAAGTTCTGCAAATGCCCTGAAATTGAAATATGATTTTTTCTAGAATATTTAAGAATATTTGGCACTAAGAACACATCAGGGGGAGTCAGCACCTGGCCACGAGGGTCCAGGGCACGCCCACCCCCTGGTCGCGCCCCCTGCCTCGTGGGCCCCTAGTGGCCCCCTCCACTTATTCTAGCACCCACACACTCCTTCTTCCTCCAGAAAAAATCACCACCTAGCTCAAACCCGTGTTATAGCTCATCTTGCTGCGATTTTCGATCTCCTTGCTCAAAGCTCCACTCACGAAACTTCTTTGGGGAATTGTTCTTCGGTATGTGACTCCTCTAATGGTCCAATTAGTTTTTGTTCTAGTGTTTTATTCATTGCAAATTTTGGCTGCTTAGGTGACCCTGTTCTTGAGCTTGCATGTCAAATTTATTTGGTCCCAAGTAGTTCTAATGCATGATATAGTCTCTAGGCACTTGTGAGAGTAGTTACTATCAATTTTGTTGAGTTTGGTTCACTTTTAATTTGAGTTACTAAAAATTTCAGAAATTTTCAGAAAATGATTAAGAGATTTTTGAGGGGCTCTTCGAGCCGAAGCTCGAAGGATAAGCAAAGTGAAGAGGATAAGAAGCCCAAATATAATATCCCTCGCACCGCGGAGGTTCGACCGTGTGAATGGCCTTGTAATGAGTTCTTGAGAGCAGCCGGGATTCATGATGATTCTTATTATTTGGCTGAGAATGCGGGTCTCACCGGCTTCCTCCGCGACCAGCGCGGACAGTATCTCCTACTCACTAATATTTTTGTGGAAAATTTTCATTTCCATGCAAGGAGATCACCACCTTTAGTGGATTTTTATTTATATGACGAGTTTAAGGAGATGTCACTATTTGATTTCTGCGGGGTCTGTAAGATACCATTTGAGGGCAGCATAGAGGAATCACATCGTAATGATGTGGAAGGGTTTATTGATATGATTGCTGTAGGGGAAACGAGGAAGGTTTCCGATGCAAGAATCACTAGCATACATTTTCCTGTTCTGTGTTACTTTGCAATATTTGCTAGTAGATGTTTAATTGGTTGTGGGAACTGTGGGAACCTTAGTTCCCCTAATATTGTTATTTTGCGCCATGCCTTGTTTCGTGATACTACTTTCAGTTTAGGCACTATTGTTGCTAAAAGGTTAAATCTGAACCGCACAAAGGGTCCCGTCCCCGGGGGCATCTTTGCTTCGCGCCTTGCTGCACACTTTAATATACCTATTAGGAATTATGAAAGAAGAAAATTTGCTGCCCCCTATCCTTCTAGACTACAAGAGTATGGTAGCACATGATTTTATTGTTAAGAATAAGAAAAAGATGCTTAACTATAGACTAATATTTGATAAAAATTACTTTGCGACTATTACCTTGCATGCTCCTTTTTTGTTCAACATATTTTCAGGCATGTACCTTGTTCTGCTGGAGGCCATTCATGCCTACCGGAGCCTAACATCAGCTCCAGAGCCCGAGCCGGAGCCACCACTTGATCCTCACTATCAGTCTGTTTATCAGTGGGATCTAGAGGAGATCGCCAACCAGTGGAACCCCGAGGAACCTCCTCAGTACACCGGACAGAGTAGCTTTGATCCTTGGGCATAGACCAACCTAGGCCAAAAGCCTATGTTTGGGGGAGCACGTATTTCTCACCGACATTACATTCATGTTCACACACTCATTCCAATTGTCGGTGCTCATACTTTTTCATTGTAATATCCATGCTAGTTTATTTTCTTTTTCTCGCTTCCTTCTTGTGTGTTTGAATAACCTTAAGAAAAACCAAAAAAAATTAGTTGTAGCTTTTAGCTAGTTTATTTTCCATGCTTGTAGTAGTAATAATTAAAAAGAAAAACCAAAAATATTTCTTGTTCTTCTTTTGCTTGTTGAGAGCTTTCCCATGTAAATAGTTTTATTTCTTTTCTTTCCTTTGGGGGTCGAGAGGAGAAGATCATAATGAAAATGTTGAAGTGGCTCTTATATGCATTATTGTTAATTTAAACAAGAGCCCATATTACCTTGTCTTCTCCTTTGTATTAAATGATTGCAGATTCCAGCTTAGTCCAATTGCACGTGCACTATTATTATTATCCACACCATTCGGTCGTGCAAGTGAAAGGCAATAATGACGATATATGATGGACTGATTGAGATGAGAGAAACTGGTATGAACTCGACCTCTCTTGTTTTTTGTAAATATGATTAGTTCGTCATTCCTGATTTAGCCTATTATCAATGAAACATGTGTGCAATGACAATTAGAGATTATAGTTGCTTATGCCATGCTTAATTAGCTAGGAGTTTATAATGGTTTACCTTGCGTGCCAACATGCTATTAAAATGGTTGTGATGTGGTATGATAGGGTGGTATCCTCCTTTGAATGATTCAAGTGGCTTGACTTGGCACATGTCCACACATGTAGTTGAAACAAAATCAACATAGCCTCCATGATATATATGTTCATGGTGGATTATATCCTACTCATGCTTGCACTCGATGTTTATTAATTTTAATGCATGTTCATGACTGTTGTCGCTCTCTAGTTGGTCGCTTCCCAGTCTTTTTCTAGCCTTCACTTGTACTAAGCGGGAATACTGATTGTGCATCCACTTCCATAAGCCCGAAAGCTATTCCATATGAGTCCACCATACCTTCCTATATGCGGTATCTACCTGCCGTTCCAAGTAAATTTTTATGTGCCAAACTCTAAACCTTCAAATAAATTCTGTTTTGGATGCTCGAATAGCTCATGTATCAACTAGGACTGTCAGTATCTTCCATGCTAGGCGGGTTATTCGCAAGAGGAGTGGACTCCGCTCCTCATTCACGAGAAAATGGCTGGTCACCGGGATGCCCAGTCCCGTGCTCAAACCAAATCAAAATAATTGCAAAAAAAAAAACTCCCCCAGGATTGTTGTTAGTTGGAGGCACCCGTTGTTTCGGGCGAGCCATGGATTGATGCTTGTTGGTGGCGGGGGAGTATAAACTTTACCATTCTGCTTGGGAACCGCCTATAATGTGTGTAGTATGGAAGATATCGAGATGTCTCGGTTGTTATGTTGACAATGAAAGTATGCCTCTCAAAATATTATTTTTCTCTATTTCAAAACTCGACCTCTGGCACCTCTACAAATCCCTGCTTCCCTCTGCGCAGGGCCTATATATTTACTTTTATTTTGAGTCATCCTCATCTTATTAGAAAGCACCAGTTGGAGAGCACTGCTGTCATTTGCATCCATTACTATTAATTTACATTGTGTATGACTATGACTAGACCTCTTTTACCATGAATTACAATGTTTACTCAGTCCTTGATCTTCAGAGGTGCTCTGCATTTATGTTTTGCGGTCTCAGAAAGGGCTAGCGAGATACCATCTTGTTATATCATATTATGATTGTTTTGAGAAAGTGTTGTCATCCGAGATTTATTATTATTGCTCGCTAGTTGATTATTCCATTGATATGAGTAAACATGAGACCTAAATGTTATTGTGAATATGGTTAGTTCATAATCTTTGCTGAAAACTTGAATGCTGTCTTTACATATTTACAACAACAAGAGCAAACAGAGTTTGTAAAAGTTTATCTTTATCACTTTCAGTTTATCAACTGAATTGCTTGAGGACAAGCAAAGGTTTAAGCTTTGTTGAGTTGATACGTCTCCATCGTATCTACTTTTCCAAACACTTTTGCCCTTGTTTTGGACTCTAACTTGCATGATTTGAATGGAACTAACCCGGACTGACGCTGTTTTTAGCAGAATTGCCATGGCGTTATTTTGTGCAGAAATAAAAGTTCTCGGAATGAAATGAAACTTCATGGAGAATATTTTTGGAATTAATAAAAATACTGGCGAAAGAATCAAGGCCAGGGGGCCGACACCCTGTCCACGAGGGTGGGGGTGCGCCTACCCCCTGGGCGCGCCCGTGCCTCGTGGGACCCCTGGAACTCCACCAACCTCAACTCCAACTCTATATATTCACGTTCGGGGAGAAAAAAATCAGAGAGAAGGATTCATCGTGTTTTACGATACGAAGCCGCCGCCAAGCCCTAATCTCTCTCGGGAGGGCTGATCTAGAGTCCCCTCGGGGCTCCGGAGAGGGGAATCCGTCGCCGTCGTCATCATCAACCTTCCTCCATCACCAATTTCATGATGCTCACCGACGTGCGTGTGTAATTCCGTCGTAGGCTTGCTGGACGGTGATGGGTTGGATGAGATTTATCATGTAATTGAGTTAGTTTTTTTAGGGTTTGGTCCCTAGTATCCATTATGTTCTAAGATTGATGTTGCTATGAATTTGCTATGCTTAATGCTTGTCACTAGGGCCCGAGTGCCATGATTTGAGATCTGAACCTATTATGTTTTCATGAATATATGTGAGTTCTTGATCCTATCTTGCAAGTCAATAGTCACCTACTATGTGTTATGATCCGACAACCCCGAAGTGACAATAATCGGGACCACTCCGAGTGATGACGTAGTTTGAGGAGTTCATGTATTCACTAAGTGTTAATGCTTTGGTCCAGTACTCTATTAAAAGGAGGCCTTAATATCCCTTAGTTTCCAATAGGAACCCGCTGCCACGGGAGGGTAGGATAAAACATGTCATGCAAGTTCTTTTCCATAAGCACATATGACAATATACGGAATAGATGCCTACATTACATTGATGAACTAGAGCTAGTTCTGTGTCACCCTATGTTATAACTGTTGCATGAAGAATCACATCCGACATAATTATCCATCACTGATCCAATGCCTACGAGCTTTTCAAATATTGATCTTTGCTTAGTTACTTTTCCGTTGCCACTATTACAATTACTACAAAACTGCTACTGTTACTTTTAGCACCGTTACCGTTACTTCCATACTACTTTGCTACTAAATACTTTGCTGCAGATATTAAGTTATCCAGGTGTGGTTGAATTGACAACTCAACTGCTAATACTTGAGATTATTCTTTGGCTCCCCTTATGTCGAATCAATAAATTTGGGTTGAATACTCTACCCTCGAAAACTGTTGCAATCCCCTATACTTGTGGGTTATCACGCGCGAAGCACCAAGTTTTTTTGATGGGGCGAAGCACCTAGTTTAAAAGGAAAAGGGGGGTACACTCACAGCACCCCTGTCGCGGTCGAATTGCACCCCACACACGTCCGGTCCTGCACACGGCTTACACAAACGGAACGCGCTTCGGCTTGCCTCTTCACTGACACGTGGGACTGCACTTGGAGAAACCGACCATGCGCCAAACTCCCCCCTTTTGGCGTGAACCCCTACCCCCCCAAAAAATTCCCCCCAAATCACAAATATAACCGCCCTTCAGCCAGCTAGCTAATAATATTCCCCAAACACCCTCCCCCCGCCCCCCTCCACTCCATTCGCTCCGCTAAAGCCGCCCTCCCGCCCGTCTTGTCGTCGGCGCCAGTACGTACATTGAGGGGCGCCGCAGCGATCCTCTCGCTCCACAAGACGCTCTCATAGACTGCCGTCCTCGAGCTGCGCCGCCATCACGGGCGACGTTCTTGTGGGCGCCGCGGCGGTCAGCGCCGCCACCGCTGGCGATGTTCGTGTGGAGACGCACAACGGTCAGCTTCTCCCACGGTACGCGCATTCTAGACTGAGGCCCCGTGCATGTTGTTGTAGCGCTGAATGTTAGCTGATAGACGCTGTTAATCTCACTGTTTGCAGAAGTACTTTACAGTCAATATGCTCTGCTGAAGAAGCTTCCTTGCCCTATTCTGCACTCAATCTGCTTAGCTGAGATGGCATGCCAAGCCCGATTAGTTGCTAAAATATCCTGCCATATATTTATTGTGACATAGATTGCCATGGTCTAGGAGCCAATCTGTTAGGTGAAATAGCTCTTTGTTGCTGCGATGGCCTTCGATAGTTTGATGGTTGTGTGCTTTGCCTCATTGACTGCTGAAACAGCCTGCCATAATTTAGCACTCAAATATGTTTGCTGAATTAGCTTTAAATATATTTTGTTACTTAGATCTGCTATTTTGTTACTTAGATCTGCTCGTCCAAATATCTTGCCATAGCTTTAGACATCGACCTAGGTATTTTTTCTGGACTTCATAAAAAAGCATATATGTTTTTCCTGTAATATCTATTAGAAGAACTAATTTGTATGTCTAACAGATGGACATGACTTGGATAACTTCTGCTCGAAGATTCTCTGCTGCATATGTCGAGGGGGTTGAAAACTTCATGAACTTTATCAGAGCTGAGTACGGTGGTCCGAAATCGGATGTGCTCTGCCCGTGTAGCAGTTGTATGAATTTAGTTACAAGACCCCAGTCAACTGTGCAAAATCATCTACACTTGTATGGGATGTCGGTCACATATACTAGGTGGGTTCATCATGGTCAAGCTGTGAACGTCAATGTTACTGACTACGTGGAAGCAGCAGATCACCATCTCGATCTGCCTGATGCTCAGGTGGAAGAGGAGGAGGAGGTGGTGGTGGCGGAGCTAGTGAGTTTGACCAACATTGAAACAATGCTACGAAATGTTCATGCATTTCGTGAACTTTCACCTGCAGAAGAAAAATGGTGGGCCCGCATGTTGGAGCAATGCAACGTGGCTGTCACCGCAGGAAATTAGCTGTCAGTATTCTCAGCTATGGTCACCTTTCTTCAGGTGAAGACATCTGAGTGGATGATCAAAAAATCATTCGATGCGATGTTGGCTACTTTCCGCAAAGCTTTCCCAGATGCGTCTGAGCTGCCACACACCTACAGTAGAATGAAGAATTTCCTTCGTGCAGTTGGAATTGGATATGATATGACCCATGCTTGTAAGAATAATTGTGTTCTATTCCGGAAGGATTATGCCAACTTAAGTGAATGCCCAAAATGCAAATCATCGAGATGGAAAGATGGTGATGCTGTGAAGAGGATTCCTCATAATGTTCTGAGACATTTTCCAATTACACCAAGATTGCAGAGGTTGTTTCATGATGCTGAAACAAGAGAGGATGTACCATGGCATTCTAGGAACCAGAAGTACAGAGATTAGAATGTAATGAGCCATCCATCACATGGTAGTGAGTGAAAAAGCTTCAATCAGAAACACAAAAAGTTTGCTGCTGACCCGAGAAACATTAGACTTGGCTTAGCTTCAGATGGATTTAACCCATTTGGCCACCAGCATATAGCATGTGGCCAGTGCTTGTTATCCCTTACAACATGCCTCCAAATGTCTGCACCAAAGAATCAAACTACATGATGGCCTTGCTCATCCCAGGTCCAAAAAGTCCCGGAAAGGATTTTGATTTATTCATGGAGCCTCTTGTGGAGGAACTTCAACATCTACGGAGTGGTGTTCTCACTCGAGACCTATATAGCAGCCCACCAGCTGATTTCTTTCTGTGTGCTGTTATATTTGGTGCATCCATGATTATCCGGCTTTGGGCACTATGTTAGGGCGAGCGACACATGGTTACAATGCATGTGTTTGCTGTGACAGGAATCCGCTGTCATACGCAATACTTAGCAAGATATGTTACATTTGACACCGCCGTTTCCTTGCCAAGGACAAGCTGCGTCCTACAAAATACCGAGGACATATGTTCAATGCAAAGCATGAAAACCGCGATGCGCCAAAGAGGCTCACCACCAATGAGTTGCAAGTGGAATTAGAGAAGGTTAGGCATATTACACCAGGAAACCATCCTGATAATGGTAGCGGGAAAAGGAAGCATGGCAGGGCAGAAGAGAGATTATTGTTTACCCGCAGATCCACTTTGTGGGACTTGGAGTATTGGAAATATTTGGATCTGTGGCATAATCTTGATGTGATGCACATCAAGAAAAATATATGTGACAACATTATCGGCACACTTCTTAATATTGAAGGCAAGACGAAAGATACCTTAAAATCTAGGATTGATTTGACACACAGGTATCGAGAAAGGATTTGCAGGTGCAAGATGAAGGTAAACCACGGGATATGGCACCAGCTGTGTACGTCTTGGGCAAGGCAAAAAGAAAATAATTCTGCGAGGTCCTGTCACGTGTGAGATTCCCACATGGATTTGCTTCCAACCCTGGTAGGAGAGTCAGTGCAGATGGAAACAAGGTACAAGGGTTGAAAACTCATGACTGCCACGTCCTAAATCATAGGGTTTTACCTGTTATCCTTAGAGGATTGGGCCGCCCTGACTTATACAGAGTAGTTGCAGAGTCGGGACAATTCTTCAGGGAACTCTGCAGTAGAAATATCAGGGTAGATGCTTTGGAGTGTCTTAGAGACAAGATACCAACTATCCTATGCGACCTTGAGAAGATATATCCTCCAGCCTTCTTTGATGTGATGGTGCATTTGTCTGTTCATCTACCTGATGAGGCACTACTTAGAGGTCCAGTACAGTATGGCTGGATGTACCCTTTTGAAAGGTGGCTCGGCACTTTCAAGGGTTATGTTAGGAACAGAGCTAGACCCGAGGGTTCCATTGCACAGGCCTACATTGCTATAGAAGCGTTGACATTTTGCTAAAAATACATTGAAAGAGCTGATCAGCTTAGCAAAGAGGTGGGTGAAGACAATCCCGGGCTCAATGTTTTTAATTATTCTGTTCGAGTTACAGTGAAGAGTCGATAAGAGGACAAAACTAAAGATTTGGACAAAATGGTTTGGTATGTGTTGAATAACTGTCCTGAGATACTAACTTATATCAAGTAAGTGCTAAGTACTGCAGCTTATACATCATAATCTACTAAACTTGTAGTACATTCTTATATATTTAGATGTTTGACGTGATCACTGTGTTGTGCAGCATCTACAAAAAGGAGTTCCGCCGCAAAATCCAAGAAACACCGACAAACTGGTTATGGCAGGATTTGCGAAATGGTTCAAGAGCCATGTAAGCTTTTGAATTGCACTTGTCAGTTTTTTTAATATATTGAGTACATAAGATGATAAGCTTGTCTATTTTCTAACCATAGGTTAAGAAGATGCGGGAGGATGGGTAGGCAGTTGATGATGCCCTTTACGCACTAGCAATGGGTCCTGGTACTCGGGTAAGACATTATGAATCTTGTGTTTTTGGAGATGTGCGCTACAACACCCTTGCATGCGACGAAGGCGGGAAGACACAAAACAGTGCCATCATGAGCACGGATACTTACGACAGAGAGACAACTGAAATGTATGCTAACATAATAGACACTGTTCAGTTGTAGTATATCTCCAGTTTCGAGGATCATCGGTGTGTGGTTCTGTTGTGTTGTCATTGGTATAACCTATTTTCCAAGATCGCAAAACCTAGAGCTGATGATTATTTCAAATCCATCAATGTTAAGGCGGCGTACCAGACCAACGAGCTTTTATTTGGAAAATCAAGTAACACAGATATTTTTCTTGGAAGACACATTTGCACGTAGCGATGACTTGAGAGTATTGCAAAGGTTTGAGCAGAGGAATTTGTTTAATGAATTTGCACAATAAGAAGATGCTTACACTGCTCCTGACGTACAAGATTCCATAGATGTTCATAATATCTCTGAGAACCATCACATCAATGACGCTGGCGAAAAGATGGCCTGTCGTGCTGTGGACATACAAGAGTTGATCAAGAAGAAGCCAACGTTCGAGGACATTGAGGATGAAGAAGAAGATGACACTCTGGGGAATTACGATTCAGACAGATACACATGGAGAAGATGTTGACACTGCTACTGCGGATGATGATTAGATTCCTTTTGTTGTATTTGCCTGTCAGAAGACGTTTTTTTATCTACTATGTGAAATTTTGTTCGCTATGACAACTGAAACCCGATGAACTTGTTGTTTAGTATTTTTGCTGTGAGAACATCACTTGTTATGTATGTTCATTTGTGTTTGGTGATTGTATGACGGCTAAAACATGATGGCATTGTTGTTTAGTTGTACTCATTTTTGGCTGTGAAACCTGAATTTGATGACATAGTTTGCTGTTGGACTGCAATTTGCTCGACATCTTCGAATGGGAACAAAACTGACCCGACAGGGCCTCTTCAAATTTATTTATTTATTACCAAAAGGTCCTATGCTATTTATTTATTTATGAGAAAAAGGCGATACCCCCCAATCTCTGTTAATAGAAATCATTAGATGTTCACAACACTATGCCGAGCCTGCTACACAGGTTTCATTCATTACTAGTTTCAGCAAAGTGCTCATGTCATAGCCACAGAATACATCACGGGTGCTACATACACTGCAAATAAAGAGACAATCATCCTACAGAGCACATCGATTTTTCCCATTATCTTCACAAGCTCTTTCATCTCCTCATTGATGTCAAGGCCGTTCAACAGCTCTTGCTTGGCCATGAACAGAGGAACTGCATCTTTAATCTTCTGCTCTACATCTTCCTCTTCTGTCGTTCCTTCAGTTACTTGTCCAACACCCCAACCTGCTGGTATTGGGATTCCTTGGCTAACCAAATAATCAGCGTGGTTGCGTTCTGCCACATCAGCAACTTCCCAGAAATACAAATCACATGAATCCTCCCTTTTCTGCATGAATCAAATTGGAAGATCATCAACCAAACTATTAAAAATATCAGCAACTGAAAGCAGCAGAACAACACTTAAACATATTATTACCCCATGATTCAGGCATTTGTAGAAGACTCGGCTAGGGTTGAGGATTGTGGTTGAGACGTGACAGATGACTCTGTGTGATTTGCAGCAGTGGCACCACACCAACGGCAGCAGGTTGCGATGAGCAACCGGCTGCGGTGTGTGTGCCGGTGGGGGTGTGATGAGACCCACAGGCGATGGTACGGGTGGCGACCTGGCGCATATCTGGTTGTTGCCTCGAAGAGCGGTGGACGAGCAGCCAGCGGACATGGTTGCTGCAGCCAGCGCTTCTGATGCTAGGCAGAGTAAGTAGAGAAGAGGAGAAGCGAACGTTGGATATGTCAGTTTGATTACTTGCAGAGTAGCATAGCACCATATATAATCATAGTCTAGGTTTGGATTCGAACTAGCTACAGGAGCACGTCTCTCTTTTTTCTAAAACTCGGCAACGTCTCTTTACTGGTACACTAGCTTGTTCTATACGCCTTCTCAAGTCTTTGATTTTCTTTCTTTTTTTGCGAGGAAGGAAGGAGGACAAAATTGAGATTTCCTGGGACTCGAACCAAACCTCTCGGTTGAAAACCAAGGGTGCTAGTCACTCATGTGGCCAACATTCCCTGGGAGCAGGACGGCAGACGAACGCATTTTCCTCGCGGTTTTGGTTGCGACACAAGATCAAATGGTCGTAGTTTTGGGAATGTTATCAGGCGAACGAGCCCAGTTTTTCTTTTCTTCCTATATATAAAAAAGTATGCTACTTGGTGCCAGCTTAGTCAACAAACGATTGTGCCAACGTTGACCGTTGGATTGACATTCAACGTCTGTCGTGTTTCTTCAGTCTCTTCTTCCTCTAGCCGCAAAAGCCAAACCAGCGCCAGCGTGACCGCCCGCTCCCGCCTCCCATGGCTGGCTGTGCTGCCGCGCACGCATCATGGCCACACTGCACCCTAAAACTCTGCTCATCTTCCCAGGCTCCTGTTCGTTCCCGTCCAAGGCCTCACCATCATCCTCCGCCTTGGTTCGCTTGCTGCGGCGCCGCCCTCCGGTGTTTTCAACATGGTCAACAACCGAGAGGAATAAGGAGATGACTGTACATGGTGAGGATGACAGTAGGGACCCAACAGCGCGCGCCGTAATTTTGTTTTTTTGGGACAGAGAAGGGTATCAACTGGGTTGTTCGGCAGCTGTGGCCCATCTAGCACATGACCAGCCCAGTTTGTTTTTTCCTTTCTGAAAATGGCTAGCCCAGCTATTTTGTTTTTTGTAGAATAACCAACGTAGGCCTACTTGTTTTTCTACGCCCTGCTGGGCCGGAAATCTTTCAAGACGAGGAGGGATGCATTTTGCCCAGAAAATGGGCTATAAGGAACAAGAAATGGGCTATAAGTAATATTAAATGGCTTGTAAAATGAAAAAAATACAGCAAACAGGCAATTAGTTACAAAATAATTTTTTCTTTCGGATTTTGATATTTTAAATTTCATTGTTTTTGTGCAGGTAAAATTTCATTGGATTTAAATTAAGGTATGTTTAGTTTTTAAATTAATTTGAATCTGGCTAGAAATTTCAGGTTGTATGCTATTTGGGACATATTTGGAGGCTGACTTGTGGGTCTACTAGGTTGACGTGTACGAAAGGCTTTGTCAAGTTAGTCCACAAACGATTCTAGCAGTAGTGACCCTTGGATGTTGATCCAACGGCTGTGCTGCTTCTTCAATCACTACTAGGGGAAAGCCTAGCAGCAGCACGGGTTCTAGGTATAGCGATGGCGGGGACCCACAGCTCTTGATAAGCGCTATAGCTAACCTGTACCCGGCAGCGTGTCGCCCAGCCTTCTTGCTATACAAGTGTAGCACCAGCGTGCTTTATGGAAGCTTCGACATCGCTAATAGCTCTAGCTGCGCTTTTGCTGGGCAGCGCCATCGCTCATCGCACGTTCTTTGCTAACTTTTCTCCACTCGCTACTGCTAATTTTATTAGTTTTTGTTTTTTTCTGCATATTTGTTTTGTATTTGAACAGGCTTTATACAAGAATCTTTAGCACATACAAATGTCATCATCATACACATACAAATGGCTGCGAGACCACAAATGTAATCATAGCATATACATACAAATAGTCTCATCATAATCATCATCCAACACAAAGTGGTCTCTCGTCATCATCTCAAAAATAGCGATACATGCAAGTCTTGAATACTTCCGACTACAACGTCATCCATCTTAACAATGATATACGCGAGAAGTGCTATCACTATGAGTGATAGAGGAACTATGCAGTACATGAGGCGGCGGTTATGAGGCCTCTCTCGTGCTAGCGTGTACCTCAAGTAACTAGCTTGTGCTTCTTGTTTGCTTTTGAAGCCTTTATGGCTGGCTCCCGAGACCCCCTCCACTTGCGCCTGACACTCATACCACTCGTCGTACACTCCCAGAACCTTCCCTTCGTACACGGCATAGCACTCCTTCGCCATCAAGAATCTAGGTACCTGTTAGAGATGCATCTTCATCAAGAGAATGCACGATCATATGCAACAAAATATACAAGAGCATCACGAAAAAGAAAGGGTTAGCAACTAGATGCAACATATAGTACGCAAAGTAATTAACTAGAGGTACGCATGTCATCGTACCCAAACTAACAAAGTAGCATTACGCAAGTTCGGCCGGGACCGTGGATATCACAAAGTATAATCGCTAAATAAAGTATACAAGTTCAACCGACACATATCATCATCATCGGCATCATAAATCACTAGAAGTTCCATCCTTCCATATCATCAAGGATGGACCCTAGCTTCTTGAACGGCGTGAGGTCAGGACGTTGCATGCGTATGCGAGTCCGGACATCAGCTCGTGATATAGGGCCGTGGTGGAACATCCCCTTCTCATCGACGACTTCTTTCATGATGATCGTCGCAATGTCCCTTTGGATGCGAAAGAAGTCATCTCTAAGTTTATAATCCGCTTCTCCATGAGATTCTACCCACTTGCAGATACGATCATCGTTTCTGGTTGTCATACAAAGCTTTTGGTGATCCGTGTTGAACTCAATCATGAGACGGAGGAGGTAGAATCCATCTTTCTTGCTTGGTTTTGGGCTGTGTGTCGACGTAGCACTTCTCCTCTGGCACACGAGCCGCGTATGTCGGATATCCTGGATCCTTCGGGGCTAGTAGGCTTTTCTCAGTCGACAACACATGGTCATGCAGTCTCCTGAGATCCCCTGATAGTGCCTCCAGCAGTTTCGGCGGTAGCATGGGCTCGCCCGTGAGATGGAACATGGCCGCACCTTTCACGGGTACACGCTCTTCAGAATCCACCATCTAGCTGCTATGTGCTCTGGCTTGTTTGGAGACAGCTATCTTCCCCAGTCTCTTCCTCTCCTTTTGCTTGGGTACACCTTCCAGACCCTTCCTTAACCCCTGCCCCAGTGTTGCCGGGCAAAGCACTGTATGACCCCCGGCTAGTTGAGCATGTATTGAGGCGGCATCTTCAGGCGTGTCATGTGAGGATTTCATGAAGAGAGACTTCTTGCAATCCCTGCTACGATGTTCCTACCCGGGCAGATCATCCATATCCTCATTAGCATGCTGATAGCCCGATTCGTCATATGGTTGACTCATCATATCTAAGTCACCCTCATACGCGTTTGTATTGAGGAAACCCATTGGGTCCTCCGTCTTCTCCGTCTCATCATCCATTCTCTGTTCTATGGGACCTATTACATCAGCCAGTGCTATTGCACCCCCTTCATCACGTCGTCCGCCGCTCTCACCCGGCATTACAGGAGCTGGTAATTGCGTAGGTGGGGTGGTGGTCTCCATACATGCTTGTTGATGTGTGGTTATTGGTGTGCTCTTGGCCGGCTCCAGACAAAGAAGATTCTTCGGCCATAGTAGCACCCAACCCTTGCAGCTTCCAATCCGCAAAGGGGTCTCGTCATCCTATCCACCATGCCGTACTTGAGGAGGCAAATACTTGTGCCCCGATGTCGCCCTCGACAAGGTAACCCTGAAGTGCCCAGCGGGCATCGATTGCTTGTGGAACATGAAATTCAAGGGCTTTGTTATCACTCCCTTTCCCACGTCCACCTTCTGGCCTTTGATCAAGTAGAGTATGGTGCACGGGGTTACGTCAGCCTACAAACACATGTCTGCGGCGTAAAACATCCGAAAGGCAACGGAAATTGGATATTCTAGATATATATGTTTGTGCGACATGTAATTACCGCGAGGGCGTCGAGCTCAGCCAAAGACGAAGGCCCGCCTAGCGCGCCAGAGACTGAGGACGGGCTGCTATGAGCGGGTGAGGGTGCGAGACGAGGCCCGCTTGCGTGAACAAGTGATGGTGCGGTGGTGTTGTTGTTCACGGACGAAACTGGGCAACGAGAAATCATGTACAGTCTTGTCTGGATTTTCCTTCGCCCAGCTGATAATAGCTGGGACCAAGTTAGTAGCGAAATCATTTCTGCTGGCGATTCTGGCATTGACTTTCTTTGTAGCAACTCATTTTTCTCCTCGGCTGTTTTTTTCGTCCTCGGCTGCTTTTTCTCAAGCATAAGCTTCACCTTCTCGTTGATGTCCGCTGACTAAACTTCTTTTTACGCTTCTTGGCCTCCGGGCCCTCGTTGTAAACACCTTCCATGTGGCGCCGTCTCCGGCGCCCGTGCACCTGTTTCATATTGTGGCCGCTGTCCCAAAGGGAGTCCCTTAAGTTCATTCAAGGCCCGGTTGAGAGGGGTGTCCCACTTGGCACTCATTGGAGAAGTAGGGCTTTCGGCTGCAAGCTGGTGTAGCTTCTCCTGCAGAAGGAACGTGAACCGTTTATGAATGTGTAGTCGACTAGATCTGGAGCTAAATGTAAGGTGGTAGAAGAATAATTACCAGTAGTCTAATCAATCTCCTCGTGATCTTGTCCGTGTAAAAAACCTTCTTTTCCTTGTCCCACTTGTAGCGGGGCCTGATGAAGTCACACTCCAAGGGGTTGGTGAACTTCGCAAAGGGGTCTGGGAGACCCGCAGCTTCACGTTCCGTGTCCTCCTTATCCCATATGGGCCTTTTAAGGTAGCCACGACTTCCGAGGCGATGCTTCCATGTGTTCCTTTGCTGAAGGCTCTTGAATTTCGCAGCCTTAGCCCTGGCTGCCTCGGTAGCGCAAGTGTCCTTGAACTTTTCAAACTCCTCTTCCCTAAGTGTCGCATTTTCCTCTAGAATCTTGGATAGAGGTTCCTCGGCCTCAATAGCTCGTTTCACCCTCCCTTTCCAGGAGGCCAAATCATTGCTGAACATGCCCATGGTGTGATTGTTAATCGTTTTCATCTTCGGATCATCCCACGGTTGTTCTATGTTATCATCCCGGTCGAGAACTTGAATCTCTTGTGCAACCGTCGAGAGCAACTGCGTCAAATGTTCTTTACTCCTTAAGTCATCGTCGTTGATGCTCGCGCATTCCCATAGGATGCATCCTACTTGGTTCCCATGGCACTTGCGAGGTTCTTCCGGCTCTAATGGCTCAAACTTGCCATGTTCCATCTTTGTGATCACTAGTCGTCCAATCCCTAGTTTGTTAGGTTTTTGCATCCTCTGCTTCTTCTGCTTCTTTTTTCTGTAGTGACATCGGCGCCGGTACCTTCCCTGCCGGTATCTTCCTCGCCGGTACCTTCGCCGCCGGTCTCGGCGCCGCCATCGGTGCCGGCGCCATCGGTGTCGATGTCGGCGTCAGTACCATCATCGAGGCCGACCTGCAAATCTTGATTGTGCTTAGTAGACATAAAGTCGGGTACTCTTGTTCACCATCATAATCCATCTCGTCTGCATCTTGGTCAGAAGGCCCAGTTTCTTCATTGTTCGACATGTTTCCTATGATTAAGTCTCCTCGTTTAATTATAAAACTATGAAAAAAATGAGAAATGACATAAAAAAGATCTATATTTGCCGGAATGTCGTTTCCCAGCAACTCCCGGCACTCAATATGCCTACAATCTAGCACAAGTCATGCCAAAATTCACGGAAAATTTCAGCATGACCTTTGCTAAAAAGATGGACATATCGAGCGCCTGAAATTCACCGGAACAAAAATGAATCAACATTTCGGCGTAACATAGGCCACTCGGATCATTTACCCTACACGTAATCATCATGTCCAAATGACATGTCCAAATTCCAAATATGACATGTCCAAAACATCACATGTCCACATATCACATGTCCACTTCAAATTTGCATATAAAAGGAAGAAAAATATAGAACTTGAAGAAAAAACCTAGCTAAGTTCATAACTAAATATATAACCAAATTAACCATCTGCCCTAACTAAAATCTAAGTAAATTAACCAAAGAACCATAGCTACTAGAGAGAGGAGGAGCGGTGGGGGGCTTACTGAGGGTGCAGGCCCGACGACGGCCGACGTTGGGAGGGGTCGGGTCGGGGTCGGTGCCGGTGTCGGAGTCGGGGTCGAGCGCCGGGCCGAGCTGGTCGAGGTCGGGTCGGCTGGCGAGCGCCGGGCGGAGCTGGGTCGGGTCAGGTCTGGTCAGGGGGCCGTGGCGAGCATCGAGGTCGAGGCGAGCGCCGGGGTCGGGGGCGAGCACAGGGGCGCGGCGAGGGCAGGGCTCCGGCGGCGTGACGGGGGAAGAGAGAGTGTGGGGATTTGGGGGAAAAGAGGCGGGATGAAGAGAGGAGTGGCGATTTTTGGGGTTAAGTGGGCACAGCAGTAGCGCGTTTCAACAAAATGCGCTATAGCTACTCTAGGTAGCTATAGCGGTTTTATGAGGAAACCGCTACTGCTATCTTGACTAGATGTAGCCCTTTTCTCAGAAAAGCGCTGCTGCTATAACCAATACTATATAGTAGTTTTCCTATTTGTTTCCTTCTATTTTCTTTTCCTTTATTTTCTCTCACTTTTCTTTTCTTTTTTTCCGAGAGCATTGAACGAAGGGAAGGTGATATATATTGCATCATTTGATGGTTAAGTATGTATACAAAATAGGAACATATAAATTACATCATTGGACCCATGCATAATAATGGCTAAGTGTGTATTCAAAATAGGAACATATATATTACATCATTTGACCGATAACATACGGTTCTTCAGTGTTGACATTTTCGTCAGTGAGCTTCTTTCCCTTCTTGTTCGTGGAAGAATAATTGAGCCCCTCATTGTGACCTTTCCTTTTCCATGGAGTACTATTTTTCTTAGGTAATGTAGTATTGATTCTTCTTTTGACGTATACTTCATCATCATCGTCAACTTCCCTCATTGGGCTGCCGTACTGGTCGTACTCTTCCTCGTCGGCGACTCCATCCATTCCAATGATGTTACTTTTTCCGCTCCTCACGACAACACGGCTGGGATTGCGCGGGTCGGGTATGAAGAAGCATTGTGTCATGTGCTTAGCGTGTACCCATGGCTCATTTTTTATGATAGCATTCACGGTAGCGCTCTTGGCGTAGGGTATCACTACTAGGGAAAAGCCTAGTAGCAGCACGGGTTTTGGGTGTATCGATGGCGGGTGCCCGCTCTCGATCTGACGCCATAGCTAACTTGTAGCAGTAGCGCGTGTTGACACACGCTACTGCCATACATGGTTAGCTGTAGCGTGCGTTGCAAACAACACTACTCCTAATTAGCTGTAGCGGGTCTTATACCCCGCGCAACTGCTATTACTTTCGAAAACAAAAAAAAATTCTCGATCCCGTGCGTGCTATCAATGGCGGCAATGGTAAGATCTAGCGATGATTGGTGGCGCCGGAGGCATGAACGGACAGCGGAAGACCAGATCCAGCAGTGGCTATTGGAGAGGGCCCGTTTCTATGGCAGAGCCAGGCCACGGCGTGGGGCTCCTCTTCCCGACCATGCCAGATAGCTCCGGGTCATCCATGGCGACGACCTGCACGGGCATGGACATGGGAGGGTGAGTCAAACCAGAGGGAGAGAGAGAAAAGGAAAACTGAGGGAGAGAGGAAGGTGATGTAGGGAGCAGCGGAGCTAGTCACCGGTGGCGAGGTGCTCCAGTGTGGTGGCGTGGGGCGGCGGCCTCCTAGACGTCGGTGGAAGGCCGGCGAGCTCCTAGACGCCGGTGGCTCAAGGCGGCGGCCTCTTTCGGCGCCATGGATGAGGATGGGTGCATGGGCAAGAGGTCCATGTGAGAGCGTATGGAAAGTGAGAGGAGAGAGTGGTGGAAGAGAGGAGGGATTTGGGAGAGGAGATGGGGATTCGGCCGAGGATATGGCGACTTCACCTACCTCGTACTTAGTAGTAGAAAGGGGTATAAAACCGCGCTACTACTATCAACTTAGTAGTAGCGCGGGTTTATACCCCTCGCTACTACTATGGCATGTGTCGGGGGGCACGGTAGAGACCGCTTAGTAGTAGCGAGGTTAAAACCCGCTACTACTATCAACTTAGTAGTAGCGAGGTTAGAAACCCGGCCATCGCTAATTAGCGATGGCGCTTCTTTTTTGTGTGTCTTTGCTGCTAAGATTTTGTGCATAAGGTTTTCCCTAGTAGTGTATAGTCATGGTAGTGAAATACCGGTTTCTCTTTCGACATTCTTAGCCCATGTGACACGGAACATCGTCGTGCTGTGCAGTCCAGAGTAGTCAAGCTGCCAGATCTCCTCGAACCTTCCGTAAAATCTATTAGTTGCGCCGTTGTCGGTGCCGGTCATGCATTCCATCATCACCCCTGAGATCTGATCATCACTGTCCATATCTTTGGCCTCCGTGTAGAACGTGTATCCGTTGATATCGTATGCCTGATAGGTTATGAGGTTGGGCGAGGGGCCATGTTCTAAGGCGTATATGAGCAATCCGTCCTTAGAGCCCTCCTCCGGGGTATTAGCAATAATATGCTCTTTGAACCAATGCAGGAAAGTGGAGTTGTGCTCTCTAGTAACTTCGGCGTCCGTCCTGCATACCCCCGGCCACGATACTTCTTTGCGATAATTTCTTTGTGCAGTGCCACGAAAGGATCTACCTCGTCTAGGTGTTGTAGCACTACCAAGTTTGCTCTGTCAAAGTCGCTGCATCGATCTGAGTATGCCACGTGCAGTTCCCTACGACCGTTGGAGTGACCTTCTCCTTCGAGCCTCCCATCGTGCTTGTTAACGGGCAAACCAACACCAACACCAGGCGGCTGGTCTTCGCCATATAGAAAATTCTCGCGGAAAGAGATGCACTCTTGTGTCAGATAGCCCTATACGATACTTCCATCCAGACGGGACATGTTATGAACGAATCCTTTGATGATCCCATTCATCCTCTCAAACGGCATCATATTGTGCAGGAATGATGGCCCCATGTCTATTAAGTTGTCCACAATATGGACACACAGATGCACCATCACGTCAAAGAACGCAGGCGGGAAGTACATCTCAAGCTCATTCAGTATCACAATGATCTCTTCTTGTAGCCTTCAGAGCTACTTCACACTGATTGACTTTCGAGAGATGACATCGAAAAACTTGCAGAGACCAATAGGCATGTCACAGATGTGCTTGTCCATTATCCCTCTAAGGGAAACATGTAGTATCTGTGTCATCATCACATGACAGTCATGGGACTTCATCCCGCTGAACCTTTTCTTGTCTGTGTCTAGATATCTGCTTATCTTGCCACGGTAACCGGAACTAACTTTGACTCCAGTAAGGCACTTAAAGAATTGATCGATATCAGCCTGACTTAAGGTGAAGCAAGAAGGGGGCTATAATCCTCTTCCTTTACTTTCTTGCCGTTCTTCTCCCGCGCCTCTATCTCCGTCTCTGTATCTTCTAACTTTTTACAGGGCGGCATGTGCAGATCTTCCCTGATATTCAAATCTTGCAAGTCTTTTCTTGCCTTCGGCCCATCCTTGGTCTTATCCGACATGTTCATCAGTGTCGCGAGCAAGCTCTCAAGGAAATTCTTACAAATATGCATTTGATCAAGGCAATGAGGTGTATCGAGTTTGTGCCAGTACTGCAAGTCCCAGAACATAGACCTCGTCTTCCATACCTTCAGCAGCCACTCCGGCGACTTTTTCATCATCTTTCCCGGCGCGGGGCACTGCTTCCAGTTTTTCAACAGCTCATCGATTTTGGCGCCGCTCCGCTTTTGTGGAGGTCCTTGATGCTCAGCATGACCATTGAATAGATCTCCACGGTTTCTCCAAAGGTCGTCCGGTTCGAGCCATCTTCGATGCCCCATGTACACGATTTTCCCAGACCCGCCATCTTTCCTTGATATTAGCTGCTGAGACATCGTATCATCCATGCACCGCGTGCATCCGCGATATCCATGGCACACCTGGCCTGTGACATATCCGTAATCGAGATAGTTGTGCACCATCGTGATCTAGTTAGGGGCGCATAGGTCACTTCACTAAATACTACATCTACCTAGCTAGCTAATTTGGGAGGAGACAACTTCAACTAGTGGAGGGGGAAGGAAAAAGAGAAATGAGATGCATTAATGGAGGTGGTGGAGTTAGCTAGGAGTAATAAAGAGAGAGAAAGGTAGGTAGAAGAGGAAGAAGCAAAGTGAGGGAGAGAGGAGGTGGGAGGTAGGGGAAAGTGAGGAAGACAGGAGATGGGGGAGAGGGGAGGAGGGTGTAACACCCCGGATGTAACTTTCCATATTTGTAACTCCAACTCTTGCCATTTTCGGCATTGTGATATGTTATTCCCTCCGTGGTTGGATTTTTCTTCTTTTTGCATTTTGTCCGTGTCATGCATCTCATATCATGTCATCATGTGCATCGCATTTGCATACGTGTTCGTCTCATGATTCCGAGCATTTTTCCCGTTGTCCGTTTTGCAATCCGGCGCTCCTATGTCCCCCGGCGTCCCCTTTTACGTTTTTCCGTGAGAGGGTACTAAACTTTCTCGGAATGGACCGAGGTTTGTCAAGTGGCCTTGGTATACCACCGGTAGACCATCTGTCAAGTTTCGGGTCATTTGGAGCTCGTTTGGTACTCCAACGGTTAACCGCACTCTCGCAAAAGCCTCTTTTAAGTTGCAGCCCAACACCTCTTCAAAACAGCCCAATAACCCATCTAAGTCACTTCCATGCTCTCCGTCGTTCGATCACGATCGTGTGGGCGAAAACCGCACTCCATTTGGAGCTTCCTAGCTCCTTCTACCTATAAATATAGCCTCCCCCTCCGAAATCCGGGCAAACCCTAGACGTTTTCCCCTCCGCCGCCACCGGACACGTCCGGCCGCAGCCGGACACGTCCGGGTCGCCCCGCCGCCGCCACGTGGCGCCCGCCCGCGCATGCCGCCGCGCGAAGCCCGCGCAGCCGTGCGAAACCCTCCGGCCAACCGCCCGCGCCGAGACGCGCGCCCCAGCGCCCGCCCGCTCCAGCGCCTCCGCCCGCCCTGGTCGCTGCGCCCGATCGCCGCCCTCGCCCGGCCGCCCGTCGACCGCCGCCGCCCGCGTCCGGCGCCCGCCCGCCTCGGCCAGCCCGGCCTTGCCGCGCCCGTCCGGCCTCGTCCCCCCGGCCGTCTCCTTCCTCCTCCCTCCTCCCTCCTCCGTGACCGCCACTCCGGCCAGCCACCTCGTCCCATGGCCGGATCTCAGATCCAACCGACGAGGGTTGACTTTCTCCTTCCCCCGATTCCCTCTAAGTCATTTTTCGGTGATACTTTATTGCATTTTATTCATGCGATAACTCTGTACCCGTAGCTCCGTTCCATGCGTGTAATATGTCAAAATGTTCGACTCGAAGAGTAAATTATTTCATCTAATTGCATCATTTTCATTTGAGCTCATCTTGATGACCTAAATGCTGTTAGAAGAGGGCTATGTGATATTAGTTTCTGTTTCTTAACAGAGCATGCACTTTTGTCATGTTTTCCATGATTGATGTGTGCATCCTATGAATTTAGGTCCTACATTTGTTTTGTAATATGCCATGCCATCTTTCCAGGGGTGTATGCCATGTATTTTTGTGATCTCTGTGGTGACTAGCACAAGCATGCAAACAAGACTTCATGATGTTGCTGATTTCAGCCCCAGTTTTGCTGATATTTTTATGCCATGTTAACTTGATGCTACCAAGAGATCCTTGCATATTTTGAGATACTTTAGTAAGGGTGTTGTGAACATATGGTTATGCTCTATCCATCCATGCCTTTGTTTGCAATTATGAAGTGCCATAGCTTGAGTCAATCGAGCTGTACTTTTGCTATAAAATGTTTCCTGGCAGATTGTTTATATGTTATTCAATTTTGCCAAGTTTGTTTTAGTTGATCCGTGTATGCTATGATGTTGTTCTTTCCATGTATGTCTTCAATGTCATGTCTTCTTAATGTATGTATGCTTAGTTTATCATGAGATGCTCTGTAATGAGTGCATCGAGCTCTTAAACATGCCTACTTGTTATCTGTTTTTGTCATGCCCTGTTGCTGAATCTGTTAACGAAACTTGCTATGTTTACATGGGTGTTATTATATTTTCTGATCCTTTTTGGTTTATGGTCAGTAAGGGACTTTTGTTATATGCTTTGAGTAGATTCACGCCATGCCTTGTTTTGCTATTATAAGTTCCTGTAGCATGCTGTTTCATTGCTCTGAACATTGCTTCCTGATGCTGTTTTTGCCATGTTCAGTAATTTCCCTAAGTCTGTGAAGCTGATATATTTTGCACTTTTTCCATGCTTGTTTGGACCTGTTATGATGTGAATTAGCCGTAGCTCAGTGTTCATCTTTTGTGAAGCATCTTTAGTAGATCACTTCCATATGCTTTGTTGATACGTTTGGGTGCAGTAGCTTAATTTCTTGTTGCTTGCTAAGTGGCATCATGCTGTTAATGGCAGATTTGTGCCATTCTTGTTTTGCTTGTCATTTGCAAACCGTGCATCCGATTCCGGTGATCTTTATATCGATTTCAACCGAAATCATCTCATATTTCCAGCGGCATACTTGGTTTGCCAAGTTGATGCCTGGTTCATCATTTTCCTTCCGAAGCGCATACGCATTGCATATCACATCTCGCATATCATGCCATGTATTGCATCATGTTGTTTGTGCATTGCACCGTGATTTATTGTGGTTCTATTGTTTGTGTTCTTGTTTTGGGTAGAGCCGGAGGCGAGTGCGTGAGCGAGGAACCTGTTGAGAACGCTTACGAGGATCAAGCTTTCGACAACTCTGAGAACTTTGCGGCAAGATGACCGTACCCTCGAAATCACTTCTATCTTTGCTATGCTAGTTGCTCGCTCTTTTGCTATGCCTATGCTACGATGCCTATCACTTGCTATATCATGCCACCCATATTGCCATGTCAAACCTCTAACCATCTTTTCCTAGCAAACCGTTGATTGGCTATGTTACCGCTTTGCTCGGCCCTCTTATAGCGTTGCTAGTTGCGGTGAAGATGAAGTTTGTTCCTTGTTGGAACATGGAGATGTTGTTCCTTATTGGAACATGTTTACTTGTTGGGGATATCACAATATATCTGCTATAATTAATGCATCTATATACTTGGTAAAGGGTGGAAGACTTCGGCCTTATGCCCGGTGTTTTGTTCCACTCTTACCGCCCTAGTTTCCGTCATACCGGTGTTATGTTCCTTGATTTCGCGTTCCTTACGGTTGGGTGATTTATGGAACCCCTTGACAGTTCGCTTTGAATAAGACTCCTCCAAGCAAGGCCCAACTTTGGTTTTACCATTTGCCACCTAAGCCTTTTCCCCGGGTTTTCGCGAGCCGAGGGTCATCTTTATTTTAAACCCCCGGACCGGTGCTCCTTCGAGTCTTTGGCCCGAACTGAAACTACTGTGGGGCCACCACGGAAAACTTCGAGGCTTGGTTTTACTCGTAGCTAGTCTCATCCGGATGTGCCACGAGAACGAGATATGTGCAGCTCCTATCGGGATTTGTCGGCTGTCAGGCGGCTTTGCTGGTCTTGTTTTATTCTGTCGAAATGTCTTGTAGTCCGGGATTCCGAGATCGATCGGGTCTTCCCGGTAGAAGGAATATCTTTCGATTGACCGTGAGAGCTTATTATGGGCTAAGTTGGGACACCCTGCAGGTATTATCTTTCGAAAGCCGTGCCCGCATGGTTATGAGGCAGATGGGAATTTGTTAATGTCCGGTTGTAGAAAACCGAAGTTGACCTTAATTAAAATACACATCAACGCGTGTGTAACCGTGATGGTCTCTTCTCGTGAGTCCGGGAAGTGAACACGGTGTTGGAGTTATGTTTGGCGTAAGTAGTTCAGGATCACTTCTTGATCGCTACTAGCTTCACGACCGTGCTTTGCTTCTCTTCTCGCTCTCTTTGCGAATGTAGCCACCATATATACTAGTTAAACTTGCTGCAGCTCCACCTCACTACTCTGTCCTTCCTATAAGCTTAAATAGTCTTGATCTCATGGTGTGAGATTGCTGAGTCCCGTGACTCACAGATTCTACCAAAACGATTCACGGTGCCGGCGATGCGGTCAAGGTGGCGCAACCGAGCTCAAGTGGGAGTTCGATGAGGAACGTGGTCGTTACTATGTGTCTTTTCACGATGATCGATGGTGGAGCCCAGTTGGGACGATCGGGGATCATGTTGCATTTGGGGTATCTTCGTTTATTTTGGTTACGTAGTCGGACCTTGAGTGTATTCTGGATGATGGATGTTTATTTATGTATTGTGTGAAGTGGCATCAGTAAGCCAACTATGTATCTCTTTCCTTATGTATTACATGGGTTGTGTGAAGATTACCTCACTTGCGACATTGCTTTCAATGCGGTTATGCCTCTAAGTCGTGCTTCGACACGGGGGATATATAACCCGCATCGAGGCGTTACAAGTTAAATGTCGAGCCATCCCGACTTAGGAGCCCCCTCGCGATTGTTTCTTTGGCGTTGTTGAGTCTAGAACGGAAAATGTTTTGAGTCTTAGGATTATATATATCGGAGAGTAGGATTCTTTTTACTCCCCAGTCCCTTCGTCGCTCTGGTGAGGTCTCCTGACGTAGAAGTTTTGACTCTCCTCTCCTTAAATTTCACTAAAAAAAAATTTAGGATCACGCGGGTTTCTTGGGATCGTTCCGATGGTTTCGTGACGAGAACATTGTTCTTGGTGCCTCCTGACATTTAGGGGTTGTGGCAGTGTCCCGGGGAGTTGAGCTCCGAGGTGTTGTCGTCACAATTTTATCGTTGCGATTCTGGAATACCTGAGTTTTGCCGACATCGAAATCTCTTTTGTACAGTTGTTGGTGAGATAAACCCGATAAACCCGATCTTGAAGCGAGCTCGGGAGTATTGCCATGACTCATTATAACGGATGCTTTTGAAGGTCGAGGTACCACGATTTCCAAAGGTTTCTTGGTTATGTGTTGACGGATGGATACAAATGGATCTAGGTATTGTTAGTTTGGGTGATATATTTTGTGTCCCTGTATCCCCAACACCAGTTGCATAACCAGAAAGTTTCGGGAGTTTATAGGTGGTAATTCTAGTAGCTTATAGGATATCTTTCCGACGGATGTATGATTTGAGATTGGGGTCCAACGTCTAGTGGTCCGCCCATCCACGGTCGATTCTGATGGTCGCGAGGCGTCTTAAAGAATCCTTGGCTATGCTGATTCGGGACGTCTTGTTTGTCATTCGTGACGGCGGCTGTACGTCATGCCCGTGGGCCCCACCACGAACACTTTGGGCGAAATCTCTATCATGTGTTTGTTCTGGCTTATTCTAGAAGCCAATCTTTTGTTTTGTTTTCAGTTGTGTTATTCGAGTCGTTTCAAAGGCAGATGATGATTTCCATACCTTTATCTAAGTGGCTTCTCACCTTATTGAACGTGTGATGTTAGCTTTTGGAATTCATTCGTTCATCCTTGTTCGGATGTTTATTGTGAAGACTATATGTTGCAATTTCTATCCGTTGATTCAACTTGTCTATCTGTCTATCAAAGTGCTAACGGATGTCACCCTCTTCAGGATGGCTCCATGCCAGCGTCTGAATCCGGATCGCAATGATGAGAGTCGATCGAACCCTCCACCTCCACCTCCGCCACGGAGGCATGGCAAGCTATCATGGCAGCCACCAATGCCAACGCTCAGATGATTTTGCAACTCTTGCAAGAGCGTACTCAAGGGCAAGGCAATCAAGGCAATCAAGGTCAAGGCAACAACCAGCCGCACTTTGCTACCCTCAATCAGTTCCTCGCTAATCAGCCGAAGTCCTTCGGTTTACGTAGTCGAGGCCACAGACGCCGACGATTGGCTTGTGGACATCTGCAAACATTTTGAATGCAGCAATGTCGGACCTGAGGACTTTGTCAAGTTTGCTTCGTTTCAACTCAAGGACCAAGCTGCTTTGAGTGGTTCCAAGAATACAAAGATTCCAGAGGAGGTCATGTCATTACACAGGATGAGTTCCGCAGAGACTTCGTGAGCTCACCACATTCCGAAAAGTGTTGTTGAGAGCAAGCGTGAGGAGTTCCGCAATCTCAAGCAAGGCAACATGTCTGTCTATCAATACAATATCCAGTTCGAACTTCGCCGCTTCGCTAAGCAAGACGTCCACGATGAAAAGAGTATGATCTATCAATTCAGAGGTGGTCTCGGAGAAGATCTGCAATTAGCTCTTGTGCTTTTTGAGCGAGATAAGTATGATGAATTCTACAACATGGCCTGAAGCAAGAAGCTGCCCAGCTCAAATGTGAGGCTTCTAAGAAGAGAATCGAGGATGCAGTTCAGTCTTCTTCTTCCTCTCAAGTGGCAGCTAAGCGGCGAAGTTCTATCTTCCTCCTCCTCCGTTCCGTCGGCCTTATCGGCGAGAAGAACTCAGGTGGTCGTGGATCTTCCCACCCGCCCAACCCAGGCTATCGAGAACAAGTCTAATTCTCAAGCTCCAAGTCCAAATGCACCTTATCACCGTCCGCTCTCGTGAGGTGACTTGCAACAAATGTCAGCAGAAAGGTCACTATGCGAACAAGTGCTTCAACCAAAGGCGCCTTCCGCCTCCTCCTCCTGTGAAATCTTCCAGCAATGCAGTGGTCAAGCATAATCCCAAGTCTGCGAAGGTGAATATGATGAATGCAGCTCAAGCGGAGGAATCTACTGATGTCATAATGGGTAATCTCTCAGTTAATGATATTCCTGCAAAAATCTTATTTGATACTGGTGCATCGCATTCTTTCATGTCATATCCTTTTGCATCGAAGCACAATTTTGACACAGAGGAATTACCTAAAGCATTGCAAGTTATTTCCCCGGCTAAGCGTTTGAGCTCTAGCATGATGGTTCCGAATGTCGGTATCAAGATGGGCGACTATAGATTTCTGGCTAAACCAATTGTTCTTGGTGACTCGGATATTGATCTTATTCTCGGGATGGACTGGCTTTCTCAGCACAAAGCTCAGCTTGATTGTGCTGCCGAAATTCAATTGACTCACTCTTCTAATGATGTGATCATCTATGCCGCTCGTGATGAAACCATTCGGTTGTTTTCTCTCAATGAGAAGGGCGAATTGGATGCGATCTCTCAGATTCCAGTCGTTTGTGAGTACCAAGATGTCTTTCCAGAAGAGCTTCCAGGAATGCCTCCTCACCGGCCGATTGAGTTAGATTATCGATCTTGAGCACGGCATCGAACCCGCTTGCAAGCGTCCATACAAGCTTGGACCTAATGAGCTGAAGGAATTGAAGAAGCAACTCGATGAACAAGAGCGTCTGGGTTTGATCGGACCGAGTTCATCTCCTTGGGGTTGTGGTGTTCTTTTTGTCCGAAGAAGGATGGCACGGACCGACTTTGCGTCGATTACCGTCCATTGAATAAGAAGACTATCAAGAACAAGTATCCACTTCCCAACATCAATGAGCTTTTCGAGCAACTCAAAGGTGCTAAAGTGTTCTCCAAGCTTGACCTTCGTATGGGTTATCATCAGATTCGCATTCATGAACAAGATATTCCCAAAGACGGCATTCGTAACAAGCTTTGGTTCTTATGAATATCTTGTCATGTGTTTCGCCTTGTCAATGCTCCTCCAACTTTCTATCTTATGATGAAATTCATCTTCAACCACTTCACATATGAATTCGTATTGTTCTATCTTGATGATATTTTGGTCTTCTCCAAGAATAAGAAGGATCATGCCAAACATTTGCGATTGGTGCTAGACAATCTCGAGAGTATCAATTCTATGCGAAGTTTTCCAAATGTGAATTTTGGCTTGACGAAGTTCTTTACCTTGGTCATATCATCTCCGCCAAGGGCATCATTTATTAACCCGAGAAGGTGTCCGTAGTTGTGAATTGGGAACCTCCTCGAATGTCAAGCAGCTCCATGATTTTCTTGGTCTTGCAAACTATTGCTTTGAAGATTCGTTGAGAATTTCTCCAAGATTGCAAAGCCTCTTTCCAACCTCCTCCGTAAGCATGTGAAGTATGTCCGGTCTCCACGAGTGTGACGTTGCTTTCAATACTCTCAAAGAGAAACTCGTCACAGCTCTGTCTTGACTCCTCTTGATGAATCCAAGCCATTCAAGTTTTCTGTGATGCTTCTCTTCAAGGTCTCGGTCTTTGTGTTAATGCAAGAGAAGAGAATTGTGGCCTATACCTCTCGTCATTTGAAGCCCAACGAAAAGAACTACCCCACTCACGATCTTGAGTTGGCGGCGATTGTCCATGCATTAATAACGTGGAGACATCTCTTGTTGGGAAGGAAAGTGGACATTTTCACCGATCACAAGAGCCTCAAGTATATCTTCACTCAACCCAACCTCAACCTCGTGCAAACTCGATGGGTGAAATGATTCAAGAGTACAACCCAAGTATTGAATATACTCCGCAAGGCCAATGTCATTGCAGATGCTTTGAGCGGGAAGGCTTACTGCAGCAGTTTAATCCTCAAGCCCTTCCAACGGATCTTTGTGAAGCTTTCCATAAGCTAAATCTTCAAGTTGTTCCTCAAGGCTTTCTTGCCAACCTCATAGTCTCTCCTACTTTGGAAGACCAAATTCGTGAGGCTCAACTCCTGGATACCATGGTGAAAAAGGTGAAACGTGGTATCGACAAGGGCATTTCCAAGTACAAGTGCTTCCACATTGATGACAAAGATACTCTTTTCTTCGAGGACGGATTGTGGTTCCAAAGGGTGATCTACGTAAAGTCATTATGAGCAGGCGCATAATTCCCTTCTATCCATTCATCCTGGAAGTACGAAGATGTACCATGACCTCAAGCAGTCATATTGGTGGACTCGAATGAAGCGAGAAATTGCTCAATTCGTGAATGAGTGTGATGTCCGCGAGAAGAGTGAAAGCGAGAACACCAAAGACCAAATTTGGTCTCCTCCAACCTCTTGCTATTCCGAATGGAAGTTTGATCATATTGAAATGGACTTACGATCGGATTTCCAAAGTCCAAGCGTGGAAATGATGCTATCTTCGTTGTCATTGACAAGCTTACTAAAGTGGCTCATTTTCTTCCTATCAAAGAATCTATCACAGCAGCTCAATTTGGCGAGCTATACACCTCCAGGATTGTCTCCTTGCACGGCATTCCACAATTGATCTCTTGAGACCGTGGCAGCATCTTTACCTCCAAGTTTTGGGATTCTTTTTCAAGGCCATGGGCACCAACATTCGTTTCAGACAGCTTTCCATCCCCAAACAAGTGGCCAAGTCGAGCGAGTCAATCAAATCCTTGAAGATATGCTCAGGGCTTGTGTCATTTCCTTCGGTATGAAGTGGGAAGATTGTCTTCCATATGCCGAGTTCTCCTACAACAACAGCTTCCAAGTGAGTTCGGGCAAGGCCCCATTCAAATTCTCTATGGCGAGAAAGTGCCGTACTCCTCTCAATTGGTCCGAGACAGGTGAGCGCCAACTTCTTGGCAACGACTTGATCACGAAGTCGAAGAAATGTGCAAAGTCATTCGTGAGAATCTCAAAGCCGCGCAATCGCGTCAGAAGAGCTATTATGATGACAAGCACCGTGATGTGGCTTTTGAAATCGGAGACCATGTCTACCTCCGCGTCTCTCCAATGAAAGGCACCGTCAACCCGGTATCAAAGGGAAGCTTCGCCCCTAGATACGTGGGTCCTTTCAAGATCATTGGCAAAAGAGGCGATCTAAGCCTATCAACTTGAGCTTCCTCCAACCGCCAAATGTGCACGACGTGTTTCACGTGTCACAGCTTCGCAAGTGTTTCAAGACTCTGAGCGCACTATCAACTTCAAGAAATTGACCTTCAAGAAGATCTTTCTTATCATGAGCACCCGTTGCTATTCTTGAAGAAACCGAGCGCCAAGACTACAACAAGTCAATCAAATTCCTGAAAGTGAAGTGGTCACACCATTCCGACCGAGAAGCCACACAGGGCGCGAGGATCACCTCCGTTCCGAATATCCGGAGTTCTTTCAGTCCTAGATCTCGGGACGAGATCTTCTTGTAGTGGTGGAGTGTTGTAACACCCCGGATGTAACTTTCCATATTTGTAACTACAACTCTTGCCATTTTCGGCATTGTGATATGATATTCCCTCCGTGGTTGGGTTTTTCTTCTTTTTGCATTTTGTCCGTGTCATGCATCTCATATCATGTCATCATGTGCATCGCATTTGCATACGTGTTCGTCTCATGATTCCGAGCATTTTCCCCGTTGTCCATTTTGCAATCCGGCGCTCCTATGTCCCCCGGCGTCCCCTTTTACGTTTTTCCGTGAGCGGATACTAAACTTTCTCGGAATGGACCGAGGTTTGTCAAGTGGCCTTGGTATACCACCGGTAGACCACCTGTCAAGTTTCGGGTCATTTGGAGCTCGTTTGGTACTCCAACGGTTAACCGCACTCTCGCAAAAAGCCTCTTTTAAGTTGCAGCCCAACACCCCTTCAAAACAGCCCAATAACCCATCTAAGTCACTTCCATGCTCTCCGTCGTTCGATCACGATCGTGTGGGCGAAAACCGCACTCCATTTGGAGCTTCCTAGCTCCTTCTACCTATAAATATAGCCCCCCCCTCCGAAATCCGGGCAAACCCTAGCCGTTTTCCCCTCCGCCGCCACCGGACACGTCCGGGTCGCCCCGCCGCCGCCACGTGGCGCCCTTGCGCCGCCGCCGAAGCCCGCCGCATCCCGTGCAGCCCTCCGGCGACGCCATGCGCGCGCCAGCAGCGCCCGCCGCTCAGCGCCTCCGCCGCGCCTAAGCGCCGCCGCCCATGGTCGCCGCGCCGATCGCCGCCCTCGCCGGCAGCCCGTCGGCCGCTTGGCGTCCCAGCGCCGCCCGCCGCCTCGGCCGCCGGCCTTCCAGCGCCCGGCCCGGCCTCGTCCGCCCGGCCGTCTCCTTCCTCCTCCCTCCTCCGACGAGCCGCCACTCCGGCCGGCCACCTCGTCCCGCGCCGGATCTCAGATCCAACCGACGAGGGTTGATTTTCTCCTTCCCCCGATTCCCTCTAAGTCATTTTTCGGTGATATTTTATTGCAGTTTATTCATGCCATAACTCTGTACCCGTAGCTCTGTTCCGTGCGTGTAATATGTCAAAATGTTCGCCTCGAAGAGTAGATCATTTCGCCTCATTGCATAATTTTCATTTGAGCTCATCTTGATGACCTAAATGCTGTTAGAAGAGGGCTATGTGATGTTAGTTTCTGTTTCTTAACAGAGCATGCACTTTTGTCATTTTTTCCATCATTGATGTGTGCATCCTATGAATTTAGGTCCTGCATGTGTTTTGTAATATGCCATGCCATCTTTCCAGGGGTGTATGCCATGTATTTTTGTGATCTCTGTGGTGACTAGCACAAGCATGCAAACTAGGCTTCATGATGTTGCTGATTTCAGCCCCAGTTTTGCTGATATTTTTATGCCATGTTAACTTGATGCTACCGAGAGATCCTTGCATATTTTGAGATACTTTAGTAAGGGTGTTTTGAACATATGGTTATTCTCTATCCATCGATGCCTTTGTTTGCAATTATGGAGTGCCATAGCTTGAGTCAATCGAGCTCTACTTTTGCTATAAAATGTTTCCTGGCAGATTGTTTATATGTTATTCAATTTTGCCAAGGTTGTTGTAGTTGATCCGTGTATGCTATGATGTTGTTCTTGCCATGTATGTCTTCAATGCCATGTCTTCTTGATGTATGTATGCTTAGTTTATCATGAGATGCTCTGTAATGAGTGCATCAAGCTCTTAAACATGCCTACTTGTTATCTGTTTTTGTCATGCCCTGTTGCTGAATCTGTTAACGAAACTTGCTATGTTTACATGGGTGTTATTATATTTTTGGATCCTTTTTGGTTTATGGTCAGTAAGGGACTTTTGTTATATGCTTTGAGTAGATTCATGCAATGCCTTGTTTTGCTATTATAAGTTCCCGTAGCATGCTGTTTCATTGCTCTGTGAAGCTGATATATTTTGCACTTTTGCCATGCTTGTTTGGACCTGTTATGATGTGAATTAGCCGTAGCTCAGTGTTCATCTTTTGTCAAGCATCTTGAGTAGATCACTGCCATATTCTTTGTTGATACGTTTGGGTGCAGTAGCTTAATTTCTTGTTGCTTGCTAAGTGGCATCATCTTTGTTAATGGCGATTTGTGCCATTCTTGTTTTGCTTGTCATTTGCAAACCGTGCATCCGATTCGGTGATCTTTATATCGATTTCAACCGAAATCATCTCATCTTTCCAGCGGCATACTTGGTTTGCCAAGTTGATGCCTGGTTCATCATTTTCCTTCCGGAGCGCGCATACGCATTGCATATCACATCTCGCATATCATGCCATGTATTGCATCATGTTGTTTGTGCATTGCACCGTGATTTATTGTGGTTCCATTGTTTGTGTTCTTGTTTTGGGTAGAGCCGGGAGACGAGTACGTGAACGAGGAACCTGTTGAGAACGCTTACGAGGATCAAGCTTTCGACAACTCTGAGAACTTTGCATGCAAGAAGACCGTACCCTCGAAATCACTTCTATCTTTGCTATGCTAGTTGCTCGCTCTTTTGCTATGCCTATGCTACGATGCCTATCACTTGCTATATCATGCCACCCATATTTCCATGTCAAACCTCTAACCATCCTTTCCTAGCAAACCGTTGATTGGCTATGTTACCGCTTTGCTCAAACTCTTATAAGCGTTGCTAGTTGCGGTGAAGATGAAGTTTGTTCCTTGTTGGAACATGGAGATGTTGTTCCTTATTGGAACATGTTTATTTGTTGGGGATATCACAATATATCTGCTATAATTAATGCATCTATATACTTGGTAAAGGGTGGAAGACTCGGCCTTATGCCTGGTGTTTTGTTCCACTCTTGCCGCCCTAGTTTCTGTCATACCGGTGTTATGTTCCTTGATTTCGCGTTCCTTACACGATTGGGTGATTTATGGAACCCCTTGACAGTTCGCTTTGAATAAGACTCCTCCAGCAAGGCCCAACTTCGGTTTTACCATTTGCCACCTAAGCCTTTTTCCCCCGGGTTTTCGCGAGCCCGAGGGTCATCTTTATTTTAACCCCGGACCAGTGCTCCTTCGAGTGCCGGGCCCGAATCGAGCTGATCAAGGGGCCACCACGGGAAACTTCGAGGCTTGGTTTTACTCGTAGCTAGTCTCATCCGGATGTGCCACGAGAACGAGATATGTGCAGCTCCTATCGGGATTTGTCGGCACAATCGGGCGGCTTTGGTGGTCTTGTTTTATTGCTGGTCGAAATGTATTGTAGTCCGGGATTCCGAGATCGATCGGTTCTTCCCGTAGAAGGAATATCCTTCGTTGACCGTGAGAGCTTATTATGGGCTAAGTTGGGACACCTGCAGGGTATTATCTTTCGAAAGCCGTGCCCGTGGTTATGAGGCAGATGGGAATTTGTTAATGTCCGGTTGTAGAAAACCCGAAGTTGACCTTAATTAAAATACACATCAACCGCGTGTGTAACCGTGATGGTCTCTTCTCGGCGGAGTCCGGGAAGTGAACACGGTGTTGGAGTTATGTTTGACGTAAGTAGTTCAGTATCACTTCTTGATCGCTAATAGCTTCACGACCATGCTTTGCTTCTCTTCTCGCTCTCTTTGCGAATGTAGCCACCATATATGCTAGTCGCTTGCTGCAGCTCCACCTCACTACTCTGTCCTTCCTATAAGCTTAAATAGTCTTGATCTCGCGGGTGTGAGATTGCTGAGTCCCCGTGACTCATGATTCTACCAAAACAGTTGCAGTGCCGACGATGCCAAAGTGCAGTGTGACGCAACCGAGCTCAAGTGGGAGTTCGATGAGGAACGTGGTCAGCATTATGTGTCTTTTCCTGATGATCGATAGTGGAGCCAGTTGGGACGATCGGGATCTGTGTAGCATTTGGGGTATCTTCTTTTATTTTGGTTCCGTGGTCGGACCTTGAGTGTCTTCTGGATGATGGAAGTTTATTTATGTATTGTGTGAAGTGGCGAATGTAAGCCAAATATGTATATCTTTCCCTTATGTATTACATGGGTTGTGTGAAGATTAACTCACTTGCGAAATTGCTTTCAATGCGGTTATGCCTCTAAGTCGTGCTCGACACGGGGATATAACCGCATCGGGCGCTGAGAGGGGAGGGAAAAAGGTGGCATTATCTTTGCGTCTTAGCGAAGCTGGCTGCAAAGCGCTTATCGTGTGACGCCCCCGATTTAATCGTACACTAATCATGCACGCAAACGTGTACAATCAAGATCAGGGACTCACGAGAAGATATCACAACACAATTCTAAAAACATAAATAAGTCATACAAGCATCAGAATGCAAGCCAGGGGCCTCGAGGGCTCGAATACAAGTGCTCGATTATAGACGAGTCAGCGGAAGCAACAATATTTGAGTACAGACATAAGTTAAACAAGTTACCCTTAAGAAGGCTAGCACAAACTGGGATACAGATCGAAAGAGGCGCAGGCCTCCTGCCTGGGATCCTCCTAAACTACTCCTTGTCATCGTCGGTGACACCTTGCGTAGTAGTAGGCACCTCCGGTGTAGTAGGAGTAAATGCCGACGGTGGCGTCTGGCTCACAGGCTCCGACATCTGGTTGCGACAAACAGGTAGAAGGGAAGGGGAAAAGGGGAGAAAAGCAACCGTGAGTACTCATCCAAAGTACTGCATAGCAAGGAGCTACACTACATATGCATGGGTATATGTGTAAAGGGCCATATCGGTGGACTGAACTGCGAGAATGCCGTAATAAGAGGGGATAGCTAATCCTGTCGAAGACTATGCTTCAGGCCACCTCCATCTTGCAGCATGTAGAAGAGAGTAGATGGTAAGTTCACCAAGTAGCATCGTATAGCATAATTCTACCTGACGGTCCTCTCCTCATCGACCTGTGAGAGAGCGATCACTGGGTTGTATCTGGCACTTGGAAAGGTGTGTTTTATTAAGTATCTGTGTCGGGTGGTAGGTGCGACATATGCCAACGGGTGGCTTATCATTGTGGGAGCCAATAAGATGTCGCTGGTGCCTGGAAACGGGATGAGGCGAAGACATGCACGCCGGCGAATCTTACCCAGCTTTGGGGCTCTCCATGGAGATAGCACCCCTACTGCTGCTCTGCGGGGTCTCCGCATGATCACTAGATGAACGAGTAGCTACAAGAGGCTCCTTGAGCTGTTCGGCGAGAGGAAAAAGAAGGGCTAGGCTAGCTCTCCTCCTCTCTCTATGTGGTGTCTAAAACTCTAAGAGATTAACCCTTTGCATGGGTGCTCCGGGGGGTTTATATAGGCCTACCCCCCGGGGGTACAATGGTAATCCGACTGGTGTGGGCCCCACAAGTCGGTTCACACTTGCCGGCTCACGGGCAGCCGGGTCCCACCGATCGGTGGGTCCCGCCGGTTGCCGGCTTCTTGGTCGACAAGCTGGCCCCACCGCCAAGGGCTTTGTCGGGGGCTGGTTACTATTGCCTCAGTCCTGGTGACGAGGGCTTTGTCGGGGTAAGCGTGGCTATAGTGCCGCCGCCTTGGCGGCGATCACTGTAGCCTCACCTCGTCTTGTCTCCTTAATGGGGCTCTTCCTTTGAGGGAGGGAACCAGCCGACTATGGGGAGCCGTAGGGATGAAAATGGAGTGGAAAGTCTCCGCTTTTTCGGAGGAAAAATGGAAATGGAGAGGAAATATGAGAATGGAAATGGAAATTTGCAAAACGGAAATGGAAATGGAATTTTTTATGCGGAAACGGAAACAAAAACGGAATGATGTTTTTCGGTGGACACACGTGGAAATGGAACTTTCCGTTTCCGTTAATATGGAATTTTCGTTTCTACTATAGGCCATGGCTGCTTTGTAGCCCAACTACCAAACAACACGCATTGACACAATGAGTATAATGAGCAAAATGTATCATTTGAGTGCCAACTTTTACTACCACACACATACGCAGCTAGACTCTATAATGGAATTGTCATGTACTACTACAATACTACCTTGTGTTACCAATGTAACCATAATATTTTGTTGCCATGTTAACAATTCCATCCATTTGTTTGTTTTTATCTATATTTCTCCATGATTCAAGAGGTCTTTAAGTTCCGGTTAACACACAGTTTTGTTTCCTGTACGCTCTGTATTCGCTTCCATGTTTGTTTCCGGTGGTATCTGTTTCCATATTCATTTCCGGGTTTCATATTCGTTTCGCTTTCGCAAAAAATATGAAAACAAATATGGTAGCACCCAATTCCGTCCGTTTCCGCGCCGTTTTCATCCCTAGGGAGCCGGCCATGCCTCAGGCCATCTTGGGGAGGCCGGGCCGCCTTCGGGCATCTCTCTGACCGGAGGGGCCCGCCGCCGGTGGGTCGTACTGACAGCCTGTCGTGGGTGACGTCATGGTCAGCATAGCGATGTCATGCGCCCGGACGGGTGATGGCCGCCCGTCACGGTCTGCTGTGACCACGCAGCGACGCCGGGATGCGGGGTGGCAGGTATCTGTAGCCACGCCCGCCTCATCGCCGTTATGTGGGTGCAGACTCAGGGTGCGGCCTTGGCCACTGGGAGCCGGCTTCGAGTCGGCTTTCTTGTGGCCGGCCATGAGTCGGCCCTCCGTGGCCGGCTCTGGGAGTCGGCCCTCTTGTGGCCTTCTGCCTGGAGGTTATTTAGGGCTTGCCCGCCTCCCAGAAGCCGGTCGGAGAGTTAGCCGGCCGGGGGATGGCGGCCCCGCGTCTTGGATGCTAGAGGACTTGATTGGCTCGTAATTTTTTTAGAAGCCCCAGGGGGTGCCGGCTAGGCTACCCGTGGTCATTTACTCCAACAGTAATCCCCGAAGCCGGTTGAGCTTCGAGGCTGAGAGGAGGATGAGAAGCTCGATCAGCTTCCTATCCTGAGGGGCCGGTTGCTAGGAGCCGGCTTTGAGCGGGTGTGCCATCTTCGGGAAGCTCTACAGCTGGAAGGTGAGAATGCAGGCTGAGTCGCGTTGACCGCCACACTCCGGCGCCCACGTGGCCCAAAGGCCTGCTGCCCACGCCACACGAGACGTCGCCGCAGGCAGGGGCCCGCCATGCCTAGGCCTCGACCCATGTGCAGATCCTCTGCGGCCTGAACGGACCGCTCACCTTCCCGCAGTGGTTTCATCACGTCTTTAGGGCACTTTAATCGCGGGACGTGGGGGAGTGGGCGCAGTTAATCCCACGTCCCACCACGCCTCGCCTCCTCGACTCCGCTCCTCGATCCTATAAGTAGGGGGAGGAGGGGGAGCGGCAGAGGCTAGCACGCTCGCCCTCACCCCAACCTTCCTCCTACTCCTTTCTCCCCTGCCGCGGCACCTCGCCGCCACGCTGCTCCGTCGTTGATGTCCTTGACTCGCCGCTGCTCCGCCGCGGCGTGGTCGCGCGCTCTCCGCCACCGCGCCTCTCTCGCTTCCTCCTGGCTCCCATGGCGCTGTCAAGCTCGTGGGACGGCTCCAACGTCCACGAGGACCACATCGATTGCCTCCGCAAGACGCGGCGGTTGCCGGGCGAGCGCCACGTGAAGACCCGCCTCACCGGAGGGGGAGGTTTCACCGGCACCGGAGGAGGGCGAGCGGGTCATCTTCCGCTCGCACTGCGTGGGCGGCCTCGGCCTGCCGGCGAGTGGGTTCTTCTGCTCCTTCCTCGAGTTCTACCGCCTCCAGCTGCATCATCTCACCCCCAACACGGTGATGCTGTTGTCGGCCTTCGTCACCCTTTGCGAGGGCTTTCTCGGCATCCTCCCCACCCTAGAGCTCTTCGGGGAGTTCTTCCAGTGCAAGCTCGGCACTGTTTCCGCGGGTGTGCCCGCCCCCTGTGGCGCCTTCATCACCATGCGGAGGACAGCCGACAACAACCCCTTTCCGTCTATCCTGTTGATCCAGTCGGTGAAGCTCTGACAGCAGTCGTACTTCTATGTGAAGAACGTCGCCCCGCAAGGCGACTTCGTCAACCTGCCGCCTTACGTAGCCGGCCCGCCGGCTAGGAGGGGGACGACTTGGTCCTTCCGAGCCAAGTCGCTCTCTCTGGCCGGGAACGCCACCGTCACCCAGCTCCGGGTGATGGTCCAATCGGAGGGCTTGGTCGGGGCCGACCTGGTCGCCGCCTTCGTGGAGCGCCGGGTGCTCCCGCTCCAAGGCCGGCGGCACATGATATGCTAGATGAGCAATCGCTTTGATCCACGCCGGCTGAGCACCAGGGAGATGCCTCATGACGAGGTGTCTTACAAGGTGAACTACATCTCCAACTGCAATCTCACCGAGGAGTGGCAGTATGGCAAGGCTCCGTATTCTCGGGCAGAGCCCCCGCCCGTGGTAAGTTTTCCTTCTTTTCTCCTTCCTTTGTCGCCGGGTTCATGATGGCCGACTTCTGACTAGTCGGCTTGTCCTTGAGAAGAATCCCCTTCTTCCACCGGCAACCGGGGCTGGGGGGCCGGAGCGCCAGTTCACGGCCGATCGCACGGTAGACGACCCCGACGACCCGGATCTGGGGGCAGCCGCCATGGACGATGTCATAGTCGGAGCCGGCGGAGAGGCAGGCGGCCCCAAGCTCACGGCTGGCTTGGAGACTGGCCGGAGGATGACGAAGCCGAGGCCAACCTGCGCCGCCAGCCGGCATGCGATCGCCAGGTCGCAGGGCCTTCTACCGCGCCAGCTGCTCGGGATGGCGCACAAAAACGTCGGGCCGGGTCGGGCCTATTCGGCAGCCAGCTGAAAAAACCCAGGGGCTCTGCGGCGGCAACCAAACGGGACGAGGCGGCTGCGAAGGCGGCCCGCTTCCGCAAAGTGGTGAAGCAGCCACAGGCGGTCTCGTCGTAAGCATTGAGTATTTCGTGCTTCTTCTTGATTGTTGTCTTCTCAAGTTGGGGCTTCCTCTGAGCCTTCTTCTTGATTTGTTGATCAGGACGCCGCTTTCCCTCGAACGAGTCTCCGCCGCTTCCGTAGTTGGACCGACTGGAGGGTCCTCGAGTTCCCGCCGCGTGGATCCCCGCACCAACCTCATGGAGGCAACGGAGCGGAACGTGCGGTAGGCGCGGGAGGAGCAGGAGGCGGAGGAGCGAAGGGCCGCCCAGGAGGCGCAGGAGAAGTCGGTCGAGGCGCAGGCCGATGCTGCGGCCAAGGCTCATGCGGAGGCCGCAGCCGCGAAGAAGGAGGCGGAGGTTCTGCGCAACCAGCCTCCGCAGCTCATCATTCCCCTCCACGCCGTGGCTCCCAACGTCCCCGTGCTCCCGTCGGAGGAAGCCGACCGCAGCCGGTCAGTGATGGAGAGGAGGGATGACGACGTGATCATCCTGGAGGAGGCGCCACGGTTGGCGCCGCCTGGAACGGGCCCAGACGGCCGATCTGCCGCGACACCTGAGCAGCCGGCTGGGGGCGAGTCAATAGCGGGGACAGACCTTGTGGTGCAGTCGCTAGTTCGCCGGCGTGCGGGGGAGGTGCCCTCCGCACCGGAGCCGCAGAGAGCTGCGGGCGCCGGCTCAATAGCGCAGGATCTGGAAGCGGCCAGCGCCAGCTCGTCCGAATGGACGCCCAGCGGTGGAACAAATGATCTGAACGCGGCAGCGCAGGAGGTCCGCCGCCGGCTTCAGATCCGGGCCACCTCGCTGCAGCGGTATACCCAGCAGTTTCTCTCGACGCGCGCGGCCATCCGGGTGAGTCTTCTAGCCTTGGTCGATTTCTTTCTTCGATTTCTTCCGTAGGCCAACAACACCCACTAGGTGTAATCCCGAGTTCCAAGTCGGTCACGAAAGCAGCGGCTTGGAACTTCCGGTAGGCCTTGTCATGCTATTTTATTCTCATCCGCATTCTGTCTGATCTTCAGGAGTATCATAACCTCCAGCGCAGAACCGCTTTCAACTCCTGTGCCCGTGAGCTGAGCGAAGGCCACCGACCTGACCAATAGTCGGGGTGAGTGCCTTATTTATTTTATCTCTCGTGGGGGCGCGTCAGCGCACCCACTGGGTGTTGTCCCCGAGACTCGGGCCGACTGCTCAGCAGTCGGGTCGGATCTTCCCTAACGACTTCTTCCTTATTGCTTTTTTCCTTTTTCTCCACGCTCGCAGGGGCCAACGCCGACTTGAGGGAGCAGCTAGGCGGGGCCCAGACCGCCCTTCGTGCCAAGGAGGCTGAGTGCAACGCCTTGACCCAGGAACGCGACCGCCTGGCTAAGAGGCTAGCCGACCAGGAGGAGAGCCATAAGGCGTCCCTGAAGAAGGCGCAGAACAGCGAGGCTGCCCTTAAAGCCGAGTTCGAGACCGAAGCGGCGGGCTGGGCCGAAGCGAAGCAAGCGCCGAGCAAGGGCTATGATCGGGTCGAGGATCTGATCGATGGTAGGCTGCCTTCCTCCTTGCCCCTTGCTCTCTTGTTTATCTTCTAATTCTGAGCTGCTTCTTTGCTCTTCGCGCAGACTACTTCCCCGGCTACTCTGTCGCTGCCAGCCAAGCCTTCGAGACCCATCGCAAGGCACGCCGGCAGGTGGGGGCTGAGATCACGCCAGATGCCAGTTGGCTCACCGCATGCTCCGCCGCCTTCGGCGTGCCGGAGCGCAAGTGCTGGCCGCCCTCTGGCCCGGCGAGGTTATTCTCGCACTTCCCGCCGGATCGCTGCCGGCCGAGGTCGCGGTTGGCCGCCGAGGCTTGGAAGGCTTCTGCTGCTTGGTCCGGCGCCAGGCGGGCGCTGGAGTTCGTCCGGGCCTGGTATCCTGGGCTGAGCTTAGCCCAGTTGAGCACCTGGCGGCAGGAAGCTGACGAGGAGCTGGTGGCGGTGCGGCCGGATATCATCCAGCACGCCTCGGCGATCGCCGATTATACTGACACCAGCATTTTTGCTCCTGAGGTGAATGACAACGGCGTCGCCCAGCCGGAGGAGTAGTTCGGGCTGAACCCGGCGGAAGGCGAGGACTCGGCGGAGGAGATCGCTTCCAGCAACGAAGGCAAAGACGAACAAGGGGAGGGCGGCGAAGACGCCGCACATGACGGCGAAGCAACCAGCCAGCTTCAGCCTGATCGTGCCTTCAGCAAAGAGGCGCGCGTGAGCGCGTCGTCTGCCAGAGGTGATGATCATGCCGAGACCCGCCAGCCGGCCACTCCTCCGTCCCGTGCTGCCGCCTCCGCCGACCTGCCCGACTCGCCCATCGCTCCCTTGGCCTGATCTTCTACTCTTTGCTTTTCCTGCTGTTACTCTTTGAACAACTTTTTTATTAAACTTGCGCAGTTCCACCCACTGGGGGTGTATTCAAACTATGTTGAATGCCGGACTTTCAAAGGCATTCGTGTAAATATAATCATGCATGCGTTTGGCTTTCATTCGAGTTTTCTTTTCATCCTTAGGCTGTTTCCTTTGCCGCCTTCCCTTGGTTGCCGCCTTCCCGGCCGAACAGCTGCTTCTCTTGTCATTGGTGAGGAGGAACTCGCCATTTTGGGAAGACAAGTACTTGAGCTTTCTTAGGTTGAGGCAAGGTGAGATGAGAAGCCGGCCGGCCGGCTACTCTGGTAGCCGGTCGGCGATGGGGGGAAAACCGGCTTTTGTTATATAAGTTTGTTAGTCCTTAGCCATTTTTTGTGTGGGCATCCTTTCACGCCTTTGACTCTTGCCGGCCCGGACGTTCGGTTCTTGAGCTGCGGCTTTCGACAAGAGAGGGCTTGGATGTCGGCACACTACTTGTCTGACTACAGGTAGAACTTGAATATAACTCAAGGCGGCGAGTCCCCGGGCCGACTGGTCGAACCCGGTGCCGGACGAGGATAATGAATGTAGTGACAAAATCATAAGCTGGTCGGCCAAGTAGTGCATGATAGGGGCTCTCAAGGTCCACCACCTCAAACCAGATCGCTTCTCGGCGGAAATGATCCTTGTCCCCAAAGAGAACATCTATCTTGATCTTGCTGATTGGTGAGCAGGACAGGCCGGGTACGATGCCATGGAACACGGTCTGACTAGGCATGAGATGCGTCATCTTGATGTTTAGCTTCTCCATGGTGTCTCGGTAGAGGATGTTGATGCTGCTCCCACCGTCTATCAGCACGCGGGAGAACCGGGCAGCACGCATGTCTGTTGCGAGGGTGGCTTCCAAGACCAATGCATAAGAACCGGGAGACGGCATCACCTCTGGGTGATCGGCCCGGCTCCAACTGATAGGCCTCTCTGACCAGTGCATCTACTCAGAGGTATTGGAGGCGACCGCATTGACTTCTTGGTGCTGTCCGCGCCTACTGCGCCGGTCTTCGGGCTGGTTTGTGAAGACGATGTAGGCAGCGTGCTCGTCTGGGAACTCGTCCTGAACGGTTCCTACTGCTGGTCGAGCGGCCGGCTGCTGGGGAGCTGGAGGCGGCTGACCGCCAGGCGGGGGTGGCATCAGCCCTTCGCCCTTGGAGATTCGTGTGAGCCAGTGGCACTTCCGGGTCGTGTGACTGGACGGCTTCACGCCGCTGTGGAACTTGCATGGGGCGTTGAGGGCCTGCTCGTAGGAGAAGGCCGGCTGCCAAGCCGGCCTGCCGCCTTTCTGCTTCTTGGGCGCGGGCCGCCCCTCAAGCTGTTCGTCTTCGACTGTGGCCACCTGCCGACTGGTTGAAGGCGGCATGGGGCCCTTGCGCTTGTTGTCGTTCTGGTACGGCTGTCGGTTGGAGTCGCCAGCCGACATCTTGGGGGCCGGGTTGAGTACCTTCCCAGAGGCGTCCACTCGGAGCTCGGTCTTCATCGAGGAATCGGCGGTGGCGTACTTGTCTGCTATCACCAGCAGCTCGTGGAGGGTAGTCGGCTCGTCGCAGAGGAGCTTGTGCTTGAGGAGGGTGCCCTCTCGGCACCCGGCAGTGAAGTACTCTATGGCTTGAACCTCGTGCACCCCCTCGCAGGAATTGCGGAGCTCGGCCCAGCGCGTGAGGTAGTCGCGAGTCGACTCGGTGGGTCCTTGCACACGCAAGGAGAGCTGACGGGGCTTGGGAGCCCGCTTGTAGGTACTGGTGAAGTTGCGAATGAAAGCTTCGGTGAAGTCTAGCCAGCTGTTGATGCTATACGGCTTGAGGCTGTTGAGCCAGGTTCGCGCCGTGCCTTGAAGGATGAGGGGCACGTTTTTCATGGCGTGCGATGCTGTTGCCGTTCGCTATCTTGTTGCGGTGGAGTAGTCGATCAGCCAATCCTCCGGCTTCACAGAGCCGTTGTACTTGGGCGTGTCTCTTGGGAGCGAGAACCCTTTGGGGAAGGGCTCGTCGCGGATGCGGGGGCCGAAACAAGGCGGGCCGACATCATCTTCCTCTTCTAGTGCCAGGGATCGCGCTAGGCGGTCGATCCGGTGGCAAGCATCATTCTCGCCGACACCTTCGCGGCGACCCAGTCGGCCGCTGAGAGTCGGATGCGTGATAGGCGGCGGGGTGGGATATCTTTCCCCACGAGGCGGGGGAGGAGGCGGGTTGCCTCATCGCTCCATGGCTCAAGGGCGGCCTTCGGCATCACGCTCGATGGAGATCCGGGTTTGGCTGTGGCTGGCAGCCGACTCTTTTTCTTGCCGCACGCGGGTTTTGCCCGCAGTCTGCATCCGTGACGTCGCGTCGTGCTCTCGGCGCGGGGGAGGACTCTCCGCGTGGTTGCTGGCTTCGTGCGGCCGCGCGGCGGCTCCGATCAGCTGTTGGATGCGTCTAGCCATGTGGGGGAGCTCTTCAGCCCCCAGTCCATTCAACTCGTCCATGGTTGCCTGGGAGGCGCGCAAATTCTCGAGGGACGTGGGGTAGACTGGGCGGTCAACTCCTAGCATGTCGGCGACGGCTGCTCCACTCCGCCTAATGGCGCCGATCCGGCTCGGCCCGTCAGGAGGCGGCGTGCCGAAGGTGGCGCGGTCGACTTCGCGCTGGTGAGCCTCAGTGAGGCGCCTCACGGAAGCCAGCCTCCGGTCTTCTACTATGAGGGCGAGGCGGCGTGCCTCTAGTGTTTTGGCGTCGGCGTCAGCCGGGAGGGGGACGGACAAGTCATGGAGCGCGGCTTGCGGGGCGTCATGGGCGTTCTCGCCAGAGGTACCGCCGTGACCGATGACCAGCACCTCGGTGATGGCGCTGCCGCAGCTGTCGGCTCGGGGGAGCGGGTCGTCGTAGATCACGATGTCGGTGGGGAAAGCGTCGTGCGATGCCGTGTCGGAGTCGACAAGCATCGGGTCGGTGGAGCCGACCGACTCCAAATCCGCAGCAGGCTCGCTAGAGACGTGGAGCTGGTCGAGGAAGCTGGCGAGGTGGCTCTCGGGGCAGCCCGTGCCTGCGTCGGAGGCAGGCTCATCGGAGATGCGAGCCTCGCCAAGAAGATCGGCGAGGCAGCTCGCCGCGCAAGCGTCAGCGACACCTTGCAGCGCGTCGGGGCAAGCGCCATCGGGCGTGTCGGGCTGGCTATGCTTGCTGGGGAGGAAGAGGGTTCCCGTCCAGAACAGGTCTTCGGACGACGATGCACCAGGCCCCATGGTGGGCGCCAAATGTCGGGTGGTAGGTGCGACATATGCCAACGGGTGGCTTATCATTGTGGGAGCCAATAAGACATCGCCGGTGCCTGGAAACGGGATGAGGCGAAGACATGCACGCTGGCGAATCTTACCCAGCTTCGGGGCTCTCCGTGGAGATAACACCCCTACTGCTGCTCTGCGGGGTCTCCGCATGATCACTAGATGAACAAGTAGCTACAAGAGGCTCCTTGAGCTGTTCGGCGAGAGGAAAAAGAAGGGCTAGGCTAGCTCTCCTCCTCGCTCTATGTGGTGTCTAAAACTCTAAGAGATCAACCCTTTGCATGGGTGCCCCGGGGGGTTTATATAGGCCTACCCCCCGGGGGTACAATGGTAATCCGACTGGGTGTGGGCCCCAGCCGTCAGTGTCTACACTTGCCGGCTTCTCCGCTGGCAGCTGGGTCCCGCCGACTGGTGGGTCCCGCCGGCTGCCGGCTTCTTGGTCGACAAGCTGGCCCCACCGCCAAGGGCTTTGTCGGGGGCTGGTTACTGTTGCCTCAGTCCTGGTGACGAGGGCTTTGTCGGGGTAAGCGTGGCTACAGTGCCGCCGCCTTGGCGGAGATCACTGTAGCCTCACCTCGTCTTGTCTCCTTAATGGGGCGCTTCCTTCGAGGGAGGGAACCAGCCGGCTGTGGGGAGCCGGCTATGCCTCAGGCCGTCTTGGGGAGGCCGGGCCACCTTAGGGCATCTCTCTGACCGGAGGGGCCCGCCGCCGGTGGGTCTTACTGACAGCCTGTCGTGGGTGACGTCATGGTCACCATGGCAACTTGATGCCTTGGCCGGGTGATGGCATACATGCAGACTGTGGCCTGCCAAGCGCTCTTGGATGCGGGGTGGCAGGCTTCTTGTAGCCCGCCCGCCTCGCCGTTATGTGGGTACAGACTCCAAGGTGCGGCCTTGGCACTGGCTGAGGAGCCGGCTTCCGAGTCGGCTATCTTGTGGCTTGGCCATGAGTCGGCCCTCTGGTGGCCGGCTCCTGGGGGAGTCGGCCCTCTTGTGGCCTTCTGCCTGGAGGTTATTTAGGGCTGGGCCGCCTCCCAGAAGCCGGTCGGAGAGTTAGCCGGCCGGGGGATGGCGGCCCCGCGTCTTGGGTGTTAGAGGAATTGATTGGCTCGTAATTTTTTCAGAAGCCCCAGGGGGTGCCGGCTAGGCTACCCGAGGTCATTTACCTCAACAATCCGGTTCTAGTTGTCATAAGGTCAAGGTACAACTCCAAGTCGTCCTGTTACCGAAGATCAGGGCTATTCAGATAGATAAACTTCCCTGCAGGCGTGCACCAAATAACCCAACACGCTTGTTCCCATTTGGTCGTACACACTTTTTTGGGTCATGCCCGGCCGCGGAAGATCAACACGCCGCCGCCCCACCTAGGCCAACACAGAGGTCAACACGCCGGTCTAAACCTAAGCGCGCACAAGTGCAGGCCCATCGCCCTTAGCACACCACTGCGTTGCGTGGGCGGCGGAAGCGAACTAGCCCCTTAATACAAGAGCGGGCTTACGTTCCAATCCGTGGCGTGCCACTCGATCGGCCGAGGTCATGAAGGCTTCGGCTGATACCACGACGACGAGTGCCCATATCTTTCCAACGTAGTTGGTTAGTGCGTATAGACCAAATGGCCAGACTCATATCAAATACCAAGATCTCGTTAAGCGTGTTAATTGATGTAACCACGAACACCGACTAGGGCCAGGCCCACCTCTCACCTAGGCGGTCTCAACCTGCCCTGTTGCTCCGCCACAAAGATCTACCCAGAGGGCCGTGAAAAAGGTCCTTTCAGCCCCCAATCCGTGAATCACTCGCGGGTGCTCCACGAGCCGACCCGACTTTAGTCACCACATGTATCATGTATAAAGTATATAGTATATAGTATAAACCCGTGATCACCTCCCGAGTGATCACGACCCGATAGTATAGCATGGCAGACGGACAAGAATGTAGGGCCACTGATGAAAACCTACCATCCTATACTAAGCATGTAGGATTGCAGGTAAAGGTAACAACAGTAGTAGCAAGGACAGGCTATGCATCAGGATAGGATTAACGGAAAGCAGTAACATGCTACACCACTCTAATGCAAGAGTATAGAGAAGAATAGGCGATATCTGGTGTTCAAGGGGGGGGGGGGCTTGCCTGATTGCTTTGGCTAGAAAGTGGGGTCGTCAACACCGTAGTCGTACTTGGTAGTAGCGGCGTCTGTCTCGGTTTCTAGCGAGAGAAGACGGGGAAGAAACAATAAATACAATGCAAACAAAAGCATGACGATGCATGACATGACAAAGCGTGATGCTAGGCGTGCCCAATCACGGTGGTAGGTGATACCGGCGAAGGGGGGAAACATCCGGGAAAGTATTCCCGGTGGTTCGCGTTTGCGGACAGATGAACCAGAGGGAGAAGGTTGCGAGTTCGATAGGTTAGGTATGTGTGGCGGACGAACGAGTTGCATATCCCGATTCGTCTTTTCGTTCTGAGAAACTTTCATGTAGAAAGTATTTTCATATGAGCTATGGTTTATTTTATAATAATTTTAAAAGATTTAAATCATTTTTAGGATTAATTTAAATATTTTAATTCAACATTATCCAGAATAGTGTTTGCTGATGTCATCATGACGTCAGCAGTCAATAGAGGTGTTGACTGGTCAAACTGACGTGTGGGCCCAGTGGGACCCACCTGTCATACACTGTTAGGTTAATTACGATTTAGGTTAAACTAATTACTGTTTATTTAAACTAACAGGTCAATTAGATTAATTAAATAGGATTAATTTACTTCATTAGTTAATTAATTAAATTTACTTTTATTATTATCATTTTTTCTTCTTCTTTTTTTAAAAAAGTTCTGGGGGTGGTGCCCCCTGTTATTGGCACAGGGGGCCATAGCGGGTGTGGGGGGTTCACGGGCGTCGGGCGCAGGCGCAACCCGTATGGGCGCTGCGGGCGTGACCGGCAGGGGCACACCCGACTGGGCGCCGGCGACCATGGCAGGGCGCCGGAGAAGAGGCCGGTGGCACAGGCGGCTGGGTGGGCGCTGGTCGGCATTGAGGGAGCCGCAGGCGGGAGCGATACATGAGGAACGGGAAGGCAGAGGCAAGCGGTCAAGGCCAGGAAGCGCGAGAGGGAGCCCGGTGCGGTGGCCGTGGTTCCGTTAGGTGATCCAATCGGCGCGACGGGACGGACGATGGTGACGGGGAGAAAAGAGGAGGCCGGGGGCCTCACCGAGGGAGCGTAGGGGACGGGGCAGCGGGGGTTGAAGAGGAGGTCGGGGACGAGCGGCGGAGAGGAAGCAGGCCGGTGGGGTGGCTCCGGCGAGGAGGAAGGCGAGGCGGCGACGAGGTCCGGTGATGGCGTGGCAGCTCCGGGGCGACGGCAGTGAGGTGACGGTGTCGGGGATGTCTTTGGGCGGTAGCGGACGGGGCGGGGAGCGACTTGGGGAGGAGGACGAGGACGACGGGGCGGAGCGGAAACAGGCCGGCGAGGGGTCCGGGTGGCGATGGACGATACGGGCGGTGGCGTCGGCGGTCTCCTTCCTTGATCCCGATCAAATCGGGGGAGAGGGGGAGATATTTTGGAGAGGAGGGAAGTGTCGGTGGGGTTCGGGGTACGGGAGGAGTGGGGGTGGACCTTGGCCTAGTTGGGCCGGCCAGCTGGGCCGGAGCCCAGTGGGGGGGGGGGTGCTTCCTCTTTGTTTTTTTTGTTAGTTTAGCTTTCTCTTTTGTATTTTGTTTTATTTTATTTATTTACTTTTCTGTTTTAAATCATTTTAAATTATTTAGGCATTTTATAAAAATGTGTTTACTACACCATATTTATCTATGTAATATTTAGTACAAACCGAACATTTTTATTTTAGTGTTTGAAAACTTTTATTATTAACCAAACTTTGAATTTGAATTTTGGGCCGGTTTTGATCTAACGATAGATTAGCAGCATTAACCGTGGTGATGTGGCACCATTAGCGTGGGATCACTGTACCTAATTATCCGGGTGTCACCACTGCTAAGAGAGTAGCAGCAGCGAGCTTCCTGCACATGCGCTACTGATAAGCGGGGCCCGCCATGTGGCGAGTTTCAAAATTAGCAGCCGCGACTAGAGAAAAAAGCGTGCTACTATCAGGACCCCGATTCTAAGTCACATCGACCTAGCCGGTAACACCTCATATCACTATGCGGCCTCACGCACGGTATTCCCACGGGTGTCGCCTTACCATGGCCCGGGACCGCTTGCGCCTTTTGGCTCACGTATATGACAGTGTCGCTAGCATCCATATGACAAAGAACCCGGGCCGACATGGCTAGTCGTGAACCCAAAGTGGCACTAACCCATGGGGACAGGCATACATGAATCACATCGAGCATGTCGGTCATCAACGTATGAATTCGGGCTGTAGCACTGGGCTAACAGGACTCGGTATCCCGGCATGTAGCGAGCTAGGCGTGACTTGAATATCACCGCGTGACATTTCCCGAAGGACAGACATAAGGAACGAAGTGAAACACATGCCGCCAGTCAAGTGTCCAAGTAGTAGTGCTTTGGGCTAGCAGGACTCCAGTGAACCGGGCTCTCTGGGACTACTATAGCTGAGGAAGCACTAGACTACATTTCCCCATATGAGAGGCTGCCAAGGATAAACAACTAGATTGTCGGATCCCACACATACCAAGCATTTCAAACATACACACAATATGCTCAATATGTGTAAATACAACATGGCATCACAACATAACTCTACGACTCAAATATTTATTCATTAGGCTCCAAGGAGCGAGATATTACAAACATGGGTCTCATGACCCAACACTCAGAGCATACAAGTCAAAGCACAAGCGGAAGCTAAACAAGTCTGAGCACAGACAACTATAAATGAAAAAGGCTGAGAAGCCTGACTATCTACCACATCCTGCCGAGGCACAAGATCGTAGCTGAGGTAACAAGCTAAACGTTGAAGTCCAAGCTGAACTACTGGCGAGACTGAAGTCTCTCTACAAAACATAAGATAAGAAAACGTGAGTACAATTGTACTCAGCAAGACTTACATCAGAACTAACTACATATGCATCATTATCAAAAGGGGGTGGTGGAGTTTGACTGCAGCAAGCCAGCTTTAACTCGGTGGCTATCCTGAACTACGACTGCAAGTAACTCTTTTGAGGTGGCGCACACGAGTCCAGATATTCACCATATCAATACACTACTATGGACCCGATCCCGTCTTCCTACGAGAACGCCATCCATAGCACTCACGCTTATCTTGCGCATTTTAGAGTATCCACTTTCACTTGTCTATGAACTGATATAGGCAACCCAGAAGTCCTTTTCCGTGGACACGGCTATTCGAATAGATCATATTAACCCTGCAGAGGGTACTTCTTCACACACGCTCTCACCACTGATCGCCGTTTACACGACATGTACTCGGCAACCTTCAAGCGGAAGCCCAGCGAGGGTGTCGGCCACGGCCTACCTAAACCCTCAAGTCCCTAGTCCAGGTTTATCGCCTATTCGGGTTCCATCCGCAGGGAGTCCGGCCGAGGTTTCTACTAACGGCCCCGAACGATGTGTGCAGGGTTCCCAGGATACCAAACGGGCATTCGGTACACCGGGCCACGGTGTATCTACCGCATCATAGCCCACCCCTAGGGTCAGCGCTACGCACGACCTCCAACACATATCCTACAAACACCAGAAACTAGTTGCAACTCCTGGATAGAGGACAAGGGTGGTTAAGAAGCCGAGAGAGTCAATTAAGGAGCCCAATGTGTGGTAGTAACTGTTCATGGATCACAAACACGTAACTCAGTTCACGAGGACGGCTGCAATGAGACAACCCACCATGTACTCCTACATGGCCTCTCACCGCTACCTTTACCAAATCATGTTCACACACTTAACTCACATACAGTAGGGCATGTTCACACACCTCCGATTCATCCCCGATGAATCAGACCTGACTCAACTCTAAGCAGTAGCAGGCATGACAAACAAGCATGAATGAGTAGGCACAACATGGCTCAAGCAACTCCTACTCATGCTAGTGGGTTTCATCTAAGTACTGTGGAATGACAGGTCATGCAGAGGATAAAGGGGTTCAGCTACCACAGCAAGTAAGAGATGAATCGTTGTTGTCCTAATGCAGTAAAATAGAGCAGGAGCGAGAGAGTGGGATTATATTGGAATGAACAAGGGGGTTTTGCTTGCCTGGCACTTCCGAAGATAATATAGCTCTTCATCAGTGTCATCGATCTCATCGTCGAAACCACGTCTATCGAGAGGGAACAAGCACCGGCAAACAAGGAAGAAACACAATCAATGCAATGCAGCAATATGATGCATGATCATGACATGGCAATATGCTGTGATTTGGGCTAATGCAACAGCAAGTCATTTTGATTGAAGTGGAATTCAACACTATATCAAATCCCAACTCCAAAGCTATTATCAAAGTAGCCCTATTCATGTTTCATCCTAAACAGTGAAGTTAACTTGATCAAACATGCATGAAAATGGAACAGATGGATAGATTGGATTTTTCTGATAATTTTTCATATATAAATTATTTGATTTGGAGTTACGGTTGATTTTCTATGATTTTTAGAAGTTAGCACTATTTTCTGGAATTTCCTGTAATAAAATAAATCCAGAAAAACCTATTATCACACAAGATGACCTCACGGTGACGTCAGCAAGTCAACGGGCGCTGTCCAGGTCAAATCTGACAGTGGGGCCCAGGTCAACGTTGACGTGGCATGGTCAACTGATGTGTGGGGCCGGCCGTGTTAATCTAAACTAAACAGAAAATAATTCTGGGGTTAGTTAAGGCATGGGGCCCACTAGTCAGTGGCTCTAGGGTTGATTAGTTAGGCGCTAATGATGGTGCCACGTCGGCAGTCGCCGGAGTTGCGCCGGCGGTGACCAAAACGCGGCGGAGGCACTCTGGAGGGCCTCGGGTTTATCTCTGATTGCACCATTTTGCTCGGGGTTTGCGGCTACAATGGGAAGACTCGCGCATCTAGTGGTGGTGGCGGCGGCGCGGTGGTCGGGATCGACGGCGGCGACCAAATCGGCGGCGGCCGGAGTTCGGGTGCTCACGGTTTTGGTGCTACGGGGCACGGCGGGGCGAACGGCCTGGTGTTACCGCCTCCTGGGATCTCGGTGAGCACGGAGGCATGCTCAAAAACGGGCGAGGGAGACTGTGGCCACGGCAACGACATGGCACGGCGGCGGCAAGCTCTCGGGTCCGGCGGAAACAACGGCTAGAGCGGTTCAGCGGTTCAGCGGTTCACCGCGAGTCCAACGAGCGCGAGGGCGACGCCGGGGATGCTCTGTGGCCGGTGAATCGAGCAACGGCGGCCGTGGTCGGGGAAGAAGCCGCGACATCGTCTTGGGGCATCCGGGCTTCAGTGGGTCGACATAGAGGGGCTTGGGGTCCGGGCGGAGCTCGGGGTCACGGCCACGGTGCAAGGGAACGGCGGTGGGCGCAGTGACAGTGAGCGGAGGCGACGGCAGCGTTCGGCTGTGGGGAGGAAGGCGAGACAGAGGAGGGGAGGAGCTGCGGGAGTGAGAGAGAGAGGTCAGGGGGGCGCGTGGCGTCGTCTGGAGGGGTCGGGGTCGTGCGGCTGAAGCAGGAGGTGGCAAGGTGTCGTCGGCGCGCTCGCCACGCACCTGCCTGTCCTCCTGGCAGGAGGAAGACGACGAGCGGCGAGGGGGTTTGCGGTGGTGGGCTGGGCCAGAACGGAAGCTGGGCCGGCTCTGCTGCAGGTGAGCGCCAGGTAAGCTGGCCCAAGTGGCTTCTCTCTCTCTCTCTTATTTCTATTTAATTCTGTTTTCTATTTTCTGTAGTTTGTTTTGATTTAGTTTTAGACACTAAATCATTTTTATTGCTTCTGATAATTATGGTAGGGACTAGTTGGATTATTCCAAAGCCCTTCATCAAAGATCAGAATTTATTGGACATATATTAATTAATTAACAAATATATATCCAATGCAAATAGTTATTTATTTAATTCAAAGGCCCAAAATAATTAACTCTGAGATACCAAAAATATTGTTTTGAGTTTTACCTCTTTGCAATATTTTCAGAGACTAAGAGGAACATTTTCTTGGACTTCTTTGAGAAGATTTTAATGTTGATCATTTTTAGAAGGTTTCTGAGGCTTTGAAAATTCCTCAATTCAAATTTCATTTAAATTTAGACATGATGACATGAATATCAAGCAAAGACAACAAGGCTAATCTAGGGCTGTGACAGCTACTACTATTACATTAGCAGCAGCGCGGGTCGCGTCGGCGCGCTGCTGCTAAACTTAGGTTGGTGGATACTGTCCGTCAATTTTACTAGCAACGCGTTTCCACTAGGCCGCTCTACTGCTAACTTGGTAGCAGTAGCGCCTGTCTTGAGCACGCGCTACTGAAAATTAGCAGTAGCGCATGTTTTTGTAATGCGCTGCTCCTAAGATTCTGTGTATAAGGTTTTCCCTAGTAGTGAATATCTGATCTTCTTGCTCCGGCCGCCAACCGGTAGCGGTGGACCTGCTGCTCCGCCTCCGGTGCATGTCGCCGCTGAGCCGCACCAACCCACCCTACTCCATTGCTGGCGTGCCATTTCTCTACTCACCCACACCTCCTGTTATTTTCCGGCGGCAAATTAACCAAGATAAACCTCGTACTCCCCACCGCGTGGGAAACAACTGCTGAGTCTTCCCCGGCTCCGTGTCGTTCCCTTCCTAGGCCTCGCCGTCGTCCACCGCCCTGGTGCTCTCGACGCGCCGTGGTCAACATGGTTAACGAATGACATCCATCGGACGTGGACTATACGTGGAGAGGCTGACAACTGGGTCCACGGTCGCACACAAGGAAATGCCTCCTTATTACGCACAAAATAATGATTCCTCCACGGCAGTGGGACCCTTTGGAAGGGCCTCTCAGATTTCACGAAAAATGTTCCCTCCACGACAGTCGGACCCACCAGCTATATCTTCGCATGCAAGGAAGTGCCTCCTTATTACGCACAAAAATGAATACTCCCCTCGCTAGCTGGGACCCGGCATAGTGGGAGGTCGACATAGGGCCTACTAAGTTGACGGGGACGGAGGGCTCTGTCAACTTAGTCAATATGAATGATTCTAGCTCCAGTGACCGTACGGTGTCCATCCAATGGCCGTAGTGCTTCTTCAACCTCTAGTATTCTTGCTCCAGCCACCCAAAGCAGCACCGGTCGTGCCGCCTGCTCCAGCCTGCCACGGAGGCCTCATCGCCCCCTACTACTCCCACTGCTGGCCAGGCCCTGCAGCGACGGCAGCCTCACACCGCAGCCGAACCAGTGAACCCTCGTACTCCTCTCCGCGTGGGCATCCACTGCCACGTCTTCCCCGGCTCGGCGTCGTCCCCTTCCTAGGCCTCGCCGACATCCACCGCCTTGGAGCTCTCGGCGCGGCGTGGTCAATGTGGTCAACGAACGACTTCCATCAGAAGATTACTATACATGGAGAGGCTGACAGCTGGGTCCACGGCCGCAGCAAGGAAGTGCCTCCTTATTACGCGCAATATAATGATTCCTCCACCTCACAGTAGGGACCCACCGGATGGGCCACCGTATTTCACAAAAAACTGTTTCCCCCCTGACTGCTGGGACCCACCAGCTACATCTTCGCACGCAAGGAAGTGCCGGACAATCTGGACCCACCCGGTCGAAGCGTACGTAGCGTTGTCATTCTGGTCGCGAACGTGTACGCACATATGATCGGTCTGTCTGCAGGCTGCAGTGATAAACCGTGGCCGTGCAAGGAAGGGCACGTGTCGTAGTAGAGGCGCGCACGTAGCATGTACACGTACGTACAGCGGCCAGGGTGCAAGAAAGTAAATACGGCCACATACGTACATATGGGCGGGGTCTCGAACGCCTACTCGCGCGTGCGTATGGCCATGGCTCGTGTACATGGATGTGTCGGAATGGAGAAACTGTGTCGTCCTCGTGTTCATGGGGAGCCAACCGGCTGGGTCGGAACAAAATGCGTGGTCGTGTTCATCGGGAGCCAACCGGCTTGGATGGAACAACCGATGGAAACGAGGCCTGGCGTACCGTAGAACGGAGGAAACGTCCTTGTGTTCGACCCGCCACGGTCGAAACAGGATCCTGTTCATTGGGAGGGGTCTGGCATACCATAAAACGGAGGAAACAGCCTTCTGTTGGACCTCCTACGGGTTGAAACTGGGTCCTGTTGACCGGGAGGGGTGTGGCATACCGCGGAACGGAGGAAACGGACTTGTGTTGGAGCACTATGGTCGAAACGGGGGTCCTGTTCATCGGTAGGGGTGTGGCTTACAACAAAACGGGACTCCACGGGATACTGTTCATCTCCACCGTCAACCTCCTCCAGCCTCCATGGGCTACTGTTCATCCACCGTCGACCTCCTCCAGCCTCCACCTGCGGATGTTCATCCACGGGCTCCTGTTCATCCAGCCTCCACCGCGCGCTCCTCCATCAGCTATTGTTCAACCATCCCTCTCCACGGGGTCCTGTTCAACAACCCCTCCATGGTCTACTGTCCATCCAAACCTCCACCGGCTAGTGTTCAACCAGCCCTCCACCGGCTACTGTTCAACCTTCCCTCCACGGGGTCCTGTTCATCGAACCCTCCACGGGGTCCTGTTCATCCAGCCCTCCACGGGGTCCTGTTCATCCACGCCCAACTGGCTCGCTCGATCGGGGTCCTGTTCATCCAGCTGCAACACGGGGTCCTGTTCACCCAACCCCCCACCAGGAACTGTTCATCCACCCCCCCCCCACAACAATGCTCATTGTTCATCAAGGGAAGGAGGCAGCAGGTTCGATCGGCTTCAGTTAGCAGCAGTAGCGGATGAAGGAATTCCTCGATCGGGTTCTGTTAACATCCATTGATTGATCACTCATGTTCAGTAACGCGTAGCCTGCAGTGCAATCGCTCGGGTTCAGTAGGCGAACGCCTTGCTCAGATTCAGTTAGAGCCCAACACCTGACACCCACGCGCGTGTGTATGAGAGAAACGCGCATCGCTCGGCCCCGGACCACCAACCGTAACCGGGAACTCCCCGATATTTTCCGTGCCCTCGCTTCTACCACGGTTTTTTCGTCATGGACGGCCCAAAGAATGTCATGCAGCTGCTTCTCCGGCCCGCCCAGGATGAAAAGCCAATTTTCTGTCATGATTTTTTGTCAAAGAAGTAGGATCCCACCACATCTACAATGATACCGGGTTTTGTCACAATTATAGTCATAGAAGTGTCATAAGTATGATATAAAAAATTCGTTCGGCCCAAAATGTCACGGATGTGTCTTTTTTTGTAGTGATAGTTCTTGGCTCTTGGACGAGAGCTGCGTCTGCAACTCCTCTAGGGCGTGAGCTACTTTCTGCACCTTGGCCTCAAGGGCTTCGATGTTCTTGCACTGGTGGCCAACTCTTTCTTCAGTTTGCCCACCTGGGCCTCCGTTTCTGCTTTGGCGGTGGTAGCGACTGCAGCCTCATCAACGGCCTCTTTGAGCTTGGCAGCATGCTCTGAAGCTTGTGCCTTTAAGGCCTTCTTGTGATCATCCTCTAGCTTCTGGGTCTGCTTCCTCACAAGTTCTTCTATCTCACCATCCTTCCTACAGAGAGTGGCAGCCATAGCCTGTTCTTGAGCGGCAAGATCTTTGGCTTTGGCGTTGAGCTGCGTGATAGTCCATTTTGCATCATGTTTTCTTACTGTTACTTACAATGTTTTTATCCATAATAATGCTTTTTGGAGTAATTCTAATGCCTTTTCTCTCATAATTTGCAAGGTACACACCAAGAGGAAGAATTCTGGCAGGAAATCTGGAACTGAAAAAGCTACGTCAGGCTAACTATTCTGCACAACTCCAAATGAGCTGAAACTCCACCAGGATTTTTTATGGAATACTTAAGAAATACTGGAGCCAATAAACACCAAAGGGGGGCCACCAGGTGGGCACAACCCACCTGGGCGCGCCAGACCCCCTTGGCGCGCCCTGGTGGGTTGTGGCCTCCTCGGCCCACCTTCGGTGCCCACCTCCCGGAGGGGGAAATCATCGCCATCATCATAACCAACAACTCTCCCATCTTGGGGAGGGCAATCTCCATCAACATCTTCACCAGCACCATCTCATCTCAAACCCTAGTTCATCTCTTGTATTCAATCTTGTTACCGGAACTATAGATTGTTGCTAGGGTTGACTAGTAGTGTTGATTACATCTTGTAGTTGATTACTATATGGTTTATTTGGTGGAAGATTATATGCTCAGATCCATTATGCATATTAATACCCCTATGATCATGAGCATGTTGATTATTTGTGAGTAGTTACTTTTGTTCTTGAGGTCACGGGAGAAATCATGTCGCAAGTAATCATTTGAACTTGATATGTGTTTGATATTTTGATAGTATGTATGTTGTGATTCCCTTAGTGGTGTCATGTGAACGTCGACTACATGACACTTCACCATATTTGGGCCTAAGGGAATGCATTTTGTAGTAGTAAATAGATGATGGGCTGCGAGAGTGACAGAAACTTAAACCCCAGTTTATGCACTATTCCGTAAGGGATGGATTGGATCCTAGAGTTTAATGCTATGGTTAGGATTTATCCTTAATACTTTTCTCGTAGTTGCGGATGCATGCGGGAGGGTTAATCATAAGTAGGAGGTTTGTTCAAGTAAGAATAGCACCTAAGCACCGGTCCACCCACATATCAAATTATCAAAGTTGCGAAAACAAATCAAACCAACATGATGAACGTGACTAGATGAAATTCCCGCGTACCCTCAAGAACGCTTTGCTTATCATAAGAGACCATTTTGGCCTGTCCTTTGCCTCAAAAGGATTGGGCTGCCTTGCTGCATACTTATTGCTACTATTGTTACTTGCTCGTTACAAATTATCTTGGTATCAAACTACTTGCTACTTATAGTTTCATAACTTGCAGACATTACCTTACTCAAAACTACTTGTCATTTCCTTCTGCTCCTCATTGGGTTTGACACTCTTACTTATCGAAAAGAGCTACAACTGATCCCCTATACTTATGGGTCATCAAGGCTATTTTCTGGCGTCGTTGCCGGGGAGTAAAGCGCCTTTGGTAAGTGGAATTTGGTATGGAAATATTTATATAGTGTGCTGAAATTTATTGTCACTTGCTACTATGGAAAACAATCCTTTGAGGGGTTTGTTCGGGGTATCTTCACCTCGTCGAGAACCACAATTAATTGCCCCTCAACCTACTACACCTACTGAAAATATTGAATATGAAATTCCTTCGGGTATGATAGAACAACTGCTAGCTAATCCTTATATAGGAGATGGAACAGAACATCCTGATATGCACTTGATATACGTGTAACAAATTTTCGGACTGTTTAAGCTTGTAGGTTTACCTAGAGATGAGGTGATGAAAAAGGTTTTCCCTTTATATTTGAAGGGAAAATCATTGGCATGGTATAGGCTATGCGATGATATTGGATCATGGAATTAGAACCGTTCGAAATTGGTGTTCCACCAAAAAAATTATCCTATGCATCTGGTTCATCGTGATCGGAATTATATATATAATTTTTGGCCTCGTGAAGGAGAAAGTATGGCTCTAGCTTGGGGGAGGATTAAGTCAATGTTATATTCATGCCCCAATCATGAGCTCTCAAGAGAAATTATTATTCAGAACTTTTATGCTCGGCTTTCTCGTAATGATCCAACCATGCTGGATACTTCTAGTGCTGGTTCTTTTATGAAGAAAACTATTGAATTCCGGTGGGATCTTTTGGAAAGAATTAAATGCAACTCTGAAGATTGGTAACTCAACAAAGGTAAAGAGTCAGGTATAAAGCTTAAGTATGATTGTGTTAAATCTTTTATGGATACCAATGCTTTTCAAAAGTTTAGCACTAAATATGGACTTGACTCTGAGATAGTAGCCTCCTTTTGTGAATTGTTTGCTACTCATGTTGAACTCCCTAAAGAGAAGTGGTTTAAATATCACACACCTATTAAATATGAAATTAAAGAACTGGTACAGGTTAAAGAAGAAACTTTGCTTTATAATGTTGACCCAGTTGTTCCTACTACTTATATTGAGAAACCACCTTTTCCTGTCAGGATAAAGGAACATGCTAAAGTTTCAAATGTGGTTAACAAAAGCTATGTTAGAACACCTAAACCTAATGAACAAATTAGATTTGAACTTAATATTGCTATGGTTAAAGATCTCTTAGAAGAAGATGTGGATGGGCATGTTATCTACTTCTGTGCAGAAGCTGCTAGAATTGCCAATCCCGAAAAAAGGGATAAAAATAGACCAGTTGTTGGCATGCCTGTCATTTTAGTTAAAATATGAGATCACTGTTATCATGGTTTATGTGATATGGGTGCTAGTGTGTGTGTGCTATTCCTTACACTTTGTATCAAGAAATTAGGAAACACATAGCACCTACAGAGTTAGAAGACATAGTTGTTACTATTAAACTTGCAAATTGAGACACCATATCACCTTGTGGGATTATTAGAGATGTTGAAGTCTTGTGTGGAAAATAAAATACCGTACTGATTTTCTTGTTCTTGGTTCCCCACAAGATGACTTCTGTCCCATTATCTTTGGTAGACCTTTCTTGAACACAGTTAATGCTAAGATAGATTGTAAGAAACAAAGTGTTGGTGTTAGTTTTAGTGATGAGTCTCATGAGTTTAATTTTTCCAAGTTTAGTAGAAATCATCATGAAAAAGAATTGCCTAGTAAGGATGAATTAATTGGTCTTGCTTCTATTGTTGTGCCACCTACTAATCCTTTAGAACAGTACCTGCTAGAACATGAAAATGATTTACCAATTTACCTATTGAAACTCTAGGAGGTCCTCTGCTTAAAACACAATTTACCTATTGAAACTCTAGGAGGTCCTCCTCAACCTAAAGGTGATCCTGTGTTTGAATTAAAACAATTGTCAGACACTTTGAAATATGCTTATCTTGATGAAAATAAAATATATCCTGTTATTATCAGTGCTAACCTTTCAGAACATGAAGAATAAAGATTATTGGAAGTTATAAGGAAGCACCGAGCTGTTGTTGGATATACTCTTGATGATTTAAAGGGCATTAGTCCCACTCTATGTCAGCACAAAATTAATATGGAACCTGATGCTAAACCAGTTGTTGATCACGAATGTCGATTAAATCCAAAGATGGAAGAGGTGGTAAGAATGGAAATATTAAAACTTCTGGAAGCAGGTATAATCTATCATATAGCTGATAGTAGATGGGTAAGTCCTGTTCATTGTGTCCCTAAGAAAGTAGGTATAACTGTTGTTCCTAATGATAAGAATGAACTTATCCCACAAAGAATTGTTACAGGCTATAGAATGGTAATTGATTTTGGAAAATTAAATAAAGCTACTAGAAAAGATCATTACCCTTTGCCTTTTATTGATCAAATGCTCGAAAGATTATCTAAGCACACACACTTTTGCTTCCTTGATGGATATTCTGGCTTCTCACAAATACCTGTCTCTCAACCTGATCAAGAAATGACTACTTTTACTTGTCCTTTTGGAACCTATGCTTATAGACGTATGCCTTTTGGTTTACGTAATGCACCTGCTACCTTTCAAAGATGCATGATGGCTATATTCACTGACTTCTCTGAAAATATTGTTGAAGTTTTCATGGATGACTTTTCTGTTTATGGGAAGTCTTTTGAAGATTGTTTAAGCAATCTTGATCGAGTCTTGCATAGGTGTGAACAAACAAATCTCGTCTTCAATTGCGAGAAGTGCCACTTTATGGTTAATGAAGGCATTGTCTTGGGTCATAAAATTTCTGAAAGAGGTATTGAAGTGGACCAAGCTAAGGTTGATGCAATTGAGAAAATGACATGTCTGTCAGAACCCTAGTTCAGTAATGCACTTGGGTTAGATTTGCATGTTGCATCATGTTTAAATTTTGTTTAAAGTTGAAATGAGGATTGATCAAACGTAGCACTAGATGAATTTCAACTAGGTTCAAATTCAAATGTTTTCAATGAACCCAAAGTGCCTCCAGAAAAGTTCATGATTTTTATGAAGGTGAAAACCTCTGCCAAAAATGATGAACATATTTCTAGGACATTTTGGATTTTTGAATTAATTCATATTGTATTTGAATTGGGGCATTTAAATCCTATAAATATTTTAAATGCTCTAATAATTCTGAATCTAGCTGAGTGTTGTTGGGAATAATTTCAACAGCGCCCACAAATATTTTCAGGAGTTTTAAAATGGTTTGGTATTTTTTGCTAAACCGAAACAAAACAGAACAAATAGAAAATAGAAAGAATTAGAAAAGAGAGAGAGAGAGAGAGAAGGACTCACCTGGGCCACTTACCTGGCCTGGCACTGTGCCGACCCAGTCCATTGGCCAGCGACAGTCGTCCTCAACCTCGTGCCAGTGGGCACGAGGGCGTGTGCCCGTGGTCCGCTAGCATGCACACGACCACCGACGGCCACGTCCTGCTTGTGCCGATGCCCTGGACGGTTCTAGACGACGCCACCTAACCCATGGCCTCTCTCTCCCTCACCCGTGGCCTCTCTTCTGCCCTGGCTCTCTCTCACTCACCGACTGAGCGGCACCGTCGCTGCCCGTCGTTGCCCTCGCAGCCACTGCCTCCCCCTCGCCTTACGGACGTGTCCCCGATCTCCGCCGTGTCGCCCTTGACCTCCTCGCCCAGCTACGCAACGCCGAACGCCCCCGAACACCGCCGATGCCATCGTCTTCAACCTTCGGCTCTCCAGATCGCCGGAGAAGCTCCGACGTCGTACGGCCTTCCCGAGCCCACTGACCAGCACTTCGTGACCGAGGTGAGCCCCCGGTCATTTCCCCCTAACCCCTCCTCCGTTTGATTGTCGTAGCCCTCGCCCCCTTGATGACCAAGACACACCGCCGCCTGAGCTCGCCATCGGCGGTGCTCCGGTGATCAAATGGTCACCCTGGAGTGTCCAACCTGCTCCTCGCAATGCGTAGCGCCCTTCTAGACTTTTGCCTCGCTCATTTACACACCGAAACGCCAACCCCGAGCACACCCAAACACCGGCAGCCACTGACCTCGTTGCTGACGTTGATTCTGGCCACCCTAGGCTCGGCAACCACCACCATCTGACGTGCCGTCGCACGGGCTGTCCAGAGAGCCCAACGGCGCCTCAAGCCGTGCCCTGTGGGCGATTTCCGAGCCACCGCGCCATCTCTGACATTGTCGGCTCTTAACCGCCGGTGGGTTTGACCCCGCTGACCAGGGGTTTGACCTCCCTTGGGTCACTGATATGTGGGCCACGCCCCCACTGACATTTTTAGTTTGGATTAGTTTAGCACTAATTAATAGGGTTAGTTAGATGACTCACTGGCTGATGGGTCCCACAAGTCAGGTTTGACCTGGCCGACCCAGTTGACCTACTGACGTCAATGCCGACGCAGTAAATCTTTTCTCGGATTTTAAATAAATAAAAAATGATTTATTTATTTTAGAGAATACCCAAAACTTATAAAAATCATAGAAATTTAACCGTAACTCCAAATGAAATAATTTGTATATGAAAAATGATCAGAAACATCCAATCTATCCATACTGTTTACATGCATGTTAAAGCAAGTTAAACCTGCTGATCAGGTCAAATCAAATAAATGGGATTTGAATATTCACATATGGGGGTGAATTTGAATCTTTGATTCAAACCAAGTTCATTTAATCTGGTTGCTAGTTGTTGTAGCTCAAATCACATCATATTGCCATGTTATGATTATGCATCATATTGTTGCATTGCATTGATTGTGTTCTTTCTCTGTTGCCGGTGCTTGTACCCTCTCAGTAGACGATGTTCCGACGATTTGATCGATGACACTGATGAAGAGTTTTATTTTACTATCTTCAGAAGTGCCAGGCAAGCAAAACCCCCTTGTTCATTCTGATACAATCCTACTCTCTCGCTTCTGCTTTCTTTTACTGCATTAGGACAACAACGATTCAACTGTTACATACTGCGGTAGTTGAACCCCTTTCCTCTGCATGACCTGTCATTGCCATGGTAAATAGATGAAACCCACTAGCATGAGTAGGAGTTATTTGAGCCCTGATGTGCCTACTCATTCATGCTTGTTGTCTTGCCTGCTACTGCTTAGAGTTGAGTCAGGACTGATTCATCGGGGATGAATTGGAATGTGGTGAACATATCCTACTGTTGAGAGCTAAGTGTGTGAACACGATTTGGTAAAGGTAGCGGTGAGAGGCCATGTAGGAGTACATGGTGGGTTGTCTCATTGAAACCATCCTCAGGAAGTGAGTTCTGTGTTTGTGATCCAAGACAGTTACTACCACGCATTGGAATGCTTAAGTGCCTCTCTCGACTTATTAATCACCTTGATCTCTGTCCAGGAGTTGCAACTAGTTTCTGGTGTTTGTAGGATATGTGTTGGGGGCCGTGTGTAGCGCTGACCCTAGGGGTGGGCTATGATGTGGTAGAGACACGAGGCACGCTGTACCGGGACGCCCGTTTGGTGCCTCGGGAACCCTGCTCTCATTGTTTGAGGCCGTGAGTGAAACCCCGGCTGGATCTTCTTACGGATGGAACCCGAATAGGCGATAAACCTGGACTAGAGACTTGTGTGGTTAGTCAGTTCATGGTCGACACCCTCGTTGGGATTCCGCTTGAAGGTTGCCGAGTACATGTCATGTAAACGGCGATAAGTGCTGAGAGTGTGTATGACGAAGTACACCCCTGCAGGGTTATAAATGATCTACTCGAATAGCCGCGTCCGCGGTAATGGACTACTGGGTTGCCTATACTGTTCATAGACAAGTGAAAGTGGATACTCTAAAATGCGCAAGATAAGTGTGAGTGCTATGGATGGCCTTCTCGTAGGGAGACGGGAGCGGGTCCATAGTGGTGTATTGATATGGTGAATATGTGGATTCGTGTGCGCCACCTCAAAAGAGTTACTTGCAATTATAGTTCAGGATAGCCACTGAGTCAAAGCTGGCTTGCTGCATTTAAACTCCACCATCCCTTTGTTGATACTGATGCATATGTAGATAGTTCTGATGTAAGTCTTGCTGGGTACATTTATACTCACGTTTGCTTAATTTATGTTTTTGCAGAGAGACTTCAGTCTCACTAGTAGTTCCGCATGAACTTCGACGTTTAGCTTGCTACCTCGACTACGATCTTGTACCCTTGGGAGGATCTTGTAGATAGTCAGGCTTCTCAGCCCTTTTAATTTGTAGTTGTCTGTACTCAGACATGTTATGCTTCTGTTGTTTGTATGCTCTGAATGTTGGGTCATGAGACCCATGTTTGTAATGCTTGGCTCCTCGGAGCCTATCGAATAAATATTTTGAGTCGTAGAGTCTTGTTGTGATGCAATTTTGTATTTGCACATATCGAGCATATTGTGTGTATGTTATTAAAATGCTTGGTATGTGTGGGATCCGACAACCTAGTTGTTTATTCTTGGTAGCCTCTCTTATCGGGAAATGTCTCCTAGTGCTTCCTCTAAGCCATGGTAGCTTGCTACTGCTCCGGAACACTTAGGCTGGTCGGCATGTGTCCTTCTTCCTTCCTGTGTCTGTCCCTTCGGGGAAATGTCACACGTTGTACCTTGTCGGTGTGACCGAGTGGAACAACTCGGTGGCACCGAGATGCATAACTGCAAGCAGTTACAGCAACTCGGTGTGACCGAAAAGTTCAAATCGGTTGCACCAAGATTGAAAACCTAGATCAACTTAGTGATCTCGGTATGACCGAAATGGAGAATCAGTCAGACCGAAGCGCACAAAGAAGTTTTTGAAGTTTAAGTCTATGACGAATCGGGGACTCAAGTGCTCCTCACATAGAGTGGTTCGAATCTGACTTGATCAAATTTTGTGATGTAGCATGAATAGAGTTTGAGACGAGAAGAGCATAGATAGCTAGAGAAGGTTCTTAGGCATTCTTGTCCATCCACTTGGCAAAAGAAAAGGAAACCAAACAATCAAAACAGCAAGTGGATGTCCTCGAATGAGTAAATTATGCAACCAACATGCTCACACAATGAAATGGCAAATGAAATATGTGACAAAGCATGCACAACCAATTCTAGCATCTATCAAGCAATTGGCGATGACTAGGTCATCTATATATGAGTATATTGACTTAGGAGTCAAATGAGAACATTTGATCATAGGTCATACTCATCGTTTAAGCACAAGTGGTGTTACCACTTTTACATAAAGCGTTGTTGTGTTCACACCATTAGAGTTGCTTTAGCTCAATTCCTAGAGTAAAGCTCCCCTAGATGTGAGATCCCCCTTACGAGGATGAACTAACCTTGGGTTTTGTCGATGATGACTTCATGTAGGTGTTGAAGATGTGGATGCTCAATGTTGATGTAGATCATTTGAAGCAATCCTTTGGAGTGAGTTGCACTTTCAATACCTACACGGGTTAGTCCCACAAGGAAAAAACAAGGATATCCATAGACATAGAATGATGCACACACAAGATGATGTCTATGAAGGCATTAGGTTACCTTGTCCCTTGTCTTACCAACAAGAGGGTTTGTGACTCCTTGAACTAGTGCAAGATGTGGAGGTTGATTGCACTTGTTCTTGGCAAAATGATAGGAGTGAAATATGTTGGCGGAGTCACCCTCAAGAACTCCCTAGTTCTTCTTCTTTGGGATCCACATCATCTTGATGGGAATCCTTGGAGTTGTAGTCGTACTTGATGAAGTAGAACTTGATGTAGTCTTGGGAACCCACTTGACCAAAGCCTTAGGAGCTTCTTCAAATGCATCAATCTCCTCTCGAAGCTTGTCCTTGCCTTTTTGCTTGTGGTCTTGTGGTGGAAGATCATCTTGAGCTTGTGTCCCTTTGAAAGAAGTAGGATCATACTTCTCCTGTTGAGGAACAAACTTCGTCTTGGGGTATTGATCTTCTTCCCACTCAACGCCATTGGCATTGAACTTTCGTTCAAAACCAACACCTTGGTTCTTCTGGTGCCTTCCTTGCTTGCGTACAATTTCCTCGAATTGCTTACTCCCGGCAAGGCTCTTGTAAACACCTTTCTCTACAATTCCCTTCAGTAAGCTATTTTCTTGCTCAAGTGTAACTTGGCTAAGAGAATCATTAGTGGAATCAAGAGAACTACTAGAAGCAACAACATTGGATTTAGCATGATTATTGTTACTACTAGAGGAAGAATCTTTCTTGTTACTAGACTTGACTTGAGGCATGTAAGTGGATAAGAGTAAACGCTTGGCAATGTAAGAAGAACTTTTCTTGCGAAGATCATCATTGATTGCCTTTAAGAACTCATGCTCTTGCTCAAGGTTGAGCTTTTCAAAGCCTAACTTCTCATGAGTCCTTAAAAGTTCTCGATGATCTCCTAAGATAGTTTCATGAGCTAACTTAAGAGTGTTTAGTTCTTTAGTTAGAGACTCAATCTTCTCCTTATCATTGTCATTCGTTTTATCTTGATTATCATGATTAATTGACGTTTCATCATAGTATTCATCACTAGAGTTGTCAACGAGTAAATCATCATCACCTAACAAGTCATCTTCATCACTATTGAAATCAACATACTCGGGGTGTGATACCTTTGAACCTTTGGCCATGAAGCATCTTCCAATTCCTTCATTTGGTGAATCAAATATGTCGTAGGAGTTGGTTGACACAAGTGCTAGACCGGCAACACCTTCATCTTGAGTATATTCGAGTCGGAGTGATAGCTTCTCTCGGAGTGATTGTGAGTTCGAGCCGGATATCTATTCACCAACATGAGCTTGATGTCTTCGTTTTGTGTAGCTCCTTGATGACTTGTCCTTCCTTTACGAATCCTTGCTTCTCCGTGAGGGTCTTTGTTCATAACGATCATCCCTACTCCTTCTCTCTCTTGATGGTGATTCTTCTCTTCTACTTCTTCTTTTGGGAGAATCTTCTCTTCTTTTGTAGGGGGCCATACACTCATTTGAATAGTGTTCGGGTCTTCCACGATTGTAGCAATTACGCTCACGACTAGAAGATCTTTTGTCATTGTAGGACCTTGACTTGGAGCTTCTCTCTTTGCTTCTACTCTTGTAGAATTTGTTGAAGTTCTTCACCATTAGGCTCAATTCTTAATTGAAGGTTTGTTTCTCACTTGATGATGTGGGGGCTTCACATGAGGCTTTGTAAGCACCACTTGACTTGTTGTGAAGTTCCTCCTTATCCTTGAGTGACATCTCATGAGCAACAATTCTTCCAATGACTTCCGTTGGCTTTGGATCAATGTGCACACGGTATCATATTTTCCATCCAAAGCTCTTAGGATCTTCTTGATGATGATTTTTTCGGTCATATCTTCACTTCCTAAGCCGGAAATCTCATTTGTGATAAGAGCAAGCCTAGAGTACATTTCAGCGACAGCTTCACCATCGTTCATTTTGAACTTGTCAAGCTGACTTTGAAGCACATCCAACTTGGATTCCTTGACGGAGTCTGTACCTTCATGCATATCAATCAAAGTATCCCAAATTTCCTTTGCATTCTCAAGACGCGGATTTTGTTGAATTCTTCGGGGCAGAATCCGTTGAAGAGGATATCACAAGCTTGAGCGTTGTATTGCAGCATCTTCAACTCTTCCGCGGTAGCTTCACGGTTTGGTTCTCTCCCATCAAATAATTCACCGTGCAAGCCAATACACACAATAGCCCAAACGGCGGGGTTATGTCCAAGAATATGCATTTTCATCTTAGGTTCCCAACTAGTAAAATTAGTACCATCAAAGTAAGGACCTCTACGGTGATATTTTCCCTCGCTAGACGCCATACTCTCCTAGGTTGTGAAACCAAGGCTATGACCACCAAAAGCTATGGAAATCAAAGCAAATGGAGACCAGAGCTCTGATACCACTTGTAGGATCGAAAGTATGTCTAGAGGGGGGTGATTAGACTACTTGACCAAATAAAAATCTAGCCTTTTCCCAATTTTAGTTCTTGGCAGATTTTAGCAACTTTAGAACAAGTCAAGCAATCTTAACACAATTCAAGAAAGCATGCAAAGAGTATATGAGCAGCGGAAAGTAAAGCATGCAACTTGCAAGAATGTAAAGGGAAGGGTTTGGAGGATTCAAACGCAATTGGAGATCTGGATGTTTTTGTCGTGGTTCCGATAGGTGGTGCTATCGTACATCCACGTTGATGGAGACTTCAACCCACGTGGGGTAGCAGGTTGCACGAGTCCACAGAGGGCTCCACCCACGAAGGGTCCATGAAGAAGCAACCTTGTCTATCCCACCACGGCCGTAAGCCCACGAAGGACTTGCCTCACTAGCGGTAGATCTTCACGAAGTAAGCGATCTCCTTGCCCTTACAAACTCCTTGGTTTAACTCCACAATCTTGTCGAGGCTCCCAAGTGACACCTAGCCAATCTAGGAGACACCACTCTCCAAGAAGTAACAAATGGTGTGTTGATGATGAACTCCTTGCTCTTGTGCTTCAAATGATAGTCTCCCCAACACTCAACTCTCTCTCACAGGATTTGGATTTGGTGGAAAGAAGATTTGAGTGGAAAGCAACTTGGGGAAGGCTAGAGATCAAGATTCATATGGTAGGAATGGAATATCTTGGCCTCAACACAAGGGTAGGTGGTTCTCTCTATGAAAATGTGTATTGGAAGTGTAGGTTCGTTCAGATGTCTCTCTCAACAAATGAAGAGGGGGTGGAGGGGTATATATAGCCTCCACACAAAATCTAACCGTTACACACAACTTACCAATCTCGGTGGGACCGAATTGACAAACTCGGTCGGACTGATTCAGCAAATCTAGTGACCGTTAGGATTTTTGGTGGGACCGACATGCAACTCGGTAGGACCGATATGGTTAGGGTTAGGGTATAACGTAATCTCGGTGAGACCAATTACACAAACTCGGTGAGACTGATTTTGGTAATAAGCTAACCAGAGAGTTGGTCAGGTAAACTCGGTGGGACCGATTCGCTCATTTCGGTGAGACGGAAATGTTACAAAAGGGAAATAGAGAGTTTACATTGCAATCTCGGTGGGACCGATCACTCATCTCAGTAGGACCGAAACGTTACGAAGGGAAATAGAGAGATGACAATCCCATCTCGGTGAGATCGAGATCCCTATCGGTGAGACCGATTTGCCTAGGGTTTGTGGCAGTGGCTATGACATCTGAACTCGGTGGCGCCGGATAGAAAGAATCGGTAGGGCCGAGTTTGGCTTATTGTTTAGGCCATATGTGGATGTGAGAAAGTAGTTGAGGGCTTTAGAGCATATCACTAAGCATTTTCAGCAAGCAAGCCTTTAAGCAACACCTCATCCCTCCTTGATAGTATTGGCTTTTCCTATAGACTCAATGTGATCTTGGATCACTAAAATAGAAAATGTACAGTCTTGAGCTTGAGCCAATCCCTTTGTCCTTAGCATTTTGAGGGTCCACTTTTCTCATCCATGCCATGCCAATCATTGAGCTTTCTTGAAATATTAGTCTTGAAATAGTGTTAGCTCAATGAGCTATATGTTGTTAGGAATTACCAAAACCACCTAGGGATAGTTGCACTTTCAATCTCCCCTTTTTGGTAATTGATGACAACATATAGATCAAAGCTTCGACAAATGATAATAAGAGTGAAAAACATTGTCGCTTTGAGAAGTATGTGAAAATCAAGAGCTCCCCCAAAATTTGTGCATGGTTTAAGATTTGCTTTGGACTGCAAATGCACAATGAGTTAGGATCATGGGTTACTCTTCCATGTCACATACATCTTGGTGGAGCACTCAAAATGATAATAAATAAATACATGCACTCATCACCAAGCAAAGTGAATGATCATATGGGATATAAAAGGATAAAATCATCCAACAATCATTAAGGTAGCATATGATCAAACACATGATCATCCAAGTATCTCACAAACGCATAAAGTATCTCAAGCAAGCAAATAAAGTTCAACCACCAAAACAAGAGAGAACAAAAGCAAAACTCTCTCTCGAAGCCTATGATCTATACATTTTTCTCCCCCTTTGGCAACAAGTTACCAAAAAGTTCATAGAAAATGCATAGCACTAAATCGACTGTCAGGCTTGGTCTTCAGGTGGTGGTGTAGAGAGAACTCCAAGAATGAAGGCGCCAGTCGATGTAGATGGTGCTGGAGGAGTAGGTGTTGTAGCTAGTTGCACAGAAGCTGTAGCTGGTGCAGATGAAGTTGCTCTGGTGTCTGTAACTGGCACTGCAGCTGATCTCTGGCTCCTGGGCACTCTGGCAAAAGCATCAGTAGTAGTCTTGCCCTTCCTCTCCTGCATATCATCCTGAAGTTGTTCAACAACTGACTGTATCTCAGTGACCTCACATCCATGTCATAGAACTTTTGCTCCATGATCCTCTCCAAGCTCTCCTGGTTTGAGTCGGGGTGGCAGTCCCTTCTCGGTCCTCAGTTGGAGGCAATCAAGTAGCCAAGCTGGTCCTGCTTGCTCTTCAAGAAGTCTTGAGATGCCTCATCCATGGTTGGCATCTTTGCGACCTTTTACATCCTTGCCTTCTTCCTTTTTGCTTGTGCTTGCACCGAAGATGGTTCATCTTCATCCATCACCACTGTGTTGTCCTCAAAATCTGGATAGATGGGCATGTGTTCCTTGTCCAAGAGGTATGTGCATGTGCCCATCTTGGAGTTGATGAGCTCCTGGATCTGTGGGGCATACCCACAACTTCTCTTCTGATCTGCAGTAGTCCACTTGATAGTTTCCACTATGAGGCTCATGTCCTTGAACTTTTGAGGCACATCAAATATGTGAAGTAGGTTGATGGCATGGCCTCTGATCATCTTGTGATCTCCAGATTTAGGCAAAAGAGTGTGCCTGAGGATCCAGTTGATTGTTGTGATCTGACAGAAGATAATGTACTGAGCCAAACTTGTGTGTCTCAATAGCAGCATCTGGGATCTCTCTATACATGTGTGCCATGGAGTTGTGATCCTTCTTCTTCTTGGCATAGCCATCCAAGTCATCCTCATTCTCCTCAGGAGCATTGATCAACTTTGCCCATTCTTCAAATGATGATTGGTACCTAGTACCTTCAGACATCCAGACAATCCTTCCATCTAGGTAAAAATGAGTTGTGGAGTAGAACTGCATAATAAGCTCATCATTCCACTTTGTGAGCTTCTGCCCAACAAAGTCATTCACTCCACAAGCATTGAAACTGTCATACACTCCTGGATAATGCTCTTCATTCTTCCTGATGTACTCCCAGTCTACCCATCTCATATCACAGACAATTGGCTTCTTGTCAAGCAGCACTGTCTCATAGAAGTCCTGCTGTTCCTTTGTATGGAACCTGTAGTCCACAACAGTTCTTCTCCTGACTGCATAGGGATCAGTCAATCTCCACTGTTTGAGTCCTGCATCCCACCTGAGCTTCATGTCCTCAGCTACTGGATGAGTATCATTTTGATCTGGAATTTTGGGCTTCAACTTTCTCAAGACATGTTCCTCATCATCTTCTTCTTCAACATCAGCTTCAGGCACTGGGGCCTTGTTCTTCTCTGCAGCTGAAATGTTCCTGGTGCTTCTCTTAGGTGTAGTTTTGGGTTTTGGAGCAGTTGGCTTGGGAGCTTCTTTGGGCTTAGATGGAGCAGCCCCTGATCTTATGGCATCTCCCATAAGCTTTTGTGCCTCAGTTGCTGGTGCAGCAACCTCTTCCTCTTCATCTTCCATCATTGAGGGCTTCCCAATTACTATGGCCATGGTCTTCTTAATCCTTTCTTTTATTTTCTTGCCATCTCTAGTTTCTTCAGCAACAGTTTTTGAGGCTTCAACAGTTGAAGCTCTGGCTTTGGACATTGGAACTCTTCTTGCTGCCATTTTTGTTTTCAGACCTGGCTTTAGTGGAGCTATTGTGCCAACTCCTTTCTTCAGCACTTTCTTCTTTGAGGTAGCTTCTTCCTCCTCAACCACATAGTCCTCATCCTCTGAATCTGAGGTTCTTTTCTTGTTGGCTCTCGTGGCAGCCTTTGGCAAGTTGCTGTGTGTGCTCCTGCTACCATCATCTGAGCTGCTAGAGGGACTAGTTCCCTCACTCATGTGAACCTGCTCCTCTGACTTGTTCTGACTGTCACTCTGATCAGACATATTGCAAACTCCGACAGCAGACCCTGTGAATAGTTTATAGATGAGGTAGAGTGGATGAGCATCACAAAATACAGAGGTTTTGCAAAGAATGACTCAAAAACTTAGTTTTAGTTTTCCACAGAAAGCATTTTGGATCTACCGATTTGTAAACTTCGGCGATACCAAGCAGCTTTTGGAACCTAAATCGTGAACTTCGGTCGAGACCGAGTCACAGTTGATTAACACCGAGACTGCTAGGGTTTCACAAAGTCCTGAACTCGGTCACACCGATTTGCAATTCTCGGACAGGCCGAGAATTACATGTGCAATGACCTTAGCCGAATCGGTGGTACCGAGTTCTACAACTCGGTTGGTCCGAGGTGGTTTCGGTGGAAACCTAACCCTAACTCAATTCACATCTAATCTACGGAGTGTTTTCGGTGGATAAGATGATCTCAATCGTGGAAAGATTAATGGCAAAACAATGTGCTAGGGATTCGGAGTTAGGAATAGCACAATGATCAAGTCCATACCCTAGTTCGGTGATGGACTTGCTACGGGGCAACGGCAGAGACGATTCCCGTTGACGGCGAAGACCAGCAGGAGGCAGTGGCGGCGAGGAGGACGATCCCGGAGACCACGGAGGCGAGCGAGGCTAAGCGTGGGCGAAAGAGTTCTGAGAAATTTCCAAAATTTGACCCGTGGATATATATAGCCTGACCCTGTCGGTGTGACCGAGTGGAACAACTCGGTGGCACCGAGATGCATAACTGCAAGCAGTTACTGCAACTCGGTGTGACCGAAAAGTTCAAATCGGTTGCACCGAGATTGAAAACCTAGATCAACTTAGTGATCTCGGTATGACCGAAATGGAGAATCGGTCAGACCGAAGCGCACAAAGAAGTTTTTGAAGTTTAAGTCTATGACGAATCGGGGACTCTGAGTGCTCCTCACACAGAGTGGTTCGAATCTGACTTGATCAAATTTTGTGATGTAGCATGAATAGAGTTTGAGACAAGAATAGCATAGATAGCTAGAGAAGGTTCTTAGTGTAACATCCCAAACTTTCAATTTGGAATGTCATACATAGATCATCTTGCATATCATATTTTTATTGCATTGCTGGCTCGATCCTAGAAATCCTACGCAACTCAAGGACCCACGGAGAGAGTTGGGGATTTCATTATTTTCATATTTGAGTTTTCTCAAATTTTGAAAAAGGGATCATTTGATTTTATTTATTTTATCTTCAATTATTTCTACTGCCAAAATATGAGAGAGGGAATAAAATGACTTTCCCAAAATAAAGAAATAATGAAGATTTAATAAAAAATCAAATAAGATTTTATTTCAGAGTTTTTCAAAATTGCATTTAGGCCCCAAATAAATGTTCATCTAGTCCGTCTTGATTTTAGAACCCGGGGAAAATTTATTTCGGGATTTTTGGAGTCCGTTTAGTATTTCTTTTGTTTCTTTTTCTGAGCGTAATTATTTAAAAAAAACGAACCGCCTCTGGGCCATGCCCGAAGGACTCCTTCGAGGCACTATATAAGCGCCACCCCGGCGCCCCAGCCCAGCCGCCCGCCCGAGCCCACCCGGCCGCCCACCGCAAAAACCCTAACCCTAGCTGCCCGTCGCCGAGATCCGCCCTTGCCCGCTGCCGTCGTCATGGGAACCTCGGGACTCCGTCGCCCGCCCGCCGCTGAGGTTCGCCGCCGCCTTGTTCCGCGTGCCGCCGGTTTTTTAAAAAAAAAACCGGGCAGTTTTCTTTGGTTTATTTTCGGTTTTTTTAGTTTTCGTTATTTTAGTTTTGGTTTTTCCGGTTTAGGCTAATTAGCGGATGTTCGTCCGTTAGTTCGTTTAAACGAACGAGTTCGTCAGATTAGTTTAGTTAACAAACGTTCGTTCGTTAACCCGTTCGTCGTTTTTCTTTTTCTTGGATTTAATCCGCGATTTTTCTGATCACGATTTCTGATCCGATTTTCGTTTTAGTATAACTTTTCGCTCGTTTATCGGAATCAGGCGATTCAAGCGCCTGGAGTTTCATCTCGAAACCCTCTTTCCGAATAACCAACTTAAACAAGTTTTTGCTACTGGAAAATTTGACCTAGATCCAGATTAGTAGAACGGAGCTGTTTTCTTTCGCCGTTTGTTCTCCGTTGCTTTGTTTGCTTTGTTTCTTTTTGCAAACCGGAGTTCTTAAGTTGAACTATCTGGTTAGATCTTTTGTTTGAATTTTACCTGTGCATTAGATGAGTACTTATTGTATGCTTGTTTGTTTGTCTGCGATAGAATACCCGGAGTGTGCCGCCTGTTACTTCGAGTCTCTAGGTTTCGCGGATCATCAGCAAGACAAGTAACACTTTGATCATACCTTTTCTCATACCCAGTTTTATTGCATTAGATCAATCCTCAAACATTGCATGATTAGGATCTAATTAAATTGTGGGATGGGAAGTAGTTGAGGTAGTACCTATTACCTGTTTTATTTTCAAACCCTTGGGAGTTTCTTCTACGTTTGCTTATTATGCCATGCTATGCTAGTAGACGTGGATTGGGTGAGTGTATCCATGATGTATGTGAGATTTTTAATTAATGGTTTACTTAAGGTGGCAACTTAAACACACATCTGGGTGGATTGAGGTACTGGTTTCGTGATTTGCCTATTTTTCTTCGGACCGCCACCCAGGCTCAAAGGGATCATAAGATTATTCATGCTAGAAACTTACGTGTGCAGCCATAAGCCATTATGGGCTCTGGCATAGTTGATTAAGTTGTGTGAACTCTTACGGGTAGACTAGCAGATGTAGGGGAAAGTAGGTGTACCGGTCTACCCTATGTAAGGTGCTAGCGCTTCTGAAAGACTATGTCTCGGTCATCCGTTTCTCAAACACCATGTAGTCGAGAAATACAATGGAGGCGATCGAGTCTTGTGGGGAAAAGTCGCCAAACCTCTGCAGAGTGTATAAACTAATCATGGTTAGCCGTGTCCCCGGTTATGGACATCTTGAGTATCTAGTACTTGGATATCATGTGAATCTCATCATGTTACTTCTAATTAATATTGCTGGGTTTGTTAATGAGTACTTTTAGTTGGGATTGAGAATGCTGTCAACCATTCTCAATGTTTAACAACCACCATGATAGTTAAATAAATTTATTCCTTTGTAGTAGGGAAAAACTAGCTTTACGCAAAACTGTAACCATAGAGCTTTCCACCAGCCAAACATTGCCAGCATATTCCATGCGATGACCCGTTTTCGGGCTGCAACGTTTCATGTTGCAGACTTTTCAGACGACGAGTAAGGTGGTTAGGTCGTCGTTCTATACTCAGTGATGCTGTTGGAGTTGATGGACTCGCTTATTCTTCCAAGCCTTCCGCTGTTATCGTGTTTAGATGGCCTTAAGCCATATTTATTTTATTAAGTTCTCTCTTGAGACATTCGATTGTAATAAGTGTGTGATTGCTACTCTGTTATAAATCCTCCGAGTCTTTGTGTGGTGTCGGCATTCTTGATCCGTGGATGACACTGAGCACAGAGATCAGACTGTTTGAGGTCTGGTCGCTACAAAGATGGTATCAGAGCACACGTTGACTGTAGGACACGGCCACTAAGCTTAAGCCCTAGATCAATACTCTTTCTTTTCTTTTCTGACTCCTCATCTTTTCTATTCTTTAGGATGGAGGATGCAAGGAACAAGTTCACACAACCAGATGAAGACTCACCGTTTGGATATCACTTGAAGGAAGTCACTAGATACCTGAACATAGGAGTACCAAGCTTCACCGGGACCTTCAACGCCACTTTACCCGAAGAGGAGCGCTGGATGATTCAAGTCTACATTCCAGGAAGGACATTTGCACCAGTCACGGAGCCCATAGAGTTTTCCTTTGATGCACCAACATGGAGCGTAGGAAAAGAGCATGGCAGCTCACATAACCATGGGGCGAATTGGAGAAGTTTACCACGAGGATCTCAAGAATACTATCTACCAGATTTGTGGGCGCCGAGATGAACAATGGGAGATGATCAGCACCAGGAGGGACAGATCAATCGCAGCTTATATCCAGGAGTTAAACCAACACATCCGACAGCAGGAGAATCAGATGTGCGCAGATATGGAGGATCTGCAAAAGGCTAGAACCAAGATAAAGGAGCTAGAAGAAGAACTCAAGGCTACACGTGAAGACTACATGGAAGAGATCATCGCTCTAGTGAGACAGAACGGCGACCTAAAGGAGAAGCTTGGAGTATTCATGGGAGCTTCAGCACCCAAAACAGAAGGGGGCGAATCCACTTGCCCGGATAATTATATCATCATCGACGACATCGACTCGGATCCTGACAACAGCGATGATGACTTTGTTGATAAAGCTGGAGCAGATATCATGGAATCTTCATCAGAGCAGTTTTTCTAGTTGACCACCATAATAGTAGTAGAATTTCCCCCATTTTAAATTAGTTTTAGTCCAGCACTTGTAACGATAGCTAGACCGTTGTATGCCCTTGTTGAATTGATTGGAGTGATATTGTGTGCTTTTGTCTCATGTGCATATGGGTAGTGTTTTCTCACTAGACCTCATTCTATTCTTAACTCTCGTCTTTTCTATAAACCCCTCAGATGCCTCCAAGATACGACCCCGGATTTGTTTTCCCGCCAGAGATCACTCAGTTGATTCAGCAGCAGAATGCCTTGATTCATACATTGGTGCAGAACCAAGGCAACAACAACAACAACCCACCACCACCACCACCTGTTGACCATCTGACTCGTTTCTTAAGGCTGAATCCGCCGGTGTTTTCCAGTAGCACCGAGCCGATAGTAGCAGATGATTGGCTCCGTAAGATAGGGAGGGAGTTGACCACTGCAGGATGTACAGATGGAGAAAAGGTGAAGTTTGCCGCACATCAGCTCGAAGGACCCGCAGCAGCATGGTGGGAGAATTTTACAGCCACTTACCCTGTAGACACTGTCACATGGGATCAGTTTCAACAACCTTTCCGTCTTGCCCATGTTTCAAGCAGGAGCTATGGCCATGAAGAAGCGTGAGTTTCGCAACTTACGCCAAGGAGGACTCAGACAGTTGGCCGATGTGGATGATTTCATGAGTTAGCACATTATGCCCCGGATAGCGTTACTCTTGATGCAGCTAAGCAGGAGAAGTTTCTAGAAGGACTGAATGATGAGCTGAGCATGCAGTTGATGGTAGCCACTTTCAATAACTAGCAGGAGTTAGTAGATCGTGCTCTTATGATTGAAGGGAAGCAGCAGCAGATTGACAATCGTAAGAGAAAGTATGGATAGGGGAAGTACAATTCTGGAGCTCAGCAGAAGCTACGCTTTAATCCAAAAACAGGAGGGCAATTTCAGCATACTCACGGAGGAGGAAACTCGCACAATCATAATGGCACAAAGAATGGAAACGGGAATGGAGGAAGCAACGGACAAAACCGCACCAACCCGTCAACACCAACCATGGTAGACGTGAGCCACATCACTTGTTTTAAGTGCCGTAAGACGGGGCATTATGCAAATGAATGTCCAGAAGCCCAAAATGGAAATGGCAATGGAAGCTCAGGAAAGTAGCCGAACCCTTTCAACAGAGGACAAGTGAACCACGTTACCGTGGAGGAGGTTGAAGCTTCGGCCGGATCTTGATGTGGGTAAGTTTTTGGTTAAGTCATTTACTGCAGTTGTTCTTTTTGATACTGGTGCATCGCATTCATACGTATCAAGCGGATTCGTGGATAAGTTTAGCCTGCCCACTAGGACTCTTAAGACACCCATGCTAGTAAGCTCACCGGGAGCGGAATATATGGCCAGTCAAGGATGGTTTCAAGTGCCATTAAGTATAGGGAGGCATATTTTCCCAACGGATTTAATTATTCTGGAATCCCAAGGTTTGGATGTAATTCTTGGTATGGATTGGCTGTCGATGTATGGAGGAAACATCGATTGCGCCAGTAAGACAATTTTGCTTACGACACCAGAAGGAAGGAGAATCAAGTATGTATCACGGCATGAGCCGAGGAGGGCACATGTAAATTCCTTATCAGGAGTTGTGCAGGAGGAAGTACCAGTGGTAAGGGATTTCCCCGATGTATTTCCAGAAGAGTTGCCAGGCATGCCACCAGATAGAGACATTGAATTTCTAATTGAACTACTGCTAGGCACTGGGCCGATATCCAAGAGACCGTATAGGATGCCAGCCCAAGATTTGGAGAAAATCAAGAAGCAGATTAAGGAGTTATTGGATAAAGGTTTTACTCGCCCAAGTTCTTCACCTTGGGGATCGCCTGTAATTCTAGTGGAGAAGAAGGATGGATCATTAAGAATGGTTGTTGATTATCGCGGACTGAATGAAGTAACAATCAAGAACAAGTATCCACTACCAATGATCAATGACTTATTTGACCAATTGCAAGGAGCTAAGGTGTTTTTCAAGATCGATTTGCGATCAGGATACCATCAGTTGAAGATACGGGAGCAGGATATACCAAAGACGGCTTTTACCACCAGGTACGGGCTGTATGAGTATACCGTTCTGTCATTTGGTCTGACTAACGCACCTGCCTATTTAATGAACATGATGAACAAAGTGTTTATGGAGTTTTTGGATAAGTTCGTTGTGGTGTTCATTGATGATATTTTGTTTTACTCGAAGAATGAAGAAGAACATAAGGAGCACTTGCGTTTGGTACTCGAGAAGCTCAGAGAACATCAGTTATATGCCAAGTTCAGCAAGTGTGAGTTTTGGTTGAAGGAAGTTGGATTTCTCGGACATGTTATATCTGGAGAAGGTATAGCAGTAGACCCTACTAAAGTTGCCACTGTGACAAACTGGGAAGCACCAACAACAGTTGGAGAGATCCGGAGTTTCCTTGGACTCGCAGGATACTACCGGAGATTCATCGAGAATTTCTCAAGGATTGCGAAGCCTATGACAGAATTGTTGAAGAAGGATACCAAGTTCATATGGACTGAGGATTGTGAAGCTAGTTTCCAAGAATTGAAGAAACGTTTGGTTACCTCACCAGTGTTAATTCTGCCAGATCAGACCAAGGATTATGAGGTGTATTGCGACGCTTCACGTAGAGGACTTGGAGCAGTGCTTATGCAGGAGGGAAGAGTTGTTTTGTATGCTTCTCGACAGATTAAGCCTCGTGAGCTAAATTATGCTACTCATGACTTGGAATTAGCAGCCGTAGTGCATGCGTTGAAGACTTGGAGACATTTTATTATTGGGAACCATTGTGAGGTGTATACGGATCACAAGAGTTTGAAGTACATCTTCACGCAGAAGGAGTTAAATCTCAGACAGAGGAGATGGTTGGAGCTTATTAAAGATTACGATATGAGATTGCATTATCACCCCGGAAGGCTAACGTTGTAGCAGACGCCTTGAGCCGCAAGAGCCATGTCAACACCCTAATGACCGGAGGTTTACCAAAAGAATTAGCCGAGGAATTACGAGAGCTATGTTTGGAAATAGTTCCGAGAGGCTATGTAGCAGCATTGGAGATTCAGTCAACTTTGATGGATAGGATCAGAGAAGCTCAGAAGACTGACAAAGAAATTGCCTCTATAAAGGAGAAAATGAGCGAAGGAAAAGCTAAGGGATTTCGTGAGGATGAGCATGATACCCTATGGTTTGAAGACCGTGTTTATGTGCCCAATGACCCGGAGATCAGGAAGTTGATCCTACAAGAGGCACATGATTCACCATATTCGATTCACCCAGGAAATACCAAGATGTATTTGGATTTGAGGAATACTTTCTGGTGGACCGGAATGAAGAATGATATTGCAGAGTATGTAGCAGTTTGAGATGTATCTCAGAGGGTGAAGGCAGAACATCA